>OY754347.1:4765250-6092834 GCA_963572235.1 Caenorhabditis japonica | reverse complement strand
GTTATTGTCAAGCCCCCGACATGGGTTCAATCAACTTTTCAAATTTTCGATTTTTCAAAAATTTAGGATGTCCAAATTTTCGACCCAAAAAATGTGTATTTTTTTCAGATCTTCCAGAAATCTACATGTGTTAATTAAATAAAGTATTTTAACTAAAATTATGATTTTTGTTAAGTTCGGGTTCATCGGACCATTTTCAGCTGAGTTAGAACACTTACAATTAGAGTATCACGGTCCCAAGAGCAAGTCGGATGCCACTTTTATTCAAAATTAATGAAATCCGAGGAAAATCTATTAAATGTTGTTTGTTGACGGTTTAATACAGATTTGCTTAATTTTCTTTCGTTTTGTTAACTTTCACTAAAAATGTCATCAGTGTCAGAGTTGACTTGCCCATTGGACCTTGATACTCAAAGTGTTCTAACTCAGCTGAAAATGGTCGGTTGAACCCGAACTTAACTAAAATCATATTTTCAGTTTAAGCACTTCATTTAAGTAACAAATGTAGAGTTCTGGAAGATCTGAAAAAAAACACAATTTTTGGATCGAAAATTTTGACATCCTAAATTTTTGAAAAATCGAAAATTTTAAAAGTTGATTAAATCCATTTCGGGGGTTTGACAATAACATTACGGAACATGTCCATGCAAATTTCCACAATCGTAATCCTCTCAGTTCAAAAGTTATATCTTACTGCACGGTACTGTACCCCTTTCAGTACAGTCTGATTTGTTAAAAATAGTTTCAAGAAAAGCTGAAATAACGGAAATTTTTCGATCCTACCGTAACCAACCAAATACATTGCAGATTTTATATTTTAGGAGCTAATTCCCAATTTAACGCCGTATCTTTTTTTCGATTGATTTTGTTTTTTTTTCTGGTTTCAGTAATTCCTTTTCTTTTGCTACAGTGAAATTCAAATTTTTATATTTACACGATTTTTTAAGGATTACGTGATTTTAATATCTTCTATTATACATTTCGTTTTTACAGAATATAAAAACATCTTGCCAAATTGTCAATTTAATATCTGACTTGACAGCATTACTGAGACCGAATCCAAAAGGCTGAAAAATCACATGAAACTCGTTTTCCGGAAAACGAGATTCGGAAAGTTCTGATGGTGTTGTGAAACGCAGAGAACCTTTTTCTGGAAATGGAAATTCCTCTAGTTTTCCAGTTGCATGGATTCGGCCCCCTATATACAGTTTCTTTTTTTCTGTGTGAGTATCAATAAAACATTCAGTCTATTGAACTTGTTTTTGACTGACGTCACAAAGATTTAACCGTTGAAATCCTCCCCAACATTGTCGCGATTCGCCACAAATCGAACTCTATTTTATTTATTCCAATTATGTTATCTTCGTCCTCAAATTTGGTTCAAATTGCAAAAGTTTTTGTAATTTTTGCTATTATAACTACAATATACCTAGTAATGATAATGTCAAAACCAACTATTCAAGATAAGGTTAAAGTGTTTGTGTCTTTTAATAGCGCAGAATTACGAGCGCAACAGTCCAGGCTATCTGCACTTCGGCCCATGGTGAGGCAAAATTCAGATGTAAGTTTTCTCATGCTTCCAAACTATGAAGCAATCGGTTTATTATAAAACTTCAGAAACTTCCGAAGCGGGCTAAAAACATATCCGCTCAAACACTTTGTGCACAGAAATTGGCTTGTGCGCCACAATTCAGAAAGTATGAAACAATGCTTAGAGTTTCTCCAAAGTACAAAATGGTTAATTGTGTTGTTCAAAAGTCAATGTCTACTATGATGACGGGTGCAATGTGCTACTTGTATGACGAAATGGAATATGAGAACACCGGAAGAAGTTTTGACGATGAATTCAACGGGAGACTTTGCAAATCTCAAAATGAATTTTCAAGTGTGAACGACGTTAGAAACAAGTACAACATATCGTTGAGACAGACGGGTTGGAGCTTTTCCATGGTTGTTCGCCATCCTATCGATCGATTTGTTTCTGGTTATGTTGATAGATGTGTCAGGTGCGTATAAACTTTTTTTTTCTTCAGATTTTTACAAAAACACTATTTCTTTACATAAATAGTTTAACTCTTCATCTTCAGACTACTGGTTATGAACGCAACAGCACAATGCAATGGTTGTAGACTGAATATGACCTGTTTCATTGAGAACGAGTACAAACGACTTATGCAAATTTCTTACAAACGGAAAACTCGTAGAACTATGGAAGATGCTCATTTCTTCCCGCAAGTATGGTACGTCAGGTTTATTTTTATAATAAAATTGTTTTAAAGGTATTAAAGTATAGTCGGCAAATGCATCATCAGCCTCGCTCTACGGCACTTTTCAATTTTCAACAGTGTAGTGCGCCTTTTTTAAAGCGAAAAATCAAATTTTAACTGCAACTCGGTGCGGATACGTTATTTTCCGTTGAAAAAAGGAATACAACTAGAATTCGAGTTAATATTGCAAGTGCCACACGGTTTTACAATAATTTTGCAGTAGAGCGAGGTAGATGATTTATTCGCCGACTATATGTATTTTTAACATTTTTATTCAGGCATTGCGACCTACCCGATGAGCGAGAATTTTTCGAGTTTTTACCATACTCCACTGACTCCGAGGAAGAATTCATGCCACATTTTGAAGACTTGTTGCAAAGACAAGATGTATGTACATATTATTGTTTTTGATCTAAGTAATCAATACTTAAAATTTTTTCAGGTACCTGAAAGTTCCATTCAGTTTATTCGAGACCAATTTTTGACTAGAATACCTAGTCATGCAACAACGGGTACTGCAGCCAAACGGTTTTATTACAATCGGTAGGTTTTTAGAATTCAAATAGAGATTTTGAATAAAACAGTTTTCAGACTGATGAATTCACCGTATCTCTTGGAATTTATTGTCAAGATGTTCTATTGGGACTTTATTCAATTTCATTACGCTTTTCCTCCAGGATTTGAACAATAATTAGTTACTTTTTGGCTTATTTATTTGTGATTTAAAAAAACGGGGTTCAACTACTATAATAATGAACTTATTCACAAAACCGGAAAAAAAGAAAAAAAATCGGAAAAAAATGCGGGAAAAATCGGAGAATTCTCCGATTGACCTGAAATTTTGGGAAATAGTGGAAAAAATTTTCCTGTACACGCTCAAAAAATTTTGGACCAAAATGTCAATTTTAAAAATTATTGATTTTTTTCTGAAAATTTTTAAAATCGATAATTTGGTCCAAATTTTTTTGAGCGTGTACAGGAGATATTTTTTCCAATATTTCCCAAAATTTCAGGTCAATCGGAGCATTCTCCGACTTTTCCCGCATTTTTTTTTTCAGGTTTTGTGAATAGGTCCATAATATGTCACGGTGTGTTGGACGGAATGTTGGATAATAAAATTTAAACTGCCCGGGTATTTCCCGAAAAAAAATTCGCATTTTTCTACCGTAGGCTGCATTTAGCTGTATAGCCACTCGGTTGTGTTGAAACGGATACGAAGAGGAGACGCAGAGAAGCAGTGGAGCACATTTGCATCAACGTTCCGGTCAGCACGTGTATGTGTTCACAAGCAAAATTCAGTTACGACGCTCCGATGTACCGCAAGTCTCGCAGCGTGAAATTGGGGTATGTCAACCGAAATTCCGTCATATATGAAGTCTATGTACATATTGCTGAAAAAAATAATAATACTTCTCATTACTTTATTAAAATAAAATGTAATAAAAGTGAACATATCTGTCGGTTTCACAAGTTTACACGAAACGTATTTATGGAATGGAAGTATTCGAAAATTATTTGAAAAAAAAAACATAGGAAAGTTTAGTTTAGTCAAGTTTGTTCTGGGAGTTTCACCGATACCTAAGTAGTTGCAAATCACTAGGAAAATTAAAGGCTGCTAAATTTGAAAGTTTAACAACACTTTTTTTTTGGTTTTGTTGTGTTTTCTTCGAATTACAAGTGAAGATTCCAGCCGGAGTAAACGGAACATTTTTTTGTGTTTGTTGTGGAAGAAGTCTTATTGTGTTTTCAATCGACTTGCGACATGGAAACGGAAGTCTGCATTCACCGTTCTGTCTGCGTCTCTTCAAATATCACTGTGTTTGCGTGGTCGCGCACAAATAAGTGGGCGGAGTCTCGCGTTCTCATGTCGCAAGTCGATTGAAAACCATATGTATTGTTTTATATTTGAAACGTTGCCATGCGAAAATTGTGGAAAAAAAAACCTTTCACTGTTAGTCTGGTCACACTTGGAAAAAAATTGACGTTGAGAAAATTGTACAAAAAATTTATTTTGAAAGATGATCTTGAAGGACATTTAACAGAATCAAACTTTTTGAAAACCTCTTCCAAAACACACCATTTTAAGAAAAAAATGACGACATTTTTCATTGGTTATAAATTTTATCATCCAAAAACATGAAATTTTTCACTTACTCCGGCTTAAAATTTAAAAAAAAAGAAAAGAATTTAAGCCTCAGTTTTTGGGCGAGAATTGATCCACGACTTGATCGTGTCTATTGCGGCAATCTTATCCACAAATTCCAAAAGTTTTGGGTATTTGCGAAGAGCACCCGGCAGTATTTTGGAGTTCATGAACCAGAAAATGTGAAAAATTGCAAGGTCTGCGAACGAAATCTGAAAGTTGATACATGTTTTTGGAACTGTATGTACTGTAAAAACTGTATTAGTGCGACTCACTATCAGTGAAAGAAGTGCGCCTGTAATAGAGGACCGCCCCTAGGCCCAAATTCGAAATCAGAGACGCCTCTTTAATAGAAACGCAAGCGTTTTTTATACAGTTTTTACATACACGCTCACCTTGTCTCCCACAAAATATCCAGTCCCATTGGTGACGAGAATTGTCTCGAAAGCTGTGATGAATGGAATGATGGTGCTATCGATGAGTTTTTTGAATATTTCCACCTCAAAACATTTACCGGATTTTTTAAAATTATTTCTACACTCCGAAATAAACCTTTTTTGCATTGTCCTGCTCTTTGAACCACGGGTGAATTTCAATGAGAAAATCTTCAACGCATGCAACGAGCTCGTCCATCTTGGCCATCTCCCAATCATTCTCACCGGCGAGTCCTTGGAGAAAAAAAATAATTGGAAAAGAAAGAACTTTACTTTTTTTTAAAACAATTTTTGTTTCGCCAAGAAGCTCTCCGATTTCATAAAAGTTCAATACAATGTTTTTCTATATTTATTATTGTTTTGTTATCCTTCACTAACCAAAAGCCTTGGCGAGATAACGCTCAATCACGCGACTCTGAGACAATGGTTTTCCGTCAACATACAAGACGGGCAATTGTCCATGTGGAGTAGCTGGAAAGAGGTGAATGATGACGAGGATTTGTGGAAGAATGACAGACAGATAGACGACCTGTTTCCGTTACACACGTACTTGGTTTAGTTTTTGGCCACGCAGACTTTTCAACTCGTTCATCTTCGTACTGAACACCGGCATAGGCAAAGATGAGGCGGGCTGGCTCCGCGTGCCCCATCATGTTAAAGTATTGAAGTTTGTATTCTGTCATTGTTCTGGAAAATAAATATGAGTTGGGAATTAGAAAAGTACAATGCGAAATTCAAAAGGTTAGGGTTAAAAGGCGAGTACAAATTTTCTACGATTTCGTGGGATTCATAATTGAAAAATGGTTCTTGGTTTGGAAAAAGTTTAGTGAGCAACAAGACCGCTAATTGCCGGGTAAAATAGCAAATAGCCACGGGATTCAGCAGATCTACCCGGGTCAGCTAGTCGGTAGCTACTCTGCAGATACTAGGCAGCTAGTCCGCAGCTACATGGCAAGGTGCTCGGCAAATTGCCAAAAATTCCATGAGCTGAGAAAACGCAACGGGCGCAATATCTCACTTCTCCAGCCAGACTTCAACACTTAATAATAGTAAGGATGAAGCTAATTGAAGGCTGGGAAAAGGTCTGCTCGTTGTTTTTATAAAAATTACAAAAAGTGTGAAAGCTCATTCAGCTCAACGCTCACACTTCAATGAATAGGTGGATGATTTCATTTCACATCAACGAAAAAAAAAAAAAGAGGAGACGACGATGAAAGGACGAAGAGGGCGAAAAGGGTGAGAGGACGGGTTAGAACCAATTTTTTTAGTGCTGAAATGATTTTGGCAGGCACCGAAGCGAAATTCAATTAAATGCTCCTAGCTTCTGAACGAAAAAAAAAAGAAAGAAAGAGGGAGAGAGAGAGAGAGGGAGCGGGAGAAGGACCGGGAGGATCTCAATCTGACGTATTATTTTCTGTGCGCAAGCTCACGCAGCACCTCCTTTTCACCGAAAAAACGAGAATAAGAAGAAGAAGAAGAAAAAGAAAAATAAGAAGGAAAACTCCTTCTTTCTCTTTATAAGAATAAAATGATAGAAACGTGTGTGTGTGTGGGAGCTGTGAAAAATAATGAGCTAATCGGAATAAGGAAACCTCTTTCTGACTTCTCAGGATCTTTGTTTTCAAGCTCTCAAAATCCAAATGAAAAACAAACAGAGCGAAAAACATTTTACCAAAAAAGGAGAAGCAAATCAATTGAAGAGAATAGCTGATGTGAGCTTTGGAGTTTTAGGGGCTCGTCCTTTTTTTTTTTTTTTTTTTTGAAAACATGTATGCAATTAAAAAACTTGACAATTGTAGCTACGGTAAAAAATAGAGCGCGAATAGAAAAGCAGATCCAAAAAAATATGAGAGCCGGCTCTTCTCTAATTGCAAATGAGGAACTAACCAAAAATGCACATGTGCATGAATTATGACTGATACAATTTTGGAAAAGCAAACGATGACGCTCGGAAAACAATTCCTCGAGGCTTTTCTTTTGTTTTTCATTCCATTCTCTTCTCACTTTTTTTTTCTTCTTGCCCAAATTCTTTCTGCTTAACCCTTTTTCCTTCCTCCGTCTGCTCTTGCTCATTGCTTTTGCTTTCGCTTTCTTCCAAAACGGAGGCGGATCCCTCTTGCTTCCTTTTTGAGCATAAACAAAGTGACTACTTTGTAAATTTGCTGTTTGAGCCAAAGATGGTGAATCAGAGAAACAACTGTAAAAAAAGGCTTGAGCATTTTTCCTTGCATGAGCTATGAAGAAGGGATAAAAAATAAATAAATAAACTATGCATTTGTGGGGACGGAACAAGAAAAAAAACATCGGACCTTGAACATTGGTTTCGCGCTCTATCGATAAGTGCTACCGAGGCGAGACGTGTCGTATTTCGTAGTCTGCGTTTTCTCTAACTGTCTAACCTCTCTTTATTAGCACCACAACACGTCTAGAGTCTTCTTTATCGATGGAGCGAAAAACCAAGGTTATTGGGACCACCCACCATGATCAATATTTAAGAATTCAGGTGAAAAAAAAACCGGCAAAATCAGCTGGCCGGACTATTTTGACTAGAAAAAACTTTTATATCATTAATCCACGTTCTCTTTTTGTTTTCTTCCAATTCCTATCAAAACACAGCTGAGCTGTGTGATTTTCCATGAAAAGGGATTGAAAACGAATCCACTGCTGTTTTGTTTATTTATCAAAAGAAATGCGGAAATTAATTTAATTTCCTGATGGCCAAGTCTGAATCTGTTACGACTTGGTTTTTCGCTACGGGTTGAGAAAATAAATTCTAGGATACCTACACATAGTTTTATATTTCATCCTGCTGAGAAGAAGAAAAAAGGAAGGAAACCCCATTAGTTCTATGAAAAAGTCTTTCAGCGGTGTTTGCTTCTTTTCTTATTCTCGTCACATGCATTTTTGGAACGCTCAACTATTCAGCATGCTTTTATACATACGTATCATGTTCTGAGAAAGAGCAACAGGAATTATGGAACGTATTGGAGGAAGTGAATGCACAAGGTTAAAAAAAGGAAAAAAAGAAATATGATATTAACATATGTAGGTACAACCTGAAAAGACATGCGTGCCTTTTTCTTTTTTCTTTGTTCTATTATTTTTTTGTTTGGAAAATTCAAGAAAGGGCGACAAGAAAAAAGAAAGAAAAGGAAAAAGTGCTCGAGAAAGGAAGGGCCAGATTTCAACACTTTTTTTTACTTCCTTTCAATTCTCAAAAACCCCTTCTAAGATTTTTCATCTTTTTGTGGGCATGCTAAAAGTTTTTGACAAGAAAATGTGTTCTTGGAAAAAAAAAAGGAGAAAACAGGAAAGTAATATACCTCATTATACGTATGTTTTGAGAGAAAACGGTCAAATATTTTTTTGCGCATATTTTAGGAAATGTTTGGCTATTAGCCGTTTTTTAAGACCCCGTATACGCGCTAATATTATATTAGCCTCAGGGCCAACACCAATTATGCGCAATAATGGCTAGTAGACGAGGTCCGACGGCTATTAGCCATATCTGACAGCTATTAGCTATTATTACTGCGTCGCAAAAACCAGGCAGAGCCGCTCGTTCGTTGCGGCTGTGGTCTCGCCGCGACCAGCGCATATACGGTAGTTTATTTACGAAAAACAAAAAACGAAAACAATGTAAAAACAGAAAAATAATTTAAAAAATAATGTAAACAAACTACCGTATACGCGCTGGTCGCGGCGAGACCACAGCTGCAACGCACGAGCATTCTGACTGGTTTTCGCGACGCGGTAATATAGCTTGCTATTCCAATAGATTTTTCAATGGCTATTAGCCACATACACATTAAAAATTACCTGTGAGGATGAAGACATACAAGTTTGAAAATATGATAAAACAGGACAAAAATTGGGGAAAATGCGAGAAGTTTGAAAAATCAGGGTTTTTTCAATTTAATTTTTAATTTTTTCGACCAATATGAGCAGTTTTTCACATTTTCTTCAATTTTTAACAAAAAAACTGTACATTTTTTAAAATTTGACAATCATAATTATTTGTTGGTTGTCGCGAAAATTTAACAGGTACAAGAAGTTTCAAAAATACTCGTCAGCGAAATTTTGGCTATTAGCCGTCAAACTGCCAAAGCCAATTCGCTTGCGCGCCAACAGCCGTTTTCAAAACCCTTGGCAAACGCCAAATCCGCGCCGATCGCCGATTGGGTGCTAATTATGCGCCAGTAATGGCTACCTGCCATTTTTAGTGGCTAACAGTCATTTTCAAAGGCTAAAAGCCATACATGTTCCTCAATTTTGTCATTCCAGTTAGCATAAACAACAAAATAAAGCACGGTACTAACTGAAAACATAAAGTAAAAAAATAAAAGAAAGCAAGACACTCGCAAAATGAATGGATCAACATAGAAAGAAAAGAAATGCGATATGGAGACAGACGCCGCTTAATTTGGAACAATTCAGTGAGCCGCTTGCTGCGGATTAAGTTTTCCCAGAAGAAAAACTGGAAAAAGGACCTCTGCCACAATGACATCAAACTCTTGTGCGTATTTATTTGGAGTGCTTGCTTGTGCTCCCATTTTTTGTTAGAAAAGTAGAAGAAGAAGAAGAAGAAGACTGCGTGTAGTTCACATTATTAGCAAAAAAAAAAAGACACGTCCCCTTGAAAGTTTTATAAGGCTAGTGACGTAGGTACGCTGCTAAGAATACTTCTAAAGTGCATACTTTCTAGGAATGCTGATGTTTGAAAGGATCGAACCAAGTGGCCAGAATTTGAAATGCTAAAGTTCTAAAAATCAGGTTTATATTTAGATTGAAATATTAAGCTTTCAATTGAGTTGCGACTCCGCCCATTTATTTGTGCGCGACCACGCAAACACAGTGCTATTTGAAGAGACGCAGACAAAAAAGGGATAGGATGATGCTACTCGTTTGAAAAGACAATAACTAGAATTTGAATTTGAAACTGTATTTTATAGTTAGAACAAATCCAAATTCAATTTTTTTTCCAGTTTGTTTTCCAGAATTTTTTCTTTCTTTCTTTTCTTTTCCTCTCTCTCTCTCTCTCTTTATTTCTTTCCAATTCCGTAACCCGTTAACCTCAAGAATAATTTATTTGACATCAAGACTTTCATTATGTGATTTTTGTTTGTCGATTAGGACCGACGAAAAGGTCAAACTCCAGATAAGAAGGAAAACTTCTGAATTAAAAGTCAGAAGTCATCTCTGGAGTCGTGTTTAGGGCTAAAAATAAGAGTAAAAACGTATGAGAAGTTGAGCAACTAGAAAATGAGAGGCACAGAGGAAATTACATGTGAAAAAGGGGGAAAAATAACATGACAGGTGGAAGACAAAATATCAGAAAAAATGGTAATTGGCCAGCAAGTAGTAGTAGTTGTAGTAGCAGAAAGTTGGAAGGAAAATATGGAAAATAAGGAAAGAAATGGGGAAGGGAAGGCAAGCGAGAAAATGAATACATTCAATAGAAAAATCATTAAAGTCCTCCCTCGCTGGAAATGAACTCTTCCAATTGATAATGGCTCAAAAAGTGCGCCCAATCCACATCTTTGGCGCTGTAATTTGAATTTAATTATATACTATCATTTCTGAATTAAATAAAGACATACATTTGAAGTTTGGATACAGTACTCTGAGTGCAGAACGCATCGGTTTTGTAGTGGCATGACTTGTGGCACACCAATTTGCAGTCTGAAAATTAAAATCGTGTGTTCACAGAAAAAGTTCAACCCGATTACCTCTACACTGATAAGCCTGCTTCGAGAAACTGCTTCGGATCCTCTGTTGGCACACATTGCAGTTCGCGCCACTGCAACTAACATTAGTATCGTGTTTTGGGAACAGAACATAAATGGGACAGGGACAGGACGACACTTGACACACGACAAAAAAATGAACAAAAATTTTACCCTTTCACTTTAACCGCCACAAATGTGTGATCATTGTAGATGTGAAGTTTCTTTCCTTTTCTCATCAATCGAGCAGCAGCTGGCTCAGTGAGCATTGCTGGTGGAATCAAGAAATATCTGAAATTATGGCTTATTTGATGATATAAAAGTTACGCTAACTTGGTCTGTTTATCATGGTCTAACTCCAAAATAAGAGTGCTGTGTTGGTACAAACTCTTGGTGGACTCTCCACTTCTTCCGCCAACGGAATGAGTCTCGCGATACTTGTCATTTGATGACACTGGAAAGAAAAAACACAATGGCAATTATTTTACATAAATTATAAAAATAAATTACCAGCATAACGAGTCCTGCTTGGATCGCGAGATGGTGGGAGTGAAACTGCTTCCTCCAGTCCTTGATTTTCCAAATCAACTGATTTTGATCTTTTCTGACTTTTGCCACGTCTACCACTAAGTCTATCTCTGAGTTCGCCAAAGAAAGATCGATCCCTTTTCTCCCCTTGAACTTTTTTTGTTTTATCTCTGCTTTGTCTAACTTCAAAATCTTCATGGAATTCTGGTGGAGCCATCTGACTGCTATACTGGTGGCCATTACTGCCATTTTTTACTGATCTTTCTAATGTGTTGGAAGCCGACATGCTCTGGGAAACCGATTGAAGTTTCGCTTCAAGTTCCCGGGTTTTCGGATCATTGTGATTTTTAAACTGTTGATCCAAAATTCGTTGGGTTGCTGGGTCAACTGCGTTTTCCAACGAACCGTGTACGGATTGAATGGTTGGTTTTTCTTTCAATGCCTGCGAGACTGTCTTCACAATTACGGTGGTGGTTTTGGATGGAATAATTGGTTCATGCCCTTCCAAGTTATCTAAAAATGCGAAACATAAATATTAAATTTTAATTGCTTAATATATACAGCCTACCATGTGGGTCATAAATCGGTCTTCTCTGAGTAGTAAGTGTTTCCCGAAACTCGGATCCATTCGGATTAATAACCTTCACAGCGTCAGTTAACTTGCCAGTAGTAAGAGAGTGTGGATCATAATAGAAATCAAACTGAACAGTGACATCTCCAGAAATAGCGTCTTTTCGATACGGCCTTCCTTGAAGTTTGAGAGTGTGGATGGTCTCTCCGCTTCGTCTGATTTCTTCAAAGTTAACAATGGCAAGTCCAAGAAATCCTTCGTCGTCGGTTAAATGGAGTTTATCGTTTCCTTCGTAAATTTCGAACAAGATTTCCTCGGTGGCTGGAGTGAGATCACTAGAAAAATCAGCAGTTTATTAATTGCTTTTCAAGATAAAGAAAACTCACAAATCAAACTGTTCTTCCCAGTATGGATTTGAATTTATTCCCTTTGATGTTGAATACTTTTGAGCTGGTTCATCAATTTCCACATTCACAAATGGCTGGGAAACTTCTTTACCAAGACGACCTGCTTTAATGATTTTGATTCTCATCTTGTTCGGAATTGAGTTCGCGTTGTAAGATGGGCTGATTAACTTAAAAAAGTAACAATTTTTTAATAATTAAAATGGGTGTTTGATACTTACGTGAGATTCGTTCAACTTCTTAAACATTTCAGGAACTTCCGATGGACTATTGCTTCTATGAGAAGACTGAGTACCATATGGATCCACGTGAAGGTTCGAGTCGTAGCCGTTGTAAGAGTTACGCATGGTTCCGTTCGGGGATTGAGTCTTAAAGTGAGTATTATCTTGTTTGAAATAGAAAAAAATATGTAAAATACCGGTGGAGAGTAGATAGTTCTGCTAAAAGTGTCCGCAAAAGTGTTTCTCTCCTCTGGAAGTTCCTCGGACAAGTTGATATTAGTAACCGCCGACAAGAGACATCTTCTGATACTTTCCTCGACCATTGGTAAAGAAACTTGGTATTGAGCACTTGGATCAGTGTTTCTGAGCTCAATGTCCATTTCGGGACGTCCACTGAAACAACCCATCAAGTAGAGTTGATTCGCAATGCAAGCCATTCTACATTCTACCTGAAAAAGAAAAAAATTTAGAAAAAATTGATGTTTTTTTTTTTGTTTTATTTTGCTTGACATACTTCGCCTCTCAAATCCACAATCGAAACGTCGTAATTCGAGACAATCATCCTCTCGGGAGTTCGTTGCGAAGACACCAGCCGTAGTTTAACACACGGCAGATGAACATTTGAGCGGACCGTCTTAAAATAAATGTAGGTATACTGACAATTATGAATTGAAATTCTGTTAAGAAAAACAAAAATTTTGCAAAAATCTACCAAATGATCTCTTGGACCGTGCTCCACTCGAACATTGCTAATCTTCGGTGGTTGTAGCACATCGTTGTGATCTCCGAATCCCTCAAAGAGCACTTCACACTTTGTCTGCAATATGAGATTGTTAGAAAAGAAAACCGCAAGGCAAGTACCGGGGATGTGACTTTTTTCGCCGCCTCATTCAAAGATTTAATCCATGCATCCATTGGAGCGGGCACTTTATGAAAATTCGAATATAGCCATGAAACAATTTCGTTCGACCATTCGCCGTTTGAGCCATGGGAAACTCCATTTGAGCTTCCTTCTTTTCTGTAATCATATATTTTTCTTTTTTTTATTTTCTTCCTCCCCCCATTGGACATGTTTGTCTGCACCTTGAACCTTCTAGATCCAAAAGCATGTTCAAAAAGGTGAGACGTTGAAGTACGCGGTGACTCGTCTTACACTAATATTTGAACAGTGAGCTTGAGCTCAAGATTTTAGATCGCAGCCGAGAGAGCAACGCGATTGGAAATGAGTTGGTTGCACTTACCCGGTATTCAAGCCGCCGAAACTGGAGGAAGTGTGCGTGGAGTCACCGGTGGAACCAAGATGGTTGAGGGCAAAGTAGCAGATGACTGCGAGAAGACCCCAGGTCAGGATCACCCACAGCATCTCTCCAAACAGCCAACCCAAAACTGCAGAAAAAATAAACGTTAGAAAAGATAGAAATATTCTTCTTTTTCCTCTTCATCCAAAAAGTGCTCAGAGTAAGAGAAAGTTAAAATTGAAAGTTTTAAAGGAAGGAAGCAAAGAAAAATAAACAAAACAGCACCTTGAAGAACTCGAGTGTAGTATAAGATTTTCCACAATAAGCTGCAGACTAGAATAGTTATAACAACGGAAACCATAACAGCTACAGGCAAAATAAGTTGGCCATAAGTTGCAAAAGTCTCCGATTCGAGTACGTCGGAATACAATTGAATAGCATAGTTATAATATTCGACAGTTTTCTCTTTAATTTGCACCGCACGTTGCTTGAAATGTTTCAGAAGCAGTTCCAACTTTTCTTCTGACAACATATCAGACATTGCGGTTGTGGCAAGCGGGAGCCAATAAGTGATTTCAACCTCCGCCAACCTCAAGCTTTTGAGAGGCTACCGATGTGCAAATAAAACTATGAGATCCCTCTACACATTTGAATCTAATCACATTGGTATGTGGCTAGTGGAAGCAACTACGTACAATGCAATGATCGGTGGTGGAGCTGCGAGAAATTAGAGCGCAAGAACTTTAAAAAAAAAGGAAAAAAAAGACACAGAACAGACAAAGATTTGTTTGTGGTCGAAAAGATCAGAGATTTGCAGAAGAAGAAAATCAATTAAGTCAATACATTGTTCAGGTGCGGATGAAAAATATTTCAGGGCGGTAAGTAAGTAATACGAGTCACACGGTATGCGGTAGGGAGACTGAAATTGAATACTCTCACAACACCTAGAGCCGAATTTCTTAGCAATTATATGTATGCATTTCAAACTTTTGCCAGGACATGCAAGGGCAGTTACAATAGGTGCATTTTTGCTTCACTTCTGAGTAGACAGAGTCATGAGCGGGGAGTCTGCAAACGCGTCCGGACGCACATTTAGGAATTTTTAAATTTGTTTAACTTTAAATGTCCATTTTCTTCGATTTTCATTACAAAATTCCTGGACAAAAATTAAAAAATTTGTCGAGCTGTTTCCTTGTGGGTTCGGGGGCGTTTGCTGTGAGCAATGTGCGAGCAAAATTTAGTTACGACGCTCCGATGTTTCGCGGGTCTTGCAGGCAGCCAGTTTCGGATCATTGGAGCGTCGTAAGTCAGTTTCGCACGTGAAGATAATTAGAAAATTTTTGATATAATTTTTTACACGTTTCCGAAATCACAAAATCCCATTTTTGCAAGTCTGTAATGGACCTATTCATAGGATTAAAAAAACACTTTTTTTTTCCTATTCATAGATGTCAAAAAACGTCAAACAATGTTAAAAAACGTTTAAAAATGTTAAAAAATGTCAAAAAACGAATCCTATGAATAGGTCCATAAATGTAAATTTTTCAAAAAAGAAAAAATGTTTTTTTTTCTCAAAAAGAAGAACGTATATAATTCTCAATAAGGCACACTGTAAATATATTTATGTAAAAAAAAAGTTTAAAAAATAATAGAGTGAAAAAAAAATCAAAAGCGGTGCGGTGCATACACACACACCTGGCATTCATTCCATTCCAAATCATTGGCAGGATGTGCCGAAACAATAAATGTGGGTAGAGAAGGGATCGGCAGAGTTTTGAAATGAAGAAGAGAGAGAGAGAGAGAGAGAGAGAGAGAGAGAGAGAGAGAGATGCACAAAGGTTAGTCGTCGTTTTCATCTGAACAGAGCCCTGCTCGGCCAAGCTAAAGCCGGCCGAGTGTGTGACGGCAAGCGAGGGATCCGAATTTGTGTTGTAATAGTTTGTGTTCTACTTCTCTTTTGCACAAGCCATCGAGGTCCGTCTTGCGAAACGTTATGATCAGAACAACAAGTCGGAAGATCGAAAGAAAGGGTCCCCTTTCTTTCTCACAAGATATATTTCTGATGACAAGTAAAAACGGGCGTGCGGGACGGCGTACGTCAAGTGAGCACTATGTATACTGCAAAATAATACATATTTATTGTTATTTTGTGCAAAAATGTGGTGCGAGTACATGTGTCTAGTATAGAATATTGCTTTTCTGGCTTCTGGGTGGTGGAAAAGAAAAATCAAATTAATTTAAAAGTTGGAATTGAATCGAATTGACAAAAAAAAATAGTGTCCGCTATAAAGCCAAGTGCATATTAAAACCCAGAAATTAAAAACTTGGGCGGTATGAAATCAAAAGCAACAATGAAATTAAAGAGCAGCAATTACATTTACATAGGCAATCCATTTATGTATATTATTATATTACATGTTCAATAACAAAACCGCAATCACGTCGAGGAACCCTGTCCGTTCTTTTTATTTTTCTTCGCTTGCTGAAAAGTTTAACATTTATTTATAATTATAAAATCTCTTTAAAGGGGGTGCCAACTTTCTGGGGAAAGTTTCTTAAAATATACTCTTGGGAGGGGGATTTACGAATATCACATCGAAATCGCACGAAAATTTTTTTCTGATTTTTGGCAAATTTTACAAAAAAAAATAGAAGACCACGGGGATTACACGATTTGGCGCGAAATTCAAAAGCAATTTTTCTTTTTCATCATTTTTCTCCCGTGTTTCTCTAATATTTTTGCATTAATCTTTGGGAAATATATTACAAAAATCATTTCGTGATTTCAGATAGCAAATTAATGCGTGTTGATCACAAAAGTAATGATAAAACAAATTCGGAACAAAATTTTCCCGTTTTCCTGCTCATTTCCGCATTAAAATCACTATTTTATCTGTAACGTTTATATTTGAACAAAAAATGTTCAAAAGAAACTATTTAATGGACCTATTCATTTGAATTAAAATGAATTTTTATGTCACATTTATTCAATGCATTACAACATATTAATTAATTAATCTGAATTTTCCTGAACCATTGAGTTTGAGTTTTTCTGAAAATCGCGCCTATTCATCCTGGTCAAATAAGTGAACTTATTAACAAATACATGCATGCGCCTTTAAACATTTACTCCGAGTACACAAAAATGATGACAAAAGATGCATTTTTGACCAGAATGAATAGGCGCGATTTTCAGAAAAACTCAAACTCAATGGTTCAGGAAAATTCAGATTAATTAATTAATATGTTGTAATGCATTGAATAAATGTGACATAAAAATTCATATTAATTCAAATGAATAGGTCCATTAAACGTTGAATCGAACGACAAGCAAATATCGATTTTTCGATATTCATGAATAAAATGTGTTTTCGCGATTATCTAAAATTTTAATAAGCTATTAGAGCATGTTTTATCGAAAATCGATGATAAAAACGAGGAAAATTACAAGAAAAATAAATATTTCTCGTGAAAATGGAATTTTCTAGAAGCCGCGGCCGCGGGTTCCCTAGGCCACGGCCACGATTTTTCGTGTACTCCTCGTGGTCTTTTATTTATTTTTTTTTAAATCAGATAAATTTTTTTGTGCGATTTCAATGTGATATTCGTAAATCCCCCACCCAAGAGTATATCTTCAGCCACTTTCCCCAAAAAGTTGGCACCCCTTTTAATAGAAAATTCGCACCAAATACGCAGCTAAATTATAACGTTTTTTATCTACCAGTTCCATGGATTTTACCTCTAACAGTTCCATGGATTTTTTGTTTGTGTATAGTTTAGCTGCGTAAATATTTGGCGTTTGAAAAACGTACACACTCTCTCTGTCTCTCTGGGGGTACGACAGAATAGAAATAGGCGAAATAGAAATGCTACAAAATAGAAATGCTACAAAAAAGAACTGGAAAAAATAGAACTGAGCGAAATAGAAATGCTACGAAATAGAACGGCTACAAAATAGAAATGAGCGAAATAGAAATGCTACAAAATAGAACAAATTTTGGCGATGGAGCGCGTTTGCATTATTTTTTCAATTGCTCAGTTTTTCGCCAATTTTCCATTTTTTTTTTCTGAAACTGCATTGATTTTATACCTTTCTTCATTTTCGATGTTGTTAAGTGCGTAAAATATCTGAAAATTACTGAAAAATCCTATAATAGTCGGAAAATTCGAAGAATAATGCAAACGCGCTCCATCGCACCGATTTCTATTTCGCCCATTTCTATTTTGTCACATTTCTATTTCGCGCTGTTCTATTCCGCTCATTTCTATTTTGTAGCCGTTCTATTTTTTCCAGTTCTTTTTTGTAGCAATTCTATTTTGTAGCATTTCTATTTCGCCTATTTCTATTCTGTCGTACCCCCGTCTCTCTCCATCTCTCTTTAATT
Source organism: Caenorhabditis japonica (assembly GCA_963572235.1). Taxonomy (NCBI): domain Eukaryota; kingdom Metazoa; phylum Nematoda; class Chromadorea; order Rhabditida; family Rhabditidae; genus Caenorhabditis; species Caenorhabditis japonica. The sequence continues at coordinate 6,074,917 of OY754347.1, read as the reverse complement.
CTTATTTTTCCCCCTACCTTTTTCAAATCACTGTATCGCATCTTCTGTGTCAAGCCATTAAACCGATTGTAAGTGAAATCCACAAACTCGCCACGTCGTCCCGGTTGATCTTCCGGGCGGATCAGAGTGGAAGTAGCTGAAGCTATTCATTTTTGCTACAAACAATGCGATCAATTTTACTTACGCCAAGACAAGTCCTCATCTGGAAATTCTTCAAAATTGGTGGTATCGTCGATACTTCGGACAGTCACACGTACTGGCGGCGGACGCTCGCGTATGTGATTCCAGTCGATGCGACGGAAGAATGGACACTGCTTGATCTCATCTAGACCGCCATTATTGCCAAGACGGCGATCCGACTCGCAGCAGAATCTTTTGATTGTCTAAAGTCAAAATTAACATATTTTCTTTTCAAAATTTTCATTGTATGCCTACCGCTTTAGTTTCAATACTGATCGGAACGTCAGACGGAAAGACCAGCGTCTGTTGCCAATTGATAACCTTTCGATATGTCTCTTGTGGCAGTTCCGAGCAAAATGGCGGGTATCCGATAAGCATTTCGTACATAATCACTCCCAGGCTCCACCAATCACAGCTCTTCGTGTACCCATTTGGCTGAAATACCTCCGGAGCAATATAATCTGGCGTTCCGACTGTCGAGTAGGCCTGAAATAATTTCGAATGTCTTTCTTTCAGTTTTCTAAACGTGAACTTCTTACATAGGCACGTCGATTTCTTTTCCAAGTCTCAGCTTTTCGCTTCGATTCGAATGGTTTTGAGATAAAATCTGGAGGGAGAGTGGATGGCCAGTTGCGATAGTGATCGGTGCGGTGGAACTTTTTCAATCCGGTGCATAGGCCGAAATCAGACAGTTTTACGTGACCCTGGAAATATATGTGAATTGGCTTCTAAAAAATTCTGGGTGTCTGTATTTGGCATTTGAAACGTTTTTAAACTTGTGGCGTGCAAGAAAATTAAAATTGAAAACACAAACCCAAAAAAATGGTTTTTAAAAAAATTCCTCAGCAAAAAAATTACGTATGCCAGGTTTATTGAAACCCAAACCTCCTATTTTTACTCGAATTTTCAGTGCTTTCCAAAAAACTTAAAATAAAGGCACGGGGTGCTGGCAACTGCATTTTTTTAAAACGCTTCTTTTTGCCGCCGACGCCACGCGTTGCGGTTGCGTCGCGTGACAACGCTGCGTCTAATCGCTTACACGCTCTCTACCTGAAAAATTAATTTCGAAAAATGTGCATTCGCATAATTTGGCAGACTGCCAATATTTTTTCAATGGATCGAACTTTCGCGAGGGCAGTCGCCAGGATCCCGTGTAAAGGAACATTACATTTTATAGCAAAACATTCGTCGTTTCAGCTGTGCGCGCCTGTTTTTTTTTTTGGAAATTTTCGTGTAATTTTGGGCTGAAAAAACATCCTCTTCTTCGGATTTGTTTCACGGCCGCTCCAAAAATATTGGTTTGACGTTCTACCGATGAAGCGAAGATTAGATTTTGGAGCATATGCCAAATGCATGACACAGTTCCAGAATTCTACGGCTATTAGCCGTTTTCGATGGCTAACTTCCACTTGTACGCCGATAGTCGCCAAACTCGCGCCGCTTGTATCGATTGCCAATATAGCGACAGTATCAATTGTTAACATCCATTTCAACGGCTAATAGCCATGTTTCTGCTTATATTCGTCATATCTGCGCCAAAAGACCTTTGCTAAAAAAAAGAGAAAAACAAAGATACTGCGCGCGCGAAATCAATATGTATTATTGACCCGACCATAGAATTAGATTTTCTAATCAATTTTTTAACAATTTTCTTACTCTGGCATCCAGAAGAAGGTTGTCAGGTTTGATATCACGATGTATAAATCCAAGATTGTGAATGAATTGAATGGCAAGAGCGGCTTCCGCAATGTAGAACTGTGTCGCCTCCTCGGTGAGTGTGTCCTTCTTTATAAGAAGGGTCATCATATCACCTGAAATGATGAAATGTATTTTTTTTTTTTGGTTAATTATTTAACAATGGGCTGCTCGCGGCGACGTTATTCAAAACGCTAATTCAAAACTCGCTCTAATGCTCTTGAATAATTTTTCTGAAAATGGCCGCACGATTCAATTTTTTTTCCTAGCTTCGCAATGAACAGCCCATTCAGAGAAAAGAAGAAAGAGAGCAAAAAGTTAGAGAATGCTCCGATTGACGTGAAACTTTGTCAAGAAAATTTTGGGCGAAAATATCGATTTAACAAATTTTGAGAAAACTCGATATTTCAGTCCAAATTTTTCATAGCATGTCCTGACCATTTTTTAAACAATATTTCACAAAATTTCAGACCAATCGGAGCATTCCCTGACTTTCCGGCCAATTTTTTCGCATTTGCTATGAATAACCCAATTACAAAAATAAATACATACCTCCCGGCAAAAACTCCATAACCAAATACAAATTCGAATTGTCCTGGAACGAGTAATACATTTTAACGACCCAATCGCAATCCGCCTCTGACAATATGTCTCTTTCAGCTCGCACGTGAGCCGTTTGCTCCTTTTCGACCATTTCGCTTTTTCGCAGAATCTTCATGGCATAAATGTTACCGGTATCGTGTTTTTGAACTAGGCGAACCTGAAGAGAAGTTAAAAATTATGAATGGAAAAAAAAAAACAAAAAAGGAAACCTGTCCGAAAGCTCCTCTGCCAATCAATTTGAGACTTTCAAAATCGTTGACCGTCAGTCGAGTTCTTTTAAGTCGCAGGTAGTCAGTTTCTTTCGAATGGTGGATTTTGCGTTTTTCCTCTTTTTCCTCATCGCTCAAGCCTGGAATGTATTTTTATTTTTTGATTTTCTTTTTTGTCTCAAATGCGGCATTATAGGAAAACATAGACCCATTTTTCAAATCGATTCTTCGATCCAAAATTTTCTGAGCATGTTCACGGGTTGCTCGCGGCATTATGCGAATTCAAATTATTTGAAATGAATTTTTCAGACAAAGAGCGTGTAAGCGATGAGACGCAGCGTTGCCACGCGACGCAACCGCGGCGCGTGGCGTCGGCGGCAAAAAAATCGTTTGAAAAATGCATGTCCGGGTCCATTTTTGACAATAATTTCCAAAATTTCAGGCTAATCGGAGCATTTTCAGTTAATTTTTTTTTCAACTTTGTGCAAAAACCTATTAGTTTTTAAATAACTCAAACCTCTGGCAGACATATCCTCCTCCAATTTTTTCAGACGATTCTCTCTTTCTGCACATTGCGTGACACGTTTTGAGTAGTACGATTCGATGGCAATCCTGGTGCAGCTGGCCTGGAAATCGATAATGTTAAATATTTATTTATCGACACAAAATACTCACTTTATCCTTTGTATACTGTGATATCTCAATTTCCGGTTCTACTTCACCCATATTGAGACAGGGTCTTATCTGAAAATCGATTTTTTGGTCAAGGAGAAAGAGAAAAAGAAAGAGAGAGAAGTAGAGAGCAAGAAAGCAAGCAAAAGTAGAAACGATCGTATTTAGTCTTGGGTAAATATTTGAGTCGTCTATCAACCTACACTACAAACTTCAATAATCTTAAAATGTGCGAAGAATAGGGAAAAGAGGAATCTGTTCAATTTTTCGTCGTAAAACTGGACAAACCGATGTCATCACGAGACTGGACTGCGACAGGGCGAATTTGCGCAATGTCTCGGAAGGGAAATCGTTGAATTAGAGGCGGAAAACGAATTCGAATATGGATTGGAGAATGAAAATGAAAATGGGATGGATGAATCTGGTCTTTGGCTTCTCTTTAAAATCTAATTTGCGTATTCATTTAAATAGATAATTTTTTTGTGCTTTATCGACCAAATTTTAGAAAGTGATTGAAAGAAATAAGCGAGAAAACTAAAATCAATAATTCAAACTTTCCTAGAAAATTGAAACAAGCGCGGTTTTTGTATTCACCATTTTTCTGGAAACGACCAAAAAATTTGAGCACCGAGTGAGTGATTTTATTTATTTTTATTTTTGAAGTTACTTCAGTTTTATAAATAAAAAAGATAATAAAGCAATAAATAAGAAAAATTATTTATCAGAAACAAAATTTCTGCACACACGTGATGACGAGGGGCCTCGTGTACATAATATGCACCAAATTTTACGACACTTGGTAAATACTAGCTAGAGTGTGAAAAGAGAGAAAGTAATTTATTTGGGGTGTTGGCGACTATTTATTGACGTTTTTAGAAAAAAAAAAACAAAATTCAAATGCGCAAATTTGCCACCTATGTAGCGACCCAATTAGGCATTTGTGTACAAGCGTCGAAACTTACGACAATTCAAAAACCATTTTAATTGAGAATGCAAGAAACTATCTGTTATTTCAACGAAAAGTGTTTGGTTTTAATATATCCTTTATTTTAATTATGCGAAAAAAATAGATAATAACGTAAATTTATTGAGAAAACAACAAAAAATTACGCCGCGGTGTTTGCGTACTTTTGGAAATTTAAACGAAAATGTTTTCGAGAGCGTGACAAAACCGGGGAACGCAAAACCGGGGAAAAATGTCAAAAACCGGGGAATTCGACACTGTCACGTAAAATTGCGGATGACTCTGATTTTCCGCGCAAATTGCGGAAAATGTTCAGACAATGACACGCTGAATTTTGAAATTCAACGTTGTCCGCAATTTTTCGTGACAGTGTCGAATTCCCCGGTTTTTGACATTCTTTCCCCGGTTTTGCGTTCCCCGGTTTTGTGTTCCCCGGTTTCTCGTTTTTCCCCGGTTTTGTCACGCTCTCATGTTTTCGCTTTTTTCGCTTGAATTTTCAAAAGTACGCAAACACCATGCCCCAATTTTGTATGTGCGCGGGGTCGCGTTTGCAGCAGCGTAAGTTAAACATTAAAAGAGATAAATAAACAAATGAGGAATAAAAATGTATAAATATATTTATTCAAATAATAATAAAACTAAAGAAGAAGAAAAAACGGTATAAGTATAGAATCCGACCCCATATAAGTTCATTTGGCAACCCCAACTGTAGAGTATAGTAGAAGACCCCAATGGTTCCTCCTCGGACACGGCAAGATCAGGAGTTGGTTTTTAAGCTCCTGGGGTCAAATTCTAAACACTTGGGGTTACATTCTAAACTCTTGGGGTCGAATTCTAAACTCCTGGGGTCGAATTATAAACTCTTTGAAAATAAGTTTTCAGATGATAAAGAAGGCCACGAAAAAAATGTACTGCTGGGGTCGCCAGCCATACCATGGGGTCGTCAAATATATTGGGGTCGGATTCTATACTTATACCGAAAAAACAACGATTTTCTACAAATATTTTGTCCTGGGTGTGTTTTTTTTTGGTTTCTTTTTTTTGTCACAGCATGAAGTTTGAAATAACCTTCAATTCTTCAATGAAAAAAAAGCTAGTTTCCGACCGGTCAACAACACAATTCAACGACATGAAGACATTTTTTCGATTACTTTTTGATCGCCCGACTATCATCAACAAAACACAAACATTTTCATTGGTTCATTTTGTTTGGGGCGTTTTTTTTCTTTTTCTTTTATAATTCAGACTCCAATAAAACAAACCGCAAATAAAAACTGGGTGACTCATTGACTCATTGTGTTGTTACTTTCCAATGGAGCGCTAGTTTCCTCTATTGTTCAATCCGATGTGACCTCGCTTTCGCATGTATTGCCAGCATATTATTCATGTTTTTAAATTTTAAAGCGAATAAGTAAAACTGTATTCTTTTCTGGCTAATCCTAAATAAGGTCCAATGATTTTCTATGAAATTCTTTACATTTTTTTTGTATTTTCCAAAAAAAAAAACCATTGTAAATGTTTGTCACGAATTCTTGTTTTTCACTCTTTCTATTCCAACAACAGCTAAATAAATTTTTATCGAATTTTGATTTTGTTTTTTTTTCTGTTTTTCTGCTTTCCATTTTTTATTCTTTATTCCGCCTTTCCATTAAAAAAGTATATTTTTTTTCTCTAACGTTTTTTTTTAGCTTGATTTCTTTCGTCGAAACTTTTGAAAATTTATTTCAGTTAATTGTTGATGGATAATGCATTAAAAGAGGCTGTTGATGATCATTTCGCAGGGATTACCGCTATTTTTGAGGAGAATCGCAGCATTTTGTCAATTTTGCATTCAAGTGTGATGGAGGGATCTGGTTTAATGATTCCGGTAAGTTGCAGTGCCAACAAAACGGAGAATCGGGCTAATGCGCTGACGCGTTTTGCGTGTGCCGGCGTAGTACTCGTTTTTATTACTTTTGTCTCAGCAGCTGCTTATAAACTCTCAAAGCACTTTTTCGACACAGTTAAAATAAGTGCGACCGTAACCGTAAACAATTCCTAAAGTTTTTATTTATTTTCTCTTCTTTTTCGTTATTTGTTTGAACTTTTTTACATTTTTAATGGTTACTGTCGCACTCATTTCAACTGTGTCAATACATTTGTGCTTCGAGTGCGTTTTTTAGGGTTTTTGTTAAAATGTTTGAGTCGATTATTTACAGCCACACTCATTTCAGTTGCTTAGTGAACTGTCTTTTTTCAAACGTTTTTTTTGCTGCCGACGTCCACGCGCTGCAGTTGCGTCGCATGACAGTGCTGTCTCTCAGTCTGCGCCTTGTCTCTTACACGCTCTCTACCTGAAAAATTCATTTCGGAAAACGTAAATTCGGACAAATTGGCACACCGCGAAGATTGTGTTCAATGGAGCCTATTTTGCAAAGGCAGTGGTCAGCATCCGTGAGGGGACTAGATTTTACAGACGCCGGCCTAAAAAATATGACAAATGCGCCAAGCGTATGTAACCTGGGCGAATTCCCCGATTTGGTGCTGAAAATGATAAAGTTGAAAATCAAAAAAATATAGCAAAACGTTTCAGTCAAACTATGATTATGAAGATGAGAGTGAAAACACTGGAGAAGAAGCGAAACATATTGCGGAAATTCAAAAACAGAAAAAACTGAAAGAAATTGAAATTGTCGATGAAATTGGTGAGTTTCGGAAGTTTTATGGTTAAATAAGACTTTTTTCCAGTGGAAAAAGCAACGGTAAAATCGATAGTTCTCCTGATGCATTCTGATGGATGGTTTGAAGAGGAAGAAGATGAGGACGAGAATGGCGACGATTAGTATTAGATATATCGAATTCTTCTTTTCCGTATGATTAGCTATTAGCCGTTTGTCTTTCCGCCCAAACCAAATGATCTTTTTTTCTTTTTCTCAGCTTTCTATTAGTATTTCACTGCTTTACCTACCTCTTCAGCTCAAATCTCATGTATATATGAATGTAAAATATAAAAAAATGTTTTTTTTATTTTGTTTTTCGTTTTATTTGTATTCTGATTTCCCTATCATTTGATTCTCTGTCATAAATTTAGCCTATCAGCTGCCCATATAGAGAAGGAAAACAGTTTTGGACCAGCTATTAATCTCATTTAGCACGCTATTTAAACAATTAATCACGGATACCAGTTTTCGGGTCTCCAACCGATAACAAACAATGTCATGAAAAATATGAGAGAGGCAACAACTGCTTACAAAAATCGGTGAAGTTCTAGATTGGTTTAAACCGTCTCTCTTGATTTGATGTTACAAGATTACAAACAAGATATTACAAAAAAAGTGGATAAGAGATTACACCTAGATTACTCGAGAAGGAGACTTCTCGTCCAAACCTGACTGATAACGGGTGTAACTTGATAAAACGAGGTGGTCTTATTCGAACTGTCAAAGTTCAAATGAGTAACGGAATGGGATTGTAAAATTTAAAAAATGTCAAGCGGAATGATGTTTTGAATTTAATATTTTTCAGATGATGTCTTTCAAGATCACATCACTAAAAAAATGTTAAACAAAAAAAACAAGATATTTCTTGTTTTTGATAAGTCTTTTGTAATAAGAAACATCAATGATCTTTTGTTCTATTTAGGTTTGGAATAATTTGTACCAATGAATCGTATGGAAATTCGCCCCCGAAGGTTATGGCGTCATCATCAGTAGGATCACACGGGTTTTTTTCTCTATCTTCGAATCCCCCCTTCCTCTCCGACCCAATTCAGTCATTTACAGCTTACGGTGCAGCTAACAACATTTCTCTCTTCCTCTTTTAGCATTTTCCCAGATGAAGGAAAACAATATCAATCAACGGCGAGGGAGAACAGTGTGACAGATCGGCTTCGGTTTCTGAAAGATGAGAGACAAACGTTCAGAGACCGTCAGGTCATGACGTACACCCTCGTCGCTCATATTTCCCTCTAATTAGTCCAGTTTACAAAACTCGTCTATAAATACCAAGCAAATTAGGCCGAGATTCTCATTCGCACCCTTGCATCATGCTTCCTTCAGTTTCCTACTTGTTTGTGCTTTTGCTACTGATAACAGGTTAACTAGCATACGTGTAAATCACGATTGAATCTTTGATTTTTAGATGTTTTCACGTTGACACTTGAGAACGTCTACACTCGGTTCATTAATAAACACACTATTGATCAGTCGGATGTTTTTGGATACCATGTTCCGAAACCAATCGCTTATAAAGGAGATGAGCCGGTAAGTTATTTTTATATCTTTAATAATTGTAAAACATTTATTTGAGATTTGGCCAAGAAGCTACGGCTACTCTGCCGAAATGTTCTTTGACGAAAACGGAGCGGCTTTTCCAGTGCGACCAAGAAAAAAGATTGGAAACATTATTCGGCCGTTGCAGCTTTCGGTTCAGAAATATGACGAGGAAGATAGTGAGAGGAGAGCAGAAAAGAGAGCACTTCGAGATTTTTATAGAAGGTTTAGAAGCAGCTAAAGTTACTTTTTTCTGGTAACTTCAGAATGATCTTTTAATTTGCCATACATATTAGCTTTAAAACTTTTATTTTTGATTCTGAATTGTTGTTTTTCTCGGGTCCTAAAATAAAATATTTGTCAACGACTTGCTGATGTCAATTCGCTCCAATCACACAGTGAATTGCGCATGCATTTGTAGTGAGATTCAGAGAAGAGAGAGCAAAACATCGGACACGTTCTCTCAATTTTCTGCACTCTCTCGCCGCACACGGTTGTTCTAATGGAGCGAGTTTGCAGCTCTTTGTACCGAGTATAACAATAAAATTTAATTGGTGTGTTGTAAAACTGCTATGGCATGAAACTGTTCTCCAGAATTATAAAATCCAAAAAAAGGAGCACAATCAAACCTTTTTTCCGCCAAAATAAAATAAAGTTCCAGGGAATGGCTAAATACGTAAAAAAAAATTTTTCGTGAAACCAAAATCTACAAGTTCTCAATCTAATAAACCACATTAGCAAAAACCAGGCAAACCCCGAACGTCATCCATCAATTTGACGTCATTTGTTCATGAAGTGAAGTACATTTGCATAAGAAGGCCCCGGAAAATGAACGTGACGACTAGTCGCACGCTGTGGCGCAAGCGAGCACACCTCGGATACTTTCATTTTATTGGCCGCGCATTCCATGATGCGGTTTATCATTGCATTCTTACAATTCTAGTCTATTTTTTGAGAGAATTGAAAGCTTAGAGTAACTTAAACAATCTTTGCCTGCCTTGATAGAAACATCGTCTGTTCCGTATAATTATTTTTTTAGATTGATCAGTCCGGTTCAAATTGATCAAAAAGACTCCGCCCCAATCTCAGCACCTCGAGCATCCGCTAAAAAAAAAATATCGAGGCCCAAAGGATTCCATGGACCAACTATAGCAGATCGAATTTTAGTCTCGGCAAAACAAATGGAGCAGTTGAAATCACCAGCAAACTTTGCAGCCAAGACCCTAAAAATTGAAGATGTGGATTTAAAAAAATCAAAGGAGATGATGGAAGAAATCCTACAAGAAAGTAAAAATATCACAAAGATGAGATTGAGAAGTTAAAATGTTGTTTTGTAAATGTTTCTATCTTTCAGCAACACACAAAGTCGACGAATTGTCAGCGTTGGATTGGGAAACATGTTCTGAGCAAAGTGCGGAAATTCTGATATAACTTGAAGATTGTGTATTAAAAATGTTACAAATACGGTTAATTTTTTCATTGTTCACTTAAAATATAATTGTTTAAAAATCATTTTTGATGTTTTTTGTTTAACCTCCTTAAATCATTGAATCCCTATTTTTCTGTTAGTCTTTCTTTTTTTCTTTTTTCAAACATTTCCTTCTCAAATCCTTTTACACAAAATCAAAAACAGAATAATAATAATAATGAAAATGTGTATACACACAAGAATTGTTGGTAGGGTGGGGAGTGGGGTGAAGTTTTGAATGGACATTCAGCAGGGTAATTTTGTGAGGCCGAGCGGACGGCGTAGAAAGAAAATAGTAGGAGTGTGCGGTCAGATCCTCGAAACTGGAATAAAAGAGCTGTCAACTACTTTTTGAACACTCTCCCTCGGCATCCAACTGCTTCTGGTCACTCACGACTAGTAGCGCCCATTTTGACCCAGGTTTTCAAAGAGGCTGCTTTTTTATTTCTTTTCATTTTTCTTTTTGTAACTATGTTTCTTTAAACTTACCTTATTACTTTTTCGTGATCATGTGTATACTCGACGTTGGACCAAAAAATAGCAAGTTTTCTGCTCGGCTTCCTGTCATGCAACCATAAAGAAAAATTTCTTCTTTTACAATTATTTCTTCATCCAACCACCACATGGGCCCAAAAATATTTCATGTTTATATGGGCATGTATACTTGCATCGGAAGTTGCTTACTTTTCGGAATCATTTGTTATTTTTTGGAGTACCGTGCCTTTTTCACCTATCTATGTTATGCTAATTCTAATTTTCGAAAATAATGTGGAATATCCCTAACTTTTCTAAACTAGGTAGAAAATAGAATAGGTCATAGAATGGCTATTGGGAAGCAAGTGAGTGGTCACCTGCAGAATCCAACCACAAAACGGAAGAGCATAAAAGGCGCACCTCTGTGGAAGGAAAAGCGAAGGTCCATGCGGTCATCAATTCTTGGGCTGCCCACTTACTCAAACTATACTTTTTTGAGGGCTGAATAGCTGAAAGTGTTATCTTAACGTTAATCATGCTCAAATGGATTCTTTGTTGTATTAGTTTGTTTCAAGTACACTGACCTTACGCCTTAATATCCAGAAATTTTTATATAGTGACTCTATTGTCTTGTTAGCTTCCGTCTTTTAAAAAATGTTATTTCGTAATTTTGGAAACATTTTTTTGTAAGTTGCATAATCAAATCTTGAAAATACATTTTACTTTTTTTTTTTTAAATTTCTTGTTCACACCCATGATCGAAAAAGACGGTTTACGTTGCTGTTCAACTACTCTTTCCTGTCTATTTATTACGTAATTCCCCCGACTATAGTTTCTGACACTTACACATTCCAAACAGCTATTACCTCCGGTATAATAGACACTGGTACCCAATTGTTCCAATGTGCACTTTAATCGCTCCTTATACTTTTCCTGTCCCATTTCCTCCCCCTTCTTATGCTATTTGTGTATGTACTAACATTAATTGCTGATTTCTTGAACATTCATCTTATTTTATTTGTGATCCAAGAGGTTTCAGATCTCCTTAGAAAAGATCAGATTTGTTGAATGAGTGAGACATTCTGATGTTGTCTGCTCACGAGTACACATGTAAGCAGTTCCAATTTTTCCATGCTGACCGTCTTTCTATATTTGGTCGTCTTTCCTATTTTTCTTTCTTCGCAGTTTTTATCATATGATGGTGAGTGAATTGAGTTAAGCTGAAACATGCATTTTTTCTCCCAAATCATTATCTTCAAATTGATTCAGCGATTCGAATGAGGGTACCAGGACGTTGTATGCAGGGTGACTATGATTGCGGGTTAGGTCAGTGTGTTCCGATTTCACAATTTCGAGACGGAAAACCTGACTGCTTGGATGGTAGCGATGAATGTAAGATTGAATGAGAATTCCACTTAATAATTTTAACTTTTCAGGGTGTTTTATCGGACAAGTCAGTTGTGGTCCGGTATATTGTGCAGATTACAAAGATGCACTTCCATGTATTGTTTATCCAAGGTGTGACGGTTCTTCAAAACAATTACCGTGGTGTACGGCTAGCAGTAAGTTAACTTTTTAAACTTATTTTTTCCTAATTAATTTTGTTTTACTGTTTAGAAGAACACGTATGCAAAGACAAGACATCGTTTCCATGTAAAGGATATGGAGAATGTGTCCTGTGGGATTGGTTGCTAGACGGCAAAAAAGATTGCATTGATGGAAGTGATGAAGGTATTTAAACGTTTCAATATTTTCATGTTTAAAATAAACTTCATATCTATTGACATTTCTTGATTACGTTTCAGATGAGGATTACGTCATGCCTTTGGAACATGCATACCGATGTTCCAGAAACCAAACAGGTCTTTATCTACCCAAACCAATACCGCCACCACCGGAAGATCACCCGTCACTGTACGTTGAAGGATGCTCTATGTGCACGAACAACTTGAAAACTTCCACGTCATCACCTTCACCCAAAACAGTTGGGGAACACACTACTCCCAAGTATCCATTTATTTCTTCTTCCTCCTCAGAAAATCCTTTCGGAAACACACAACCACCTCTCAGCAATTTTCCACTATTTCCTAGTGAAGAATCCAAAAATGGGGAGTTTTTCCCACCCGGAGTTGAAATATCCAGAGTTACCCATGGACAATTACCGGAAACAAGTCTCCCGAATGAGCCAATTGGAGATTTTTTCCCTACACCTTCTACTCAATCTACTCCAACTCAAATTCCAACTCAGTCTTTTACATTTCGTGGTGTCACCATCCCATCGTCAATTAGCCAAACTCATCTTCCTAAAGCTCCACTTATTTTTCCCATGCGCCCAGATTTGCCACCAATAACAGCACCTTCCCCTCTAAACAACTGGCCAATTCCAATTGTGACCAGAGCACCGGAATCGCATTATCATAGCACACTTCCGCCGATTACTTACCCCAACGTACAAGAAGTTCCCGAAAAGATTATACCTATCAAACCAGCAATTATTATAAGTCGCCCAGTAACAGCTATCAGACCAAATTATCCATCTGATTATGAGCCGGGAGTTATTCCGCCTGATGGTGTCCAAGTAGTTCCGTCCGCTATCACAAATTCACCAATGGAATTCTTTACAACACCTCAATCTGTCGGTTTTAGTCAACATGTTCGACCTGTTGGCGAAAAACATGGAAGTACAGAGTACGGAATAGTTGACAATTACGGAAATCAGAAGCCAGTAGGAGAAACTTTAATTCCACTTGTTCCTCCACACGTTATACCTTATCTACCAACAAGAAGGCCTTGGACTATTCCAAGCTATTTCACAACACATGCAACTCCTTCATATCCTTTAAATCCTAGCCACGTGACTAGCTATCCACCAATAACTGACCAGAGAACGTTGCCAACACTTATTCCTGAGTCTGAAGTTGATAAGTATGCTCAGACAAAAGTTCAACCATCATGGATAACCGATAGGCCGGATGTGGATTTCATAACGCATGGCAACAGGAAAACAACAATTCCAGAGGGTTTCATTGAAGAATATACACATTCACCTCCTCTTTCTCCAGACAATAATCAAACTCCACAAACAGAAAGCTTTACGGGGCACCCTCTGCCGGAAACCACTACTTTACGACATACGAAGACAACGTCTCGTTCTCGTTCGAAGATCATTCATGTGGGCCCAAATGGAGTTGTAGAGGAGCTTGATAGTAGTGAGTCCGAAAATGAAGAGGAAGAAAACAATGTCGAAGAAACTGATGACACTGAAGGTGTGATTTCAACTAACCCGAGCACAGGAAATGTTATCCATATTGGACCTACAACGAAAACAACACATTCAATTGAGTCCACAAGTACTTTTGCACCATCATCATCAATAACAACAACAGAGACAACAACAACAACAACAGCGACAACAGAAGTTATAGTTTCAACGGAGGAATCCGAGGAATCCGAAGAAACAACACCTTCCATTGAAAATTCTAAAATAGAAAGTTGTCTCAAAAAGATGTCGGGAAGCAATAAGAACTCAGTGATTTGTGATTGTCCGAATGGTCAAATGAAAAACGAAGCAAGCGGAAAATGTGAAGGTTTGATTGTAAGGCTTTCGAGTTTCACAAACTATTAAATATTTAGAAGTGTTTTCTTTGGTAAATGTCAAGTTAAATGTCAACTCTATTTGTGACACGGAAGAGGCATCACTTGAAAACAAACAGAGAATATTACATCAAAAGGTAAAAATATTGCATTGCTTTGTTTTTTCTTTAGCATAGCTTTCTAAATCTTGTATTCTCTGTACAGAGCGCTGCATACTCGCTCCCTTCGCACAGTGGAGGAGGCGGCCATGTTGGCGACGAGAGAGTGCAGAAAATTGAGAGAGCGTGGCCGATTTTTCGCTCTGATTTCTCTGAATATCACTCCAAATGCATGCGAAATTCACTGTGCGATTTGAGCGAATTAGCAGAGCGTTATACCGAGTATAATTCTATGTCATGTCGGCCTGCAATGACGGTGAAACGCGCTCCGCTGAACTTACAATTAGTACTTCTTTATTATTTATTTTGGTTTCAAAACTATTCGATTTTTATAAAAATGCTACGTGAAGTTAAATAACTTTGATACCAACATAAAAATCACAAAGTACTAAGTTTAGCGGAGCGCGTTTGACCGTCATGACGATTTGCCAATATATAAAGAATTTTAAGCTTGGAAACCTGTACACTTCGTGCATCCGTTCAAACACTGATGGTTCGGCACTTATTGCCACTGTTCGTTGTGAAGATTGCACTGTCCAGGACATTAACCGAGTGCTGTCAAGAAGATCATTTGAAGATCCGGGAAGTCTTAATGTGTCTGTTGAAGGTGCCTATTTATTCTGCCTCGTAAATCAAGTTTTAAACTTTAATTTTTTCCAGCTCTTGGAAGCGAGTTGTGCTCTGACACTGACTACAATCACTGCCACGTGTACTCCGACTGCAAGATCGACAAAGAAGGTCTTCGATATTTTTGTCGGTGTAAACAAGGAACTACTGACACTTCGGATGGATTTGGCCGGTATTGTGAAGGGTTTCCAGAAGAGTCAGAGTGAGTTGACAAATTAAGTTATAAATAAAATTTTTTTGTTATATTTCATTTAATTTTTTGCAGTTGTATCAAAGTATTTGGAATCTGTCTCATTGTTTGGCTACTATTTCTCCTCGGATCTTTCTTTTTGTCCCTTCTTGGCTGTATAGCTTGTTACGCTTTATGCCGTTATCGATGCTGCTGTCGACAAATTGCAATTCATCCTCAAAATTTAGAAGGACTTCAAACTGTGGTAATAAAAAAGTGTTTTAAATATAAATGATTTACAATAATTTAAAAACAGGTGATTGGCCCGAAAGCCGCCAAAGGACTGGACCCTAACGGAAACCAAGAACGCTTCCCTCACATGAAATCAATTCTAACGGAGAGCCTGAAACACAGCGCAAAAGGTTCCACTACAGTGGCCAGTGCATTTGCTCTCACAGATTTCCGTAGAAAGAAAGTGTCTAGACCATCGGAAATGAGTAAAGTATTGGAAGAAGCCAATGAGGTTACTACTTTTGTTCAGTTTGAATTGAATCAACATATACACGTTTTTTTTTTTAATTTCAGAATTCAACATCCCCCATTTCTAACGGCACTGATGTTACAAAAAGTAATAGTCTGGCTAGGATATCAACCCACACAGCAAACTCTGAGCCTCCAACTCCTGTGGGTGCTATTGAAACGCCAATCCTTGAAAAAGTACGAACTTATACTCTTTAACATGGTAAAACCTCATTTTTCAGAACACTAGCTCCGTTTCTCTTGTTTCCGCAAACGAAAATGCACCACAGTTGCCCAGCTTACCGTTACCGCTCCCAGTTCCTATTACTACAAGTGCTTCAGCAGGAAATCTAGACGAAAAAGTGGGGAGAGAGGATACTCATACGCCAAAGCAAGAGGTAGGATACCCCAAGTGTCTCTCGTGAAAAAAAAACATATTTAAGATGACGGAAACGAAAAGGCCAGGCTCGTCGCATTCAATAGGTGTGCAGCCGACAATTTGGGAGACCTATCGAGTTCTTGGGCAGCAATACTCGAAATCTGATTTAATTGGTATGTATTTTTGCAGTGTTCAATTATAAAATCAGAATTGTAAAAAATAATTAGTTATAGAAAGAAAAGCCAGTGTGGACTCGTTAGAACAAATGTTTGAAGCAAGATTAGCCGAAACATCGAGAACGACGAAAACAATTCCTACTGTCCGAACCGATAAATCAGAGGGCTCCGCGATAATGTTCATCGCAAAGCCATACAATGAAGATGCAGAGTGAGGAATTTCCAATAAATTTCTTTTAAATCTGTACAAATTTTCTTTAGAAAGTCCCCATCCCCCGGAGCTGTTTTGGATATTGATGAGAAGGAAACAATAGTAAAAACTGCCGAGGAAGTTGATAATGAAAAGGAAGGAATTGTAAAGAATGTCGAAGACGCAAAAGAATCCGTTCTGTCAGTTATAAGTTTACTTTTTAAAAACCCTGTTTTTTTTCAGAAAAGAAGTTGATAACAAGCTTGCTAGTATGATTGGCGTGGAATCATTCCATGCTTCTCGTGCGATTTCTCCATCTAGACCTGGATCATCAGGTTTGAATGAAAACAATGAAACACCGATTGGTACATACTCCCCATCTCTGGAAAAATCTCTCGAAGCTGCTCTTCTTATCGAAATGGCCAAACGAGGAATCGAACTCCCATTGTCTCCAAAAGCACTTTCACCAGCAACCAAAGAGTTGGAAAAACCCACAACTAGTCAAAAAACTGTCATTGATACGGATGATTCTGAAATTATTCCTGTCAAACTCCCAGAACCAGAGGTCCCGAAGAAAGCGGAAAGCCGAAAGTCTTCTGCAAAGTCAATTGCATCATCAAGAAAGTCGAAAATTCCTAGCGCGTCACAATCTCGTGTGAGCAGTGCAAAGAAGCAAGTTTCTCAGATTGATGAGCAGGATAATGAACCGGAAGTGTTTGCTCCACAAGGAGCCAGAACAATTCTAGCGAAAAAGAAATTATTGCAACGGAGTGGTGCCAGTGAATTTGCTCCATCAACAGATGAGAGTGATCCTGAAGTCGCATTTTTCAAGCGTCTGGAGAAAATGAGACATGAAGCCGGGCGTAACGTTCCTGTGCACCCTGGAAGAAAATATTCAAGAAGGCGGAGACCGGAAAGAACATTATCCAGCATTTCTGAGAAAAGCGCTGAAATCGCATCCGAAGCAGCTCTGGACTATCCCGTTGATACATCTATTTCTTGTCCACCAACCACTCGGTAACACAATTTCAGGCATTAATTGAAAAACTTTAGCTTGTAAATATTTCAGAGCTTTCCTCGAGCCTAGAGTACCGCTGGGCCCTCGATATGCATTCAAACGGAAGGTAATTGAAGCGACAGATGAAACATCAGACGTTGACATACCGAAGCTTTCACCTGCAAATCACACTCAACCAGTAGTCAGTTCACCTGAAATTCCTGACGTCACTATTCAAAAGTCCATGGAAAATTTGCACAAGTCTACGATAGACTCAAAACCAGAAATTTTTGAGTATCCAACGAAAACAAGTTCAGCGAAAACAACTGATTCACTGAGGAAGAAACATGGAAAGGTTTAAAAAAATTCAAACAAATCAAAACAAAATTTTAACTTTATTTAATTTTTTTACAGGACGGAGTCTTTGAACCGTCACCCAGTGTACAGAGTAGCAGGCACAGTAGTAAGCTTGGTTCAAAAGCAACAACACCGAGAAACGGCGAGGACACTCCAGCCTCACATACTTCTCGTAGTACACGGCATTCTGTTATCAGTCGGAAAATTGCTATCAGAAGGCATGAACTGAAAGCAGTTTCCGGATCTGCACACGATCTCTCCGCTCCAAGATCTAGGTCTACACCCTCACATGTTATCAGAGGTAAGCAAATATCTTTGTTTAGGTATGAAATACATGTGTACATACATTTGTACATACTTTGCATTGTATAATTTTTCAACCAAAACATTTTAATTAGTCTAAAGTCAGATGAAAGTCAGATACAAAACCATTTTTCAGATCAGTAAGTTTATGTCATATGACATGCATAATACATGACTAGTACGAATTTTACTTTTATTAGTAATCTTATACGAGAAAAAATAACTTTAGGTGCAAAATCAGTTGGAGATTTGTCACGTAGAAAGCCAAACTGGGATATAAGCCCATACCGAGATTCTCCAGGACCATCAAGTTTTCTTCCGCCAATTACACCAACGCGAGGAGTTAGAACAACGACAAATTCACCTCAACCACGGCATTTGAGAAGTGACAGTCACTTTTCCTTGACTTCTTTGCCCCCAATATCGCACTCCCCAATTTCTTTCTGGAGCTCACCTCATTTTAACCCCTCTGAAGACTCTAGAAAGCCACCGAAAGAAGATTTATGGTGGAACCCTACGAAACGTTTGTGACGTTTTAATTTGTTAATTTATATTCAAATTTCATTATATCATTGTATTTGGTTCTCATTTTAAATTTAAGTCTTTCGGAAAAAAAAAATTAAAAATAAGTCTTTCTTCCCTTTTCCTGCCAGGAAGTGCTTTCATAATTAACTTTGCAAAAATCTTTAATCCCGTTATGTTTTATTTTTTCTCCATAATTTCCCCTTTCTGCAGCCCAGTGAAAAATTCAGTCCCAACAACGCGTGTAATGAACGTAATTGTAAAGTTCATGTTATTATAAAAACCGCATACTTCGTCCTTCACCCTCTCTGTCTTTTTGAATGAATTTTCTCTGTTTTACAATTTTCACTGCAAGTCATTTGTTATTTAATAAAAAATATTTCGTAAAAGAAAAACCAAGCAGGTACAGATTCAGAAAGCTTCCGAGAATGTTCTGAGAATTTCAGCACTCCGAGTCTAATTACCAAAATTATGTAATGCATATATGATCTCTCCAGCTGATAATTCCAAAAAGAAAATGCAGCAGTTATTTAACCAGGCCTGTAAGTTTTCACCTGGTTTTAAGTCGGTTGTCGTCATCCATAAAGCTCTTCCTACATTCGTTCGCACTTTGGTTTTCTTTCAAAAAAGACAACAAAAACAACAGTATCGAACAAATTAAACAACTGATTAGTATATTCAACAGGTTTATTATTTAGTAGGAAGGAGAGGGGAAAAGTGACCAAGACAGCAAGAAGGAAATGGCGTGTCGAAAATGTGGAAAAATGAAAAAAGTTTGATTAAAATAGGATGAGCATTTATTTATGTTGTTGTTGTGGTTGTTGTTGTTGTTTTCTGTGTTGTTGATTGGCTTTGATTGTTGAAATTGTTTTCGTCGATCATCAATCATCAATCATCCTCTTCTTGTCAAAAAGCTCCAAATGCTCACGGTGTTCTTATAGATAAATACGGTAGAAGAGTTGTTTTGTTTTGATTTATTTAATTATAGATTTACATGCAAACCATTCTGGAGAAGGTTTGGTTTTCAGTTCATAGTGAAATCTGGAAAAAAAAACAGTTTGTGTATCGCATATTCGCATCTATTTGCTCGCTTACCATTCTTGGCGTTAATAAGGCGGTCACGAAGCCAAGACATGCTCACACAGTCTGAATTGGCAATCAACGCATCTTCTTCGATGGCTCGAACAAGGTACTCCATCATCTGAGCTTCTCGGATTTTCTGAAACATTTATACATTGATTTTTTTTTTCAATTATTCTGAATATAGACATACAGCGTCATCTACCAATGGTTGCGCCTGACCAACGATAGCGTGTGCTCCGGATCTTTTGAGCATGATTCCGCGACAAGCAGGTGCAAATGAGAATTTTCTGAAAGCAGAGGAGAATATTTCTTAAATCAGTTTTATAATAGAATGTACCTGCAGTCCAGTGTGTAATAGAGGGGCACGAGAGCCAAAAAAGTCAGGAGGATTGCGGTGCAGCGCGCCATTATTCAAGTGTCGAATCGAGCGTGATGAAGAGTGAAGCTTCTTCGCACAGATCGACCCTTTTATCTTCTGCTTTACGGCTCTGACTCCGCCCCTTAATTTTCAGTGGCTCTCAGTGCGCAGCTGAGAAGTTTTTGACGCCTCCCACTTTCTGTAGTTGACTAGAGACACGGGATGAGAATTGATATTGTCGATACAACAGAACTATTAAAGTGAAATTATTGTTTGTGCGGGCGGGTTTTCAAAACATTAAAAGTAAACTTTGCGGAGAGATGTGTCACTTTTAGGGAAAGTTCATGATAAACGTCAGAAAAGACGTTTTCTTTTTCCTCTTTTGCTGACGGATATCGCTTTGTTTTCAACGGATTTACTGAATATCTTCCGTTGTCCTTTTTACAATATGTCTTCCTGTTCTTGTTCTTATTCAAATCCGCAATGAAATAAATAAAATTAACCCTTTTGTTTGCTTTTCCGTTTTCATCTGCAAATTTTTTTGACTAGAGTTTTGCGTATTTGAAAATACAGATTTTTTTCTTCATGTTGCAACAAGTTATTCACCGAACCATGTGATTTATATACGTATTTCCATGTTATTTTCAGTAACTTTTCACTTTGTGTTGATTAAACGGACGGAAGGAAAAAAAATGTGGGGATGAGAGAATGGAAGATTTTGCTCTTCAATCTTTTCACACAAGAGGTCTCTCATGCGATAATACTTATTGTGCCTGAGGTCAAACATGGTGCAGAATTTTTTATCTGCTTTTGCATTTTTTTTCTGCACATCCCAACAAAACATACTTCCGGAGATTTGTTCAAAAAAAAACTTTGTTTGCAAATGACGTGGATGACGTTGGATTTGAAATAAGGTTGTTGATGTTGCTGTGCGCGTGTCAAGAAGAATCGGGACTGGACTGGACGGGATGGGACGGGACGCAATCAAATTTAAAAGAAATGACTCGCGACAACCTACATGACTTGGGTAATAACCATATTACGGAAGCTTCTAGACACCGTGTGCACATAACGCCGCGGGCGATGTGTATTCTGATTACAGTTGACGGATTGTGTTATGAGAGCTTGGTTGTAATAAACAAAAGTAAAGATTTTATTGAACACGTACAAACATACATATTTACACAGAGCAGATCTTTTTTATTAAAAGGGTTCCGAGATTGTTTACACACAGCAATGCGCCGTCCATTTTTGCTGAATGCATCGTGAACCAGTTGGGCAGAAGCTGGAAGGAAGGTAGAGTTAAAAAAGAAATCCGATTTTTAAATTTCAGCTGTTCTTGTTAAGTAAATTCTAAAAACGTACTTATGAGAGCAATTGCGACCAATCAAAGGAGTTTTTCCGAACCATTGCTCAATCTGTGCAACACTTCCACTTTGACATTTTGGCGAATGCTCCTCATTCCACTGATCTGGAATAATACGACTAGAGTATAAAAGAAATGTATAGTAGGCTAAGATGGAATTGATGCGTAATGAAATTTTAATAGTTTATCAGGTGGCATGTATAGTCGGTACATTGACGCATGCAGCATGCTCTTCGTGTTTTTTTTTTTTTTTTGCAAAATTTATTTTTACCCGGGTGCATTCAAGAACTCCTATTCATTGTAAATATTCTATATGAAGTATGACGTAGCCGATAATACCTTGAATAATCTTGTCACAACAGAATCCCACAGTTCCTCCCATAACACACGTTGCTCCTTTTTTACAACTCTGATCCAGGGGCGAAAAGCAAACACCGTCGGCGTCAGTGTTTCCTCCACATGAGAACTGGTCAGCTGAAATGAAATGTTTAGCAAATTTATGTACAACTCAATAAACTATGTAATTTCATTTCAAACTGAAAATAGATTAACCCAGTAGCTCAGTTATCATGAAAGCGTAAAGTAGTACATATTACCTGGCTTACAAGATTCCAGACATTGGTCTTGTGATTTAAACGAATTTGGACCTTCGTCACAGCCTAAGAACTGATATGGGTAGCAAAATGACAGCGTGGAATCAAAATACCACTGAAAACTTCTTTTTTATATTTTCAGCGCTAGAGTTAACACAAACCATAATGGTCGTTTTGTTCTGACCATGAGAGCATGAATTTCCAAGGAAGAGTTCTGAATTACATCCTGGCTGACAGTTCACACCAATCGCCACCAGAATTTGAATCAATACAGCGAGAATAAACATTTTAGAATTTGAATGGAGAAGATTGTACAAAATACCAGTTTTATAGACGAAAACAAAAACCTTGAGACACGCGTTATCAAATAAAAATAAACTGACCATTGCAAGTTTAAAGTGACCCCCATTAATTAGATTTTTTGTTTCTTTGTCCCAAAAAATGGTCTTTAACTTTTCAAGCACAAAAGTTTCAAAACTCCATTTTTTTCTGACTCATCAAATTAAGTAGACACATAATTTTTTATTAATCAAGTAGTTTTGCAAAAACGAATGACTGTTCGCAATTTCCGTTGGAACAGTCGACTTAATTATGAAAAAAAAGAGAAGCGTGCAGTGAACTTTGTGATTAACCTAATTATGCACTCTTGTTTTGTTGATCGGTTACTATAGGGTAAGAAAAGTGAGAAGACCATCCTTGGAAAAGAGTTTGAAGATTTGGAACAGGTGCTGGAGGTGGAATATGTTGAGATGGGGTTCGTTCGTCAGCCTTCATTATTAATGCCTTGCGAAGTGGAGAGGTGCATCTAGAGAAACTGAGAACCATACACATTTATTTATGTTAGGTTGTAAATTCAAAATACCAACCTTCTTTTTTTAGTCCGTCTATTCTGAAACCACGTCTTCACCTGGCATTCGGTGAGATCGATGACTTGAGCCAACTCACTTCTTCGATCTTTGCAAATGTACTCGTTTTTTGCAAATTCTAACTCCAATAGTGCAACCTTCAGGGATTTTTTTGGTATTGGATGAAGAGGGGTGAAATGAAAATTTATCACCTGCTCAGAGGTAAAAGTTGTTCGCTTGGTCGGCCGATTGCTTCGTTTTGGTGGCGGCTTGGTGTGATGCTGATGGTTTTCTGGATTTATCTGGAAAAGCGCATGCGCTTCTATTTTCAAGCTTTGGTGTTCAGTTATTTATGTATTACAGGGGTGCTTTAATTAGAGGGTACGTCTCTAATTTTCAAGCATACCGTAAAACCTGTATTAGTACGGCCCCTTTATTAGAAGAGCCCCTCTAATAGAAGGGCGTCTGCAGAGGCTCATTGAAAAATAGAAGTGCCCCTCTAATAGAAGGGCGCCCTTGCAATACGCAATCAGCACCACGCATTATTGCACGGAGTAATGGCGAGTGACCTGGTGCAAACGTGCTCCATTGATAACACGCGCACGCGCAAGAAGATGCACAAAGTGACATTTCAATCGACATTCAGAACTACAGAACTACAGCGACATTCAGAACTACAGTCAGAACTGTAGTGTATTTTCTAATTTTTGTTATTTTTTTTTTGTTAATTTTTGGCACCATTTTTTTGAAATCTTCTGTTAAAAATAAATTTTTATTTCAAATTCTCATTCTGAACAATAGAAGGGCCCCTCTATTTGAAGGGCCCCTCTAATAGAAGGGCGTCTGGAGAGGGTGTTTGAACAATAGAAGGGCATGCCCTTCTAATACAGGTTTTACGGTAAATGGTAGCAAGGCTCCGGGACATTTAAAAACCGAGACGTTTGAAAACCATGTTAACACGGATGGGGTCGAAATCGGGCCGATTATCAAAACTTCTTGCTAGTCAACCGCAAATTTAACGTTTTCGTGGTTTTCAATACAACTCTCTATTGTCGGCCCGCCAAAACGGTCAAACGCGCTCCGCTGAACTCAACGTTATGCGATTTTCATTTTTTTCTCCAAATTAATTCATTTCCCGTATAAATTCAACGTGAAATGAAATAATTTGGGGACAAAAATGAAAATCGCTTAGCGTTGAGTTCAGCGGAGCGCGTTTGACCATTTTGACGGGCCGATAATACTGTATTTTTCCGTCCTATGTTAAAACGGTTTTAAAACATCTCGTTTTTGAAAATGCTCTGTCTTGAAACGACCGGTTTTGACATGTACCGGAACCTTAAAAAACTTCATTTAAAAACATTTCATTTTTTTAAGATTATGGGTGCACCTCTATTAAAGAAATTTCCCTCTTTTTTTTCTAAATACAACTGTGCGATTTAGAAAAAAGCATGCATTTATGGCCACCTTTTTTCCATTTATGCCGGCGCCATTAGAGCATGCTCCTCTTCTAATACAGTTTATACGGTAGATCAAAAAAAATTAAATTAAAACCAAAAAAAAGTTTACCGAATTTTGAATAATTGTTGTCGGATTAGAGTTCCAGGACAGAAAATCATAAGAAAGCGGTTCACTTTTAGTAGAATCCTGATAACGAAAAACAAAAAAAATTTACAAATTCAAATATCAGCAAACTCACCATGTTTGCTATTATTGTGCCAACTGAGTAGTCAAAAATGGGAATAGGGAATGTCAGCTCAAGGCAATTGGACGTTTAATTGAAGACGTCAACTTTATGCCTTCTCAGGATGGAAAAGAGCTGTGTAATTAGCACCATACTCTAGCGTATGGTGAAAACACGCTTTTAATTGGAGCCGGAGCACCAAGCAATACCAGATCGGACAATTATGTTATACGACCGTAAAGGGCTTCTTCCGTTTCCCTTAAGGCTGATAAAAAATTAACTCGGTTGTCTAAACAACCTTGCCAAAAGACAATTCTTTAATTTTCCAATACCTAGTTTTTCCTGGTGATTCACTGGAAAACAATTGTCAGCAGCGTCGCGTTATAATTAATAGTCATGATGAAAAGGTAACAAATAACACCTGAAAGAGAAGCAAGCAGGAACAAATCAAATGGATCATAATTCTTTTCTTTCTTTTTTTTTTTTTGAACTTTTTGTCCCGGTAGCAACTATTAGAAACGAGAGCTGGAGACTGAA
This sequence comes from Caenorhabditis japonica, assembly GCA_963572235.1. NCBI lineage: Eukaryota > Metazoa > Nematoda > Chromadorea > Rhabditida > Rhabditidae > Caenorhabditis > Caenorhabditis japonica. The sequence continues at coordinate 6,049,948 of OY754347.1, read as the reverse complement.
GGCTGGAGGGCGAGCAAGTTTTTATTAGAGTTCCAACATGGCAAACAAACTGAGCGAAAAAAAAACACACACAAATGGTAATGGGGATGGGGGTTTAACATGAAAAAAAAACAGATACAAGCAGAGATCTTATGTTTTAAAAGTATGTATTTAGTTCAGTAAAAAAAAATAAAATATCCATTAGATAGTGAAATTTTTGAAGGGAATGAATGTGTTACATGATGGAACAACTGTTCTTCACAGAGTCTAAAAATGACGGTTTGCGATTACGGATTACTGGTGGAGCAGACTCGGTCTCCCACCACGGACGCGGCTTCTCGCCCTTAACTTTCAGGTCAATGTCTTCCTCATCATCATCATCATCGTATTTGTCGTTGTCATCCTTGGAATACATGCTCATTGGCTCCAAGGTTCTCTGAAAATAAAACAGTTTATTTTCTGTAGTATAGTACACAGATTCTTTTCACAATACTTACATTTTGGTAGCTCAACTTGCGAATATCATCAACGGCAAGACCACGACGAGACGATCCGAGAGCAATAGAGTGACGCACATTTCCAAACTTTCGAGGGACTCTATCCTCTTCATCGTAGCTGGCGGCCCGTTTCATGCGATTCTTCTTTTTCTTATCTGGCGGAACGTACTCTTCGTCGTCGGACCAGGTGAAATCTTCGTCACTATCCACATCAACAGCTTGATCCGTCGAATTTGTTGATGAAGATTTTGAGATGTGAGATTCGGTACTTGGTTGCGTGAACGTGACATGATTGATGTCCTGCTCCAATAACACTCTTTTAATCTCAATTTCATCCTCTTCTTCGCGTTCAAGATCCTGGAGAGTGATAGTTTCTAAAAACGAACTTGATATACATATTATCTGAATATTTTCCAACTTACTTCTTTTTCGACTCGACGTAGACGGAGACGTGGCCCATTGACCTTTAAGAAAGTTACTTTCGTCTAGCTTGGGAAGAGGTTTTCTTCTCGAAAGAACACGGTTCACTTGGTTAGCCACATCACTGCTCATCATGTTGCGGAGTCTGTCGCGATTACGCTGCCAAAATCCGCGATCGAAAACCAGTGACTTTTGTTTGAAACTCTCTTTACGAAGAGTATCACGAAGTTTTTTCGCGTTTTCAATGACAGCAACGATAGTGTCGTACCACTCGCTAACATCTCCATAGGAATCAGCGGTGAAATCCACGGCAACGTCACCACAACGAATCTGAAAATTTACTTTTGCTTGATGGTTTGAGAATTATTTTCTAATATGTCGTCTCATAAGTATTCCAAGCTTCGTTTTTCTTCTCTTCATGTTCACTTACGTCTTCTAGTATAGTGTATTAAAGGTTCACGAGCGAAATTCAGTTACGACGCTTCGCGGTTCCGCAGTTCTCTGCTAAATTTTTGAAAAAAAAAAGAAGTTTTGACCTGCGAAACATCGGAGCGTCGTAACTGAAATTCGCTCGTGAACAGATATTAATAATGTTTGGACAGTTTCTGTCAGAAAAACTCATCGAATTTATAAGGTTTCTGGCGTCAAAAGTTAAAAAAAAAATTCTAAAAAACGGTTTTTTTGTAGTGAAGAAAATCACCACGGTAAATCGGCACTGGGACTTTTCAAAACCTGCCATTTCGAAACTGGGACGTTACGAAACTTTTTTGAATTTTTGCGGTATACTAGTGGATTCACATTCAAAAAAAAACATAATTGATAAAAACGAAAAATAAATACCAAATGCATGCTTGTTTTGGTGTCAATTGGCGAATAACAATACGGAAAATTGCAAAAAAGTTTCGAAACGTCCCAGTTTCGAAATGGCAGGTTTCGAAACGCCCAGAGCCGGTAAATCGTGCACAGCTGAACCGGCTATACCGTAATTTTTTTTTCGCTGCGAGACCTCCAATAAATTCTTACTTTTTACGCGCCATTATTTTTTTCGTTTTTCCCGTATTTTGGATCATTCATATATTTTTTTTTAGTTTTGGAAACGTGGTATCCTACTCGGCGTATAATTTTGAAAAAATAATGCACATGAAAAATACGGAAAATATTTGAAGGCGCGTGTAAATCTCAATTTATAAATTTATATACGCAGCGAAAGCTTGGAAATTTTTGAAAAATTAAACACTTTTTTTTTCTAAATTTGAACGCGACAGCAAGGATCCCAGAGCTGCAACAACGTCCTGAACTAAAAACTAACTCAGAGACACCTAAACCTGAAACTTGTTTCAGGAGAAGACGGCCTAAAAGAAAAGGCAAAGCTCCAACGATCAAATACTTACAAAGATACATCCTCCAACATTATCATACGTCACATCACAATGACGAAGGGAGAGAATCGCGGATGGTTCATACTTGCACATTGAGATCACGCTAATCCTTTTTATTCCGTAAAGTAGAATGTCGTTGAAGAGGAAAACGACCGTCTCCTGGTAATTGGCAGCTCCGTTCAGTTCTCTTTTGTACATCATTCCTTCTCTCAGAAGTACACGCCCGGGCTCCAGAATGTGTCCGTCGAGGCCGAAATTCAGCTGGATTGTTAGAAGTCGTTCACCATTCTCGAACGCCGTCATGCAGGATTGGATTTGATCGGAAAGTCCTTGCATACCGTGTAGTGTCTCTAAAAAATGCATTTTGGTTTTAAAAAATCCCCTATTTCCAGCTAAAAACTCACTGAAAAGATTGGTGATATCCTCTTGCTTTGTACTAAAGTGCATGAGATTTTGTATTAATAGAATGTAGCGAGGAATCCGTTGAACGGGCATGATTAGATACGTTTGCAATTTTTTCCCTTCACACCTTGGGTCTTCCTCAATTTGAGTAAGGGCTTTTCGAAAGTCGTTGCGAGCCATCAACTTGGCGTAAATCTTGAGAGCACGTGGGTAATGTGAGGCATAACTTGTGTAGAGCTTGAGAAAAGGAAGGAACTTCATGAACACCTCTTCGATCGGTTTGCTTCGAAGTGACTCTAGCAGTATTTGATGCGTTTTGCAGATGGCTGAGATTTCTCCGAACATTGATCGGAAGCATTTTTTGGATTTAGGGCAAGCCAGGGAGAGTTGCGGAATAAAGATCTGCAAAGAAAAAAATTGAAACTTCTCTTCTAATAAAATAATACTCACCTCATTGATAACTGTTAGGGACATCACATAAGTTCGTTCGGTGTCATAAATTTCTTGTAAAATCTGGATTTTCTCATTGGGTGCAGTTGTGTACAAGCTTTTCATATCGAACTTCACAAAACTCTTCTTCTTAATACTAAAGTAGTCATCAGGCGGGTTTTGGTGCATTGCTCCTGCTGAACGGGGTGGTCTTTCGTACGTAATGTAATCGAATTCTTTGCATGCTTTCATTTTCTGAAATAAAACAAACTAATTTTAATTAAATAAATAAATGTAAACATGTGTGAAAGAGCAAATCATGAGAAAAGGAAGCAGCCGGTGTTGTTTATGGTGAGCCAAACAACACCAATTCAATTTCGCGGCCGTTACGGAGGAGCGCCTATGCACACCGCCCCTCTGTTTGTCTCTCTTTGTGGCCTTGTGAAGCAAATCGATCGGTGAGAGAACGATGAGCGATTCCACGTACGTCCTGTCTCACCGGGCACTGCGCAAGAGAGGAAAAATGAGGAGGGACACGCACACAAGGACATTTGGACAGAAGATAAATGAGCGGGTGTCCTACGATTTGCTACGGCCCTTTGCAGCCTGACGTAATGCGCATAGTAACCCTAAAACCATATTTTTATAATTTTCAGGGCTAATTCAGGGCAGGAAAAAAAAGTTAAAAAACATGTTTTATGCAGAATTTCGGAAAATCTACAAAAAACTATTGTCGGCACGCCAGTTGTCAAACGCGCTCCGCTGAACTTAACGCTGTGGGATTTTCATTTTGTTTTTCAAATTATTTCATTTCACGTTAAATTTATACGTGCAGAGCGTTTTCAATCAAAAACAGCATTTCGGGCCGAGATCTGAATTTGGAATGATAATAATTTGAAGATCGGTAGCATTCCCATTGAAAATTAAAGGAACGTTACATTATTTTAACAACGGGTCTCGACGCGAAAGGTGGTTTTTCTAGTGAAACAACTGCTCAGGGTTAAAAAATACAAAAAAAAAAATGTGTTTTTTAATGAGCTGAATAGGCACACAAATAAGTCAATATATTTTTTAGGCAACTTATGAAAAAACAGAAAAAAAACACTGAAAAAGGAAGGAGCAAAAACGAAAATTTTCAGCCACACGGTGTCCAGGATTTGAAATGTGGGCGGAGCCTAACTTGCTGGCGCGTCAGCAAACTTCCATGGCGCACTTTCGGTGCTTGCGCATTTTTCGACTCTCGCCTTTTATTTTATTGATTTTATTGTTTTTCTTTCAGTAAAACCTGTTTTTCTTTGTAAAATGTATGTATTTTATCGTTTAATACCATATAATTGCCCAAACTTCGCTTTTCGTAAAGATTTATCCTGCAAAAACACCAAAAAACTCAAAACGAATATTTCGAAATGGTGGCTGAACCAAATTCGACGTTCTTAGGCTTAAAAAATTTCTAAAGACCTCAGCTATAATTCCGTTGGAGCACATGTGGGAAAAAAATTAAGAATTTATGTTTTTTTCCCGAAAAACATAAAAAATGCCTCAAAATTTGAATTTCGCGCGGAAAAATTCAGTGGGGCGCGTTTGCTCGGCTCCGCCCACATTTCAAATCCTGGACACCGTGAGCCATCTAACAATAACCGGGTTAAATTTTCGGCAATTCTTCTTCATATAATTTTCTGAAACTGTTATTTCAAAACAAAAACACTGAAAAGACAAAAAACAAGAAAAACAATTTTTAAATAGTAGTACAAACTTAAAGGCGCATGTAACATTTCGTTTACATAAATTCGTATTGGGAAAACAAAACAATTGCAACGCGGTGTTTGCGGAATTTTGAAATTCCGACGAGAATGAAAGAAATATCATGGCAAGTTAAGAGAAACGTTCCCATTTTCGTTCGAATTTTAAAAGTACGCAAGCACCACGTTGCAACTTTTCTGTTTTCGGTTTTGATAAATAAAATAAATTTAAAGAGTTGTGGCACGCCTCTCGTCATCGTTGGGGCGCGAAATATATTTCTGGGCCCCGACACACGGTGTTTTTCCCGGTTTTATTATGTTTTCGCGGGGGAATTTCAGTTACGACCCTTCGATGTTCCGCAGGTCTTGCAGCAGCGTTCAGTTTTTCGCTGCAAAACCTGCGCGTCATCGGAGCATCGTAACTGAATTTCGCACGTAATTTATTTCCCTCAAACTCCCTGTGGATAGGGATCTGAAGTGCCAATAATCTAGAAATTGTTTTGCAATTGCTAAAAAAAAAAGCAAAAGTAAAAAAAAATATATGTCAGCAAAATGGCAGTGTAGACAAAAGTCAGATGATTGCCACCCACTAAAAATCAGTAATGATAAAAACATATGACTATCAAACAAACAAGCAAAACGTTTGATTTTCATATTGACGGCAATATTACTTTCGTCTCAGCTGATGAGAGCTGCGGCATAGGAAACTATGTAGGAAATGAAACCTAACCTTTAAACTGTAGCAAAAAAAATCCAATAGAGGTTAAACCTTTTTGAATGGATTACGTTCGCGCTCGTGCTGAATTAAATGCCGCAGCTCTCGGAAGCTGATGCGGGAGTAAAAGTTTCTGTCATACCAAGAGACGTTCTCAAGATAAGCTTGGATTGAGAACAAGAAGTGAGACATACTGAGGTATGTGTATAAGACGAGGAAACTGGAAATACTTATAGTTAAGCCTCTAGTATTTTTTTTATGATTTTGCTTTTGCTTTTGATTTTCAGATCCATAAATATGAAGATCACCAGTGTCGCAAGAGAGACTTTTTCCCATCCTCACAACGTCTACATTGCTTGTCTACCTCTCCCTTACTCGTTGCCAACGCCATTCAAGTTATGTTTGTTTAGGACGCGAGAGATGATGCATAGAGAGGTCAGGAAAGTGTTTGCCAGGTAGGACGGATGCTCTACTCGCGTGTGCAATCTGTCTTTCTTTCTCTTGGTCAGTTGTGACTTCAAATTATCAGTTGGCTGTGCGGTCCGTCTGAGTGTTTCAAATTGCCAATTGGACTCGTTTCTCTCAATTCGAGTGCCGCCTTGGTTGCCCGGCTTCTTCCGGTGGGACACAGTTTAATGTTTTATTGCCCTTTATTTATCCTGGAAATTTGTTCAACAGTCATACTCGTAGGTTTTTAAATACGGTATGAGTTGCATTGCTTGATAAATTCATTTTTTTTGTTGTCAGTTTTCTTTTCTTTATTTTTGTGTGATTTTTGGCGTGTGTGTGTGTGTGTGTGTGTGTGTGTGTGTGAGTTTCTTCTAGTTTAAATATATTTTTCTCTGTTTATCTCATTCAAAAATTGTTCTTCTTTTTTTTCTTAATTCTTTTATTCATATGACAAAACCATTTGTCAGTTCTTCGACCTCGAAATGTAAAATTATTTGTTTGTCTTGTCAAATTTTTCAAAAAATTTTCTCTTCTGACTAGTTTGTTTGGCTATTAGCGATCGATTCCGGGGTCTATATGGGCCGAACTCGACGGCTAATTGTCATTTTCTATGGCTAATTTCGTCTTTCTTGTGCCGAATATCGCTAAACCCGCGCCGATCGCCGATTAGGTGCCAACTATGAGTCTGCAAAAACTATATGTTATTTTCAACGCTATCGGTACAAAGCGCTGCAAATTCCTTCAAGTAAACTGCGCATGCATTTAGAGTAAGATAGCCACGCTCTCTCAATTTTCTGCACTCTCTCGTCGCCAACGTATGTTAAAAACTGAAAATAGAGCAAAATTACAGAGCTCCGTTCCTGAAGAAGTTTCCCGATTGTTGGATGGCTACTGAAAAGGATGGCGGCGGATGCCTACGGGTGGCCGTCTCAACTTTTTCGGTTTATTACTGGGTGAGCCAATAAAAGTTATCTGAATTGTTACGATAGAAATGCCAAATTTTCAGTTATCAGCTCTCGGCCACATTTTCATCGGACTTTGGATGCTCCTCGACCCAAAACGCAATTACATTCTAGACTTGGTTCATTTCTCGGAGAACGATCCGTTGCTGGTGATTATTTTTTCCAATAGTTTTCTAATATTCAATTTTTTAAAGAAAGCCTCTGCTTACATATCACTTGTCACGGGATGTGCTCAACTTTTAGTCGGATTTCTGGGATTGTGCGGAGCTGTGAATAGAAGCCGATTCTTGCTTATTTTGGTAATTTTTAATGTAATCTTGTCGGGGCGCAGAAATCTATTTCGTGCTCTATTAATGTTTCGTTTTCTGCGTATCCTCGTTTTGTATAACTGTCTAACTTATCTTTTTTAAGCTAAATCGAGCGCAAAACTAATTTCTGCGACCCGAAAATAAGTAAATTTTGAAAAATAATGTGCAAATCTTACAGTTCTCCCTGTTTTTGGTGTGCACCGTGCTCGCCGACATCGCAATGGGAACCCTTTCACTTTTTTACAAGGACAAGGTAATATTGTTTTATTGTGTGGTTTTTCGATGTGGTTTTGTGGGTTTTCTCTGCCCGTTTATTTAACAACCGAGGAATGAGAACAGCTGCATCTGGACTGGGCTCGTTAGATCAAGAGTCAAAGGGCAGATGGTGAAGAAATGTGGTTATTTATAGAGAACTGTTCAAAAAATTTATTAAAAAAGCATCCGAAAAATGTAAAAAAAATTGTTCGAAAAATGCAAGCCTAGAAAATTGAAAAAATCAGTCTGCGAATTCCTGGCTTTTAACCGTCGTATTACAGCTATGTATTAGTCGATTATGTTCTAATTATGCGCCAATAATGGGTATCTACCAATTTCAATGTCTACCCTACCAGCCATTTCCAACGGCTAATAGCCCGATAGCTGCTTGACTACAGACATTCTTACAACAGTCTACAGAATTTTAATCCTTCTTTTTTTTCCAGTTTTTTTTACAACTCTATGAATAGCCTCAAAAGTTACACCAAACAATTCACAAAAACCAATTGCCATTTTTTTAACATGTGTGTGATTTCCTTTTTGCAGTTCTCTAACAACTATATGGAAGTTTACCTGAAAAATCTGACTTACAATCGATATTCGCGTGATCGTTGGGTGTTGCCGTTACTGGATACTATCCAGTTTTATGTGAGTTTTTTTTTGTTTTGTCTGGTCTTGTCTTGTCTTGAAAAACTACTGTAAAAAATTTGCTGTCATTTTATGCGCGTGTGTGTAAGAGAGAGGTGTGTATTGTCGCATTAAAAAGCTTTGAACTGAGAATAAAAAGTTCAGCTATTCAATGTAAAAGAAAACATGCGCGAAATGGTGAAATCGCATTACGGGGTGAGTTTAGAAGAAGCCAACAACCAGAAGATAACTGAAGTCATTGACAAGTTTCAATTCTATGTATGTGACACTGTTTAATACAGGCATTCTAAGCCTCTAACTTAGGAAAAATGTTGTGGGTTCCTGGGTCCCTCGGATTACATTGGCAGTCGCTGGTCGCAATCGACGAACCTTGACTCGGAGGAAATGGAAGCTCCGCTGTTTCCCGTCTCGTGCTGTACACAAATAACGGGCGCGTCGGCATTAAACCCGCTTGCTAAAAGTTATGCTCGTTGTCAGCAATTTGGGGCCAACAGGCAATGGAGGCACTCGTTGGTAAGATGAATACTGCCGCGTGTCACTTATTTAATGTAATAGCTTTTGAGTTCAAAGTCTTGTGACTAATGAGTGTGAGTGTGAGAACAATGTGTGGTTGATGAACAGATAAGATAGAAGAAGTTATGCTGCGCACAAAGTAAAAAAAAGCACGCGTGAACTTGCGAAACACGCGCACAAAGTGACGCAGGATTTGCGCGATTTTGAAGCGTCATTTTTACAAAAATATGTTATGTCCCTTTAAAATTCTTACGGTATTTGTTATATTTTCAGTCGATTTTCGCAACATTTTGCGGCAAATTGACGTTTTCTGTGGTTTTAAAGATATTTTTCGATAAATTAAATTAATTTAGCACTAATTGAAAGGGTTTGCGTCATGTAATCACTATTTTTTCTTATTTAAAGTAAATTTCCTTGTTTAGAAACTTACCTAATTTTTTTGCCGTCATGTCTGCAATTCAAATGTTCGTTTATTTTGTTGTATCCTTTTCTGAATAACTTTGTAGCATTGTGTTATGGGGTTTTGCACGAAAGGGCAAAAAACTGCCCAAAACTCGGAAAATGCTCCGATTGACTTGAAATTTTGGTGAATAAGGGCAAAAAATACTTCTGGATATGCTCAAAAAAACTCGGACCGAAATATCATCCTTATATATAAAATTCCGTTTGGGTCTGTAACTAAGTTTCTTGGTGTGTCTGTTTACAAATTGCATGGAGGAAGCGAACTGACCGCCCGAGACCAACACGGTGTGTTGAAGCGTACATTTTTTCAAAAATAATAAAAAGTACGCAAATTGCCGTAACATGCGCGTTCAAATTACCGTATTTCCTCTAATTTAAGCGCATGCGCCTCTATTTTTCAACCTCTTCTCCGAATGGGCTTCTATTAGAGGTGCGCTTCAATTAGAGGGTGCGCTTCTATTTTTCAAACGTTTATTTCTGAACACAGCAATAGAAATCAACAAATAACAAATAACAAACAACATTTAAAAACATCAAAAGCAGACTTCAGCATATCATTGATTTTTTCAGTTATTGTCGGCCCGCCAAAATGGTCAAACGCGCTCCGATGAACTCAACGCTATCCAATTTTCATTTTGGTCACCAAATTAAAAATGCGAAAAGGCCCGAATTCCTTTACGTAGGGTCTAGCACGCCGTGCGCGTTTGATCATTTGGCGGGCCGACAATATCTGTGCATACATTTTCGGTCAACATAAATTTTCTTGGCGGTACCAGATTTGTTTAGCAAACTTTTTTAAATTCATTTGTTCTTCAATTCATTTGTGCAATTGCTTCTTAAAACAACGAAGACGTTCAGCTCCTCGTCTTCGTTTATTTTTCTTTTCGATCGTCACTGAGTATTGAAAAAGAAAGCAAGAAAAGTAAAATATTTAAGAACAACTGCAAAAAATCGAAAAAAAAAGAAAAAAATCCGCAAAAACAGATGAAAAGAAAATAAACAGCCAGTGAGTGTGCCTCTATTAGAGGGTACGCTTCAATTGGAGGGTACGCTTCTATTTTTCGAAGTACTTCTCAGGGTGCGCCTTTATTAGAGGTGCGCTTCAATTAGAGGTGCGCTTATATTAGAGGAAATACGGTATATTGTGAAAACAAAAAAATTGCAACGCGGTGTTTGCGTACTTTTGAAATTCAAATGGCAATGAGAGAAATAGCTTTACTTTATCGAGAAATATCTTTAAAATCGCAGAAAACGTCAATTTGCCTCAAAATGTTGAGAAAATCGACTGAAAATATAACAAATACCGTAAGATTTTTAAAGGGACATAACATCTTTTTGTAAAAATGACGCTTCAAAATCGCGCAAATCTCGCATCACTTTGTGCGCGTGTTTCGCAAAATCACGCGTGCTTTTTTTTACTTTGTGCGCCACATTATGGACTTGAACCGAATCAAAAGGAATATTTAGCATCAATGTTGTGGTGGAGAAGGTCCAATGGATTACGAAAGTTCGTTCTGGTATATCACCAATACCTTGCGAGGAACTCGCTCTTTTGTACCCCCGTCTTGCTGCAAGCAGGCTCAAGTTGGAAGAGCTTGGCAACCAGTTCCGATTGATCCAATGTGCACAACCTACCACTACCGATCTAAAGCGTTTGAATCTTCCGTAAATAATGTTGTGAGTGTGCATAATTTAACATTAACACAGTCGTGTTCTGCAATGTTTTACAGTTAGCAATTTGACATTTTCACATTTTGCTGTATTTCTTGTTTCCAGGGCTGCAGTGAAAGGCTCCAGTCGTGGTTCAATGAGCAGATTTGGATTTTTGTTGCATTCGGAGCTGGATCAGCTTTTACAATGGTAGAGTTATTTTTAAAAGCGTTTCTACATACTTCTTTTCAGATACTGGGACTATTCTTGACAGTTTGCTTAATTTCTCGTATCCGAATCTACCATGTCATCCGTGACGACTACTAATTCAATTTTCAACATTCTTACTTATACGGTCACTCCGTCTTGATAATCATCACCTCAACTGGATTCCAAAAGATTTTTCTTTCTTCATTTCTGTTTTCTTGCCCGCTATTTCCTGTGCAATATATCTTGTGTCTTTATTGCTTTTTTCTATATATTTGTCCTGTTTTAATACATATTCGATGAAAATTTTCATTTCAAGCACTGACAAACGTCATAGCGATAAAACAAAGTGAAGATATTATGCCATGATCTGTAGAAAGCGCAGAAAATATACAGGTAAAATAACGAATTCGAATGATTGATAACACTGATTTGAGAACACATTTTTGTTAGAATTTCCAGGCTGGTCGTTTTTCCGAAGAACTCTCCTTCTTTGTTCTGCTGAAAAGTGGTCGAGACGGCGAAGAGCGCTCCATTCGTTTCTCGGCGTCGGATGGTGAAAGGAGATTTCTAAAAATTAATAATCAAGAAATACAAATTTAAAAAATTTTTCATTCCACAAACCTGCTAGATGTTGACGGCGTAGTTTCCAGATTTGGTGACTTGGATTTTGCTGGACTACGATCTCGGAATCTGGTGAGAATGGAAGGTGACTTTGTTCGTGCTGGTGATTTTTCACGGGCAATTCTGAAACAAAATGGAAAGCTATATTTTATCGTTTAAGGTTGTAAATTTCTCACACTTTAGCCGCTTCTTTAGCTGCTTTTTCAGCTTTCTCCTTTTCCTTTTCAGCCTTCTTCTCCGCTTCTTTCCTTGTCCGTTTTTCGCTAGCTTCATCTCTTTTGTCTTTCATTTGACTCACGAAGTTTTGAAAGACGCCGTGGGAAGTGATACTCTGAAAACGAAAAATTTAAGAAATTTAATTAGTTACGCTTTGTTACCATTCTCTTTTTCGTGTGGGTTTCGGATGTTCCCTCCTCATTCAAACGCTCTTGAAGCTGTTGAATCAACTCGTTTTTTCTTTGAAGAGCAGATTCTAGGTCTTCCACTCTTTCTTTCCAATCACCATCATTTTCGTGATTATCAAAGATAGTTCCAACTTCAGCTTCAATTTTCGATTGCTCACATTTCTCAGCTTCTAGTTGCTCCTTTTCATATCTAATTTCTTCGAGAAGTTTGTCTTTTTCCTCTATTTGTCTCTTAGAAAGTTTCTTCTGCTCGGCTAACATTTCCTGAAGAGCTGAAAGTTCCGTCGTTCTTGATTCCAGTTTCTCAGTCATTTGGGCTAAAGCGAGTTCTTTTTCATTCATCTTATCTTGAATGGAGTTATCAAAAAGCACAACGGTGGTTTCTTCGTTGAGTTGTTGAGTCTAAAATAAGAATTAATTATTTAACGTCTTCTTTTCATCGAAGTTATTTACCAGGTCATCAAGTTTTGATTGCATACTGTTCATATCAATTTCTCTTTCTTTCAAGAATGATTCCAAGAAATCAATTCGTTCGGACTTTTTAGATACTTCCTCATTTTGCTGCTGCAAGGCCTCTTCGAGTTTTCTGAGTTCTTCCTCGTGCTCTTCCTTGACTGTAGCAATTTTAGCCTCCAAATTTGCAGTTTTATTGGTGTTGATTCTGAAATCAAAAGTAAATAATAAATTGCAAAAACGTTGGTGACAACATACTCTGAAAGTTGAGCTGTCTTGGCGGACATTTGCTTAATTTCTTCGTTTTTCTTAACCAGCTCTTCCTTGATATTTCCAACTTGCTCCAACATATCATTAATTCTCAAGTGGAGTTTTTCAATTTGATCCGATTTGGAACTATTCTCTGACTCCAGTTGGGAAATTGTTTTTTCTAGGTCGTTATTCATTTCTTGAGTTAACTCTTTCTCAGAAAGTTCGGCGATTTGTTTCTCAAGGTTTTTAATAGTATTGTTCTTGCCTTCAATTTCTTTTTGCAGTGATTCACTGTCAACCTTGCTTTCTTCAGAATTTGAAATCAATTCCTTGACTTTCTCGAGTTCTGTGAACAGTGTTTTGTTATCAGCTTCTAGCTCTTTAATCTTTTGTGCCTTTTCTTTTCCAAACTCTTTCTCGTTGTCAAAAGCACTCTTGAATTGATCGATCTACAATAAGTCATTAATTTCTATCAAACTTTGTGTGGTTTTACCTCGGCTTGAAGAACGCGAACAGTTTCTAAATGAGATTCGTTGTGCTCTTCAATTTCTTTCTGTGTGTTTTGTTGGATTAACCGATTCATATCTTCTGTGTGGGACATTTCCTGTTCCAACTGTTTACGGAGAGTAGTGATTTCAGCATCTGAAGAAGAACAGTTTATTGAAGAACATTTTATTTTTAGCGCGCAGAAATTTATTTAATGCTCTAGTGCAGTGTGCCTTATCGACAAAGGTTCGACAAATTTGTCGATAAATTTGTCAAAGTTTTTCGTCGAAATTTATCGACAAAAAATCGACAAATTCGACAAATTTGTCGATAAAAAATTTTGACAAATTTGTCGAAATTTTGTCGACAAAAATTCGACAAAAAATTTCAACAAAAATTCGACAAATTTGTCGACAAAATTTCGACAAAAAATTTCGACAAATTGGCTAAATAATGCAGCGCGCAATTTCGAAGTGTTGTTGTGGAACTGCAGAAGACATCAAATTTTACAATTCTATTTCGGATAGCTGTATTCCGGGCAGTTCCTTCGGGGGTGCTACGGTATAGAACTCGCACGGAGTAGAACTGCCACGGAATAGAACTGCACGGAATAGAACTGCTACGTTATAGAACTGAACGAAATAGAACTGCACGGAATAGAACTGAGCGGAATAGAACTGCACGGAATAGAACTCGTACGGAATAGAACTCGTACGAAATAGAACTCGTACAAAATAGAACTCGTGCGAAATAGAACTCGTACGAAATAGAACTCGTACAAAATAGAACTCGTACGAAATAGAACTCGTACGAAATAGAACTGGTACGAAATAGAACTCGTACGAAATAGAACTCGTACGAAATAGAACTGGTATCAAAACGAACCAGATAGCTGCCAGACAGCCGCCAAATAGCCGCCAAATAGCCGCCAAATAGCTGCCAAATAGCCGCCAAATAGCTGCCAAATAGCCGCCAAATAGCCGCCAAATAGCCGCCAAATAGCTGCCAAATAGCTACCAAATAGCCGCCAAATAGCTGCCAAATATCTGCCAAATAGCTGCCAAATAGCTGCCAAATAGCTGCCAAATAGCTGCCAAATAGCCGCCAAATAGCCGCCAAATAGCCGCCAATTAGCTGCCAAATAGCCGCCAAATAGCTGCCAAATAGCTGCCAAATAGCTGCTAGGTAGCCGCCAAATAGCTGCCAGGTAGCTGTCTGGTAGCTGCCCTCTTGGAGAACGCAACCGGCTATACATAGTTTCTTGTACCGACAAATCACGGGTCCGCGATCGCTATCATTTGCATGAGATGCATGAGATATGAGATCGTCGCGGCAACCGATGTCGACTAGCAAGAAAATATATTTTGTCGAAATTTTTTGTCGTTTTTTGTCGAAAATTTTTTGTCGATTTTTTGTCGACAAATTTGTCGAATTTTTGTCGAAATTTTTTGTCGACAAATTTATCGACAAAAACGACAAATTCGAATTTTTGTCGATAAATTTGTCGACAAAATTTTGACAAATTCGACAAATTTTTTGTCGATAATTTGTCAAAAAGGGCATTTGTCGACAAATTTTTTTTCGATAAGGCACACTGCTCTAGTGGAAGTAGACAGTTGAAAAACTATTTCTCTTACCTTTTCCAGTGATTCTTTCACGGTACTCTTCCAAAGTGCGAGTTAGCTGTGTAGTATCTTCTACAATCTTTGCCAATTGCTCAGTGATATCATCTTGCTCTTCATCCTCAATCTTTTGCGTTAAAACTCTGATTTCAGCAGCAAGAATGCTCTTTTCAGTTCTCAAAGCTTGAATTTCAATTTGAGAAGATTCGCGGAGCTCATCTTTGTCTAGTCGAGCTGATTCTTCCAACTCTTCCTTCAAACTTGTGTACTGCTCTTCCAACTCGTTTAATTTGCAGCTAAACTCTTTTTTCATTGCGTGCTCACGAAGTTCGGCTTGCTGACGTTCCTTTAGAAGGAGACTCTCGTAGTGCTCTTTGGTGTTTTCTTTTTCTTTGGTCACACTGTCCAGAACCTGAAATGTACGAATTGGAAAAGTAAATTGTTTTACAAAAAAAGTACACACCGCTTCCAAAGCGTTGACTTGAGAAGACTGAAGTTGAGTTTGACTCTCACTCTGACTCTGCAGATTTTTCCGTTCCGTCTCCAAAAACTCCACTTTGTTTTTCAAAGCTTTCACTTCAATCTGCAGGTCAGATATTACCAACTCGAGTTTTTCTTTGGCAGCTTCCACAACAGTTAGCAATCCTGAAAAAATCTTCATTCAAACCATTATTTCTATTTCAAACTTACTAGCTTTCCGTCTCAACTCCTCTTCTTGTTGCTGGAACTTTTTCTTGCACTCTGAGAATTCAGAAGTAACTTCACTCAAACGCCGAAGATTGTCATTAGTTTCAGCTTTCACCAAATCCAACTCTTTTGTTAGAGCTTGAACTTCCTTCTCTTTGTTTTGTAACTTCTTCTCCAGTATTGTAACTTCGTTTTTGCAAGACACCAAATCTTCACGACTTCTTTTTGACTGCAGCTGCAATTCCTGAAGCCTATCATGAAATTCATCTTGTCGAGCCAATAGTTCTTCTTTAAGTGCTTCTTCGTGATCTCGGAGAGCTTCCAGTTCTTTTGTATACAGCATCTTGGCCGCAGTGAGTTCAGTTTCGTACAAAGACTGCGCTCTTCGCAATTTCATTTCAAAAGTTTCTCCGAGACGTTCTTTTTCTGCACGCAATGATTTTCTTTCTTCTTCAAGGCGTTGAATCTCAATAATGTATCTGAAAGACAAATAAAAATTTAAAATTAGTTTAAAAAGGGGCTTCGCTCACTTTTTCTCCAAGTTCAGAAGTTGAGTATCTGAAAATCTCTGTTCCAATACTTGAATTTCCTTCTGATGCTCTTTTCGCAACTTCTCGAGAGCTTGCTCTTTTTCTCGCTCAAACTTGTCTTGAAGAGCTTGGAAACTTTTCATCCTCGCTTCAAAATCCTTTTTGGCGCCTAAAACTTCTTCTGATAAAGCTATGATTTTGCTAGAGTATTCGGCTTCTAATTTTCGTTCTCTTTCGGCAACTCTTTCTCTGAAAACAAAAAATAACCTTATGAAACAAAATTTATGAATAAGTACATACCTGTATTCACTGAATGTGCCCATGACATTGTACTTTTGTCGTTCATACTCTGCCACAGTTTCTTCCAATGTCTGTATTTTCCGCTTTAATTCGGTTTCTCTGCCGGCTGGTTGGGCTGGAAATTTTCAGTATTTTAATTAAAAAAAAATTAAAAATCCTTACGGGAATTGTTCCTAGAAGTGTTCCTTGACGATTCTCTTGCAACATGAGCAAGTTTTAATACAGAAAGTAGCGAAGAAGAGTTATCAATATCATGCTTGGAGCTTGCTCTTGAATGTTGACTAATTGGTGAAATAGGTGAAGGTGATAAGGGTCCGCTTGGTTGTCTTTTTAAGACTGGTGATGGTGGAGCAGGTCCTACTGTTGGGGTTCTGAAAATTAAATTGGTAAACTGTTTTTAAATCGTCTAATGTGCATATTCCGTTTTTACCTAACATTTCCAGATAGATAATTAAGCTGATGGGTTGACGGTGGAGCCGGCCATGCGGCAATTTCCGGATGGGATTGTCTGACAAACGGTCGAGTCACACCTACAGCAGGTTCGCTGGAATATGAGAAGAGTTGGTGATTCAAACGTTAAAAACGTATCGAATTTCGGTGAAAATTAGCAAACTTACTTTGAGCCGTGAGGTCTTGGCGACCTGCTCATTCTTCTGGGTGATCGACTTCCGGCTGGAGATACGGATCGCAAGTTGCCATCAAATTCTTCGGACAGTATACCCAGCTGGAATTTAATAGGTGAAGATGAAATTTAAAAAAAAAAAGTAATCTTTGAAACTTACTCTTTCGCGTAGTCTTTCCGACATTTATAAAGGGCTGAAAACAGCCCTCCGTTGTTGATTAGCTATTGATTATTATGTTGTTCGTTCAGCAAACTTAAAAGAAAGAGAGATAAATGTGTTTAATGATGATGAAATTTACAAATAATCAAGTTCTGAGAAAAAAAGACAATTAAAAAATAAAAATTTTTAAAAAAGGACAATTTTACTTTAACTTCCGGAAGTTTCCAAAATGACGAAAGATGCAGAAAAACTCCAGTGCTCAAAATAATAAAAGGGAAGTGATTCAGAGAGGTATAGGATTGGCTGAGAAGCCAATGAGCAACTGTTCGGGCTCTCGGTGAGAAGAGCCAACTGTTGCGCCTTGTAGCGGACATGATACTACTCAACGTCGGCGGGTACGAATGGACGTTAGTAGTATACAAAGTGTTGACGATGAGACACCTGTTTGCCCAAACGCGATGTTCTGTAATTTTCAGTCATCAAAATGGTCAGTTTTGAAACATCTCCAATTTTGGGCTCTTTTCACAGGTCTTGGTAAAATGGACGAAAAGCGCCAGGGTATTTTCCGCAATTCAACATTTTTCAGTTTGTAAAAACTCCAAAATTACTTTCCAGTTTTGACCAATGTAAACATTGAAAAACTCAGCTCGAAAGTGTGGAAAGTGAAAGACTTTTGCGGTGTTCTTATGTGCGATTATCAGAAATAATAAAAATCCATTAAGTGTACCCATTGGGTTTGCTACTTCGATTTTTTGGGTTTGATCTAAATGAAAAAATGTAGACAAAGTATCAGAAATTAATGTTGAAGAAAGTTCTCCAAATAGAAGAAATTTATACGCATAATTGTGGTTTCTAGCCTTAGTCGAGCTCATTGCGGCGCTCTCCACGCCACCTGTGATCTTTGCCTGTTTGACAGTAAAACTTCGGCAAATTATTGTGTTTTCAATCGACTTGCGACCTGAGAACGCGAGACTCCGCCCACTTATTTGTGCGCGACCACGCGAACATAGTGCTATTTGAAGAGACGCAGACAAAAAAGGGATAGCCGACTCAGGTTGTCATGATGCAACTCGTTTGAAAACACAATAGCCATTTTAAAGATTTGCGAATGCATGGAAATGGCTGAAAATGCAAGCGTTAACACTTTCTAATGTACTCCTGAAATTGCGCTTCTTCTCCTGCTGCTGCTCTTCACAAAGAGAAACATCCGTTGAGATATCAAATAATGAGTATGCTCTTTGCGTACGCACATATGATACGTTGACAAGACGATGAATGTCACCGATGAGCCGGGGACCAACAGGACGCGCAGTGTAAAAGAGAAAGGTAATGAATAGATTGGGATAATGACTTCTATTGAGCAGTTGATGAATGAAACAAAATGTCTGTCGAGAGATAGTGCAAAAATCAAATAAAAACGTATTTGAAGTTGCAGAAAGCTGCTATTTTTTTCGTCAATAATACAATCAAAAATATTGAAAAATTGTTTTCAGTGCATGAAAATGCAAAACTGGCAACAGTACACCCAGGGTTGGGATTTAAAGTTAAGAAACATATAAAAAATAATTGATTTGTGAAACGTAGAGAGAAGTTCATACAAGGAATTTTCAGAGAAATTCAAGGTAATTTGTGGTAAATTGTGCCGGTTTAATCAAAATTTCTAAAGGTTACGATATGCGCTAAAATTCGTTAATCTCTCTTATGTCTTTTTAGGACCATCGCCAGCCTGGACTTTGTCGGAACATGGAAATAAATGCTTTCCAGCAGTTCTCTTGGTTTGTATCGCTTCTTCGGCTTATTAGCTAAGATCAAAGTGTAGTATCTGTTCTTATCGTATTAACCTACGGTATACACTCAAATGAGTGTAATAAAGGTTATATGATTTTTGGAACCTAGGGAAGACTCGGGGCTTGCTCCGACTTTCCAAGGGTCGTCCTGGCGTTGCACTGCTGCTAGGCTCGGCCCAGTCCCCAATGGGGACAAAAATAGATTATCAGAACACATCATTCATAAAAAGAGTTGTTGTAATTGGCTGCCCTCAGGAAAAGACACTTGGAACAAAGATAATAAGCGGGAAAGACACGTCTATTAGAGGGTGCAAGTCTATTGTTTCAAAGCCTGGACCGGGTGCAAGTCTATTAGAGGGGCAAATTATCTGATTTATGCCACTTTTGCCAATGTTAATGCGTTTGGTTAGAGGGGCAAGTCTAATACAGGTTTTACGGTAAATTAACGAAATTTTTCGAATTTTCCTCCATTTGTCTTGATAACAGCTCGAAGTCTCTTCGGATAAGCATGGATCCCGGAAGGCAGGTACTTGTAATCTATATCGTCCCAAACTTAATGTAATGCAGTTTTCGAAAATTAAACATTTGGATCATTTTTTGTAGAGACCTTCTGTACCATAAATCCCCAAACGGCGTAGTCTGTTGGATTCAGGTCTGCGAGGGCGACGGCTATTCTTTTTAATACGGAACATCTTCTTGACCGTGAAAATCTTTCTCAAGTGCGTGCTGTTGCGCGTGCCAATAAGAAGGCTTCTGACTTTTTACTTGCAAAGAAGATTAGTATGCTGCAAGCAAATTATCCCATTTCATGTATAATTTATACGTGAAATGAAATAATTTTGGAAACTGAAATGAAAATCGCATAGCGTTGAGTTCAGCGGAGCGCGTTTGTTCATTTTGGCGGGCCAACAATATAAACGATACCCACCAATCGTTAATCTCTCTTATGCGTTTTTAGCGATATCGCCAGCCTGGATATTGTCGGTACATAGAAATAAATGCTTTCCAGCAGTTCTCTTGGGCTGTATCGCTTCTTCGGCTTATTAGCTAAGATCAAAGTGTAGTATCTGTTCTTATCGTATTAACCTACGGTATACACTCAAATGAGTGTAATAAAGGTTATATGATTTTTGGAACCTAGGGAAGACTCGGGGCTTGCTCCGACTTCCCAAGGGTCGTCCTGGCGTTGCACTGCTGCTAGGCTCGGCCCAGTCCCCAAGGGGACAATAATCAGTAATTATCTTTCTTATTATTGTTTTAAATAATTTGTCACCTGGCGAGAGGCGCGAATTCAAAAGATAGGCTCCGCCTCCTCGCCGAAATATTTTTGCAATTCTGCGCGCGCCAACTTGCAATCGTGGTGCGCGCGATTTTCTGCGTCGAATTTTTGTCCAACGCCTTTCAATTTCCCCTGGAAACCTTTATAAAAATTGTTATTTTGAAGCGAATTTGGCCACTGTTGATTTAAAGTGAGTTTTTGATTTTCTTAATTGGATATTTGTTAATAAAGTAACGAAAATTCAACGCATAAAATCGCGCGCACTGCGATTGCAAATTGGCGCGCGCAGAGTTGCAAAAATATTTCGGCGAGGAGGCGGAGCCTATTTTTTGAATTCTCGCCTCTCGCCAGGTGACAAATTTTTTAAAACAATAATATATATAAAAACCCAGATCGGGATGTCTGTGCGCGTCCGCACATGCCTCTTTGCAAGAAAATGCAGTGTGGACAAAACACGAACCCGTGACATTAATTAGGATTTGTATTCAAACGCACTACCGACTGAGCCACAGAGGACAGAAATATTCCAAAAACAGAGTGCGTATAAATGAATGAGGAAGAGTGGAACGTAAAAAAATAGAATGTGGCGACGAAGTCGCCAATAGGCTGCGTCAGCAGCCGCACAGGACTGCGCAGCAGGCTTGTATAATTATGAAAAAGGTAGAAATAGATTTTAGACGACAGAAAACTGAATTAACGATCTTTCAATGAATATCGGAATTTTTGTAACGGAGATATCCAGAAAATGATGTGATTTTGTTCGGTTTCTATTTTGGAAAATCAGTACATGTTTGATTTTTTCGTTAATTCGCGGTCACGTTTAAAATATCTGCGATGTTTTTCCCCCAAAGCGGTGGAGCACATAGACAACTTCCGTGTCTCGACAATAAAGAAAAATCAGCGCAAAATGAAGTATACGAAACTAGGGGTCGATAGCGCAGCCGGTAGTGGTGACCCCCGCCGTCTGAGAGGTCACAGGTTCGAGTCCGCCCTCACCCCCGGGTTCACCCAGCCTATAATTGGGTAGTAGAGAAATCTACGAAGATTGCTCGGTCATTTCCCTAGCCAGGAATTGACTTAAATAATGTCTGGCTCTGAACGGTACACCACCAGTCGTCCGCGTACGCAGAACACCGTGATCCGCAGTACCTTCGGTACTTGAAGAACGGATCGACTTTGTAATTTTGTTGTAATCAAACGTATAAGAATCATCCTTATATATTCTCAGTACGGAGCGCTGTAAATTCGTTCCCTTCGCACAATGGAGGAAACGGCCACGTTGGCGACGAGAGAGTACATAAAATTGAGAGAGCCTGGTCGATGTCTCGCTCTTATTTCTCTGAACCTCACTCCAAATGCATGCGATATTCACTTTTCGATTGGAGCAAATATGCAGAGCTTTATATCGAGTATATGAAATTCCGTTTGGGTCTGTAACTGAGTTTTTTGGGTGTCTGTTTCCAAGCTGCCTGGCAGAAGCCAACTGAGCACTCGAGACCAACACAAAAACTCAAACCATTTTGAATTCTTTTTAGAATAAAAAAAAATGCATTTTACATGTTTTTTTTCGGAATGTGGGGTACTGTGGAATCTAAAATCGCAATAGCCAAGTAAACTGTTTCCAAACTTTTTGGAAAATTTGTTTAAAAAAATTTTGAGAAAATTCGTAGAAGTCTGGAAAGAAGTGTCCGCGGAATGGCAAACGTCTTCGGAATGTGCCGAACATCTATGTTTTCGATCATAAACTATAAGCTGAAGATGAAATTTTATTAGATGCAGAAAGCCACGAACCCGACGATGAAAAACGTGAAAAAAGTCAGAAGCCTTCTTATTGGCACGCGCAACAGCACGCACTTAAGAACGATCTTCACTATGAAGAAGATGTTCGCTATTGAAGCCAACAAGAACGGACAAAATAATCGAATTATTGCGAATGTCTTTCAGGCAGTTTGTATGTATAAGCAGCCGTGCTTCCACGGTTGGAAACCGTTTTTTTAATCTTATCATATCAAGGAAAATCGAGGAAAATTCGAAAATTATCGGTAATTTATGTTTTGAACGTGTTACAGTATTCATTTGACACCCTGTACATATGTTTAAATTGTAGCACACTGGTGGAAGTTATTTGGAAATGTAAAAGTTAAACACATTTTTGTGTATTTAAAGGGGGTGCCAACTTTCTGGGGAAAGTTGCTTAAAATATACTCTTGGGTGGGGATTTACGAATATCACATCGAAATCGCACGAAAATTTTTTTCTGATTTTTGGCAAATTTTACAAAAAAAAATACAGTGCGTTTCACATTTATACGGTCACCCTTATTTTTGAATTCCACGTGGCAATCGATGAAAATATGTACCCAAAGACTTAAAAATCGGATTCAGGGCATCAAATTACATACCCAAAATAATTTTTACAATGATATCTAAAAAACTGCCTGAACTAGGGCACTCTGACTGAAAAATGGTAATTTGCAAGCGTTTCACATTTATACGGTCACCTCAATAAAAACCGAAATTTTTATTTCCATTCGAGACCAATCGGCTTTAAATGAGTTATTCGTCTTTAAATTAACAGTATGACACACTTTATCTTCGTTTTCTTTTCTTTATTCATTTGTGTACGATGCCACGATGTATTTTGCTATCGGATGCCAAAAAAAGCTTCAATTCGGGCTTTTAAAACTACGGGAGGGTCGAATTGAAAGGTTTCTCGTCATATAAATTGTTCCAAAGACTGTGTGAATTGTTTTCTCTTGAATCCTAACGGAACTCTTCGTGGTCTTCTATTTTTTTTTGTTGTAAAAATCATAAAAAAATCAGAGAAATTTTTTTGTGCGATTTCGATGTGATATTCGTAAATCCCCCACCCAAGAGTATATTTTAAGCAACTTTCCCCAGAAAGTTGGCACCCCCTTTAAATAATAGAGCTTCACGTTTCTAGTTGTACAAGGTGAGCAGGCTTGTGCGAAAACGGGGTGCCCGAAAAAGTCGAAAACTAATTTCATTTTCGATTTTTTTTTTTCGAAAATTCGAAATCTCGAATTTTTTTTCGGTTTTATTTTTCGAAAAAAAAATTGTCGACCTCCATTTTCGAGTTATTTTTTCGAAAATTCGAAAACAAATCGAAAACGATTTTCAAGCGAGCAGAAAACGGATTTTAAATTCATCACTGGCACTGACGTCAGCTAAAACTTCAACTTCACTAGAAATACCGCATTTTTCATAAATACCGAAAAAACTCTGTTAAATGGCCATCCCTATTGGAATGCCACCTCCAATAGAATGCCACTCAAAACCCTACTTCGAACGATAAAATGCCGCCCTCTATTTGAGTGCACCCCCTAATATAATGCCACTTCTGTAAAAATATTAAAACTATTTTTAATTGTACCGTAGAAAATGAGATACGCAATTTCCAAGTAAACTGCTCCCAAATTGTTCGAACATTTCAAAAAATTTTGAAAAAAAATCGCTTCGAATAATAGAATGCCATGGCTATACATATAATAGAGTTTTTACAGTAAGTTTCATAAATCTGTCTTTAGACTCTTTCGAAACGAATGTACCCTAAATTTCAAATTCTAGAGGTTTGATCAAATAAATCATACTCACCTTAAATCTAGGATCTAAAATTGATCCAAACACTAGAGAATCATTATTCTCGTGTTTTTCGAGCTCCTTTTCAGTTTTTCAGACAGTCTTATTCATTCCAGTTTTTTTTTCGAAAAAAAAGGTCGAAAAACTTTGAAAAAATCGAAAATTTTCGTTTCCGCACAAGCCTGATGGGGAGGTTACGAAAACTTTTTGTTTTGAATTATGTGTTTTGATAATCTATTTTTGTCCCCATGGGGGACTAGGCCGAGCCTGGCAGCAGTGCAACGCCAGGACGACCCTTGGGAAGTCGGAGCAAGCCCCGAGTCTTCCCTAGGTTCCAAAAATCATATAACCTTTATTACACTCATTTGAGTGTATACCGTAGGTTAATACGATAAGAACAGATACTACACTTTGATCTTAGCTAATAAGCCGAAGAAGCGATACAAACTCCGAGAACTGCTGGAAAGCATTTATTTCTATGTACCGACAATATCCAGGCTGGCGATGTCGCTAAAAAGGCATAAGAGAGATTATCGATTGGGGGTATCGTTTATATTGTTGGCCCGCCAAAATGAACAAACGCGCTCTGCTGAACTCAACGCTATGCGATTTTCATTTCAGTTTCCAAAATTATTTCATTAAACGTATAAATTCCACGTGAGAGAACAACACCAAAACTCGAACCATTTTCAATTGTATTTAGAAGAAGAAGAAAAAAAATGTAATTTACATGTTTTTTTTTCGGAATGTACTGTAGAAAGTGAAGTACGCAAGAGACAAGTAAACTAATTCCAAATTGTTGGAACATTTTTTTTTAATTTTGAGGTTCCCGACGATGAAAAACCAGCTTCTTTGCAAGTGAAAAGTCAGAAGCCTTCTTATTGGCACGCGCAACAGCACGCACTTGAGAAAGATTTTCACTGTCAAGAAGATGTTCCCTATTGAAGCCAACAAGAACGGACAAAATAATCGAATTATTGTCAAGGACTTTCACAGCGTGCCAGAACGGAAGATCCTCAATAAAGCCGCTCGTGCGGCAAGTGTGATGGGTTTCAGTGGCATCTGTACAGATGGGGGAAAAAACCGCTTATTTTTGTGGATATTGAATCGAAAGTTGATAAAGTTTATTACAGAGAGAAAACTTTATAAGCCGCTGTGCTTGGCGCTTCCATGGTCAATTTCTCACCTTGGCAACCGTCCCTGGATGTTCATGCAAGATGGTGCTCCGCAAGGAGAATTTATTGAATTGCATCTCCCAAGAAGAATGGCCGTCGCCCTCGCAGACCTGAATTTAACAGACTACGCTGTTTGGGGATTTATGATACAGAAGGTCTCTACAAAAAATAATTTAAGTTTTGAATTTCTGAAAGCTGCACTACATTAAGTTTGGGACGATATATATGACAATTACCTGCGTTCCGGGATCCATGCTTATCCGAAGAGATCAAGGCAAATGGAGGAAAATTCGAAAAATATCGTTAATTTATTTTTTGAACCGATGATTTCACCGCTTATTATCTTTGTTCCAAGTGTCTTTTCCAGAGGGCAGCCAATTACAACAACTCTTTTTATAGCGCGGCCATAAATGAAAAAAAGGTGGCCATAAATACAGAAATAGAAAATTTTAGATTAGTCTGTGTGTTTGTTTGTGTGTCTCACACACGAGTTTGCAGCCGACAAAACTCGATCCAGCGACATATAGATTGACGTTCAAACGCGCTAACCACTACAGTGCGTAACATAAGTATAAGCGCACCCCCAAAAATGCATGGTACTGCGTTTGCATGCAATCTGAAGACTCGGGACTCTGAAAATCGTAATCAGCATGCAAAATTACCCCAGGACTGCATAGTCCAAGTTAATATTCACAACACTCTTGAAATGGGCCTGAAAAGTCTGAAAAAAGTACACCTGCAACCGTAACATACAGTAGCGGCCACTGAAATATCCCCTTTTGGTTTTTCAGCTATAACTTTTTTTTAGAGAAGAGCTAGGAATTTGAGGTCAAATGTGAAAGTGTTCCAAAATAAGCCAGAAATTGCAATTTAGTTTTACCGATAAAAAATTTGTTTTTTCTGAAAATTCCAAAAATTCGATTTTTTGACTTTTAATAAAAAACAGTTTATTGAGATTTAACCCAAGAAACGACTTGTAAATGAGGTAATAAGCGATAGAAACAGCTTCAAACTAATTAATACTAATCCGCAAACCCCCGAGAATCGATAACAGCTTGACATCTTCTTGGCAGGTTGGTTAGAACAGACTGTGGAATCTGAGCCCACGCAGTCTGCAACTGAGAGAATTTTATGGGCCACTCCATTACGGTCACACGGTCGGTGGCGAACCAATTCTTTAAAAAAAGATACTGATGGTTTGAGACATTTCACTTACTTTTATGTGGTTGGACGTGTGTTTCGGGTCATTATCTTGCTGAAACGAGTAACGAACCCATAGGGAGGCACGAGTAAACGGTAGCATTACATTTTGCAAGATCTGTTCGTACACAAAGCGATCCATGTTGCCTCGGATGCGGTGAAGAGGTCCGAGCACATGGCTGCTGAAGCAGGAGCATACCATCACGTTGCCGCCATCATGTTTTACGGTCGGAGTTTGGTATTTTGGGTTGAATCTGGTCCCTACTGGTCGTCTCACATAAGAAATTCCATCCGAACCAAATAACATGAACTTGCTCTCATCACTCTACAAAACTCGTTCCCACTGAATTTGAGTCCAGTTGAGATGAGCTCGCGCCCAGGCCAAATGAGCTGCCCTATTGAGGTCAGAGATGTACGGTTTCTTCACAGGTCTTCTGCCAAACAGTCCAGCATCGTTTAGGCGCTGTCGGATCGTTCTGCCGCTTGCAACAGGTGATCCACGGGGAGAAACCTGATCGAGGACTTTGGGGGCACTGAGCCTAGGGTTGCTTCTCGATGCGCGTACGATGTTTCTGTCTGTTAGATGGTTTGTAACTCAAGCCCGTGAGTGTCTTATTTTTACTGGTTGTCTATTTTGAGCTCTCCAGCGCTTCAAAAATGTTCCAATTGTGGAACGATCGAAGTTGAACTGCTCAGCAAGTTGCCTGAGAGTTCGTTCCTTCTCGCGTCCTCTAGCAATTGCAAATTGCTGGTTAGGGGTCAAATATACTTTTAATTTAGTTTTTGTCATTATTTAAATCAATAGATATTGAAGACTCTAGAAAATATTGGAGTTTTGTAGCTTTGAACAAATAGAAAAAACTATCAAAATCGTGAAAATTGAAAAAAAAAAACAATTAGAACCATTTTTATCGGTAAAAACTAAATTGGATCATATTTCTGGCTTATTTTGAAACATTTTCACAGTTGACCTCAAGTTCCTAGCTCTTCTCTAAAAAAATTTATAGCTGAAAAACCAAAAGGGGATATTTCAGTGGCCGCTACTGTAAGTATAAGCGCACCCCACATAACATCGGAAAAACTCAAGAAAAACACAAGTTGATGATTAGTAGCTGTACCATTAACGTTTATAACTCCATAATCACGGTTGGGCATAGAATTAGATACGCCTGGGATGTCTTAGTCAGTGTTGTTTTTGAATTCCTGCTCCAGGATCTTTACTATTACTAATAAAATTTTTCTGTGTGTCTGTCTGTCTGTGTAGTCAAAATGACATTCGGCAGGAAACTCCGGGTCGTTTGAAATGTGACATCACACACTCGAGAGGTTTTCAGCCGGCGCGATGTTCAAGTGGTTGTAGTCAACACAGGTGATTCGCGTGACGCAAATAATTTGTCAAAAATTGTTCGCGCGTTTGCGAAATGGGTACGCGTGAACATTACTTTTGTTCGCGCACAATTCGCAATTAGCGAAAATTTACAATTTATTCGGAAATTATATGAATATCGCGAAAAAAATGACTAATAATTGGCAATTCCCGAAATGAAATTTTCGCCGACAATAATTTTGTTTGCACACAAATGGCAAACCCCGACAAATTCAGTATGATTTGCCGTAAAAATTCTCTGATCAAACCATTAATTTCCTTAAGTTTATCAATTTTATATGTATTTTGTAACAAGAGTATGTTGGTTTATTATATTCAAAATTTAAAAAAAAGTACATGATAAACCCAAAGACAAGTCCAAAAAATAATTAGAAAAGTTCTACAGAATTAACAATATAAAAAAAAATTAAACACATCTACCAGAATAAACAATACCAAACAATGAACAATAGAGGGGGGGGGGGGGGGGAGAGAATTTCATATAAATATCAAGAAAATAAGAAAAAGATTAGGAAAAAATATCTGAGAATGCTCCGATCAGTCTGTAACTTTGGTATATGTGGACAAAAAACATGCCAGACATGAAAAGTTTAAAGCATATCGGAGCGTTCTTCAAATTTTATCCTAATCGTGGGTCAAATTATCTTGAATAAACATCGGTCTCCTTGCGCTGACATTCGCAGTTGCTTGTTGATTGTTGCGTTGATCCTTGAGCTCTCGTTCGGAGTTGCTTGCTTATCGTTGCCCTGAAAAATACTAAATTAATTTTTTTTTTCTCTCGCAATCGCTACTCTTCAAGAACTGGTTCTGCCATGCATCCGTCTTTTATCAAAATTTTTAAAACACAGAACATTTAAGAAACTAGAACAGCGTCTTTCTTAGATTTTAATTCAAACACGATGAATTTAGCAACAAAAAGAAACAACTAAAAACTGAGCATTTTTTCTGCATTTCAAAAGCAAAAACATTTTTAACCTAGGTTCTTCATTGCTTATATTTGAAAACTCACATTTTCATTGGTTGTCGCGCGCCTTTTTTGTGAATGACTGCTGAGGTGTCTGTAAATTAGGCTGGCAGATTTGCGCCTTCGAGGTCGAAGGCGCCTTCGAATGGCAGGTGAAGGCGGCCTCGACCTTCGAGATGAGCGGCGAAGGCGGCCGTCACCGCTGGCAACCGCGGTGGCGGCGGCCGCCGCCTTCGAGATGAGCGGCAGCGGCGGCCGCTGCCTTCCCGAAGAGCGGCGCCGGCGGCCGCTGCCTTCGAGAGAAACGGCGACGGCGGCCGCCGACTTCGAGAGGAGCGGCGACGGCGGCCGTTGCCGCTCGCGACAACGGCGAAGACGACCTTCGCCTTCGAGACAAGTAAAGTGTGGTGATTGTGAAAAATTTCGTGTGTGAGATACAAAAGCAAACACACAGACTAATCTAAATGTTCCTATATAAGAATGATATTAGGTTGTCGGAAAAGTCTTAATATCTCCTGTGGTTTTTCCGCTGCCTGTCGCAATTGCACATTGGTGTTCTTTTGTCTGAAGTTAACATAAAATAAGGCACAGCTTTCGAAGTAAAGGATCCCCAATTTCCCTTCCCATTTCCAGGCTCCAATCGGTTCACTATGTATATTCTTAGTCCAACCCAACACAAAATTTTTTCAAAAACATCAACCCAAAAGAGCATTAACCTGGACTTGCTTAGGAGTAAATCTATTGATTCTTGGAATTAAAAACACAGGTCATCACTTAGAACTTAGAATAATTTTTTTACAATCTTTACAACAACAAACAAAGAAAAAAAATTAATTTTTATTCAAATCTCTAATCACCAATCGATTCCTCGTGGTCAATAATACGTATCACATTCTAATATATATTTTTTCTAGTACTTCGGTTATAATTAGGCAAAAATACAAATACGTACTGGTTCCACGCCCTCCTCACTTTGTGGTCCCTCTCTATACCGTTATTGCTCATCTTTATTTGTGTGATTCGTAGACAGACATTTTTCTTCTTCACAGTTCGTAATAAATAAATCTTTCTTATCTAGGAAAATTTAGCTTAGTTTGTGTGTGTCTCGCACAACCGAGTTTGAATTTCACAGAATTCGCGCGACTTTTCGATTGACGACTGACGACTTGAGTGAGTTAACGAAATGATGATTGTCATTAATATGGAAAGATAAATAAAAACAAAAAACCGAAGGCGCCTTTGCCGTCGTCACCAACGGCCACTTTCGTCTCTCATTTTAAAGGCGAAGGTGGCCGGCGCCGCGGTCACCAGCGGCGACAGCCGCCGCCGCCTCTTCTCTCAAAGGCAGCGGCCGCCGCCGCCGCTCTTCGGGAAGAGGCGGCCGCCGTCGCCGGCGAAAAGTCGGCGAAGGTCGCCTATAGGCGCAAATCTGCCAGCCTACTGTAAATATAAGATTAACGAAGGAAAAAGTTGACAAAAAGAAAGAAGGAATGAAAATTATAAAAATATTGAAGCATTTTCACAACAAAAAAAAAACAGGAAAATAGCAAAAAATATCATTTTAGGGACAGAAATAAATTAATTTGGGACTCAATTGAGGACGAGCAAGAGTTCGCTGCGAGAGTTCTTTCGGGATTCGCCAATTGTATGTTTGCGATTTATCAATAATTTACCGATAATTGGGGGATACCGACCATATGTCGACAATTCTTTATTTACAAATTGTGCTCAAATCGCGAATTTCTTCTTCGCGATTCATGTACAATTTGTAAATTGTTTGTCTGCGCATATAATGCATAAGTCGCGAATCACCTGTCTGTGAAGGCTGGCATGTGTGATGTCGGTGTTCGAGTTTTATCGTGGTTTTTTAATTTTTTTTTCTTTTGCAGTTTTTTGTTAGTTGGTTTTTTACGACTCATTTAAGTCTACGAAAGTTTTTTAAACTACGTATGGCTACTGAAGTTCGGAAAAACTCAAATAAAAAGTGATTTAGTTGCGATTATTTCGAAACTCCATTAAACCAAAAATATGCGATTGACACCAGAGGCTGTATTCATGAACGTTTACCACACTGTAAATGAAAAAGTAAATGATTCTCCTGATAGTAAATAAGATTTTCAGTGCCCATAAAGACACTTACGGACAAATTATAATGTAACTAATCAAGTGAACACTTCGAAAACTTAGTTTACCTTTCAAAAAAAATATTTAATGTAGCGTAAACGCTCATGAATACGGATCTTCGGATCGAATCGGGAAGTTTTGTAAAAACGCGCCATTATGAATGATGTGTTTTGATAATCTATTTTAGTCCCCATAGGGGACTGGGCCGAGCCTGGCAGCAGTGCAACGACAGGACGACCCTTGGGAAGTCGGAGCAAGCCCCGAGTCTCCCCTAGGTTCCAAAAATCATATAACCTTTATTACACTCATTTGAGTGTATACCGTAGGTTAATACGATAAGAACAGATACTACACTTTGATCTTAGCTAATAAGCCGAAGAAGCGATACAGACCACTTGAACTGCTGGAAAGCATTTATTTCTATGTACCGACAATATCCAGGCTGGCGATGTCGCTAAAAAGACAAAAAAAGTGATTAAAGTTTGGTGTGTATCGTTTATGTTTAAATTGCAGCAGCACACGGCGCGTTCGGGACTACGTTTCAGAAAACATTTTTAAGATCAAATTCTCGGGCGCCAATTCTCGCGTATGGTATAAGTATAGAATCCGACCCCAATATATTTGACGACCCCATGGTATGGCTGGTGACCCCAGCAGTACATTTTTTTCGTGGTTTTTGGCTGGGGTCGTGTATTAAACGGGGTCATGAAATATACTCTGAATGGTCTACTATCCGACCCCAACAACAGAAATGGGGTCGTGAAATAAACTCTTAGGTAATTGTATAGAATTTGACCCCAGACTAGTATACTTTCCAACCCCAACTGCAGAGTATATTTGGCAACCCCCAAAACCGTCCTTATCGTCTGAAAACGTATTTTTAAAGAGTTTAGAATTCGACCCCAGGAGTTTAGAAAAGAACCCCAAGAGTTTAGAATTTAACCCCAAGAGTTTAGAATTTAACCCCAAGAGTTTAGAATTTGACCCCAGGAGTTTAGAAACCAAATCCTGGTCTTGCCGCGTCCGAGGAGGAACCATTGGGGTCTTCTACTATACTCTGCAGTTGGGGTCGCCAAATAAACTTATATGGGGTCGGATTCTATACTTATACCCTCGCGTCTCTGTGTCTCCACTTTTGCACACTTTTTTCTAGACTTGGCAGAACGCCACTGTCGAGACACAGACATATGCGAAAAGGCGCGAATTTCTTTACGTAGGGTCTAGCACGCCGTGCAGTATACTAATTGCAAAGGTGGGAATTTCCTGAAATTGTGAAAGTTAAAAACATCTTAGGTAACAGCTTACCAGAATTGTTTTTTTTTTTTGCAAGATAAATAGAGCGTGATAAGTAAAAGGCGTTTTCACTCCAACTTCTAAAGTAACAGCCAATTAACAATCATTTTTGATTTTTTGGTTGTTCCTTTGTTTGAAAAGATAAAACAACGCGAAATGATCTGTGAAACGGTAAAAAAAGATCCCGTTCATACCTATTTGATTGAAAACCTCGTTTTTGAAAAAAAAAAACACGAAGATTCAAAAAATAGATACAGTATTGTGATAACAAAAAAGTTGCGACGCGGTGTTTGTGTACTTTTAAAATTCAAACGAAAATGGGAACAACTCTCTTGATTTCCCGTGCTATTTCTCTCATTGCCGTTTGAATTTCAAAAGTACGCAAACACCGCGTTGCAATTTTTTTGTTTTCACAATGCCGTGCAGTAAGATATACAATTTCACTTTTTTGACTATAACTTTTGAACGGAGAGGATTAGGGGGTGCTACCTCGGAATAGAACTGACGCGTAATAGAGCTGTAGCGAAATTGAACTCGCTTTGGAATAGAACTGTAGTGAAATAGAACTGTAGCGAAATAAAACTGTTCAGAATAAAACTGTAGCGAAATAAAACTGTTTTGGAATAAAACTGTTCGGAATAAAACTGTAGCGTTTTAGAACTACATTAGCAATGGAGCGCGATTGCATTGCTTGCTCATTCAAATATTGGAATTTCTCATGCGCGTGCTTTTTTCAACAGTTTTATATTTAAGCTATTCATCAAAAATTGTTTGTTTTGTTGTTTTTTTGAATAAACTTTTATCATTTTTTTTCTCGGTCCGCCTTGACGGCCAAGCAATACAATCGCGCTCCATTGCTAATTTAGTTCCAAAACGCTACAGTTTTATTCCGAACAGTTTTATTCCAAAACAGTTTTATTTTGCTACAGTTCTTTACCGAACAGTTCTATTCCGAACGGTTCTATTGCGAAGCAAGTTCTATATCGCTGCAGTTCTATCACACTTCAGTTCTATTCCGAGGTAACACCGATTAGGGAGGAAAAGATTTTTAAAATTTCCGATTTTTCAAAAATTTAGGATGTCAAAATTTTCGACCCAAAAAATGTTTATTTTTTTCAGATCTTTCAGAACTCTACATTTCTTATTTAAATGAAGTACTCAAACTAAACGTATGATTTTAACTAAGTTTGGGTTCATCGGACCATTTTCAGCAAAGTTAGAACACTTTGAGTATTCCCGCCTGGTGTTCTCCTCACGTGTGGTGACCACTCTACACACCTCTCGTATCGATTTTATTCCGTTATGGAGACCCCTTTAAACAACGGCAAACGGCCACGATCACTGACGTCTCCTATCAGCTTGTCTTTGCACAAGAAAACAAAAAATTCTGAGACTGCCGCTCCTGTCAATAATATTCCTAATCCTATTATTACTGGATCCACTTCAACATCGGATACTTTGCCAAATACTATGAATGTAAAAGTTAAAACACCATCCCGGATCACTGACTATTTTGCTGCTGCTAACAAATCTCCAATCGGTAATACTAATGTGAATACTATTGAGGATCTTAATATGAATAATGCGATGCTGTCAAAAATCTTGGTTATGGTCCAGACTCTACTTACTGAAAATAAGACCTTGACGTGTAAAGTTTCCCAATTGGAAAAGACGATAAGCGAAATGAAAAATACTTCTGGAAACAAGAAATCGTTTGCAGAGGTTGTAGCCGCAGGTATTTCTCACCCGAAGAGTCAAGTATCTATCAAAAGCGCCACGATTAATGCTAGTGAGGAAGAGGCACGTCGTTCCAGTGTGGTTATTCGTCATACCGAAGCCAATGATTGTGATATTACGGATGTTGATCTTACTGCCAAGTTAGCTGTGGAGTGTCGTGTTAGCCAGCCAGTATCGGTTTTCGTCTTCGTGGAAATCCGAAAGCCCCACCACTGTTGAAGGTCCAGTTCAACTCGAAAGAGGAAGCGAGCCACGTTTTAAAAACATACGATTCGGTCAAAGAAAACAACCCTGCTCTGAAAAAATCAGTGGTTCGCCCGGATCTGTGCAAGTCGGACCTAGCCAAGTACAGAAACTCCTGGAAAGAAGCGATTTTGAAAAACAACGAACTCAAAAAGAGAGTCTACACGGTGAGAAATCTCGAATTAGTTCAGATCAAATACATGCCCGACCAGGAACCTTTCTCCTGTGAAGTTCGGCCAAGCAGGACATAAATCGCATAGTCTAACCTAACGTCTCTATTGGATATACAAGCTGCTTCTCTATCAACAACAAATTAAACTATTTTAACTTTTTGGCTACATTCTATAACTTCGATGTAATATGTCTAACCGAAACGAAAATTGACAGTGGATATACAAGTGCATTATTATCTTTCGATTCTCGCTACTCAGTTATACGCAAAGATCGAAATAGGCATGGTGGAGGAGTTGCAATTTTAATTTCATGTTATATCCGGTTTACTACTATTACCATACCCAATGGCTATACCGATATAGAAGTATGCGGATGTGATGTTATGATTAAAGGTTCCCGCATAAGAATCATTTGTGCCTATCATCCTCTGCACTCTCATGACATGGGAAAGCTCCTAGAATTATTGTCTCTACTATCTCATCCAGTACATCACTGTGTTATCGTTGGGGATTTCAATTCTCCTCATATCAACTGGTCTAAGTTATCGTCATTCGACAAACCGTGTGGAAAGCTATTATCCTTTATCACTTCGAACGGGTTTTCTCAACATGTTACGTCTCCGACAAGACACAATCCGGATAGTATGCTTGATCTTGTACTCGCCAAATCATCTACCATCTGGGATCTTAAAGTTGGAGAGCTATTCAGTGACCATCGATTGATCCATATTTCTCTAGCAATCTCCAAATCCACAAAATTGGAGGTAAAAAAAGTTCTCTGTTTTAAAAAAGCGGATTACAAAATCATCAACCACTTCCTCGCCTGCATTAATTGGACAACTCTTTTCAAGGATCTCAATGTCGAAGAAATGTATCAGAAACTACATATGCAAAATGATTCATTCGTTGATTGAGCGATTTGTACCACTCATCACTATTAAACCGGCTAAACGGAAACACAGTACTGTTATCTATAAACTCCAACAAGAAAAGCTAGCAATATGGAGGAGAGAGGGAAACTGAATAGCCTACAAAAAGATCGTGGATAACATCAAAATATAACTAAAAAGAGAGGAAATTGCATATGTGGAAGAAAAACTTGTATCTGGTAGTGCAAACGACTTCTTCAAATTTGTTAATAGCAGGTTAAATCCTCCTGACGACATTGGTGTTTTAAAGAAGGACAATATACTTATTTCTGACGATATCCAAAAAGCTGAAGAACTTGCAACTACTTTTGCCGAAGCCTATACTCCTGATAATGGAGAAGTCCCACCACTTATGCCAAGGACATCTGTTTCAATACAAAATATCGAATTTATGCCGTATATTGTGGAAAGTGAGTTAAAGAAGTTATCAAGCAGATGTAACACTACACCAGAAAACATTCCTGCTATATTTCTAAAACGTTGCTGCACGACAATTGCTCTACCGCTTAGTATCATCTTCAACAAGTCTATAACAAGTGGAACTATGCCTAATGATTGGAAAAGAGCAGTCGTTAAACCATTATACAAAAAAGGTGGTCGTACTGACCCTTCTAACTATCGTCCTATTTCACTCACTTCTACTATCTCTAAAACAATAGAACGGATTATCAGAAGGCATATTACTGGGCATTTGAGCCAGAACAAATTATTAAGTGATTGTCAATACGGCTTCCGCTCAAAAAGGAGTACTGACGCACAATTATTGGAGTTTTATGGTCAAATACTTTGCAATGTTGCACTCAGGAAACCGAGTTTCGCAGTGTACATTGACTTCAAAAAAGCCTTCGACAAAGTTTCTATTCCAAAATTGGTGGCTAAGCTCAGGTCGTATGGTATCATTGGCAATCTTCTCGTTTGGCTGGATTCGTTTTTGTCAAACAGAACACAAGTGGTGGCCATAAAGGAATCACGCTCCCGTTCAATTAAAGTTGTTTCCGGTGTTCCGCAAGGCTCGGTTCTGGGTCCCTTGCTGTTTCTACTTTTTATTAATGACATTGGTGATGGTCTCATGTCCGACCACTTATTGTATGCTGATGATCTCAAGATTTTCTCTATTAGCAAGGCAATGATACAAAAAGATCTCATGACACTCTCTAACTGGTGCTCCAAATGGCAAATGAGCGTTGCTCCAAAGAAATGTGAGAGCATTACCTTCTCTCCCATTAAAAACCATTCAATGCGATCCCTACCGGAATTATCATTAAATAATATTGCATTGCCATCTACCAACATTATTCGTGACCTTGGAGTTATGTTTGCTTCGGATTTATCGTTTGCTAATCATATCACTACTATTATATGCCGTGCCCAAACTAGAGTTAACATTATCTTCAACGTTTTGCGTCACTCCACGTTTGATGTGGTAGTCAAATGCTATACTATTTACATCCGCCCAATACTTGAATACGCAACTGTGGTTTTTTCCCCAACAAGCAAATCACTCATAAGGAAGATGGAGTCGGTTCAAAAGAGCCTTGTTCACCGGTGTCTATTGAAAGGCGGAATTTTATACAAATCATATTTCGATGGCCTGGAGATATGCGGCCTTGAAACTCTGGAATATCGAAGATTAATATACGACCTAGTACACTTATACAAATGCATTGTATCTAAAGAAACTACAAGTTCCGGAGCTCAAATCTCTTCGTCGCCACAAATACTATATCCGATGCTCATTATTAAATGATTCAAAGTGTTCTACTCAATTTCTTACGAACAGAGTGATTGGTTGCTGGAATTCTCTACCCGATGAAATCTTTCCTGTCAAAGTATCTTCCCGGTCATTCAAAACAACGTTAGCTCTGTGGATTTAACTAATTACCTCATACTCAACCCTAACAACTATTAACCCAGTCTAGTCTCTTATGTTCTTCTATCTTATAGTTTATGCTTTAAGTTCATGTATAAGTGGCCTCGTGTCCTTCACTGAATAAATATCTATCTATCTAGTATCAAGGTCCAATGGGCAAGTCAACTTTGACACTAATGACATTTTTAAGGAAATTCAACAAAACCAAAGAAAACTAAGCAAAATCGTATTAAATCATCAAAAAACCAACATTGTTCAGCGGCAACGCGCCGGAAGCATGAGTGACACTTTTCAAAATGGCGACCGGAGGGAGCTGGGCGGAAGCATGCTTTGCGGGACGATTTTTTGTGATTAAAAGTCTAAAGGTGAGCCTAAAAAGAAAAGAAAAAGTTACTGGGAGCCGATTAAAAACTCATAAGGATCAAAGCAAGCTTCCGCCCAGCTCCCTCCGGTCGCAGATTTGAAAAGTATCACACATGCTTCCGGCGCGTTGTTGCCGAACTTTCCGGACAAAAAATCAATGCAGAATGAGATTGATATATAAAACAAATTAAAAGCGAAACGAAACCGCACAAAAAAAAACGAAAAAAAAAAATTTTTTTTGGGTGCCCCACTGCCCCCAAAAGCGGGAAAGCGCAAAACAACATTGACAGGCGCACTTTGCGTTTGCAGACGCAGAGATACAGAATTTAGCACAACGCCTCTGCGTCTCTGATCTCTAATGCGTGCAGATAGAGCGCAATTGCATCGTACCTCGCCGAGAATGATTGCACCTTTTGATCATAAAGAAAAAACGAGAAGAAAATTGGTTTTTTTGCAGAAAAAATGTATAAAATCGACATAAAATAATTAAAGTTATTTTTTTTGAAGCGTTAAACACATGATAAATGGTCTCTACACTCGGTTAGATGGCAATTTAAAAAACGCCGGATTTTACCGCTTTCTGAGGCGCTGCAACTATATTTCTGTGAATTTCTTAATTTTTTTAGTGAAAGTTCCTTGACAAAGTAAAAAAGAAGCAAAATAATCACATTTTATATCAGAAATTCTGAAATTCTGTGCCAGATGAACAATTGATCGATATTTCAAATTCATATTTCGCCGCCAGTTTTGAACTTTTCCGACCGATTCTGCGCTTAAAATGTGTGTCTCAACCATGCCTACAAAGCTATGTCTAAGACATTCGGAATATTGAGCCAATTCGGCAGAAAATTTGAAAAAATATGATTTTGCCGTTATTCCGATTTTTTTATATTTCGTCCTCATTTCTCCACCGATTTCATTGCGCGATCTCGTAAATTGTCGAATATACCTGTATAAACAAACGTATCTAGAAGAAATAACATAGCGCCGTTTTTTTTCGTGAGTCTCTCTAATGGTATTTTGAAAGTAAATGTTTTTCAGTTCCCGTAAGAAGCGCGACATCATGGCTCTGAAAAAGTTAGCGGAAATCACTTCAATCGCGCAGTTTGAATCAACATATCCATCGGAAGATGTTTTGATTATTGAATTGATGGAAGGCGGACTTCTGAAAAAGGAGATGAAATGCGATAAGTGCGGAAAAGAAATGGAGCTGAGAAAGAGGCTAGCCAGTTTTGAGGTGAGTGGACATTATGGGGTTATTCACGAAATGTTAAAAAATTGGAAAAAAAAAAACTGCGCGAAAACTCGAAAAATGCACCGAGTGACCTGAAATTT
Organism: Caenorhabditis japonica; assembly: GCA_963572235.1. Classification (NCBI taxonomy): domain Eukaryota; kingdom Metazoa; phylum Nematoda; class Chromadorea; order Rhabditida; family Rhabditidae; genus Caenorhabditis; species Caenorhabditis japonica. Next base: position 6,011,335 of record OY754347.1, on the reverse strand, counting down.
TAAAAAATGAGGGGGAAAACTCCCGGACATTCCCACAAAATATCGATTTTTAAGAAATATTGAGTATTTTTCTGAAAATGCTTAAAATCGATATTTTTGTCTGAAATTTTGGGGTAATGTCCGGGAGAATTTTTTCCCAGATCAATCGGAGCTTTTTCCGAGTTTTCGCGCAGTTTTCTGCCGTTGTTTGCCATTTTTTGCCATTTCGTGAATAACCCCATTAAGGAATAGAAAACAAAATATATCGTATATTTTTAGTGGCGTTGTAGAGAAAGCCGGAAGCGGGATTGTAGCAGCTGTTCCGTCCGCCGAGGAAGTTTCTTTGCGAATTCGAAACTGAAATTGAAAGACTGTTTCAAGATAATGATTTTGTGGAAAAACCAGGTCAACGGAAGACGCATTCAAGAAGAACTCAAGATTTCGAAGACCACGATTGTCGATTGGAGGAATTATTGCCGGGAAATATGCGGCAGGTGAGAATAATGACAATCTGAAAGCAAAAATGAATTCAATTTAGAATTTGCCAATCATACGGTCCCATCGGTGGCCTTGGTGAAACCGTGGAGATAGACGAAACGGCTATCCACAGTAGGAAATATGGAAAAGGAGCGGTTAGAGGCGAAACAATATGGATACTGGGTGGTTAGTTAGCCGATTAGGGGTACTAAAAATTCTGATCGAAAATATGTTTTATTGCAGGGAGTAAGCGTGGCTTGCGTAAAATTTGGGCCGAAATTGTTTCCGATCGGACTAAAAAGACACTGTTGCAAATTCTCAGGAGGCGCATTTCGAGGGATTCGGTCATCATTAGCGATCAATGGCCCGCCTACAAAACTCTCAACCAGTTTTTTCACGGACATCACAGTGTTAACCATACGAAAGAATTCCAAAGGTATGCAAGGGAAATGTGCTAGTGAATACTAAAAAATATAAAGAATTGCAGAAGATGGAACGCTGGTGAACACTAACAAAATCGAGGCAGCCTGGAAGAGATTAAAAACGCCGCTTAAGGCGGGTAATGGGATTTCCGACGATTTGCTGGAGTCGTATCTGCACGAATTTGTTGCGAGAGAAAATGAAGGTGACAAATTTGGAGAAAGAATGTTTTATTTTATTTATTTATTCACTGAAGGGCGGTTGCCTCTAACACAATGTAGTCACCGGTTAAATAGTTACATATTAACAGGGTAAAAAAGTAAAGAAATAGTTATAATCAAATAGTTTAAAAACAGTTAGAATTGAGAGTTAAGAAATTTTCAAAATTACAATTTTTCAGATTAGATTTAAATGCTCTAGTTGATATTTTTAGAGGAAAGATACAAGGGGAAAGGGAGTTCCAACATTTAATAGAGCGATTTGTTAAAAATTGGGCATTTACTTTGGATGAAAATTTAATGTTAGAACGAAGATAATGTTTGTGTCGTCGAAGACTTCTCAGTTCGGGTATGTAGGCGAAATCTGCATCCGGTAAATACAACTCCTTCGAGACCAGCCATTTATAAAGAAAAATGAGATCAGCGATCAGCCTTCGATATTCCAGGGGTTCAAGACCATGTTCTTGAATTGTGGAGAAATAGCTAGTGTACTCCAAGTTAAACTTCTTATGCAAACGGTAGATAAATGATTTTTGTAGAGATTCAATAGACCGAATAATTTCCTTCGAAGCAGGTGAGAAAACCAAAGTTCCATATTCGACCAGTGGACGCACATAAATAGTATAGCACTTGATAAAAATTTCCAGAGAACCATGTCGTAAGATATTGAAAAGAATATTGGTCCGCTGATGTGCCTTGCGAAGTATTTTTCCAATATGCGATGAAAACGATAGGTTATAGGAAAATATGACACCAAGGTCCCGCACATGTTCACATTTAGGTACAGACGTATTTGAGAGGTTGAAGCTACCGTCTGATGGTTTCGAATTTCTTGAAGAGTGAGAAAACACGATATATTGACTTTTGCTCGGTGAGATCTCCATTTGCCAATTTTTGCACCAAAAACTTAACGCATCAAGATCTTTTTGAACGGAATGAGCATCCGGCGAATAAACTTTTAGGTCATCAGCATACAGTAGGTAGTGCGAAGAAATATTATCTCCGATGTCGTTGATAAACAGCAAAAATAGTAGCGGACCCAACACGGATCCTTGGGGAACTCCCGATACGACCTCTCGCAGCGTTGAATAAGATCCATTTACATTAATTCGTTGCGTACGTCCAGTCAGGAATGAAGAAAGCCATTTGATAAGAGCACCACCAATTCCGTAGGAGCTTAACTTTGCAATCAACTTTGGGGTGGTTACTGAGTCGAACGCTTTCCGAAAGTCGATATAGACACTGTAAGTTTCTTCTTTTTTCCCGGCGTTTGATAGAATTTCAGATTGGTAGGTAATAAGCTGAGATTCAGTGTTCATTTTAGATCGGAATCCAAATTGATGATGACTCAAAAGAGAATGGGAATCCAGATATTCGGCCAGCTCCTTTTTGATTATTTTTTCCATAACCTTTGAAACCGAAGATGTTAAGCTAATAGGACGATAGTTGTTGGGATCAGATTTACATCCGCTTTTGTAAAGAGGCTTCACGACTGCAGTAAGCCATGCCGAGGGGATTTCCCCAGTTCCAAATGACTCTCGAAAGATGATAGACAACGGTAACGCAGCAGAGGTGCAAACCCTTTTGAGAAATATGGATGGGATTCCGTCCGGAGTAGTATTGCACTTTGGTTGAAGCTTTGATAAAAATCGCTCGACTAAAAATGGTTCAAAATTGACTTCGTTTAGGAAAGCTGTTGTACGTTTGGCCAGTAGAGGAATGATTCCATTATCCATTGTAGAGAAATCAGAAAAACTGTTAGCAATGAGTTCGGCTTTTTGTTCATTATCGGTAAAGACTTCAGTAGACGTTTTCATGACTCCAATTTCAGTAGACATTTTCATACGACTGTTAATGAATTTGAAAAAATCCTTGGAAGAACCATTGACTAAGGATCTTTCGTGGCGTTCCTTTTCTTCTTTCATAATTTCTCTTCTTAAATCTTTACATATTTCTTTATATTCATCCGAGTTTCCATCTTTTCTCCATATAGATAGTTTGCGTTTCTGTAGTTTCAGAATTAATTTTGAGTGTCTGATGCAATCAGTTCTTATTTGTTTAATCGGAACAAAATAATTTATAAGATTCCGTAATATCTCGAGAAAGCGGTTATACTTCTCATCCACTGATAGATTTTTCAATAGCATTGACCAATTCACATTGCTTAGATAGTAGTTTATAGATAAATAGTCAGCCTTCTTATAGAGTTTAATTTCTTCAGTTCTTCTAATACGGCATTTCCTGATATTTAGCGTAATATTTATATAATTGTGATCACTGAAGAGGTCGGCCACATCAACATCCTGCACCAAGCGAGTATTTGACAGACATAGGTCAAGAATATTGTTTCCTCTTGTAGGAGACATAACATGTTGTTTTAGTCCGTTACTTGTAACAAATGATAGAAATTGATTGCACATATAATCCAGGGCGGACAGTGTAGACCAGTCGATATGGGCAAGATTAAAGTCACCAATAATAACTGTTTCCTTGTTTTTGTCGAGTAACCATTGTAGAGAATCCAGGAGAGTAGTAGTACTGTGGTTATGGTTTGGATGATAGACAACAGCTACAAAAAATGTGCATCCATTGATCATAATTTCCGCGCATATAATTTCCGAGTTGGTAAGGTGTTTAGGCATATCAATAGGAATAAATTTGATGTTTGATTGAATTAACAGAGCAACTCCACCGCCATGCTTATTGCGGTCTTTCCGCAAAACCGAGTATTGACCATTTAAAGATAAGAGACCATCCGTGTAACTATTGTCGAGTTTCGTTTCCGTCAGAGCTATAATATTGTAAGAGTGCAAAGTTGATAACGATTGAAGCTGAGTAATCTTGTTTTTTATAGAAAAGCAGTTCGCATATCCAATAGTTAAATAGTTTGTTTTTGGTCTCTTACTTCCCATGAGTAAGGCTCTTGGTCTTTCTTGTAATTTATTTTCACCACTTCGAGGTTTCGCACAGTGAATAAGCGTTTTTTCGCTTCGTTGTTTTTGCTTATGGCCTCCTTCCACGAGCTCCTGAATTTTGCTAGTTCTTCTTTGGTGAGGTCTGGGCGGATCACAAAATGTTTTAATTCTGGCATTTTCACTTTGACAGAGTTGAATGTTGAAAGAACACGACTCGCATCCTCCTTTGTTGGAAACTTCATCTTTATCAGAGGTGGGCCTTCCATCTTGTCCGTAATCCGAAAAACCGCCACTGGATGGGAAACACAGCACTCACTAGAAATTTTTTGAGCCAAATCGTCGTTGTTAAGAGTGGTTTGACTATCGATCTGACGTATAACTATGGATGACTTACGCGATTCGTGGATAGTGGCGTTCATAGTGGCACGTTTGATAGAAGCCTGGCTTTCCGGAAGAGATATACCTTTAGCTACAACCTCCGCGAAAGTTTTCTTGTTTCCAAATGAAGATTTCAGATCAGCAATCGACGCCTCGAGTAAATTGACTTTATCCTTTAGTTTTCTATTTTCAGCAATAAGAGTATCCATGGAAATTAGAATTTTTGACAGCAGTTGATCATTTAGGGCGTTAGGAATAGATTTTTTGACAGGTAAGAAATAATCAGTAATAGTAGAAGGCGATTTAGAATTCACAGATGAACTTGGAATATTTCCATCGTTGGTTTTGCTTCGTTTTCCATTCGGTGTAAGTTGGGAAGGAGATCCATGAAACTGTCTTTTTCCATCCGATGGCATTTTTATAAGTAGGAGGAAATGTTAATGGAAATCAAAGTAAAATAAGATGGGAGAGCGTTAAAATTTATATATTTTTGTTTTTAATAAATATGGAATGTTTTATGAAAATTTTGTATTATGAATAATGATATCAAGAATGGGTGGAAAATCCCAGAGGTATTTATTTTTTTATCGTGACTGTGAAGTACGTGAAAAAGATGAACAATTAATTAAAATAAGAATTGTTGAAAATCGGGAAAAGTGTGAAGTGGGATGCGGCGGGGGTCATTCTGATATGACGGGGGTTATTCTGATATGACGGGGGTTATTCTGATATGACGGGGGTTATTCTGATATGACGGGGGTTATTCTGATATGACGGGGGTTATTCTGATATGACGGGGGCGATATTGATATGGAAAAATAGCCAAAGTCGCAAGACAAAAGAAGGAGTGGGGGGGGGGGGGGGCTATATCCTCCTTTTCCGAGGGGGTGATACTGGTATGAGCGGGGGGGGGGCTATACTGATAAATTACCTAGGGTATCAGAATGACCCCCCATTTCTACTGGTGGGGGCCTATACTGATATTTTAGAATACCAGTGTAGCCCCGCAGACAGTATAACCCCCCCACCGAGTAAATCGGGGCAAAATCAACTGGAGGGGGGACTATGCTGGTCCTTGGGGGGTCATATCAGGCGGGGGGCTATACTGATAAATTACCGCAAATTCGTATTAAATCGTCAAAAAACCAATATTTAATAGACGTTCCTCGGATTTTATTAATTTTCAATAAAAGTGGCATCCGACTTGCTCATGGGAGCTTGATACTCAAAGTGTTCTAACTCAGCTGAAAATGGTCCGATGAACTCGAACTTAACTAAAATCAAACTTTTAGTTTGAATACTTCATTTAAATAACAAATGTAGAGTTCTGAAAAATCTGAAAAAAATACACATTTTTTGGGTAGAAAATTTGGACATCCTAAATTTTTGAAAAATCGGAAATTTTAAAAGTTGATCAAGTCCCTTTCGGGGGCTTGACAATAACATTACGGAACGTGTCCATGCAAATTTCCAGGATCCTAATCCTCTCCGTTCAAAAGTTATAGTCAAAAAAGTGAAATTATATCTTACTGCAGCTGCAAGCTGATCGCAGCTGATCGCCTCGCTCTGAAGTGATTCCTGATCGTTTCAGAAATACGTAGTCCAGAAAGGTATAGATTTGGAACACGTCAAAAACCCAGTGCTTGCAAAGCGAGTCTGAGTAGGCAGGCAGGAAAATGTCAGATCAGTTGTTGAAACGAGTCGAATATTCAAATAATTTTCCACTTTTGTAAAATCTATTACGCTTTAAACTGAGTTACTTACAAACTCTTCAAAAATTAAATATTTTTTTTGATTGTTCGGTCATTGCCCTTGCTTGTCCGAGTGGATTGGGTTCCCATGAAAAATTAATAAAAAAAAACAAATAAAAATTTCTATTTATGTACATGATGATTTTACTGTTGATGTATGAAAATACAAAGTAACACAAAACGTATTAAAATCACTCATTTAAACATAAATATCACGATTAGCTTAAAACCAGAATTACAGAATACAACAAAGTTGTGACTAGACAATTAAAAGCAAGCTCAATTCAAAAATACACGTAGATGTAGTATGGAATTGCATTGGCAATCACAGTTTATATAGCACAGTCACCAGAGCGATTTTTCTTAAATTTGTAATAAAAAAATAAAGAAATTGGATTCCTAAAACATGTTGAAGAAAACCTCTTCATAAGTGTCAAACTGAGTTTCATTTGGGTCAGAAGCAAGAGATTTTAAAAAGCACAACTCTGGCATGAAGACACGTGGCAACCCGGCGTAAATTTGCTCGTAAATGGTAATGCGAGAAAAACTTTGTGGGCGTGGAATCTGTAAATGTAAAAAAATGGTATAATTCATTGTTTACAAGTTAGTAAAGTTATAACCATACCTCGCGGAATGCTTGAATACGACTTTTAATAAAGGTTTTAACATTGAATGTTTCTTTTTTGTCAAATTTTTTGTTTCTCTCATATTCTGTTACTTTTTGGAGATATTCTTGTCGAATCGGGTCTGAAAGCAAAAACTCAAGTATTTTAAATGTTAAGATAAAAACCCACTTTCTGAAGTTGTGGCACGTCCATTTTTTCTTAAACTTTCAGCTCTTTTCAAAATAGCCGATTTTACAGCATGAAGAATATGAGGATTCATCTGCGGGAGTGGCAGGGTTGAGACAGAGACAGACTCCACAATCATTTTTGCCTTGGGACGGAATTTTTCTAAAGGTCACAGATTAAATGCATTTTGTGAAACTGAACTTTTGACAACACAGGGAAATTTGGCTACTAGCCGTTTTCTATGGCCAAACTCGCACCAATTATGTGAAAGTCATTTTCAACTGCCAATCAGAGGGTGCAACGGTATAGAACTTGCACGTAATACAACTGTCTGAAATTGAGCTGTCTTGAAAAAACCACTGCGCGAAATAAAATTCAATGATCCACATTGTACAACGGAACACATTTTTGAGATGTTCTCGCTGTTCTGTGATAGTACAGCTCCATTTCAAAAAATCAATAAAAAGCAACTCACTTTTTTCCTTATTAACAAGTGAGGACACTCCAGAATCAGTGCTCTCAGCACGAGCATCATACTCTTTTCTTGCTCTGTACGCTTCTTCCAGCAAAAAATCATCCGTTTCTAATCGTTTCGCCTTCTCTGCAGCTAAAATTCGTTTCTCCTTTTTTGACATTTTCTTTTTCCTGTTTCTCTTGGGTTCTTCATTTTCCTTGTCTTCATCAAGAACCGCACTAGAGTCATTGGAAGGAGGCGACGGTAATGGTTTTTCCAAAACAAAAGCATTTTTAGTTGGTTTTAAAGGTGGATAACTGAAAAAAAAATTAGATTAAATTTAAAAAAAACAACAATAGGAAAGTTGTTTTAAAAATTTATATACCTCTTATTTTTTCTGGTAACTTCTTTCCATTGATCTTCAACAACGCTCCCTGAGCAAACATACTTCAGAACCTCAGAAATTGGCGTACTTGGACGTTTGCTTTTTAAAATATCTGGCTCTGGGTCCGGAGTCTCAATGGAAGAAGAAAACCCGACACGCATACTTTCAGTATCCACAGAAACCACATTGTTTTCAATTTTACCAGTGGGAGTCACTTCTTGAGATTTTTCATTGCTTGTGGTCTTTTTCATTTTGGGAGTTGAGTCGTCTACATTATAATCATCAGCTCTATAAGTTTCATCATTATCTTCTTCGTCTAATTCGTAATTGTCTTCATTCCCTTCAGACGGTCCCTCGTCGAAATATCTTGGCAATGACTCACTCCTATCCGAGTACGTCATATCGCTCTGCAAAAGGAAATTGAAAATGAAACAGCTATTTCCGTGTTGCACTTTGAAAATCTCACCTGTCTAGAAGAGAAAGAGTATGAAGAGGAAGAGGAAGATTGATTAGCGTGAAGAGGCATAAGACACGTCGATGTGATAATTACTCGTTTGTAAGCACATCCGTTAACGTCAAAAACTAGGTCCTGGTAGTTGTCTTCGCTCTCCGGACCAAAAGACACGACCGATGGGGTCGAGAGTTGCGGAGTCATCGATTCTGTCATTACTGGTGTTGAACTTTGATTCTGGGCAATAACGACACCATTCGGTGGTGGGGGTACACTAAAGTTTGGCAATATTGGCTGCGATGTTGATGGTGGAGTTGTGTAATGGGATTGTTGCACATTCTGCTGGGAAATGAGATATTCAAAGTTTGGTGGTGTGGCAAAATGTTGTGCTATTTGTGGTTGATTATGATTTATATATTGCGGGTGTGGTAAATGTGCAGGAATCGATTGTTGAGGTGCCATTTTTGGCTGAGAATACGTTGGATGTGCCATGTTCGGATAGTTTTGAGCCATTCCTCGTGATGGTGGCATTGCTGATGGTGGGGCACGCTGAAAGTTAAAGATAGTAAAAGACTCCTAAAAATTTAACTGAAAAATTGGCATTTACCAATTTTTATTGACACAATTGTTTTTTCATTTTCCTTGCTAGTTCCAGTAAGTCAATTTTTTTAATGCAAAACATGATTGCTCTTCTTGGGTTGTATTATATATCGTTTTAATTGTTTTGCCGGTTACCATATGCTCTTGCGTAAAATTTTTAAGAGACACAGAGATGACAAGAAGACGTACCCACTCAAATTTTCTGCTATTGGGAAAACAAAAAAATGCAACGCGGTGTTTGCGTACTTTTAAAATTGAAACGAAAATAGGAACAAATCTCTTCATTTCCCATGCTATTTCTTTCATTGCCGTTTGAATTTTAAAATTACGCAAACACCGCGTTGAATTTTTTTGTTTTCACAATAGGATTTAGAACTGTTACGCAGATGACGAGGCAGGTAGGGCTTACAGAATTCACGGGGAAAAACACGATTTTTTTGGTACTGTATTGTGAAAACAAAAAAGTTGCGACGCGGTGTTTGCGTACTTTTAAAATTCAAACGAAGATGGGAACAACTCTCTTCATTTCCCGTGCTATTTCTTTCATTGTCGTTTGAATTTCAAAAGTACGCAAACACCGCGTTGCTATTTTTTTTTTCCACAATAACGAATTTTTAAAGCCACACCACCAGTCTATATCTAAAAAAACCTTTTTTTATTTAACGACGTTTAATTTTTCAAAAATGCGATAAAAATATTGTGCATTCAATCGAGTTGCACCTTTTGTCTGCGTCTCTTCAAATTACACTGTGATTACATGACCGCGCAAAAAAAAAGGCGGGGTTACATTTTTTAAGGATTCAACTATATTGAAAACACAATAGTAAAAATAAACAATGCTCCATCTCCTTATACAAAAAAAAGTATCTTTTACATTATAACCGGAAGGTGCAACATCATTGAAAATTTCAACCCGAAATGCATTACGATTGATTTCGTCATTTACTATCTCTCTACTAAGTCAACACATGCAAAAGTGTAATGATGACTAACCTGATAAGAAGGTGAATCCAATGAATCGACGAGGCTACCACTGCAATACCCACTACTTGGCGATGGCGCTGGCGCTGGCGGTTGCACGTGGAATTGCTGTGCAGACTGAGAGTAATTGGCGTATGATGTACTTTGCATGTTCATCATCTACAGGAAAAAAATCAGCGGGTTCATTAAAATGTTATCAAGGCAAAGACAAAAAGGGCAATGCTTACATCATCAACTTCCCGAGAGTTTAGTATGGTTTCGTTCTCATAGTTCCAAAGAGCCAGTGGGTCTTTTGAGATGAATGCTTTGTGAGCTAATTCAGAGTAGCAAGGATCTAGTTGGTGAAGGTTGTGATACGCGAAAAGAATCTAAAACGTGTTTTAATGTACGAATGTTTTTTTTGTTCTAATATTTGCTTACCTTTTCTAGATGCGATTTTCGGTTTACACAGTTTTTCAGCAAGTCTGTCACCATCCGATTGTTGTTCCTTCGGCTGCAATTCTTCCAACTAGACCTTTCATATTGCATGCCGCCTGCAAATTAATGCCAAAATGGACTTGATGAATACAAATGAATGAAGAGGGCTACAAAATTAAACGAAAAGACACGCGGGAGCGAATGCAGAACGCATCGGTATTGGCAAAATTAGTGACGTCACCACGATTCAAAAAATTCCTCAGGGAGGGGTTCCTTTTCCCTTGAAAACGAACACGCATTAAAGTGACATTTCAAAGAAATGGAAGACGTGAAAGAGAAAGAGATATAGAGGAACAGTGCATGAAACATTAGTCATATTTATGTGGCTTCCTGTGAGAACGAAATGAGAGAAAATGAATAGGAAGCAAAAATGAAGTAAAACTAGTGAAAGGGCAAACAGGAAAGAAAAAAAATTGAGCGAAAAAAAAATTTTTTTTTTTGAAAGCCAGTTGACCATGGCATCAAATTTCCATATCCATGGCGAAAATGTATACATATTGTATCAAATTTTGTTCAAGGACGCGTATACCAGAATTTTGGCACAATGCATTCATTTTAATTTGAGTTAAACAAAGTCCAGTCACTGGGCGGTATAAAAAAGTAGTTGAACGCTAGGCCGCTGCAAACGCGCCCCCGCGCACTCTACGTATTTTTGAAACTATTTAGCAAGAAAGTTTTTTGATTACGGTTTCTGGATTATAATTTTTTCGTAAAAATAATAAAAAAAATAATCGATTTGAAACACGTTTCGCTGAATAAACATATTTTTTCATGTTTTTTGCAATGAAAATGTTTTACGTTTGCACAGAAAGTACGCAGACGGCAACAATTTTTGAATTTTTTTTTCTCAAAACTTAGTCGCCAGCAACAGGTACCTATCTAAATATTAAACAAGGTAGTCAATAAAGGGCAAACGTTAATAAAACGGACAGGTGAATGCGTAAAACAGGGCATGACCATGTGAAAGGAGAGCAGAGTAGTGAGCACACAAAAATTGGCTTGGCGTGGAAAGAAGTGCTACTACATAAATATTAGACTCGAAACACTATGGTGAAAACAAAAAAATTGCAACGCGGTGTTTGCGTATTTTTAAAATTCAAACGAAAACGGGAACAAATCTCTTCACTCGCCATGCTATTTCTTTCATTGCAGTTTGAATTTCAAAAGTACGCAAACACTGCGTTGCAATTTTTTATTTTCACAATAAATAAAAAATTGTTCAACAATAACAAGGTTTTAACGAATTTTCATATAATTGGTAATTGATGACGACCATATGGAAATGGAGGTGAAAGAGGAAGGCAAATGAAGGCGGGGTCGTTCGAAAGGACACATGGACCGACGGACGGACAGACTGGTGTAAAGGGGGGGGGGGGGGGGGCAAAACGCAGAGTGGGTCCCTCAACATACGCCTAGCGCGCACTCACTCACATATACACACACTTTCCCTCTATTCTGCCAAACACGCAGAGACCAGCATTCAAAAAGTGCCGGATCCGCCAGCAGATGATTTTCGAGTTTCTCTAGGCTAACAACGATTTGCCTGAACTGAACTGAACTGAACTGAACTGGAACATGTGTTGTAAATAAATCGTGTCTCACACTTTCCCAACGCTTCACTTTTCGAATGCTGCTGCTTCTAATGCTTTGCATCGCACCTGGCAAGGTCAATGACAACAGTACACGTTTCGGGCGCATTCGCATTTCACGGTTACGTACATACGAGGGTGAAATAAGAGGGATGGTGGTGGAAACGGAAGTAAGAGAAGGAACTAGAGAGATGAGAATGGAACAGAACCTAACAGCAACACACGAAAATGGAATCGAGAAAAGAATGCCTCATTCTCTCCTCATTAGGTAACTAGGAAAATGTTGAAGATGAAATGGAAAAGGGCAATGAGACCGAACCGACTGATTCACTTTTCAACTGATTTGATGATTTCATGTACATATATCTCTGTCCCTCGTTGATTTTGGAAGAAAAAATGTTCAGCAGATTCTTCCTGTCAGTGTGTTTTGGTTTTATTCATTTGTTTTGTCCTATCAAATTGAAAGATAAGATTTGCGATAAAACAAATCACACCAATAGATTAAATGAAAAAAAAAACCCGAAAAAGATAATTGGATATGAGCTAACGGTAGTATATTTAACAATAAAGATTTGGCTCATAGATAAAAGAGCTGTCAATAGACGACAGGCAGCGTAATTTATGTGCAATGGTTGCAATTTTTTTTTCAAAATTATTTAATTTCAAACAATGTCTGAGAAATTGTATAACGAAACGGGAAAACAAATGTTTTTGAAGGTTGACCGAAAGACAAAGGAATTAAAAAATCACAACGTATTGGCGAAATATTTTTTCCTTCAATTTCTCCTTACGTGTTTTCCGTTGTGTAATACGCCATCAAATGTTGCACATTTGGTTCGTGGCAGTTCCTTGACACGATGTTTGAGGTTTGTTTAAAAAAATGTATATTTTCAAAATATCCATAACAATTAATTCGCTACCATGCGTGTAAATTCATTTCGGCTATCCAAATGCACGCAATTTGGCGGTGCATTACACCAAGGGAATAAGTAATATTTCACTTGTTGCACAATTGGAAAAGAAAATGCACCAACATGGCATATTCAAAAGTATTTCAAAAAAATGGGCGGGGATTCATGTTAACCAAATTTATTGAAACACGGGTTCCGTGCGTGCTCAACGGCAAATTAAAATTTTTTTGGCAATGTGCGAAAAATACAATTTTCCACGCCAACCTGTATCGTGGCAAGACCCGCATACTTTCCGCTTTAAACTTTGTCACGAAGTGTTGAACATTCTCAGGCAAATATATAATTGGAAGGCGTTCAGCTTCTGCTGCCTTTCAAAATTTAGACCCTCAAATAAGATATTGTAAATTCTTGGTTCAATTATTTCAAAGAATGCCCCTACGATCTCTCGACGATGCTACGCCAGAAGCTTGAAATCGATGAGAGTATTCAGAAAAAACTGGAAGAACATCTCAGATCGGGTGTTCGCGAAGTGGCTTCGGCACTTGGGTTTCACAAAATAACATTGCACTGCCATCTCCATCTTCAAGCAAGTGGAATGGAGCCAACTTGTTTTTCACAATTTGACTGACGACCAAAAGAAACATTGCAAAATTGCATTGTTTTTGTTCCGTCGAAAACGGAACACAGAGCGGATTCAAAATATTGTCGTTAAAGATAAAAAGTGGTGTTTCTTGCTCACTGACAGCAGAAAGTCTTGATGCTGGAGAAATGGCAAAAATACAAAGTCGCGAAGGAAGAAATTGAACAGAAAAAAGTTATGAAAAAAGTTTTCTCATGTGCCTGGCCCATCTAAACGTATTTTTCTTGATGGCATGCAAGGGATCACGGACATTCAAAATCACTAGGATATCTTTCCTGTGCAGATATATTTTTTTATAACGATGGAATCGAAGAGTTTGGCCCTGGATTTTAGTTAGGATACGGTATCTGTGGTGTTCTTGATGTGGTTGCAAGTAGCTCATGGTGCTCGGCGTTTTAGGTTTGTTGATTTTGGTCGAATAGTTTATCGATGCAGACGCACTCTTTTACATTTTCTATGCAGACGATTGCGTTTTTATAAGTAACCCTGACGGGCGTTCTGTTGGGGGAAGCATTCCTCATTATTTGGATTTTTAAGGTGTTTGTTTGGTGGCCCGTTTTTCCACACATCTCGACAAGTTCTTGAATTATTCGGATTGCCGTCCTGGGGTTGTTGGTCACCGGAACGATGTTGTCGTCGCCCTTCAGATAAAATAGATTTTATTCATCAGATTGCACAAGGGCTGGGCGCAAAATTCTTTTTTTACGGATTCCGTAAAACGTAAAATTTTAAATTCCACTTTTCAATAAAGACAATTAATTTTTGAAACGAGACATAATAATAAAAGTGGAAGACAATTGACAAACCACAAAAATATAGCTTTCGATTGAAAATTAGCTCCAAAAAATTGATAATTGTGATGTTTTTTGTTTAGTTTCAGTATTTAACATCTAAAAATAAATATGTTAAGCTTTTTCTGAAATCATTTCGAACAAATCCCACCGTACTGAAACTTCTGTCGAATTCTGCAGGATATTTAGAAAAACTTTAAGGAAAGCTCCAGGGAGTTTTATGGATTTTACGGATGAAGTTTAATATAATCCATAAATATTTAACGGCGTTTCAAGAGTCCATAAAATTCGTAAAAACCGTAAAATCCGTAAACGTAAAATACCAGCACTGATTTGCACTCCAGACAAGCTGTCGCGATTGTCTTCGTGTTCTTTGAGAAGTTTCCATGGCATTTTGCTGAAAACGTTATCCAGACAAGCTGAGAAGAGGTTAGGAGAGATGGGTTTCCACGGCAAACACCGTACTTGGCAAATCACCGTAGTCGTTCAGGTAGAAGTGCCTTCCGGCCTGGGAATTCTTGCTATTTTCAAGCTAATTGTATTGGTAAACTATAGCTGTTTTTTTGTTTATTCATTTTTCTAATTTCTCTGTTAAATATAAGGTTTTTCATTATTACACAAGTACAACCCCGGTCGACGGGCCGGATCGGGTTGCTGAAATTTTTAAATCGGCCCGGCTCGTGACAGTATGGTATGAAATTCATGATCCTGCAAACCGAATCGTATTGCCTCGTATATTCTCCAGACAGTCTGCTTGCTTACTTCCAAACTTGACTCCCTTCTGTTGCTGTTACGCGACTTTATCTAGGCTCTTGGCAATGTTTTTTAGTCTTATAAAATCCGTTGGGCTTGTGAACTTTTGGTTTTTCGGGCATAACTTTTGAATGGAGAGGGTTATGGTTCTGAAAATTTGCATGAATTTGCCAAGTAATGGTTTTGACAAGCTCTAAAAATGGATTTGGTCATTTTTGAAAACTGCTGGTTTTTCAAAAAATTTTATATGCCAAAATTTTCGACCCAAAAAAATTTTTTTTTTTCAGATTTTTCAGGATTCGAAATTTATGTTCAAAATGAAGCTTTAAAACTAAAAATATGATTTTAGTTTACTGTGGGTTGAACGGACAATTTTCAGCTGACTTACAGCACTTTGAGTATCAGGGTCCACATGGGTAAGTCAACTTTAACTTTTATTGATAATCACCAAAACCGAATAAAATCAAATAAACTTTGCTTTTTAACAGTTTTTATTTAATTTGCCCTGATTTTCTTTGATTTTGGTGATTCTCAATAAAAGTTATATTCTCAGTACGGAGCGCTGCAAACGCGCTCCCTTCGCACAGTGGTGGACGCGGCCACGTTGGCGACGAGAGAGTGCAAAAAATTGAGAGAGCCGTGGCCGATGTTTTGCTCTGATTTCTCAGAACCTCACTCCAAATGCATGCGAAAATCTTTGTTCGATTGGAGCGAGTTTTCAGCGTTTTATACCGAGTATAGTTGACTTACCCATATGGACCTTGATACCTTGACCTTGATAAAGTGCTGTAAGTCAGCTGAAAACTGTCCGCTCGACCCATAGTCAACTAAAACCATACTTTTAGTTTTGAAGCTTTATTTTGAACATAAATATCAAGTCCTGAAAATTCTGAAAAAAAAAAAATTTTTTCGGTCGAAAATTTTGGCATCTGAAATTTTTTGAAAAATCTGCTGTTTACAAAAATGACCAAATCCATTTTTGGAGCTTGTCAAAAACATTACAGGGCAGATTCATGCAAATTTTCCAAACCTTAACCCTCTCCATTCAAAAGTTATACTCCAAAAACCAAAAGTTTCCAACCTTTTGAACGGTACTGTAGATGGACGAGGCTAAAGCAAGAATGGTATTCCATAGGCGAGAAGCGACCTGTTGGAAGACCATGAATGAGATGGAGCGACTCCCTAAATGAAGAAATATCGTTATACCAGGACGTTGATCTCATAACACACTGGTTGACAATCGGCAAGGACCGAAAGGCTTGGTCTAAATTTCCATTTATTTAGCTTTGTAAACACGGTTAAAGCGATAATTTTTAGCGCCAGACCACCTGGAAAAGTTGAAAAATGGCGGAAAATAGGCATCTGAAGATTCAAGCCTAATTTCCCCAATCTGGTAGCAGTGCCTTCTATGCTTGTGTTTTCATTTGGTTCACATCACTAACATTTAATAGAGCTCCTAAATTTATGTACGCACTGTTGTAACAATTCTTTATATGTGAGAAGCATAAAATAAAAGCTATGAATAGATACATTTATTTTACTTTTTTTTTTTGAAAGTTCAAAAACTGACTTTTTTCAAATATTTTATTTCAAACGCGTTATCAAATGATTCATCGTCAATCAGGGTCACATCCCTTTGATGATTCAGTCAAGTTGGCAAACGTTTCACAATAAACGCTACAACTAAAGTTTTTTCACCACTACGCAACGTCATTGTTTGCTCTCCTCTGTCCAAAAAAAAAATCGCGAATTTTCTGACTGAAATGAAATGCAAACTGATAACCGTATCGCCTTCGAAAACTTTCATTTTAGACGTTTCGCCCTCTTTCTTTTTTCAATCGATTGCCTTAGTCGTTATATAAACATCTCAACTTGTTGCGTAGCTCAGTATGTACGGTCGCTCGTGCAGCAGTTCTTCCTCGTCTTCCTCCTCAAGTTCTTCTGACGGATCGTATCGTGCTCGCCCAGTTATTGGATTTGCTACTGCCCCTACAATGAACAGCGGATACGGACCCCCACCACCAGTTCTTCCGGTTCCAGGAGCTGGTATTGGAACCGGCGTTGGAGTTGGTTACGCGCCCCCGCCACCACGACCATATGCTGGAGGCATCGGAACAGGAGTCACACCAGGGTACGTTCAACAAGCACCACCACTTCCAAACCAAGGATACAATCCTTCGCCGTACGGACAAATGATTCCACCACAGCCACAACCGTACCCACCTGGACCAAATGTGTATCCAAGTCAGCCTAACCAGCCGTATCCGAGTGATCCAAGATACCAGCAACAACAGCCATATCAAATTGGAACTGGAGCAACTCCAGCTGGACCGCCAGTCATGTACCCACAGCAACCAAATGGACCGTACCCAGGATATCCAAGAGGATATTAATCTTATAAACGTGTTTGCAATTTATTCAATTCTTCAATGTAATACTGATTTTTTTTAATTTTGAAATAAAATAAAATACAAAAAATATACATATGTAAAGTTTCTTGTTCACAATAAAATAAAAATGATCAAATAAATATATACATAGCTTTTTACTCATTAGTTGCAATAAAAATATCTCTGTTGCATCCAATTAGTGGAACCTTTGTTCCCTCTTAACGTACTCTGACTGGAACCGAAATAATTCAATTAAGATACATTTTTCTTTGCCGCGCCAATCTAATAAGACAAAGATTATACATAATTGAGCTGGAAAGCGTTGCTTGGATTCGGATTCGCTTCAAATTTGGCGCTCCCGGCTAGCATAAAGGAAACGCCACACGTATTACGCGGTTCATTCTGGTTCACGCCGCGGTTTCAATTGTTCGAAAGGGGCCAGAAGCGAGCGACAGAAAGTGAATGCGTGCGCGAAACTCATTGCCGACCGCCTGACCCATCGCGTTTAATGAGCTTGGCCACCTGATCCATGCGTCTTCACCTCAATTTTCGTTCAATCTTCAGTCATCTTCACTTGTCTTTCACCCGTTTTCGCTTGCCTTACCTGCTTAACCAAAATCTGCTTATTGACTGCAGGGTTCACTAAAAAAAATAGTCATCCACTTGATAAACTCTTCAGGTGACGTTGCAAGGACGAGATCTCTGATGAATCAATGTTGTTTCTTATGTAAGCGACAAAAACTTTCAAGTAGTTTAGAACTAGCTTCTTCCATCCGCCATAAGTGCCTCCTTTTGGTTTCCTTTTCGCACTTCTTCCACACTCACTTTCAGACATGCGGTTTCTGATCTTTTTCCCTCTATTTTCACTTGTTTCTTCTGCTCCGCAACCAATAACTGATGAAGAACTACCATTTAACATTGATGTAAGACTCTTTTTTCCTGACCGAAACTAGATTGTTTGCTTACAGAACTTTCCTACGATGTTAGGCGAAACCAATTCCATGTCTGGGGAAGAATTAGAAGAAATTGCTCTCCGATGTAAGATAGTAACACTTAATGTTATTTTTGTAGCAGTTTTTATTATTTTCATTGTTTCAGACAATGATCAAGCCGAAAATTTGAAACAGCGATTAAAAATGAAAAGCATGTTCCACACCAATGGTCCTCCAGCAATTGGCTCCGATGTTTTCTCAGATGCTGCGGTAGAGGAAACGTTGAAAAGTACGTAAGAGTTCTATATTGTTGGGAACTTTTTTCATTACAGAATGGTCCTACGAAGGCTCCGGAGCAGAAGTTGAAGAAAACTCTATAAAGTCAAAAGAAGCCTCATCCACACCTTTAACTATTTCTGAAGACGTTCTATTATCTGCCAATAACTCCACTTTTGAAGACATCATCATAGAATCATCTTCGAATGAAAGTAGTTTGTACGCGCAGAACACAAGTGACGTTGGAGTGGATTCGGATTCCGACACGGCGTACCAAAAAAATGAAGCTAGCGCTATTTTGGAAGAGAATAAAACTGAATTGAATTCTAAAAACGAGGGAAAAATCGTGGAAGAAGGGACAAAAACGTCGACAGTTTTAGAAATGGGGGAGGATTATACTGGAAACGAGACTAGTTGTAAATAATTTGAAAATTACAAAAAAATTTAAAGGTTTGAAAAATATTTGAGTTTCAGCAACTAACCTTCCATGCCCTCCACCAAAAAGGTGTGGTAGGAATTGTTTTGTGACCATCAACGAGAAAGGATGCCAAGACTGTCAATGTCTGTGGATTGCAGCAGGTACCTCGCAGCGATTTGGCTACTAGCCATTAAAATGGCTGTTAACTCATTTTGTCGCATAATTGTCACCTAATCGACTACAGGCTCAGGTCACGCTTATATTGGCAGCGATTTGGCTAATAGCCGTTGAAAATGTCAACAAATTGGCACCTAATGGGCTACCGGCGCAATTTCTGTATTAAGTGAAAAAAAAATGGCCGCCGCTATACATTCTGTATTTTGTGGGCAGACGAGACGAGAAAATAGCCATTTAAAGCGGCTAATATCCTGACATTTTCTGAGTTGATTTCCAAACTGTGTTTTCTTTACAGACTGCGATTCCGACCAAGATTGCATTCAAAAGTTTCAGTTTTGTGATCTTGGAAAGTGTAATTGTCAGCCAGGATACCAGCAGGATATGGAAAAATCAGGTGTTTGTAAACTTGAACAAGGTATTCACTTTGACTCTTTTTCTCTTTCAAACATATATTTCTTCCCAGATATGATTAAAAAAGTTGTACGACCGCTTCAGGATTCGGAAGAAAGTGATGAGCTCGATACAAATGTATGTATTTAAATTGGCCATTTACACACTCACATTTCTATATTCAGGATGTAACAAAAACCATTGATCATGGAAAACGAAACAAACGGGAAACCAAGCCTAGAAGATCAGAAAGACTCGAATGGCCAGGTAGATTGGAGCTGTGGTGATGGATGATCTGAGCACGCCTTCTTTTATTTTAAAGTATTTGAAACGAAAACCGTTTTGCACGATACGTTTTAGGTTTATTTTTTCCGGTGACAGCTATTTTTTGAATGAAATACACGCATGTAAAAGTATAAGTATTAAATGAAGAAGTTTTAATTGCATGTACACGCTTTTTTGTCAACAGGGTACTTAACTGAATTTGATGGTTATTTGAGGAGTTTGTGACAAGAATGAGCAATGCCCAGAGAACTTAGTTTGTATTCGTGGAGATTGTTGGAGTGTTCCAGACAAAACTAGACGGTAAAAAGCATCGATTTTGTTTTTTAAAAGTCTGAAAATGGTTTAGATTAGAGCCAAGTACAAAACCACCGGAAATGCTAATATCCAGAAACACGGGTAAACACTGTTTAAAAAATCTTCGAAAAAACAATCTTATAATTTAAGAAGTAGAACAAATCCCAAAAAAAGTGTCGTTTGATACGGATGAATTAATGGAAGAGGAGGGTGCAACAGTGGTGGTGCAGCCTGTTCCGATCATCACAGAAATGCCCATTCTTACAACAGAACGTCCGAAGAGGTTCAATTACTTTTTATTTTATTTTTGTTCTTAAATTTCAATTTCTTTTTTGCTAGGGGACTGTCAAGGTTTGTTTCTGAGGATTTTGCCAAACGATTTCAACGGACAACTGCAAAAGTCAAAAAGTACGATTGGTTTCCACCGACAACTACAGTTTCTACTCCGATGACAGAGTTTACTGATTCTAGTCGTATGTTTTTTTGTCCATTTTTTTGTCCTCCGCGCATTCTGCACTTTTAGATGTTCCTCCACTTACCATCAATCAATTTTTCATGATTGAGACGACAGTTCCACCTCCAATTATTATAATTTCCTCTCCTCCAAATCCCAAAAAAATTGTGAATGATCATAAGATGGAGTATATGAAAGAGAGGTAACAAATTATGATCTTTGGCTTCTTAAAAATTGTGTTCCAGAAAACCAAGCACTTTTGATTTTCGTGGTGACATGAGAAATTTACCAGAGGAGATTCATATTAAAAAAATACACTTGAAAATGCCATCGGATCTGCTTCCTCCCCATCGGAAAAATAAAAAAATCCGAACAACCACTACATGGCCTGACGACGCATCTGAAGTGGAAGACACTAGGTAAAAAAAACTTATTCTTTTAATTTTTTTTAAATACACATCTCTTATTTTCAGAGAGGTAGATGAAACAGAGTTCCCTATTTCCTCAAAAATCAAATATAAAGCTCATGCACCACGTGCTCTTAGCGCTGAGCCAACTCGAGAAGAATTAAAGGATCATAAACATTTGCTTGAACTGTTCAATGCACAAGCTTCAAGTTTGGAACAAATCGAGTATGCCATACATATGTTCATTTAGCTTCAAATTTTGATATTTCAGGGAAACTGATACAACCACAATTAAACCAAGTTTTCCAGTTCTACAAAGCTTTTCAAATATTGAATCAACTCCAGACATTCAAATGTCTCTTGTTACTGAACGTATGCTTTTTTCTCCCAATGTTTGCAGTACACGGCGTGCTGACCGGAACGTTATTGGCAATGCGCTCCGCTGAGTGGGGAGGTTGCTTGTCTGCGTCTCTTCGGCGAGGTTCGCTGGCATACTGACGCAAAAGAACAGTATTCTCGCACTCTGCGTCTTCTTTTCGTATCAGTTTAACGCAGATAATTGGCTGTGCAGATAAATGCAACCAATTGTAGAAAAATGCGACCACGCTTATTTTGTTTTCAATCGACTTGCGACATGAGAACGCGAAACTCCGCCCAGTTATTTGTGCGCGACCACGCGAACGCAATGATATTTGAAGAGACGCAGACAGGACGGTGAATGCAGACTTGCGTTTTCATGTCGCAAGTCGATTGAAAACACATTAGGCCAGAATATTTTTTCGGAAAAAAAACCCGCGCAGTTTAAACTTTATTTTCCAACGCTCCGTTTAACACGCCGTGCAGTACCTATTTGTTTAAATGTGAAATTTCAGGCCCTGAATCAAAATTTTCTCCAGAACCAGACTTGCTGACCGGCGATTCAGACTTAGATACAGTAAAACAAAAACCTTATATTATTCAAAAATCAAAGTTCACAACTATTGCTCCTTTGACTGATATTAGTGACGATATGGCGTCTGACGATCCACCTGAAGTAACACCAGAGCCGGCACCGTTTGAGCAACATGAAATGGGAATATGGTATCCTATGAAGAAGGGTGATATTCCACATTTAGGAATATTCCAAGGAGAATTCAGGTTACATGGGTTTTCCCTCTTTTTATAAAAAACGATATTATAAAATTTTAGAAGAGCGCCCAGGAAAAAAATTCGCACCGCTGACGACTTGAGACTGTACAATGAGTACACGAAAGCCAACCGACAAAATCGTCCCATCCGGATTGAAATGGATAACGCAGCTGGTAGATTTAAAACTTTGTATCTTTTATTTATTTATTCATTTTTCTTTTTTTTTCAGCTAAATTTCAAAATGAATGCGAGAGTGATAAGAACTGCGGCAATAAAACCAGGTGCTGCACGAAAAAGTGGTGTGATAGGACGAATAACTGTGGAGTTGGGAAGTTCTGTTTGCCGTCTTGTGCTTCTACAAAACTAACATTTCTGCCATTTTCGGATCACGCTGAAAGTGTTATTGATATTATGTATGATTAGCGACTATTCTTGTTGGTTTATTGTTAATATTTATTATGTAAAAAAAAACATTGGAAAGTAAAATTGTAATAGACAAAAAAACGAATCGAGATTGTAAACCCGCTTTCAAATTGGATGGTTTTTGTTTATAATTTATGTTAAATGTATTGGCTGAGTTGAACATTGAAGTCTCGAAGACCATGCACCACTTGTTCACTGGTCGGTCGCTCCTCGCAAAGGACTCGCCAGCAGCAAAGCATTACTTTGTACCTAAAAACAAGAAGTTTTTGTTTTTAAAGCCTCGTGCTCAGTTTTTAGTAAAATCAAAAACCCACAGTTGATCAGGGCAATTGTTTGGCTGATGAAGTCGTGCGCCTTTCAAAATCACTTTGTATACGTCTTCAGGATCAACTTCAGAATATGGAGACCCTCCCAACGACATCAGCTCCCACATGAGCACTCCGAGCGACCACTGAAAGGAAGTTGGATATAAATTATTGATGAGATTCTTAATAGTAAAAAAACCAGGCGTGGGAATTGACTATAGATAATGAACAATTTTTCGTGATGAATATGTTCAATTGGCCGTTTCTCACGATGATCATTCATAAATTCTAATAAACTAGAATACGGTAGCTAATGCTCTATATCTACATTTGCTGTAAAAAAAAGAAGCTCAGAAAAGCCTTAAAAAGAACACTAGAAGATGAATTTATTGACCAGCTTCTAAAACAGTTTCTCACCACATCGGCTGCTGACGAGTACAGTCCACTAGCTATAGCCTCTGGTGACATCCATTTCAACGGCCTGTTCTCATTGTCACCCAAACAATGATAATCAGATGGGAAGAGATCACGTGAGAGTGCAGAATCGCAAAGTTGGACTTGAAGGCGTCCAGCCGTTTCCGCAATCAAACAATTTCTAGCCGCAATGTCATTGTGAATGATACGGTACTTGTGAAGATGTGCGACAGCAGAAGCTACTTGGGTGGCCAGAGAAACTAATTGATGAGTGCGCAGAGTTTGAGCTCCTGATATTGCAAAATTGATTTTTAAAAACGGTTTCAACTTTTTAAATATGTACCTTTAGTTTTATCGCCAAGCCTGCAATTCGCCAAAAACTTTTTCAAGTTTCCAAAGCCCTGGTGTCGATAGCAGACTAATGGGAAATCCGTAACAGTTTCCGGTCGATCAAATCTTCCGAAAGAGGCCACACATGCTACTTGAGATAAGTTCTGGTGTGGGGTAATATTGTAAAATAGAAGGGCGTCTGACAAGAAACGATCTAGCTGAATTGAGGAGGCACTTTTCTTTAATGTTTTTGTGTAGACGGCTTCTTGATTGCAGAATGCGTCTTCTTCGTCATCGACATCTCCATTAAGTGCGTCATCCACTTGACGCCAAATTGCGTATCTCACTTCTCCAAAAGTACCTAAAATTGTTGCATTTAAAGAGTAAATTTTATTGTAGGCCTGCCAAACGTATCAAACGCGCTCCGCTGAGCTCAACGACATGCGATTTTCATTTTGGTCTCCAATTTTTTTTGATTTCACGTATGTTGAGTTCAGCGGAGCGCGTTTGACGATTTAGGCGTACCGGCAATTAATCCCTTTGTTTTTTTTTTATTTTTGAAAAATTGTATGTTTTTTTTCTTACCCTCCATATCAACATAGGGAAGTGGTTGAAAAGCTTCGCGGTCTTGGTAAAGTTGTAACAATGCTCTTCTGACGTCAATCTGCAATCAACTCAAAATATATGACAGCTTGTCTCTGTTTCAAATTCCTACATTTCTCGGTTTGTCCGGGATTATTGAATTTCCCGAGGCAGAGGAGCAAGGCGCACTTGACACCGCAGAAAGTGTTTGGGCTCCTGCAAGGATTTAGAGTTGAAAAATTGCAATCAATTTTGATTATTTCCAACCTTCTCTAGGAGTGCTTAGAAGAAATGGTTGAGCGCTTTTGGTAGACTTTAGTGAGTTTCGAAACGATGTGCTAAAAAAATAATAGAAAGGAATAGTTCTTGAACATTGAACTGTGAAACTTACGGAAGACGAGTTTGAATCATGTCTTCTTTCTTTGATCTTTTGAAGTAACAAACTAGAGTGGCCATCACAATGAGCAAAAAGGAAGCAGCGATGCAAATGATCACAAAAAACGCTTTATCGATTGAATCATTGCCATCCAGTTCATTTCCATCGTGGCCTCCTGAATTTCGTTTTTCTTTTTTTTTCCTTTCATTTAAAATCTAGTCCATGAATAACAATCAGCCCTTCTTTGAAGCGTTGCCTTTTATGGATGCAAGCACCGGACCCACTTGCTATTCCTATTCCAATTCAACTTATTTATTTTCGTCGACCGCCACTTTTGTGAGGAAGTCAAACAGCTGCAGTATGGAGCGAGCGCGTCATTCAATCATTTCGTCTTCTTCACAAAAATGTTTTAGAAGGAATCAAAAAGAGCGGAAGAAAGAGAGAGGGGAGCTGCATGGTGATGACATAAACATATTTCATGATGGAAACGTAGCGAAAAAGGTGTATTTAGAATGTGGGGAATTTTTGGCTATTAGCCTGCGAGTAGCCGTTTTTGGTTATCAACTCCTAGACGAGTCCCGTGTTCATCAAACTCGCACTGGTTTAAGATTAGGTGCCAAATATGCTCCAGCCAAAGATATCTGTCATAATCGATGGCTCACAGTTATTTTCAGCAACTAATATCCAAACAGCTGCTTAAATTTGCTATACATATTCGCACCGAAATTCCTTGACTGGTTTTCTAGGAAAAATAATTTTCTATGTAGCCAAGTGTGAATATTATTGAAGCGTTCTAGAAATTTCAAAATCATAGTATTTTTTTTTTAACGGAGTTTTTAATTGGGAATAGTTTATTTTGCTGATTGTGAGATCTGAATTTGGATTTTTGATTCCAGATAAAACAAATTAAATCGGTCAAAACTAGTGTTGAGCTGCATTCTTCTTGGCTTGTATGTATATATCAGATATGACTATTAGCTGTTGAAAGGATATGTAAGCCATTGTATGATATTCGTTAGAACTAACAAATTTGCCACCCCGATGCTACTAACCATTCAATCCACGCCGTCCATCCCGTGACGCGCAGATTTTCTCCTGTCTCAATTTGACTGGCACTGTCTTTCCATCATAGTAGAAATTGAAATATAGACTGACAGTGAACTGTCCGGCTCGGTGACCGGCACATCTGTACTCGACGCTGAAGTCTGGAATCGAAAATAAATTAGAGGATTGATAAATTGCGACATCATCCGACCTTGGAGAGCGGCAGGCACTCTTCCTTTCAATGGTATTCGTATAATTGGAAGAACCGAAGAGTCATCTGATTCTACCCGAACGTCATAGTCCACTTGTCCCACAGCGTTCCAAGTGAATGAGACATAGTCAATGTTAGCCATGACTCTATAGTGAAATTTTGTAGAGTAAGTGTTGATGCTACCCATTTCGATGTAGTTCAGCTCAGCTTTGACACCTACAAAAAATAATATGCACCAATTTTAAACAGGATTATAAAGCTTAACGTACCTAACGTTCGATTCATTTCCTCCTTACTGATAAACATGTTGATGTTGGCAAGACCAAGGACCCATAGTTGGGTGAAAAAGAGTAGGGAGTTGAGGTTCATTACATTCGCTAAAACGAACAACTTTAAAATTGAAAGGAAAGATTCGCAACATTGAGAAAAAGGGGAAAAAGGGAGAAAGAATGAGACAGGAAAATTAATTCATCGGTGTTCAAAAACGAATCGCCTGATTGATGATAGACATGTATTAAGCAGAAGACCAATAAAATGCAACAAAATTTTGAAAAATATTAGGGAAGAATAAACACCCAAGAGTATCATATTTTAGTTTTTTGTTCTTAACCAACGAAAAACAATAATGAGGAGTTTTGAGTTTTTTTCTAGCAGATCGGAGATGATGAAGAAAAATTTTAAAAGACCAAAACAAAAGTATTAGAAAATAGTTATTAGAATCATACTTTTGGAAAAAAAGGAGAACTATGTCCTCCCTTTCAGGAGTTGGTTGCATGTCCAAAATTGAAGTTTTAAAAACCACGAATTCTAGATAATTTGGAAGAGCGTCGTGCAATTTAAAGAAATTCGATCCTCTCATAGTCAGTTCATTTCCAATTTTAAACTCTACTTTTCTTTCCGCTTCCTGTCTTTTCATCCACTCGCTGTTTTTTTGCTCATCATCACTTGTTCCCAATCACATCCGTAAACATGTTGAAAGAAAGGTTGAAAAGAAAAGAAAATGACATAGATGGACACAACAACACATTCACGCACAATATGTCTTTTCTCGAAACCTTTCTATTTTTCGTAGAAGGTTGTCTTGGAAAGATGTGGGATGGATTCGGTGGATGGGGTGGGTGTATGCATGTGTGTGTGTGTGCTTTTTTTTTAAATTGGGTTAGTGCAATTCGATTTACGTACAATGGCACCAAGCCAAAATTACATTAGGAAAAGAATGGAAAAAAAACTGAAAAGAAGAAAACCGAGAGAGGAAAGGGCAAGAGAAGGTAAGCAGAGAGACGTGCGGATGGTGATGACGCAACAGGACTGTCGCAAGAAAATATTTTAAAAATTGCCCAAGAACTCTGTTTTCGCCACATTCTTCTCTCTCATTTTTGGAGGCTAATGTAAACAATAAGGAAATTGTTTATATGGTCATATAAGCATAAGAAAAATAGATGCTTTATCTACTGTAAGTAGGAGAATTTTCAGAATTTTCTGTTACAAAATTTCTAAATAAAAAATCTTCCAATTTTCCAATTACAAGAATATAGTCTTTGTTGCATTAACACCACCGGATAGTACAGAGGTTGTTTCCACCAGTTTCCTATTACACTGGAATCCTCTTGAAAGAGCCGCAAATAATTGTTGATTGGCCACTATCATATGCAGCGAGTCGAAAAACCTCCACGGGTGGAGAAAGAAGGCGGGAGAAGGATCACTTTTCGGCTGCGGCGAGAGAAACGACGGGCGGCCGCTCATTGCGTCTAACGAGTGCCAAAATAATCCAAGTTTATCTTTAGAAAATGTGCTCAAGGAGAAAAGGCGGTTAGGCCAAAAGACGAATAGCAGGCGTTTTAATCTCGCGCCCAAGCTGTCACAAAATTATTTCGTCTTGTAGGGGCTCGATGTGCAGCACATTTACTCTGGTTGTGAGAAATTGGTTGGCCGAGACGTGAGGGAGGAGATGAGCTGTGGAGCCAAAATGAATCAGGAGACAAACAAATAACAACATGCACAAAAAGCAGACGAGAATGAAGGGTACGTTGTAAGAACTATCGTTTGCTCAACAATTTTCACATGTTTATGTGTACGACATTTTCTTCTCAATCTACATAAATAACATATTTAATATTGGGATGAGAAAATAAGTGAGCAATGCTGATAGACATGGGTCCGATGGTAATTGGGGACAAAATAGAGAGGCCTGCTTTTTTTTTTTTGTTTTTTTCGATTAAAAACAAACTAAATATAAGAACGAAAAAAAACATCATTTTCTGGGGTAACGGATGAAAAAAAGGGTAGAGAGAAATGAAGTGGAGTCATGCAGCTCTCTGGAGAATTTTTGAAAATGAAAAAACTGACGCGAAGGAAGTGTCATAATAAGAGTGATGGTTGCAGGAGGTGGGCGCACACACATCAGTGACTTAAGGAATTCAACAACTTTTCTTTTCAAACAAAAAAAAAATTTCAAAAATCCGATTGTGCCGTGACTCAACTGGACAGATAAATGATTTGAAGCCGAGTGGTGACTGATGGCCAGAACATAAGAGCACTTGCTCTTTTTTCTCGTTTTTTTTTCACGTGATAATTGAGAAATAGAAAATTAAAATTTGATAAAACCAGTGGTCCCTTTCATATTGTGTGTCTGACTGATTTAGTGGATTCTTCTTTTAACAAAATAGAAAAAAGAAATAATAAAAACTAATAAAGTACAGACTAGTTATCTACACTTGGGATTATTTGAAGAGTAGGATTATTATCAGCCGACCACAAAGCTATTATGTGACAAAAAATAGTGAGTTTATGACAACTCGTAAAATAAAGCAGAGGCCCAATGGAGAAATGAGGAAAGCCAGGAGCCCATGCTTCTTTTTTCCTTCTCTCTTTGAGCACACCTTTTCGTGAATCACATCGTTAATCTGAATTGATGATCACATTAACAATCACACATTCGACCAACGAGGACTTCTTTGACTCTGTTGCTTGATCTTGATATTTTATTTTATTTTCTTCATTTATGTTAAGGCTTCCATTCGGACGAAAAAAAAGCGGACGAATTTCGTCCGCTGTTCGTCCGCTCGTCCGCGGTTCGTCCGCGGTTCGTCCGGTTCGTCCGAGGTCGGTCCGCTTCGTCCGTTTTTTTTTTCTTGTCAGTTTTTCTTTTTGTTTCTGTTATATTTTGTTTTCAAAAGCTGTTTTTGTTCTTTTTTCTTAAAAATATCAAAAGAAATGTCCTGTTTCTGCTATCAAAAATTCGGAAAAAAATTAAAAAATTTGTTTTTGCAAAGCTAATTCTACATAAATTTGCAACCGCTTACATTTTCAATGTCAGAATTTTTAAAGAGAGTACCATAAATTAAAATTCCCAGCCAAATAGAGCGTGCCGGACGAACCGGACGAAACGGACGAACCGGACGAACCGGACCGTCCGCAGACGAAGCGGACGAACCGGACGAACCGCGGACGAAGCGGACGGACGGCGGACGGACGGACGAACGGACGGACCGGACGGACGAAAATTGGTCCGAATGGAAGCCTTAATTTATGTACTCCGCCGCACACTTGATTTTAAAGCCAGAAAATATCATTTTTGTTTAATTAAGTGATGTTATGAAGTTTTTAAAAGGTAGAATCCAGAAAAACATATATTCTGCATAAATCTCAGCGAAAACCGACGTTCTAGAAGTTTTATCGTCGGTGAAGCCTTCAATAAATTACATGGCTCAACAAATGCTCGTCTTCCGTCTCGGACATGCACCCGCATGCCCAATTTAGAGGAGTTATGAATCTTTTGGGGCCAGCCTTCATCCAACAAAACATTGTGAAAAGAAAAGAAAAGAAAAGGGGAGAGCAGGACCATTGTATATACCGATTCGTCATGGAGAAGGGTGGCTGGGAAGACACAGGACTGACTAAAAAAAAACAATACAATACCAGGATGCGATGAACCAATTGTAAGTGATTGGTGAAATGCAATACGGCGACAAAAGCAGGTGACAAAAAGTAAAACAGAAAGTTATACTCTGCAAACAACTCGAGAGAAAAAGTATGGCCGAACGAACAGTGGAAGGAAAAAAATGACCGAAATATTTTGGGAGACTTTTGGGAAAAAAATTGTCAAAAGATAAAAATCTGCTTCAGAAGAAAAAAAAAATAGAGGCTGCGCAAACATGCGATCGGTGACTAATAAATAAGAAATTTTAGCATAAAAACTCAGAGTGTGAAGAAAGTTGGGTAACTTTTGCATCTCGACCTACACTATCTGACCAATTCATCAAACATTGCAATAGTCATGAAAATGTCGGCAAAATTATTTATTACGGCGAGGACGGTAGTAATATAAGTCATTGACAATGGTACCGATTTGCCGACACCACCGTCAAGCTCTAACAGCCCGCCAGGCAGAAGAAATACGATTGTCGATAAAGCAAACATTTGAGACGAGAGGATGACCTTCTTTACCGTAGAACGCTTGTCAGAAGAAAAGAAAGTGAAACAATATCAGTGGTATGGGAAAGAATTGAAAATAGGAGAAGGAGGAGGAAGGCAAGAGAATAATGATGATCACGCTAAAACCAATACCCCTTTAGTGGCAGTAAACATTGAAAGGACGTCATTAAAAACTGTGAAAATTGACACATTTTATCAAGTTCTTTCTTATTATCTTCATTTCTACCTAACGTCTAAACTATAGTTTTTGACATGTTTTAATTTTATACATACATATGTGCGTATATGTATGCATATATTTTCTAATTTAGGATTTTTTGTTTTCCTAACAAAGTGTCTAAAAGGATAACTAGGTAAGTGAATAAGTAGACCACCGCGCCAGAGGTCGACTGGCAAATGGGCCTATAAATCACCTCATTAATAGACACTTAGCGACGCAAATCAGGAGGTGATGAGCTTTCAATGGGGTTCGGTAGGAAGGATGCATTTTTTTACTTTGGGTAATCAAAAAAGAAAAAAAAGAGAGAAGCAAAAACAAATACCTATAATCATATTCAATGCTCAAAAAAAACCGTATTGGAAAAAAAAGTATATGTTGAAAAAATTGACAATGACTTGAATCATAATCGTTTTAATGTGCTAGGACTCTAACCAAAATGCGATAAAGAACGGTGCTGAACCGTTTAAGACGCATCAATGCAAATGGCTGACAGTAAGAAGGAATCTCTGACTATAAACAGCTAGTTGTTAATAAGCAAGTGTTGGTAATAAAAAGAAGGCGAAGCGCTCGCAAAATCTGCGAGAAAAGCTGTAAAGCACGTCCCATCCGACCAAGGGACGACTTGTCATGTCGTTCGGAAGAAGGCGGCCAGCATGGGTGGCAGAAAATATGGTAACAAGGTTCAGATGGTGGTGGCTGATCGGATTGCCTCCGAACTGACATAAATTGTGCGAAAAGACTGACAGTTGAATGAAAGTGTTCTAGGCAAGATGAAGAAGAAGAAGGAGAAGGAGATGGAGAAGGAGAAGGATGCACTCGCCTGTGTTGTGACAGTGAAAAATGACTACCGAACCTTCTTTTCTCTCTGTTCCCCTTTTCAATTTCTAATGAGTGGAGCGATATTGAAACTCTAATGGCTTCCATTTTTCTTGGATGGATATTTAGGTTGGGCATAGAAGTAAGCAGAACAGTAAATCGGGTTTATCACAGTGGAACCAGTGAAACAATTGATATTTTTATGCAGAAGTACGCAGAACAGCTTCAGTTGAATTGGCTGCCTAGACAAAAACACAACTAAATTTCTCGACTGTTTAGAAATTCCTCTCTGAACAAAATTGCCTTGACCACCGTCATTGTAATTTATTTTTGCCTCCCTACATCTACATACTGCACCTAGTTAGTTGACAACTAAAGTCCGGTTTGACAGGTTCCAAAATGAAGAAAAAAAAAGTTGGAGTATGTATATAATGTAGAGCGAAGGTCGGATGCCAGAGTCGTGACCTTCTCATACTTTATGCCCATTTTTAAAGGCATGAGGTGCTGGGAAACAAAACACACATACAGATAAGATCCTTTTCCTCTAATATTAATATTTTCTTTTGTAAAATAATACTTTGGCTCTCTGATTCCCGCTGACACCTCTTGATCGAAGAAGGGATCGACCAAGTTACAAAGTAACTAAATACAAATGTAAATAAGTATGTAAGTTTCTAAAAATAACACAAAAGGTTAAAAATAAATAGAAAAAAAAACAAACAAATAAACAAACACCATGTTGTTGTATGTACATTTTGTTCATAATTCTAGCTGTAGTACGTACTTTTTTCTACGGAAAATGTTTATTTTATGCATGGATTATGATTGTTATGCACTTGATCTCTTGTCAAACCAAACCGACATATGTGAGCGAAGGAGTAAACTGAAAAACTACAAGCAACAAATTTCATTTGCATTTGCAATTCATCTCAACTCGCTTATCAGTTATCAAAATGACGTATCTGTGGAAATTTGCAGTCGGGCGCCATCAAATTATCAGTGTCGACCTCCGCCTAATCGGCGCTCATTTTGCCCATATTTTCGAATTTTTGTGCCTTAAATTTTTTTCTTTTTGTTGCAAATTTTGCTTTTTTCAAAGTTGTGCTAACTCAGAGCAACGGCTTAATTAATTTTTTCTCAAATACACATTTTTGAAAGCTGCAAAATAACGAGAAAAAACAGCAGTTTGTGCATTTCGCAATAGCATGTTGTATATATTTTTTTTTGTTGGAAATTTCACAATATTGCTCAAATCTATGCCTCTCGGGGTTCTGGTGACTGACTTTTTTTAAATTCGAAGCTTGTTTCACGCCAAAGCAAGCCGAATGCGCTGCGGCTGCGTCGCGTGGCCAGGCTCTTTCTCGTCTGCGTCTTGCCGCTTACAAGTTATCTGTTTCAATACGTCGTTTTGAAAAAGGTGAATTGCACACGTTTTTTTCCCGCCGATTTCAACGAAGTGTACTTTCCTATGGCCGTCAAAGTGAAGCCATTCAATTTCTAGAAAGTTTGTTATCATGATTTCCACATTATGACAGTAAATATAAGAAACTCTAAATCGCTTAAAAGAAAATTAAATATGGCTTCTATTTTCTCTGAATTGAATGTCTTCCTATATCATTTTTTTGTTCATTTCTTGAACAAACTGTGTTCTGTGTCAGAAAGAAAGCAGAACACACCAAATCTTTCTTTTTTTTTTCTCTCTCTATGTTTGAATATCAGACCAGCCTGTTTCTTTCTGCATACCGCTGCGGAGGTGTCCATGTGCGTAACACCCACTGTTTGCCCTTTTTTCATCTCTTCGAACTGC
This sequence comes from Caenorhabditis japonica, assembly GCA_963572235.1. Classification (NCBI taxonomy): domain Eukaryota; kingdom Metazoa; phylum Nematoda; class Chromadorea; order Rhabditida; family Rhabditidae; genus Caenorhabditis; species Caenorhabditis japonica. The sequence continues at coordinate 5,978,261 of OY754347.1, read as the reverse complement.
GGAAATGGCAAAACTAGAGCAGTTTGCGTCATTGAGCTTATGTTAGATTCGGATGAACCAAACCGAACCGAACCGGCTCAGAAATTTGGGTGACGTGTCAAAAAAGTTATTATTTTTTTCGTTGTGTCTTATCTTCCGGTTATGATTCATTTCAAGACATTCCTTCCTTTTCTTTTTTTTCTTCTTCCTCTTATTTCTTTTTTCAAAAAAAAAACCAAAACAAATATTAAATTTTGCTCTTTTTCATTTCATCATCTTCTTCACTTTCCTTTCTTTTCATTTTTTTTGCTTCGTCTCTTTTTCCCCTTTTTCTCTTCCCTTTTCTCGTCAACATGTACATATTCATAACACTACGTTTTCAAGAAAGGCGTACATTTTTTTTTCTTTAAAATGAGAAACTAGTCTGGGTGGTTTAGCTTTAATATTAATATTTGATCAAAATTGTTTTTGTAATTGTGAGTGTTTGGCGTATAATATAATTCATCCCTTTAACTTTACCCTCCTGAACTTTCCGTTATCGAAAATCAAACGGGTGGTAAATAAATAAATGGCTTGAGCCAAATTATTTTTCAGACCTGCTCGATTTTTGATTTCTGATGTTAGAATAGTGTAGTGACGTCAAGAATTGGAACTGCAAGTCTTAAAAAAAACTCATTAAAAATAAAAATTCCTCTTTTTTTGATGACGTAAAACATAAAAATAAAAAAACCCAAAAAGAGTAACAACAAAACCGCAACCCATTTAACCGAATCAGTCGCGACAGATTCAAGCCGTTTTGGCCTATTTGCTGATCGATAGGCCAGCGCGGACTCGCCGGGGAATTACACTGCCTGCTCCGACTCTTCGTCCTTCGTCTCTACGCTCTCTGCGCATCTGCGCTCCGCATTGCTCTATTTCGCGTCTCCAGTAAAAGCACGACTAGCACCGACTAGTCCCTCTTTTCCTCCTCTTTCATTCTACCCGCACGCGCTACCATCTGCGCTTTTCGAGGCTCGAGAATGTTACATAGTGTGGTTATAGTGCAGTTTTGCCTGTAAGTTAGTGGTTCGGACTTTGCAGTTTGAATTTTTAGTTGGCTTATTTTATTTTTATTCTTTCAAGAATTATACATTTAAATGATTCATTACTAACATTTTAGTTCAGTTTGTAGATTTTGGCTATTTATTTCATGTATTTTCTGCGCAAAAACCAAAAATTATCGTTTTCTGCAGGAATCCTGCTTGGAGACAAAACATTTTCCTTATAAACGTTTTTGATAAATAATTAACGCTACATATTTATCTAAATTTTATGATCAGAATAGAAAGAAAACCTTCAAATTTATATTTTTTTCTTTCCTTTAATTCTGTTTATCTTCAAATCGCATTTCACCGTACGGCTTCGCGTGCTCTCCACATTTTCCTAGAAATGAATGACGTGACTTTTTTTTTCATCTGAAAAACAACAGACTATGTACTTCTTCAAAATGAGAAGCCCTCTTTTGTGAACTTTTATGCACACGTATGTACATAAGACAGCAAAATCATTAAAGTTTTTAAAACTTTTTTAATTATAAGAACTTGCTCTGCCGAAGTCATACACTCTGTCAACGCATGTGTTCACCCACGAGGCTCTGTTTTTCGCAATGTCGCTTATATTTGGTTCCCGTTGAAGTCTTCTCCTCAAAAGCTTCTTGTTATTGTCTGCGCTCAAAAAAAAGGGTGCGTCATTCATTTTATTTGAGCACACACCTTTGAATTTCAGCTGGCTCGGATTATCATATAATAATCATATTTCCTTTTCTTTCGCGCTCACATATTTTTCTAGTTGGTGTCACATCGGTTCGGTCAACTGGCTTTTAGTTATTGAACTCAACCACCATCAAAACAACTTTGCCTTATTAAAAATTTCGCGTTGCTCGACAGCTGATGTTGTTCTTTTTTGCTGACGTCACTGCTAGATACATATGTGAACTGAGATCTGATTTCCGGCTTGACAGGATTATTCTTAATTTATGTATAATGAATCACTTTTTTTTCTAGAAACATACTTAAAACAATAAAAAAGACACTTGAATGACTTCGCTTCCCTCACTTTCAAACTAGCTCCCATAGAATGTGCTCAAAAAAAATTCATTTTGTTTTCAATTTTTTTCCCATTTCCCTGTCTGGCTCTTTCGGAAACGCACGTCGAGCAAGTGAGAAAAATAAAATGAAATAAAAATATTAATCCCTAGATAAAGATGTGATTATCTTCTTCTTTTTTCCTTAAAGATGAGAAGACCTCGTGTATGTATTTTTCCATTTTTTTTTTCTTCCATTTTCATCCCCACATTCACTTTGCGTGATTAACGACTGACTCAAGCAGCGTCTCCTCACACTTTCTAGTTAACAATTGTGAAGTTCTTCCTTCCTCATTTTTTCTCAAATACCACTGTGACAGATGCCGCGAGTCTATCCACGCTTTTCTAGTCATGCGATATCCGGGGGACCACTCACATGTCTCAATTCTATTTTCTCTTCCTCTTCACAATTTCGCACAACCTCCATTCCGTGCGTGATCAAAAGTTGAAAAACAACTACCCATACTCACCAATGTCTCGTTCCAAGCAAGTATCGCTTTTCTTTTTTCTTTTCTTTTCTTGATATTTGAACCCATTTGAACACCTCTTACGACGTGCACTATACAAAAAGTTTCGAGTTGAGTTTGTTCCCTTTCCCTTGGTCACGTTTGTTGCTGTAAAGCACATTTGTTAGCTTTTCGTCAAAATTATTTGTACAAATAGTTTACAAAACATGAATTATTTGCGACACTCTCTTCCCATTTCGCCAAGTTTGCTCTCCGCCCTGTGTCTGTCTCAATTTACTCCAAAAGGTCCGTCTAGGCAATAAAAATAACTCATTCCTATTCAGCTTTTGTTCTGAATCAGGAAAGAGTGTGGCGGCTCCGATTTCTTGCCCGGTCTACGTTTTTCCCAATAACAGAAAAATAAAACCCTTATTTTAAGCAAAGATGGCAATGTATTTAATTTTCTTTTTCTTTCGACTCTCATATTTTTAGCGTACATACATATGTATGTACATAAATTATTTTTTTTAATTTTCAGGATTTTTTTAATCAGTGGCTTGTCCGCTCCACAACGCAATAAGACAGAAGCACTGCTATGAGAATTGGCTTACACAACATCTTCCTCACACGTTCCAGGTATGACACATACATAGAAAATCAAGTTTGAGCAAATGTAATGAAAAAATGGGTTGCCAGAGAAGGAGCAAAAAAAGGAAAAGAAAGGAAAAAAATACTGTTGGGACAAACACAATAATATAAACGTTTTTTTTTCCTTTTTTTCTTTTTTGCATTCCTCTACTTGCCCACCAACAATGTAGCCCTCTTAGTCAACAGTATTGCTCTGCTCGAAGAGAGCACTGTTGAACCTTGGCCTTCAATGTTTATGTTGTCCAATAATTCAAGAATTTTCTATTTTTGGACTTACGATTTGAAAAATAAAACAAAAAAAATTCACCTTTTATTTTTCATTTAAAACTTGGATTTATTTTTTCTCAAAAATTTTTTTAAATCAATTTTCAACCATTTTGTGGTGCATTAACCGTTTTAATGCCCTCAACAATCAGCGAGCAAAAAAAAAAAATATTTTTCCATTGTTATCAGTATTTTTCAACAGTTCTTAAAGTTTACATTGCGTGAAAGAAGAGTTCCCGTGACATTAATAAAAATAGTTTTGCGCTATACTCTGCCATACTCAAACAATCTTTTTTGAAATGTTTCAACCAAAAAAAGTCTTAACGCGGCATTAATTCGATAGAATTTCTTGGTTTGGTTTAAAACTAGCCATTTCCGAAGCGTGATAAATTTTTAATCTACTTGACCGGCAGGCCATTTCTGATCAAGGTTGGAACTTTTTCTTTACTTTGTGTTTTTCCTTCCCTTACTATTTTTTAATTGTTGTTTTTGCGTTCTGATTCTTTACCTTCTTTCTTCACTTGTTAGTGAGCATTTTTGGAACAATTTGAGCTATGAGTCTCACATTACATCTTTTTGATTTTTTTGTTTGGGAAATTTTTGATTTTCTGATCAGAGAATTAAAAAAGACAACACAAAATATTTTTTTTCAATTTTTGAATAAACATCCCTCAATAACCAAGAATAAAACAAGAAAGATGATTAAACGGATTATGCTCAAGGGTTTCTTTGAATATAAAACGCAGATGAATACTTGTTGATATCCAGCTGGAACCCTTGTCATTATGCATTCACCAAGAACTTTTTTATTATTATTCATTCTTCTCTTTTTTTTCTCAGCCGGTCGAAAGTGTTGCGAGCACCCATCGGCGAGTACTGTCGAGGTCAACACTGACTATCCGTGGCCACTCATCCACATTGCACACGTCCAATTACCGATTCTTTCCTGATTAAACCAATATCGCTTTTTGACGCCATCAACTACAAACCTCCTTAATAATTCAGCGTAAGTTAGTTATTTGTTTTTCTTACTTTGAATATAAAATTCAGTACATAAGTCTGACAAGATTTCCCGTCTACCAAAGATCTATTTACTTTAATATATATAATCATAATTTTCAGAGCAACCATGAGCGCCGCAGTTCAAAAGAGAGTCCAAACCAACACTGTTGCGGCAACTACCTACTTCAAACCGGCACCGTCCGAAATTGCTTGGGGCAAGATGCGCTTCCTAATTACCGACCGTCCGAGCAACTCATCCATCCATTCTTACATCGAAGAGCTGGACAAGCACGGAGCTCGTGCCGTCGTTCGTGTCTGCGAGCCAACTTATGATACCAAACCTTTAAAAGAAGCAGGCATCGATGTCCTTGACTGGCAATTCAGTGACGGCTCTCCGCCACCACCAGAGGTTTAATTTTGAAAAAAAAAATTAATTCAAAATTTTTTTTATTTCAGGTCATTCAAAGTTGGTTCCAACTTTGCAAAGCATCATTCAAAGAACATCCAGATAAGAGCATCGCTGTCCACTGTGTTGCCGGATTGGGTCGAGCTCCAGTCCTTGTGGCAATTGCCCTGATCGAAGCCGGCATGAAGTACGAGGATGCTGTTGAAATGATCAGAATGTAAGAAAAGAAATATTTTTAAATAATCGGTAGCGTATTCATCCAATAAAAAATTCAGGCAACGTCGTGGAGCTCTCAACCAAAAACAGTTAAAATTCCTTGAGACATACAAAGCAAACGGAGAGCTCCGCCGACTTCGTGGCAACATTGACGGCAAGCCGAAGTCATGTTGTATTCAATAAATTAAATGCTGTCATAACTTTCAATTCCAGTGACGCTAGTAACACTTTCTCTTTTTTTTTCCTCATTTTCCTTTCTCATTGAATTTTTCCATCCTAAATATTGTTCAAATTTTGTGAAAAATTTCGAAATACCTCTTTTCTTTCTATACGAACAACGAGCAATCTGTCACCACAAAAATAACAAAATCAAAACATCTTTAAACTATTTTTATAAAACTTGACCATAATTCTTTATTTGAAAAAAAGCATGTCTTTTCTCTTTTCCTTTTATTTCCTCATAACGCCTCGGAATTTGTGATAAAGGTTGTGTTAGGGATTTGGATGATAAAAAATAAAAATAAAAAACATCCGAAATCCCCAACATTATTTTTTCTTGTTTCCTACATTTTTCTTTGCACTTTAACTTGTATTTTCTATCCTTTTCTATGAAATATGAATGTGATTCGTTAGCTGAAAGTTCTTTGATTCTGATCAGCAGTATTGTACTGTTTGAGCTCATTCAATTTTTTCATTATCCTTTTCGTTTTTAATCTTTCCTTCCTGTCAGCTTTCCTATTTTTCTCTATCTTTTTTCTTCCGGTTTTCATTTCAATATACTCAATAAATAATCTTAAAAGTATGTATAAACGTGGAAAAATTTATTTTTAAATTAGTTTAATCATAAGAACTGGCTCGAAAAAATAAAAAAATATTTTTTTCATGTCTTTAGTTTTTATTTAAACAGCTTTTGCAGTATGTATGCACAAATATGGTTGTTTTTTTTTCAAAGTTTGCACAAAAATTTAATGACGTCAAGGTTTTGTTGAAAAGTTTGCAAAAACAATAGTCTGCGATGCGAATACATCATCAACCTCGCTCTACTGCAAAATTCCTTCAAAACCGTGTCGCACTGGTAAAATTAGGTTGAATTCTTTTTTCAACGGAAAATGGCGTAGCCACGGCAAGTTGCAGTTCAAATTTGATTTTTCGCTTCAAAAAAAAGCGTACAACACTGTTGAAAATTAAAAATTGCAGTAGAGCGGGGTTGGTGATGCATTCACCGCGTATATATACATTAAATATACTTGGAAAAATAAGTTTTGATACTTTTTCTGCTTCCTTGATCTTTCCTAAATCTGGAAACACGGAAGAAAAAGCTAATAAGTACATTTCAAGAACAATATGATTAATTACACTTTAAGCAATACTCAAAATTATTGTCCAAATTATTCATGAGCTTGTTAAATAATTCTTCACTAAGACTGGACGTGTTTTTGCACTTCAAATATGCACTGAGCTTTGGGGCTTTTTCTCGTGCAGTCTTCTCGGAAAAAAGCTTCCTTCCGCTCTTTTCTAATGAATAAATTGTGTTTCTTGGAACTGTTATCACGTTTTTCTTTTTGGCAAAACAAATCATAAAATATCTCCCTGGAAAAGCTTTTACCAAAATTTTAGAATGTGTACCAATGGGCATGTATCAATATTTTATCAAAACAGTTTGATCGGTCATGTACATATATATTTACACGAAAAAAGAGAAAAGAAAACTAAAGTTTTTGTAGGGCAAACTCTTACATAAAAAAACAGTGTTTGAATGCTTGCGAATAAGGATTTGGAAAATTTGAGGGCAAAGATACATAAATAAAAAATTTTATAAAACTTTTAAGGCTTTTTGGAGTTTTCATATGTAAGCTGAAATTTGTTGATTTCGCGATCTACCAATGGCGCGAAGTTTGCCGCGTCAATTCGTTGGGAAAACAAGGCAGGTTAAAAAAATAATACGACACTCCTCACGTCATCAGTAGCGCTAGAAACCAATATTCTTGGCTCGACAATGTTGTAGGCTCAGAAAATGCTAAACGACGCTCTATCGAGCAAAAACTGCCAGCCGTTTCGCGCGGAATCCTCGGCCACCAAACTACAACCAATAACACAAAAAACTGTAGCCGAGGATTCCACGCGGACATCAAACTACTCACAATCAGGAAAATTTTGGCACGTATATGGCGGATATATAGAGCTATTTATGTATGCGGCCGATTTCCATTCAAAACAGCTAAAAGCGCACGATATCAGCTACTAGTCATCCGATATCGCTATTAGCTATTATAGCTATTAGCCATCAGATAATTTGGGGCGTATGCTAAAGTAAGATAGATATCCAAAATCGTTCCAAATAGTGCGATAGAGCGTCATTTCGTGTTTTCTGTGCCTAAAGTATGATTTTTTACATTTACTACAGAAAAAAAAAAACTATCAAAGTCAATAGAAACTATGATTTTCCTCACCGGAATTGAAATTTAGATCATTTTCTGTTCTTTTGTCTTTCACTACTTCTACAGATTATACATATTTTCTCAAACTTTTACAAGAGGTGGATTGGAATTTGCAATTGCCGATTGTGGTTCTTCCTCATCGATATCGCTGGGGACATTGTTATCCTCACAATCGTCGTCATCATCATCGTCATCCTCGCCAAGAGCTTTTCGACGGAGCCTGCAAATAGTTTTATATTTGAATTTAGCTAATTTGAAGCCTACCTTCGTTGTCTCGCTTTGTAACATTGAAGACATTTGGTAACAAAGAAACATGCAATGAAAAGTACAATGCCTCCGGCCAAAAATAGGAGGACAGCAAAGGCCACTGATTCAACGTCTCTTCCAAATGAAGATTTGATAAATCCGTCCGGATGCGGCTGATCTGCAGAGCATTATCATAGCTTTATGGGTTCTGGCAGTACACATTTATAACAAAAATTAATAATTAGCGCTATTCCAATCAAGCTTCCATATCTTCTTTCTTTTTTTTTTTGAATTCATGAGAACGTGAGTTCGAAAAATATATTATCAATTCAATATTCTTGCCGGCTACAGTAAGTAGTGGCAAAAATCCGCCCCTCAGGGTTTTCAACCGAACGCGGTGCAAAAATGTGAGCGGGTGTGTCGTCTCGTTATGTCTACGTCTATTATAAAACTTGCGCGGGAAAATATGGTATTTGGAAAACAAAAACTTGCAACGCGGTGTTTGCGTACTTTTGAAATTCAAACGGCAATGAAAGAAATATCATGGAAAATGATGATAATTGCTCCCATTTTCGTTTGAATTTTAAAAGTACGCAAACACCGCGTTGCTACTTTTTTGTTTTACAATACCATATTTGCCGACTATTATTACAAACTCCGACCATTAAAAACAATGACTGGTAAACAGTTAAAATATAAGACTTACCGGTCTGATCGGCACTTGACGGCCACTTCATTTTGTGCTACTTCGTAGTTGCTTTTTCTCAAAACATCAAGGAATACAACCGATATTCGTTTCTTTTCACTTTTTTCAGACCAAAGCAAAAAAATAAGAGGGATGAGAACAAAAAAGAGGATCGGGAGCAGAGAAAAAGTGAAGAATTAGAACTAGAGCAGCTGTTAAGACAATTTTAAAACGGGGCAGGCAGCAGCGTGGATTGTGCAAAATGACTCGTCGATAGTTGAGAACCGTGATGGCACATTGTGCAGAACAAAACACGAACATGCGGAAGGATGAGTTAGCGCTTAATGAAGAGAAAAACAGAGTTTGCATTCATGTGAAAGGAAATGATATTGGAAATTGGATTCTCGAGAAAAATTATAGACGGTGTGCATATACACAGAAATCTTATAAACAAAAAATATTTAACTTTTTTGGTAACATTGGAGAATTTTCGAACAGGAACATCTGCAGCGCTCCGTTGAACTTGGCGGAAAAAAAAGCTTGTGCTTACTATTATGTGTTCAAGAACGCCAGGTGCTGACGAAGCTCCGATATTCCGCAGTTTTTCATTGCGGTCTCTGCCAAAAATCGGAGCGTCGTCAGCACCAGTCGTTCGTGAACACATAACAGTGAACGAATTTTCGAAGCCGGAAGCGTGTAAACGACGAGACGCAGACGAGGGAAAGCGCTGCCATGCGACGCAACCGCAGCGCGTGGGCTTAGGCGGCAAATAAAGGTTTGAAAAAAAAAGGCAGCCACCAGCATCCCGTGTAGGCGCAGAAATCTGTTTCGCGCTCTATCGATGACACGAGATGTGTAATTTTTGTTTTACCCAATGTTTCGCTTTGTCTAACCGTCCAAATGTTCTTTTTTAATTTTTATAAGTTTTTTTTCTCGAAAAAAACGCAGTCATTGGGGATACTAAAATAGATTTCTGTGTCCCGTTGCATCAAAATATTAAAACTGAATTTTTATTAATGTACACATGAACACAATGAAAAAAAACATATATAAACGACGTCTGGTGACATCCTGTACAGAAAATACAAAAAAAAACTTAACTAATTGTAAGCAAAAAGAAAAACGAAACCCGCAAAGAATAAAAAATGGCTAGCTTATAAAAAATCTGGACAACACGGATACATAGCGGAAAAAATAGCAATTTGTCTACAAAATGTGCAACTAATTTTAAAAATTGCATTTTTTCTTCATTCTCTTATTGTTCGACAACATGTGGTTTCGATGAAAATCAATGAGCCGGTTTTTGTGATCCGTGCACACAAGAATCAGCACTGAGAACCAACACATCTGTCCGTTTCATTAGGATCACCTTAATGTGGATAAATGGGAAATTAGAGTGAGAGAGAGAGAGAAAATATAATAAAAAGAGAAAAGAAACAAACCTATACACTGGCCCTGATAGCATCTTCTCCTTCTAGTCCGATGCCCATTTCCACATTTGGTACTGCAGGCTGACCACGCTGACCATCCCGTCCACAGGCCAGATCGGTTTACCAGCGTTTGCAAAGTTGTGGTTACAGGGCACTCCTGAAAATTCAATTAATTATTAAATATGTAAGCGCAGTTGAATTCCAATTATTTTACCTGGAAGAAACAATTCCTCACATCGCTATCTTTTCCACGACAAAAAGCAGCGAAGCATGCTCTTTTCCTGAATTGTAGCCCTTCTCCGCAGCTTACAGAACATTCTGACCAGACGGACCAATCTGTCCACTGATTTACTGGTGGAGTGGTTCTGCAAGCTTGGAGCACGCAGTTTGCAGTTTCAGCGCACTCTTGACCAATGCAATTGTCTCTTTTTCTCAATTTTTGACCTGTTCCGCAAGTGACACTGCATGCAGACCATTCTCCCCACGTGGAACGAAAAAATTAAGTTTATCATTGGTATTTTAGAATGTTTAACTTACTGTTCTACTTTTCTAAAGAGAATATTTGTCTGCCGATTTCCATTTGGAAGTGGAGCAATTATGCGACTACGGAAAGACTGTTGTGGAGCAGAGGTAGTGGTTGGTCTCTCAAATCCAGTGCATGGTCTTGAGCAAGGCATTCTTTCGCGAAGAGCACCAGCACAAACTCCAGCCAAACACCTTCTAACTCGCACTTTGACTCCTTGGGTGTCTGTATTCACATTAATTAATTTTAAAGAAATTGCCATTCAACATACGACAATCATAAGCCACACACTCTGACCACACCGACCATCCAGACCATTCATTGAGGAAAAGCGCTGCAAAATCGAACGATATTGTTTAAAAAGTATTTTTTATAGTTTCTTACTCTTCTTTTGCTCTTTGTATGGACTTGTTTTGGTAGCCGATTGATCAACAGTGTGCATATTAGGCATTGGTGACTGAGTTGTGGTTGTTTGAAGAACACTCAGTGGACAATCAGCTTCCGAGTATGCGAGAGTTGTAGAACCACATAAAAGAGGCTGAAAAGTGAAAAAGTTGTTCCATGACAATTATTTGTTTTTCTTACTCTGCATTCTCCTTTAATACAAAACTGATTACTTCCGCATGGTGTTCCATCGGGAAAGTTTGAAACTGTGCGGATATTGGTAGATCCCGAAATTAGGCACCATATTTTGCACATGGCCTGCTCAAATTGCATTCCTTCCCCGGACAAAACTGTGTTTGGAATTGCATTCTCATCTCTTAACCGAGAGCATATTCTTGTTGCGTAGTTGTCAATCGTGTCGCCATCACAAACCTCAAATAAACTCTGTACTTTCTAGAAAAAATTTGAAACTCACATCTCTATGGCACACCATTCCACGCGCTTCATCCCCTTGGCACGGGGCTCCTCCATTATTTGTACTACAAAATTACCAAGTTTTTTGTCATTCAAAAAAAGTGTCCACCTTGGATTATTACACTGTCTGACACTACGCATAATTCGAATTTGTCCCCTAATTTCACACTGTGAACACCTGCCTCCACAAGTTGGCGCTGGTCGATCATTCCATGAGGACCAACCGCCAACAGTTACTCTCATTAATTGGCTTGATCCAACACATTGTCCTTGGCGGCAGATCTGTAAAAGATAAAGTTTAGAAAAAGAAAACATCTAAAAATTAAGCACCTACCATTCCAAATCCACAGTATGTTCCTTCCAAAGCCGGGTGCGCAGTCCTAATGACACCTTCACCATTTCCACACCACACCATTTGGCAGACATTCTGATATTCATCTTTATGGTATTTCAGGAAGAACCAGAACTATACCTGCATGGTTTGTCCATCTTTCAATTCGTGTTTCCAACATTCTCCATGAAAAATCTCACATTGTTCATCCAGCGTAAAAAGTTGCCCTGGAGGTTCCGATTCTTTGAAAGCTGTCATTCGCTGCTCAGTGTTAGGAGCATCCTGAAGGCAGTTTGGTGGGCGGAAATCGTCTCCCAAGTGCTGAAATGATAAAATAATGGGTGGTTTTGCAGAAAAACTGTTAAAGTATGTATGTATGTATATATTTCTTACCCCGACAAAAGTAGCCATTTCATTTACAGAACAATGACTCCAATGGGTTTTTCCGCTGCCAACTGATGGACTCATTATGCAGCATCGCAAGTCGCATTCATTGTCACCATCATGATACATTCCCAGACTATGACCCATCTCATGGGTTACAACGAAAACACTTCCAAAGTCAAGTCCCTCATTAATAGTGCATGATCTGACGCCACTGCACATTCCTTTTACTGGGGCGTAACCGGCTACAGTCTTCACTCCGTTTCGGTGTAAGTCATAGCTGGAAAAGAGGGAAATATGAAGAAACTTTGAAATGTAAAAAAAAAGAGGCCAAATCCATGAAACGGGAAAACGACAGGAAAACTGTTTTCTCATCAGCATTCTCCTATATCAGTTTTCCGGAAAACGGATTTATTTTTGCCTTCCAGTTTCATGGCTTCGGCCTCAGATGCAAACTAACCCAGAGAACAAAAGGGCGTGATCCCAATGACGTGGATCCGCATCGTTTGGCGGATTGATTTCGTTTTGGTACTGACAAAAAGAGTCTAGCAGCCGGTCCACATCTCCATTGGAATGCTTCCGAGCGTTCATGATTTGCTAAATAAATAAATAAAAATTTGTTTATTTGTTGTTGTTGTTTCTATTTTCCGAAAGTTCACCAACTTACAGGAATATTTTTCAGGATCTCGTACCGAACAATTTTGATGTTGATTCTTGGTTGAAGAAGTCGTTGAGTGTAGAGGACGTCGATCTAAAATTATTTAAAAAAAATGAAACCATTTACAAGCAAATACAAACATTGTTAACCACAGCCATAATAAAAGTGTGCATATTCTCCTCTGCTGCTTTCCCATAAATCTTCTGAAAATGCTCCCACATGGCATCATCGGCAAACACGGCCAGCTCCACGGTCAGCACATCTCTTTTATGTTCAACTCTTCGGATATCTTTGACGAGTTTCAAAAGCATACTCTTCATTGCAATTTCTTGCCTGTCCTCTGGATACGGGTCCTCGTTCATATCTGTAAATCACCTTGTTCCAAATCTACTTTTGTCTCACTGTCATATTATCATGAAGCGTACCAAATTGGCATTCATGATCGATCGACTCAAGACTTCTTTTATGGATAACATGCTGACCAGATGGATGATGCGATTGGATCAAATGATAATCACCATTGTCAGTTATGATCATACCATTCTGCAAATTAGATTTGTTGTTTTTTTTTTCTGGGCGATGATGGATATCAATTTTGATCTGTTCTTTTTTTTTGGTTTTAGTGGCAGACAGCACTGATCGTTGATCGGGGGAGAAGGTTTAAGAGAAAAAAAGATTTGGCACTTTCAAAATTTCTTTCCTTTCCTCTTATTTCCATTTTTCAGCACATTACGTGTGAATTTGAAAGAAAAGTAAACAAATGTTTTATAGAAAGGTCAATTAGGTTTCTTTCTACGCTGAAAAAAAGAAAACTTTTTCTCGAATGGCAAGGCAATACTTCCTCATTGAAAGACGGTATTTCCTTGTTTGTGTTACTACTATGGTTGTAGTAAAAAAAAAAGAGAAAAGAGAAAGTTCTTTTGATAGTGCCAGAGGAAAAGAAATGTGATCAAATCACCGCGAAATTTGAACTAGAAATGGTTTATTTTTTTCTTCCTTATTCTGTCAAGGTTGATCAACGATTACCAAATTTCGACCGCATCCGACAAGCCCAATGAAGGTGCCGTTCCGAACAGCACTTTCTCCTTCGTAAACGCAATTCTTAAGTGGATGCGTCACCGATTCCATGTCTTCATCTACTATGTGGAAACCTAAAATAAATGAATTTTATGATTTTGTAAAGTTATCAAAAATTGAACAAATTTCAATTTTCGATCATCACTTTGCCAGCCAGCCGTTTTTTTTTTGCCATTAAAGCAAAAGAAAACGTTCTAATCCTTATCAATTCCTGCTTGACTTGACAAGCATGATAAAATCTACACGGCGCCGATGAGACTGCAAACCTTCGGAAAACAGATGCGGTTTGTTGCGCAATACGAACGTCTCCATGACTCCATCGATAAGAAAGTCCACTTTGAATCCGTTCTCCATCTCCGTTCGGCTTTTCTCCACATTATCAAGGAAATATTTAGGAACTGAAAAAAAATGGAATTTGGAAGTATTTAGTAATCTTGTCTAGACAAACGTCCTTAAAGCTATTAACCCAAAGATACTCAGTAGAAACGGAGAGGAAAAGAAAAGAAAAAAAAAGAAAAGAAAAGCTTGAAGTACTTTTGTTTATGAGACTTTTCCCTTTTTTCACCATACTTACTGTTGTTCTTGTTTTCCGTTCCAAAAAAATGCTTCAACTCAAGTGGTGTCATTGAATGGTGAAGTGCGGAAGTTGTCTGAAAGTTCGTATTCTCTAACTTCTAGGTTTTCGTGTTTTATGATTACTTACCACCGCCAATATCAAGAAAATAACAAAAACCATTATGGAACTTGGTTTTTATAGGCTATTAGCCCAAGCTCATGAGCAGAAAAAGGATTTACTCGTGTGTGGCACCACAGTCGCTGAAGATCTAATCTGTCTGCAAAAATTGGAAAATAATGGCAAAATGTGTTATTTTTTACTATAAAACGGGAAAGAAATGGAAAATAACGATGATATGTATGCGAATGGCAGTGAAAAAGAAAAACTGTTTATCCACCATGACCAACAGAAGGATAGCATTCGGTTATGTTCATAAGAAGAATAAGAAAAAGAGGAAAAAAGAGAGAAAGAAAAAAAAACAGCAAAGCTTGAAAGAAAAGGTCAGTATGCCGCACGCATCCTGCAAATTTCCATGAACTTGGCAATGGGCGGAGTTTAGATCAGATCAGAATCATGCCTCGAAAATGAAAATGGGGTAGTTTGGGGTGTCATGTAGGATTATGTTCATTCCGGATAAAGTTGTTTCCTACCGCTATAAAAACTTTACAGTGCTGAAAAGAAGAGAGATCAAGCTTGCAACTGCCAGTAAACACACTATCATGAACACTTTATGAGATGTTTTTTGTTCTGCCTACCAACACCTACTTCCGTGTCGGTTGCCTCAGTTTCTTGTACCCGTTCAAGACAAAAATCGTAATACATAGTACCTACCTATTTACCTACCGCTGGCTTGGTCTGGTCATTTACACAAACTGATAAAAAGAGAGAAAAATTTACAGCGTGAAAAGTAAGCTTCGAAGATCAGAAAACTTATCACTTCTTTTAGTAACCACTCCCGCCACAGCCACACCAAAACACAACTTTAAACAGTTTTTCTTTTATAAAGGTGTCTATAAGTTACCGGTTTGTGAAGGTTTCAGGTGATTAGGCCAGTAATCACTTTTGTATATCTTTCAGGAAAGAAAATTTTACACTTTTAAAAAGCTAATAAGCGCTGGGAAAGAATTTAGTAATGAATAGCAGGGGAAAAGTAAGTGTTAAGTGGGAAGAGGAGTACTGGAAGAAAAGAAAAGAACTTGATCATCACCAACTTATCATTATCCGTTTCACTTCTACTGTGAGATCTCGTCAATACGCAACGATGAGGGTGGGAGAAATTCTCCAGACTACTACTATTTTTCTTCTATTCCTATTTTTCGAAACAAAGAGGAAGCAGCACAACAAATTAAAACAACACGAAAATCGGAGGTGAGAAGTGAAAGGAACTGATATCGGTGACCAGAGGAAGTACAACGATTCATAAAAGGCCCCAACCGTTCGGCAACCAAACTTGATGCCAACGGCCCTTCAACGAAGGGCGGCATACGCAGTTTCTGTCGCCGTCTCTCGATCTCACGCAACAGCTTCTGAAAAAAAAAGGAACCACCTTTGTAAAAAAGTCGATGGATGCTTGCTTGTTTGTTATTGCGTCTTGGAATAGGGGAAGAGATGAATATTAGATAATGAGATTGCGTCAATAAACTAAATCTTATCTGTCTCTGGACTGCTTCCAGTTGTACCTGGCCAGAGTAGAATTAAATTGAGGAGATAAATATGTACCCACTTTTAAACAACCGATAAAAGGAGACATTGATCACAGCCATTGGATCTTTCAAATACCCGTCACGCCTATTTTTGGATTGTTGCTCTTATCAAATTTGGTTTCATGCCATTTTTTTCAATTCGATTCGGCGTCCCACTGTTCAAGGTCTATAACTACTTTCATTCTTTTTCTCTCTTTTCTTCCCTTTTTTTTTGCTATCATTTTTTTGTGTTTTCATCAGTTTGTCTCGTTTTCAGAAGGTCATCGAAACGCATTCAAAAACGTAAAATCATCCAGCCGGGGTTCTCCATCATTCTCACACGTTGTAAAGTTTGTGTCTGAAAACAATTCGTCCAAGAAATGCAAGTGCGAACTACTTGTATAATGCGGTCATATTAAAACGTCAAATGAAGATCTAGATATGTGTTATAGAGAAAAAGTTGAAAACTTCTTTTCGTTCTTTCTATACGTTAATCTGACTAGATCTTTCAAAGCTTATCTGCATACACCTAAAGTTGGGAAATACTAGTTAA
Organism: Caenorhabditis japonica; assembly: GCA_963572235.1. Classification (NCBI taxonomy): domain Eukaryota; kingdom Metazoa; phylum Nematoda; class Chromadorea; order Rhabditida; family Rhabditidae; genus Caenorhabditis; species Caenorhabditis japonica. Next base: position 5,961,757 of record OY754347.1, on the reverse strand, counting down.
GCATAAACAAGTATGCAGGTAGTTTCATAATTTTGTAAAGTTTTAAGCGTTAATGTGAGATGTGATTATGTTATTCGAAGAGACGTTGTCAAGAAATTGAAGACTTTTTCAAAAAGTAGTGGCGGTGACGGTAATGCTGCTAATGTAAAACTTTAAATCTTCCATGCAGAGAGTTTTGTATAAGAAAGTGTTTTTTTTTGTAAATCTTCTGGGACGATTGGTATTTGATAATTTACCAAAATTTTACAGACACTTGCATTTCCGGAATACACAAATCCAAATTTAATATACCCATCCCCTTTTTCATTTTTTTTGTCTTTTTAACTTGCTCACAATCAGGGCTCATATGCAAGTAACTGGAAAATGGCAGGACAACCGTTTTCCAGAAAACGAAACTCGCAAAACGCTCAAGAAATTTTTGGCGCGATATGGCGAGAATAGGCATCTAGGTGGCTAATAGCCACTGAAAATGGCTAATAGCCTCCGAAAAGGCTAATAGCCGGCAATAATGGCAACTAGCCGACGAATTTGGCTATTAGCCATTATGGCTATTAGCCGTCGGATATGGCTATTAGCCGCCGAAAAGGGCTATTAGCTATTATGGGGTCACACCACCGCCTATGAAAAATTCTTCTGTTGGAAACGCAGCTATAAAATGTTTACATGCAACAATTAGGGGAAACAGTCTTCGCACTTACTCAATGCTTTTGCGACTTTTTCCAGCCACAAGATGATCGAAATTCGATATGGAAATTTTTTGAAAATGATGGCCGACGGAAACGGCTAATAGCCGTCGAATATGGGGAGTGTGCCAAATACATATGGAACACACCCCGAATCGGTGGCTATTAGCCGTTTTCAATGGGTATTAGCCAAAAATTTCCTGAGCCTGAGCGCTGATTTTCACATGATGAGGGTGCGAGACGCAGAGAAGAATGTTGGGAAAACGGTTTTCCCGTCGTTTTCCAGTTTCTTGCATATGGTCTCAGGTGATCAAAAAATGGAAAAGTGGAAAATAAAACTCTCGAGTGTATGTACGGTCTGATAACCTCTCGCAGTGACAATTGATGAAAAATAAAAGGCAAATAAAAAGACCGGTAGGTGCAAGCAGATGATCGCCATTCGTGAAGCGTATCGGTATCATACACAATCGAAACCGGAAGGCACTTGAGTTTCTGCTCATATAAAAGTTTGGCCGGAAATGTGTGCAATATCGTATTGCCGTTCTATTGGCTCGTCTAATTATGTTTTTCGGGTTGCTCATCTGTTCAGTGTCTCTTGCATTTGCAGTAAGTGATAATAAAACATTTCATCGCCCATTGTCATTCATTTCAGCAAGTACCTCTCTACCTGCGAACACCAGCAATAGCAACTCCAGTAATATCTGCTGCACCAGTAGCGCAGCTTCAATGTGCACAACAATGCATGCCATCGTGTCTACCATCTTGTCTTGTCGGCCAATCTCCTACGGTCGCATACCAGCAGTATCCACAATATATTCAATCTCCTCAAGTCCCGGTGGCTAGTGCTTACGATCCATACGGAGCAAATCTCGCGTATTATCCAATTGTTCCTAGCTGTACTCCGGCTTGTATGCCAACTTGTGCTCCAACTTGTGTTGCAACTCCTTCTAGCCCACAGAGAGATGATCTTCCAACTCCGCCACCAGAAACTATGCCAACACCACCACCAGAGGAGGCCACCACAACTTCTACTCCTGATGTCGTGCCATGCAGTTGTCTTATCAAAATTACTGTCACCCAAGGCAACAAAGTGATTTCTAAGTGCGGACCGAACTCCTGTGCTTGTCCTCAAAAATATAAGCAATGTGGATCAAATTGCTGCAGAGCTTAAGTGAAATCCTTAATTTATTTGTTTTGATATGTATTTTTGTTTATCTTTATTTAATACACGCTTTTTTTAATATTTATTTCATTGACATAGCGTGGAACGTGCATGTCCTCTTAATTATCACTTATCGGGAAACGAATGGGTGAGACGAAACACAATAAAAATCTTCAATCTGCTTTCAAACTAGATGCATTAAATTTTTTTTGGTTAAAAAAATTCAGAAAAATGGAACTTTTTATAGTTTTCAATATGCACTTTATAACAATTTGGCAAACATTTTACCCTTTAAATTTCACGTAATTCAAGTTTTTCGCGATACGGTAGGTCATCTTTTTTAATCAATTATTGACAGTTTTGTTGTCAAAAAACTATTGCAAAAACCTACAGTAAACCCGAAAACCACGATTTCCGGGGCCATTTAGGCCATGTCGCGAAAAATGTTTATTTATCTTGTTTTTTCTACATGCCCCATTTACCCTTTGCACATTACACAAGCGGAAAACTTGCGTCCTTTCTGAGATGGCTCCGCGACATCTCGAAACCGCGACATTTCGAAAACGAACATCTCGAAACCGGACATCTCGAAACCGCGTGAACAGTGGGGAGTGGGTTGAAAGAGAGGTAGGAAGTAAACAATTTTTTCATACTTTGATGACTATTCAACAAATAATCAAAAAGTGCAAGATTTGAGCGTCATTTTTTTGGCGACCAAAAAAAGTTTACAGTACGCAAACTGCACCTTGCTCCGGGAGCAGGGGTCGGACCAAAAAAAGGTTTTTTCGGTCGCTTCTTTTGTTTTTTTTTCGGGTTTTTCTGGGTAAAACAAAAATCATTTTGTTTTGTTTATGCACGTGAGAAAAAATAATTTTTAAGCCGCGGAGGCGCAAAACAATGCCTCTATTTGAACAAAAACTTAGCCGTGATATGCTCTGAATTGACAAAAAACTCTAATTTTCAACAAATTGTTGGAAAATTACTTTGCAAAGTGCAGTTTGCGTACTGTGAACTTTTTTTGGTGTCAGCCAAAAAAATGACGCTCAAATCTTGCACTTTTTGATTATCATAACAACTGCCGGTACAAACCTCTAAATACCAGGCAGTTGTGATGATAGGAGATCAGCACGACCACGCGGTCGTCCTCCGAAAAGATGGGCCGACGACATCACGGATTCGATCAAAATCTTCATCCACAATGAGGCCCTCAGGGGCAACCTCGGGCACGGCCGCCGAAGAATTGGCATACTCGTGGCAAAACGAGCATGGTCCACTGTCGGAAGGGATCGTGCAACTTGGCGCAGCTTGGTTCGCAGTATCCAGGATGGAATCTGAGGTCGAACCTCACAAGTATCACAAGTAAGTACGGTATTTGAGCAAATACTCATCTGCTGCTAGATCATCTTCTACCTGCTTATCTGATACATGTTTTCGAATCTGTCTTGACAAGCAATTTGATAAATTAGTCGAAAATATGAATAGCTGTTTGGCTAAAGAATTCGATATACCTTCGATATCGGCGATAAAACTCATAGAGAACTCACTCAGCTTAATCCTCTTTGAATTTTTCAGTCCAATTTCAGTTTCGTCCAGGCATTTCCGTCGCTCACGGTTGCTGATTTAATTTGAATTGAAAGAAGCACCTCTTGTTTTGTTTTCCGAAATAAGGTACAGTGCCGTGCAAAAGTATACGAACCGGGGTGATTTTGACTGTAACTCAACTTCGGATAATCCGATCGACCCCAAACTTGCAGGGATTGAGAAAAACGCTTGAAAATGAGTTTGAATAACAACACAGCAAATTTACTCAATAGAAAAAATGTTTTTGAAAAAAAAATTAAAAACGTCGAGAAAATGGATATTTTGATTTTTGATATTCAGGGCGAGAAAAAACAAAATGACAAGTTAAAAACCGGGGGAAATGTTTCAAAATGATTCAATTAACTTAATACTTAGTCGCCATGCCTTTGACTTTGATAACGGCCTCACATCTTTTTGCATGGACTCGATCAAATTCGTCAGGGTCTGAAGTCGGATCTTGGTCCATTCTTCCTTGAGTTGCTCGAACTTCTCGGTACAATTTTTTGGCTGTTTTGTCTTTAAAACGTTTACCAAGAACCTCCTAGAGATGCTCGAAGAAATTCAGGTCGGGAGCAGGCTTTCTCGGAAATGAAAATTTCTCTTCCGAGTTCCGTCGGAAATTTCCGATTTTGTAATTTTCTCTTCCGATGTTCCGTCGGAATTCCGAAATTTCAAATTCTTGTTCCGATTTCCGTCGGAATTCCGACTTCCGACGGAATTCCGATTTCCGATCGGAAAAATCGGAAATGAACCTGAATAGACCTATAAAATCTTCAATTATCCACAAAAAGTTAAAAAAAATTGAGGAAAGATACGTAGACTCGTTTTTTAAATAGGAAACTTGTGTCACGGACATGGTCGAATTTTTTCGAAAAAAAAACGATTTTTCGTACCAAATTTTGACAGAAAAACATGTTTTTTTCCGACGTCGGAAGAATATTATTTCCGACGGAAACGGAAATATTTTCGGAAATCATTTTGTTTCGGAACGGAATCGGAAATTTTTTCGGAAGTGAAACTGCCTTGGAACCGGAATCGGAAATTTCCGACATCGGAATTTCGACGGAATTCCGACTTTTCGGAAATTTCCGAGAAAGCCTGGTCGGGAGATTGGCTTGGCCAGGTCATAACGTTCACTCGATGCTGTGCGATCCAGTCCTTGAAAAAGTGGAAAGAGTGTTTCGGATCGTTGTCCTGTTGGAACAACCACCCAGTACCCATCTGAGATCTTCGAGATGGTATCATTTCCTTCTCCAAGATTTCCTTGTACATTTAGCTCTCCATGGTTCCGGTGATTCGGATGAGTGAGCCTACGCCATTTGCGTGGAAGCAACCCTACATCATGACGTTGCCACCACAGTGCTTAACGGTTGGAACCTGGTACTTGGGATCGTTCCTTTTGTCACCTTGACGTCGTACAAGAGTGACTCCATCCGTACCAAACATCAAATACTTTGACTCGTCGCTTCATAATACCTTATTCCACCCCAGTGCCGATGATCCTTTGCCTACTTCAGTCCAGCTGAACGGTTCTTCTCCGGAATCATTGGCTTGTTCACTGGGCGCCTTCTGAAAAGTAAAGCGTGGCGCAGACGTCTTTTGACAGTGCCCTTGGATACCTGGAAGCCATGTCAACTGCAGTTTCCTGAGAAATCTTCAAAAAACTAACCTGAACTCCATAATGGTCTTTAAGCTCTGAGTTGATATCCGTGCTTGTCAGCCGGGGATTTTTCTTGCTCATCCTGACAATTATTCTGTCGTCAATTGATGATGTTTTTAAAGGTCTTCCAGTAGCTTTAGATAGGTTTGGAGTGTTCGAGGTCGCCCAGATAACCGATTTTGAAGTCTTTAACTGCTTCGCGAGGGTGGGCATGTCCAGACCCATCTGACGACCACGGATGATAGCCATTCGCTGAGAATTAACAAAGTACGAGAGCCACGAGGTCTACCCATTCTAAGTAACAACATTTATGCATGAAAACACGATAATAATTGAAAAAATGAAAAAAAAACAAAAAAATCGGATTTTACCGATTTCCGAAAAATTCGAAAATAAATCTGCAATTGTTGCTGCTTGTTTTTGATTTACGTTCAGTTGAATTCAGTTGAATTCAGTTTGAAAAGACCTGATGGGGCGGAGCCCCGATTTTTCGCGCCATTGCTTACTGTAGCCGGCAAGAATATTGAATTGATAATATCACACACTTCTTGATAGATTTTTCTATCGTCTTCCCAAACCAACCACGTGTCTTGTTTTTCAACTCGTTTCGAAGGTTGTCCTGAAATCAAGCATTCTCTCGTTGTTTTTAACTGAAAATCCCACTTCGCATTCTTGTTAAGAGAGTCTTGCACCAGTCGTCGAATTGTAGCATTTATTGTATTAGGTTGGCAAGAAAGTTTTTTTTTATGTTTTGCTTTTGCCCATAGCTCGTGGCAGAGCCCGATAAAAACCAAAAGATCATTTTACTGGGTATATAAGATACCTACCTTGTTGGCAATAACATCCACTTTCCCCTACTGTTTCTCACTCTCAAGCCCCATGGATAATTTCCGTCCTGACCCAAATCACCCTACGACATGTCATTCTCTTTTTGTTTCTATCCAACTTGAAAGTGGCGGAGGTTCATCGCCGTCTGGTGCAAGTTTATAAGGCCGAGAGCCGTTATGAAAATACAATTCGCATTTGGTTTGGTAAATTCGAGAACAAGGACTTTTCCCTTGACGATGCTTCCGGCTCTGGGTTGTCTGTATGGTGGTCTGTCCATTGCGTGCACCACTGGAAACTTCTGGACGAAGGCGAAACTATCACGGCCGAGTACTACTCTGCCCAACTGCAAAAGGTCAGAGCCCAGATCAATCTGTCACCGCCAAAATGCCACAGAGTGCAATACCTCCACGATAACGCCAAGACCACATGTGGTGAAAACAACAAAGTCACTGCAGGAAACGTTCAGCTGAAAAGTTTTTGTTCACCCACCGTACAGCCCAGACTTTGCCCCTACTAATTATCACTTGGTCTCGGACATGCAACGATCCCTTGAGGGAACTGATTTCAAAACAAAAAATGATGTCGAAAATTGGCTTGTGTCATATTTTGCATAAAAAAAGCCAGAGTTTTGGAGGACAGGTACTATGAGTTTGCAGAATAGATGTCAGACTGTTGTCGATAAGGAAGGCAAATACTATTAATCATTCGATTTTTCCTTCTTTGAATAAACACTTTTTCAAAACATAACAAAAACTTTCTTGCCAACCTAATAGATCAGAGAAGTCAGATTCCACTGGCCTCCACTTGAAGAAGGGCACTTATTCCTCTGAAAAAGCGAAAGTAACCCATCTTCAGACAGAACCGTAGACGAAGCATTGCCCATTTTTTTATGGATTCTCTGAAAAATGAATCCCACTTGCAGTTTTGTAGTTTCAATACACCTTTGTTGTTTTTGTTTTTGTTTCATGTGCAGCTTCATCGTATGAGCTGAGAGGTTTCGTGGTGTTCATCTGAAATAAAGATAGTTCATATTTGCAACAAATGTTTTGTTAATACTTCAAATATATATATATATATATATTTTCGAACATTATTGACAGATTGCTGAATGATTTTTTTGGTAGAAAAACATTCCTATTCGTTCGAACCACACTTAATGTGAAATTTAATTTAAAAATATGTTAAAATTGATTTAAAAAAAAACAAAAAATAAATGGAAATTGCAAAAAATAAATCCAATTAATAATTAGTCAATAACTATTCGGTAATCTTTCACTTTTTATCTGTTGGCCAATCGCTGAGCAATCATTTGCTAATTTTGGCTGATTTTAGCAATCTTTCGATAACCTTTCGCTAATACAGCTCTTTTTCGGTAATCGTTCGCTAACCCCGTTTTACCTGTGTAGCGCATTGAACGGCAATCTATAGGTCGCTGGATCGAGTTTTGTCGACTGAAAACTCGTGTGTGAGACACACAAACAAACACACAGACTAATCTAAAATTGTCTATATAAGAAAGGTATTAAATTAAATTCTGAACTGAAATCGTTTCTGATGTTCCGTTTGAACAACGACGCAGAAGTCTGGAAATTTGGGAGCAATTTGTTGACAATGTCGGTCTAGGCAGTGCATTGTACGTTTTTGTGCATTGCTGTGAGCATGTGAAGGATCACGTTGTATGTGTACGTCTTCCCAGCTACTCCGGGACCATCAAAAACAAAAATCTGAGGAAGCATGAAGCCAGTTGCAGCGGCAATGACAGAATCACAAAAATCCTTCTGGGGGAGATTCAAAGTGGTGTAGAGTTGATTTCCTTTTGCTCTATGGAAATCCAAGTCAACGAAATCATCAGTCGAGTGAGAGAAGAGAGTAGGGCGCCACGTGTCGAAACACGTGACAATAAAAGTACGGCTAAACGTGTCGGGCCACGCTTAATATTTGTACGACTCCCGTCGTAACAGTGACAGAAAAAAATTGTTAAACATGAAAACCGATTGAACTTGATGTCATAACTCTAGAAGGAGGCAAAACCTGCAGTTTTTGGAAACGGAATTTGATTCAGGAGGGTCTGGACTACCTCTGACACAAGTATCAAAGATCTCAAACGCTGTCCAATATAACTTCCCTTGTGAGAGTTCCGCCGCTCGCATAGAGACCTTGCACTGCGGACTTTGCCGCATTTCGTCTCGCGTCTCTTAATTTTCCACGTTGAAAATACGTTTTTCGCCGTTGGCCTAGTTCTGCATGGCCTAGGTTACGATGGCCCCCGGTGAAACTTTCAGAGATTGATAATAACACTATGGTCTATGGATGAGCAATAACGCATTTTTTCCACAGTTTTTAATTCATCTTCATGAAAAATTGCTTTATTTTCTCATCAATTTTGTTTTTTTTAGTTTCTATTTACGTGTCGGAAACTTCCAAATTTGTCTAATTGGTCTGTCGCACTGCACCAGTGCGATAATTCATCGAATAATCGGAAATTTCCCATTTTTTCGATGGCTTCACAGCCGTTTAAAATAATTTGTCTGATTTTTTCATGTTTTTTGAATTACTGAACATGCATTATCGAATTTTTTACGCTGAAAATAGGCGAATTGCTCATTTTACCATTCCAAAATTGAAAAATCGATAATTTAAGTGACGATGCTCATTTTGTATCACATTTTCACCAAAAACTATTTATTTTTCAGTTGAAATTGCATTAAATAAAATGAGAAACACCGAAATCTTCAAAAAAAACGACGAAAAAAAATAGGAAGGGCATTTAAAAAAAACAATAGTTCGCGCCGTTTCGGTGGAGCGCTCTTGCTTGTCTCCCGGATAGCTCGATAAATTTACGTCGGCCTAAATTTTTCTCCTATTTTTCTGCTATTCCTTGCGCTGTTCCACGTTGTCATACTTTTCGTGAGATACCAAATAAGTAATTTTTTTTTCTCAGCTTTATAAATTTATCGCAGAACACGCGTGTTTTTGTCCCTCTTAAGAAAAAAAAAGCTGGTAATTGTTGTTTGAAAAGGAAAAACGGTAAAAAAAAAACTTTAATTTCTCAAAACGCTTTTGAAATACGCGCATTACTATCAAGAGGGGTGAAAATTACACATTTTTGCAGCATTTTCAACATGAGCGTTCCGTTTTCTGATGAGGAGAGAGCTGGGCAATACCTAGAATCTGTGGAGCCGTGCCACGAGTCAATGGCAAACTTTTTAGCTGATAGTGAGCGATATCTTCGTGCAACATTTTTAAAGACGCTTTTTTTTCAGGATATCTGTGCAATCTAACTGAACCAGACGTGGAACAACGAAGAAGGCATCAAGAAAAGTGCGATAAAGAGGTGGCGTACGAAGAAAAAGAAACAGCGAAGGGAAAACCGATGTTGAAGAAATACCGCCACGATTTTATCAATTCGCTGTCAAGTTCGCTCGAAAATTTTGCAATTGTTTATTGATTTTTTGTTATAGAATGTGGTGCCCAATACGTCAACAATATTCACATGTATTACGGCAACGGCAGTGTTCTGCAAGGGGATGCAGCCGCCCAGTATGCAGAGGATTTTGTGGTGGGCGTAATTATTTACATATTATTCTCGTCTCAGCAAGTGCTCATCCTTTTTAAAAATTTAATATAATAACACAGTTGAATCAAGTGCGACCGTAACACATTCAACGAGAGAGATAGTGAGCAAAAACAAGAGACCAGACGCCGAGGGGGTACGACAGAATAGAAATAGGCGAAATAGAAATGCTACAAAATAGAATTGCTACAAAAAAGAACTGGAAAAAATAGAACGGCTACAAAATAGAAATGAGCGGAATAGAACAGCGCGAAATAGAAATGTGACAAAATAGAAATGGGCGAAATAGAAATCGGTGCGATGGAGCGCGTTTGCATTATTCTTCGAATTTTCCGATTATTATAGGATTTTTCAGTAATTTTCAGATATTTTACGCACTTAACAACATCGAAAATGAAGAAAGGTATAAAATCAATGCAGTTTCAGAAAAAAAATGGAAAATCGGCGAAAAACTGAGCAATTGAAAAAATAATGCAAACGCGCTCCATCGCAAAAATTTGTTCTATTTTGTAGCATTTCTATTTTGTAGCATTTCTATTTCGCCTATTTCTATTCTGTCGTACCCCCGACGCCGAGACTAATCGTGAGTTTTTCTATATTTTTTAAAGGATGAGGATTTGCTGAGACGAGAGTAATGGGGTTATTCACGGAAACCAGCAAAATATGCAGCAAAATCAGCCAAAATTCGGAGAATGCTTCTATCAGTCTGGAATTTTGGTAATTGTTACTGCGTCACGAAAACCTGTCAGAGCAGAGTGCGCGACTCGGCTGTGACTCGGCTGTCGACACACTTTTCGAGGCGAGACCACAGTCGAGTCGCACGCTCCGCTCTGCGTGGTTTTTGCGACGCGTTAATAATGTCAAAAATACTCCCGGACATGCGCAGAAAATTTCAGACCAAAATATCGACTTTGTATCGATCATTTTCTGAAAACTTTCAAAATCGACATTTTGGTCTGAAATTTTCTGCACATGCCCGGGAGTATTTTTGACATATTTACCAAAATTTCAGACTGATCGGAGCATTCTCCAAATTTTGGCTGAATTTTTTTGTTGCATATTTTGCTGGTTCCGTGAATAACCCCATAAAATTTATATTTCAAATAAAACAAACACATATTTTCTTTTTCATTTCAGAAACTCGGCTTTAATTCAGACGACAAAGACATCCTAAGAAGCCTCGGGGTATTTAAAGTTTAAAAAAAAATTAAATATCGTCATCCATTTTCAGGTTTCCAAAAAAAAAGTAACCAATGAGTGGCTGAATGACTCGGTGAAACTCGTCAATCGCCTTCCACGCTCAGTGTCTTGTACCCACATTGAATGCACTGATACACTTGAACATTTCAAAGCCATTTGCAATTTTAATTCAAGCATTTTCGACATGGATCCGGAATTTATGTTTCCATACAGCTGCAGGTTCACCCCAAATAGAACTTTGTTCAAAGGGATTTCGAACACGTTCAAATGCTTGATCAAGCGTGTGAATGGACCAGTAAGCGAGGAACTTTTTTCACAAATTAAAATTAATTATCATTTGCACAGGAATTAAAAGTTGGCAAATTACAAGTGTTCAAAGTGCTTTTCGCGACTGACGATAAGTTTGCCTATGTAATCCCTTCGAATTATAATATGTTCGAAAGTATAAAGACGTTCTCGAAACAATTCTCGGATTATTGGAACAATCTTCCTCAAGATACTCAAAAGAATTTCGGCGCGTTTGGCCATGGAAACTATTGGGAAGGTGTTAACGTTGTCTTGTATATGAAACAATTTGAGGAGGAGGGCACGCAATTCCGGAGAGCCCGCTTCGTTTGTCGTCTCATCGGACCTGAAAATGAAGATCTGTACCTTGAAATCGACTCGGGAAGGTTGGTTACGGGTACGAGCGGTCCGGGTTGTGTGCGAAGACTTCCGCAGAAATGGGCACGCGAACCGTCAGCTTTTATTCAAGTCTTCTTCCCATATGCAAAGGTCATCTTGATGAATTTTCTAAAAAAAAAAATCAAATCAAATCAAATTTTTACAGAACAAAGAAGACGTGAGCGAGCATGTTAGACAGATCAGGAGAACCGGGACCGCCTACATTGGCTGCATAAAGACGTGCGATCGCCAGGAAGCTCAGGAAGCGTACTATTTTGTTCCAAATAATGGAGCAAAGACTAAAGCGAAGCCATGGAACGATAATCGAACAGCATTGGTGATTGATAATTTAATGCATTTTTGTTTTTTTAATACCATTTTTTTCCAGTTGGTGCCAATGCGTGAGTATCAAGAACCTTCCATGACCAACTTCTTTTGCGAGGAACGAGACTGCATGGGCTTGTGCGGTACCACCGACTTTTACAAAAAATCTTCCCGTTATAATTAAGGCAAGCGAGCGCCGTACAACGTTGTTTTTCTGTTGATCTGATTGTTTACTTGTGTCCGTTTATAAGATTTTGTTGTTTTTGTCATGTACAAGAAAGCAAGGCAGTATTAAATTTGGGTTAAGAAAGCTATTTAAATGGGTTAAGTGGGGGAAAAAGGGAGGCATGTGGATTTAAACTGAAGTATTGGTGTTCACGGCGAATTTTTTAGTGCCTTTACGCCAAGTGGGCGGAGTCAAGTAGCAATAAGCGGGCACTGCTTTTCACTATTGTCGGCCCGCCAAAACGGTCACATTTCAAATTATTTAATTTCGAGTGGAATTTATACTTGAGATCTCTCATGTGATGAAGTAATTTGGATACCAAAATGAAAATCGCACAGCGTTGAGTTCAGCGGGGCGCGTTTGACCATTTGGACGGGCCGACAATAACTTATTAAATTTTACAATTAAAATAGCAAAATGAGAAGAATAAGTTCAAAATTTGCAAAAATAATAGAAATTAGGCGATATTTTGGCAATTTTTCGAAAAAAAAAGGTTCTTTTTGCCGAAGTCTCTTTAAACTTTGTACAACATACTCAGGCAACTCATTTCTTGCTATAATAGGAAATTTTGGAATTATAAACTAGTGATTTACGGATATTTGGCGACCTCTTATAATTCCAAAATGTTCTGTACAGATTCCAAAATTTTCTGCACAGGCGCGCATCTCCTGCACAGATTCCGAAATTTTCTGCGCAGATTCCAAAAATTTCTGGACAGATACCAAAAATTTCTGGACAGATTCCAAAATTTTCTGCACAGGCGCGCATCTCCTGCACAGATTCCAAAATTTTCTGCGCAGATTCCAAAAATTTCTGGACAGATACCAAAATTTTCTGGAAAGATTCCAAAATTTTCTGCACAGATTCCAAAATTTTCTGTTCAAATTCCACAATTTTCTGTCCAGATTCCCCGGAATCTAAACTTTATCGATTGAATAAAAGACAATTCATTTTATCGGTTATAACAAAAAAACAAGGAAAAATTTTAAAATATAAAGAAATTAAGCCGATGTCGATGGCTGTTCCGCGTCGTCCGTTCTGCACCATTTGACGAGCTTCGATCTGGCCGCCGCGCTGAAAATAAATTATGATATAATGGATTCGTGGCGGAGTGACAATTTTTTTCAAGTTTTTATTCGAAAAAATGAAGAAATAACTGAAGAAATGAGGAGATTTTTTGTCTCCCAATTTCACGTTAATTGTCACTCCGTCACGAATCCATTATATTGGTAAAACAAAAATTGCACTTTTGAAAATTCAAATGGCAATGAAAGAAAGAGGAAAACCTGCTTTTTCAAAAAATCACTTCACGTTGGGAAGGTATTGTGTTTTCAATCGACTTGCGACATGAGAACGCGAGACTCCGCCCACTTATTTGTGCGCTAACTGTCTGCGTCTATTCAAATATCACTGTGTTCGCGTGGTCGCCCTCAAAAAAGTGGGCGGAGTCTCGCGTTCTCATGTCGCAAGTCGATTGAAAACACAATATTAAGTGCTTAATTTTTGTCGGAGAGCTTTAAAAAATGTTTTCTGTGGTAACTAGAAGAGTTTATAAAAATAACCAACAAATAAAAACTTGGGTTCATCGCTGAAAATTGTCTGTGATTTTTTTTTGAAGTTTAGCCAGGTATAACACAAATGTGCGCAGTTAAAATTAAATTCTGTTTGAAAATTTGAACTCTCTGTGTTATGGCGCGACCAGAAATGAAAAAAAGGTGGTCATAAATGCAGAAATTTCCCCTTTTTTCTAAATTCAACCGTGCGATTTAGAAAAAAAGAGGAAATTTCTGCATTTATGGCCTTTTTTTTTTCATTTATGGCCGCGCTATTAAAAACTAAAAGATTCAATCATAAGGTGTAGCTTGTTCGACCTACTTGACCCCCAACGAGGCGGTCTTTTAGAGACCATTTCACGTTCCTGTAATTTTCAGCTAATGTTGGCCCGCCAAAATGATCAAACGCGCTCCTCTGAACTCAATACTACGTGGATTTCATTTTGGTCTTCAAATTATTTCATTTCACGTATAAATTCAACGTGAAATGAAATAATTTGGAAACCAAAATGAAATCCACGTAGAACTGAGTTCAGCGGAGCGCGTTTGATCATTTTGGCGGGTCGACAATAAAAGTAGGCATTTTCAGAAAATTCTGATCGGCCCCAAGGGTGGGATTTTACGTTTACGGTTTTTACGGGTTTTAAGGGACCGTAAAAATTATAAAGCTAATTTGTTCAATTCGAGGAGAAAAAACCGAAATTTTTGTATTTTTCTTGAATTGTTTTCTAAAAATTATGCCGAAGTAGAAAGTGCTTTCAATTTAGTGGGATTTATCCAAAAATTATTCCAGAAAAAGCTCAACGTATTTTTCGAGGGGCTAATTTCCAATCTGACGCTTTTCTTTGTTGTTGGCCAATTTTATTTCAATGTTGGTGATTTTTTTTCTGATTTTAGCAAAAAATTTTCCTCACTGAACAGCGCAATTTGCGATTTCACGGTTTTTACGGACTTTTAAACTGTAAATTTTACGTTTTACGGAATCCGTAAAAAATTTTACGCCCAGCCCTGATCGCCCCAGTCGATTCCTTGGGGTCGATTACATAAAGCGTAATTGTATATACCGTATTTCCTCTAATTTAAGCGCATGCGCCTCTATTTTTCAACCTCTTCTCTAAACCTCTTCTCTAAATGTCTAATTAAAGCACACCCTCTAATAGATTAGAGGGTGTGCTTTAATTAGAGGTTCTCTTATATAAGAGGAAATACGGTAAGTGGATTTCTAGATATTGTGCAACCAAAAAAATTGCAACGCGGTGTTTGCGTACTTTTGAAATTCAAACCAAAATGGGAACATATCTCTTCCTTTCCCATGCTATTTCTTTCATTGACATTTGAATTTTAAAAGTACGCAAACAGCGCATTGCAATTTTTTTATTTTCACAATAAGATTGACAGAAAAACTCATGTAAATACATCCATTACTTACGCTTACGTACTTTGTCCTGATTTTCAATTTTTCTCTGGGCTCTACTGTTTTTCGGGTGCCCAAGAAATCACAGGCTGATTGGTGGCGCGATCCATTAGGCTGCAAACACTTCAAATTGAATTTTAAAAAATTTTGCAACTCATCAAAAAAGCCAAAAATAAATAAATAAAAATAAAATAACAACTCAATAAAAATCCACACGAAACATTTCGAAATTCGTGACGCGAATGGCGCCAAGAACTTTTATTGACGCATCTCGTGCAATCAATTTTACAAATCTTAGCAGATCTTGCAAGACCGGTAAATTTTCTGTACAGATTCGAGATTTCAAAAATTTTTCGAATCTGTCAAGACCCCTTTATAGTTTGTAAATTTCTATATAAGATTTGTATTTCCTAACAAGATCTGAGTTTCCTGGACAAGTTCCAAAATTTCCTATTCAGATTTGGATTTCCTATTATAGTAAGAAATGAGTTGCCTGAGTACCGTAAAAGCTTTAATACAATGGCGTGCCCTTCTATTGTTTAATTGCATCATAACTGCCGAGGAGGGTACGACAGAATAGAAATAGGCGAAATAGAAATGCTACAAAAAAGAACTGGAAAAAATAGAACTGAGCGAAATAGAAATGCTACGAAATAGAAGGGCTACAAAATAGAAATGAGCGAAATAGAAATGCTATACTCGGTATAAAACGCTGATAACTCGCTCCAATCGAACAAAGAATTTCGCATGCATTTGGAGTGAGGATTAGAGAAATCAGAGCAAAACATCGGCCACGGCTCTCTCAATTTTCTGCACTCTCTCGTTGCAAACGCGGCCGCGTCCATCACTGTGCGAAGGGAGCGCGTTTGCAGCGCTCCGTACTGAGAATACAAAATAGAAATTTTTGGGCGATGGAGCGCGTTTGCATCATTTTTTCAATTGCTCAGTTTTTCGCCGATTTTCCATTTTTTTTTTCTGAAACTGCATTGATTTTATACCTTTCTTCATTTTCGATGTTGTTAAGGGCGTAAAATATCTGAAAATTACTGAAAAATCCTATACAATCCTATACAAAAAAAAAAAAAATCCTATACAATGTAATAATCGGAAAATTCGAAGAATAATGCAAACGCGCTCCATCGCACCGATTTCTATTTCGCCCATTTCTATTTTGTCACTTTTCTATTTCGCGCTGTTCTATTCCGCTCATTTCTATTTTGTAGCCGTTCTATTTTTTCCAGTTCTTTTTTGTAGCATTTCTATTTTGTAGCATTTCTATTTCGCCTATTTCTATTCTGTCGTACCCCCCTGCCGAGTATTTAGAGGTTTGCACACCAAAATTCGGTCGTCTTATGCCTGCTTGGTTCGAAAGTGATTTGCCGAGTTTGGTGTGCAAACCTGTAAATAGCTCTGGGACGTTTCGAAACTTTTGTGCCATTTTTCAGCATGCTGGTGGATTTAAAATACCAAAAAATAAGAAAAAATCAATGAAAACGACAAATAAAAACCAAATAAGCGTGTGTTGTGTTGTCACATTGCGAATGCAGCTACGCGAAAATGTCCAAAAGTTTCGAAACGTCCCAGTTTCGAAACGTCTCAGAGCCCTGTAAATACCCGGCAGTTGTGATGAAATGAAACAATAGAAGAGCGTGTTGTTGTATTAGAGTTTTTACGGTATCAACGCACCGGCAATTGGCGCGCGCAGACATTGCGGAGCTTATTTTTCAAATTGGCGCCTCTCGCCAGGTGACAACTTTTTTAAAAGGTACACCCTCTAAATGTGGTGCCCCTCCAATAGTGGTGCCTATCTATGTACGCAAACACGCTGCCAGCGATTTCAATTTTTTTTTCGATCTCACAGTTTTTATTTGTTTTTTTTATTTCGACCCCGGGCAGACCATGTGCCGGCAAATAACTCAGCTCAGAATGAATATTTTTTTGTTGAATGAGATGTTCAAAATAAAGATCTCGGTGAGTTCTACAACATAGGAACATAATATTGGCAGTTTAATTACTCGTCTTTCCAAAAATTTCATTGTGAGCTGAGTTATTTGCCGGCCCGTGGTCGGCCCGCTTGCTAAGTATGGCTACTACCGTTCAAACGGTTTTCAGACATGACTTGAAGCTCAAGAGTTACAAAGTACATCGCGGACAATATCTCTCGGACAAATCGAAAGCGATGCGACTGGAAAAATTAAAAAGAAAAACTGTTTCAGCACTTCCAAGTGCGCCACGTCTCTGACGTGATCTGAGGCCGTATTCATTATGGGGCTATTCACGGAACCAGCAAAAAAATTCAGCGAAAATTCGGAGAATGCTCTGATCGGTCTGAACCTTTGAGAGATGATTAAAAAATACTCTCGGATCTCGGACATTCCCTGAAAATTTCAGATCGAAATATTGGTTTGAAAAATATGATTTTTATTTCTAAAAATTTTCAAAAAAGAAAATTTTAAATCAATATTGTGGTCTGAAATTTTCTGGGAATGACCGGAAGTATTTTTTAAAATTATTTCTCAAAGTTTCAGATTGATCGGAGCATTCTCCGAACTTTTTCTGAATTTTTTGCTGGTTTTTTCTATGTTTTCTTTTTTTGCTGGTTCCGAAAATAACCCTATGGCAAATCAAGAAGGTGAATAATATTCCCGACAGAAAATTTTGGAATGTTTACGGTGTTCATGGCACTATAAATGATCCGTGAATGGTTTTAGGAATAACGAAACTAATATTTTACTCCATTTACCGTACGGTGAATTATCATGAATACGGCCTCTCAAAGATAACAGCATGACTCCAAACATCGTCTGACCCATATCCGCCTTTTTTCAAAAAGTGTCATGTTTTCATGTTTTGGGCTGGGATAATGTTCACTAGTAAAACTCAGTTGAAGACTATTTTTATGGATAATCTGTTGCCGTGGGCTACTCTTCATTTTGCTGGTCGTCCTTCTATTCTTCAACAAGATTGGGCACCGTCCCCCGCTTTGAGCCCGTTTGGGGAATATTGGAAGGAAATATCGCTGGAAAAGTTTTTACCATTGTCGATGATTTGAAAGCCGCTCTCGAGAAACCTCCGCCGCACCTTTGATTCCGTGAAGAAGAATTTGAGAGTCTGCATCAAAGATTGTTGATTAAAATTTGAATATCCCTTGTGAAATCAAATTTACAGTTTAATGTTTTTTGTTAAATAAAGTTTGTTACTTAAGTTCAAAACGTCCTATACGTATCGGCCACCTTGTATTTATCATGGGGTTTCAATCAAGTGGGGCAACATCAAAAATGAAATCCCGCCCACTTTTTTACTTCACGCCCAAAATAAATTCGGCGTAGTTTCATGTTTTTTTTTGCTGTTATGTTTTGTCTCGATTGAAAACACAATAATTACTATGTATGATAATTTTTTATAAGAAAACAATTATAGACATTTGAATGGCTTATAATTCTCAGTGCCTACAATTTCTAAACCCAGCTCAATTGTCATAAAAGTATTAATCTTTCCGATTCCAACTGAACGAGGAGCTCTGTAGCAAATCACGCTAGGCAATATTAAAGATAACATGGAATGGTTAAAAAAAAATACAGTTTTTGAATCTTTATCAGATATATAAATTTGCAAAAAAACTACCGAAATAGGAACTGACAATGCAAAAAAGACCATAAAAGTTGTAATAAAAATACAGAAGAATGTGCAAATGGCACACCAAAAATGAGGCAACTCTGGCGTTTCGGAGACAAATTAGAACATTAAACGTGGAAAAGAACCCAAATCAGATATAAAAACAAAAATGTTAAAGAAATGTTTGATTTGAATTATTTTTGGTTAGTTATTTTTTTAGTTGGACAATTCTTTTAAAATAAAACGAACGTATGTACTCACTAAACACTTTCAAATGTAGACTAGTTAGAACAATCCGAATGGTTGAAAAGTCTGATTATTTAGCATTATGGTAAAAATCGATGTAAACGAAAAAATTAGAAAAAAGGGGAAAGAGGTATTTAAATGAATCAGCAATAATTTCAACATTCACCGATGTTTGCTTATTGGCAAAATTAGTTGGCGAAATATTGCTGTAATGACAATTGTTTCCTTATCAGATTGATTTAAAGATTTTACTTTATTTTTAATATTGATTAGATTGCTTTTTTCACACACGTTGATGTTCAAGTTGCTGCTGAGCTGCGGCCAGTTGAAGTTGCGAATTTCCGAGGTTGTAAGCGGATTGAGGAACAAGTCCGTATCCTGCTGGATATGTGGCGTACTGCTCAAGACCGGTTGGTGTAGCCGAGGCAACTGAAAAAAAGAAATTTAACAAGTAAAATACGTGTACTTTGTACTAATTAATAGCGCAGTATTACTATTATTCTTACATTTTCCCTGTGGAGCAAGACCATAAGCTGCTGTAGCCTGTTGGTTCTGTCCCATAACAGCAGCTAGAGCTGAGTAATCAATAAGTTGTTGCTGAGCAGCAGCTCCTGGACCGGCAATCAGCGGGTTAACCAATCCCGTGACGGCTGGATAGTACATTTGAGGAAGTCTGAAAGTTTCAGTGTTGTTATAAAATTCTAGATTTTCAGAGCTAGGGAAATGTCAAATGCTTGAAATGAGGCAACAGTGTTGATCACAATATCACCCAAAAACACGCACATGCGTGATAAATAATCAAATAAAGAAGACAATTATTCCTTCTAGAAATCATTTAAAAAAGCTTGTTTTTTTCAATTCGTTGCTAATTTGTTGTTTTTTTTTTCTGCATTGGAGTTAGTGCAAATGAAACTTTTAACAAATCGGGATAGAAAAAGCAAAAAAATGAAAGAAAAAGTAAGTAATTTTTAATTTTTGCCATTTCCTTGGGTTTTAAACGATTGTGACACATTGTAACCATAACCAAACTATAGCAAAGTTTTAGAATGCGTGATTTTGAGTTAGGCAGCCATACCTATTGTGTTTTCAATTTTCTTATTGGATACAGTATACTTTTACCCAATCATTTTCTTTTTTTTTCACGGCGCTGAGCTCGAAAAAATTAGCGAGCAGCAACAAGTAACCGACAAGAAATTTGAAAACATAATATTGAGAGAAAAAGGAAATCAAATCCCACCGAATGTAAAAAAAAACTTGGGTGCTCATTCAGGACTAAATGCAATTCTCACCGAGGGTAGAGACAAATTTAAATCATAGGTTGGGAAATAGGTGAAAATAAAGAGAAAGAGAGAGAGAGTATGGACACTTCAAAACACAGCACTATTGTATTCTGCTTTTGGTAGAAAAGTAATGATTGGCACACGTCAAAGCACGCCTAACCTTGGGCTTTAGGCATCCATCAATTCGGTTCAAACAGCCACTTGTCTTAAAACAGTTTTTATTTATTAGCGGGTGTGAATAAGGAAAGATGAAAATGATTCGTTTTGGTTTAATTGAATATGAGTAACCTAGGAAGGAGACGACTCGGAGCTAAAACACATTTCTTCGTCTTTTCTTGATCTTTTTGATATTCCCTGATCGATCAATTATATCAATTAAACTCAGATTGTGACAGATTTTTGGATGAGATAGGAAGTAGGAATCACACACAGGCATAACCAAACTTACCCGATTCTTGGCGGGAACAAAGCTTGAAGTTGGGTAGTGAGTGGAAGTTGCACTTGTCCAGCGGCCAGCGCTAAAATGACCAACTTGGTGATTCTTGTTAACACAGACAAAAACTAAACAGATGCGCGACACAAATCCTGGTTATAAAGGTTGTGGAGGTATAATAATGTTTAGCAAAAGCCAAAACACACTTGGGGATAGGAGTGTAGAATTCTGAAATAAACGTACCGGCAAGTTGAACGTTCGTTCGCGGCTTGGCGCCCAGATACGCCAAGTTAACATTGGCTTTTCTGCCATCAATGATTGGGTTAGGGTCTTTGCAAGCTCTCTCGGCAGAAGTACGGTCCTTCATTGTTACCTAGAAAAACGAAAACATATTTATTATCCTCAATATTATTCAATGTGTTATACTTTTTTCCCCACAACCGTAATTCTTCCTACGGTTGCATAATAAATTGATGGGTATAAAGATATTCCAATGTTTGCTAATACAATGCGCGTGCGAGCTTCTATGTATTCCTCTAGGACAACCGTGAGGCAAAGAGAGGACCGCAACATTTAGATATCTATTCTCGAGGCGGGAGAAATTCGTGTCTTTTCTATTTTCTCCCCGCACACTAACTATCAATGTAATTTCTTTGCGGACGCCCGAAAAAAACGGTTTGTCATGTCAGTCAACGCTAATGAGTGATTGATAATGAGAAACGGTTTTGATTGACCTCCAGCAAGAAACAATGTGTTGCAATTAGAAATTGTTCAAATTCCCGTGAGAGAAAAAAACTTACGAATCCGTATCCGCGGCTTTTCTGAGTGTTACGGTCAGTGATCACGACCGCTTCCTCAATGTCTCCAAATTGTTCAAAATATTCGTGTAATGTTTTATCACTGGTATGATAAGGAAGACCGCCGACGAAGATTTTGGTGAACATGGTGTCACGAGAGCCTGGAAGAAATCATTGATTTATTCATTAATTTCAATTTTGTTTAAATAAAACCATATGTCGGCTGCACAAACGCAACTGCTGGCGTTTTTTCTTTCTTTTTCTTTTTCTTTTTTCACTTTTTTTTCGATAACTTTCACCCTCAAAGTGGCAAAAAAACTGAATGAAAAACTAACCAACGACAGGATCGGCGTTTGTTGACTGTGCCAAAGCGGCAGCCGCTGCGTGTACCAGAGGATCTTGCACCTGACCGTACATTTCTGTAATTAATGAGTGAAAATGGAAACTTGGTTCAAAGTTGTGTTTGCTCGCTCACTTGAACTGGATATTTTAGGTGTTATACACAGGAAACGGAAGAAATGAACAGAAACGAGGAGCCCGAGTGTAGGGAAACCTGAAAAAATGTGTTTGTTGGTTTGAGCATTCAATTGTTTGCGTTGAAGTTTACAAAAAAATTGAATTGAAAGGAAAATAATAGAAAGCAGGTGGTGGAAAATATGGTATATAGGGAAAAAATAATTTGAACATTTTCCGACAAAATTATGAAGAAGAAATGAGTGCCACACTCTTAACAATATGGTTTTTTTTTCACTAAACAGAAGCAGAAGACCAGAAACCGTTTTTCTCAACACCTAAAAGCTAGGTAGGCAGGCAGAACGAAAAGATAAGATAACAGTGGATCCGAAAGAGCCGATGAGAGAGGAGCGGAGCGCGCGCGAAATGTTTCAACAGTGTGCGGGCTTTTGGTGGAGCAGCAGCCTCCTGTCAAAGTTTTCCCCTCTCCAAACAGAAGCCGGCCGCCCGCCTGTCCTACCGCACAAAAATTGTCGGTGCACCTCTTGCTCTTGGCTGGTCATTTTTTGCCATAATATTTCAATATATGAGCCAAAACGCAAACATCATCCATCCACTTCATTCGGTTCTATGTACATATTTGAAATATCGATTTCTGGCAAGTGATCCAGAGAGAACGAAATATTTATCGAATTGTGTCATGTCATATGACGCCAGCATCAAAAAAGCAAGACAGGCGGCATTCTGAAAAGAAAAGAGGGAGGATGGGAATGAAAAAGAATATATAGTGACAACGAGTGGGTGGATCGAAGGCTCACTCAGATGATGCGGAGCAGTTGGTTGCAGGGGCCGGCCGTCTCTGATCGGAAATAGTAGAATGCAGTGCCGATGAAATAGTCAACGGACAAAACAAAATGGGCGTGTTATGAATTCAACTTACTCAAGATGATTGACTATGAAAACACAGTACGATGAATGAACAGACTAGGCTATTTATGGCTGCCAAGAAAAAGGCATCGAAGGCTCCCTTTATTATGTTATTGTCTTCCACTCACTCCTCAGAGGATATTTGCTAATTGTTTAACACATCCGTGTTTCTGGAGTGGAATGTGTGTACGAATGTATGTATCTGTTTAATTTTCGAAAAAAGAAAGAACGCACAATTCTCTGGTCTCTCCCGAAAATAGACACATTGCTACAAAAACAGAAGATAATACCGTGCTCTCAATGTGCTAAGACTAAGAAGATCGCATGTTTGGACAATCCGAGAAAGGCATCGGGAGAGCGAGCAGCACAAAAAAAAACAACGCCAAAGTGAAGCACAAAAATCGGAACATTCGTCTTGTTTTTAAAAATACAATTGCACAAATCTGTGCGCTTCGAGTATGGGGCTCCACCGCCCAGCCCCTCACCGCCTGGTTAAACAATAGGAAGACTTGGGAAAGCAATTGTTGAACGAAATACGAAAGAGCACTCTGAATTTGGCGGTTCGCCACAATTATTCGCAGTTTTCATAAAGTTGAATGAGTGTGAGAAAAATGAGTGCTCAAGAAGATAGTGAAGTGCTCTGATGTGCTGTGATGTGCACAGAAATTATTATGAACAAGAGACCAACGGAATCCTTAAGACTACAGTAGATCTGACAATCAACTATATTTTTATCACGTCACTATTCAAGTGCATAAATTGCTGTTTTTAACAGTTAAATCAAAAAAAGCATTTTCCCATTTTAACACGTCATGCATGCCCTCAATACCTAACGGACACATGACTTGAAAAGAAGATACGAACCCGTTAGAAACATATTTATTTTGAACTTTCCGTAAAACAGTTTGCTTATTGACTAACAACTAATAAAAAAATGAGTAATTAACAGAAAGATCGGGTGAAAAATTGAACAAGCATGGTGGAAAGCAGTCAGCTGAGTTGTGGCCGGATGGAAAGCAAGAGGGTTGGAGATGAAAGAGGAGGTAGCAGAAATATATTTTGAGTGAAAAGAAAACTGGTCTTAAAGGAGGTTGGTTCATCGCCAAAAACAAATAGGCAAAGAGCCGGCGAAAAGTGCGAACGAGCCAACTCGAACGAACGAAACATGAGACTTTTCGCGGAGACCGTCTTCTACCATTTCTGCCCACCGTTGCGCAGGAAAAAAAAAACACACAGCGGCGTGTCTCACTAAGGACACACTGATGATGTGCGGAGGGCTGTCTGATAACGGCAGATGCCAAACCTGCTGATGTGATCGCAAACAGAAATAAATAAAAAGCGCAGTCAATTATGATTACGCGTGTTTTGCGGCGGTCTCATTCGTTTTCTTCTTGTCCGACTACGCGAAGCGAAAGTGAAAGAATAGCAACAAAAAAAAGGAGGCGTGTCTGTTGGATACTTTCCAAGGGCTATAAACAGTCGACTCCGTTTGCGTGGATTTATTGCGGTCATCGTGTTCTGAGAAGACACTTAGTGCAATTGGAGGAAGAAGGAGAGGTCTGGTGAGCAGATGCCTGCGCAACAGCGGTTAAAATGGTTTAACAATTCATTGTAAAGGTCCGACCACATCAGCATCTAGCATTATCACTTCTACAAAATAGTAGTCTAATGCATAGATTAGAGGATGGTGGTGTAGCGGATAACATACATGTGTGATGAGGAACATGTGTTCGTCATGTTTCACACTACCGTATTCCAGTTTGAATTCTAGGCATTGAAGAGGGACGCCAATTTGTTAGATAAAACAAGGAAGCGGGATGGGAATAGAATGATTGTTTTTATCCGCTCCATTCACAAAACTAACAAAATCCGTCCAGAAAATGAAATACGAAATTCTATTCGGTTCGCAACATCTCAATTCGCAAAGACTTTATTTCATTTCACCGCTCCTCTTCCGTGCATTCCGTGCCTTTTGCGTACTTCAACTTCAAACTCTTTCTCTTCTTATTTTTCTCAATCAGTGAGCCAGACCTCCCCAAGAAATGTGATTTGCCGCTTCTTTTGTGTCAGTGAGCTCAACTATTCTTGAGTTGTGATGACAAACGATTTGGAAAAGGATATGGGAGGAAAATACGAGACGATGTTGGCAATGGTACGGAAAATGAGAAGTGAACTGCAGAAGGAGACTGTCAAGCGGAAATCGAGAGGGAGAAAGAGAAAGTGAGAGAATGAATCGTTGATTGCGTTTATTTGGCACAAAGAGCACCTAATTGAACAAAAGAGGAGTTGAAAGAAAAATAAAAAGAAAAGGATGGGCGGGGAATACCAGACAAAGAGAGGAAAAATAAGAAATTTTGAAAACGACGGTGAACCCGGCTGTCGAGATCCGAGATCCAAGATCCGAGATAATAAGCTGTGAAAGCTGAAAAAGTTGTAGCAGTATGGGAATAAATTAATTGTGAGAATGAGACATTTCAGTTTTATTTATAAACTTTTATTTCATTCTTTCTCACTCTCTCTCTCTCTATTTTCTCTGGATGCATCGCATCGCATTTCGTTTCAACGACAGGAAGCAAAGAGCCTACCGACTAACAATACACATAGTTAGGATGAATGAGGCCGGCATCACTTGCCGTCCGCTGTAAAGTGTCCAGGAATCTATCCGAGACTGAATTCCAGTACTCTGTTCATCTCTCATTCCCTCTCTCTCGCTTTCCCTCTCTTTTATTCCTTTTCTTTTTGCTTCCCGCCGAGCGCTGAAGACAACTGTCGAGCAGCTGGTGACCACGTAAACACCATCCTTCAACAGGTCCGCCTCACCCGACGAATTTGCTCTCCACTGTGTTCTCCTGCGGGGAGGGGCGGCTCACAGACTCATGCACAGTCAATCGTGTTTATACTTTCCGTTCCGCGTGCAAGCCCTTTAGTTTGAGCATACAGATTATGAGTGTAACCCGAACGAATCGACGGAAAGATATGACAGTGGTTTTCAAATCGAACACGAAATCAAGCGTCATGCTCGGAAAATAGAAAGAGAGAGAGAGAGAGAGAACGTGGCGAAAAATGAAATATTAACGGATTCACACGCAAGTACAAAATCGAAAAAGAAGCTCTCTTTCTGGACTTTGCCAGCCATGCATGCATGCACCAGCATTCTTCAGGTGTACGTTGCAATGGATTACGTGAAATTTGTGTGACTCGATTGGAAAGAGCGTGAGACCCGACCTCCAGCTTCTCTTTGTTTCTTTCTCATTTCTTGCCAAACTTGGGAAACGTTGTGGGATGGTGAATTGAAGATGAGAGAGCAGGTTTCAGGGTGGAGAACCAACTTATCTCTCAACAAATTCCACTATTCAATTCAATGAATTTCTAAGTCGGAGAGAGGAGCGTATGACGGACATATGGTTGCCAAATGACAGGGCATACGAATAGCTGCTTGGTTCGGATGGGCAATGAACTTGTTTCCTCGTTTTTTTGAATAAGAACGAAAGAAAAAGAAGAAAGAAAGCAAAAAAAAAAACCATCACAGTATGAATTAGATTAGAAAAATATGTAGAATGGCTACCACTATTATGAGAGAACCGAAAAAGAGAAAGTAGAAAAATAAAAGCACGAGTAAAAATTAAAAATAAAAGAATCAAGTGGAAAGAAGCAAAAGTGTTAAAAGTTGACACTTTGAAAGTGGCGAATGATGACGAATAGGAAAATGCGGGCCGGCCCGTCAAAATGTTTATATAGTCGAGGTTTGATGCTGCCAATTTCTACTTTTTCATAGCTCCCGCTAACCTTTTCTATATTTTCTAAACACAATTGTACAATAATTTGAAATTGAAGGTAGAGCCAACGTAATTTGCTGCTTCCTGCCAGCGGGCGACTTGAAACGGAAGCAGAGACAAGCACAATAGAATACTTTTGACTCGAACCACATCAATTATTGAACATTGCGCTTTTTGGGAGGTGGAGGAAAGAAAAGAACTTTGGAAAAACTGCCAGTGTAATTCAGTTGACAATGAGAATAGTTTGGTAGCCCCGAAGTGAGCATATGACGCTGCTGGGCTTAAAATCTTTACTTAGGGATTAAACATTGTCGTTTTGACTTTCTTTCTCCCATTCTTAACTATTCTTACTTTGCTTCAGAAATCAACATTAAAAATGAAATGAAAATGTTGCTCGGGTCCGGCTCCATTTCCAAGAAAAGGCACGAATAGAAAAATCAGTGGATTACAATAGAATGTTTATGACTGTCTCCGCGTTTCATTCCAACAAAGTCATAAAACTAGTATACTCTCTATGATGTTTTGAAACGAATAATGAAAAATAGGCAAAGAAAAGACGGAGCAGCTGATGCGTCCAGTTCGGATAATATCGAAAGGTGAGCAAAGGTATTACACTAAATAGGGGAATAGTGGCACAGAGGAAAACGAGCAGACCTAGTGGTGATGAAGAAGAAAATAGCAGTGTAACTTTACAACAACTGTGCTCCTCTTCATTCTTCGACGGAAAACTGTGCAATAGGAAAGAAATGCGGTGGGGTAAACGAGTTAGGGGCCATACATATTTACTATTGTTATTTGTTTCTTGCCGGTTACAGTGTGACTTCAGCATTATAGAAGCATGGTATTTTTCAATATACCATCTTCTGGAGCTCAATGAAAAATCTCCAATGTGAAGCCCAGTATTTAGACTTTAGTGAGTGGCGCTTGTCACTGCGATAGAGCTGAGTTCTATTTTGTAACCAGTTCTATTTGATATAGTTTAAGAGAATTTAAAATAAATAATGAATTATTTGAACCAAAACAAGTGATAATTTCGCAGCATTATTTCTGACTGTTAACTGTAATTAAATTTAAGATTTGTAAAATTTAAAAAAAAATTGTTCATTGACACTCACACACTGTCAGTTGAAAACCTGTATTTACAAACGGTTTCATATTATTATCGATTTAATTATCTTGCCGGATACAGTAAAATTTTACGTGAAAGATCTGTATACACCACAGTAATTTTAATAAATGAAAAATCCACGTGTGGCCAAACACGCTCAGCTTTTTCATTGCGTTCAGTTGAAAAATCTGAGCGGGGGTAAAGTTGTATTTTGTATTTTCCGTGTGAAACTGCAAACAGATTAAATCGATAATAATTGCTTGAAAAACAAGAAAATTCTTAACATCGCCTTGAGGATAATTTTGATGTAAACTTTGCGCAATTAAAATGGTGGTTCAATAAGCTCAATACGGAAAAGAGTAAAGAATGAATTTAGATTAGTAAAGAAACCAACACAAAAGAATCGCCTGGAGCAGTTTTCAATTTCCACCTCCACTGACAATTTCTATAAAAAAGGACATAAAATAAATATTTAGATTTTAGTCTAAAAAGAAAAGGAGGCTTGTGCGATTGTGGAAGGAACGGAGAGTGCATCAATATATGAAAAATTCAAAGAAATTGAATCTGCCAGAACGAAAAAATATGAAAAGAAAAAAGTGATTGACAGATAGAGACTTTGGTCACGTTCCCTCGAGGGTACGCACTTCTTTTGCATAACTAATTGCGATTCCAGTATTTTTTTTTGTTTTTAAAAGTTTGAAAAAATTGATAATTTGTTTAATTCAAAGATCAATGTTTTGTATCTTTAAAAATAAAGTTTTACGACTTACAGTACGCCCTACTATTCTCATGCATCAAAAGAGATGCAGTCATCAAGAAAAACCACGCCCACTCTCATTTTTTCATTGCGATCGTTTGAAAAATATGAGTAGGCTTGGCCATTGAATTTTGTGGTACTGCATACAGTCACGGGATGCTGGCGGCTGCCTTTTTTTCAAACGCTTTTTTTGCAACCGGCGCCTCGCGCTGCGGTTGCGTCGCGTGACAACGCTGCGCATCGTTCTCTGCCTGAAAAATTAACTTCAAAATTTTTTTTCAATGGCGCGAACTTTCGCGAGGGCAGTCGCCAGCACATCCCTGTACAGTAAAAGGCCAAAAAATATTTTTAAAAATTAAAAACAGAATATAACCCCGATGACTGTTGTCAGCGATATTCATCTGGGAAATTTATTTTACTAGATTTCAGATAGATCTTCTAAAACAAAAAAAAAAACCGTAAATAATTTTTGTACAAAATTGCCTTTTGATTTTTAATAAACGTCGTTTTTATAGTATTGTTTTAAAAGAAATTTACAAAGCGTGATAGTATATTCTACATGTTCATTTAATGCACTAACTTTCACAAATTTATTATATGCCCTATGCTCTTTTGCATGCGCCGTTGAGAAAAATGCGCGCAGACACGAAAAGGCTCTATACGCAAGAGAATAGGGCAAACAATTATATAAAAACTCATTCTATTAACCCAATGTTGCAACTAATAAAAGTAATGATACTGGAAACTAAATAGACAAAACAGAAAAACGGAGAATATAAATTAAAACTTGCCAATGAAAAAAAACCGAAAAGTGTGCACTTCACGCTCATGTGCCTTTGTCTATTCTTTTTTATGGAATGAAATGAATTCCAACTTTAATTCCAAGTATCATTCCTTCGAAAATTTCAACAACTTTGGAGCAATTTTCTAATTGATGAACGGTTCGCTTGTTAGCTCACGATTCGGGTGTTTGTGTAGGAGGGAATCCGTTTGTGACAGCATGTCCAAAATGACACCTGGCTCCGGCCTCGAAGACCATCTCATCTATATTTTGTGTTCCAATCCGAGAATATGATGCTGATGTTCATGGTTTTTCTGTTTCTTTTTCGAGGCTTCCTTTGTGATATAACCAATGGAGTAAGTTTTTTGTTTTTTTGATGTTTTTTTTTTTAATATTTACAAGCACGCATAACAAGTAAAGAACATCTCTTTTTTTTTTAGCAAAATGAAACAGGTTTCTTAAACGACTATGGCCATTATGCGGATAACAGGATGCGAGCGATTGGAGAGTATTTTAGTGACCTAATGGGTTGTGGACCTGAAGGATGGTGTGCTTTCCGTTGGTAATGAGCTTTCAGTTATTTCGCTATTCGAACGTTTGCAAAACTTTCAGCTGTCCTTCTGAACGTCAATTAGCAAGAAATATGCAGTCTTCGCATCGAGTTTATCCCAATCCAGCTGCATTTGCCAGTCGGCGAAGTCAGGGGGGGACGGGATCTTCAAAGGGCAGTAGAAAAGGATACACGTATTTGAACAGAAGTCCAGCTCGTACAACTACATCCCCACAAGTTATTGAACAGTGTGCAAATGCATGTATGCCACGGTGTAGTTCAAGATGTCTTCAGGTGAGTTTAACAATCCTACAGGAAGAGCCAATTTTTTTTTCAGAGATACAATCAAATAGTAGCGTCATTCATGAACTCTTTGACTGCTATCGATGTGATGGGACAGCCAGTTAACGAGGGTGGAAATAGGAAGGTTTAAATTTCACACGTTGCTGCTATGTATTTACGTATTTTCGGCTTTCCAGAACATTCGTTTTTCGCCAAGTAAAACGATCGAGTGTAGAGATGAATGTATGCCATACTGTACACCACAATGTCTGGACGCTTATTCAATAGCCGATCGAAATTCTCAACCAAAAATTTGTAAAGCTGGTAGGCAATTCTAGCAAGTTAGAGTCACCTCAAGTTTTTTTTTGTTTTACAGTTTGCATGCCGGACTGCACTGATGAGTGTGTATCAGCTCCCCCGCTAATGGTACCTTGTGTGTTTGACCACGTTTGTCATTGTCCGGCAGGGTAGGTTTAGAAAAATTATATAGTTTGAACAACTTAAAATGGACAATTCAAAATTTTGCTCAGGTATGTTCGGTGTAGCGATATGACTTGCTGCATGAAATACAAAACTATGGCAGTTCGATATAGGGATAGAATGACGTCAATGTCCTTCAGCGATGATGATGAAAATGACCCAGTTTGAAGTTATTACATTGCAAATCTGAATTTTTAATTTAGACTACTGGAAATGAAACATCGGTCTATATGGCGGAGTTGAGGAAAATGGGAAAATCAACACCAATAAATTCGTCACAAGTTGCAGTGAAATCTCTACCAGACAACAGTAATTTTTATTGGTTTTTAAAGCAATAAGCTCAAATTTTTCCCAGGTTCCATTGTGTACTATCCTGAGCAAGGAAAAGCGGAAATTTTGAAAAAGGATGGAACTGTAGTGGTGGAAGTCATGGAGTCTGGCTAAAAACTTTATGCTTAAATTAGCCTTTTTACTTTTTGTAATATTTAAATTAGTATGTACTGTGTACAGTTATTATGGGGGGGGGGTGCTACGGTATAGAACTTGAACGGAGTAGAACTGCTATGGAATAGAATTGCGCGGAATAGAACCGCCTCAAATTGAGCTGTACCGACCCAGAACCGCTCGAACAACTCGAAGAATTATTTCGTTGTACATTGTGAGGCCCTGAATTCTATTTCGTGCAGTTGCTTTTTAGTACAGTTTCATTTTAGCCGGTTCTATTCCGTGCAGTTCTATTCCGTAGCATCCCCGTTATTATATGTATGTATTAATGTACAAAGTAAAATAAAATATTTATTTTTTTTTGAACTGCTATGTAGTTTCATTTTCACATTGTACGAATTTTATGATAGAGCGAAAAGAAGGTTCAATATTTGAAAATGGTAAGAATTGGGGGCTCATTTCAATTTTTTTTTTGAAAAATGTGGGCTGATTGATTGTCAGAAGAAAAATGATAGAAGCAAATAATAATAAAAAATTCAAAAAGGAAATAAGAGAACATAAAAGGGATAAGGAAACTGATGCACTGGGACAGGGGGTGAAGAGTAAAAAAAATACATATGTATTACAGGGAACTATACACCATACGAACAAAAAAGGAATGCTACAATTTATAAGATTTCTGAATTATACATATGAGCAAGTTTACCATTCAGAAAAAAGATCTCTTTCACGTTGACTGCAAATAGGACCTCCGGTAGCGTCCTCTTCGTAGTCATCAAAATTACCAGTGTCTCCGGCGTGATACAAGGTCGGCACAATTGGGGGCTGAAAATATTTACAAGGTTAGGGCACATATTTTGATTCCAATTTATAATACATCAATACGAAGGTGAAGAATATCGTCCCAATTAATTTTTTCGAACCATTTGTGCTCTTTCACATCTTGAGTGCCATTCCTCATGCACCCAATGCGTTGTGTTCTATCTACTTCTAACAGTTTTTTGACAAGATCTCTGAAAACAATTTTTAGTTAAAGCTTGGTTTCATTTTCAATTTTTCCCTTACTTTGCGGCAAGATTGAAGCTTCTTGGAAACTTTAGTTTGTGCTCGATAATAGCGTCGTAAATTTCGGCAGTGGTTTTTCCGCGGAATGGCGGCTTTCCAACCATCATCTCGTAGATGAGAATACCAAGTGCCCACCAATCGACACCTTTGTTGTGACCAGTTCTGGCAAGAGACTCTGGGGCCAAATAGTCTGGAGTTCCGCATATTGTGTAAGTTCTGAAAGATTGTGCTCGTTCTTTAAGTTTTTTATGGCTTTTTTTGTTTTTCATCCACAGAGATATAATTTAACACCTATTAGTCCCCTGGAACCTATCAATTCGCCGGCGAGATCATCCCATCAAGAAGAAAAGATAGAATATTTTTAGAACGCTCTATGGTTGTTGAACCTTCACCTGATCCCTACCGACACGTTCGATCGGAAAGAACCAATCTCGATTACTTGAAAACAATGAAAACCAAACTTCAAAACACTCATCATCATCTTCTCATCCCCCACAGCCTCCTACGTAGACATGTCAGCTCATTCATTCGTATCACTCGTAACAATCGCTGAGAGAATGTCTGATAATTTATTATCTCTCTATTCTCCTTGGTCATTTTGTTGCCTAACGACATTTGTTGGATGAAAATACATAATGAAATACTAAGAGCAAAAAAAAAACTTGCTCACAGCACAATGTACACACATTAATTTTCTGAATTCTAAATTTATCTGTGCATGTGGTCCCGATTTTTGGCGTTCGAATCTTATGGTTGCGAAATTTTATCCTTCAAAATGTTTATTAAGGAGCCAAGAAAAAAGTTTAATAAGATCATTTAAGGTTCTACATTTTCTGGCGGGCAACAAAATAGAGTAGAGTTTTTAAAAGTTTGCAACAAGTTTTTTGTTTTTTTTTTTTGTTTTGCAAAAATTGGAAATATGAGTCAAGAGAGTTTTCCCATGGCATTTAGCACGGCTGTTAAGAAATTGGAAAATTAGACAAGTCAGCAAATGAGGTTTCAATTTTTTGTTTTAGTCCCCCTCTGGCAGTTGTTATGAAATGAAAAAATAGAAGGGCATGCCGTTGTATGGGCAAAGACCCCTTAGCAGGCAGCACTTTTAATCCAACGCCCTAATAATTCCCAGTGATGACCTTTGTCGGAGACGCAGCACTTTGGCTCCGCAGGAAAAAAAATAACAAAACAAAAAAAGAAAAGAAACAATGGCTCACCTGTCACGCAGCTCCTTTGCAAACCCAAAATCGGCCATCTTGATGTGACCCTCTTTGCTTAACATTAAATTTTCTGGCTTCAAGTCACGATATACCTAAACTACTTTATTGTGACTGATAACTGATTTTATTTTCTTACAATTCCCAATGAGTGGATGTACTCTAATGCACAAACGATTTCAGCGGCGTAGAAACGAGCCATCGAATTTGAAAATGCCCTAAAAATGTATTTGTGGTTTTGTTTTTTGTTTGCTTCTTTGTCTAAAAATGGAAAAATATTCATGTAATTGTGTAATTCCTAGCACTAACTAACTCCCATTCATTCCATTTCCGAAAACCTCACTGTCAACCGTTTATTATGGTAAATTTCTGTTTTCCCTTGAATTTCTAAAAGCTGTTTTTAGATTTGTTTTGTTTTGGTAATCTTATCTTCTTTGCTCACCTCGTGGCGCGAAGATATGAAAACATTTCGCCTCCGGGAACAAACTCCATAATCATGTACAGATGATTGTCGTCTTT
The DNA here is from genome assembly GCA_963572235.1 of Caenorhabditis japonica. NCBI lineage: Eukaryota > Metazoa > Nematoda > Chromadorea > Rhabditida > Rhabditidae > Caenorhabditis > Caenorhabditis japonica. The sequence goes on along the minus strand of OY754347.1, from coordinate 5,928,165 downwards.
CTCGCTAGCATACCTAAAAAACATTGTTGAGCAATTGAACGCACTTTTTCTTTTTTTTTTCTTTTTTTTCTTCTCACATTTTTACAATGAACGGGTGTTTCAACTGAAGCAGAACATGTTTCTCGTTGTGAACGTGTTGCGTCTGACGCATGTCCACGACACGACGAATGTTGAGCACTTTTAGTGCATAGTGTGCTCCACTGATTTTGTCGCGAGCCAGCTCGACTCGTCCGAATGTTCCTTTTCCTGGAAAAAAAAAGACTTTTCAGGTGCTAAATAAAATAAAACCATGTTCTTTCTCCTTTCCCCTTTCCCCTTTCTGTTTTCAGTTTCTTTTCCATCAACCTTTTCCCGGGATGGACGATTTATCTTTCATCGTTTACTGGATGGTCACTGGTCAAGATAGTTTTGGCGCTCCTGCTCTTGCTCCTCTTGCGCTCATTGATCAGATAAATGTTGCCGAGAAAAGCCGCTTTATTTCACTACTCCCCCTCACAGTGGAATTTTTTTTCGCGAGGTGGATCTCTTAGATATTGTTCAATTGTTGAATTGGTGGTTGTGCTTTTCTGCGTAGGCACAAATGCCATAATTGGGATGAAATGAGAAAGAGAGTTGATACTAAAAAAAGCATCACGACAAGAGAAAACACTTCAACACAACATATACTAAATCCTTGGAACTTCTTTCCAGTTGTTTTGTTTTTCCCAAACTTCATATAAGCGGAAGTTTTTCTTTATTTTATTTTTTCAAAATTCGGGGTCACCACACTCTCTTTCTCCTTCTCACATTTATCAAAGTGGCCTCATCAAAATGTTGTGTGTCCCACAAGAAAAAAAAAGAGCCCATCTTACTTTTTGTGCTGCAAGTCAAGTCAGCCCGACCCCATTGCAGGCAGAATTGAGCTTGCAAGTCCCGACGGCTCCACATTACGAAAAAAGGAAACGAATTTCTCTTGGGAAATGATGAATGGTGCCAATATAAAAAAAACAAGCGTTTTTGTCGCATTGTACCGAAATCGTTATAATGTCATTGAATACAAGGCAATAATTATTTTCGCGTGGATTGTCTACTCACAATCAGTTTGATGAGTTTTCAGTGCATTAATAGTTTTTTTTTACGTTTGAAAGTAAAGTATACGCACATAAGCTTCCACGAGGACAATTCTAATAGTTTTCCTATCCTTATCGAATGTTTAGGAAGTTTTGTTTTTTTTTATTTTTCAAGTTTACTTCTTCTATACGAATGCGATGCGATGCGATGCGACGCGCACACGCTGCTTGGAGCGGCTCGGCTCAGCTAGGCTCGGCTTGGGTGCGCCTTTTTCTAAATAAAAACAGAAAGCTCGCAGTGACAAAATTTGGCTCCATAGTAGTAGTGGTAGCGGTACTTATTAATTTTTCACGCACGCCACGTTCTTGTATAGGCTCTTGTGTTTGCTGGCTTGCAACCGCAAACAAAACAGGTATGTTCAACGATCCGTGTGCCCTGGGGGAGAAAAAAAAAAAGCGACGCGGATACAAAGACGCGGAAAAGAAAGCAATCTGGGGGGAAACGTTTCCAATTACAGGCAAATTTATTTCTTTTTCTTTTTTTTGGGTGTGTGTGTGTGTGTTTCCGCGGTGGACCAATTTTCTTGATATTTAGCTGGCTGGTCGGACTCGACTCGACACGGCACGCTTTTGTTGAATGAATGTGGTTGGAAAAGAAAGTGAGGAGAGGATGATTGAAACGTTACAATGAGTGCAGTCTTTCGTCATCACCCGCTGTTCTCGTATTAGTTTGCACCGATGCCTGACGAATATTTGTGTTATGCAATCTGCCGCTTTTCTCGCTTGACCACAAAATAAGAAAAAGCCGGGAAGAAAAATAAAAGAAACATTTGAAAAATAACCAAAAAATATTTTGTATTGGCTCTCAGGTCTCAGGCCTCAGATCTCAGTTTTCAATTTCCCAGACAGACTTAAAATATTTCCTTGATCTAAAAGAAAGCGAAGGGACACGTGAACGCGAACACAGCTAAAGCAAATATTATCAATCTTTAACCCATTTATTTTGAGTGTATTTTTTTTTTCAATTTTTCGCCACCTATCTTCATGTGGCCTCACCTGATTTTTACAACATAAAAATATCAATATTCTCTTGCTTCGGGCAACGGAGTTTGTCGGGTTTTCCAACCTTCACTTTACCGTAAATCTAGGTTCATGAATATCACTAAATCCTAAAGAACAATCTGCACCCAGGCTCAATTTCCTCAAATCTCCCGGATCCCGCGCAAGTCAAAAAACGCAGCTAGTTTAATTAATTGTGCGCGAGAGTGCGAAAGGAAGAACACAATGCTTTACGTCATACGGTAGCATTTCAACACGGTAAACATTATTCGGAAAGAGAAGAACGCGGGGGTAAAAGCGAAAAAAAATCGCTTAAGACGGCTCAACGAACTTTGCCAGTCTTTGTGCAACTGACAGACAGATCTTTTAATCTTTTTAAAGATTGGTTTTTCCGAGTTTCAAATTTCTTCAAACACGGAAAAAAAAGAACGGAAAAAAGGACAGCGACACGATATATCAACTAAGATCAGTGCTCTTTTTGAGGATTAAGACCGGAGAACATGAATGTAGAATACATTACGATTGTATGGCTTCTAAATCGGGAGTGCGCTGAAAATACCTCACACCGTGCAGCGTGTTCTTTAACTCTCGCGTACTCAATCTTTTATTGAATTTCCCGCAATTGTGTTAAAAATTCCGTTGTTTATACAACCGCAACGGGAAAAAAGGCCACAGGTTAAATCGGACTAAAACACACAGTCTATTTGCGATTTCTAAACTTTGTAATTGATACTCTCGTTCCGGAAATCTAAGTTTTCCTTCAAATCCTAGAGTTTTGCTCTGCTGTTGTGACATTTTGCGTTCATCTTTATCTCTCCTACTACAACATTTTGCTTCCGCTGATGCTTCAACTCACTCACCAATTGTCACAATGCGTTCCAACTGGTTCAATGAGAACGATTCGCGGGTCGGTGTGATGCTTAGTTTCATGTGAGTTTCCTCAGCGAGTTCCTGCAAATTAACCTTCCAAATGACCTCCCGAGTACTTTGCACCAGGACGTACGCTCACTTGGTTGTCTCCGCAACTGTTGTTGTTGGTGTCGAACGTGAACGACGCCGAGCACTCGTTCGAGCAGCTTTCGTCTTCCACGGATTCGACGGATGATGTGGAGGAGGACATCTAAAATAGAAAAAAAAAACATCCATTTAAAATATTAAGAATCTGGATTTTTTGGCATTCTAGAAAGTGATGGAAAAAGAGTGGGCGAATCGTCTATGAACATGATGGATCAGAAGGCTTAACTTAAAACGAATTTCTAGAAAGTGCTTATCACAATCTGGCTATCTGTTTATTATATATATTTTTGGAATCTTTTTCTGCTAACCAAATTGGCTACGGCCTTGCAAGCAGCGGAACACAACAAAAGAATACAACGTGTACGTTTTTCATTAGTCGGTGAGAAGAGGGTCTGAGAAGGAATCCAATACCAACAAGTGAATGGGACGTCAAATTAATGCTTTATGTTGTGTACAAGTATAAAAAAAAGGATGCATAGAAAAACTGTGAAGAAGAACGGAGAAAAAAAAAGAAAACTGTTTTATGTGATAGAAAGACAAACAAGAGTTTTTGGTTTTTCTTTGGCAAGAAAGACAACATACTATAGTGGTGTCGTGAAAATCAATTGAGGTACATAGATGAAGTGAATCAAATCAAACACTGACTGCACTAAAATGTTCCTATTCAATTCTGATGAAACGTACACGTATTTCTAGTCATCATCAAGTGTAACAATCACAGTAAATGTGAACAAACCCGCCATATCTGAGACGAGACAACACATAAAGGAAGAAAGGGGCGGGGCTTCAGAAAGAGAGCACTGCGGAGCCCGCTCAGATCGCTGCTCTCAGCAAGATTGGGGCGGGATCACGGCGCCCTAAAGGTTTTTTTGTTACCTTTTGCCACCTCGCCTCTTTTTTCAACCAATTGACACACGTGAGGTACTGTTTGAGTGATCATGACCGGAACACCGCGACCATCCCAAAAAGCGTTAAGAAATCAGTAGCGCAGTAGGAAGCGGAAAGAGACAGACGCAAAATGGCAGCGCAGTAGCGAACAAAAAAGAAAAAGCAGGGCCTTGCAAAAAGCAGTCACTCTCTTCTTATAGTAGTGGTGGTGGAAGAGCGTATGGGCGTTTTCTTTTTATGGCTGAATTACTAATTCAGAAGTGGGAGGGATTAGTTATTGTTTCTGAGAAGCCCGTAAAAAGCGGGTAATACCTAGAGAATTTGAAAGTAAAGTAATGATTTGTGTTGGTTCTATGTTAGTTTCGATTGTAGTTTTGTAGTTATTTATTTTTGTTCGACACTACAAAATAGCACTAGAAAATGAAACTAGGTACATTTTTTATGGTTTGCCAATTGGATTTTTTCCCAATTGAAAGGCAAGGCAACGTAGTGAAAAAATTGAATTCTGAAAATTGATCAAACTAAAGGGTGAAAATGCAGAAACTAAAGCAGCATGAAAACGTAGCATAGCATAGCAATTTTCTACGAAAAATTGTGGTTATGCTTTGTTTGAGTTGAATTGAGTTTGAATCTCGGTAAAAGTCGTTGAACAAACTAACCAAAAACTATCTCGATCATGAATGCAATGTATGCTCTTGTGACTTTGATACAGAGCATATGGTTCTAGGGAATCGCCGAAAGATTAAAATCGGTCAGCAGATGTTTTTTAAAAACAAACAGAGACTGGACTGGAAAAATGAAACAAAAAAAACAAACTAATTTGCTTAATTTTGAGAATTAAAATTACATTTTGTTATATTTTATTCCATTTCATTTCCTGCACGAACCACACAAAAAGAAACAGACAGCGTCTATGTATGTACTTCAAATTCATTCTGTAATTTGGGATGAGCTGAGCCAGCCAGCCAGCCAGTCATCCAAGAAAATAATAATAATAATAACATGAAAAGTACCAGAGTTGCTAGATATGTAGCTAACATGGAAAAATAAAATGAAATAGAATAACGAGCTCATTGTTTTGTGCCGGCTGGAAAAGTTAAAACACGGTGGGCGGAAGAAGACAGCACAAATTAGAATAGAGAAACATTTCTAACAGGAAGTAAACAAGGTTTTTCTCCAAAACGAAAAATAATATAATTTCACGGCGAAAAGTTTGCGACTCATAGTCGATCCAAAATTTGTTTCTTTTTAGGCACACTATTTTTAGAACGGGCAAGAAGCACGAATTGAAAGAAATGAATGAATTCGTGTGCGTCCTCACATTAGCTTTTTTATAGTAGTCATGCCTGGCTTTGAACCCTCCATTTTCTATTTTTTCTTTCCATGCATCTTGCAAGAGCTGAAAATTGTGAGAAATAGGCATGCTTCCAATCTGGACAACAATAATATGTATGTGTATATACACATGTACATAAACAGATATACATATAGAGTCTAGAAATAAACAAAAAAAAACGAATGAAAAATTGAACATACATTTATATATTCCTACTATAGCGGTTCCATCAAGGTTGGCGAATAGGGTGTGAATGAAAAATAATTGAAGTCCTAGAAAAAAATGAGACAAAGATGTTTACTATTCTGTGCTTTGATGTTTTGACTGCGAAAAAAAGGGAAAATAAAAAAAATAACCGTTTTCTCCCACGAACAAATACACACGTACATCCCGCTTTAACGTTCTTTCAAAGAAGCAACCGAAAAAACAAAGCAAAAAAAAACGCACGTGGTAGAAAAACTCAAATTGCGGACAAACTAGGTGACAATTGTATCCGGTAGGCAAAGATAATAGGCAACGAAGTAGCTGATTTATAAACAAAATGGAAAACTGCCTCGGAATTCGGCAGATTCGCCTGGGAGCCTGATGGTGCAGTGCTAAGTACTCTAACACAGTTGAAATGCGGCGGGTGCATATAGTGTCCGTATTTGAATCATTGATGCATATTAGGCTCTAATCATATAATAAACCCGTGGCATTTGATTAACGTTGGCACATTTTGTCGAATTAGGCACGAAGGTCACAAAACTACTAGAAAAAAAATTAGTAAGAAAAGTGAGAAAAGCGGCGACTAGGTCGTTAAATGCCGTAGGCTTGCCTACACGTGTATAAATTAATTTTTATGCTAAAAATAAATAAAGAGTTATTATTTAGCGTGCAAAAAAGCATATAAGCGATATGGTTCAATTACAGACACTATATGCATCCACCGCATTTTACATGTGAAATGGGGTCAAATTTTAGAGTTTTCTTGGGAATTCCCTTAACAAGGTGCAGCCCCAAATCCAAACCGGCTAAATAAGAACCACCTAAATTAGATAATTCCGGAAAACAGAATCCAGTCAAAAAGTAAAGACAAGCCTATTATTCATCTTCAATTTCGCGCAGTTATTTTTCACGTACAGCTTTATTTCAGGCAGTTCTATATCGAACAGTTTTGTTAAATTCCTATTCCGTCACAGTTCATCGCTAATTTATTTGAGCCTTCGAGTAGTATGCAACGGTTCTGATTTGAGGCAGTTCTGATTTAGATGGTTCTGATTCGGGCCGCACCCACAAAAACCTTTGTTTCGTGATCTTTCAGCTCATATCTATGTATTTTTCACGCCCTATTTGAGCTTTGCTCTTACTATCAAACTTACCTTTTTCCAGAAGCCAAAGACTACATATTATCCAAATCAAATTGTATAAATTAAATAAACAAATAAACTCACACAACAAGCTATGATTTGCTTTAAAAATGTCCATTTCATTATAATAAGCAGGTTATATACTTAGTGAGCAATCAAGAAAAGCTTAAATTTTTTTTGTGAAAGAAAGCATTTAGACCCTTTCGGAAGGTGGGTGGAAAAAAAGGGAGGGTCGGTGGGGTGGTTCTGAAATATGAAATCTAGCTCTTTCAAATTTCAATTTCATTGCGCATGATTTCAATAATGTATCAAGTTTCAAACATTTCAAACAATTCAACAATTGACACGAATTCCCTATATATTTGGAAAAAATTACAATAACCTACCTCACGCCGGAAGAAGTGGCACAGACGGAAGGCTCTCATTGCGGACGAGTTGGTGTTGGTTTTTTTTTCCTGCTTTCCTTACTTGCTTCCTTTTTTCTTCCAATTTTCAGTGGGTCACACAACAATAACCATGTCTTGCGAAAATGACATTTCTAGCGGAATATATCGAATGCACAGCGTATTCAAATGCGCGGTGGAAAAAAAAACGTCTTCCAATTGTGTCCATGTTTCATTTTTTTTTTCTCTTTTCTACCAGTTGTTTCCTTTTTGCCAACCGGGAACGCCCACTTTTTATGGTTGGGGTCTTAGGGAGGCATGTTCATAATTGAACACTTTTTGAAATATATTCGAAACATCCCATGGGGCCATTCTCTCAGCTTAACGGTACAAGCGACATTTGCAAAAGTTTTAGATGGCAACAAGTGTACTTTAGAATGATCGAGAGTCTGAAGGGAAGGGAAGGACCGAAGAACTTCTAATCCAATACGATTTTTTTTCTAATACTTTTGGGATTTGGTGGGGTGGTGAACGAGGTAGACCAAGAGAACAAATTTAGACAAAGAGCATCAAATAATTTTGAAATAGAGACAATACACACTTCACACCAAAAACTACACCAAACCTATACAATTATTTTCTTTCGACAATCCAATCCCATTCTCTACTTCACAAAACAGATGACAGACTACTGAGAGGGTTATTATTCCATTGTGTAAAAAGTTGATTTCCTGGCGCTGCCTGACTTTCACTCTCACTCATTTTCTAAAATCCATTAACGTCATTTGACTGGATTCATTTCTCTGGTTTTGCATAACGTAGTAGCCTTAGCCTTATGCATCACGTGAATGTACATGGACTTTATTTGCTCAAGTTCAACAAATTCACTAGGAACCGCAGGTTTCTTTTTACCGGACGTATGTACATACATACATACTTCCGGTATACGAGCAACTATTGGTCCGACACTACATAGAAATGAAGCATTAGAATTCCGAAAATGTTGGGCGTATGTATATAGATTACAGATCATGATATTTATAAGAGTGGTCTTTTTTTGATGAATGACGTAGAGATGTTTATTTCGAGCCGACCTTTGTCAGTGAGAAACTGTCGGTTGAGAGGTAGGTTCCCTCTTTTCTTGCGAAAATGACAATATTTGTCAATCGGTCGCCTTTTTTTTAGATCGGGCAGAGGCAAAAAGGGTCAAAAATTTTATAGAAGAGTGTATTTATTATAAATTAAAAAAAAACTACAGAGGGGTCAAAAAGTAGAGCTAAAAGTCAACTAGCTGCTGTTAACCGCAATATCCGCGTCAAAAAAATTCACTGAGTAATTACAAAGTGTAAGAGAAAAAACACGCGTGATAATTATTCAGATAGAATATAAAAAAATTTTGTCGGCCTGCCAAGACGGTCAAACGCGCTCCACCGAAAAAGTACTTGGTGATTTTCATTTTGGTTTCCAAATTATTTCATTTCACGTGTAAATTCAACGTGAAATAAAACTATTTGGAAACGAGAATGAACATCACAAAGCCCTGAATTAAGCGGAGCGCGTTTGACCGTCGTGGCGGATCGACAATATACATATTAACAAAATAGAAAAATGTTAAAAAAATCAAACAAAAATGCACCAGAGGAAGGCTAGAGTGTTCCTACAGCGAGCACCTACTTTGAAAGTCTAAAGAAAGCCGAGTTGAAGAGAAAGATTAACTGTAAAGAGCGGAGGTGCGAGCAAAACAAAAAACTGTTCAAGTTTAAAAGAATGCGCAAAGAAGACTGCAAACAAAATAGCTAGAGAAAAGGACGCCGCGGCGCAAAAAATACAGAAAACGCGATTTAAAAAAAAGAAATGACGCGCATTGAGGTAGTTGGTCTAAAAATGTTCATTTATTCTTTCATAAGTTTTGCAGACGGTTTCAATGACAACTCTCCAACAAATTAGTTTTTTGGAAGCACAGTTCAAGCACTCAAGGAACCCTAAGAGCACATATGTTTGTTTTAAACGCTTTTTGCTCAGTAAGATCATTTCAACAGAAGGACTTATCACTTATCACTTTTCGCTTGCAAGTCCACTTTTGTCAGATACTGATATCTATCCATTTCTAACTGTTTGGATGGATGTTTGCTCAGACACAAACGCAAAATGGCCAGATCACGGCACAAGACATCCTTCTTTGAAAACTTATCTTTTAACTGTGAACTCTAGAAGTAGTACGAAAAAAGTTATTGGGAGGAAGGAATGGAATGGGGAAAGAGGGGACTTAACTGCATCGTAAACTCCGGTCGGATCCCTCTTCCTCACAACGGAACTGATAAGTATCATATCAATAATATGATATGATCTGAGCGTTCTTTTTTAAAGAGACAGAGAAAAGAAATACGAAATAATGCAAAAACTAACTGGAAGGACAAGATATTTGATCTTCTTTCATTGTAAAAAGAATATGAAGGAATAGAAGTAAAGAGTATAGAGGTGGCGAAGATTACAATGAAGTTAGCAACGGGAAATTAAAAAAAATAGAATATAGAGGTGCAGATTGGATAAACGAGAAATAACGAGAAAATAATAGAAAAAAACGGGTTCAAGTACACCGAGAAAAATTTTTTATTGGTGGAAAAGCGGAAAAGGTAATGAAATGTCTTCCACTTGAATAAAGCAAACCTTCAATTAATGTATCATTTTCAAGTCAAGAAGCACCACCGTTAATCAAATTATATTTCTTTCTTTACACAACTGCTTCAATCTACTCGTTTAAAACTGTATATTGAAGTGGTAAATGTGCAAAACTTCAGTTTGAATAACATCCTTTGATGGTTGTTCATGTTGCGACCTACTGATAAGAACGGGTAAACTAACAGCTTTTCACATTGAAGTGTGAACAATACTTTAATTTTATGCGAAAGAATGCATTTGTAACCACTAAATATCAACCGGATGGATCATTTAGTCATCAAAACAAGTCACGCTGCTTCTCTTTTTTGTTGCTAGACCATTCGCTTTCCACCAATCGACCATTCAACGACCACGCACTTAGCAATTATCGATGAAAACTTAACAAGATGCATTTTATGTGCGATCGCAGCAGGCTGTCAAACTTGTGTTCTCATCAATCTGTAGTGACTGCAGTCAAAAGCCGAGAACGGGCTGAGTTTCCCGCGTGAGAACAGCTCGTTACGTAGGCTCTTCTTCTCCTCTTACACACTCATAACTGTGTGAACATCAGGTGCTCAATTTTTCGGTAAATATACAGGAAAATCCGCTTGGATGACTGACTGACATATCGCAATTGGTTAGAGGGGAGGAAAATGTTTAGAGGAAAAGAAAAGTGGGAAGACCCATTTATTTCGGTTTCAAAAAGACGAGATTGAAACTTCTGATTATGCAAGAACATTACATTCGAAAAACATTTGCACTTTATGTCCATACGTATATGCAAGAATACATGAAATGAAAATGAAAGAAAACAAATAATGGTAGAATTGAAACAGATTAGCACGAAAGATAAAAAAGTTAAGAAAAAAATGAAATAAATCATAATTTCTGATGCTTAATGTCACTCGATAAGCTATAAGAAGAAAGGCATTTCCGGGAAGAAACAAAAATAGGTTTGCGGTGAGAAAGTGACCCTTATCTAAATGCTAATTCGAGGGAAAATTGAAATAGCATGAATTCTCTACAATTCCAGTTAGTAATCAACATAAAAATGATACATTGGATAACTGATATTCAGAGAAAGCAAAATTCGAAACAAGAAAATAAAAAACGTATAGCGAAAAGGTTGTGAATGTTCCTCCTCTTTTACTTCCTCTCTTTCTCACTTCACTTTTATTGTTCCTATCCTCAAACCATGTAATTACTCTACACTTCTCACCTGCTCGCTATCTATAAAATCGGCCATATAACCGATCCCAATTGGCTGTGAAAACTTTTAGACGAAAGATCGAAAACACTGGTTAGAACCTCTCGGACGATAAGGAACAATAAAAAATTGTTTTTTGAGGCTTTTCCGGAACTGCGATTTTTCACATATTCATGAATACATTTAAAACATTTGTAAAAAAATAAATGACAATTTCTTGTAATTAATAAATCTATAAAAAGTGTGAAAAACATTGTGTGAAAAATCACAACCAAACATATCTGTTCAGAAGTGCTGAAAAACGCTTAAAAATATGTGCACAATTAATTTAAACTGTCAAACACCGGTTTCTAGACCAGTAGACAGCAGTCAGGCCACACTTCGTGTACTCTTTTTAAACATTTTTTAATTTTTTATTAAGATTCAACAAAAATCAAATCATTTTTGAGCAATTTTTAATGGGGTTATTCTCGGAACCAGCAAAAAAAAAGCAAAAAATAGAAAAAACCAGCAAAAAATTCAGCGAAAATTCGAGGAATGCTTCGATTGATCTGAAACTTCGGGAAATCATTTAATATATACTTCCGGTCATTCCAAAATATCGATTTTGAAAATTTTCAGAAATAAAAATTGATATTTTTTAAAATCAATATTTTGGTCTGAAATTTTTAGGGAATGTCCAAGAGTATTTTATAAATGATCCCTCCAAGTTTCAGACCAATCGGAGCATTCTCCGAATTTTCGCTGAATTTTTTGCTGGTTTTTTCAATTTCTTGTTTTTTTGCTGATTCGAGAATAACCCCATAACGTTATATTCTTAATTGCCTCGCCCATTATTAAAATTTTACCCATTTCCCTAAAGCATTATCTTCTTAAAACAAAAGTCTTCGAAATCATCATCATGATCGAGAAATTAGAACCTTGATTTTTAACCCACTAAATAGGTTATTTCAGAAATTATGAAAAAAATTAATAAACATACTTTAATGCAGACAAGCAAACGAAGAAAATCGACCAAGATGAAGATTGGTTTGACGGGATTGGAAAAAATATCGTTCATCACAATTTGCAAAACAAGAGGGAAAGCGGAAGCGATGAATCGTGTGATGTTTAAAACGAACAGTTTTGATTCAAATTTATGCAATAAAACCGAGGGCGGCTCTCGTCACTTGCATAATGATTTCAGCTTTTGTGAATTGTTTCGTTTTTATTTTATTTTTTCTAATGCTTAAATATTAAGCCATTGTAAAAAAAAAGTACCTACAAAAATAATATGAATAAATCATAAACGAACAGACTTGAAAAATGTAAAGGAAAGAAAAATGATCACACTTTTCCAACATCAAAAATATCTCTAATTCAGTTTTTACAATTCAAACAAATGTTTTTGAAAAACGTGAATTGAAGTAGCCGGAAAATTTGGTAAAATAACTTTGTCTAATTGACTAATAAATAATCCACAGGAAATTTCTGGCTAATAGCCACCGAATTCGGTGGATCTGGCAAATGCATTTTTCGTCCCGAATTTGATGGCTATTAGCTATTACTCATTTTCATTTGGCGCCTACCTTGAATTCGATGGCTACTAGCGTTTTTTAGTAACTATTTGCCGTTTTCCATGACTATTAACCACATAGCTGCCTATTCCCGCCAGATACGCGCCAAAAGCAGATGGCAAAAGACCCGATTTAATGGCTGTTAGCTGTTTTCAATGGCTATCAGTAAAACATTTTCTGAGTCCTTCGTAAGTTTAATTTTTTTCTTTTCCCAAACGGGGGGGGGGGGGGGTGGGGGCTGCGCAACAGGCTATTTGCAAAAAAAAAAATCTAAATTTCACTTATTCTATTCTCAGTACGGAGCGCTGCAAACGCGCTCCCTTCGCACAGTGGTGGACGCGGCCATGTTGGCGACGAGAGAGTGCAGAAAATTGAGAGAGCCGTGGCCGATGTTTTGCTCTGATTTCTCTAAACCTCACTCCAAATGCGTGGGAAATTTTTGTTCGTTTGGAGTGAGTTTTCAGCGTTTTATACCGAGTACACACATTCAGGTAATTATTTTGTATCAGTCCAAAAAACTTGATAAGTATCTCATTTATAAATTTTAAAAAATTCAGAAATTCAACAATTCGTTTTGTTTTTATTTTTTATTTCTTTTCATTTTGCCACCCTTTGTCCAGATTTCCTCTCATCGATTCAAAGAACAGAGCTCTCACAACGGCGACTTTTGAGAGTTTCGGACCATCAAATCGCTAATTGAATTCGCGCATTTTCGTGTTTTGAGTGTGTCCGCATCCTTCCAAAAGGAAATACAATTTACATCGATCTTGAGATAATTCGATTCAAGCTGTTGCACACGTCCCGACAAACACTGGAGAAGAGCATCGCCCGAGACTTTTGACGCCGAAAAACGAGATAAACAAGTTTCATCTGATTGTCACAAGATAGCATATCAAAACCTGGCAAATTTGGCACTCGCGCCACCTAATTAGAATCGCGTGTGGTTTTAGTGTTATATAAAAAGTGTTACTGAAGTTTAATTGATTTTTTATTTAAAAAAAATAATATTTCAAAAATCCCCTATCAATGAACATTTTATCTAAACTAATTCGATCACAGATTAAAATTGAATTAAAATTTCCCGGATCATGCTTTACTCAAGTACCCCACGTGTCACACAAAATGCGCCAAATGTTGGAGGTATGCGACCGTCTGCTGCTATTTTTGAGAGGACCATTGTTAATTTAATCGCTGGCCGTTCTGACGACCTCTATCAGCTTAGAATAGCTACAGTAATCTTCTCAAATTTTACTGTTTTTATTTTATTTTATTTTATTTTATTCCTTTACAAGATGAGACCAACACAAGATTTTGAATAGGTGCCGGGTGGTTTATTTGATAAAAGAGGAGAAGGGGAAACTCCAGATTGGTGGCCATGAATTGGGGCTCATTAGAATGAGTCATGATGCCGGTTACAAGTAAACTACTTAGTGGCTCGCATTAAACTGATACTCAAAATCTGAATATCCCATCCCTTTTGTCATTTACTTGCCATTTTCTTGTAGAGTAGTAAAAATGAAGTTATGAAGGATTTTGACTACTCGTTTAGGCACTCATATGATATTTTCGAAATGAGCCTGCTTAGATATTCACAAAATGTGACAACTCAAATTTCTTCTCGCCTTTCCTTTTTGATATAATGATAAGTACTAAAAGAAATACGTTTCTATACTAAAATGTAATTTTTTTTCGTTTCAAAAAAAAATTATAGCAAAATTTCAAGCAAAAATTCGAGATGTCCTATTTGAGCACTTTTTGTCCCATAGGAATGCCGTTCCAAATTATTCAGCACTCTTAAAGTTCACTTTTATTTTAATTCTTTCTCTTTACAATGAAACAATAGTTTTGGTTTGAAAAATTGCTATTAATTGAAAATGATAATTATTCATAGCTTATCAATGATCTTGAACATTAGTCGTGATCGCAGATTTAATTTTAACTCTGATTTTTTCAAAGTTAATTTTAAAATTATTATTATTATTGATATTTATTTCTTTATTTTAGATAAGTGTAGTTAATTGCCATATTTATTGATTTAAAAAACGCAGTGCCCATCCTCCTTCCAAAGCTTCTACACAAGCTGCTGCCTAAATCCGGAGAGGCCCCAATAGGGAGGATCAGTGGGCGGAGCGTGGACATCTTCCAGTAGGCCTTCTCGGAAGAACAACAAACTCGAAGAAGGCTTGTCCGCAGTGCTCGTTGACTCGTTAGTGCTTCTTGTTGCCTTGTTATCGGTGGTCCGCGGTTCGTTAGGAGGCAGCTGTCACAAGTTACGCTATGGATGTTCATCATGCTCAGGCAACACCGTCGGCGGCGCCGTCACAAGCGCTAACGTTTCCCTTCATCGGTGACTTTTTGCCGAGCTCCGTGCTCACAACTTCTGACTACGGATCTGATTGCTCGTCGCTCACTGCCATTGACATTTCCGTGTCGGGCAATCAAGAATTCTCTCCTTCAGAAGACTCCCCTGTCTACATCTCCAGTGCTCTCCGGCTTGCAACAGAAGTTCCCGCAGAGTATGCTTTTACCCCAGATGATAATCTTCAAGTTAAGGTAAGTATTTGTTCATTTTTACTTTTACTAATTTAGTCATGATAATTCAATTTATATTTTCTTATCATTATTTTTTGTGGATTTCTATTTTCCCATAAATTATCCAGTCTCATGACGCAATACTTTCAATTCAAACAAACTCCATCAAGTTTTCGTAAAAATCTGTGAATAGGGGCCTAATTGAATACTATTTACAATTTTCTAATGTTATGATAAGAGACTACCGTAGTTGCAGACTGAAGCAGCAGTTATCATATGTGCACATTGTCATCAAAGCATCCAGGAAAAATTCTTTTTGAGTGTGGACGGAAGGTAAAATAAAAATAACCAAAATCAAATAATAAAAATAATTACGATTTGAATTAATTAACTATTTATTCAGATGTTGGCATGAAAGTTGTCTTCAATGCACAACCTGTGAAGAGCAACTGAGCAATAAATGCTACTACAAGGACTCAAAATTCTACTGTAAAGGATGTTACTTTCGGTTAGTTGTCGTTTCAAAACAATTGATTAATAATTAGCCTGCCCTAAGGAATTGAGTTGTCTAAATAAACAATAGCTAATCTGACTGCGTTAAATTGGTTTCAATATTTAAAATTTCATAACGGGTTTCAATCAATAATCCTCGTAGATAAATTATCACTTTAAATTTTTATTTGGAAAACATAATCCACAGTATTATTGCTTAATGAAAATACCTAAAATAGCATGTGCGAAGAAGTGGTTAATGAGGCACAGTTGCGCGAACATGGTACTCACCACAGCTGTCAGCTAACCTGCTCTGATTATGTAACTCTACAGTAATCCACATGCTCAAATGCTGCTACCCATCTATTATCAGATTTGTGTTTGCGATATATCTTCCGCTTTCGTCTATATTCTATTTCATCACACAACAACTCAACCAAACTGAACCGACCAGCCAACTGGCCAAATTAAATCAATGCCAGTTTCCAAAATTTTGAAAATTTAATTTAGTCATAAGTTTGAAACCGAAAAAGTGGGTGGGTAGATTTCAAAACGCAGCGAGATAGAGTAAAGAATATGTAGAATCGAATCGATAGTTCAACGTAGAGATGAGACATGACAGCTAACCAAGTTATTCTTTATATGCTTTGTGCTCCACACATTCTAAACCCAATAAATCTGCGTGAATCCGTTTAAGCAAACATAGGGATGTTGTATGGATGTGTGTGTGTTATCGTGTTCAAAGAGAAAAAAGAAGGAAACAGCGCGGATGCTGACCGAATTGTCTTTCGAGAATAAAAGAAAGACAACTTCATAGTTGAATTTCCTCCCAGTGTCAAAGAAAAAAAAGAACTTTCTGAAGAATTGCAACAAAAAATAGAAAAGAAAAGCAAAACCCTCTGCATTCTAACTTTCTTCTTTTGGAATCGTTGGCGGGGATCATAATACCGCCAATGAGCTAAAACCTAACAAAAAAAGAAACAATTGACTTCTTGATACCCATTGATGGTATACAAATTCAAGTAGATGATTGTGTGTTTGATAGACCGAAGCGCCTTGTCTTCCGTTTTCCGCGTGACAGATGGCCTCGACATGTTGCATGAGCTCAGATATACTGTAGCCACTTAAAGAATCGGCTCATTTTATCTTTTCACTAACACATTTATATACACTGTGAACACATGTTGTATCCATTTCCTACAGTTGCAGGGAGTTCGGTCCAAAATGTTCATCTTGCGATCGGATCATTCAGGCGACTGATTGGGTGCGGAGAGCAAGAAGTTTTGTGTACCATCTTGCGTGTTTTGCTTGTAATCAGTGCAAAAGGTAACGTATGGTTTTTGAAACATTCTGTATTCTATAAATATTTTTTGCAGACAATTGAGTACCGGCGAAGAATACGCTCTTCAAGAGGGTCGCCTACTGTGCAAGCAGCACTTCGTAGAACTTGTCGAGGGTGAAAGTGGAATTTCCAACCAAAAAACAAAAACGAAAAGAGTGCGAACCACTTTTGCAGAGGATCAACTTTCGGTTCTTCAGGTGAGAAGAACTGTATCAAAAAATATATACATAAATACAAAAACTTGTTAAAACAAGTGATTTTTGTAGACATATTTCAATCGCGATAGCAATCCGGATGGTGCTGATTTGGAAAAGATTGCATCAATCACTGGACTGAGCAAAAGGGTTACTCAAGTTTGGTTTCAAAACTCGCGAGCTCGTCAGAAGAAATGGCATCAAAAATCTGACGGTGATAATGACGGAAGTCAGCGCTCTTCGGTTGGTCCCCTGAGTCCGGGACAAAAATCGGATAGCAGCAGCGAAATGATGTATCCAACATCGGTTACTACCAGGTAATCAAAAAATGCATAATTATTCATAATTTTTGCCAAGAAATGAATTTTTTTTTTCAGCGCCGAAGATGCGATCCCTGAATCAATTGTAATTTTATCCTCTCTTCAATTTGAATGAGGGCATTTATCTTTAATATATTTCATATTAATATATATTTTTCAATTTTAGTCTTAGCTTTTTGTTCCACTGATTGCTGCCCACCCGATTCCCAATTCTCAATTCCAAATCACATCGTCCCCGCTTTATCATGATATGCACTTCTGGTTCTTAGCAATCTCACCTCTGATCTCACCTCTCCCAATGAATGCAAATTGTCTTAACCAAATAGCAATTGCATCTTTCTTCACGTCCACAAAGATCGCCTCATTTGATAACGTTACCTGTAAAAAGGGCACACAATAGTTTCAATCAATGTTGGCGAGTAGTTTAATCCTGCACTAGCTGTTTTCTTCTTCTTCGAATACATACATAAATAGGTCTTATTTGTTTTTTAACTTTTCTGATGAATTATCTGTTCAATGCTTCTTTTGTGATCGCTCTCTTTTTTCATAATCCTGCTTCATAATTTGTATAAAACTTTATATTCTACTGTAAAACTTCCACTGAAACCTGAAAATTTTAAAGAAAAATGCGAAATGGCATAAACGTTATGACCCCTCAGCCGTCTGTCTCGACCCAAGAAGGCATAACCTGTTCATTCAGAAGGCATCCTCTTTTCACACAACCAACCATGTTCACTTCAATTTCACACTTACTTTCTACAATTTGATAATTTTTCTCGTCATATTGAAAAAAATAACAAAAATAAGTTTGGCGTGAAAATAACGAGAGAGATCGTCTCAGTTACTTTTTGGTCTTGTCAGCCCATTCTGTACATAAAGTTGGGAATTTCAAAAGTTTTAGAAGCAGGAATTTTTACACTTTTGATTTCAAGGTGTGTCTGGTTTTAAAAAAGTTAATGAAACATCAGAGTTTCTACATTATTTTATAAAGGGGCATAAATTAGTGATGGTGAATGAACAAAAAGTCCCTCACGTCGCATTTTCCCCGTGTCCTTCTTCTTCAAAAGTTTAAACGAATTCTAGTTTGTGTCTCGTTGTAGTGGCCAGTTTCAGTTGGGCTATGCTGAATTTGACCCTCTTGTATACTTTCCTACTTTTCTCGCTTGTTTTCGTCGCACTTATTTGATCAGATCTCCTCCACAACTTCTCTTCGTTTTCCTCTTTTAATTTTCACCCCAATTTTAGCGGTTCTTTTTCTTTATTTGTGATTTTTATTATATGATCGAGACTACCGTAGCCAAACAAAAGCCACCCCCCCCCCTCTCTCTCTTATTTTTTGTCGTTTTCTCTGTCGACAATAAAGAAATAGGCGTTTTGTAATTAATTCCTTCCCGTCGGCTGTCGGTAATGTACTCTGAATGTCTGAATGACACCGTAGGAGTGAAAAGACGATAGAAGAAAAAAGGAGTGAATCAAATCGAATCGAGTCGCAGAAAAGTGCGAAACTTGCGGCAAAATGAGTAAATTCAAGGTCATTCACGCTTGCATATTTACTGTAAAATGGAAGTCGAGAGGGGGGAGGGAAACAGAAGCGAGAGCGGGTAAGTACCTTTCAAAAAAAGACAATGTCCTCGTCCCGCCACTCGCTATATTTTCCAAAACGGGGAACCGATAATATGTAGTACGAAACATCACTCAAAATATAGAGTGAGAAGAGGCGCGTGAAGTTACGAAACAATTACCTCAAAATAGTGGAAAGTGTATGAAAATGAAAATGTAAAAAAGGAACTGCCAGCAAGGACAGCAACATTTTTTTATTATGTGTTATGGATTCGGACCAGAGGCCGGATCCATGATCAGAAAAATTACTGAGAAAATGTTTTCCAGAAAATGTTTATCTGCTCTGCGTCTCTCATCCTTATCACACGAAATATAGTGTTTTTCGAATTTGATTTTCCGGATAAAGATTTTCTTGTCGTTTTCCAGTTTCATGGATCAAACCTCTGGATTCGTTCATTTATGCACATATGTTTTACTTGATGTTTTTGGGCGGTACTGTATTTTTTTTTGCATCCTATTGTCAACTTTTCAAATCATAAAGTGGGCGAAAGAATGTCGCAGATAAAATGAAATATCTAAAAGTGCAGCATATCATCGGAGATGAGTGAAGACGTGTACACAACAAAAATAAACCGTTTTGTATCACCTAAAGGAGAAGTCATCAGAAACATAAAGAGAGAGAGAGAGAGATAGCATTTTTTCCTTCCGTTTGCATGACGGTGTGACTGATTTTCATCTCATTAAGTTGGTCACCTCTCGAGAATAAGGCGGTTTGTTATATCAGCATGTTGCAACCCATCTTTTCATTCAATCTGACCTTTCGTTATATTTGCTTGCCACTCCGAAAAAAAGTTGTTTCCGTCTTGTTTTCTCAATCTGTAATGTAAGTAACTACAACATCACACCTAATAGTTTAAAAAGGATAGATTATTGATTTCTAACAACTTTGTAGATAATTAATTAGTTTATCGCATTCTTTCCGAGTTTTTTTTTCGCGTCTTAGAAAATTAGCAAATTTGGTTAGACAAAACAAAAATCAAAATGAAAATCAGAATCAGAATCGCGCGGGCATTCCAAGCGACTGATTGATAAATTGACATCAAAAGCGAAGACTTTGTTGTAGAAGAGAACATTGGCGCTAGAAGGCGTCGCAACTTGTGAAGAGGTTGCCATACAAGAAAGAAGTGCACATGCAAATTGTACAACCAGTTTTCGAAATGTTGTCCATATGTGTGGACCCATATACTATGTCTCATTCACTACTGTTCACCCCGTCAACTTTCGATGCTATCAAAATTTTGTCTCGCAATTACCATTTTTGTCTTCTTCTCCTTCTCCTTTTTCTCCTTGTCTTTTTGTTCTTTTCTCAAATTTATTTGTGTATTTTCCATTTCCATTTCCATTTCTCACTGTCTAGATTTGCCTTATTAAAAATAATGCGAGTTAAAGTGTCGCAAACATAAAAATTAAATTACTGCTTATTCCAAGATTTTTATTTGTCGTTTGAGTTCTGTAGCAACAGTAATACTTTCCTATTTTTGTTTTGTTTTATAAATTTCAAAGTAGACTCTTCAGAGCCACCATTAGAAAAATATCGTTCCCTTCTATTTCAAAAAGTGTTTTTTTTCCTCAAATGATTCGTTTGAACCACACCAAAGATTTTCTTTTAGAGATTTTTGAAATCAGCATTACCAAAATTTCAAAACAATCCAGCCATTTTTAATTTGAATAAAATTCCCCTACTAAAAACGAAAAATTAACTTTACACAACAGTTCAAGCAAATAAAAGTGGGGGAAAAATATGAAAATGTTTCCTAGACGCAATGCGATGATGCGGAACTGATCCATACCTAGACGAGAACATATCTAGACACGGTGCTACACTTTTTTTACGCGGTCATGAATAATGAGGATGATGTTTTTGCGTATCCTTTGAAGTGAAACTAATTTCTACAATGAACTTATACACACTTCCTTTTTGAATCTTTGAAAACGGTTATCTAAAAATAAATCGATGAAATATTTATTGAATAAATTCCCCACTTATATGCCAGCTGGTCGTAAACTCCAGATAACCTTTATTTTTTGGTACAAAAAATTGCGTACATTTTGAATTTCATCAGCGCAGCTGTGTTGGTCCTGTACAATAATGGGAAAATGAGAAAAAAAAGATGTAACATTGCTCCTGATGTTGCATGGTTTTGAAATTAAAACTATCACTTTCTAATTTATTTTTTGCTAATTGGAAATACCGTAAATTCTCTAATAGAACGGCCGGCCGGTCTATTTTTCACAACCCTCCTAGGAGGGCCGGCCTATTTTAGGGGGCCGTTATATTATACTCGGTATAAAACGCTGATAACTCGCTCCAATCGAACAAAGAATTTCGCATGCATTTGGAGAGAGGTTCAGAGAAATCAGAGCAAACCATCGGCCACGGCTCTATTGATTTTTTGCACTATCTCGTCGCAAACGCGGCCGCGTCCATCACTGTGCGAAGGGAGCGCGTTTGCAGCGCTCCGTACTGAGAATATAGGGTTAGGTTTACTTTTCAATGTGTTTTAATTTGTATTAAATCTTGAGGATTTTCCATAAAAACGACAAAAATGTATGAAAAAACAAATTTAGAAACCGGTCAATAAGTAACAATTGGATAAATTTAACCAAATTATTGAAAAAAATGATAAATTCATTTCTATATGAGAGGGGCAGGTCTATTTTAGGGGGCCGTTCTATTAGAGAATTTACGGTAAATATTAACCAAACTTTTGGTAGCCGTCAAATTTAGCGCTTGTGGCAAATAAATAAACTTGCCGTTTGCCGACCAGTGGATGGAAACTCTGTGCCAGTAATGGCTACCTACGATTTTTAAAGGCTAATAGCCATTCGCCGCCATATCCGCGCCAAAAGTTCTGACTACAGTGATCCTACAAAATTTTACATTAATGCGAATTTTTTTTGAACCCCCTCCAGCTTTCTTCAATTTTTTACTACTGTTTATGTATGTTTACGAAATGCACAAATAATTATCAATGCCAAAAATAAAAACTAATATCATTGCTTATGATTCATTTCGTCTTAGGAAAAAAAAAATCAAAAAGTCCACAAAACTTTTCTTCTTCTCCTTTTTCAACCCCGTCACATTGTTTCTCGTCGTTCGTCCGTTATTCATCTTTGCCGCCACCATCGGCATGTTTTTTGCCTTCTCCTTGCCAAAATACTTTTCTGTTCTAGGATCGTACTCGACATTGGGTGGCATAAAGGGTAAGGTGAATAAAAGTGAGGGCACGAGCGGGGTAGGAAGGGCAGCCATAAGTTTAAACATGTTCTCTTCACTGGCTTTCACTCGTTTTTCTTACGTTCGATTACCGGGTGTGTGTACAACGTGCGGCCTGTGATTTGATGAAAAGGCAGAACCGACTGATTAAACCATTTATTCTATGTCAATCAGTCCGGAGAGGGGAATTAGTAGGCATGCAGTAGGTAGGCAGGTTAGGTTTGTTGTGTTTGTACCGTCTTTTTTGTTGTTTACGTGTTGATTTTTCATTCTTTTTAGCAATAAGAAACATTTTCCGAGAGTTTATACTAATTGAGCAGCTTCTTTGGCTCAAGAAATGACGGCATGCATGAGCAAAATGTGGATGTGTTAGAAAATTAGTTTACTAAAAATCTAAATATTTATCAACCGCATTACATAACCATTGTCGTTTTCTGTGTTCTGTGTACGATTTCATGACAAAAAACAATGGCAAATTTCAATTGACGATGCTTCTCAATTTGCACACATGCTCCTCTATCCTATTCAAATGCTCAATCACTCTGTTATTTTTTACTGTACAAACAACAAAAACGGCAATTACAATTATCTGGCAAAATTTTATTAAAGCTAGTTCAGCTCTTGGCTCTTGCTAGCTCAGATTGTCATTCATTCATTTGATTTGTATGTATGTAGTACACATAATGTTTTCTTACCTTGTATTTATTTTTTTATAATTTCCACCAAGTATTTCTGCCTGCCTGTTCTTACTCTCCCACTCTTATTGCTTTCCTTACAATCTATCGTGAGTTTTTCCAATCACCGAGAGAAAATTCAGTAAATCAACAAAGCGAAATAAGAGACGGTAGAATATTGGAATAGTAAACATTTCTTACAAATGAATAGGAATGGTGGATTGTGAAGAGAAAAAATCAGGTGCTCTGATCGAGAAAAGAGAGTCGCGGGGGTCGAACTGTCTGCGCACCGTGTGCTTTTAACTTTCCACTACTGAAATAATGCATAATTGTTTCTCTAGTCACCGCCGGGATATGCAAATATTACCCTCTCGCAGTTTTTATTTCGTCTTACCGCGCTGGCGGGAAAAGGTAGGGGTAGGGGGCGGGAATGGGTGTATTCAATTTTTCTAATTTGAGATATAATTTTTGTTTAATTTTGGTTTTTTTTCTTCTTCTTTTTCTTCTTCTTCTTCTTCTTTTTCTCCTTTTTTCTTCTTACTGCTGAAGATTTTCTTTTCAGTTTCTATTTTTAATTGGTAATACATATTTCATTTAGTCACTAATGCCAAAATAATTTTCTTCAAGTCCTTTCTTTGAAATGCTCGGGCCAGTTAAATTTCCTAAACAAACAAAATTGTACCAAAATTTCCACTTTCCTACAACTTGTGACAGGTGCCGACCACTCGTCTTTTTTTTCGATTGCAGCACCGGCACATTTTACATAATTTTTTTCCCTCTAACTCCGCCTCCTTTACAATTTCATTCAATATCATACAACTCCAGTTCTTGCCCGACTCTTTAATTCTCATTTTTCATTTTTCCCCAAACAGTTGCGCAATTTGCCACCGACAGCAACCCGGGGTATGCAAATAGAGGCGTCACGTAGGTGAAAGAAAGTAGGGGGAAAAGTAGGAGTGGAGCGAAGTCAGGCTCCTGAGCCGCCACAGGTTACTGTGCAGCATGTTCTTGCTCACTTTTTCCTCTGGCAACGAGACTCCCGCACGAGAGGTCGCAGGAGGTCGTTTCTGAGTATCTGAGCGGCTGGGGCCTCTCACCAAATGCTCTCAACTCGTTGCGTATAATTTTTGTGTTTATCGAGACTTTTCCTCCATTCTTCCCATTTTTCCTTGCTCGACTCTGACTGCCTATATGTAAACGAACCACAGTTTTTAACCTCATTCTTCTTTCGTCAATACTAAAAATTTCATTAGGAAGCGAATTAGTCATTAAGTCAACAGTAACGGCTTTGATTTTTCTTTCAAAGCCGTTCTTCATTTTTCCTAATATTTTTTTGTTCGAGCTTTGCATCATCTTAAGAAAAAGTTTAATTGTTCAATTTTAACCGAAGTCTAGAGTAGTTTAGTTTTTCTGCGTTCCTTTCTAAAACCACTTCTTCTGACACTTCATCAGAGATATCTTCATGATGTGCCAATTGCCTCCCTTTTTTGGTTTTCCTTCAATAGAGTTAAAACAATTCTCCATTGCACTTGCTCGACTCACTTTTCTTAATGCAGCTGACAAAAGTGCTTCTTACGCAAACCTCCTACTCATTATGACTAGTTCTTTTCGTTATAATGTTAATTCACTGCGTGCTTTACAGTTAGATTTGACTTGACTACGGTAATGCGTTTAGCCAATAGGAAAAGAACGCGCACCGACGGATTATGCATAGGTGAAGTGGCGGGGAGAAGTGATAAGTGAGTGACCGTCACAAGAAAAAATTCTTCCCGTCAGATATGCAGCAAAATTTAGATAGGGCAATGCGACCTTGAGTAAAACAGAATAGAATAACTGCGAAGATTTCAGTAACCATTTCGCATACTCAATTTTCGTGCCTTACTTCTTCTCATTCCTTTATGCGCGTCTGTTAACACACTTTACACATCAGCATACCTGGCGAAAATTGCCAAAAAAAAAAACGACGACTGATAAACGCTAAAGGGTTCTATACGGAAGAGATGAAATCGAAACTTGGCTAATCATGGTTGATAATTAACGACGAGTATTTTACTTTAACGTTCGTTCCTACTGTACTTTATCAAAAAAAAACTGTTTTGTCTTGTTGTATTGTACTGCCTAATGATCTCATCTCATTAAAAAAGTATTGATCAATTAAGGGCGCATAGAATTCATACCGACGTATCAAATCAGTTGAGAAAAGAGAAACAAAAAAAAAAGAAATTCTGAGAGAAGACGTTATTTCGTTTCAAACCATATTGACTTCCTTGAATATTGCCACTGGCAGTGCAAAACGGAAAAAAGGGAATTTATGTATTCATGGGATTCTATATATATTTGCTTAGGCTTTGCTCAAATTTATAATTTTTCAAAACACATTCCAACTTTTGCTAGCGCCCACTCAATGCTTAATTCAATAATAGTGTAATATTGTACCAGGCGACTGTAATATTTTGCACAGCTCATATGAATTTCTAAATGTTTTTACAGCGCTAGACGAAGAATAGATTAAGTCAATGTGAGCCCCACACTATTGTTCTCTACGAAACAATTGTTTCATTTTCAGTTCCTGACGTTGTGTTTTCATTCATTTTTTATTGCTCGAAAAAGCTATTATGAAGTTTTCCATAGTCAAATGAGGTGACGGCCGGCCCATTTAGTCAACGCTCCGCTTCCATTTTTCTTCACCATTCACCAACTTTTTATTCATTTTCCTTGGTGCCCACACAACTACATACATGTCCACGACGACTTGACTTCATTGTGATTATTCATAGAGCCATTTGGCTTTTTGGGAAAGCACAAGCAACCAAAACGGCATTCTTTCGCTTGCATAGGCAAATGTCGCATATCGGGGGGTCGGGGGCGGCGACTCCCGACGACTAGAAGCACCGTCGTTTCAAATCGACGCCATCTAATATGCATATTTGAACAACTGCCGACTGCCGCACAGCACCAGATCTCGGCGCACAATGCTTTTTGTCAAACACACCGTGCTACAGTAAGCAATGATTTCAAGTCTGGGAGCAGTTGTGGGAAAAGCGATAATCAGGATCGAGTTGTGTGTTTTCGAAATGTCATTTGCTCAGGCGTCAATGCACATTTTGTTGAGCTGATGACCTCTTGATCACTGCATGTTGTCTTCATCTCCATGTTTCAACCCCACACACAACCAACTTTTTCCTCGTATCTCTTCTGATCCTCCTTTTTTTTTCGTTCCGTTGTCTTGCCTCCCCACAACACCGAATCAACATTTTTCCCAATCAATCACTCGATAAAATCCATCAAATCTTTATAATCAAAGACGTATTTTTTTCCAAACCCTAGAATCACTGGCAGTTGTGTTGGTTGTCTGTCACACTACGTAATTTTGTGAAGACTCGAATTCATGAGCCAAGTGGTGCTCAAAAGACTAGGTAATGAATGTGAAGTGTAATGGTCGGGAAAAGAGAGAGCTTCATACACAAGATATCATATCATCTTATCTCGGCCGCGTTTCAAATACTTTTTGCATATTTCACAAACTCGAAAACTTTTTAGTTATTGACAATTTCAGTTTTTGCCAAAAAAGTCGTAGCCACCAAAAACCCGTTCAATTCAATTTTCCAGCAAGGCAACTGTCTAAAATTGAAAT
This sequence comes from Caenorhabditis japonica, assembly GCA_963572235.1. Lineage (NCBI taxonomy): Eukaryota > Metazoa > Nematoda > Chromadorea > Rhabditida > Rhabditidae > Caenorhabditis > Caenorhabditis japonica. The sequence goes on along the minus strand of OY754347.1, from coordinate 5,901,638 downwards.
GTTACTGGCACGCGTGGACAACAAACCCATTTTCCTTATCATATGCAAATTTGCGTTTTTTAATACGCTAATGTGTTATTCGCAGCTTATCAGCCCTCTCTTTATGATCTCATGCCTGTTGCAACTCAGACTCTCCAAAATTTCAATATTTGAATTTTCTAAAATGCTAATCTTCTGAGCCTTTTGCAAATTGCCAACCAACAATTTTTGTTGATCAGTGGAATTCTTGAGCCACCTGATGAATTTTAAAGTTAGAACTTTTTGTTTACCATTTTTAAATAACAATGATAATTAGTTAAAAATAGTTTGAGTCTTGGCATCGTCAAATTGATTGAAAAGATGCTTGGTTATGCGAAACGCGGACCCTCATTTTTGCGTCTCATTCCTCTCAAGTTTGCGTCAAGAAGCTATCATAACAAGCGATGAGGAGACGAACGCGCCGCCGCAAAGCAAAAATCGGATCGAATCATTAGGCACATCCGACAATTGGCTGAAAAATACTGAGACATAGCGACCCTCACCAGGCGTCTTGTGTGACACCGGCCGAGTTAGTTGCGAGTTAGTTGCCTGCCTGGAGAGTGACTGATTTTATGCCAATATTACAACTTTTCTGGCGTGGCTCAATTTCTAAATTGCCTTGCGGATCAGATCATCCACCGGAATGAGTGGCCCCCACGCGTTTTCGCTTGATCCAAGCCGCCGATTTGCTCACATGAAGCACATTGTTCATATTCTTTCCGCAATCGTCGGAATATTACATTTTGTTTATCTCCGTCCCTCTGTCGTTTCAATTTGCTACTCCCCCCGTTCCTCTTCTTTTTGCTCTTTCTTGTTTGTTTATTTATGAAATAATTAAAAATTTGAAAATACAGTCGTTATTTCTACTTTTTTATTTTCAGTCACCCTTGAAGAAAAAAAGAGTTCCGCATTTTAATCAACACAATCACATATCATCAATGCATCAGAAATGAACAGCTTTGAGAACACTTTTCAGTTTCTCGCCGGGGTATTCGGTGAGTTTCTTTTTCTACTTTTTGGTGGTTAAAAATCATTTTCGAGAAAACTCATGATTATTGAAAACCACTTGGCAAAGCAAGTGGTATTGGTTAGGTGAATGATCAAAATAAGAGTAGGAAGTTGATTATTATTATTGTTTTTTTTTTGTGAATAAAGTTCTCAACCACTAACTTTTTCTTGTTGGTCAGAGAGAATTCAGAACTCGAAATAAATTTGAATTCTGATCCATCGTTAGTCCCTTTTTCATTCTCAATGTGTTTATTCGGGACAAACGAAAGACGACGGACATTCTTCTCCGATTGCTTTGCCGATGTGCAAAAAAGCTCTGAGAATTTGATTGTTGGGGTGAAAATGAGAGCATTTGCAAAATTCGGTCCGAATAGTTCGCATCTATGCATACCATTAACAAAAAAAATTAATACTAGTATAATTTTATGTGGTCCTCAAATTGATCACTGTTATTTTTCTATTTGTTTATATTATGTATTTTTCAGAAGCAAATGGCTGTCACTCGACAGAACGAGTCAGTCCATCTCTGTCCGGTGCCAGCAAACGGAAAAGTCGACCAGTGAAAAGGATTATCACTGAAGAAGTAATCCCAGAAGACGTTAGTTTTTTTTGCTCCCTTTTTGGAGTTTGTTGTACGACTACTATTTGATGAAGTAGACAACCGAAAAAAAAACTTGCCAACAATTTTTCTCCGTTTCGACAGGCCGACCGACCCCCATGCCCAACCAAAATTACTTTGCCATTCATCCGTCCATTTGCTTTTTTTTTTCTCAAGATTGAGCAGCGAATTGAAAGTGTGGGATAATGCAATAAAGGGGTGACTAAAAAGGAAAAGGAAAAGAGATGCGGGTATTGAGATAAGCAGATTCAAGAGTAGGCTTTCTATGATGTGGGGCAAAACTGACACTAGCGGCACAAGAAGATTTTTTCATGTGGTTTTTTTTGCAACTGTCTCATTGCATAATTTCCTCATTCTATTTAGTCATCCATTTTTGTATCAATTTGCCACTGAACGTACAGTCCAGTCAAGATTTTTCCCTTTTTTTCATCTCAGGATTTTTCCTTCCGTGCTTTCTTATTTTTGGCTAGCAATAAGTATGTATTATGGTTGACACCGTTTTAGTAATTGAATAAGTAATGGGTGCCGGTTTGCGGTTAAAATGGAAGGAAGAGATCTTTTGAGAGTAAAGCGTCCGTTTGAGAGTAAATGAGTGAAAAGCAAAAGACCCCACTGAATGACTCGAGTTCTTTTTTTTTCCTACTCATCTCCCTCGCTTTTGCTTGTTTTTCACATCTCCCATTCCCGCTAGTTTTTTTCCAATTGCTTTAGATTTATACATACTAAAATAGAATATTTTGAGCGTTCCGTTCCGTTCCGTTCTTTTTCTTGTTGCGCTCTCCACTCTGCTTTTTTTGAAAAACCGTCATCGGACCTCCTTTCTCCCAGCCATTCAGAGAGGAGAGCTTCTCCATCTTCACATGGTCCCCCTCTCAATGTTTTTTTCGGGCTTCTGGTAGATGGGCAGAGATTTTCTTCTCCATCCGCTTGCCAATGGATGCAACATTTGTTGCATACATAAAGCCGTAGGAAAAGAAAAAGACGGGAAACAGAAAAAAAAACGGGGGCATTTTGAAAAGTGAGAAGCTGCAAGTGTAGAGTAGGTCGTTTCGGTTTCTCATTGGGACCATCAAACGACTTTTCTTTTGTTTTGCTCAGTCCCAATCGCAATTTATTTTTTTTTCTCACTGCCCACCACGCTATTTCACTGGTCATCAGGACAGCTTCTTTTCATTTTTTTTTCTATTTCTCCAGTTCTGATTTTTTAGCTTGTTGCAACAACTAGATCCCATCATCAGTAGATGATCAGACCAGACGTTCGAATAATTATATAACATCTTGACCTCAATTGAAATGTCGTCTAGAGAAAAGTAGCTGTCGCTCTTTTTCCCCTGCCTAAAAGTGCTTTTTTGCAATAGCTAGCCCTTCAGTTAAACATCGTCCCCATTTTTTCGTTTTTCTTTGTCTGATTTATTTCGCACAGCATCAGTGACTACTCTGTCCCAACCAATACATCTTTTTTCAACTCTCTCCCTTTTCCTTTTTGGGGTGTCTTTTTCTCTACTGGCGCGTAATATGCTAAAGTTTCCACTGCTCTTATTATTTATCTGTGGCGTAGCGCGAAACACAAACAGTTTTGATGGAAATGAATTAAAAGGAATGAATTTTCGATTTTCAATCTCTTTTACATCAATCGCAACGAGCGCAAAAATTGACTGACTGTTTAGTCGCGGCGTTAATGTTGATTTAGTAATCATCGCGCAAAGCAAATGCAATACAAACCGGCAGTCAAAAAAGTGAAAAATGACAATATTCACAATAAACTCAGCAAATGTTTTATGTCAACGAAAAATCGAGGGGTCTAATCGATCCAATATTACAGGAAGCCGAGGAAGAGCCTTCTAGTGAGGTACGATGCCCAGCTATGCAAGTGGATGCCACAGAACCTCTTCTGGCATCAATTCGGCAGATTACAAGTAATGAACTTGGCGAAAACTGTTTCAGGTACGTACTATTTTTGTTTGTTTATCTGTTTATTTTTCCCCTAACTCATTAAGTTTTTTTGTTCCTGGCTGCTCAACTGAACATTTTACATTTTTTATTTTTTTTCCCCCAAAAGTCTTCATTTTTGGAAAGAAAAGTTGGAAGAAATTCGATCCTATTCGACACTCATTTGCATACTCAAGGTTTTTGGACCATTTTCCATTTTATTTAGCGTCATTGCTGAGAACTGAAATTTACATTTTTGCGTTTAAAATTTAAAATAAAATATGTACATAGAATAGTAATAAAAATCAAACTAACAAACAAACAAACAACCGAACAACCAGATTGTTTGTGGGAATGATTGTGGGCTAAATTATTACGTATTCCCGGGTACGTGAGATGTCGTAAAATGGGTCTTGGCACGATCGGTGTTTGCACACTTTTGGGTTTGAATATTTGGTTTTAAATGTTTTCAATAAAACATTTTCTTTTTTTTTCATGTTATTATTTTATTTATTTTTTGTTACATATTTTACACTTTGGGGGGGGGTCATTCATTTAAAAAATAAAATGATTTTACAATTCACGCATTTCGAAAAATGTAAACAATCTACAGTATCCTAAGTACGGTAGATTGTTTACAAGTATGCATACACCGATCGTGGCGAGACCCATTTTACGACATCTCACGTACTCGGGAATACGTAATAGGTAGATTTAAAATTGTTTTAAAATTTTTTGATTTCTTAGTATAAAATTCAAATTTCAAACTTTTTTTCTGATTATTTACCGCTACACATCACATATCTAACTTCCAGAACATCCAATGCCTAATTTTCATAAAACCTGAACTTTTTTTTTCTTCTTCTTCTTCTTGTTTGTACATATGTACTTCTACATTTCGTCAGTGAATCTCGTTTTTTTGTTTCTTCTCAAAATAGTAATTAAAAAGGCAAGAGCAAGAGGACGACGAGGACGACGAGGCAGACGTCCTCACACGTAGAGGGCACCGCGCTAATTAAACGGCTGAACATAATTTTTTCAACTGATGTGTGTTGTGAAGTAGATTGGAAAAGACGACGATAAAGAGCAAGGCGGGTAATCGAGTGAGAAATTATTTCAGCCATAAAGAATTTTCGCCTCCTCCTGCTAGACTAGTCCCATGCATCAGTGTGCGTGCGTGCCCGGGAACGAGTATTGTTTTTGCTGCTCTTTTTATCTTTTCCCGCAAAAAACGTTTTGTTGCCGTGTTTACCTGCTTGCAAGATACGATCATTGAAGAAAGGTGGCAGAATTAGTAAAATTATCTGAAGAAAAATTTCGGGAAGCGGGAGCAAGTCGTTGCCTGGTAGATCCGATGAATATTCCAGAATTATATTTCCTCCAGCTGAGAAAACACTTTTCCGTCCGTGAAATACTAATGACCCTGTTAATTTAAATACGGATAAGTTATACGGTGGCCATACTCGATTCTACTCGCTCTGCTATCTACATACATACATACAACCAAATTGAATTTTTTTTCCAGTTTTTTTTAAAATTTTCTAGCTAGTTTCAACGAAAATCTCTGTTTTATCAAACATGACTGTTTGATGAAACAAATGAACACAATAGTAATAGTGTAAAAGTGTTCTTAAAAATTATAAATGATTATTTATCAATTTGAATTGTCACATCTGATCCTCAAAATTGAAAACTCACTCATCCATCTGAAAAGTGCGTAGTCTGTCACCCATAACAGAGCGGTAATCCGAAACATAACAGTCCAGTTTAGATATTTAAAAAAAACTAGTCGAATGTGTGTGTGAATGTGTTACCGTTTTTTTTTTCCAAAAAATATTTTACCGTTCCAAATTTTTGTCATTTTTTCGTCTAACCCACCCCAATTGAAAGTTGAATAAAATGGAATCCGCCTCATTCCTCTCCAAACCATACACCTACACATGTCTGTAATTTTGTTATGTTTTTTTGTTTGTCAAGATAATCGGATAAATGCAATTATTCAGGGGTTATTCATATAACCCTGTTTAGTTCTGTTTTATCTGTTCAAATTGGTATCTTCTATTCAATTGGAAAATTTTGGCGTTACTTCCTTTTTCCTTGAATTTTTTACTTTTGTATCAAAGTTGTATTGTTCTTATCTTCTATGTAATTAGAATTTAATTTTGAAACCAAAAGAAAAATGCGAAAAAATTTTTGATCGCCCTTTTTGCTAGGCTAAATCTGATGCCATACATTTAGAAGCGATAGGCAATTCTGAATTCATGGATTCCTTCCGTCTTTGGCGTTTCCTTTCTTACGATGATTAAATCCCGAGTAGTCATTTTTCTCGTTTCCTGTACATACAAACATACATACATACATATACTGTTCTTGTTTCATTATGTGGGTTTTTTGTTGCATTCTACTTACTATTTTAGGTATTCAAGTGTCAAAAACTTGAAATTTAATTGAATTGGGAAGGAATTAGATTGAACATAATTACCATGTGATGGTGTTGGTCATAATTTTTTTTCTTCTTTCTTACTTGCAAATAAATATGTTGCTACTTGGCAGAGTGTGAGAGTTTGTCAAAAATCGCAAAATCCCCCGACAATTATGAGAATGGAGTTGCCTCAAACACTATTTGGTCAATAGTGTCGCCAGGAAAGAAAAACGGCATACGTAGAAAAACGAAATGTCAAGAAGCATATTCTGCAGATGAATAGTGGGCGCAAAATGCTAAATTCATAGAAAGTTGCATAAATGCTCACTGAGTATTTGTATGCGGCACACACACAAACCTGACGACAATAAGTCGTTGAATTGGTGTGTGCGGCCAACTGGACACCTTTAACGGGCAGATGGAGTACAATTTTTTTCAACACCTTCCTTCATAAATGGTCCCTTTTCACTTTCCGAAACGCCCGCTCTTCTACCACTTTGAACAAAAAAGTTGCATTCCATTTGTCCATTCTCTTTCGTTTTCTTCGTTACTCGCGTTTCGGAAATGAGTATTCTGCCGACAAGTCGGAGCACTCGCTAACTTTTTTTTTTAACAAAGATGCTGGTCACTGTTGACAATTGTCGGTTTTTCCAACTTTCCTGCCTAAACCATTTGTGAATAAATAGCAAGTTAAGAATGCAAACATTTTGTTTAGGTAATTTTGTTTTATTTGCTTGCTCAAACTTCCAACTTTTCAATCTGCCCTGTAACTTGTCAGAGACCACATTCTCGTTTACTCATTCAAACATTATTCCGCTTTGACTTTTTTTCCATCCTCTTCCCATCAATATTTTGCATGCATACTGTAGTCTATGCCGCCAATTTTTTCCTCCGTCTGTCGCTCCCCTTGACATACGTGCAAATGGCCATGGCCAAGACCGACCCCAAAAAAAAAGGAAAAAAATTTAATGCATCATAATGCACTCTACCCACTATGAACGCAACATCGGGTCGTAGAAATGGAACTTACGCATATTGTTCGCCATACTTGCGAATTCATGAGGAATCGATGAGATGAGAAACTTTACGGCCGACATCGCCTTCATCCTTATGTTCTTTGCATGAACTATTTGGAGGCGAATACAAATATTCATTCCTCTGTTGTTTTTCAAACCAGATTTGATTGCCAAACGATTCACAACAATAGTTCGGTTGGATTTTTCAATTATTGAAAACATCCATTTGTTCTGATAGCACAATATCCTTTTGTTTACTCGATTCATCTCAGTGACGCTTTTTTCTTCCAAATTTTTAAAAGTATGTTGAAGGCGACTTGGAAATCACTTCCAAACATTTGTTGCCAGGAAACATGTCTTGAAATTATGCAAAAAAGATGTTGAACTACAGCATACCATTAATATTTCAAGACTAACGTCCGTGATATTTTTCGGCAGTATTGACGATTTTTTCACATCGTTTGCACATTTCATTTCCTCCAAATAAAAGTTTGGGAAACTGAGGGCATTTATAAAAAATTCAAATGAAAATAAAATAGCTCAGTGAGCTGAACTTCCGTTTTCCTGACATTAATCATAGAAAAATTCAATTTCAACACTTTTTGTGTGCCTACTTTGCACTATGTTCGGTAGTTTTGGAGCATGTTCGAATCAAAAATAGTTATACCTTTTTTGCCGCTTTTTTTGTTTTCATTTATTTGATGTATGTACGTTCGAACTAAACTGAAATGCGATGCAATACGCGCTACGAAGAACAATGAAAGCAAATTTTAATTAAATTAGGAACACTGTCTCACTAGCACATACAGATGATACACATGATTTTAATAATATTAGTTTTATTTTGACTCCTTTTTTCTCTTTTCTCTTTCTCCCGCTCGCTTCCCATCAAGAACTTCTGTTCGTTTCCAGAGAAGACAAAGACAACACGTCCGACGAAGTGTTCTCAAACGGAAACGGCGAAGAAATGGAGCAGGTCGGGCTCGCGGGTACCGATTTCTTGCGGAGAGTTGCCGATATTCTGCAAGGAAATCAGATAAGCAGCTCCTCACTTAATACCGATTTTCTTCAGCAGCAGTTAGCAGCTATAAAAGGTAAGTGACTTTTTGAAAATGCAAGTTGTTGATTACTGAGTTTAGAGCAAACAGTCGATCCACCACCTATTCTCACAAATGGTAATGGTCTTCTCACTCCAGTAACCACACAACTGTCCCCACTTTTCACACCAACGGACAATTCCTTCTCATCAACAGAAAAGATTCTGCAAGCCATTATGACACCATCACTTGGCTTCCTTGGGACGAACGGACTTGGTAAGGAATTATGTTTTGTAGATGGGCATGTGTAGCAATTAGAGCAACCGAACTTGTATTTTTTTGTTATTGTATTTTTGAGTTTAACACACAAATTTATGCAGGTGCGTCTAACAATGGGCTTCTCTCCTCACCGCTGATTGCTCCAAGTCCAACTCTTCTTCAATCATTGATGCATACTCCCTTACAGCAAACAGCATCTTTGACACCAAAGAAAACGGTAAGTCTATAAATCAACTTTTTAGGAATACCGTTTAGGTCCATAAATTACCTTTTCAGGAAAACCGTCCTCCAGTAGTTTCTCAGACACTCAAAGCCTCAAAGCGTCGATTGTTCGATGATACCTCTAGAATGGAGGCTGCGAGTATGAATGGTGAGGATCGAATCGACATGAACGAGTTGGAAGCGTTTGCACAGACGTTTAAGAAGCAGAGAATAAAGTTTGGATTCACGCAAGGAGACGTTGGAGTTGCTCTTGGGAAACGTTATGGAACAGACTTCTCTCAGACGACCATTTCCCGATTTGAAGCTTTGAATTTGTCATTCAAAAACATGTGCAAATTACGGCCACTTCTCAAGGAATGGTTGGCAGATGTTGAGACAGCCATTGAAGGTGGAGCTACAGTGACTGATCTTATTGACAAGAAGACAATTCACAATGGTAATCACCCTCAGATAAGCGATTTCAATGTAAGAACTAGTGTCGTTTTTTGTTCTAATCTTCGCATTTTATTTCAGTCAAATGAGGGAACAGTACCGTCTGCATTGTCAATCTCCGCAAGCAATTTGGCTAGCCGTGAGCAGCATGTGAAGCGAAGAAGAAAGAGGACGAATTTGGATATGAACCAGAGAAACGCGCTGGACACGTACTTTGCAGTGAATCCACGTCCAGATCATGACAAAATGACCGATATTGCAACCACGTTGGAGCTTGACAGAGACGTCGTTAGAGTATGGTTCTGCAACCGCCGTCAAAAAATGAGGAGAGTAGATGAACCAGTAGAAGGAGAGATTGTGACACCATCAGTCAGCCCAGTGTTTTCGAATATTTCATCGGTTTGTAGATAAAATAAGAAATGATTATTGTATATAAAAAGTTTTATTTCAGATGAGTGCGATGGAACAAATCCAAGAAGCAGCTCGGCTGGCATCCAGTCAAGTGAGCAATGATGACAGTAAGTTCTTTAAATGTGTTTTATTACAATAAATAAATTAATTATTTTAAGGTGACGCAACCTCTGACAGCCCCGAAGCTCCTTCCAATGATGGTTGCTCAGATCTTTAAGTCCCCCGAGCTATACTTTCACACCGCCACCCGCCTCTCAAACCCAAACCTTCCCTCGCAGTACCTCATCATTTTGTGTTGTTACGGTAACATTGAGTGTTCAAACTTGTCCTTTTTTTATTTCTTTCTCCCACCCTCTCAAAAACCAAAACAATCAAGCATAACATTTTCGTTCGCATTCATAATTTCTCATTTTGTCATTCCGGTTTAACTTCTTTTTGAACTACCCGGTTTTCTTTTTTTTTTTGCTCTGCTTGAGCAGCAGTATATTGCATTTACATCCACACTTTTAATTCGCTTTTCAAAGAATATTCGATGCTCAGGTCCTCATTTGCAGCTGTTCCCCGTTCTCCAGACCACCCAGTTTTCAATGTCTCCCAACATATATACCATACCCGTAGAATATTCTAGCGTAACAACAGTTTGACTCGAGGAGCAGCTTTTTCAGAAACGGTTAGTAACACAATGTTTCATGGTTATCTCTGCCATTTTTTTTCATTTTTTTATTCTGCAGCTTATTTTGGTTTTGGCTAGTCATCAAAACCGTTTTGCATGTTTTTTTTCACAGCTGAAAATAATTACCAATCTGTTTTTGTTTCGTAACAGAACAGTTTTTGTATCTATTTGTATCCTATTGTCCGGTGAGATTTTAGACAGTCTTCCACTCGTTTATTAAAATTCCCACGTCCTCCCAGTTTTTTGAAAATCCCCTCTAACTTTTTCCTGGTGCATAGTTCCGATAATTTGATTGTAACTGCTCGTTTGTTCAGCCCGGAGCTTTTCTTTTAATAGGGTCGATTTTATGTAACTTTTCTCTTTTTTTCTTTTTTCTGGCATTTATTTTTTGCATTTTTATCTTTCGTTAATAAACAATGCGAAATACAGAATTGGATAAATTGATATTATCGGCCCGCCACGTCGGTCAAACGCGCTCCGCTGAACTCAATACTACGTGGATTTCATTTTGGTTTCCAAATTATTTTATTTCACGTTGAATTTACACGTGAAATGAAAAAATTTGGAAACCAAAATAAAATTCACGTAGTATTGAGTTCAGCGGAGCGCGTTTGACCATTTTGGCGGGCCGACAATATGTACATTTAAAACTTTCAATCAATTGAACTATAGTTAATAAATTGTTTATTTTGACAGTCAATAAGCTCTGAAATGCACTCATTTTTATGTTGATACCATGATAAGCAAACACTCCATTTTTATTTAGCCTGTCGAAACGCCGCTATTTTGATAATGAAGTGATGAAAATGCTGATAACTTTATGACATGAAAAGGCTATTCTGAAAACTATTCATGTTGTTTTCACGATTCCGACTAAATAAGAAGAGTATGAAACTGGAAAGAAATTTGAAACTTCAAATTTTTGTGAACTTTTTTTTTCATTATTTTTTTTATTTATTTTTCCATTTGACTCATTCTTGAACTTTGCTCAATTAGCATGGAACGTGCATTTTCAAAGACCAGGTGTTCATTGCACCCTATTTTTCGTGCCGATTGATATTGAGCCCGATCGATTGCTTCGCTATCTTATCTTATCTTATGAAATGCAGGCATCCCTCACAAAACATGTTGTACCTCTTCGTAGTTGCATTGCTTCTGCCAGTTTCACAAATATCCGCAGCATCGGATCTGGAAGTACCGTCCAATGTAGCTAACAGGTAAATTATTATTTGGATAGGTATGAAAAATTATTTAATCTTGTAGGTCAATGTCCATCAAGGGACAACTTTTTTGCGGAAAGACTCCATTTGAAGGAGCCAAAATCAGGCTCTTCAGAGTTTATCAGCCCAATGCCGTTGATGGTGGGTAACATTTAAAAAAAGTTTATCTATTTTTTTAATAATTTTCTCTTTCAGATATCGCCGATCTTCTTGATGTGAAAAACACCTACATCACTGGAATGTTCCAAGTTGAAGGAAACACCGCAAGGTTAGTTATTTAGCTGTGATCGTTTTTTTTTTTCAAATTTTATCACACTGAAACTCTTTGTTTATTTTTAAGATTTCCAAGAACCAAGACGGAAATTCAGCCATACGCAACTATCCACCACAGCTGTGGAATGGATGACAAGCAAGCTTCCAACGTGAGTTTAACTCAAAAAAACTTTCTTCAAGTTTAATACAATTTAAAGTATGGATACAAAAGAATTGGAATCCGTTTGCCAGAAGATTATGTGACTATCGGAGTCAAAGCCAGAAAAGTTTACGATTTTGGAAAGGTGAACTTGGAGTTGGAGTACCCAGGAGAGATCCACGATGTCAAATTTAAGTTCGCTGATTGATTTACCAAATCTCCTGATTTTTGTACTTGTTTGTCTGCATTTTACTGAATAATGAAAAATGAATCATATGATTTGCATTTCCTTGTTGTAATTTTTCCTCGTCAATTTTGTTTATGTGTGCTGTTTAATAATCAGGTACATCTATCACGTGGGTGCACATCAAACTTAATCAAAAGCTGGCAAAAAATGTCTCCAAACAATAACATTGGCTTCTTAAATTGTCATTCATTGAAACTAGTGGAAAGTTTAATGTAATTTTATTGGTTGAAAATACCGAGGATGGAAAAAAAACGACTGTAAAATTTTGTAACTGTTGTTTTGTTTTGTTGCTTTTCGAAACTTTCCCTTTCAGCTTGTATTCTATTCGGTTTGGTAAGTTTTCAATTCTCAAACCTTTTTTTTCGAGAATCGCATCCCCGCCGCCCTGTCTGTCATCCATCAGATCACTGACTTTTGTTGTTTTTTGTTGTAGTTTCAAACCAGAAAACGTCACTTGCAATCGAATCGGAACAAACACGTTGCGTGCTTTTCCCTGAAATTCTTTTCCCATCTCCTCCCACATCATCAACAGCTGCGTGATGAGACTGATTGTGAGTTGCGAATTCGAGAAACTCTCGGAGCGGCTAAAAACAAAAGTCACTCTTTGACTTGCTCAACCACACCTGACTCTTACGAAAAACGAAAATGTTCCCGCGACATTTTGTTCTTCGTACATATTTCTGGCTGGCCTATTGCCAGGTCCGGCAGTTGGTGTTGTTTTTGTCTTATTATCACCATCACTATTGCAAATGTTCTGTTCTTTTTGAAACGGATAAGACGGGTTGGGATGGGATGGGATGGAATGGATATGGACCCCGTGAGATAGGAAATGAAAGCAAAACAGAGAGGTGTAAAGAGTTGGACGTTTCTTTGAGAAAAAAAACAAGCACCATCTGTCAAATTGTCACGCCATACCGATTTATCATTTGACAAAACTTTGCAACTTTTTTTGTTACCTTTTTTGATCTCCATCTGTTACTGTTTCCTGTTGCCTGTTGCATTTTCCCATTTCTCATCATCAACTTTCTGCAAATGGAGAAGAGATTGGAATGTTTGAATCGTCCTCTCAATGATGTGTATTTTGTCACATTCCGATACAGTCTGCATGAAATGAGAAAGGAAACAAAGTTAAATGTGTCTTATTTACGATTCTCCGGAACTCTGAAACTGTATGTCCTTCTGTCTTTCATTTTCATTTTTTTTTTCAGTTTTTAGTTTTAGTTTTAAATAGTTAGTTGCTGTAAACGTAGCAATTAAGTCAAAATAATAAAATACACCGCCACCATCAACTTTTACAAACGAACAGAGAGAATGCTGCTTTTCTTTTTTCTTTAGTTCATTTCCATTCGCTGGTCGGTTTTTTTGCCCTTTTTTCTTTTTTCATTCGTTTTTTTTTCATTCATCTTCCATTTTCCCCTCTTAGGGCGTCATTAGGGAACAAATTACACCGCTCGTCACGTTTTCTGACTACTTTTACGTCTCTGTCCTTTTTTTCTTGTTTTCAATCCCTGCCTATCATGGAAGAACGAAAAAAATAGAGAACATATGAGGAAACACTTTTTGGGAGAGAGGAGGGTAATAAGTATGTAGAATATTACATTAGGCATGGCGAATAAAAAATATGTGTAGCGTTTTCTCCTCTCATATCTATATTTATAATTCTGTGATCATCGGATGGGCTGGTTGGCTCAAAATTCAAGTAGTACATATATTTTTCAGAGCAATATTTCTTCAAGAACCTGCCTTCCAAAGTTTATATCTGTCTACCATTTTTTCAGAAATTTTCACCCACTTTTTCATCAGCCTTATTAAAATCTTCCAGTTTACCGAGCACTTTTATACGTTCACACTCTTCTTCTTCTTAGAGTTTGACATTGCTAATTTGATCTAAATCTGAAATTTCAAACTACCGTATTAGTATGCATAAATGTATGCATAAAAAAACTAGAGATCAGAATGAAAACTTTTTAGTTAGTTACTTCATTTATAATTATTTCTTCTTCTTCTTCTGTTTAGATGATATAAAACGCGACACGGTAGTCTCAGGTAGCAGATAAAAAAATAAAATAGAAGCGAAAGATAGATAGATAGATAGATAGATAGATAGACAGTGTAGACTTTCACCAATAAAAAGTGAAAATGCGTGATAGATGCCCTTGTCTGTGATTCCTTATTGGCGCGTCAAAACACACTCCCCCTAGATACCGTTTCGTTGGAAAAGAAAATTGTCGCTTCTTTTGCGCCTTTTCCTACGTTTCTCTCCTTATTTGATGCATAAAAAGTGCCGAAATTTGGAATCGAAACATATCGAACCGCGAACCGGTTTGGTTCGCGTCGTGAAACGACGTCGCGGCTTGTACTATATCCCTCAATCCTTACCAGAATGCACTTTCACCTCGATCGAGAAAAAAGATCGGCGCGAAGATGTCTCATCCACCACTATGTACATCTCCTTGAGAATCCAAGCATCCTTCCCTCACTTGCTACCAAAAGTTGTGTTTGTTCGATTGTTGTGACACTCCCTCCTCCTTTTCCATACTTTGATGAACCGAAACTTTCGCTCATCGAATTGAATTGAATCGAATTCACGGATTCGGTCGTCGTTCTCTCGCTCTCTCTATGAAAGGTGGCGTGTCTCGGACCGTCTTCCCCTCATCATTCGCAAAGGTCTTTCCACGTTTCTATCCGCTTAGCGGAAAGTGAAGAAACCATCAAATAATAACAAATGCCCTACATGTCTCCGCACTTTTCTTTCACTTTTTTTTTTGAGATCTACAGTACTGCTTACTCACGGATCTGCACTAAACATCTCTTAGCCGCAGTCGCTCGTTTACGCTTTTTTTCTTGATTTACGGCCGTCGGTGTCAGCTTTTTACCAAAACTAACAAAGACACATAATTGCTTTGAAAAAATTTTCTTTTCTGGTTTCTTTATTATTTTACTGGAACAGTGGATCGCACAGGAAAAAAACTGATTTGTATTTCTTAGTTTCAATAAAAATTCGGTGAAGGTCCGCCCACTTTTGAGTCACAAAATAGTAAAAAAAATGTGCTTAAAGTTTGTGTTTTTGTTCAAACTTTTAAATTTTGCAGCAAAGACAAGGTATGGCTGAAAATCATCTTGATAATTTTTCGAAACTTTTAGGCTAGAGGGTTTGGGACATTCACCATTTTCAATGACTAAACCCCGCTTGCGCGCCGATTACTGCCAAATTCGCGCCGCCTAGGCAGCAACCCCCTATAAACTTTTACCAGTTTGGCAGAACTGGCACCGATTGCCGAGTAGGTGCCAACTATGCGCCAGTAATGGCAATATGCTATATTAGACGATTAAAATCCTATTTCAACGGCAACTAGTCATAATACTGCCTGTATCCGCCAAATCTGCGCCAAAAATTGTATTGCAGGCAAAACTAAAAGTATTTAAATAAACGCTTTTTTCTCTCAGAAATAACCAAAAAAAAAAATTAAATTTATATTGTTCCCACACTTCAAATTTACAACAAAAAAACGTTTCTTTTTTAAAATTTTTTAAAAAATCGGCTAGTAAATTCAGGAAAAATTGTTGGCTATTAGCCGTGGATTATGGATCGCACCGGCTGTTTTTGATGGCTGGATGCCGTTTTCGCGCCGATTGTCGTCAAATTCGTGCGCATACACGCCATTCACATGCCAAACTGGCGCCGATTAGGCGCGAGCTGTGCGCCAGTAAGAGCTATTAGCGATAAACCATACTTAAAAAGAATAAAATCCACTGGTTGAATCTATTTTTGTTGATTCACCAGTCTTACAAACTTAAAACAAAAACAAAACAAGAAAAATTACCTTTTTCATTAAGCTTAAGCTAGAAAAAACAGTTTGGTGCCCCATTTATCCGGCAATCCTGACACTACGTGTAACGCCCATTTTTCCCAATGTTTTAATGGTGCTTTGATGGAAAAAAAGAACCCCGCGTCTGTTGTCGTTTACTTGAAAATCTCAGGGTCACTAATAGCCACCTGGGCTCTTAAATTGTGTCCGTCTTTTACTAGTCGAATTTCAATATTAAACATAAACATTTCTATAAGAGCTACTCGATTGGGTCGCATTTCATTGCGTTTTCCACGTCGTTGCGCAATCACAATCACAGTACACTGTCGTCAAAAAATTTCTCACTTAAACTATAACTATTGAAGCATAATCGAGACGTTCGTCTTGCCTCGAGAAGCTAGCAGTTCAAACGATCACAATAGTTTATTTTCTTTTCTGTTTTCTTGTTGTGATTTTCCCCAACTAGCAAAAGTTAACACATAACACAGTTTCTTAACTTTACACCCAAATACGTCGTTCTTTCTTTCTTTTTTTTTCCAGAACTGTCCAAACACTTGACTCACCTTCACGTTTAGTCGCTGTTTTTTTTTCCTTTTCAATTCGCCTTCGTCAAGGTTGCCAAACACGTTTATGCCAAAATAAATAGTTTTAGTCTCATTTCATTTCTGTCAACACTTACGAGGATCACCTTGTGTGTGTGTTTGTGTGGGCGGGAAGTTTTGAGTTTTTTGAAAAAAAAAGTGTGAAAATCGTTTGTTTTTTTAATAATTTCATTTTTAAAACCGACTCAACCAATAACTCATTTGTGAGCCGAGACGACAGAGACGACGTCCTTTGTTTTTTCCTGTCAATTTTTTTGGTTTGAAACCGCAACAAAGGTCATTTGTCAACTTTGAAAATGCATGACAACATTTCGTTGGAAGTAGGAAGCATTTTTAAATGTCTTGAAAACATCCCCATTCGCTATTTTTTAACACCATTTCACATTACGATCTATGGGGCTATGATTCAGAAGATTGTTATCGTTATCAAGACAAACATGCGTTTTGCAGTATGTTTTATTCAAATGTTTTCTGATCAAGTTCCACTTTGATATTACTGTTTTTCTGGTTTTTCTACTGTCAGTTTTGTTATTTGCTCATTCCTATTTTCAATGTCATTTTTATTTCTATTTTTTTTTGAGTTTCCATTCACATTCAAAACTTCAGTATTTGTTTTTCAATTATTCTTAGAATTTCTTTATTGCTAGGTAAGTTTAAATATATATTCTTGGGTCTCTTACTTTTTCTAACGCTAATAAGCTCTTGAAATTTTCGGTAGTGAAGGTCTCTGGAATCCAATTGATTAAAAAAATGACGCGTGTTTCGGAAATCCAAACAAATCTAATTTCCCTGTACTATCATTCTATGTGAACGTCATTAACGCTATCTGTTCCAGACGAACAGCTTTGGCGAATAGTACAATAGATTTTCAAGGTCATTTAGTCTAATTTCTTTGAACATCGGTTTGATTTAAGATACACAATGTTCTTGTTATATTTTTCTGCAATGTTTAGACAAGTCTGACTTGTTCCATCACTTCTGTTGGCTAAAAGATGGATTGCATTATTTTTTCTTTACAAAATGTGACAGTTGATAAGTTAAAGTTTAAAAGAATGCTATGTTGTGTTGCTGTTTACGAGCAAAATTCAGTTACGACGCTCCAATGTTCCGTAAGTCTTGCAGCGACAACGGAGCGTCGTAACGTAATGTATTCGTTGTATGTATGTCTTCTGTAAGTTCACACTTTGGTACGAGCGTACTTTGAACCTATTTTTCATAAGTTTGCGGAAATTACATTTGATTCGTTGGCAATTATATTTGTTTTTATTTCTTTCTTTTTTTTTTTCCTTTCTAGCATTCCGTTTCCGGTAACCTGTTTGTTTCTTTTTTGCCTTACCCTTCATCGTACTTTGTTGCATCGTTCACTGCCTCTTAACCTGTTGCGATTTACCTTTGTCGATCGATCAGTTTTTCCTTTTCCATTTTCTATATTTCCCGCAATTCCTGTCCCGGAAGGAAAAGCAAGGGAAGGAAAACTTGAAAATATGTGCAACACAATACAAAAAAATTCTACACGTTGCGGTAGTTGCGCGCTTGTGCGTGTTGCGTGAGCTCACCAATACGATGATCAAGTTTTTTGTTGCTTCGATCTGATCTGCACCAGCGTATTTGTTTTCTGTAACCATCCATCACACTGCCGTTTTTCTTGTTTGTCCTCTTTCTGACGCCCTTCCGTCAACTGAGCACTGTTTGTCCCTCCCTCCTCTTCCGGTATTCGTCTGGCATTCTCACGTTATGCTCTTCTCTTTTCGGGGTTTTTTTGACGTTGAATCTTTCTCTCTCTCTCTATCTATCTATCTATCTATCTATCTTCCTCCCAGTGAAAAAAAAGAAAAAGAAAAAAAAATAACACTCCAGGAGCGGCAGGGCTAACAATCCACGCAAGCGCTTTGACGGCGCTCATTGTTTGACTTCTGCCCCTACGTTTGCAAACAAAATACACATAGTGTGCCATAACATTTGAAAGAAATTTATTGCGCAATGCTCAATCTAAATAACACCGGTGTGGTCCTTCCTAGAACAAAGATTACTGTATGTGGGAAGGGAAGAGAGAGAGAAAGAGAATGAAAACACAGAAGAAGAAAAAAAATCATCCAAACGTGTCGATTTGATTTGCTTTGGCTTCCCTCTCCATTGCAACATACAAAACAAACAACAATAACATAATGCATGCACATCATCATTCGGGAAGGGAAACAAATAACGTTCCCATAATACGTCCCGGTTACTTGTGAATATTCAAATTCTTTTTATTTGATTTTTGCTGTTTCATTCAAAACTTGGTCAGCTCCCCTGCTCCTTGACGTTGGTCGATTTGAACAATTTCTTCACAGCTAGCCGTTAAAACTGTTTGTTCTTTTATTTTTCCGCCTGTGAGTCATTTCAGTATTTTTCTGCTCCGACGCTGATCTGCTAGCATAGCATACATAACAGTTTATCGTTTTTCACTGTTTGTTCGGCCAATCAGTGAATGAATAATCAGAACAAAAAATAAACAAAAATAACATTGGTTCAATGATCATATCTGTATCTCTATGTATTGTGTAAGGAGAAGAAAGGAAGCAATATCCTACCTACTGTATTGCCATTGACTTTTTTTTATTGATGATGATTATTGTTTTGCAAAACTGGGGATTTGTTTAAATCGAGATTGTAGAAACCAAAACAAAAAATGTGACATTTGTTATCATCTATGTGAATCATCAATGAGGTTTGTGGTCCCACTCGGATGCTTGTTCTTCTTCTTCTTCATCTTCTTACAAACGTACTTTTTTTGCGCTATTTCCAATTTTCCCGTCTCCTCACACTTGTTCACACATTTCAGCAGCAATGTCAAACAAAAACAACACAATTTTCTTTGTTTGCTGCAATTTTTTCCTCATCCAATTCGATTGCAATGTTCAACCTCATTCTATGTTTAAACCAGTTTTCCCCCACCCCAACACGGAAAAGACCCTTGTTGTTTTTGTTGTTTGTGTGTTTCGACAAAAGTTTAACAACCTGATGGTATGACCGTACCTGATGGATTGACATGTTTGAAAGGAAAGACGCTTGAGATGAACCACTTGTGTTTTCTCACGTGATTTGATTCAAACATTGCTTTTATTTTTCTTTAATTGAGAAGCGTACGGCTGACATTTCAAGTATTATCTTTGGTTTTGAATCGATTAATAATCAGTTGTTGGAAATTTGTTGCCAAATTTCAAAATTAACAGTGTTTAGGCAAGAAGAAAGGAAAACAAAGCGTTGTTTCTTATCTGAGAACGACATGTTGTCGCCATGAATTATAGATTCTCGAAATATTACACGGACGGATTCTCATAGTATTATTATTATTATCGTTTCAATCGTTTTTGCCGGTTACAGTAAGCAGTGGTGCAGTAGAAACCCCGCCTCGATGGCTGCGTCTCTTACAAATTTTGGGGGGGGGGGGTGGGAGCATATGGTATGGTAACCGGCAAAAAATTGAAGCGATCATAAGTGAAATTCAAATTTGGCAGGCACAGTGCAGTTAAAAATCAAAAATAAGAAAGAAAAAAAAAAGATTCACACAATTTATTATTGCAGTTTAGCACACCCATCTACAGCACACCCACCTAAAAAGCAAATTTCATCATGGTATAGGTGTGGGTATGACCCCAAACACTTACTTTATTTTTTCCATTTTTTTCTCAAGTGGGCACGTTGAATAGTTGTTTTTCAATAACTTTTGGGTGCTCATTTTTTCTCTTATGTTATGCCTTTGATGCGATCTCTT
Organism: Caenorhabditis japonica; assembly: GCA_963572235.1. Classification (NCBI taxonomy): domain Eukaryota; kingdom Metazoa; phylum Nematoda; class Chromadorea; order Rhabditida; family Rhabditidae; genus Caenorhabditis; species Caenorhabditis japonica. The sequence goes on along the minus strand of OY754347.1, from coordinate 5,881,525 downwards.
GGTTTCAATTTTTCTCGTTTTTCTTCCCAGTTTTTTGTTTGTTTTTGAGCATCTGGAGCAGCAGAGTGGGTGACCTCAAAAGCCAAAAAGCATTGCATTTATACTAGAAGGCTTGACTGAAGATTATAGTGGGTTACAGAAGGCAAATATTCGTCTTATTTCCCGCGTTTTTGTGTAAACAAAGTTTAGAAAAATGCAGGAATACGATTTTTGTTTCTAAAATAAAAATAGAGGACCACGAGTTTCACAAGGTCGTGAAATTCGATACTTGTTTGTTTGTTTCTTTCTTTCCCTTGCGATGTTTTCGAAATGAAAAATGAAAAATGAAAAATGCAGAACAAAACCACTTTCCATGCTTTCAACCTTTTTATTCCTGTTCCATTTTGCTATTATATGTATGTATGAAATAGAAAAAGAAGAAAAAAAACTGCCGGGTGATTTTTGGTTATCGCAACATTTCACATTACCTGAGCTGGTAACAAGCGGAAATGTTTAAAAACATGTTTACCTTCCCTTGAAGCTCTGTTTTGCAAACACGTAGGTGTTGTTTTCGGGGAAAACAATAAACTATGTTTTGTTCTTTGATTTGATTTAACAACAGTTATTCTTCGACAGGTGATATAGAATTTCACACGTGACCTAGCCTTTGCTCGTCTATCTCAGACCCTTTCTTTTAGAAATTGAAATTTTAATCTCTCGTGTTTTCATGTTTCTTCGTTATTTTTTATCAGCTATCTCTCTTTTTTTTGTGATTCTAGTGGTCCGAATAGATATACCCAAGCATTCGCAAGAATTACAAAGAGAGTTACACTAAGCGATTCATAGCCTCTTTTCTTTGTGTTTTCGCAATTTTTTTTCTGCAGCCTTTTCTGTTCCCGAACTGACTTGCAACACATAGTTTTAGCTGATAGATATCATCAATCTTTATCAGCCGAGAGAACGGCCGCCCTCGGGTCCGATCGCTCGGCAACTCAAAACGTAGTATTACACTGGAAAAAACGTAAAGGAAATTGTTGTTTGTTTCAAGACGTACGATTCTAAAGAAAACAGCAGAAAATAATTGAAGTGAGAGGAGGAAGAAGAAAAATAAGAAGTTTAGAGGGTAAGATCAAAATGTTCAAGTTTTCTTTTCTGTTTGCTAGTTCTTAGTTACCGTAATGCGCTCTTGTCTTTTGTCAGCAATCCTAAAAATTGATTTAATTTTTTTATGTTTATAGTCTGAAGTTATAGCTTAGACGTATTTGTCTTTTTTTCCTAAAATTATCTTTTTTTTCTAATCCGAAGCATCAAAGAGCTAAGCGATTAATCTTGTTTCAAATACTTTCCAAAAAAAAAATGTATTTTTTTTTGGTATTGGTCGTTATGACTGTTTAATGCTCGCCAAATACAGCACCGCCAGCGTAATAAAAAGCTCTTTGTTAACGATCGGCTTTTTTGTGCTTCGCAAACTCAAACTCAAAACACTAACAACACAGTGCTTTATTATTTTCTGACAACAAACATCATACTTTCCCTATTCATAACTATTTCATATTCGATGCCCTCTTTCAAAACAGTCCCCCAGTTTCTTTTTTTTCCCCAAAAATTTTCAAACAATCCCGCCGGGTTTACGTTTTCATGCTTTTCTATTTCACGTCGTTTGTTATATTTGCTCAGTCGCTTTTCCTCTTTCTCTTTCTTTGTCAGCACTACGTCGCTCATTATCGTTAAGGAAAATGACAAAAAAATCGGGCGAAAATAGCGTATTTTTTCATTCCGAGTGTGCTTAAATCGCTGATAAACTAGCACGTGTTTTGATTTTGACAAATTTTGACAAAGCAAACAGAGAAGTGAAATAGGCTGCAAGAATGTTGAAGTTTGATAGCAACTTTAAACAATGGAGACCAAAAATTTTGTAACGAGGAAAGAATGGGAAGAGAATTTTTCTCTAAAAACACACACAAATAACCTAGATTCAATCACATACTCATAAAATGTTTAGATAATAGCCATCAAACTCGGGCTGCAAGCCATATGCGTGTCCCGAACTCAATGGCTATTAGCCGTTTCAATCTGGCAGCTCATGGGCACCAAGGCCGCTAATTTCCTAGCAAAATGGAAAACTGCCATGGAATTCGGCAGATCTGCCCGAGGCAACAAGTCGGCAGCTATCCCGCAGCTAGCCGACAAGGCAGCATCGATTGCGCAGCTAATAGGCATCCAATTGGCAGCTAGTGGGAAAATTGCCCGAAATTCTTTGAGTCTTAAACTTCTTTCGTGCATAAAATTCTGATCATTTCCTGAGAATTTTTGGCGCGTTATTGAGTATAGACAGCTATGAAGCTAATGCCCATGGAAAACGGCTAATAGCCATTAAAAAAAGGCTAATAGCCTTCGAATCCGGGGTGTGCGCCAAATGAACTTGGCACAAGTTCTTGGGTAGTAGTTGTTTCTTTACAAATGGGACACAATCAACTCAACTTAAACTATGCATTCGAGAAGAGAGTGCCATTTTACGATCCTTGCAATCGCAATCGACCTTAACCAAAAAAAGATTCGCACTTGAATTTTGTCCCACAGGGACCCCAATTTTTTCTGATTGTTCCATTTGGCTGCGCGTCGTCCCCTTTTTTTCGGACGGACCGCCGACTTTCGACGTCCCACGAAAAACTCGTTGTTCGGCAAATTGAACAAAGTGAAAGATGAGCACTCCTGCTGCTCGCCGAGTCCCAAGCACAAAAAAAGGCGAGTTGTCCGGCCATGACGGAAACAACGTCCTTTGAATGCATGACGCTGCTGGAAAAGTGTTTTTGTGCGAAAACGTTTCTCTCCTCTCCTTCTCCTCCTCCCATTTCCTTTTTTTCCTCAATTCTGGGTTCTTTCTTGTCTCATTCATACATACATATTTTTGGTCCCTTCCCCCCGCTGTTTTTGGCTGTAGTGTGTTGTATTTGGTTCGAAGCTCTCCAAATGTTTTTGTGAAAGGACCCTTCACTCAAAAATGTTGCCAATTGTTCGGTTTTCCGCTCGTTGCATGTGTCACAACGACACTTGGCGCAGCTCTTTTGAATATTTCTTTAAAGTTTGTTTTCTTGACGGCCTAAAGAGTCGTGGTCCGCTAGATGATTACAATTTGTGTAAATAGATAGATTATGTCCAATAGTTTTTTTTTCTGTTTAGAATAACACAAACATGTGGATAATGACGGATCATCGTCAATTCCTGCCACCAAAATCGCTAACTTACTCCAAACACCAGTAAAAAAGCGTGATAGTTTTTGACCAGCGTGAATTTATTTTGTTTTTATTCCATCCAATGTTCAATTTTAAATTTTTTTTTTGTACATACATACATAGGTAGTTTCGTAATCTCCTGTTTTGCCTAAAAAACTATCACTGAACTTTTGCAGCCATTCTTTTCATTTTTTTTCTTGCTTTAATGCAATGCAAGCCGATTATAGAATACGCACATCAGAAATTTTTAAAACTAGTTTTTTTTTGTTTCATCCGTTCCGTTCGTTCCGCATTGTTTTTTCCTTTTATACTTCAAAAAGGCATCAAATTTCTTTCAAAATTGGCTCTAGTTTTTTCTTTGTTTTTTTTTTGTTGCAACAACTCCCCAAAACAACCATACAATGTGCATTCAGTTTATTTTCCTTTTTTACTTTCAATACGTAGTAATTAGAGTTCTCCAATCCAGCGTGGTGCGGTGCTCATTTTTGGTTTTGGCGGACTGAATGAACTTTATTAAGTTTCCCAGGAGTCTGGATATTTACTGGGTTGTTTCGCACCGCTAATCTAATTTTCAAAACTTTTTGGCATAGGTGTACATAAATGAAAACCGAGTATGAATCCTGAATTTTGCCTCAACTCCTATTTTTGCCATTTTTACTTTCAAGAATTTTTCCTTATTCTCAAGTGTTGAAGAGCCAAAAAAAGAGTTTCTTGATCTTTAGGCGCTTCCTTTTGACTAACAACACATAAAAGGGTAGAAGACGAAGAAGAAGAAGAAGTAGAAGAAAAAATAGAAAAAGAAGCGAGAAAAAAGAAACTCCTAGCTCGGGGGGCACAAGTGGGACGGCTATGAATATTTAACAAAGTTGGCACAACGAAAACACAGTGCTTTTAGAAGTGTTTCAGCTTCCGAAATAACCACTGAGCACATTTTCAAGGCTTGAAATCTTGAGTTCAAAATATTAAAATCAGAATGTGTAAAAAAAAGTGGTAGATGTATATTTTTGGCTGCTTATGACTTCTGATTTGAACTTTAATATGCTCACTGTCTCGTCAAGATCTCAAAATTTCTTATCCCGAGCTACAATCTGTCCCAGTGATAAATTCCTCCCATTACTCTCTGTCTGACTTTTTTTTCCACTGTTTGCATTGGAAAAGATTCGTCCCCTCGTTCTGTTCTATCAATCTATCTAAATCTCATTCCAATCATCTGGGTGATCTTTTTTTTGCAGGTGACACTGCAGGGCAACTCCGTCAGTTGGTCGCTCTTCGATGTGTAGCACGATGACACCGACTCTGAATTTGAATCCGAACATCTGCAACGAGCGAACTCTTCAGGTATAGAATGTATCAGTCAGTACGTGTGTGTGTGTGTGTGTGTGCGTGCGCGTGTTTTTGTGACATCATTTGGGAGCAAAAGAATTAGAATTGTGTCAAAAACAAATTTTTGCTTGTCAATGGAAACCAATTAGCTCTTTTCCTTGCTTGCAACAGCATCAAAACATCTTAAGAAAGAAAAAAAAGGAAGAAAGAAAGAAAGCACATCGCTATCATTTTTCTATGTATTTTTTCTAGTCTTCTAGTGTTTATTCTCCTTTTCCTATTATTGGTTCTTATCTCTTATCCAAATGTGTGTTTTTTGTGCCAACTCGGCAATTTGCGAGGAAGGAGGAAAGGGAAGAGGAAGAGGGGCATAAAAAGCGTGTTGTTTGGCATATGATTGTTTGTATTTGCGTCGAGTGTAGATGTTTGTATGTAATTGTGCTGCTTTGAATGCAATGACAGGCGCCTCCACGAAGCATCCTCTCGGTCCCGTTTTCGAAAGTAAATAAATGAATGCGACTGCCGCAAAGGATAACACTTGAAAAAAACCACTCTTAACTAACAGGCCAAAGCCGAACTGTTCGCTTGTTACGCTTGGATCGTTCCAAAGATCTCTACGAGGAGAGGAAAAAAACAGAGAGAACGATAGTAAACGTTTAAGAGGACCAAATTCCAAGCATTCATCAAATCCGAAAATATTGGAAAACTGTGAGAGATCCTCAAGTGGATAAATTTTTAAATTAGAAATGGATGCTACAGTAGAATGATGTAGTGTTCAATTCTTTCTTTTAGAACAAATTTAGAACAATGATCAGAATCCCAATATCATTTTACTTCCTTTCCGTTGTACTTGAAAGTGAGCTGTCATAGGCATAACCATTTCCGGGAGAAGGACAGCAAATTGAAAACAAATACTCCCTTCTTTTCCAACTTTTCTCTTTTTCAAACTTTGATAAACTGTGTTTGTGTCAGAAGAAAAGCATGACAAACACAATCGGTCTTGCGCAATATACGTCAGACCAGACTAGGGTTCTTCACCGCAAAAAAAACAAAGTCTTACCGCGAAGTTTATTTATAGTTTATAGGTTTGTGACGCAATGCGCGCATTGTTTTGGCAAACAGGGGGTACAGTCTTTTTGTCTTGACGGGGAGGTAAACGGTTCAATGTGATTTAGAAGGAAGAATACATGCAACCACTTGAAAAGTGGTGGTATGTTCGAGGTTTCTTGAAAAGATTTACGTTCAATTCTCCAACTCGTTTCTTTTTTTTTTCTTTTCTGTTCACATGTTTCTGTTTCTTGTCGCACTGCACTCACTCCAAAACAGACTTTAACTATGGGGGGTAACTGTATCTGTCTCCAAACAGTTTTTCGCCTTCTGTTGACAAATGTTTGTGTAATTTCTTCTGCCCACTGATTGACTGCTTCCCTTTCTTTTCCTTTCCCTTCTTCTGTTTTTCAACCGTAGGTGTTTTAAAAACGATCATATCATTTAGAACTGTCGCTTCCTTTAGGCGCCCATCGATGGATTATCTAGAATTTTTTTCCGCTGCGAATCGACTGCCTGTCGATTCGCTTTCGTTGTTTTCAATTTTTCGTTCGACTGACTGTCACCGACGACATACAAAGTTCAAAACTTCAAATTTCCTCTCGTTTTTAACTGATCTTGTACTTTGTCGATTCGTGTTTGTATGTATGTACACTTGATAAAAAGTTTGCAAGACAGGCGGTTCATATCAGTTCCATCAAAAATCCATACAGCACTACACGTGTAGCATCCTTTATTTGCTTTAAACCCACATATCTGCATAGTATTTGGTGTAATTGTCATCGCCTTCTGCGTAGAATTCCAGAATATTTGCATAAATGTATGAGAAGTTTCTATGTATGTTGCTTTTTCGGGCGCCAACCCGTACTATTATCATCAACCTGTCCAAATCAGATCAGTGACGCATATCCAATGATGTTTGCCAATACACATATCCGTTTTGCGTGCTTTTTTCTCTCACGCAGAAGCGCTTTCACGGGCGGCGCCTACGTACACGCAACACCTGAGCGACGGCACAGTTTCCGTGGATGGACCTGCGCGGAAGGCGCCGCGCCTCACTTGCGTCGATTGTTCGGAGAAAAAGAGAGAGAGAGAAAGGAAGAGAAAAAGAGAGTGTGAGTGAAGTGCGTGAGTGCCCCCCGAAAAAACCGGGTTCTGTGTTTCGAAATGTTTATTATTTTTTTCAAGAAAACTGGTCGTCCCATCTGCCGCGCACTCTGCAGCTACCTTCGTGTATTTTCCGCCTCCTCCGCCTCCTTCCGGCGCCTCCCGCGCGGCGACGCCTAGCGAAAGTACGCGCTGGCAACATTCCGATCCGATCACGTCTGTGCCAAGAGCTCTGTTTTCTTGCTTTTGCTTTTCTTCTTCTTCCTTTGTTCCTTTATCGCGCAACTACATATGTGTTCTTGCCAACTTCATATTGTAAAACTTTCCCTTCATTTCACTTTTCCCTCTTCTTTCCACTCATTAACTGAAGTTCAGAGGCACCACTGCTGGCGCCATATAGGTTTATACGTCAAAGCATCAATATTGTTATCTGTTTTTTGTCATTGTATTATTCTACGCGCCTTGTTTCAGTTTCTGCGTGCGTATCAGTTTTCTGCAAAGAGGTAATAACGCAACACTTTTTGCTTATTTCTCCATCGAATTATTATCGTACGATCACAACAGATAACGATTGCACTTTGTTTTTTCGCGTGTTTTCAGTTTCGTTTTCTACTAGGCGCAAACCGCTCAATCAGCAAACATCACGTTATAATTCTGGTTACGGTGGCCTGCACAGGCGTGTTCGAGAGCGTTTTTTTTTTTCCAGAGGAGCCCTCCCACCAGACCGACAATGGCACGGATCTAGTGTTTGTTTTGTCGCAATATTTGCTAGTTCACACTGATTCACTTGACGCACGCAGCCTCTACTCTCATTCCTTGGATTTTGCCTTCAATTGTTCTCTCTATCGGAAAACATTCGAATACTATTAGACACAAAAACTTTTACGCGACCGGCTCCTTTTTTACTTTTCCCTCTGTGAAATACATGGAATGAAAAGTACACACGGTGATGTCATCTGACCGACACAAGTGTCCTTTCTTACTGTTTTTTTTCTCTCAGTGACTGTCTCGGTGCGCAGCTGGCTTGTTTTTATTTCTTATTTAAAAGGGCTTTTATTTTTTCAGTTCCAAAGTCTGTTCGTTCAGCAAATGTCTTCTTATCAAAATAAAAAAATGTCTCGACTTTAACAAAATAGTTTATTTTCAGTTTACAGAGCTTATTCTAATCTTCCTAATCCCGCTAATCAAATCCTACTAGGAGGAGCACTTACCAAAATAGCCCATTCATCCTTGAACAAGTCCAGTTCTTTCCTTTTTTCTTTTTTCTTTCTTTTTCATGTAGATCATAGTTGCTTGCCGCGTCTTGTCTAATTACTCAATTTCCAACGTTTTTTCCGCAACTCGATTGGCGCTTTCAATGTGTCTCCCACCTTCACACTATTTCCACACGTGAACACTGAGTGAAAAAGAAGGATGTTTGAGAGAATAAAAGTTGTTTTCCTTGAAGATTTGACATAAATAACATATTCTTAGAACAACAAGATATCATTAAAAAAGGAAAAAATATAAAAGAACCACGGGTATGCTGCTCATACATGTGGGAAACTAGTTTATTGCTTCTTTGGCTCTAGAAGTCAGTCAAAGTAATTAGATTCTGGGAACGGAATGGAATGAATGACAAGAAACGTTTCAAACATTTCAAAAAAAGACTAGGCCTTTAAGCATTTGACTGGCCCTCCTGCTTTCTCCACTTTTCGATCCCTCAAGACTAACTTGTCAAAAAACATGGCCATCAAAAAAGATGGAAACAAATTTCGCTCCTCCTCTTCCTTCCCGTCGTCTTTCACCATTTTTTTTCAAAACTTTTTTGTTCGTCCATTCTCTCTTTTGCGACTCATGCGTGAAAGAGGCGTGGCTGCCGCGTCCATCAGGAGCACAACAATTCTCCTCCGGCTTTTTTCCGCATATGTGTTGTTCTCATTGTTATTTTTGCTCAGAACTTTTTCTAGACTTTTTCTCCCATATTTCCCTCTTTTCCCTTTTTCTTGCTTCTCGCACATACTGATGGCAAAAACTGAATATTCATAGAGAAGTAGGAGGGAAAACTTTGCAGTTTTCCCACGCGGACGGAGTTCCTCATGTAATTCTAGAAAATATAGCATTACCTCATTTTGATCTGCACTTTGATCCTATCAGGGTAATAAAAAATTTTAATTCGCGTAGATAATTTAAAAGTCAGGCGGTTTTTGTTATGATCAAAACCATTTTGATATTTTTTTAAACATCATGTATTTCTTCCGTTTTGAAATAACAGTCATTCTCGTGCTCCTTTCCTGTCTGCTGTCAATCTACAGTACTCTTGTTGTTTTTGCCATTGCTTTTTGAACCTTTTTGAGTGAACTTTAAATATCCATTTCATCTGCAAAGATACGAGAAAAACCGTAAAAAGTATGGGGGCACCTCTGGCTTCCAAAGAGGGACCATGTAGTCGGACCCGCGGCGGTCGGGGCTCATTTTTCCTGGCTTTCGCCCTATTTCCTTCCATCTGTTTTTGTGTGTGTGTTTGTTTTGCATTCAGTCAGGCATGTATGCACCCGCAGGCAAGCAATTTGAAACGCTGTGGCACACACAACGAAAAAACGCAACAGACCCCTAGAGGCCATCCATATATGGTAAAAAAAAACGGGGACGCGAGGATCGACGGGACCATTCCGTTGCCGGTTGTTTTTTTTTTTTAATTTTATGATCAGGCTTCTGCTTTTATTTTGCTCTTGAAACACCAGAGATGAGGAACTGCAGCATACAAAATAGCATAACGAAAATTTAATAAAAAATATTTTATTACTAGCCGCTAGTTCAATTTCAATTCCTAGAATCGAAACGATTGTTTTCTAACTTGATGTTTTTGTCACAATAAATACAGTGCGGTATAGAAAAAGAGAAAAAAAAAACTTTTTAATCTAGAAATTCGTTTCTCTCTCCGTTTTTATGTTTTTGTTGTTGTTGTTGTGGCAGAAGCGCACCAACCGGCCGAGGGAGACCTGCTGTTTTCTGTTTTTCTATCTCTCCCCAACCGAAAAAAATTTTCATAGAAAGGAAATGACCATAGAATGTTTCAAAATTCAATTTGTTCCGCTCTACTGATCGGCTGTTTGGCCGTTTGAGTCCCGTCCAGGCTCCCGAAACTAAAAAAGAAATGTTGTTCCTGGCGATGAAAAATGCAAAGTGTTTTGGACTTGAAAACTTTTCCTGGATTTTGAAATATGCATGATTTTTTTATGTGATGTCACATCAAAGCTCAGACTTTTACCCTACCTTCTTAAAGTTTTATCGGCGTTTCTCAAAAAAAAAAGAACTTGATAAGAAATAGGCAGGCAGGCTGGCTGGTTGAGCTGAAGATCATACGACATCATTTTTTGTATGCTCTGTTTCTGCACATTTTTCTTCTTTTCCGTATGTGCGTGTGCGTCTGTGTCTGTGCCAAGTCCCGCCCCTCGGCAAACTGTAGCAATAAGAGGTACTTGCTCAAAACAGAATAACACAACTCCTTTCTACCACCCCTCCCTTTCTTTCTTTCTTTTTTTGCTCCTATCGATTCTAGTTCTTACGACCTTTATCAATCACTTGAACAGCCCGCTTCATGTTTTTCCTTTTTTTTTTTAATTTCTCTTTCATCATCATCATTATGTACTATGAAATTTCAGATGGATTTGCTGGCGTCTACCATCCAGATGCCTTCTGCTTCCGATACCATCAACACAGACACATCCTCAGTCTCGTCACAACCATCTCCCATTCAGACACCATTGACAGCAGCCACATCTGACAGTTTTGAAAGACCTTCGCTTTCTTACAAAGATCTCATCATTGAAGCAATTGACAGAAGCCCTGAAAAACGATTGAAGCTCAATGAAATCTATCAGGTAAAAAAAATTGGCTTTAAACAGAAAAAAAAATTTTTTAATACATATTTTGAAAATTAAGTACATACTTACTTTCAAACTAGAATTCACGTGAAATTTGACCTATTCGACCACATCACTCGGCATTTTTTTTCATTTTAACTTTAGTATGTGCACTAGGAGCTCGAGCGTTCAACGAGACTAAACTCCTCCTTCTCTTTCTCTTGTGCTCGTGCGGTGCCAAAGGACAAATGTACTTTTGCATATACTACTCTTTCGGAATAAGACGCATTGCTATCTATAGTTGTTTTTAAAATGAGTGTTTTGTGCTCTTAGTTTTTAGTGAAAGAGAAAAGAACGGAAAAAAGAAATTTTAGTCATTATCTATGTTCAAAAGTAAACACAATTGTGTTTCGACACAAAATCACAAGTTGTTTAAGTGCCGGCGCTCTATCTCAAATATTATGTTGCCACGCACAAAATAAAGCGTTTTTTCATCGTTCCGAGCCTCATGATTTTGTGGGTGTTTTGCCTAGCTGCCAATATTTACCGACTACAGTATGGCAAAGCACAGCACCTCGGAACTAAAAAAAAGTTGGAGTTCACAGTTCAGGAACCATGTGTTTGCTTTCTTTTCCTATTCATTTATTGAATTTCAACTCAAAGAGTACCAGTTTTATCGAGCAAAAATATTTTTCGGGCAGAGTTTGTCAAGGGTGTAATGATGACGATGATTCATGCAAAAGTTGACAGTGTTTTTTTTAGGTGATTCGACTGCTGCACCCATACTACCGACATCGACCAGACCAATGGGGATGGCAAAATTCCATACGACACAATCTGAGCCTTCACGACTGCTTCGTCAAACTTCCACTCAAACAAACTTCTGCAAGCGGAGTCGTTGGTATGTATCACATGTTTTTATTTTATCAACGCATTTAGAAATTTAAGTATCTTTAGTTCAGTGTTTTCATACACTTTTTATCAAAGTATATGAAAAGACAAGCGTTTTGCATTCCTATCAAAACAGGGTGCGTATACGTACTACTGTTATCTATCTGTCGTCTTCTTTTTTAACTTTCATATGATTGTTTGAATATGGGCTGATATCAATGCAAAAAAAACGGAATTACAAGACGTTTGTATTGAAACAGTTAAACGCGGCGACTAGACTGACAGATAGGAGACACGCGGCACGCAACGTCATTGATCCAAAACAAAAATAATGGAGAAACTGCGAAAAAAAAATGTAGAAATGTTTTTGATGGCAAATTCCTTTATTTGTATGTAGTTTGGTCGAAGAATAAGTAAACAAAAACAAGAGTTTTTGTGAGAGGAAGTGAAATATTTATGTATGTATTTATCATTTTAACTTTAGGGTATAAAATTGTGAGGCAGGGAGATAGATAGATAGGGGACATACAGCAAGAAAAAAAGTTTATGTTTTGGGGTAATGAAACAATGACTATACTTTAATTTCAATTCTCATCTGATGCAAGAAAAGAAAAACTTTGGCCTCTCTTTGTTTCTTTTTTCCTGAATGCTCTCGGACAAAAACATGTTTTCAATTTGCGGTCGGCTCAATGTCCATCTCTTCCTCCTTGCTCTCGTAAAAAGATATGAGTATGGCTGCATGCACCATGATAGCGTCCTCCTAGAACCAACGTGCTTACTATTCATGAGTTTTTCATGTGTTCTTGCCAATGACAGGAAGTATGTAGTTGGGAAAAAAGAAACAACTGAAGCAGGAAAATGGTGTGGTGATTGTTTTGGTCCATTTCTGCGTTTCTCAGGAAATTCATCCCTTCTCATCAGGCGGCCTGCTGTTATATTTGTTTACCAGTTTCGAGTGCCACTCGAGCTTGAATTCCAAAGTTTCTCTTCCCATAGGATGGCGCAACAAACAACACAAGCAAAAAGCACTGGGGTGCGACATAAACAGAAAAAGGGAAAATAGGGTTCGGGAGCTTTTCTAACTGGGCATCAGTAGAGAGAAGAATGAAACAGACAAGAGTAGACTGAGAGAGAGAGAGAGAGAGAGAGAGAGAGAGAGAGAGAGAGAGAAAGAGACCGGGCAATCCATAATTCCTCTGAAACCGGAGCACACAGAAAAACATAAACAAGTCCCTTTTTCTCCGTCTTTTCATTACTATTTTTTAGTTTGATGATCTGCGCTGGCTTCCATCCAATGTTTTCCATAAAATAGACAAAAAATAAAAAGGAAGAAGAGAAAAGGGGATCAAAATTTATATTGGTGAAAACGTAAACAAAAAATTGCAAAAAAAAAACATCAGGGAAGGCTAACGTAATCCTATAATTTTGCAGGTCACTTCTGGACAGTAGTACCTGAGCTCAGTGACAAGCAGACATTAAGAAGGAGGAATCGCCAACAACCGCGATCAATGGCTAAAAAGAGTGACGCTGGAAGAACACTCTCACGAGACGATGGAGCAAGCTCTGGAAGCGGAGAAACATCGCCTAGTCCGTCTCAACCGTCAATCAGTCCGCCAAGTGAAAATCCAAATCCATCATTCCCAGTCTTAAATGTTCTGGAGATTTTGAATGGCATGAATGACTACAAAGGGTCACTTTTTCAAAATAATTACAGATCAAGTAAGCTTTTTTGAATCGCAAATTTAAATATTTATTTTCTTTTTTTTAAGATATGATCAATGACAACGCTCCACTTGCTGGACTTCAAAATCTATTGACAACAACTCTTCTACAGATAAATCCACAGTTGGGAGCTCTTCTTTCCCTGGCGAACATCAACAATTTAGCCGGAAATCAGCTTCAGATTACCAACCCAGCGCTTTCACCCATCAAAGCCGAGAGCCAGTCTTTTCTTCTTCAGTAGGCACCGATTCTAAACTGACTTCAATGACTTTTGTTGCACCAACTTTTTTCTATGCGTCGATACTATCATTGTTGGTTGTGCTCCTAATTTGCACATGCATTGATCTCGAGTTACCAACTCATCATCGTCTCATCGCATCCTATGAACCGACTTCAATTCAAATCAACATCCAACCACATCCTTTCTATGCACCAAGACTAGACCAAAATTTTTTTGACTAGCTTTTTTTCACCCCTCTCTCCGTTCCCCGTTATTATTATTGTCGAATCTACCTGTGGAATTAAATCTAGTAGAAATACTTGTAGTCCAACACGAGTTTCCTGGATAAGCTTCTTTTTTTAAACCCATTTTTTTTATTTTCTTCCCGCTGAATACTGTAGCCCAGCTCGTCCAAATCTCGCTGTGAAGTCATAAAAAGCAAGTAATCATTCTTTCCATGTTTTTCATGTTGTCTAACTTTGAACTGAGACCCCGAACATATTAGTTTTGTTTCCTAGATCAACAATTGTCTTCAAACTGTCCCTATTCTGATTCTATGTCCAATTTTTTTGCCTATGTATCCCTTCTATGCACTGTTGCCCTATTTCAATGTTTTTCTACTACTCTCAAGGCTATCGCCTTTTTCTTGTTGTATGTGTCGATTCGATTAGTATTATTATTAACTGATTTATTATGTGCTGAGTGTCGATTTACAACGCCCACCTGATCTACCCTATGGATTGCACTTTTTTACTCACTCAACCTCCAATCAACTCTTTCCACTTTCCTATCCTCCTTCACTATCCAACTCCACCCTGATCCCCTTAAACCGTGTGAACTCCAGTGCTACCGGTTCGATGCAGCACCTTTTCTCTCCTTTCTTTAAATTTTTCAAATTTCAAATTTGTCTCCCTTCTTGTTCTGCAATCAATCAATCGCTTGTTCCACCCAATCCCATTCATTATCTTTATTTGTATTGCCCCCTTTTTCCATTTCATTTTATTTTTATTTTTAATTGTATTTTCAAAGTACTTCACATTTTACCTGAAAATGTGATGTTTTGTGGCAAAACAATCTTTTGTCTTTTTTTCTTCTTACAATGGAATAAAATCTGAATACAAAGAATTTGTAGTTCTGAAAAACAAAGTTTACAAAAAGTGGAAATGTTTCTTTTTAAAAACTTCTCCCACCAAGCACGACAATACGGAATTGCAGTTTCCTGTTTACATTGACATCGTCTTTTCTTCAAAAGCCAACAAAAAATAGGAGAATAAAAATAAACTATTTCACCGGAAACCTGCTATTTTTCTTTAAAACATTTTACAACGGGCGACAAAAGCGGAGAATAATTATGAACTTTAACGTCCAGAATTATCCATCTTAAGGAAGGTGCAAGGCAAAGTAAAAGTACGACTCTTTTTCATGGAAAAAAATCCTTTTGTTCTCTATCCATCTGTTACTTTTTGTTTCGCTTCACAGACAAACCTGATCATTTATGTGCATGCTAGAAAAGCAGAAAAAAAACTTTGAAAATAAACATTGAAAATGTAAAAATGTTTTGAAAGTATTTTCTCTGAGGGACTTCATGATACCGGATGTATCCGAGTAGTAGTGGCATAGAAAGTAATAAAACTGTCGTTTCTTTCTTCTACACGGAAAACTTATGCGCTAGTTATTGTTTTTATTCTCCCATGTTGTGCACGGAACAACCACATTGTCTCAATCAAGCAGTGACGTCAATTCAATTCAATAAAAAGGGAAACGTGAGTTTTATGCAACAAAAAAGTAAGAGATACAAAATACGTTTTATGAATGCAAATTTTTTGTGTTCTTTGATTAAAACAAACTACAGCTCCTTGAATTTGTAATAAGTGTATTAACAAACAATTGAAAAACAATTTTTCGTAATATTGAAATTTCATAATTTCATATGTAGCTTTCACAGTCCTTTAAGCGACTAACGAAGGTGCAGTCTGAAAATTTGTTTTTTTTTCTTTTTGAAATCGCTTAAAGTATCCTTATTAACCTGGAAAGGAATAGTGTTTTTGCACTTGAGCTCATCCGCATAAGACATAATGTATCCACCGGTTGAATTTGTGACTAGCGGTCTGAACGATCCGAATTCACTACCTTCTCGAGTTTCCACAGATCTTCCATCAAACATCAATGGAATCATTGCTTCACATAACTTGGATTGAGGAGGAGCGTCCGAAATCTAAAAATTTAAAAGTTTTTGTTTAACATTTTGTCACTGTTTGCTTATTTCTCTTTTTTTCTGTTTCCAGAAAATTCTTTAGGTACACAAACATAGAATACGCGTTTATGAGTCATTTAACTGTTGTGATAGCTGATTTGGTTTCTGATAAAACTGTTTTTGAAAACGCAAAATGACGTGAACAAATATGATGCCGCTCAAAGTGATTACTCTCAAACTTACAAACGCTTTTGAGAAGGGAAAAAGAAACTTACAATGGTTCTTCGTTTATCCAGAATATTACTTCCCGCCTTTTCTTTACTATTGGAAATGAATTGACGAGAAATAAACCCGTGTGATTCATTGTCTATTCCTGGTTTCATACCGTCTTTGTATTTAACATCAGCAGTCTGAATAAACATTATTTTAATTATTTATTGAAAAAAAAACGTTTTAGTGGTACCTGTCGCCTGATAGTTCCATACTCTTCATGAGGATGATAGGTAGCGCCCTTTGCCAGTAATGGAATAATACCATTACTCTCACCTTTCTAAATTAGTTATTCTAATTTGAAAAAATATTCAATTTCACTCACATCCATCAGGTTAAATACGTGATGATCAACAACATCTTCAACAATTGCTCTTTTTCCACCAAAAGGATTCATTCCGTTACGATTCGCACATTTTGACTCATCATTCCACAATGGAATCACCGTTTTGGAATCAACGGCACCCTGACAAAACACGGGATAAAATTATGCTAAAATTGGGTATATCATACCTGAACAAGTGGTTTTTCACCAAAGTTAATATCAACGTTTGCATCTCGACTTTTTCCAAATGCTCCCATGCCTAAATAAAAACTATTTACAATGATTTGCTAGTATTCTTTCACAGATCATTCACCTTCCTGAGTTATCAACGCAGCTGTTTGCTCCCATGGTATAACGAATGGAATGAACACTTCCCTGAAAAGTATTAAATTTTATGGCCATGTGTTATTGCTAACTCACAGTTCTCGTGGTTTTTTAGCGTACCGAAGTGCTGGTGGTATTCTTTCTTCTTTATTCCGTTCTGCTATTGTCTTTTCTTTCGGCGGCATCGGTATTGGTTCTTCTGGTTTTTTGATAGGTGGAATCCATTTGGGAACTTTCGGAGCAACTGGTTCCGGAGTAGGTTCTTTTTCGGGTTCTAGTGGTTTAATTTTCGGACGCTTTTTCACTTTTCGTGGTTTCTTTTTCTTTGGTTTTTTATTCTCTGGAACCTCCGGATTCTCTGGATTCTCCTCTTCCTCTTCATTATCTGGTTCTTCCGGATCTTCTTCATCGTCCTCTGGTGCAGGCATTGTGAAATCTGCTTCCGGCTCCTCTGGCTCATCTGGGTCTTCTTCCCATGGAGGTCTCCATTTTTTAGGTGCTGCTGGTTTTGGTGGTTCTGCTACCTTTGGTTCCTCTTTTGGTTTAGGCTTGTCAGCTGGCTTTTTCGTTGGAGCTTTCTTTGCCAGTTTTTTATCTTTTGGCTTTGGAGCACTCACCGGTTCGGCTGGGTCTTCAGAGTCAGCCGGCTTTTTAGGAGCGGGCATTGTGAAATCTGCTTCCGGTTCCTCTGGCTCATCTGGATCTTCTTCCCATGGTGGTCTCCATTTTTTAGGAGCGGCTGGTTTTGGTGGTTCTGCTTCCTTTGGTTCCTCTTTTGGTTTAGGCTTGTCAGCTGGCTTTTTCGTTGGAGCTTTCTTTGCCAGTTTTGGATCTTTTGGCTTTGGAGCACTCACCGGTTCGGCTGGGTCTTCAGAGTCAGCCGGCTTTTTAGGAGCGGGCATTGTGAAATCTGCTTCCGGTTCCTCTGGCTCATCTGGATCTTCTTCCCATGGTGGTCTCCATTTTTTAGGAGCGGCCGGTTTTGGTGGTTCTGCCTTCTTAGGCTCCTCTTTTGGTTTTGGCTTGTCGGTTGGTTTGTCGGTCGGTTTGGCGGCTGGCTTTTTCGTTGGAGCTTTTTTAGCGAGTTTTGGATCTTTTGGCTTAGGAGCACTCACCGGTTCGGCTGGATCTTCAGAATCTACAGGCTTTTTAGGAGCGGGCATTGTGAAATCTGCTTCCGGTTCTTCTGGTTCATCTGGGTCTTCTTCCCATGGAGGTCTCCATTTTTTAGGAGCGGCTGGTTTTGGTGGTTCTGCTTCCTTTGGTTCCTCTTTTGGTTTAGGCTTGTCAGCTGGCTTTTTCGTTGGAGCTTTTTTAGCGAGTTTTGGATCTTTGGGCTTTGGAGCACTCACCGGTTCGGCCGGGTCCTCAGAATCTGCTGGTTTTTTGGGAGCAGGCATTGTGAAATCTGTTTCTGGTTCTTCTGGTTCATCTGGATCTTCTTCCCATGGAGGTCTCCATTTCTTAGGAGCGGCTGGTTTAGGTGGTTCCGCTTTCTTTGGCTCGTCTTTTGGTTTCGGCTTGTCGGCCGGTTTGTCAGCTGGCTTTTTCGTTGGAGCTTTCTTTGCCAGTTTTGGATCTTTTGGCTTTGGAGCACTCACCGGTTCGGCTGGGTCTTCAGAGTCAGCCGGCTTCTTTGGAGCAGGCATTGTGAAATCTGCTTCCGGTTCCTCTGGCTCATCTGGATCTTCTTCCCATGGAGGTCTCCATTTCTTAGGAGCGGCTGGTTTTGGTGGTTCCGCTTTCTTAGGCTCGTCTTTTGGTTTCGGCTTGTCGGCTGGTTTTTCCGCTGGAGCTTTCTTTGCCAGTTTTGGATCTTTGGGCTTTGGAGCACTCACAGGTTCAGCAGGATCTTCAGAGTCAGCTGGTTTCTTTGGAGCGGGCATTGTGAAGTCTGCTTCCGGTTCTTCTGGTTCATCTGGGTCTTCTTCCCATGGAGGTCTCCATTTTTTAGGAGCGGCTGGTTTTGGTGGTTCTGCTTTCTTTGGTTCCTCTTTTGGTTTAGGCTTGTCAGCTGGCTTTTTCGTTGGGGCTTTCTTTGCGAGTTTTGGGTCTTTTGGCTTTGGAGCACTCACCGGTTCGGCGGGGTCTTCAGAGTCAGCCGGCTTCTTTGGAGCGGGTATTGTGAAGTCTGCCTCCGGTTCTTCTGGTTCATCTGGATCCTCTTCCCATGGAGGTCTCCATTTCTTTGGTTCAGCTGGTTTAGGTGGTTCCGCTTTCTTCGGCTCGTCTTTCGGTTTTGGCTTGTCGGCTGGTTTTTCCGCGGGAGCTTTCTTTGCCAGTTTTGGATCTTTCGGTTTTGGAGCACTCACCGGTTCGGCTGGGTCCTCAGAGTCTGCTGGCTTTTTAGGAGCTGGCATTGTGAAGTCTGCTTCCGGTTCGTCTGGTTCATCTGGATCTTCTTCCCATGGTGGTTTCCATTTCTTTGGTGCAGCTGGTTTTGGTGGTTCCGCTTTCTTCGGCTCGTCTTTTGGTTTTGGCTTGTCGGCCGGTTTGTCAGCTGGTTTGTCGGCTGGCTTTTTCGTAGGAGCTTTCGTTGCGAGTTTCGGATCTTTCGGTTTTGGAGCACTCACCGGTTCAGCAGGATCTTCAGAGTCAGCTGGTTTCTTTGATGCAGCTGGTTTTGGTGGTTCCGCTTTTTTCGGCTCGGTTTTAGGTTTCGGCTTGTCGACCGGTTTGTCAGCTGGCTTTGTCGCAGGAGCTTTCTTTGCTAGTTTTGGATCTTTTTGCTTTGGAGCACTCATAGGTTCAGCAGGGTCTTCTGAGTCTGCTGGTTTTTTTGGGGCAGGCATTGTAAAATCTGCTTCCGGTTCTTCCGGTTCGTCTGGATCCTCTTCCCAGGGTGGTCTCCATTTCTTAGGAGCGGCAGGATTTGGTGGTTCCGCTTTCTTTGGTTCCTCTTTTGGTTTAGGCTTTTCAGCTGGCTTGTCGACCGGTTTGGTGGCTGGCTTTGTTGCAGGAGCTTTCTTCGCGAGCTTTGGATCTTTTGGCTTTGGAGCGTTCACAGGTTCGGCAGGGTCTTCAGAGTCTGCCGGTTTCTTTGGGGCAGGCATCGTAAAATCTGCTTCCGGTTCTTCAGGCTCATCTGGATCTTCCTCCCATGGAGGTCTCCATTTTTTAGGAGCGGCCGGTTTCGGTGGTTCCGCTTTCTTCGGTTCTTCTTTGGGTTTAGGCTTTTCAGCTGGCTTGTCGACCGGTTTGGCGGCTGGCTTGGCAACCGGTTTAGCGGCTGGCTTCTCAACTGGTTTAGAGGTTGGTTTCTCAGCCGGCTTATCGACTGGCTTTGCCGTAGGAGCTTTCTTCGCGAGTTTTGAATCTTTTGGCTTTGGAGCACTCACCGGTTCGGCTGGGTCTTCGGAGTCAGCGGGCTTCTTAGGCGCCGGCATTGTGAAATCTGCTTCTGGTTCTTCGGGTTCATCTGGGTCCTCTTCCCAGGGTGGTCTCCATTTCTTCGGTGCCGCCGGTTTTGGTGGTTCCGCTTTTTTTGGCTCCTCTTTTGGTTTTGGCTTTTCTGCTGGTTTGTCGGTCGGTTTGGCGGCTGGCTTGTCGGTCGGTTTGGCGGCTGGCTTGTCGGCAGGTTTAGCAGATGGCTTGTCGACCGGTTTAGCGGCAGGCTTGTCAACCGGTTTAGCAACTGGCTTGTCAGCCGGCTTATCGACTGGTTTTGTCGTAGGAGCTTTTTTTGCGAGTTTTGGATTGTTTGGCTTAGGAGCACTCACCGGTTCGGCTGGGTCTTCGGAGTCAACCGGCTTCTTTGGAGCAGGCACTGTGAAATCTGTTTCCGGTTCTTCTGGTTCATCTGGGTCTTCTTCCCATGGTGGTCTCCATTTTTTAGGGGCTGCCGGTTTCGATGGTTCCGCTTTCTTGGGTTCTTCCTTTGGTTTTGGCTTTTCAGCTGGTTTTTCGGTCGGTTTGGCGGCAGGCTTGTCGACTGGTGTAGCAACTGGCTTGTCTGCCGGTTTATCGATTGGTTTTGTTGCCGGAGTTTTCTTCGCGAGTTTTGGATCTTTTGGCTTTGGAGCACTCACAGGTTCAGCAGGGTTTTCAGAGTCGGTCGGTTTTTTTGGAGCAGGCACCGTAAAATCTGCTTCCGGTTCTTCTGCCTCATCTGGGTCTTCTTCCCATGGTGGTCTCCATTTCTTTGGTGCAGCTGGTTTCGATGGTTCAACTTTCTTTGGTTCCTCCTTTGGTTTGTCAGCTGGTTTTTCCGCAGGAGCTTTCTTGGCGAGTTTTGGCTTATCTGCGTCTGGCTTGGTTGGACTTTTTGATGTTTCAGTTTTTGGTTTTTCAGTTGGTTTCTTTATTGCTAGTTTTGGATCTTTTTTCGGATCTGAGGGTCCAGTCACAGGTTCAGCTGGGTTTTCAGTAGTCTTGTCAGCCGGTTTTAATGGAGTTTGTTTTGCAGGAGCTTTTTTTGCCAGCGACGGTGTATTTTTCTCTGGTGTTGGCTTACTCAGATCTTCCGCTGGTTCTTCATCGTCTTCCCATGGTGGCTTCCACTTTTTCATTGGATTTTTTACGGGAGTTGGAGGAACTTCTGTAGGTTTGGTTTTAGGCTTGTCAGAAGTTTTTTCTGGAGTATGTTGGAGTGGCTTGGCGGGCTCTTTTGTTGTCGGCTCTTTCTTTTTTAAAACTGGCGTCTTCTTTTCGGGGACCTTTGGCTCTTCGACTTCTTCCACTGGCTCCTCATCCACTTCCCATGGTGGTTTCCATTTTTTCACTGGATTTTTCACGGCAGCTGGTGATGGTGCCAATTTTTCTGGATCCGACTTAAGAGCGGGCTTGGTTGTTGGAACGTCTTTTGGTTTAGTTTCCGCAGGTTTTTTAGCAGCTGGTTCCTTTTTAGCGAGAACAGGTGTTTTCTTTTTTGGATCCACTTTTGGGAGTTCTTCGGTTGGTGTCTCATCATCTTCCCATGGAGGTTTCCATTTTTTCACGGGATTTTTTACTGGTGTTGGTGGGGCGATTGGTTTTTCTGGTTCTTTCTTCGCCGAAGGTTTCTTTGGCGAAGGATCTCGTTTTTTATCTGCTGGTTTTGCCGCTGGTTCTTTTGCAGAAATCGGGTCTTTTTTCGCCAATGAAGGCGTTTTTTTCTCCGGATCTAACTTTTCCACATTTTCTGCTGGTTTTTCGTCGTCTTCCCATGGTGGTTTCCATTTTTTAACCGGATTTTTTACTGGTGTAGGCGGAGCAATCGGTTTTTCTGGTTCTGATGGTTTCTTAGCTGGTACAACTTTTTTCGGCGATGAATCTCTTGATACAGGTTTTGCAGCTGTAGTCGGCTCTTTTCTTTTTAGAACTGGTGTTTTCTTTTCAGGAACAGTAGGAGCCTTTACATCTTCTGTTGGAACTTCATCGTCCTCCCATGGAGGCTTCCATTTTTTCACCGGATTTTTAACTGGAGTTGATGGAGCAGCTGGCTTCTCAGGCTCCGCCAATTTTTTAGCTGGCACAACTTTTTTTGGTGATGGATCTCTTGAATCAGGTTTTGCGGCCGTAGTGGGTTCTTTCCTCTTCAGAACTGGTGTTTTTTTCTCGGGCGCTGCTGGAATTTTTACATCTTCTGTTGGAACTTCATCTTCCTCCCATGGTGGCTTCCATTTTTTGACAGGATTTTTCACTGGAGTCGGTGGAACTTGTGGAGCTGTTGTCTCAAGTGGCGATTTTTTAGCTGACGGATCTGTGGCGGGCTCTGCCTTTGGTGCTGTTTTTTTAGGAGAAAGATCGCGAGCGGCAGGTTTTGTTTGAGCTGGATCTTTCTTTTTGAGTGCAGGAGTTTTTTTGGGTAATGGTTCCGGCTCACTCATCTCCTCTGTTGGAACTTCGTCTTCTTCCCATGGTGGTTTCCATTTCTTCACTGGATTCTTGACAGGAGTTGGAGGAACGGCAGGCGCAGTGGGTTCAGTTTTCAGTGGTTCTTTTTTCGGTTCTTTCTTTTTCAGCACAGGAGTTTTCTTTGCGGGTGGTTGAACATCTTTTACTTCCTCTGTATCAGCTTCGTCTTCTTCCCATGGTGGCTTCCACTTTTTCACTGGGTTTTTAACAGGTGTTGGTGGAACAGCACTTGCTTCGGGTTCAGATTTTTCTGGTTCTTTTTTTGAGACTGGTTTTTTCGGTGAAAGACTACGCTTGGCTGGAACTTTTTTCTCTTTCACCTCTGCAGTCGGCTGCGACGCTGTCCCTGGTTCGTTAATCGGACTATCTTCATCTTCTTCCCATGGTGGTCTCCATTTTTTTACAGGGTTTTTAACCGGTGTAGATACTGGGGCCCCTGGAGATGTTGCCGTTTTTGCTGGTACTTCTTTCCTTTTCAAACTTGGTTTCTTTTCCAATTTGAGTGGTGGGGCTGTCTCCACCTCATCTACTTCCATTTCTTGGGTGTCTTCCTCTTCCACACTCTCCCATGGTGGCTTCCACTTTTTGAAAGTGTTTTTGATAGGCGTTTGAGGAACTTTACTCATGCTATTCTGAAAAAAACGAGCAAAGAGTGAGGTCTCCTGTTATAACTCCAACGAAAAAAAAGAAGAAAAAAGTAGGCGGTTTAGAAGAAGAGATATTGACGGAGAAGAAAAATCCGGAGAGAAGAAAATGCGAAAAGACAAGATAATCAATATTTTCAGATTCAATGAGTACAAAATTTAAATCAAATTTTAACGTCGAAAAAATATAAATTTCGAGACAGATATGACATGGATGAGCTGAAAAAGAGAGAAACTATGGTAGTGTTTTAAGAAAAGGGTATCAAACAAAAATAAATGAAAACTGAAGAAAAAAAAACGGATGCCTCGTAGTTAAAATATAAATATAGTTGAGCTTGTGCACTGTTGTAGAAAAATAGTTTAAACGACTACAATAGTAAGTAACAGACGAGAACTGAGGTCGACAAGCTTTCGCATGAGATCATAAGGGCGCCCACACGAATGAGCATCAGGCTCTTAGTTTACACTGTGTGTCTTCACTCACGAGAGAAATAGAAGAAAACACCGAAAAACAGGACCATCAAGGCTTTATCTCCGCAAATGATTTATCAGATCTAATACAAACAATATAATGTATCTAATGAATAAATATCATATTGTTTTTTTTCTCGTTCACAAAAAATCAGTTGCTTTGAAATTAACATTGGCGCCGTGACTACAACAGAAAACAAAAATACATGAAACGGAAATTAATCTATTCATCTCATCTCATTTCTAGTTGCCAGATGCCTCAGCTGTTGACGCGTACTTCTGAGCATCCTCCAGGCGCTTCTGGAAGTCGGCTTCCGAGTATGCACGGAAAGTAGCCATTGTTTCGCAGTCTTTCAGGTTGAATTTGATGGAGCTCTGGAAAAAGAAGAAACCATTTTTTATCACTGAGTTAATTTAACAACTCACTCCAATCTGGGCTCCATCGGAGTCAAAACAGTCAAATTGATAGCCAGAGCAAGAGGATGCAACATCTGAGAAATAAAGCAATTTATTTATGCTGAAGTTTTATGAAATTTAAAATGTTTTACCCTCATCATTGTAGTCCCTAGTGTATGCAAAACAGAATGGCGGGTCATTATACTTCCTGTTCTTCTTGATAATGAGAGTCAAGCCCTAAATAAATGCCTAAACTGTTTTAATATTATTTTAAATTTGTTTCACCTCTAACAATGTAACAGAAAGAATAAGGAAGAGAGCAAGCGAAACGACTTTCATCGTCTACAAAAAACCGGCAGAATGAAGTGTTTTTTAACATTGACGAGTGGTATAAACGACGGTTTCCCACGAAAGCTGTTCAAACCATTTTCCATGTTTTTGCAGTCGATTCCACATGCAAGTTAACACGTGTTTAAACATCTGAGGTCGATAGACATTGTTGTAAACAAAAATTGACTCAGTTAGTTAAACATTGAAAGTTGTTACAATTAAAACACATGCTAGTCGGTCGTGAACAAAATAGCTGATAAAAGAGCGGATTTAAACTCAGAATCATGTTGATAATTATGTACATATTTTGAAGTTTCGAGAAGAAGTTTCGTTAGCACAACGCATTCCTTGGCGTCTAATTTTGTGTAATAATTTATACACATTTTCGTGGTAAGCTCCGTATCAAAAACTAGTGCTAGAAAACAGAGAGAAGGTATTCACGACTAAAATTCAGTTATTCGTAGCGAAAAAACTGTCTTTTTTTTTGTTGCAAAAATTTATGAGGGACATGCGGAAAAAACGAACGTGAAATCGCATAAATTGGCTCATCGCTTGCAAGGGCCGTGGACAATTTTTCATTGCAATTACTGCTTTCTTTACTATAATTCTAAGTTATGTTATTAAATTGGCATTATTAAAAACATGTTCTCAAATTGCTTGGCATTACAAGTTAAGCTAATTTGTTTTTTATTTTTGGAAAACGTCTCAAAAATAGCACAGAAAAGTTTAAAAACACACATTTCAGAATATTGCCTGCTTTTAACTTGATATTTGAATTTATCTATTCCTCTTTCTCACATGCTCATTTCCGGAGCACATTCAAACATGTCTGTGCCCAAATCTATTAAACCAATCCCATTTCTCTTGTAAAGTGCGCCACTTTGGCATGGAATATTCTGCGATTTCAATGGGTCCAATCAAAGATAACGTGCTCGCAGGTGTTTTATTATGTGCAATATTGTGTTGGAAACACAGCAAAAAAAATCGAGCCAAGTATTTATTTACGCAGCCAAATTATAACGTTGTGCGCAACATTAAAATTTGGCTGCGAACTTGTCGGCAATCGTTTTAAATTTGAAAATTATTTAAAACCGTTTATTTTTGTTTTGCAAAGCATCTAAACACACATACATTGTTTTTCCGTTAACGCCGGCAAACAATGCGCCTACTCTATCATCACTGACGCATTTCTCGTGCGTGCGCAATTCCCGTTTTTTTTGTTTATAAATTTCTACATTTTCTTGCTCAATTCTTTCTGCTTGTTTGTTTCCAAAAAAACTAACTTATTTTTCATGTTAGTTAAAGTTAAAATATTTGTGTTTTTCATGTTTGAAAAGTTGGTTGTTTTTCCATTTTTCCCCTGTACTTTTTAGTCCACTTCGACTCCCAGTCAGATCTATGAAATGTTTATCTTTCAAATGGAATAAAAATAAGATAAAATATTTTATTTTCAATAACCTAATTCTGTCGAAAGTGCTCGAACCCATATTACGAGCCTATTCAACAAAAAAGAGCTCTCCACATCATCATCATTTCAAATTTGATCAGTCATCAAATTTGTATGCATTTAGAATTTTTTGGCTGTTGCTCAACGCAAAAATTTGTTTCGTTTTAAAGTATATATTGAACATTTCATCATTCTGACATAGAAAAGAAAAGAAACAGCTACAAGAAAAAGATGAATGCCGAAAAAAAAATACGAACGACCTCTTGGTGTTTGTTGCATGCATTTTCTTGTTTTATTTTCAAAATTCACCCCTTTTCCGTCACTTTTCGTTTCCTTTTCTCTCCATGCGCAGCTTCGCATCGATTTTTTTTTTCGCTAGAGGACCCTCGACTCCCTTTCCATTCCCTTTTTTCAGGAATTTCGTAGTCTTCACTCACTCTTGTGTGCCACAACCCTTATATTCTTTTTCCTTTATTTTCATCTTTTTTCGCCTGTTTATTGGTTTTTTTTCCAAAAAAAAAAAGAAAAAATTTTCAGATTTGAGCCAACATGGATTTCAACTTTAAAAAAATGGCCAGCGAAGCTGGAGGCTTCTTCAGTAGAGCTAAGCAGGTATGTACATGTTTGCCATTTTGTTTGCAACGGTGTAGAAAATTTAAATTTAAATTACAGCTGACCGAGGAGACATTTCTGAAGGCTGAGCGTACGGAACTGGACTCTCATTTTGAAAATCTTTTGCAACGAGCTGACAAAACCGAAGAACACACTCGACGTCTCCTTTCCGCGATTGAGGGCTATTTGCAGCCAAATCCTAGTAAGAATTTTTTTCAATATTTTTACTTTAAAGATTCATGAACCGTTACATTACAGCTGTTCGCATGGAAGAGGTGTTCTATGAAAAATTAGAATTGAAAAAGGACGGAGCAGTGCGACTGAACAATCTCGAGAATTTGTCCACCGCTATGACCGAGGCTGGAGAGCAATTTGGGGAGACGACGCCATATGGTTGCGAAATTAAAGGAAAATTTTATTTAAATAATTAATTGATTTAGGAACGGCTCTAATCAAAGTCGCACAAACTGAAAACCGATTGGGACAAGCTGAGAGGGAACTTTGCGGACAGGCGGCCACCAACACGTTGCTTCCCATTCGGCGTTTTTTGGAGGGCGATATGAAAACTATTCAGGTATGTTTCACGATTATAACGATGGTATAAAGTTCACTAAAATTCATTGCACATTAGGAAACTCTGTTCAAGATCATTTTAATGCCATTTTCCAATATTTTCCGCCTCGAACATGGTGGCAGGGCTGGGCGTAAAATTTATTTTTTACTGATTCCGTAAAACGTAAAATTTAGGAATCAAAATTCCGTACAACGTAAAATTTTGAATGGCGCTATTCAGTAAAGAAAATTAATTGCCGTACCCAGAAATAATGACACAAACAAAAATAAAATTGGAAAACAACAAAAATAAAGCAAATTTGCGATTTTTAGTTGATTTTCGGTAATTATTAAAAAATATCTTGGATAAATTGCGCTGTATGGAAAATTCTATATTCGTCTGCAGAAAAGAGTGAATTTTTCGTACCACTTTATGAAAAAGAGGAGCATTTGTTTTTTACCCACCAAACCGTAGAAAATAGCTTTAAAATTTTTGGGAGAACGATTCTGGTATCCTATGCTCCAGACTTACTCAATTTTCTGTTAAAATGCCGCATAATGAGAGGCTGGCGCATCAAACAGCGGTCGTCTCATGGTTTTTTATGGACCTATTCACAAAACCGGAAAAAAATTTTCGGGAAAAATTGGAGAATGCTACGATTGTCCTGAAATTTTGGAAAATATTGGAAAAAATTCTCCTGTACACGCTCAAAAATAAGGCTTCCATTCGGACGAAAAAAAAAGCGGACGAATTTCGTCCGCTGTTCGTCCGCTCGTCCGCGGTTCGTCCGGTTCGTCCGAGGTCGGTCCGCTTCGTCCGTTTTTTTTCTTGTTAGTTTTTCTTTTTGTTTTTGTTATATTTTGTTTTCAAAAGCTGTTTTTGTTCTTTTTTCTTTAAAATATCAACAGAAATTTCTTGTTTCTGCTATCAAAAATTCGGAGAAAAAATTAAAAAATTTGTTTTTGCAAAGCTAATTCTACATAAATTTGCAACCGTTTACATTTTCAATGTCAGAATTTTTTAATAAAGTGCCATAAATTAAAATTCCCAGCCAATTAGAGCGTGCCGGACGAACCGGACGAAACGGACGAACCGGACGAACCGGACCGTCCGCGGACGAACGGACGGACCGGACGGACGAAAATTGGTCCGAATGGATGCCTTACTCAAAAAATTTTGGACCAAAATATCGATTTTAAAAATTTTCAGAAAAAATTGATATTTTGGTTCAACATTTTTTGAGCGTGTACAGGAGAATTTTTCCCAAAATTTCAGGGCAATTGTAGCATTCTCCGATTTTTCCCTTAATGGTTTTCCGTTTTCTTCCTTTTTTCCGATTTTGTGAATAGGTCCATTAGTTAGAAAATGTTTGGTGCGTCAGCCTCTAATTATCCGGCATTTAAAAAAAAGTAAACAATGGAACGGCATGCTGGCCTATTAGAATAAACACTTTCTTACTAAAATTTTCAATTTCGCCGCCACCCCTATAATATTTCATTTTCAAGTAGTATTTAGGTTCCAATATAAAATTTTGTCTTAAAATCTCTGAAATCTGCGTTTCTATAGAGAAGACGAAGTTCTTTTTAGGGGAAAATGTGATTATGGTGCATATTATTTCAACAGTTTTTCAATTTCAGAAAGAGAGAAAAATCCTGAACAGCAAACGTCTGGACCTCGATGCGTGCAAAAATCGACTCAAAAAAGCGAAAACGGTAGATAGTCAAAATATGGTAAGCTCTTGCCCATTATTTACAAAACAATGTTTGGCATGAGTTTCTAAAACATCCTTTACAGACAAATAGTAAAACTTCTGGAGGGTTCACAGTTGAGCAGGTTTGTTAGAAATTGTTGTGTTGAAAATCCATCCCTCTCTTGGTTGTAAATACATACATATTTTGATACTTATCAAAATATTTAATTTTAAACTCAAAAAAGTTGCAGGCCGAGGCGGACGTTCGTGTTGCGCAAGCAGAGTTTGACAAGCAATCTGAGATTACCAAATTGTTGTTGGAAGGAATTCAAACTGCTCACGTAAGTTCATATTCTCACCCTTGTCAATCAATAATTAATGGGTTTTCAGAATAATCAACTGAAATGTCTTCGTGATTTTGTCGAGGCACAAATGTCGTTTTACGCGCAGGCACATCAACTCATGGCGGATCTGCAGCGCGAGTTGAGCGGGTAAGTCATTAATAATTTATTTAAAGAAAAAAAAATAATTACATAATTAGATTACATATTGTCGCATGTTTTAGTTGTATGTGTTATGCTGACGTTTCAGTTCGCTCACCGATTCGCCTCTGTACTTTGGGAATTCAAGCCGACACGAGGAATGATTTACTCATCTCGCAGCGCGGTCTTGTGTTAGCCCCACCGTGATTGTGATGCATCGTTTTGATCAGATTCTCTCGATTTCTCTCCGATTTGTTTATATTGTGTCATTAATTCATTCCTTCTTTTTGACCAAGTCTCCCTCCACGTCACGTCACATTTTTGAGCAGATTTTTCTTGTAAAATTCAATGAAAAAAAACCCAGAACTTAATGATGCTTTCCCAAACTCTTTCTAAGCCCACTTCTGTTCAAGTACAACGAAAAGTTTATTAAAAATAATTTTCATTGTTTAAGTTTCATTTTGTTTTTCCTTTGATATCTCCAGAACCATAATCTTTGTGCATACATAATTATTAAATCCCAGTTTGTAGTATTCACAAAGGGGCATTGACTGGGAGTCAGAAAACACGCCCGGGCGCGTTTGCTGATCCCCGTTTCATGCCCCTGTGTATTCATTGAGAATTACTTTCCCCCATTGCCCGCTGTTGATCGGCATTCTCCACCCTAGTCGTATTTTGCTGTGTACGTGATAGTTTTGTGTGAATTTGAAATAAATTATGTTAATTTTAATTTCAAATGAATATTTAATCCGAGTTGGAACCTTCCAGAACCATGTCGTTCCGTGGCAGTTTGGCGATCCTGGTGAACAATAGTGCGGAGCCGCCAAACGGAAAACCGATACCGACTGCTACTGTAAAGGTTTGTGAAATCAAATAACAAGAAGATGCTTGGAAAAATAATAATAAATGCTCTCTGGCGGTCTTCATTCATTTCCATTCTAGTGCTCTTGCCAATGCCTCTTTTTTTCAGAGCTCTTAGCTTTTGGCTCTCGTTTTCTTTTATATTTTTAAGAAATAGCGGTTACCGGTCAATTCAATTTGAGACAAGACAATATCCTGCGTTTTTTTTTCTTTTAGCCTGCTTTGCTTTCGGACGACTTGGGGACAAAACAGGCCAAAGTGATAATGGACTACGATGCCGTTCTGCCACAAGAGATCAGTGTGAGCCAGAATGACGTAAGTTTTTCAATTTTCTTGCCATTCTACGTATTCCTGGAATGGTGATAACGCGTCAAATGGTGTACATTGTGGTCTAGCCACGGATGGTGTTTGCAGACTTGTGGATTTACGCGCAAAGTTGAATTTTACCGACGAATGAAAAAAAGTTTAGATAAACTCGTTCAAAAAGGGAGACGTAGAGACGCGAGAGACGGTCTGCAAAAAATCGGTTTTAAAAAACGCAATTTTTCAAAACGCCGTGAAAATCCATATTAAGAAAACAAAAAAATTGCAACGCCGTGTTTGCGTACTAACGAAAATGGGAACAAATCTATTCACTTCCCATGCTATTTCCTTCATTGCTGTTTGAATTTCAAAAGTATGCAAACACCGCGTTGCTATTTTTTTTTCACAATAACCCCACACTTATTGCGTTAACCCAGATTGTTTTAATTGCCGATATCCAAAAATCAAAGGACCCGTTTTCAGATTCTCATAGTTTACCGCCTCCCTGGAATGGATGCCGAGTACGTGATGGCTGAGAAAGGTGGCAAACGTGGAAAGCTTCCAGTTAGCTACATTGAACTTCTTTAAGAACTTTAGAATTATTTATTTGCCAATTTTCATAATTATTTTACTGTTTTGAATTGTAACGTTTCGAAGTGGAGATCTTTTTCTCTCCCTCAGCATTTTCACTTATTTATTTACAATTAAATAGCTTTTTTGTAGTTATTTATTGATCTCTTTTTAAAACTAGAAACTGTTAAATAAAAGAACAAACGCGTGAAATGAAATGAAAAACTACTTTATTATGGCAATTGGCAACAATAATATTACCGAAATATACATCCAAATGTGAAAAAAGATTCGTATTAACAGAAATTGGTCATGAAAATCTTAAGAAAACATCGTTTAGGCGATCGATCGCTTCATTTTGCGGTTCGTGTATCTGTATCTGAGACAGCAAGTCTGCTCGGCGCACTTCACGTATCCACGCTGGCACACGCATTGCTGGGCGTCGCAAGAGGTAGTGGCAGACGAGTATTGGGTCTGCTGGTTACTGTAAGAAGCAGTGCAGGAGGATTGGCAGGCTGGCTGACAGGCTGGCACGCATTGGTTCGTCTGTGGGGCTTGTTGCACTTGGATCTGGTAGGTTGGCTGAGCTTGCTGGGCACAATCGCAGGATGGTGCTTGCTGGCAGCATGAGGTCTGTTGGACTGGGGCGCAGTCGCAGGATGGCTGGAATTTCAGATTTATTAGTTAAGATATCAAAAAATATTGATGTGATTATTACCTGAGCTTGTTGGCAGCAAGAAGTTTGCTGAACTGGAGCGCAGTCGCATGCTGGAGCTTGGGTGGTTGGGGCTTGTTGGCAGCACGAGACTTGTTGGACTGGAGCGCAATCACAGGCTGGCTGAAAGTTTATGTTCATCAGTAAACACCTTAAAATCTGTGATTATTACCTGAGCTTGTTGGCAGCACGAAGTTTGCTGGACTGGTGCACAGTCACACGCTGGGGCTTGGGTGGCTGGGGCTTGTTGGCAGCAAGGGTTCTGTTGAACTGGAGCGCAATCACAGGCTGGCTGAAAATTAATGAATACAGACCATTTTTATAATTTTTTTGTTTTTGCTTTTATGTATGTACATACCTGAGCTTGTTGGCAGCACGAGGTGTCTTGAACTGGAGCGCAATCGCAAGCTGGCTGCTGAGCTTGTTGCTGTCGGATCTCAATCTGGATGCAGGTCACGCAGGATGGATTGGCTTGGCAGTCACAGGCTGGTTGCTGAGTAACTGGAGCACAATCGCAGGATGGTTGCTGCTGCTGGCAAGCGCATGGGTCTTGTTGGACTGGAGCGCAATCACAGGCTGGCTGCTCTTGCTGGCAAGCGCATGGGTTTTGCTGAACTGGAGCACAGTTGCACGATGGTTCTTGTTGCTAAAATATAAGATTCAGTGTTAGCAATACGACCCTGAAATGGTATACCTGGCAAGCACATGGGTCCTGTTGAACTGGAGCACAGTTGCAGGATGGTTGTTGTTGCTATAAAAACAAAAAAAAAATAAAATTTTGAATTAGAATTTGAATTTCAAAGCAAGCCTTCAAAATGATCTACCTGGCAAGCGCAGTCCTGTTGCACTGGAGCACAGTCACAAGCTGGCTGCTGCTGCTGGCAAGCACATGGATCTTGAGCCTGGGTCTGCTGAGTTTGGGTGTATTGGACCTGCACATTAATAGTGGTTTGGCAGCACGAGGTGGTCTGCTGAACCGGGGCGCATGCACACGATTGGCGTTTCTCACGAAGAGTTGGAGCGGCAAGTGCCTATAAAGGGGAAAAATAAGGAAAAAGTATGTACATATAAAAAAAAAACAAAATTGTATTGTTAATTCTTAAAATAATAAAACTTACCAAAGCGACAATAACTACAATGGAAAAAGCCGAGCGGAACATTTTCTTGTGTAGGAGGTGAGCCAAGCTACTACTGTCAACTCGAGTTGCGCGCCTTCCTTTATACGCGCCCGCCGGGAGGAGCCATGGCAAGAGGGCAAGACCGGCATGCACATGAACAGACAGAACAAAAAAACGAATGCAGTTTCAATTGTGCTTCAAACACAGATGAGCACCTGTGATTGGCTAAAGGATTAGAGCACCTGTGTGAAAATTATGAAACAAACTTGCTTGAAAGATGGCAAACGCTGAAAGGTATACAACAAAAAAAAAGAAAAGAAAACTATGCAAATACTAGTGGTGTTTGTTTTGTTTTTATCAAATCGGAACACTTATTTTAGACAATGACGGTCAATATGTTCATTTATGTAGGATTAATCAAAGGAAACGATTATCCACTATTATTATTCTTGGTTGAAAGCGCTGCAAATGCGCTCCATTTGTAAAGTGGATAAGGCGTGTAGAAAGTTGAAAAAGCGTGGGCGATGTTTCGCTCATAAGCGCGTTTTTGTTTCTTCATTTCACTCAAAATGCACCGCCAATTCATTTTGCGTTTGGAGCGAATTTACAGCGCGTTATACCGAATATACATATTACTCATTTATTGGGTGATTTCAGTGGCGAAAATCTGGTAAAAATGCATTTTTCTCTGCATCTCGTCGTTGCAAGACCAGATGGCAGCGGCCGTTGCAATTTTTTAAAATTTCAATCAAATTTCGAAGATTTCACAAGTCTTTATTACAAACATAAAACAGTTTATTCAACTTTGCCATTTCTATTTTTGTATGTACTTGGACATTATTGTTTTTTTCCAATTACAATGTGCTTCTTATTTTCCCAGTATTCTAACGTATTTGTAGTTACCAAATGTAAAATTTCGATGAAATGCAAAGTTCAAGTGATGCGCTGTTTGTGAATTGTCCGTAAATAGAATGTGCGTCATAAAAGAAAACATGTGCAGAAACTAGTTAACGCTCTTTTTGCAACTGCGAATTTACACAATCTTCCATTGATTCTTTGCCCCAATAATAAAACAAACATTATAAACCTCCAATTATCACTGACTGAATTTCTTAGCTCATGAATACCGGTTACCGCACCTAAGATAAAAGTTGCAATATTTGCTTGTAAGGATGAGCACAATGTTGCGCCGGAGACGGATTAAAAACGGAGAGGTGACTATGTTACATGGTGGGCGACATACTTGAAGGAAGACCGGTACGTTATGTGACGTGAAACGCTTTATTATATCAATGTGCCGCAAAAGGGAAAAGCAAACAGGGTTTGTTTTGCGAATGTTTTTTTTTATTATGGGCAGTGTTGCCGCTAGAAATAAGTGAAAGATTCTCGCCGGCACCATGGATTAAAACACAGTTTTTGATCCTGTAGATTCTGAGAAAGCGACTACCAAGGATGCAAAATCTCACACAAATATTGTCGAATTAATCGAGAGTTTCCGTGGATCCAGCCTCAACAAAAAAAACGTTATTGCCACGCAGTGACACGCAATGTTGTTGCGCACTTTTTTATTTAGTTTTAATTTATTTTACACGTGAAAATTTCCTTCATTTTTCAACTAAATAAAAACTTGCGCATTAAATTTCGTGACAATTAAGTTTTGGGGATTGAGCCAAGTAAATGAAAAATTTAAAAAATCGCGTGAGTTGACTCTCGATTAATTTCACAATACAATTAGATAACACTGTATCATAATTTTAAAAAACATTCCACTTCAATTTTCCATTACCAAATGTATTTGACTTTTCACACATCTTTGAGCCTGTTGACAGTCACTTTCTGATTTTTTGATATCCGATCTGCGGCTGCTAAGAAAATACAAGTTATTGGGTGCAAAAGCCGCCTTTTTTCCGCACTCCAATACGAAAAGTATACAGTTTCACGCAAATATAATTCTGGATTCTTCGCTTGGCCTCGTTTTTCATTTGAACTGTTTACTTTGCCCTTCATATAGTAGAAAAGTATGCACGCTTTTTCTTCATTTTTTTTCTTGAGAACGAATGAGTCAGTGGGACAGCTGTGGAACAAAAAATCAACTCTTGAAAAGTCTTAGCTTAGGAAGTAAGGCTGAATAGAAGTGGAAGATTTTGAAATCTCGCTATACAAAATTCTTGTCCTTCCAAGATCAAAATCAGAGAGTTTTGGCACAAACAACTAGCAGTTGCGTGTACAGTTCTATTTATGAAAAATACAAAACCGTTATTTTAGCTGCTGAATCCTTCTAATAGTGCCAAATTTTTGCGCTACGTACACTTCACAATACACGAGAAGAACATTGATGAATAAGAATTCAGGATGTTCATCCAGTCTATCCAGTTATGGAAACCTTATGCAAACACCAAGAATGACCCCAATATAAAATGAATCTTCCCCGTCGTACTATTCTGCATCCAGTCAAAACCACAGCTATGTTGCCGCTTCTATTCAGAATATTGCTGCTTTTTCTTCTTCTTTCTCCAACGTTATATTGCTCCGAGGTACTGTGCGTGATGTCTGATAGTTAGTTAGCAGATGTTTGTTTGATCGCTGAACATCAACAAGTTTCCGCACATCTGCCGTGTCTCATACAATTGTTGATGCTCAACGAGATTATCTTGTCATGGTCATAGCCGACAGCAGCAACTAGTTGTACCATGCTTGTTGTGCTCAAGTGGATAGATATGAAATATCTTGAGTTTGATCATGACAATCTTATAAAAAAAATGAAAGGGGTTTCTGATTTGTGCTCATGTTTAATTTAAGATTGAGAAAAATGACACAACCACTGCAATTGCAACAATCGAGGAACCACACATTCGAACAAAACGACAGTTTGGAGGATTCGGTTTTGGTGGAGGATTTGGTGGTGGATTTGGAGGATTCGGTGGAGGAGGCTGCTGTGTGAGTACCATGATTTGTTGTCAAATGCCCATGCCTCCACCAATGCCACCTCCAATTCCTGTGCCGGTTCCAGCTCCTGTTCCAGCTCCTGTGCCAGTTCCAATGCCGATGCCAATGCCAGTGGTATCGAAAAAAAACGATAATTTTATAAATTCCATTGGTTTATCTATTTTCAGCCTGTCCCCGTCCCAGTTCAAAGCAACTGTTGTAGTTGTTGTATGCCGGTTTGTATGCCTGTTTGCATGAGAGGGTTCGAAAACGTGCACCGTTTTATTTGCTAAAATATGTTTTATTTCAGTGGATGTGGATTTGGAGGTGGATACGGCGGTGGATTCAGTGGAGGGTACGGTGGAGGATTTGGTGGAGGATTTGGTGGAGGCTGCTATAGTGGATCTTCGTGCGGTTGTGGTATGGGATATGGCCGTCGAAAACGTGAAACTCTTCTTAAAAATAATGCAGTTGCTATCCGGAGGAAACCAATTGAGATGGTTGTGAGAAATTGATCCTGAATATATATAGTATATTAATGTTTACTCCTAATTTATTATGTATAAAATAAAGATAATAAATTAGTATAAACTGAAAGAAAAATGTTGCAAAGCCCATTTGGGGTGCTTATGTGCTATGCTTATGGCATTAGTGGAAACAAACGGAAATGAATCAAAAAATTATGTGAATGCTGGTCGAAAAGTGTCAAGAATCGTTTTCCAATCGGAAAGATCACTTGAAAAATTGAGCATAATAGCCGCGATTTCCGGATTTCGCTGGATCAAGTGTTTGGCGACGAATCGAAATGCTGTTTGATGGGCGCGAGTTCACAAAAAGTGGCCGCCGCAACGACACAATGCAAATGTCAATCTCTATAAATATATGGGTACAAATAGAAGAGAGCTGCCCACCGTACCGGACATTATTTTGATATTGCTCTCATATTTCACATTGGTCTTTGAGTGCTAATCAAGACACCTCGCAATGAAATATATTCTAGTTGCATTTGCCGTTTTTCAGTATTCTGTTGGAGAAAAGGTTTCGTTCAGAATTCTGAAAATTCAACTTTTATAAAAATGTTGATTTCTAGGTTTCTTCTTCTCTCGTGTCATCCCACAATCTTAGTGGGAACGGATCACTGATTACCAGAGTCAGATCCAAAAGACAATGTTGTGCAATGTGTCCATCTGGCAACTGTGGATGTGGCTCATGCAATGGATTTGTGAGTTTTTAACCATAACGTTTTTTTTTTGTTTTGTTTTTCACACTCTAAATTGCTATTCAAGGTTACATGTCCTGAACGGTGTCAACCAATGTGCACTCAAGCTTGTGTTATGACTAAGGTTTTCTTTTTTTTTTGGTTTATTATGTTCATTCATGATTCATTTATTCACTTTTCTGTTATAGACCACCACTTGCGTTGAACAATGCATGCCAAATTGTGACTCCGCTTGCATCAATTTAGTTAAATCGGTACATAACCAATGTAGGCCTGCTTCTTAAAGCAATTTTACAGGGACCATCTTGTGGCCCACAATGTATGCCACTTTGTCTCCCAGCTTGCATCAATGCGATCAAGGGTCCAATGGAATGTGCCCCACAGTGTATGCCGTCTTGTTCATCGTCATGCGTTCAAGTTTGTCTAAACATGGAAACCTGTCAAAGTTTATTTAATTAAGAATATCTACCCGAACTGTCCACAACAGTGTCAACCAATTTGTACTCCACAATGCATTCAATCAATCCAAGTTGCCGTTCGACCAACTTGTGCGCCTACCTGTATGCCGTCTTGCCAGTCATCTTGCATTCAAGAGTACGAAATAAGCATCAAACAAGATTCTTGCGTATCCGCTTGCATGCCATCATGCTCTCAAAACTGCGTCCAAGCTGTTACTTGCAGTACTTGCACTAACAATTGTCCATCTTTCTGCTCGTAAGTTCCACAAGCGTGTTGATTTTTCTAAATAAAGCGAGTTTTGTTTTAGTCAGGCCAGTTGCA
Organism: Caenorhabditis japonica; assembly: GCA_963572235.1. Lineage (NCBI taxonomy): Eukaryota > Metazoa > Nematoda > Chromadorea > Rhabditida > Rhabditidae > Caenorhabditis > Caenorhabditis japonica. Next base: position 5,844,094 of record OY754347.1, on the reverse strand, counting down.
TGCCTCAATGCATGCCAAGATGTCTCCCCACTTGCCTTCAACAAATCCAAATTGCTGTTCCGGCGCCGGTAAGTTAACCATTGATTTCTAACAAAACCTGTTCTTCAAATTGACCATTAAATCCTTAAAAAAAGCAGTTACGACTGAAAGTGACGTGACTCATATTTCGAAACGTTTTATTTTGAAATGTGAAGTAATGGTTTTTTGTTTTTTTTTGTTTGTTTTTTTTGTTGCTGTCATTCAAAGAATTTCTGTTGGTATGAATGATGTTATGTTGTACATATTCAAACAATTTTCAGCCCCCTGGTCCAAGATGTGACTCAATCTGTATGCCGTCATGCTCTCCATCCTGCGTCCAACAGTACTCTGTTTGCCCGCAACAATGCAGACCAATGTGCACTAATGCATGTGTATCCAACGTTCAGGTCACAGCAAATTGAAATTTTCAATTTCACATAACCCAATTTTTTAGACTACGCGCGTAGTCAGTCAATGTTTACCAGCCTGTATGCCGTCCTGCACATCGTCATGCGTCCAGTCGATGTGTCCACAACAATGTTATCCCAGCTGTGATTTGAATTGTGTGCAACAGTACGCAGTTCAAATGGCACCGTCGCCATGCGCGGCTCAATGCATGCCATTGTGTGAAAGCGGATGTATTGCCAGGGTACCTTATTTTTTCATCGCATTAATCTAGTTTATCATTTTTACGGTAACTCTAGCTTTTTTAGTTGTCCTGCATCCAAACTTGTATGCCAGCTTGTAGTCCAACATGTGTTCAAAACTATGTACCGGCTCCAATTCAATGTGCACAAGCTTGTATGCCATTGTGCCAGCCAACATGTGTGCAACAGCGTAAGTTATTGTGAGGGATTGGGATTTGCATGAAAGTTACAGAGCGACAAATGATTCTTCCTTCTTTTCCGCAAGGTCAAGGGTGTAAAACATGTAGCATGAACAAGAATAACTTTAACAAAAACTTCAATAACAATCAATTTGTAAATGGCGGAAGATAACGTTTTGGATGGAATTAATTCTTTTTCAAAGCATGTGTGATCTTCTCTTGCTATGTAATTCTGTCTTTCAAACTTTCTACTTGTAATTTAATAATTAATGTTTATTTGTCTTTTCTAAACGGTTTCTTATCTTATCATTAATTTTACCCTCTCCCATTACAGACGCAGAAGTAGTGACCGCGTGCGGAGTTCCATGCCAGTGTCAGCCCGGATACGTGCAATGCTCCCAAAACCTTTGTTGCTTGAAGTATGTAATTCAGTTATTCATAGAGTTTTCAAGTACCCGTTGCAAACTTTCTAGGTACAAGAATATGGCAGCGAAATTCCGCAAACTAAGCGGCGCATCAAACGGGAACAATAATGGTAATAATAATGGCAACAATGGAAATAATAATAGCAATAGCGACGATGACGAGGACAACAATTCCAATAGTTACACAGAACCAATGAATGATTCTCCAGCAGAACATGTTTCAAACTCTACACAGTCTGGGAATAAGGTGCTTTTTAAGTTCAGAAATATTCAATAAAAACTTAATTTTTCAGAAAACTATAAAATCAGTCTTCGAAAATGCTCAAATGGACGCCGACTCTTATGCATAAGCCTAATTAGTTATTGAAGCTCTTTGTAGTTTTATTTGTAATTTATTTTGTCTAGTTTTAATTTATTGTCATTGTGATGGGTGACGCATCCAAAACTTGTTGTCCAAGTTGTTGTCGCTAAAGTTTTTGTCTCGCGTGTCACCGCACAATGACAGTGTCAACAGGTGACAGACATTTTCAATGTTTTAAATAGACGACAGCAAGGTCAACAATTTTTTATGCACGCAACACAACTTACTTACTGTTAGTTTATTTTTCTTTCAATAAACTGTACATAGATCTGTTGGTACTGTTTTTTTTCCATTTTTCCTCTGAAGTTGCAAAGTCATTGACTTTTTTGTCAAAACAAACGAAAGATTCAGCCCCAATATATGTACAAATAAAAATTAAAAGGGAAAAGAAAACATGCAACGCGAATGAGTAACTGTAGGTAGGCCTTGTAAGTCAACATGGAAAGATGTTGTCGACCTTCAAACAAGTAACGTGCACAACAACCAGGTAACCACACCCGACGGATAGTTTATTGTTCATTTTTCGAAAATCAAATCGCGCCTCTCTCGTGATTGCCACACTATTTCGACATCCAAGTGGGCATACACACACGATACGCGCTGTGTAAGTCGTTTCTTGAGAGAAAATTTGACATCTTTCTTTTCTTCCTTCTCGTCCGGAAGAATACATATCTCTTTTTCACTCAACAACACGTGAGACAACCAACAATCATTATTGATTGATTTTCTTGAAGAAACAAAAATCGCCATTCATAGAAAAAAGGTTCAATTCATTGGCTATTGAAGATAATGTGGTAAGGCAACTTTAAAAAGCGGTGAATGCGTGGGTGATGCAAATAGAGAAAAAAGGATTATGTTGTCATTTTTTTGGTGTTTAGATGGATTGGTTGGTTGGTGTTGTTGGCAGGTTCAGGTCAGAGAAGGTCGTGTGATCTAAGCTCTGAAGAAGCAGTACCAGAGAGCATGGATGATGGCTGGAAGGTAGAAGAAGAAGCACAGAATGATGTTGACAGCGACGTGGATGTTGCAGTCGGATCCGTGGATGAAGATGGCCAATGGCTGGAAGAAAAAATAGAAATGATTTTCATGGCACATAGCTTCTTACCGGGAGGAAGATCGCGAGGATCAGCTCGATGATTTGTTGCATCTCGATGGCCATTTTGTTCTGAATTTCATTAATTTATTTTTAAATGGGGTTGATTACGATTACGATACCACGAGAAAAAGAAAACTGTAGAAGAAAAATTAATACTAGTGGGGGAAACTGGAATCGGGAATCGGGAATAGGAAAAGAAAATCAAAATGAACGAAGGAAAAGTGTGAAAACGAAAACGATTCAAGCAACAATCAAAAACATGAAAGCAGAGAGGAAATGGGAAAAGGAAAAAGAAAAAGCTTTCGTTTTATGTTTTATCGCTCTCCGACAAGAAATCTCAATGCGTCATAACTTATACGAACGTTCTGTCGAACTTGACCTGACCTCACCACAGAAGATGTATCGTTCCGAAAAGAAAGAACACTAACGGAAAGCGATTGGGACAGAAGGAGAAGAGAGCGAAAAGTAAGTTGAGGTGAGAAGAGCGACACAGACGTAGATGTGCGATGGGGGCGTGGCTGGGTTTGGGCGGCGGAGAGGCAGGGGCCTCACGAAACGAATCACACACCACCAAAAAATCTGCTTTGTCACTGAGGAAAAACGTTATTCGATTAGGTTGATCGGCCGGAAACTAAATATTTTGGTTTGCGCACTTTTTGAAAACGAAATAAAAACCCCTTAACAGGAAGTAGATTAGGTGAGATGGAAACAAATAAAACAAAATAGTTTTTGCGATGAAAATAGGGATGAAATACTGTGAAAAAAGAAACAAAAACATTATTTTGATAGCCATCATATATTCATTCATTCAGAAGAGATCATAAATGAAAATAAAAGTTAAAGTTTACTGATTCCCACCCTCTCCAAGTCCGTTTTTATTTTCTTTCTATCCTTTCTTCTTTTTTTACTATCTGAAAGGAGCCAGCCCGAAACGAGGTTATCTAAACGCGAACAAAAGAAGACTATGCAAATTTTGTGTGTTCTTTTTTTAATTTTGAATAGTGGAGTACTCACATCAGTACTCAAGTGAACAAACAAACACCAAAATATGATGCAGGCAAAATTGCGAGGAATAGATAATAGCGTGGTGTCTTTTTGTCATGCGACTAACTGAATAGCTCACCACTCAAACGCTAGATTGAGATGTATGAGAAACGAGAGCTACTATATATAAGTATTTGCAAACTTTTCTATAGAATTGGTCAGTCGCAGGCAACGCAGTTAGTTAGTCAGTGAGTACACAGTATTGGTTTTTTTATTTGTAAATTTTTTAATACAAAAATGACAACATGGTAGTCTGATGATTCACCACAGTGTTGAAATAATGTCATGAGAAAGCTAAAATAAAGGAAAGTAAAAGTCAAACTTTAGTAAGGTGGTGTGGTCGTAACCAGCATAACAATGGGGGAAGGGATTGGGTGAAAAACACAACTGTCGATGACGATGAAAAGAGGAAAAAGAAAAGACAAAAAACAAGTAATTGGATACAAACAAGTCAGGCTTTCACGTTTTTAATAGCTCTGAGAGACTGAAAGAGAGGAACAAAAAACAACAAAAAAATTCCTGATTTTTTTTTGACTAGAATCTTTGTTTTGTTCAATTAGTGACCTTGCGTTTTTTTTTTTGAAATGAAAACTGGCAATCAGGCTAATTGAGGAGGGGGCGGGGGTGAATTCATCAAAGGCAAGTAACCTGCTGATAAGGCATGTGGGCTGGTTTTGTTGTATTGATTTTGATAATGTGGAAAACAAAAAGCTGGGTGTCACAATAAAGCAAAAACTTTTTGGAAAATAAAGAATGAGAAAGAGAGAAAGAAAGAGGGAGAAAGAGTCCAGAAATATATATATCCACATTGCGAACTAATAATATTAAGTATTTATTTATAAATCTGGATAAAAATATTAAAGAACAAAAAAAACATCTAGAGCAAACAATTTTCTAAATTGAAAAAAAAAGATATTGAAAGCATTTTTAATCATAACAAAGTGGGAAAAAATTCCAGCCCACACATTCGTTTCATTTTCAATTCAAACTTATTTTATGAGCTTTTGATATTGCATGTGTGCAGGCAAATTAAGATTGTGCACATCTCTTCTGTTTTCGAAAAGAAAACCAAGAAAAAGGGAAGCATAAAAAGTAGCAAACTTCCGAAAATTTTGCTGGCGAAAAAAGAAAGCAGTATCGTGTTTTCTTGGTGAGTTTGAGGCGATATGAAAGTAAAGGGAAAGATAAGGCGAATGCGATTTGTTATGTCTATTTGCGTGTGAGAAGTGTTTGAACAGCTTTTGAAAAGCAACCAACCGACAAAAAAACAACGAGAAGAAAAAGTGTATTGTCTTGGTATTTTTTTAATTAAAGCAGGCCCACGGTACCCGAGCCTTCCAAAATTGTTCCTACCTGGCGCATTTTTAAAACCCTAAGGCTCGGTCATTTTTTGACAAAAATGCCTCGTTTTTGAATTAAAATTATGGTTTCATCCTGAATAATCAGATAATGGTTCGAATTTCTCAAAAAAGTGAATTTTCGAGTGAAAAAATAATTTCATTATCCAACGAACTTGATGGCGCATTGGACGACGGGGGAGGCTTGAGGTCCCTACTTTCTGGAGAAATTTGTTCAAAATGTTGTGTTAGGTGGGGAATTCACTAATATCACATCGGAATCGCTCAAATAAATTTCTCTGATTTTTAAAGTGATTTTTCCCACAAAAATAGAAGACCACGCGGAGTACACGAAGGTAGTGGCCGTGGCCTAGAAAATCCACGGCCGTGGCATCTAGAAAATGCCATTTTCACCAGAAATATTTATTTTGTTTGCAATTTTCTCTGTTTTTGTCATCGAGAAATAATCGCAAAAACACAGTTTTTTCATGATTATCGAAAATCGATATTCGCCTGTCGGTTCGATTCAACATTTTAAAAATTTTATTGTGAACATTTTTGTTTAAATATATACGTTAACCAGAAAATAGTGAATTTAATGCAGAAGTGAGCAGGAATACGACAAAAAATGGAAGGTATGAGAATTTTTGTTCCGAAAATGTATTAATTTGCTATTTGAAAACACGAAAAGATGTTTGTACATTATTTCCCAAAGATCAATGTTAAAAAATTCAAGAATGACATGGGAAAATGAAGTAAAGGAAAAATTCGTTTGAATTTACCGCCATCTCGTGTACTCCCCGTGGTCTTCTATTTTTTTGTGTAAAATTTGCCAAAAATTAGAAAAACAATTTTATACGATTTGAATGAGATATTCGTCACTTTCCCCAGGAAATTGGAATTTAAAAAAATAAGAAAACCACGTAGTAAAACTGGGTTCAAAACTTTTTGATCCGCAGACACGTGCACTTACTTTATATGTACTTGCTTCGCTTCACTTGATAACTTTTTTTTTCTCTCTGATGAATAATAAAACTACATACAAATATCGCTAGAAAAATGAGTTTTAGTGCAAAGCTCATCACTCTAATCTCTGGCCAACGAAAAAAAAAGAATAAAAAGAAAAAATAAAAAGTGATGGATTATGACATAGTGTTGTTTGGGTTGTTTGGGTTGTTTTTCATTAAAAGCAATAAAAATTGTACTAGTTTTGTTCAAAACTATGAAAAAAACATATCAAAATTAGTCAGGCAAAGTATAATTCAAATTTATTGAAATTTGAATAATGCATCAAAATTTGATGTTTGGATTTGTTGAATTTTCAAAAAAGAGACACCAAATGGAATAATTGTTGTTGTACATAATTTTAATTGAGATGAATAGCCTTGTATAATGATTTTTCACTCTTTGACATGCCTTCTTCCATGAATAATTGCTTCCAGATGTACATGTATGTATGCACATAATTCCATTTTCCACGGGGATCAAATTCAGATTTTTTCTTCGCAATTTGTTTAACATATCAAACAATAATTCATATCAAACGCACTTTCCAGGAAAATAGCTTTGATTATATGTATGAATGTACAAGAATCAAAAATCACACAACGTTCTTTATTGCTTTTTTCCCTTGAAATCATTTTCAATTTTGATCAAGTCGACCAACCAAACCCAACAAAAGCTTTCATTGAGACTGCGGCCAACACTTAAAAGTAAATAACTGTATGTGAGAGAAATGAATTCTCCACTTTCACTTCGACCCACCCTTCTGTAACTGTAAAGCGGAGAAGTAAACAGTGGTAAACAGTCAGTTGGCCCAGAACAGAGAATAGAACGGAACTGAGCAGAAATTAAAGAAACACTGGCAAATATAGTTTTTTTTTTGCTGAGTGTTGCATGGAAATAGAACAAAACATTTGGAGGCAACAATTATGACTCAGAAAGTTTGTTTTTGCAAAAAAACTAAATATGGGTTTGAAGAAACTAGTAAAAACGAATATCGTGGATAATGCTGTTGGAAATTTGAACTACCGTAATACCTGCAATAGACCTGCCCCTTAAAATAAAAGGGTCCCCATTAAATAGAATGGTTAGACTCTCTATTACGGTTTTTACAGTATTTTTCAATTTAAGAGAGATCGTAAATGTTTTGATTGATATTAAATACATTTGGAATCGAATAAACTTAATCACTTACTTACTTAGTGGATCAGTTCTTCGATCACCCGGTGTTATCGCGGATCACAATATTCCAAGCCTTTCGGTCCTTCAGAAAAAATTCAAACAGAAGCTGCTCCAAAACGAAACAATAAATAAACGAACAACAATAAAAATTGTCTTCCAATATTTTTAATGCAACACAACACTCTAAAACTTCTCGGTTAATTAGTATTAATGTGATCTTCACAAAACTACATTTTCTCTGCATTTTGAAGTACCGCGTGACAATTAATCTATTTTACGCATCCGATCTAATTACATGCACTAATTTTCCTAACTTTTCAAATTTTCCAAAACGCTGACAAAACGATCAAATTGATCATTTTCTAAGGAGTACGCCACCAGCCCAGTAATCCGGTGTTAAACAGTTTCACTCCCTTGCTTTTTTTTTGCTGTCTTTTTTGTTCCGACGGCGCCCAAAAGACATACAGTACATATTACCTCTTTCTTTCTCTTATTCTCTAAATTTACTACGCGCCGTCCGCCCCTCCATTTCTTTTTTCTACCTTTTTTTCTATTTGTGATGAGCTTAGTGCATGTGTGCGCATTACCAAACTTCACCACAGTGGGTGGGCGTTGCCTTCCGAAAACTGTTCGTGGTATAAAGTCAGGGTCAAGGTCACTTTCCAACATCACATCAGCTCAGCTCGTCTAGCTCATTTCATCACATCAGTTCTTATCATGGCTCCACCAACCAGCACCATTCCAAATCTATTCATGTCTGACTTTGGTCTTAACACCGACGACATCAAGTACTTTCACATGGATTCACACATTCAGGGACGTGGTCCAAACCGTCTGAAGCATCTTGACATTGAAGGAAGATGGATTCTTTCTGGAAAAAGCATTCCTTTCATTTCTGCTGCATTCAATCATCTTGAAAGACTCAATGACGCTCAGGTGCCAATCCGTGACATCAAAGAGGAGCCCATGGACGCCATCGGAATGGTTGGTTGGACAAAGTCATCATCTCCTGCTGAGGACACATTGGAAGAGAGAAAGAAAGTGCCAAAGAAGTTTGTTCTCCAGCCACCAGTCTTTGTGGAGGACGAAGTGCCACCAAGTCCGAGAGAAGTTGTTCCACACCGTTCTGCTGGATATGGTAAGCCTAGATATCTCGGTATAGGCAAAATAGCAAAAAAAAACAAATTTGTTTCAGGACAAGCTCATCAGAAGAGAAAGCTCTCAATCCCAGACCGCTCCAGAAGTGTTTCACCAATGCGTGCTGAGACTCCATCACAGACCGTCTTCGACAAATACGCTAAATACGAGAGAAACCGTAAAGGTTACAATTTTTCTGATTCTGATTATGAGAGTAGTTCTGATGTAGAGAGTGATCAGGCTAGAATAATTGACTGGGACGGTAATATGTGGGTTTTAGCTGAAACTAAAGTCACTGTTATTCGTATTGTAGAGACTGAATATTACTTTGAGTAGAGTAAATAAACTTTTCAGAAAAACAATTACCTGTTTGCAAATATACAATTTTCAGACTCAATCACAAGATACGGAACCAAGTGGGGAGATGCCGGATACGTGTCGCACAGCCCATCGCCAACCGGTGAGATTCATGAAGAATACTACCGTTCCCGTCACTATTAAATTTGAATTTAAAGCCTACTCACTCGCATTTTCTATAGAGCTTTGCTTGCCCTTTTGACGTACTTGCTCAAAACTTTTTGCTATGCTCAACTATAGAATGGTACTTTCTAAATGAAGAGATTGTAGATATCATATACTTGCATGCTTTTATTTTGTTTTTTTTCCAGGACTCTGAAATAATACAATAAACTGAAAATTTGCAGGCGACGAGCCACAAAATCTGCCACATCGCACTCAAGCTCTTTCTCCACGCCCAGCTTCTAGATCTCGTCAATATGACAGCGAATACAATCCAGAGTTTTTGAAATCAGGTGGGTATCATTTTGAGAAGAATTAATTGTATTTGAAAACGGTGTTTAATGCCAAAGTCAAACTTCTGAGAAAGAATTGTCAAATCAAACAAAATAGAGTTTGCAAGCCACCTACAATCGGTCGCTTTGCTAAATAGTAACTTTAGAAGAAATGACAACAGTCCATTTCGCGTAATTTTTGGTCGGCTTTTTTTAAACGTTTCCTCACCCCCCCCCCCCCATTTTCCGCTCTAACCAAATGCAAACATTCCATTACTTTTTTTGAAAAGTATTCTAACTAAAGACGTGGAAAAAGAAGGTAGGGAGGAAGGAAGGGAAAATGGCAAAAAAAAAATATTAAAATTAACAAATTGTTGATTTCAGATTACCCAAGCAGCCACAATGAGCTTAAGGTGTTGACCAAAAACATCAAAGGAGACAATGTCCCATACAGAACCACAGGATATGGAGCTTACCACGTGAAAAGACAGTATGAATTGAGCCCAAGATCAATGGGAAGTGACTACGCGACTAGCAGTGGGTATGTGAAAGTTATATGCATGCATACCATTTGTAACCTAAACTTGTTCAGATCAGAGCAATCGTCTCCAGTGCCAGCTAGACGCGAGAGAACAGCCGATGAGATCATTCTGACCGCATACCACGCATCAAAAACATCCAGAGACGTTCAACCAAGAGGCGACAATTGGACTCGCTATTAAAATGTTCAAAACTTTTTCAGACGAACCAAAATTGTATTTTTTTTTGTTATCTTCATATTTTAATCGCTTGCTTGTCGCCCTGCAACCGCAACAAGAAAATCTCTCATTGTTCTAGAGATGAGACTACCGTAGTCCTAAAATTTCAAGTGAAGAAAGAATCTTTTGTGTACTCGAGCATAAATGATTTGTACCGATTCGTCTCAAGAACAAATGCAGTTGATTTGTGTACACTTTTGATGGGCATGTATTTACGTATAATTTTAATAACCAGCTAGCCATAAAAAAAAGAAAGAAAAACGCATCTAACCAACCAACACATTTGAATTCGATTTATCCATATCGAATCATCACTGGGATTTTCTAATTGGTGAGAGAATATTATGTTATGATAACCAAAAAAAGGAGAAATAAAGTGTTTATAAGGCAAATGAACTATATAAAAAATAGGAAAATCTCAAAAAAACATGGAAACCGTAACCAACGACTGCTGACAGTGAATTTAACACGAAGTGTAAGGTAGAATAGTAAATAATTATGGTTAATTTTAGAGTAAGGGTCGTTAACAAATAATTAATCAAGATGGAAGTGAATGCACAATGATTCGATACGAACAACTGATGAGATCAGATATCCTTCATCCGATGGTTGGTTAAACGATATTCTGCTTTACTGGTGATGAACTCCAAGGACATCTAAAAACGTTAGCTTTCTATTCGTTAATTTAATTATTTGTTTTTGTTTGTAATTCACATTCTTCTATTTTCTAAAACTAAAGTCTCTAAATACACACACGTGCACACACAAACATGTGATTCTTCTTTTACTGCTTGTTTATATTTCTACTTTTTTCTCACTTTTACTGTATTTTTTTCTTCATTTTGCACAGTACTCCTTCCCGCTTTAGCTCCCAGTTTTACCCTTTTCGTAGCAGCGATAGAGCAGTTTCCAGTTAAAAATGAAAACATTTATTACATCAATTTACTAGACGAACACAAGGGAGCGACAAATACACAAATCGAGAGAGTGGTGACACGTAGGAAAAAGGTTGCCGTGCATGCAAAAACGAAGAGGAGGAGGTGAAAATGAAAATCAAGAAATAAATTAGAATGGTATATATGCATGATGGATGGATGGACGTATGATGATTATACCGACAAGTTTGCCTTTCCTCCAAGACATGGAACAGTTTCATAGCAAATCGCGCACACACACACAGACACACAACCAAATGACATGACAAAAGCTAGTTTAGACGTAGAAGTAGGACAGTGCCGAAAAAACAAAAACTAAAGAACGAAACAAACAAAACAACCATAAAAGTACCGGATTAATTACATGAAAAGTGTTTTTTTCTGCTCGTGATTCTGGTCTCGCATTTTAAAATGCACCGAGAAAATTTCCAGGTTGAAAGAAAGGAGAACGTTTTTCTGCATTTTATCGTCGCGATGTTTGCACACAATCACTTTTGAAAGATTTTAAAGGAAAATTCCATTAAAAACCTTGAAAAACAAATATATTGTGCAAACACCGCGACGACAAAATGCAGAAAATCTTTTGAAACTTCCGAGGGCCGTTTTATTTCCTCATAACTAGAAATTAGTTACGTAGCCCAATAGCAGATGGGTTTATTCACAAAATAGCAACGAAAAATTGCAAAAAATCAGCAGAAAACTCGCAGAATGCTCCCGGACATGCTCAGAAAGTTTTAAACGAACATATCGATTTAAAACATTTTCAGGGAAAAAAATCAATAATTTTTAAAATTGACATTTCGGTCCAAAATTTTTTGAGCATGCCCGGGAGTATTTTTGACATTTTTCCCAAAGTTTCCGGACAATCTTTTTTTTTTTTGCAATTTTGTGAACAACTCTCGGACGTAAATTTTTTCTGCATTTTGTCGTCGAGGTGTTTGCACACAATCACTTTTGAAAACTTTTAAAGGAAAATTCCATGAAAACTTTTGAAAAAAAATTATTATGTGCAAACACCGCGACGACAAAATGCAGAAAAACTTTCGAAATTTAGAGAAAAATAATTGCAGCATGCAACACATATTTAGCAAAGTTATTCATGTTCCATTAAACCTAATTTAAAGTGCCATGAATAACCCGCCCAAAAAAAAAACTGGACAACAAGACAGTTAGTAGTGAATAGCAGGATAAAACGGGTAGCAAACTTAAAAAACCCTGCAAAAAGAATCACAGTTTGAAGTCGTTTTGATAATAGAAAGTTTTCCAAAACTTTGATCTGTTTTTCCGGTATTTGCAGTAGACGAGAATCAGTGCTGCTCCGATCAGCGAGAGCCAGATGAAGTAGTGATGCGTGCGGCTAGACGTGGACGAGAGGCTGTCTAAAATTGAGATATGATTTTTACATTTTGTTTTGTTTTTGAACATCAATAACTGACCGTATCCATCAATATCCTTCCACGTTCGCTGTGGGCTGGCATCCAAAACATTTTTAACTTTATCATTGGCTTCTAGTTGATCAACTTTTCCCGCGTGAACTTGAAACTTTGGGTTTAAATGACGCGAACCGGCGGACAGCGTTTTTCCTTCCTTGTACTCAACGACCTTGTATCCTGGCAGGTTCTGCAACAAAAAAAACAGTATGAAGGTTCCAAAAAAAAAATCTTCTTACTTCCACACTATCCGTTTTAATATTCGAGTAGTATTTGAAGACAAACGGAAGCGCCTTGGCCTCGTCGATATCTCCATTCGCATCATAGCAATCAGGGCAGATCGACTTTGGTGGGAACTGTTGCTTTTTGAAGGACGGATCGTCGGTAAGAGAGCCAGAAAGTCTCTTGTTCACAAAGTTGTGCACTCTCCACAGCCAAGCATACACATCTTCGGCTCTGGTGACCAGGTGAAGTTGATTCTTTTCAGCCTCCTTTGTAAAGTTTTGAGCGCACTCGGAGCAACTCAAAAAGTGCAGGATGAAGACACGGAATGGCTCGAGGACGTCGATAACCGGCTTGAATGCAGTGTCTGGAAATTGTTTGTTTTGTCACCACAATATTTTAACAAATTCTCACTATGTTTCTCCTGTTTGTACGCCTCAACAGTGATGGCATGAGCCAGAGTCCAGAGTCCACAAGTATACCCTCTCAGGTTCGGTTTTGATCCTGCACAAGCCATCCATGTGATCTCTTTTGGAAGCGGATTACCGAGTGATTGCTAAACGAGAAACTAACTGGTTTTGCTTTTGCTTTTCTTTGTTCTTATCAAGTCGCTGCGTTATCACACAGATATTGTTCATTAAAAAAAAAAAATCAAAAACAGTTCCTTACTTGAATTTCCTCCACTTTAGCCGTCCAGTCCTCTGCCGTAATAACTGATTGGAGTTGAACCCATTCGTCAAGTCGGAAGAAGAACCGACGCATTGGTGTCGTTCCTGGGGCATACTTTTTCAAAGTGTGCGTCCATTGTTTCAGAGCAGCTAATGGCTCGTCGCGGATCTCTTGTCTTCTTGGGATCTCCTTGTACAGCATATAACTCATTGCACTCTTCAGATCGACCAGTTGAACTTCAAATTGATTGCCAAGTGGGCTGGATGGGGCAGCGATGACTGGCTGGAAATTTTTAACACTCAATTTTTACGGAAAGTAGTGTAGGAGAAAGAAAATCAGAAATAGGCTTGGCTTTGGGGGGTTCTTTTGGGGATGTGTGTATGAATCATGATGCAGTTCAGTTAAAAGTTTTAGAGAAAATCATGTTAACCACACTAAATTCATACATACCAAAAACAATGTTTTTACTTTTTTCACATTTCTCCAAACTCGATTCCAAATTGAAGCCCAGTTCTGAATTTTTCCAACTAACTTTAAATACTCTATTTTATTTAAAGGAGGCGCCAACTTTTTGGGGAAAAGATTTACGAAAAATACATTGAAATCGGACAAAAATTTTTATGATTTCTTTTTTCTAATTTTCAAAAAAAAAAAAAAAAATAGAAAACCACGGGGAGTACACGAAAGTCGTGGCCGTGGCCTAAGAAACCAGCGGCCGCGGCTTTTAGAAAACTCAGTTTTCACCAGAAATATTTATTTTTCTTGCAATTTCCCCGTCGATTTTCGATTAAAAATTCTCTAATCGCTTATTAAAATTTTAGATAATCACGAAAACACAGTATAGTCATGAAAATCGAAAAATCGAAAATTTCCAAAGATTAATGCAAAAAAATGCTAGAAAGACTGGAGAAAAATAATGCTTTTAAAACAATTCGTTTGAAATTCCCGCCAACTCGTGTACTCCTCGTGGTTTTCATTTTTTTTTTGTTGTTGTAAAATTTGCCAAAAATCATATAAAAAATTTGTGCAATTTCAATGTGATATTCGTCAAGCCCCTTTTCCCAAAAAGTTGGAACCTCTTTTAACTAAAATTCTAAAATCAACACTCACCGCAGAGTTAATCGGCTGTTGAGTTGGCGCTCTAGCGGCAATCTTGTCACCAATCAGATCGTCAATTTTCTCCTGCACATCCAACCATTTCTCAATCGGGCTACTGCTTTTCCAAATTGGCTCAGCGTTTCCGTTGGCGAAAAGAAGAGCATGAGCAGCTCCGTCAGAGAAAAACTTGGTGGCGATTTGATGAGTCTGTGGCACGTAAGTCACTTTCAAGCCGGTGCCTCCATGATAGTTGATAATGTTAGCCCATGCGAGAACAGCTGGGCTGTCCTGGGCAATCACAGCAAGGTATGGCGTGCTTCCGATCGTTTTGAAGACATCTTCGAGGGTTGTGCTTCTGGAAAGGAAATGTTTTTTTTCAAGGATAACACTGAATTCTTGCATACTCTGAAAGTGGCAAAAATGTGGGCCAAGTTTCTGGATTCTGACGTTGAGCGTCAGCCTGAGCAAGTCCCGCAATGTCATGAGCCAATTTGTTGATGTCATATTTGTCTCCGCTGTATTTCATGCCATCATCCTTGTTAGCTGAGGCATATTTAAAATACTGAAATCAATCATTTGGATTTTCGAAACCAATAAATAAATTTGAGCTTTAGTTTACCTTAAGCGTTGGGTAAGAGCTAACCGAGTGCTCTCTGCAGAGTGGCATGTTTTTATCTTCAGCGCAATTAACCACTGTGACTTGAACTAATGGAGACCATTTTTCGAGTTGCCTGGAATATATTTCTTGCTCAAATTTATTTCATATCCGTTTTATTCTTTGATTTTTCTTTCGCAACATGGCAGCTACGGAGATTCGCTGTGTTTGCGCGGGCAATATTTGTATTGTTTTGTGTGCTAGCAAAATTCCAAAATTAATGTGAATTCCTATTTTTGTGGCCACAGTAGAGCGTGGGAAAAATATTTAACTGTGATTGGTTCTTGCAAAATGAAACTTTAATTTTAAATATTAAAATAACCCCTTTAAAACCTTACTTGGCGAATTTCTTAAACGTTGGGGCGTATCCGATGCAAGCTCCACACCATGATGAGTAGAATTCGATAAAATGAGCTTTTTTCTGAAAAAATATGTTTTCAAATAGTTATCCAACACAAAACGAGCTCACCGATCCGTAAATAGCTGGATTAAATGTGTCGACGTCAAGTTCGAGTATCGAGTCGCCTTTATCGTAGAGTGATTCTGTGGCTCCCTGAGAAGCGCTAAACGCCAAGATAACCACCCAAACGAGCAGCATAAAAATCCCTGAAATGGCTGTGAGATTATTTATTAGAGACAATCGATATTAAAAGAAAAAGGAAGAAATGAAGGAGAGTGCGGAGGCGATGGTAGCGTGCGGAGAAAGTATAAACTGCTTGGTTTTTTTTCTGGTGATGGGAAAGAAACATCACTATCTAAAATCAAATACGCATATCAACTGCTAAAAGAGTCACACTTTCTCTTTCATGTTTCAATTTTTTGTCTTATGCCCCCCCCCCCCCCCCATCCCATCTGTAACGAAATCTAAATCTAAAATCAAAAACAAGAGATAGCAAAAAGCTTAAAAGGAAAGGGAGAAGATGAGAAATAAGAAGCGGATTGGGATGTGAGAAACGAGGAAACGCGTGTGGATAGAAAGCAGAAAAAAAAAGAAATTCGCAGCGACGACGCGGACGGGGAAGCAGCTAGTTCGAACAGGTTTTGAGTGGTCAAAGCAAGCTATGGTCGACTATCTCGAGACGCAGAAAACATTGATTGCATTTATTTTAATCTGAAGCTTGCGCGTTTTCTCTTTTCCTCATTGTCAAACAAAAAAAAGTTAATTTTTTTGTCTCAAACTTTGGTTTGGAAAAGGAAATAACGTGAGAACATAGAAACGCATTATGGATTCAGCGAGACATCTCATTCACAAGGAGGTCAATAACCGTCCTTCGTCCGTCCGCTCACACCTAATTTCTAGTGTGTGTGTGTGTTTAATGGGAGTTTTTGCCTGCCGAACCGAACTGTCGCTAACATGACGGTTGGTGCACGGTAGGCGCGGCGCGATTATCAAAAAAAGAAGCAAAACAACACAAAAATAGCGAGGTGTCAAACGCTAATAAAATGTGAACTAGCCGCTTTCTTCCTTCCTCCGAACCAATGTTTCTTTTCTTTATTTTCCGCGACGGAGGCGCAAATCGAATCGATTACCCGGCCCTGACCTATGGCAACAAAAAGACGCTACTAACCTGTGATGAAGACGGCAATGCAGACACTTTTCGCAATCCCTGGCTCTTTCTCGATCATACGGCTAATACCCCTGAAATTAAAAGAAAAAGTATTGTATTATTTTTATCAAGGAAAAAAATAATTAATAAAAATTACCATTTGGTGGGTAAACAAGTTGGCCAGCGTGGAGGTCTGCATGGGCTCGTAATATGTGGTGTTTGCGGAGTTCGCAATGAGCTTTCCTTTTGCTTTTTGAGCTTTAAATAGCGTAAAAATAAAAATATTGAGATAAATAATTGAATTAAAAGCCATTTAATTAATGTGAGAACTAGGATATTTATCGCGCAGATTAAAAAATAGATACTCTGTTTCAAAGTTTCATGAAACTTATTTTTTATTTATCTTTGTTGTATTTAATCTTGAAAGAGAGAAAAACAGAAAGAGAAAACAGAAACCTTATTTCTCAATACCAGAGAATTAATTATTTCAAACATATTTTTAGTAAATAATATAGAATAAAACATCTATAATATTCCTATGCTAAAGCAAATTTAATATGAGCAGCTAAATAACTCACAAAGCTCCAAAATGAGAGAGAGCTAGGCTCGTTTTTTGTTAACTAGTAAGTCAACGACAGCAAAGAACGCTAAATAGACGTCATAGTAAAATACAGCCTATTTTGTTAGGTGATCTGGATAATTATAAATGCATTGACGGAATTGTTTATCGCAGCAAAAAATAAATGTTTTGTATTATTGTTTTTGAAAAGTTGTCACCTGGCGTGAGGCACGAATTCAAAAAATAGGCTCCGCCTCCTCGACGAAATTTTTCTGCAATCCTGGGGGCGCCAATTTTATGCGTTGAATTTTCGTTAATTTCATAAGAAATATCCCCTTTAAAAAATTAAAAACTTACTTTGCATCAATAGTTAACAAAAATTCGCTTTAATATTGTGTTTTCAATCGACTTGCGACATGAGGACGCGAGACTCCGCCCACTTTTTTGGCAAAAACTCATTGACTACACCACTCTTTGACTACATGCACTCATTGACTACACATTCTCATTGACTATACAGTCTCATTGACTATACTTGTATCATTGACTGCACTTGTCTCATTGACTACAAAGTCTCATTGACTTCATGTTGCTCATTGACTACATTCCCTTGGGTCACTAAAGTAATATGCTGATGCTTTATCGCGCATGGAATAAAAAATATACTTAATCATTATAGCAAAAATAAACAGTCTCTTAATTTTATAACAAGTTTCTTTTAATTTTTCGTTGATTTCTTGCAAATTTTCATGTAAAAAAGCATCCATTTCCGGAAAGTTCAGCGGTAACGCGCAGGAAGCATGTGTGACACCTTTAAAATGGGCGACCGGAGGGGGCTGGGCAGAAGCAGGCTTTTATCCTTTTGTTTTACTTACAATTAGACTATTTTAGGATGTAAAAAATTATATAACAAAAAATCTGATCCTCAAAGCTTGGCTTAATGACACTTTAAACGGTCCACAAAAAGCATTCAAGAATACGGAAGCCAATATTTTCCGCCCGGAAAATCATTTACTATTTTAATTTACCGGCTGTAAAAATTAATGAATACAACCTCATATGTAGTCAATGAGCATAGTGAAGTTAAAGAGACTTTGTAGTCAATGAGACAAGCGTAGTCAATGAGACAAGTGTAGTCAATGAGACTTCGTAGTCAATGAGAATGTGTAGTCAATGAGTGCATGTAGTCAAAGAGTGGTGTAGTCAATGAGTTTTTGCCCACTTTTTTGAGGGCGACCACGCGAACACAGTGATATTTGAAGAGACGCAGACAGATAGCGCACAAATAAGTGGGCGGAGTCTCACGTTCTCATGTCGCAAGTCGATTGAAAAGGCAATATAACAATTTTAATAAAAGTTCCGAGGAAAAATTGAAAGGCAATGAACAAAAATTCAACGCATAAAATGGGGGGTTTGCTTGTTGGATACCTCCTCGCGGTGCAAACTGGGCAATGCTGTGCTCCTACGACAGGGGAAATTGGACACCACTGTTAGGCACAGTAGCCAAAATCCACTCTTTGCCACGGTAGTGTCCGATACTCGTGAAGAAGGGGCTTCACGCCGGCCTAGTAAGCCTGCTGAAGTACAAACCTAAACTTACTAAAAAGCTGAATCAAAAGAATGTAAAGGACCCGTCCAGGAATTCACCAGCTCGGCCACGGTGCTCGCCGAGTTGTCTTGGTCGGAAGAAAATGTTTGGAAGGAGCACCACGGATACGGAAATTACTGAAGCGTCATACGGCCCCAAGAACAGAAGGAAAGGCAACGACTTCCACATCGGCTCTCTCAACGTCAGATCGATATCCGATCAATCCAAGGCCGAGGCATTCGACTTGCTAGCTGTCAATAGCGGCTGCAAGGTGATTGCCCTACAAGAGACGAAGAGAAAAGAAGGGGAATGGGTCTTGTCCAGTGGAGCCGAACTGATCTGCACAAGACGCGAAGCTCGCGAAGGAGGACTGGCTTTTTGGATTCACAAAGACTGGCTCGATAGTCTGGTGGAAACGAAGAGAGAGTCGGACCGTATTAGTACGGCGTCGTTCGATTTTCATGGATCTCATCTCCACGTCATCAACGTCTATGCACCCACCTCGGCCGCTAATGAGACCCAGTCGGATAAGTTCTACAAGGATCTGAAGAAAGTATACACACGGCTATCGAAGTGGGACTCGTCGATCATCATCTGCGGAGACTTCAACGCCGTCGTCGGATGCTCTTCAGACGATCTTCCATTTGTGGGTGGACACGGAACTGGTCAAAGAAGTGATAATGGTGATCGGCTGGTGAACTTCGCGTTCTCCAGCAGAGTTTCAATACTTAACACGATCTACCCCAAACGACCCAACCGGAAGTGGACATGGATCAGTCCGAACGGCAAAACGAAGAACGAAATCGACTTCATTCTCACGAACAGGCGAGAAATTGCAGTAGACTGCGAAGTATACTGTGATTATCTCAACTGCAGTGACCACCGTCTTTTGCGCGCGAGATTCCGCTCAACCGCGAAGAAGGAAAAGTCGAGGAAGTTCGCAAAGGCCAAGCGGGCTGGAGGCGAAAGATCATGGGACCCCGTCAGATTCAAGAACACCATCACCGAAATGCTCACGGAAAATCCACCAACATGCTATGAAGAACTCACGGAGTCGATAAGGAGCGCTGCCAGCACAGCTACGCATGCAACTCATCAACTCAGCAGGATTTCCGAAGCAACGAAGAAAATGATGATGTCCCGCTTCCAGATGATACACGCCGGACAGACGAAGAACGCGGATCTAGCGAAAATCAACAACGAAGTTCGAAGATCTTTGGAAAATGATTTGGACAAATGGCGAGAAGTTAAAAGTCTCGAAGCCGCGGTGAAAGGAAGAAGCTTGAAGAAAACGAAGCGAGCACTGACACTCAAATCCTCCCCGTTCACGAATTTAGAACGGCCGGATGGATCAACGACATACAATCGTCCCGAGATCAGGAAGCTAGTTCTCACTCACTTCTCCAATCTGTACGCAGCGACGACGCGAGAGCCACAATCCAGATACAACCATCCAGATGAGCCGGAAATTCTCCAACATGAGGTCGAACACGCAATAGTCACCTCAAAGACGAACATTTCGCCAGGACCTGATCAGATTACAATGCTACAATTAAAGCTGGGAATTGAGAGCATAGCTCCTCATCTCACAGCCGCACTGAATCAAGTCCTCACGAACGGGAGAACACCGGAAGACTGGAAGACGGTGAAGATTTCTCTCCTTCCCAAGACCACGAAACCGAAGAAAGTGAAAGATTATCGTCCGGTTGCGTTGTCCTCAATCGTCTCAAAACTCTTCACAAAAATCCTTACGAGAAGGATCACCGCCAAAAGCGAGGATTACCTGGAAGAGTCACAAGCAGGATTCAGACGTGGAAGAGGATGCGCAGACAACATTCAAGTCGTCGCGCAGATGTGGGAAAAGTGCACCGAATTCAAGATTCCGCTCGTAGCGGTCTTCCTGGATTTCACTTGTGCCTTCGACAACGTTAATTGGACGAAGATATCCCAAGTCCTGAACAATCTTCAAATCGGAAGAAACGTGATTCGGGCCTTAAACAACTCAAACTCTTCGGCGATTGGAGAGCTGAACGTTCTGAACAAGAAGATGAGGTTCAAGATCAAAAGAGGAGTACGTCAAGGTGATTCGTCGTCTCCACTACTCTTCGCGCTGGCTCTTCAGGCGATCTTGGATGAGCTAGACCCAGCACCTTGTGAGGATGATAAGACCGGAATTGACATCAATGGAGAATCAATTCACCGTTTGGAATTCGCAGACGACGTTGTTTTATTCGCGAGCTCTGTGAAAGAGGCAGAAGATAGAGCAAATCGGATTGCAATGGGATGTCCCAAGTACGGCCTCAATATAAACCCGTCCAAGACGCAAATATTGATGAATAAGTACGTCACAAGATCAGATATCGATATTCTGAACACGAGGATTGAAATCTCCCAAAAGGTCAAATACCTCGGAAGAACGTTTGCGGACGACGGATCTCTCACTGAAGAAGTCGCTAGAAGGATTCGCGCGGGATGGGCTGCTTTCAACGCCATTCGGCGGGAGCTCTTGCAGTCTCCTCAGAAGACAAGAATAAGACTTCTCACAACAACTGTCATCCCAGCGATGACTTATGGATGCGAGACATGGACTTCCAAGGAGGCAGACACGAAGAGACTACAGAGAGCGGTTAGCAACATGTTCGAAATTGCCGGATGTGACCCACCAGACATGGAAAAGCAAGTCTTACGAAGAAAACTGAAGTGGGCAGGACACGTATCACGCATGAAATACGACAGATGGGCGAAGATAGTATCAGAATGGGATCCTAGGGGATCAGCACGACCACGCGGTCGTCCTCCGAAAAGATGGGCCGACGACATCAAGGATTCGATCAAAATCTTCATCCACAATGAGGCCCTCAGGGGCAACCTCGGGCACGGCCGCCGAAGAATTGGCATACTCGAGGCAAGACGAGCATGGTCCACTGTCGGAAGGGATCGTGTAACTTGGCGCAGCTTGGTTCGCAGTATCCAGGATGGAAACTGAGGTCGAACCTCACAAGTATCACAAGTAAGTATATAACAATTTTAATAAAAGTTCCGAGGAAAAATTGAAAGGCAATGAACAAAAATTCAACGCATAAAATCGCGCGCCTAACGATGCAAATTAGCGCGCAGCCATTACAGAAAAGGAGGCGGAGCCTATTGGGAAAACAAAAAATGCAACTCGGTGTTGCGTACTTTTGAAAATTAAAACGGCAATGAAAAAAAAAGCTCAGAAATTGAAGAAAAATGTACCCGTTTTCGTTTGGTTTTTAAAAGTACGCAAAAACTGCGTTGCAACTTTTTTTCTTTCTCAATTTTTTTCCAATTCGTGCATCTCGCTGGGGGTGATACGGTCTAGAACTCGCACGGAATAGAACTGCTACGGAATTAAACTGCGCGGAATATAACCGGCTGAAATGGAGCTGTACTGAAAAACCACTGCACGAAATAGAACTCAAGGACTCACAATGCACAACAAAATACCTCTTCGAGTTGTTGGAGCGGTTCTGTTTCGGTACAGCTCAATTTCAGGCGGTTCCACTCCGTGCGAGTTCTATTCCTTATGGGGTTATTCAGGGTCGGAAAAAAATAGTTTTTTTCCTTTTTTTCCTTATTCAAATGACGGAAAAAAAAATCCGTCACTGGGGTATGAGGAGGGAGTGAGTAAACGCGCCCGGACGCACACACGCAACGCATCCAAATGAGGCCCAAAAAAATAAAAAATCGCGCGAAAAATTTCGCATTATCGGAGATAAAAATCAACGCGCGCGAAATAATTTTGGATAGGATTGCGTAATTTTCACGATTTTCCGTTCGTTTTTCTCTCCGATAATGCGAAATTTTTCGCGCGCCTTTTTTATTTTTTGGGCCTCATTTTGATGCGTTGCGTGTGTGCGTCCGGGCGCGTTTACTCACTCCCTCCTCATACCCCAGTGATCCGTGGCCGCGAGAGTTTTTTTCCGTTGCTTTTCTAGGCCATTGCAAAAGTTTTTTAGGCCCTCCACTGTGAGACCTGCGCGCGAGACCAATTTTCAAAAATTATTCGCCCGTATTGTGTTTTCAATCGACTTGCGACATGAGAACGCGAGACTCCGCCCATTTATTTCTGCGCTACCTGTCTGCGTCTCTTCAAATATCACTGTGTTGGCGTGGTCGGCCACAAAAAAGTGGGCGGAGTCTCGCGTTCTCATGTCGCAAGTCGATTGAAAACACAATAAATCGATATTTCGCAGGTCTCACAGCGGAGGGCCTAAAAAACTTTTGCGATGGCCTAGAAAAGCAACGGAAAAAAACTCTCGCGGCCACAGATTTTTTTCTTTTTTTTCCGTCATTTGAATAAGGAAAAAAACTATTTTTTTTTTCCTTCCCTGAATAACCCCATTAGAACTCAGGTAATTTTCGGCAGCTTATGGGCAACAAGGCCGCCAATGGCCGAGCAAAATGGCAGTTTGCCACAGGATTCGGCAGATCTGCCCGGGGCAGGCCATGCGCAGGTCATGCGCAGCTGATCGGCAGCTCATGCGCAGCGCCTAATCTGCCACTCAGTGGGCAGCTCAGGCGCAGCTGATCGGCAGCTCAGGCGCAGCTCACGCGACGCAACTCCATGCGTCGCGTGCCTTTGCTGTGGCGAATGGCGCATGGGCGTTGCATCCTATTTAAATATATTTTACCTTTCTACGTTTTCCTTTTTTTTAAACGTAAGATACATTATTTTATTGATATAATGGATTCGTGACGGAGTGACATTTCACGTGAAACTGGGAAACGAAAAATCTCTTCACTTCTTCAGTTATTTCTTCATTTTTTCGAATAAAAACGTGAAAAAATTGTCACTCCGCCACGAATCCATTATAGTTATTTACACAATGTATAATGTTATTATTATTATTTTTAAAAATTTGTCGCCTCCGAAGCCTTTTCACGCTAATTTCATGCAATTTTTGAAAATTATCCTAAATGCACGTTTTATTCGTAAAAATTAAAAAAAAATATTAAAAATTCGCGTGAAGAGGCGGATTTTCAGTATAAAGTTCATGCGATCTCAAAGTGACAACTTTTTAAAAACAATATTAACACTTTTCTGTTTGCTTTTCTAATTTTTATATTATAATGAATACGCGGCGGAGTGACATTTTTTTCACGGTTTTATTTTTTTTATTTAGAAATAATTGAAGAAATGAAAACATTTTTTGTCTCCCAGTTTTATGTGAAATATTGCTCCGTCACGAATCCATTATACTGTGCTTTCAATCAATTTGCATCACGAAAAAATATATTCCGCCCACATTTTCACGCGAAATTTAATGCATTTTGAAATTTTTCGTCTTAGGCGGTGTTTTCTTCTTTTTTTCGTGATACAGCTCGATTGATAACAATAAACCTTTTCCGCTGTATTCACTTTTTCTCTATCGAAAAAATACGAATTTTTTTTAGTTCCGACGCAGAAATGGCCCGCTCAAAACTAAGCATGGAAGGATCACTACGACATTGTTTGAAACGCAGTGAGTAAAATATTATGATTTCAAGCGAACTGCATCATCACAAAAATATTTTTTTTTCAGAGAAGAAAGGATTATTCAACAACCACAACAACAACCACGCGACGTCTCAAAAACGGACATCTCGAAGCCGGACATTTCGAAACCGCGTCAACCGGGGAGGTGAAAAAGTGAAATAGTGAGTCGATACAAAAAATATTTTTAAAAATTTAATAAAAAAAGAATCAAAAAGTGCACACACTTTGTTGTTTGTAAAAAAAAGTGCACACAATTCATTTCCTCGAAAAACCTTGCTTCCTGCAGCGGTTATTTTCATCAGACATGTCGCGGTCCGGGCCGGACCAATGGTGAAATTTGTCGGCCCGGAAATTTTTTTAATACGTGAAAAGAAGAAAAAATACCTGCTTAAAAATAAAAAAAATGTAATCACAACAAACGAATTTTACGTGAAATTGTGAGCAATTTCACGTGAAACTGTAATGGGGTTATTCACGAAATGGCAACAAATGACAAAAAACGGCAAAAAACTGCGCGAAAACTCGGAAAATGCTCCGATTGATCTGAAATTTTGGGAAATAAAGGGAAACACTCTCCCGGACATTACCCCAAAATTTCAGACCAAAATATCGATTTTTAAGAAAAATTTCATTTTTCTCTGAAAATGCTTAAAATCGATATTTTTGTCAGAAATTTTGGGGTAATGCCCGGGAGAATTTTTTCCTTTATTTCCCAAAATTTCAGGTCAATCGGAGCATTTTCCGAGTTTTCGCGCAGTTTTTGGCCGCTTTTTGCCATTTTTTACCATTTCGTGAATAACCCTATAAGACAAAAAAAATATCTCAATTTTTTTCTGATATGTCTTCATTTTTTCGAATAAAAAACTGATAAAAATTGTCACTCCGCCACGAATTCATTATAATGTTTTTAATTGAAAAAGAAAACGAAAAAAACAATTGATCGGGCCGGTCCGGGTCGGCCCGCGGGCCAGCCCGAATTTCGTCATGTCGTGATGTTCATAGAAATAAATTAATTTTTAGAACATTAAAAAGAAAAAAAAACTCTTTTCAATAAAAAATTAGTAGAATTCAATTTCATAATGGTTATGGCTTTATGGGCCTATTTACATGCATTTTCCTGTCATTTTCTTCCTATGCATTTTTTCGATAGGATTAAAATCAAGTTTACATAGGAGGAAAATAACAGGAAAATTTATGTAAGAAGGCCCATAATCGTTCTGAAATTGAATTATATTATGGACCTATTCATTTGAATTAAAATGAATTTTTATGTCACATTTATTCAATGCATTACAACATATTAATTAATTAATCTGAATTTTTCTGAACCATTGAGTTTGAGTCTTTCTGCAAATCGCGCCTAGCCATCCTGGTCAAATAAGTGACCTTATAAACAAATAAATGCATGCGCCTTTAAACAATGTACAAGTTTACACAAAAATGATGACAATTGATGCATTTTTTGACCAGGATGGCTAGGCGCGATTTGCAGAAAGACTCAAACTCAATGGTTCAGAAAAATTCAGATTAATTAATTAATATGTTGTAATGCATTGAATAAATGTGACATAAAAATGCATTTTAATTCAAATGAATAGGTCCATTAATTTTTTATTGAAAAGAGAGTCTCTGGCTTTTTTTTTCCTTTTTACTGTTCTAAAAATTAATTTATCACTATGAAAATAACCGGTGCAGAGATCAAGGTTTTTCGAGGAACTGAGGTGTGTGCACTTTCTGATTCATTTTTCATTAATTTTTTGAAATGACTTTGTATTGACTCACTCGCGGAGCCAACCCCCTCCGTTCCCTCCATTTTTCTTTTACGGTCCTTTCCTCCTCATTGTTTTCATTTTTTCGCCTATTTTGCTATTCTTGCCATTTTTTGTCACCCCCCCCCCCCTCTCGCCATTTTTTTTTTCATTTCTCGTGTTTCTCGCTATTGTGAAAACAAAAAATTGCAACGCGGTGTTTGCGTACTTTTGAAATTCAAATGAAAATGGGAACAAATCTCTTCATTTCCCATGCTTTTTCTTTCATTCCTGTTTGAATTTCAAAAGTACGCAAACACCGCGTTGCAATTTTTCTGTTTTCACAATAACTAATTTTTTAAATTGTTTTTATATTGTTATCGATTAACCCCCTTTTTCTCAACATTTGCTTTTTTCAATAAATGTTTGTTATCATTTTGTATATTTTGGCAATCTATTTTGGGACGTTAAACAGCAGCTCGGGCGCAGGTCATGGGCAGCTTGGACGCAGGTCAGGGGCAGCTTGGGCGCAGGTCAGGGGCAGCTTGGGCGCAGGCCAGGGGCAGCTTGGGCGCAGGTCAGGGCAGCTTAGGCGCAGGTCAGGGGCAGCTTAGGCGCAGGTTATGCGCAGGTCAGGGGCAGGTTATGCCCCGGTCATGGGCAGCTTGGGCCGAGCTAGCGGGCAGTTTGCCCCGACTTTCGGCAGTTTGCCCCGCAAAATGGCATGTGGGCCGATGGGAGTCGGCCCACATGCCCTTTTGCGGGGCAAACTGCCAAAAGTCGGGGCAAACTGCCGAAAATTACCTGAGAAGCTCCAATCCGTGCGAGTTCTATACCGCAGTATCCCCCTCTCGCCAGGTGACAAAATCGGGGTAAATCACAAAACCGTGGAAAGTTTTGCAAGTCTACGGCACGGTTTTTCTGCTTTATTTAACAGTTTCTGTTCAAAACGCATTCCGCCGACTTGCAAAGGGCGGAGATTATTTCTCGGTTTTTAAAATGTTTTCCCCAGTTTTGTCTTAAACGATTTCGTGGTTTTCCTCGGTTTTGCCAGGGACTCAATTCCTTTTCATTTTCCATGCTAAATATTTCTTTCATTTTCGTTTGAATTTTCAAACGTACGCAAACACCATATCACAATTTTTGTTTTTTCAATATTTTGCACAGTTCTGAAAAGTAATATATGTACAAGTAACGGTTTTTTAGGGCAAACAAATAAATCTTCATCCAAATTTGTAAAAATTTTTTACACTGCATTATCTATTAATATCAATTTCTTCAGATCGCGCCGCCGATGTTGAACACAGCTCCGCATTTCAGACATATGTCATTATGACAGGCAATCACCAATTTATAAGAGAATAATAAACCATTTCAAATGACTTTATGTCCCCCTACTGTGTCATAAATATAGATGCTCCTTTTACTGGTATCAAACTCCGACGAGCAGACACAATGTGGCCTTGCCATAATGCTATCCCATCGGCCGTGATTAGACAGTGCGCCCTTCGTTTCTCATTAGAATTTCTCCCTGATAAATGTCACATCGTCGTTTTCTCTGGCATTGCAGCTCTCCGCCCACTAAGCTTGTCATTCGTTTTGTGACATATTCGTGTAAAAGTGATTCAATTTGTTTCGTTTTTTTCTTTTTTCATGTTCTTGTTTTGTTCCTCATTATATTCAGCGTTGTTTGTGTGAGCTTCCGGTTTAAACAACAAAAATTTATTTGACATATTTGGTTTTAAATGTTCTCGGCAAAAGCATGAAACTTTTACGCCGATATTTAACAGCTGTTAAATTTTGTGTTTCTGCTAAAGATCTTCTCAAAAGCTGCGCATCTAAATAGCCACTACTTTGAAGGTCTGCGTAATAGGTGCTGCAATCTTCAATGTCTGCATAAATTCTTCTACGGGTTTAAAGGCTGCTTAAAATTTGTAAAGAACTCCAAATCTTCAGAGTCAGTCTGTACTAATTGATCCAATGGATTACTGTTAAACTCATTTCAGCTGTCCCCGGCCGTGTTGAGATTTCTTGTGGACGACTTTACATTTTCTTGGCCACAACTGTCACCAGCTGAGAAGATAAATAGTAAAACACAGCCAAATTTTTACCAAAAAACATGGGCAGGGTTTTCATATATTTTGTTATACTCGGTATAAAACGCTGATAACTTGCTCCAATCGAACAAGGAATTTCGCATGCATTTGGAGTGAGGTTTAGAGAAATCAGAGCAAAACATCGGCCACGGCTCTCTCAATTTTCTGCACTATCTCGTCGCCAACGTGGCCGCGTCCACCACTGTGCGAAGGGAGCGCGTTTGCAGCGTTCCGCACTGAGAATATATTATCAATATCTAAAAGTTTTACCGGTTGCCCATTGAAGCCTAGTCTAACTTTGGCAATACGAAATGAAGGAAAAACAAAAGGCAAAACCAGTATCCGCTACTGTGATCAATAACGACTGGTGCTGACGACGCTCCGATTTTCCGAAGTTTTTTTCTGTTCCGCAGTATTCGTTGCGAGACCGCCGTGGAAAACTGCGGAACATCAGAGCGTCCTGAGCACCAGTAGTTCGTGAGCACATAATACATATGACGATAGTAGAACCATAACAAAAATTAAACTTTCAAGCATCCGTGTTTGCTGAAAATGCAGCTGTTTGCGTTTTTTCATCTCGCGGACCGCAGATAATTGTTGACGAGTATTTGAAACCTACATTTCAGATTGCACCGATTGGAAAATTTGTGAACGGTGGGATGCAGTATAGATACATGATGTGTCGCATACAGCTGTTTTGCACCGAAGGAAATCATTTTTACAAAAGAGTGCAAGAGGTATGGTGGAATTTTGCAATGCATCAAAAGCTCTGGCCTGCGCCAGTTTGGCAGCGGAGAAAATTGCAATTTCATCACAAAACCAACGTTAGGCGGGGTTCTTGTCAAAGAATATCCGACAGAAACGTTTGTGGCAACAACTTGGAAAAGCTACAAGTTATATAATGGCACAGAGGCACAGAAAACTGAAGAGGTGCCCAAGGCCGGTCAGTTTTTGGTGAGGATTCCAAGAAATTGTCATACGGAAGTGGACAATGTAAAAATTAGAGACCGCCACAATGTGGAGTCGCAGTTGAAACCAGATAGTGATTACGAGAAGCTCGTGGAAATGGAGAGATTGTTAAAAGCTATGAAAGAATTACATGCGAAATTGGAAAAAGGAAATAAGGAGACAACTTGGGACTCAATTAGCCGTTGGTTCTCTGAGTTTAAATCTAAATTTGTATAACCGGCATTTTTATTCATTCTGTTTTTCTTGTTTACTTTGATATACTTGGACAATTCTTGATATAAAAATTCTAAAGAAAATATAATTTAGAACTTTTAAAAAACAAAAGGGTTCATATAATAAAAAATGTTGTTTACTTTTTTTCAAGAAAAGAAATAAACCTGCCTCCAATGCACATACGTACCTAAAATATAATCCAACAAGCCTGATCTGGCGTCTATCGGCGCAGTGACAAAAAAAAAAGAGTTAAACGTGAAAACCGATTGAACTTGATCCTGACCTTTCAAAGCGAACAGACGGACATGTTGAATAGCGTAATATTTATAACAAGCCTGATCTGACGCCTATCGGCGCCGATCAGTCTTGAGTAGCCGCCTGTGGCGGCTGTTCGGTTGGGCGTATCATTAAACTTGATCTAGTTCAAAGCACCCTTTTTAGTTTCAAAACAACAATTTATTCATTAAAAAACTATTTTAACAACAAAACTATATTTTAAAAAAACCATAAAAAATAATGAGATCAAAGAATTTCTTGTACACGAAGGTTGCGTAGTCGCTCGGAAGTATATTTGATGAATAGCTCATTCTTTCTCGGTACGAAGGTTTCTTTTCCTTTGTTGGATCCGGTGGCGAATGTGCAGAGGATGCACTTTCGCTAGAGCTCCTTGACGATGAGGCGTGTTATGTTGCACATTCCACTACTCACATCCAGGTTTCTCAAGAGCATGACGACTGAGCCAACTTTCAGACAAAGACGAAGAGGAAGGGAAGATGTCCAAACAGAGTTGAGGAATTCCGTGGTCATGTATTTGTTGTAACCAATAGTTTGGATGAAAATTTCGAGGAAATCTTTTACCATCTCGGTCCCGTCCATTTTGGAATGAGCTTTTTCATTCAGAAGATCCACGTCGATGTTCTTCGGAGCGAGAATAGCGGCGTCCAAAATGTCTCCTCTCAAACCGCCAAACACATCATCCACGAGATCTTCCAAAACTGGGAGACCTTCTGGAAGAGTGACTCGATCTTCGTAGTCGTTTGCTACTCCATCACCAACATCCAGTAGAAACTTGATCCAATAGGATTTGACGGAAATCTCCGCCCAGAACAATAAATTTTCCTCCGAAAGGGAAGGGAGAGTCGGTCAAGTCTCGAAGCACGAAATCAGCAGTCTCCAATGCAGTTTTGGAGATCATGGAGCACTCGTCCCAGATGATCACATCCACTTTTTTCAGCTTTTTTGCCCCTTACTTCCTTTGCTGTGGTTGCTCGTCTTGGAATCGTTTCCGAAGTCCAGTTTGAACAGTGACGCCGAAGTCCGGCCAACTTTGAGCAATGTGCTGGCAATTACTGTCCAGGCGGTGCACTGTATGTTCTTGTTCATTGCTGTGAGCATGTGAAGGATCACGTTGTATGTGTACGTCTTTCCAGCTCCTCCGGAGACCATCGAGAGCAAACATCTGAGGAAGAGTGAAGTCAGTTGCAGCGGCAATAACTGCATCACAAAATTTTCGTAGTAAGCTCGTGCTTCTGATTCATCCTGATCGTATCCCCGAGTCAGAAAATCCTCTGACATGTCCTTCTTGAAGAGATTCCACAAAGTTTGGGTGTCGCCAATCTCGGAGAAGGCCAGAATAGCAGAGAAGGATGCTCTCAGCTGAGATGGCATGTGATAAGCGGCCATTTCCTCGAGTGATTTGATGACAACGGCATCTTCGCTCAGAAAACCTTGGGTTTCTGCTGCTTCGACAAAAATATCATGCACAGTTGGAATACCATTGTCGTCTTTAGTCGTTTTCAGATCCGAGAAGCTGGTGGCACCTTTGGTGTACAGAATCATAAGACGTAGAGCGTATCTTTCAGGTGCTCCTGGGGAGACTCGATAGATCCTTCCGATGGTCCACTCTCCTCTTGTCTTTTCGTAGGTGAAACACTCTGGCATTTCGATGTAGGTGTGTTTTCTGGAGTCCTTGATTCCTTCGAGGTCCTTTCCAGCTCGATCCTGATCAACGAAGTACTTTTGATGTGGTCTGGAAAGTTGGCAAAGTTGTCCTCGACTTCAATGTCTCCAGAAGCACAGCAGATGTTTATCATGCCGACATCTTTGCTAATTTCGTCTTTAAAAACTGATATGTAGTCGTCATCTGGCCTAATTGATGTCTAGTTACTGTAGCACCTCCAAATGTGTTTTTGGCCGTTGTTGCATTCTTCTCCTCCTTTCTATTCCGGTATCTGGTTGAATGGTATGTGAATCTCTCATTGCTTCGAAGACTTGCTCTTCTTTCCACGACCCTTTCCTGCCTTTCAGGCAGTCTTGTCTCCAATTTTGATTGCGAGTTGCTGATCCTTTCCATCATTTTCTCCTTCTTGGTAGAAACAGCTCTCCGAAGACGTCTGGACTCTCGATCTTTTTTTTCCGGATTGCACTTTCTTCTGGAGTATCGCTTTGTCGCTTCCGTCTCATGAACTCTTCAGCAGATCGCGTTGGATCATTTTGGTGGGCCGACAATAAATACTGTATGAAGTATACGACTTGTGCCGTAACAGTAACAGAAAAAAATAGTTAAACGTGAAAACCAATTGAACTTGTTGAACTTGACCCCTCAACTGACCCTTCAAAGCGAAGTTTTGCAAACTAAAATGAAGACATAAAAAACCTAGAAATTTTTCACGTCAGAAATTTCACGCAAACACTTAATTATCAATTCATATCGTTTGAAATCGGTATCACTTGGTATAGTAGCTAGTGGGTTGCAACTGCAATCTGCACTCCGTGGTTCAATTCCTCCTGAGTTCTGTTGAGTTTTGTTGATCCAGAGGCGTGGTTAAAAATAGTTCCCATTAACCACGACCCCTCAACCCTAATACTCTCTCTCTTTGAGGAATACGGGCAGGCAATCTTCCAAGCGAACAGACGGACATACTTGAATAGCGTAATATATATAAGAAAGATGGGGTTATTCACGAAATGGCAAAAAATGGCAAAAAACGGCAAAAAACTCCGCGAAAACTCGGAAAATGCTCCGATTGATCTGAAATTTTGGGAAATACGGGAAAAATTCTCTCGGACAATACCCCAAAATTTCAGACAGAAAATATCAATTTTAAGCATTTTCAGAAAAAAAACAATATTTCTTAAAAATTGATATTTTGGTCTGAAATTTTGTGGGAATGTCCGGGAGAATTTTTTCCCTTATTTCCCAAAATTTCAGATCAATCGGAGCATTTTCCGAGTTTTCGCGGAGTTTTTTGCCGTTTTTTGCCATTTTTTGCCATTTCGTGAATAACCCCATAAGGAAGATTACTCTAATAGACTGACATTTCTGAATGACATTTTTCATCAAACCGCCAGTCAAACAAGAGATTGTAGAATAAACTGGTGAAATCTTTTAATCGGACCCGTCGGTCTGTGTGCTGAATTTGCAGACTTGTACTTTAGGCCGTTTATTTAAAAACTCTAATTTTCAGTTTGTTTTTTTGCAGAACTTTTTGTGAATCAAAACCGTTTTTTGCAAGGAAGACATAAGATAGTATGTTAATTAGTGAGAACATCATAACTGCAGGATTCATAAAACAACGCAATTTGTGGAAATTAAATTTTCACTGGAGAGTGAGGCAATTGCTCTAAATGTAAAACTGAGCTCTATTTTGAACATTTCTATTTCGCTCAGTTTTATTTTGTGTCCTTTTCCATTTCGGAACAGTTCTGTATGGTGTTGATAAAAGTCTCCCTTTGTGGGTAGAAGGCTCTAGTGGCGGTTTATTAGATTTAATACAAGCACTCATGATATATAAGATAGCGCTTCAGACCAAAAATGTTTGTGTGTATCCGCATTTCCGGCAAACAAATCGTTTATTAAAATGGACATTATTTAACCATAAAACAAAAAAGACGACTCCGATTTTTCCTCGTTGTCTTTTCTGAAAAACAAAAAATCATCCTTATATATAAAATTTCGTTTGGGTTTGTAACTGAGGATCTTTGTGTGTCTGTGTCAAAGGCGCATGGCGGGGTCGCGTTCGCGTTCGCCTCTTGGTAGAGGAAAAGGTCAAATAAAAAACAGTTTAGAGATGAGAAAAGATCAAAAATAGTTTTTGATTCAGCCAGGCTTGTTATGTATAAAAATACTAAAACTTGAGCAACTTACTAAAGATTGGTTAATTAAGCTGCACGCTATTAAGGGTTTCAAGTGTTGTACGACTCTTTTTTGTCGGTACAATGCTGTAATTGTGAAAATTACGTGAATCTCATTTTTTTGCGTTATTACCTTCGCACACAGACACAGAAGCAGAGCTGCTCAATAGATTTAACATTATTGCACTAGTCCGAGAAGTTCCCGCACTTTCATCAAACCTTTCGACTTCAAGGAGAACGATTTAACGTCGGCATTGTCTTTAGCTGACTCGTACTGAAAAGATCTACTCATTTTTTTATTGTGGCCAGCTTACGTGTGAATTATATTGCTGAATGTAGGCAACACTAGCGCGTTAGACAGAGAGACTGTGGAATATAGTTGCCGAGCGCAATTCACCCACCAACCCCTTCTTCAAAGGCCCGCGCGTCTCAACGCAACGACACTCCGTTGTTCCGGTCGTGCTCGGTGTTTAGCGCCACGGGCGGATTGATTCTGTTTTTAGAGCGGTCTAGGTTTTTTTTTGTTTTGTTTTTTGTTCTAATTTTGTCTTTCTTTCATTGTTCTCTTTTGTTGATCTCCTTAATTTTTATCATAAATTCGCTTTTTATTCCCCGCCTTCGTCTATTTTTACTCGGAACCCGGCCGTTTTGGATAAAACGGGCCAACTTGGGGGCCGAATCGTCGTTTTTTGTTTTTCCCTTCTCTGTCAAGTTTTTGTGGGTAAATCCACGAATACTACCGGCTGTTTGGATAAACGCCCGTAGTGTGGAGGAATCTATAGAAACTGGACACACTTTGATTGGATAATCATTGTGAAACGCTGATCAGATTATTTGAATAAATAATTTGCAGTGGTCGTGGAAAAGCAACAGTCGAAGATGGAGGATTGCTGCGAAAGTGTGCTGAAGACGAACGAGATGGCGGCATTGGATCCGATGGACGGAAGTGGCACGAGCTCGACGAAGAATTCGGAGCGGACCAGCGATGAGCTGCTGGTGAGTGTTAAACAAAGACGAAAACTTTTCAAAAACTTTGCGCGGTTCGTGGATGCGGCCGACGAAGTAGAGAAAAAAGTGATGGAAAAATTGTTGTCGGTGCAAATGTGTACCGAAAGACAACGAGATATGATCGTCGGACCGATAGAAAAATTCCGAAAAGAATTGTGCGAACGGTTTGAAGAACTTGGTCGTGATAAGTGGCCGCGCACAGTGCTCAGGCTGATGAGAGAGCAGAATGTGGAGACAGTGGAAGAAATAAGAGAGTTATGTGAGCGAGGACGCCGTGAAGGAAAAAGCTCTACGAGCGAAAAATTGAAAAATTATCAGAATAACATGACGGTTTTGCAGACGGAGAACGAGCGACTCCAGGAGCGAATTCGCAAGTGCGAATCGGAGAAGCTCGCCGCCGAAAAACGACTGCGAAAAGCGCAACGTGCGTTTGAGACAGAGAAGCGGACCGCTGAGGGACTCAAAGCAAACCTGCAGCATGCAGCTGGTGAGTTCGAAATTTGCCGTGTACAAGACGAAAAGCATCAAATAATTCAGAAGCGCTCGCGGAGAGCCAGCGGATCGCCGACCGACTCGAGAAGATCATCGCTACGATCACGGACACGGGAGCAAAGCCAAGGTACGTTAGAGGAAGAAGAGAGCGGGGATGACTGGCGCAGAAAAGTGAACGGATGGGACATCCAGCGAGAGAAGGCGGTGCACAGCGAGAAAACTGAAAATAGGCGGATAAAAAACGCGGGCAGTTTGAGTGGTTCGGAGAGGAGTGAGATGAAGGGAATGGTCGAGTGCATGAGTCGAATGATGAAATCATCGGCTCTGCCCGAGCCAAGATGTTTTGACGGTTCCGGAGATTTTGGAGAGTTAAAAAGAACGTTTTTGCTGAAGTATGGTCAGGTGACTAGCGGTGATGACGAGCTCGTGGCCATTTTGGAGGATAAATTCCTGAAAGGCTCAGCAAAGGCACTGTTCAAATCACTAGCGAGAAGATATGAGAGACCGATTAAAATATATCGATGATATTCTAATTGCCAGCGAAACCGAAAATCAGCATGCCGAAGACTTGGAGAAAGTTTTGAGACGAATCCGAACGTGCGGACTCAAATTGAAAGCACAGAAATGCAAGATTGCGCAGAAAGAAGTGGACTATCTGGGACACGTCATCGACGAGAAAGGAATCCGGACAGATGAAAAGAAGGTGGAAAAAATGGAGAATTTTCCTGCGCCAAAAGGTCGGAAGGAACTTCATTCGTTCTTGGGGTTGTGTGCGTATTATAGAAGTTTTGTGATGAACTTTTCTGCGATTGCGGCACCGTTAACACCGCTGACGTCACCCAAAGTGGCGTGGAGATGGACGGAAGAACAGCAGAACGCGTTTGAAGAACTGAAGAAAAGAATGACGACGGCGCCAGTATTGGCACAGCCGGAAGAACAGCAGAACGCGTTTGAAGAACTGAAGAAAAGAATGACGACGGCGCCAGTATTGGCACAGCCGGATGTGGAGGCAGCCCGAAGCTTCGAGAGACCGTTCTGTATTTTTACGGATGCATCAGACCAGGGAGTTGGAGCGGTGTTGGCTCAGAAAGGAATTGACGGAAAAGTACACCCGATCGCGTTTGCGTCCAAGGCACTTACGCCAGCAGAAAAGAACTACCACGTCAGTGATAAGGAGGCACTTGCCGTGTTGTTTGCAACCAGGAGGTTCAAACACTTCATTTTTGGATGTCCGACGACAGTATACACCGATCATCAACCGCTTACTAGCTTGTTCAAGGCGAAAAATCTAGCTGATAGACTGTTGAGATGGTCAATGGAAATGCAGGATTTTGCATTGAACATCGTCTATCTGAAAGGGAAAGCGAATGTGGTCGCGGATGCGCTCTCGCGAGGAGGAGCACAAGAAGTGGAGGAGATGAAGGAAGTTCAAGAACAGGCCATGATGGACATTGTCAAAGTCATCAATGCGGTGCAGGTGATTAAAGAAGAGGATAGAAAAAACTCTAGTTGGAGGGAAATTTTGGAAAAGAACCGTGGATGGAGTGAGATCATTGATAGGTTGGAAAAGGGAGAACAAGAAGGGATCGTTGACGTTCCGGGAGACGGGAAACGGGAACTTCGGGAGTTCATGTTGGTCAGAGGAGAGTTAATGATGGTAACGAAATACGGCACCACGTTGAGAGTTGTTCCGGAAGAAAAGAGAAAAAGTGTGTTTGAAGAGGCTCATGCAGGAAGATTTGGTGGCCACTGGGGGCCCGAAAAGATCAGCGCGATGCTAGAACGGAAGTTTTGGTGGCCAAGAATGAAAGCATGGATTGGGAAGTGGTCAAAAGAATGCCAACAGTGTTTGTGTGGGAACGCAAAACCAACTTTAACCGCTCCGCTAACGCCGATTGAAGCTAGTGAACCTCTGGAGATAGTGGCTCTAGATTTGCTTGATCTTGGAAGGAGCAGCCACGGAAACCGTTATGTGTTGACAATAATCGATTTATTCAGTCGATATGCGGGAGTATGCGCGATTCCTGATAAATCCGCGGAAACAGTGGCAAAAGCGTTCACGGAATCTTGGATGCTAAAAGAAGGTAGAATTCCGAAATCGATTCTGACAGATCAAGGCTTAGAATTCGCTAATTCGACGCTAGAAAAAATCGCAAAAATGTCCAACATTCGGCTGATACGGACAAAAGGCTACCACTCGAGAATGAATGGGGCTGTCGAGCGATTCAATCGAACAATTCAGACGGTCCTTAAAAAAATTACGGTGATCCCGTCAGAATGGGACGAGAAATTGCCCTACGCAGTGTTCGCATATAATGTATGCCGCCACGAAACTACGGGAGAAAGTCCGCATTACTTGATGTACGGAAGAGATGCGCGGATTCCGATGAAATCGGATCCGGAAGAGGAAATTGGGAGGTATCAGGTGGACCTGGATGACTACCGATACCGGCATGCAGAACAGATGCAAATGGCGCACGAAGAAGCAAGGGAGCATGTGAGGAAGGAGCATGAGGCTGCCAAAAAGTGGTTCGACAATAAGCACAAAGTGCAGAACAGAAAATTTCCGAGAATGGGAGACAGAGTACTTGTCAAAGTACCTGCCGAAAAACTAGGCGCGCGGAATCCAAAACTGGTAAACGAGTGGCGAGGGCCATATCGAGTGGTGAACACCACCGAAAACTCGGCGGAAGTGGTTCCGATTCTGGGAGGCGGCGAAAAACTTTGGGTTCCATGGGAACAGACGAGAGTGGTACCGGTCGAAGTGCCAGACGTTCAAATAGAAACGAAGAAAAAGAGGGGGAAACGAGCGGTGCGAACAATGACAGTCAACTGTGTGAATTCTGCCGAAAAACACGATTTTAGTGTTGAAAACACGAATGGTTTTTTCAGAAACGTGGTCAAAGACGGATGCAACTGTGCGGACCGAAAATGTTCCATCCGCGAACAAGCAGTGGAGTGTCGGACCGCAGAAGAGCTCTCCAAGCGGATTGGCGCCCGGATGCGGAAAGTGGAAGGTGCGGATGCATCTCTGCTGATCGCAAGCTCGGAATTCAAAGAGCAATTGGGAGTAGGAGAACGGAAGGAAGCACTCTACCGATTCTCACAAGTCTGCACGGACCACGCCGAGCTGGTGATGTCGGGCGGAAAAATGGACGAAGAATGGAAGCAAGCGGCAGAAGAGCTGAAACGCGAGGTGATGGAAAGGAACAAGCCGAAGAAAGCGAAGATTGCCGAGAAGAATATCGTCGTGGGGCCAAGGCAAGGATGGAGGTCCCGGAGCTACTATGAGTTTCGAAACGGAGCTACGGAGGCATGGGCGGAGCGTTTCGACTGGAGCGAGGTTCAAAGCGTCATTTTCCTAACGTCACTGACGAAAGATTCGGCGGAGAACGAGAAGACGCTGGCGCTCGTGGAGAAAATAGCAAAGGACGTCACAATAATGACCATACTTCCGGTGCAATTCGAGGGGAACTTTCTGGAGTTAGCAGCCATAGCGGAATATTGGTCAGGAGCTCTCAAAACTACTATCAATGCGCGCGTTGTCGATCCGGTGAAACCGGTCGGGAGTCGACAGACACCGCTGATTTTGTCGGCGCCGGAGATATTCGAGTCGCGGGACAGTTTGATCGAATACATGGAACTCGCCGTGCCGGACCACGAAGCTCTTGTGAGACTGAGGACGGAGTCGGTGGCGGAACCGCACATGAAGAGAAAACGGGTCGAGGGACGCGGACACGCCGCAGCGAGCACGTGCACTGCCAACACCTCTACACCATTTCATCGTTGACTGCAAGTTTTTAATTTCTTTCATCGTTGACTGCAAGTTTTTAATTTCTTTCATCGCTGACTGCAAGTTTTTTTTTATTTCTCTTATTTATCCAGTAGTTAAACTATATGTTGGGCCATTGTGCCATCAATGAGTGTAATTTTTAAAGAATAGTAAGAAAGTTTGAGCACATAGGCTCTATTAGGTTTAAGAATTTGTTTGTTTTGATTTTATCTAGCTTTTATTGTTATATTAAGGTGGCTAGAATAAGTTAGAAGAGCAATAAGATTGGTTCGGTAAGGAGAAGAATGTAAGTCGTTTGAGCGCGTGTGGTGCCAGCACCGGCCAGGGGTCCGGCTCTTCAGACGGGGGGGAAGTTGCCGAGCGCAATTCACCCACCAACCCCTTCTTCAAAGGCCCGCGCGTCTCAACGCAACGACACTCCGTTGTTCCGGTCGTGCTCGGTGTTTAGCGCCACGGGCGGATTGATTCTGTTTTTAGAGCGGTCTAGGTTTTTTTTTGTTTTGTTTTTTGTTCTAATTTTGTCTTTCTTTCATTGTTCTCTTTTGTTGATCTCCTTAATTTTTATCATAAATTCGCTTTTTATTCCCCGCCTTCGTCTATTTTTACTCGGAACCCGGCCGTTTTGGATAAAACGGGCCAACTATATACATCATATTGCTTTTTTGCGTGAATATTCTGAAAATTGAGATAAGTTAGAAAAATATTTCTGAAGCATCGGTTTTTCGATTGTAAAAATTAAGATCTCAATTTTGTTCCAGACTCCTTGTTTTTTTTTCTTTTGCAAAATTATCAATGTTAATGTTGGCAGATAAATTTCCAAGAAATTAAAAATTTATTCCAGCAATTATTTAGGTTAGGGAGCGATGGAAGACGTTGTGAATGTTGTGGAAGAGGAGTTTTTATCTCACAACTCTGGAAAATCCCCACAAGAAACACGCTTATTCCACAAATTGCTCTATAGAAAGGAACTGACAATGAGGAAAGAAATAGCCGTTCTGTTCACGTGACCTCTGACGTTTGACAAACCGGAACAAGGCGATAAGATCTTTCACGTGGCTCGATACCAACCACAAGGACTGACTACGTCTCCATTGCTGCCACTGGCGCACATGGGCATGAAGCGGGAACGCGTCCGAATGAAGCCAAAAAATTAAAAAAGGCCAACGAATGATTTCAAATTATCGGAGAAAGAATCCAACCAAACTTGTAAAAATCAAAAAATCCTATTTAAAATTATTAGCGGGCCTTTTTTAATTTTTGGGCATCATGTGGACGTGTTGCGGTTGTGCGTCCGGGCGCGTTTCCTTACTTCCACCTCATGCCCCTGCCCACCACCGTTGCCGCTCCGAAGGCCAACAACACATCTGGTTCGCCAAAGCTCTTTTGTTAGTTCCTTTATATCAAATAAACGAGTTGAACTATAACCTGTTTCCTGTACTTGTCCAACGAGGGTCACCAGCCCTATAACGTCGGAACAGAGAATCCTCTGACGGTGTGGACCAATATGGGATGTTTGCCACTTCACAAGTAAGTTTCACGAGGAATTTTGATAGGAATGTTATGAAGCATGATAAAATTCGCAAAAAGTTTCCGAAAAACCGCATTTCATGGAATATCCATAAGGATAACTAAAAAAAGTAAAAGTTTGGGACTGGCTATACATGTACTTATGACGCACACTGTATATTCATTGAATAATATTGCGAAAACAAAAAAATTTCAACACTGTGTTTGCGTAATTTTGAAATTCAAACGACGATGAAAAAAATAGCATGGGAAATGAAGAGATTTGTTTCCATTTTCGTTTGAATTTTAAAAGTACGCAAACACCGCATTGCAATTTTTTTTGTTTTCACAATACTACGCTTTTTGGAACTGTTTTGAGTAGTCAAAAACTGTTGATTCTCGAGTTAAAATGTACGTAAAGCAAGGCAAATTTTGATATTAAGACGTGGAAAACCTGGAGTTTTTTTTTTACTGAAAACATTGATGAGTTGACTTTTCCGTTCTCTGCACTGCGCTTTTTGGATCGAAATGACTTGGACACGTAAGGAGTTGAGCTGGCGAGCGTGTGCCGGTGCTCAGAAAATCCAGACTTTTCCTGACTGATGAAAGCGTAGTATTTTTTGCTTTTTGTGATGTGTTGATGCCGAGAGTTATCTTCGGCTCCGCCTTTGGTTTGACTGTATTTAACGATGGAGATCGCTTTCCTGTTTCTTTAGAACAATAACGTTCAACAAATTGATTCCGTGTTGCGCAGGGTTCATTGGTGGACGAATCGCTCCTTTTATGCTCTTTGGCTCGTCGTGAAGTAATATACTGAAATTTGACGATTTCAGGTGCGGAATAGTGTAAACAAAGTTCGTGGATGTTGTGAAAGAAGTTACCTATCCGAATCTCCAATACGGTATCACTTTTTTGATAAAAGGTGTCAGTTTTCTGCGTCGATATATTTGGTTGAGCCGTTGTGGACGTTGAGAGTTCCAGTGGAGTCGAAGTACAGGATGGACGCGCCTAATTTCGCTCCGGACTGAGGAAATTTTTGGCGCGTTATGGCGGGAGCCGGCATCTAGGTGGCTAATATCCACTGAAAACGGCTAATAGCCGCCGAAAAGGCTAATAGCGGGCGATAATGGCAACTAGCCGACGAATTTGGCTATTAGCCATTATGGCTATTAGCCGTCGAATATGGCTATTAGCCGCCGAAAAGGGCTATTAGCCATTATGGGGCAATACCACCGCCAAAAAAAAATTCGTCTGTTGGCAACGCAACTATAGAATGCTTACATGCAACAATTATAGGAAACAATCTACTGCTTACTCAGCGATTTTGCGACTTTTTCCAGACACAAAATGTCCGAAACTTAAAATGGAAAAAAAAAATTGAAAATGATAGCCGACGGAAACGGCTAATAGCCGTTTTCAATGGATATTAGCCAAAAATTTCCTAAGGATCTTTCTTTTCCTGGCGTTTGGCATCAAGATGGTTGCGAGTGTCTGAGTTCTTAGAATAAGTTTCAAGCCTTTCTGGATCAGGCTTTCAAAAGTCAGGAGTATACAAACCTCCAAGTATCCCAAAGCGAAGA
This sequence comes from Caenorhabditis japonica, assembly GCA_963572235.1. Taxonomy (NCBI): domain Eukaryota; kingdom Metazoa; phylum Nematoda; class Chromadorea; order Rhabditida; family Rhabditidae; genus Caenorhabditis; species Caenorhabditis japonica. Next base: position 5,802,375 of record OY754347.1, on the reverse strand, counting down.
AATCGGTTTTGTTGAAAAGACAATAATAAAAGTATTAAAAAGACACGAAGGCAGAAAATTCAACAACACTGAGTTATTGGATTAAAAAGCCAGCATACTTACTTTTTTTAAATTTCAAAGTTTTTTATCTTCAAACGGCTAATAGCCACATAGCTGCCTGTAACTGCCTGAGAAGTAAGAATTGTGGAAATTTTATTGTTTCCCCCTATCACAATAAAAAATAATTTTCACTCCCTATCACAATAAACTTCTTTACATCGAACGCATAAAATATAATCGAACACTTCTATGATTATTGTTCAAACACGGTAGGATAAACGACTGTCGGACAATGACAAGTAAGCGGTGTCCGTTTATCGGCAATTTCACACTTGTATGAACTTTCCTTGAAAGAAGCAATGGAGAAAGTGCACGGTTCAAAGAGACGGAGATCCAATAAAGTTTTCTTCAAAAGTTATAAGACCGCCAATGAAGTTGGATTGGTTTTTCGATTTTGATGATAGATACATAACCGTTTTCCGCTTCAATCATCAAGTTTGTATAAGGTATGAGGATTTCAAAAAAAAAAAAAACTTCTTGGCGGCAGGTTCAATAAATAGATCATTCAATATGTGGTCACAGTTGTTTTGAATTGATTTTAATACAGATTAAAACTACATGGATGGGGAAAAAAGTTAAAATTAGCAATGTGCTAGTCCATAATGATGATGGTGTTAAAAATTTAATTTACGAGGTTCTAACGTGTTTGGTCTGTTCTGTTGCACTAAACATTGAGATGGTGCGAGCAGATATTTTACAATCATTCTCACTCCAGTTGTACAATTAGTGTTTTACAACTACTTGCAACAGTTGCGCAACTGTTTTTCTTGTCACTTCATGGAAAAAAAACAATCAATAGATTTTAAAGAAATCTATGGATCGAGTTTGCCAGATATGTTGCTCAACTTTGCCGCAACACAGCAAACATATTTCCTTCTGCTTTTGGTATGTTTCCTCCTTCAAATCATAAACCTTGTTTTCGTGGAGTTTTCTGTTGTTTGGAGGAACTGCGTCTGCCCTACAATCCAAATTGTATCATCGTAGTGTTGTGACTGTCATATGGAGCCTAGAACCTGAATGCAAAATTATTAATTGACGTCAAGATACTTTTTGTTGTTGACGTACATACATTTGATGTTGTTTGTCGTTTCCCTTCTTTGAAGGTGTCACTTTATTTTGTCGCGATCATTTGACTTCATTTGAATATGGCAAACTTCTGATTATGTGCTACATGCACTGTTGTAACAAAATGCTTTGATGTTGGGTTCAATAAAAAAACACAAATAAAATAAAGAATCAATTCCTTCCAGACATTTATTTATTTTTCTTATTTCTAATCCGAAAGCGTTTTGTACTGGTTTTCTTTATTGCCTATTCCTATACTAAAGGGCGGGTCGGATTAATCTGTTTCAAAATATTCCTAATCTCTATTCAGTTTTTAAACGTTTTTTTTCTGATCTAACCAAACTCTTTAAAAAATTGTTTGTGTGGCTTTGATCAAATGTTGTTTTGTTTTGCCGTGTTTCTCTTTTCTTTTTCAATTCAATTTCCATTTGTCTGTGCTGCGAAAACTTTTACCATCTTGTTTGTAAACATTATGCATTTGTATCCGGAAAGAATGGAAGAAAACTCCAAACGATATTGAAAAATATGAATTGTTTTCTTTTTGTTCTCAAACATTTAGACACAACTTTTCCCTTACCATTGGCCGCATTATTTATTTATTTTTCTTTTTTATTTGTTTTGGTGTCAATTAAAAATTACAATTAAATATGTATAAACACAATTCTGAATACTCAGTTCTTTTTTGATTTTGAGAACTTTTGCACCGTTTCTCCCTACTCTCATATGGGCAATTAATCGCACTTAAACTATCCACGCTGCTCGCGATTCCTCTCAAATAAATCCACCTGCTGTTTCAGTCTCTTCCTGTCTCGGGAATGAAGATTAACAGGCAACAGTAGGAAACAAAGAGGTTGAAGAGTCTCTCACTTCAATAATGTGACGAGCAGCTGAATGAATGTCAATCAAAAAGTGGAAGTCGCAAAGTTAACGAGGCTCACCTAACCACGCTTGTTTAACAAATTATAATTTGCGTTATTAAACTTTTGTCGGTGTCTTAGTTAATTAGAGTGTATCCATACCTTGCTTGTTTTTGTTCTCACTTATTGTCTGTGATACCTCGGTTCTAGCGGTTCTAGCACCAAAATTCTTTCTTTGTTGCAATCGCAATGGATCACACCTAGCTGTCGACCGCCATAGTTGAGATTTAAGAAAGTTTTGCAAACACATATAAATAATTGGGGGTCTCATGGTTAATGGGCTCACGATTAAAACAACAAATAATAGAAAAAAAAACAGTAGTAGTAGCAATTTCTGAAGTTCTAAACATTTTCACACCTATTTGTAACTTAATTATTAACATTATCATTATTTATTACTCTCCTTATTCTGACACCAACCGACCTCTCTCTCACTCCTGTAGGGTCGAGTCGGTTCTCGGTTCTCTCTTTCAAGTCGGCACCCTACCGTGCGAGGCTCCGCCCACTCTGTCGCACTGGCTAGCTCCTCCCCTCTGTGTATGTCCCATCACTTTGTCACGTCATTGTTTCCATACCTATTCGCTTCAGTATACCAACTTGACAAAACTCAGTGCTTATCATGGCTCGATTCTCAATTTTGGATTTATGCCCGGATCTTGTGGACACTTTGGCCAAAAGCAATCAGGACAGTGTCTCTATGCCAGTTACAGTCGACGTATCTTCTCTCAAAAGTTAGTTTATCAAAGTTTCGCTTTTTCGGGGGGGGGGGGGGGGGGGGTGTTAATTGGTTTATCAGTTATCAGTGCACGGTTCTAATTGATAACATGAGCAATTGGAAGTTTTATTAAGAAAGTAGGTGTCTTCTTGGGTACTGATAGCTTCTAGAAACAAAGTTTATCATTTTAAATGATCATTAGTCAAATAGGATTTTGTTTTATTCTATAACGTAGATCTAAAATTTTATCACTGATAAGTTTAATCAAGCTTTTAAAATATTTTAAGAACTTTTCAAATATGAGTCTTTAAATCCAATCACCAGAACGTTAAGTAGCAGGTGATATGGTATCAAATCAATAGACATTCACTTTTCAACAACTATTTCATCTTTATCAAAAAATCTTGCTCAGGCTAGTATCATATTGAAAATGTTGCTAACTTCAAACAAAAAACACACAATTACCGTAACCCATTTTCTATGCCGGCAAATTAGACATGATAAGCTTTCGGTCAATTCATCATTGAATTAAACTGTAGAAGTCAATTGATGAAAACACTGTCAAAACATTTCTCGCGTTCGCTTCGCACTCGCGCTTCCGCACCGCCACCAATAACCATATTCAAAAAGGGGTCGCACTGTTGTTATTATCTCTTAAACATGCAGCTCACATATGTGCTCCAGCTTACGGTAGCCGGTGTTTGCCTGAGCCTCCAACCGCACTTGTTGTCGTCGTTGATTGATGTTTGCCATCGTTCTCGTTTTTCGTATCAACCCGCCTGAATCCCTCACGCGTTTACACTCTGCCTCCTCCTCCCTCACCTAAAATGACAGTATACGCGTCGGCCGCAGCTGTCATGTTTCTAAATCATGAACCCAGAGCTCGTCAAAACTTGTGGTTGCTTTGTTTTACCACATCCTTAGCTCAGGTTTCCAATCATCTATAATAACTTGTTTTCTTTTAGCCATCAGTGCCCCGTGCTCATCATTTGACGCCGCCACCGTCATGTCGAATCCAGAGACTGAAAACAACGACTATTTGCTGGACGAGAGCATTGACGACGAGAGATCTGAGAGCACATCAAGCAAAGTAAAATTGACACAATTTTAGACAGTTTAATTACAATACGTTTAGTTTCAGGAGTCCAAATCACCCAGTTCAAATGCATCGGATGAGAAGAAACCGAGCTCGCCAAATGACAAGCCGCCATTTTCCTACAACGCATTGATTATGATGGCAATCAAGAATAGTCCAGAAAAGCGCTTGACACTGTCTGGAATTTATGAGTACATTGTCACAAACTATCCTTTTTACAAAGAAAACAAGCAAGGATGGCAGAACTCAATCCGTCACAACTTATCATTGAACAAGTGCTTTGTCAAAGTTCCAAGAAGTTTCGATGATCCAGGAAAAGGTTCGTACTATAAAATTTTTGAGTACGACTTTGATCAAAACCTAATACGTTTTTTTTATAGGAAACTACTGGATGCTTGATGCCAGCTGCGAGGATGAAGTCTTTATCGGAGGAGCCACTGGAAAACTGCGTCGTCGCCCATCAAGTATGTCGCGAGCTCGAATGGATGCGTACAAACAGTACGGCGCCGCTGCTGCCAACCTCTTCCCATATTTTCCACCAGGAATACCAGCTATGCCACGGAACCCATACATGGCTACCCCTCCATCTGCATTTATGCCTCGTTCAATGGTTTCGATGCCACCACTTCCTCCAGTTTTTTCACAGCCTGAACTTCTTCAAATGTACCTGAACCAGCAGCAAGGGCTTTTCTCTAAATTACAGTGAAACCCTTTCTCCAAGTTTTTGGAATTTTAGCTAGTAATTTAACATCAATAGATTGGTACAAATTTGGCTAACTATAAGTTATCTGTAGTTTTTTTTTTTTAATCAGAATAATTTGCACGTTATAATGAATGCTATACGGGTGATCTATTTTCTTGTTTCTTTTTGTTTTGTAATATAACTAATTATTTATGTTTTTTCTTTGAAATGTCTCCTCAAAACGGCCCTCTTACCATATCCCATATCCCTCCCTAACTGTTCTTCGTGCCGTATTCCATAACATTGATCTGTGTTCATGCTTTATACTTGTGCCCCATTCCGTGCTTATAACTCCTCTTGTCATCATTTTTTTCTTATTAAATAAATCATTTAGATATTTGACTCTTCACAACATTGGCTTTGCCGGTAGTTACCATTACGCAATTAGGCCCTTAGTATGTCGGAAAATGGTATTCGATCAGGTAGATGTGCAGATGTGCTTTTTTACCGTTAGATGCCGACAGTTTAACTTATCTTGATCTCTTTGAAAATTGATATTGAAACAATTAATTTAAATGTTTTCATTTGTCATTCCTCTTCAAAATACAGTAGAAATAGGAAAGTTGACTAATTTTACTGTAAATATTAAGACGTTTTGGTTATAGGCGGACCCTACTTCATCTTTCCTTGCCTTACCTTCTCCAAATTGTTTATATTCTGAAGCCTATCTTGTTACCTTTCTTCTCTTTTCTTCCCGAAAGTTTACAATATTTGGAGAGTCTTCCCCCAATACCGCCGAAAAAACGTCTTCAATTACTATAAACTTTTTTGGTCCTCTTCAAAGACGTTCCCGCAAACGGTGACTGCCATAGGCTCAAATTTCCAGGTATGCCGCACGGCGAACACCAACAGATTCTCTTATCAGAAGGCGACGATTTTTTGGAAGATCCGAGAAATCGGCGACCTCAAAAACGCAGGTCGGATTCGTTGTAACAGGCGGAAGCCGGTTGATTTCTCTAATGTGTCCAACTGCGGTTGGTGATTGGCGGTCGGATGATGATGACCACAGCAGGTGCTCCGTTCCGCCAGTCAACCGCAGAGGTCCAATAAACCTGCGAAGGATGAGATACAAATTTACAATGATTGATGAGGAAGGAGGGGTACCTGGCATATTTATGTTCTTGGCACTTATTTGTGGACCGGAAATCCTTCGAGAGTCTTGTGTATGTTTATCGCGCCTCCATTTTTGTTTATTTTGGAAATTGAGACACATCATCATTCCAATAACTTTTGTTATGAAATTATGTGGATTAATGATGCAGAAGGAAAATAACATGAGTTTACAATATTTGTGCATTCTTTCATTTTGTTGGCGGGAAACAACACAATTTCTAGAGTTATTTGTTTACAGGACCTTCCCGTTTGTCAGTCAGGCATGTGGACACAGGGAATGACCCTACTACCGTATGGGGATGAGCAGATGGAGAGTTGTGCAATGGGACATGGGTTTCGCCTCTTAAAACGATTAATCCTTTCATTGTTATTGTTTGGAAAAATTATAAAAAAAAATTGCTTAAACATTGGATATTACAGTAATTCCTTGCCCTTATTATTATTACTATGTAATCGTAATGATTTATCCGAGATTGTCAAGTGCTACTAGTAGTTTTCTTACTTAAACTGTTCTGAGTACTTATGCTAACCACCACCTGCCTAAAATAGGATTTATACCTCTTGTACCGGAACAATGTCAGATGTCACTTTCAGATGATCCTAATCCCACTGAAACCGTGACCCCTAGCAGAAATCACAGAGAGCAGGTGTCTACTTCCTAAGTATGAAGTTTTTTTTTGGGGTTTCTGTATTACTGTATGAGTTACACTGTTCGATTCCAAGTGGCAGATGATATGCATACAACTGCTTACCAGATGACGATTATGAGTTAAGGATTCATGGTGCATCATTATTATGTTTATTATTCAAAATTAGACAACAGACGAGCAGCTTTATCGGCTTACACCGATACACCCGATCCTTATCCTAATTAGTACTTGTACATCATCACACACTTTCTAAGACGTAAAGGAAAGAAAAAAAAAGAAAGAAAGAGGGTGTGAAGCACATGTCTGTTTGTAAAAAAAGAATCAGTCAATGAAAAAAAAAGAGCTGACCGCCTTGTTTGCAGTTGGATTATGAGTTTGATACGTAGAGAATCGGTTACTACGTACAAGTAGGTGTGAACGATCAGCGACAAGTTGTTTGGTTAAGTGGGAATTGGGTGTGAGTGGGAAATTGATTTGAAGAAAATGAAAGTATTCAGGGAAACTTTTTCATTTGTTTGTTTGTTTTCTAGTTATTGCAAATAAAAATAAACTGAAAGTTCTTAAAATATAGAAGGATTGGATTGATTTTATTTTCAAAAAGCAAGACTTACGAAAATTCTTATGTTATGCCGTTTTTATAAGTAATCGTAAAAATTGTTTTGAAAAAAAAATTCATTGGCCTGCGTTTTAAGAAATACCGTGTTTTTTTCAAATAATTGTTGGTGTTCTTCAAGATTTGTTAAAGTTGCTTCAAAACCTGTTTGCAAGATATTCGAATGCCCCAACTACCTTTTTTGGTTACCAGTAATGCGCTACAAGTAGTTCCGCCTCATCTTTTAACCTGTAAAAATAAAAAAAAATGCATGAAAAAATCAGAAAAATTTAGAGGCTGTTCACAATTGGAAATATTCATTGTAATGAAATTTATAATTCAAAATTTGAGATAAAGCAAATTTTGAAAATTCTAGCAATTATGGCAAAAAAAGTGAAACTAACAAGTTGGTCTAGCTGAAATGCGCAGTCTACCAAATCCTTTAAAAAATCCTCAACTGTTTTGCACTTTTATTTTTCTTTAAAATAGACAGGCACGCTAATTTTTACAAATTTCAGCCACTGGTTTACCATGTTTTTTTTTATTTTTTATTTAATTAATTGGGTTTTCGATATCAAAATATTATGGATTCGTGAATGAGCGACAAAACGCGGTGAATTGTGGGGCAAAAGTTGGCTGGTCTCGCCACGATTTTGACAGACTACGGTTAGCGCGAAAAATGTTTTTTATTCTTTTGTTTTTAATAAAAACGCTTTTTTTTTGCCTTTTGACTAGCATTTTTCACTATTAAAATGTTTTTTGTAATCTGGAATGGATCATTTCTTTTCAAAAACACATTTTGTTGAGAAAAAACTATGAAAATGCGTTTTAATTAGAAAAAAATAATAATAATAAATATATTTTCGCGCTATCCGTAGTCTGTCAAAATCGTGGCGAGACCAGCCAACTTTTGCCCCACAATTCACCGCGTTTTGTCGCTCATTCATGAATCCATAATATGTAGCCTAAATTATTTTGCCTTCACTATCAGTTACACCCAGATACTTCATTCTTCACTCTACTTGTACTTACACATATTTATACTGTTTGCATAGATGAGTCGACACGAATTGCTTGTCTCCTCTAATCGCAATAACTAGGTAGCAATTGCGCAACACCTATTGGTATGAGTTACTGTTGATTTTAGAACTGTTGCCGGGCGGGCGGTAACCGCCAAAGACCTCCGGCGGTGCACCTTTCGTCCGGGAGGATACATAGGTACAGTAACTGTTGCTAACTTTGCGCTCAGTTTCTGTGTGCATAGTTAAGCGACTTATGTGATTCTTGCCATTTGCCACGGATTACATCAAATTCTCAAATTGCGTGAGGCACTTCGTTTTGTCGGCAGTCTGCTTTGACACGCTTTTCAAGAGTGTTACGCAAACTTTTGACATCTGTCATTGCTGTTGTTTTTTATTCGACCTAAACCCTACATCACAATTACCACCTATAATTTGTAAATCGATTTGTAGAAAAGACGGTATATGATATGTAATTATGTCACACTTTAACGCCAATATTGTGGCGGTGGTCCGTCTTGATGCGCACAGCAGGCAATTCATTCCTGTCTTTCGATTCTACCGCACACATCTGCTCAAGTGGAGGAAAATAAACGAAGTATCCGTATAGATTGAGATGGCTTCTTCATGGGACGCGACAAGAAAAAAGAGAGGACGGATCGAGGAGTTTGTTGTGTATGAGCCAGCTGTTTTGGTTCCCGTGCGTGGGTGTTTGGAGCCCGGCCCTCATCGCTGGCATCTTGTGCCGACGAGAAACGGCGGAAATCAGTCGAGTGAGCACGAAGCATGCCGTCCGACGTGGCTTTCAGAGCCCGTAGTCAGGTATGCCTGCCAAGATCCAGGTCGTTGGAACGATTCGGAACTGTTGGAACTCTTACCAGGTATGATTCTTTTGGAATTTTAATTTGAAGTTTATTTTCTGAAAGCAGTAATGTGATCTAAGTAAATCTCCTGGTAAAAATATTTGCTATTTTTTTAAATAAAGTTTTTTTCATGGTCCAACTTGAAAATTTTTTAGTTTTTTTTTTGTAAACTATGTAAAAGTTTCTCAAATGGTTAAAGTTTTTTTTAACGATCTTACTGCTTCTAGAGTCACATCGATTCCAAATCTCTCAACTCTTCGTGTTGGAAGCAATTACCGCCCATCGACTCTTCATAAATACCGAAGAGACTACGACTCTGTAAGAAAATTTTTGTTTATGTTTATACCCACTTTGTTTCTTTTTTTTAACTCAAAACTCAAAGAAAAATACACCTTAACAACAATAACATTTTTAAAAAACTCCTATAAAAAATGGGGTAATTCGATAGGTGCCATTCCTCAGACTTCCGAGAAGATATTTAGCATTCTCTTGGAAAAGTGTAATGTCCGCTGCAATCTGTGTTTTCCTCCGCCATTTTCAATCGTTAACTTCCTTGGTTTTTGACGCCCTATTAACAAATAAAGGAATAGAAAAGATCGATCACTTGGGATATTTTTCAACTTTTTTTTGCAGCTCGATGACGCTGCCATCGATCGTTACACCTTCTATACTCCATTTTACTGGGAGACATATCGTTTTGCGGCTCGCCGTCAACTCTATGTGGATCCAATTCCAAATAGTTTGGGACACGAATACGCTCCATTCTGGTCCAGATACAAGTGGTACACTGATTGGTTGAACCCAACATACTGGAGACGTTACCGTGACCCGAACTATGACAGACCACTCTGGAACAGCTGGAGACCATGGCACTATGACGCGTAGGGAAACAAATTAATTTAGGTTATTCATAAGAAGTTCAATTTTGCAGCAAAAACGTCAAGACAGCTATTGACTTGTACAGAAACGGTTGCATTGATTTTAAGACACTGGACAAAAAGTGGATCGAGCCGGCTGCCCTCAACCGTCGCGGAAAAGATTGGTCTGATGTTTACCTTCCAGCTGGTAGGTTTAGGAAATACATATTAATCAAGAAAAAATATGTAATCATTTTGATTTATAATCAACTTTATTTTCAGCTCGCTACGGAGCCCATCGCTATTTCTACTCGTTCTCTTAAACTATCTGTACATCAGCATTGTTTTCGAATGCATTAAAATTGCCCATGGAGATGGACCCGAAACATTTTGAACGACCATACTTTTTTTTTCTCCCGCTGAATTTTAATACCAATTTTAACGTTTTTGTATACAGATACAGCCAAGTTCTCATTCATTGCGAATATATTAAAGATAAATTGAATAAAAATCATGAAAAAGCACCCATATGTTGTCCCGTAGAACGAACGTTCACAAGAGGTAGAGAATCGTTTTCTTTGTTCTCCCGCCGAAAATTAGTGTAGAAGCTTCTTAACCTTATCGTTAACACCTTCCACAACAGAGTCATTTGTCTCGGTCTGAAACAAAGAGGTTTTTGATAACACAAAGGAAAAGTGCATGAATGTTTTGAGCAAAGTGCATTTTAAATAATTTGTAGCATACCAATTCTTCTATTCTGTCAAGTTTTGGCTCTTGGATTTTGAGTTGAACGTGCATATCGATGGCAAGGTTTTTAACGCATTCGATTCCTTGATCAATGTGTATTAGGTTTTTTTCCAGCTCATCTTCAATCGTGTCGCAGGTTAAACTAAAAACAATAGATACGAGTAAAAGGAGATGTCAACTGCTTTTGGGAAGGTGGCTTTAAATGCAGTATTGGGTGGGGGACTTTCAAATATCTCATTAGGATCACTTCCTATTGCATTTTTTTTCCATTTTTTGTAAAAAGAAGATTTAGAAAACCACGTGGAGCACGCAGAACCGAAAACTTTCTAGGCCGCTGGCTTAAAAGCCGACGGCTGTTACGTTTAAAAATTTTAATTTTTCCCATAAATATTGGTGTTTTCTATATGGACCTATTCACAAAACCGAAAAAAAAAAGAAAAAAAACGCAAAAAAAATTGCGGGAAAAATCGGAGAAAGCTCCGATTGACTTGAAACTGTGGGAAATGTTGAAAAAAATTATCTTGTACACTCTCAAAAAAATTTGGACCAAAATATCGATTTTAAAAATTATCGATTTTTTTTCTGAAAATTTTTAAAATCGATATTTTGGTCCAAAATTTTTGAGCGTGTACAGGATAATTTTTTCCATTATTTCCCAAAATTTCAGGTCAATCGGAGCATTCTCCGATTTTTTCCCGCATTTTTTTCCCCGTTTTTTTCTTTTTTTTCCGGTTTTGTGAAAAGGTCCACTAGGCATTAATTTTCAAAAGTAAACTCAGAAAATTAGAAGAAATGCAAGAAATACAGGAGAAATATGGTTTGAAAAAATGGGTTTTCATATGATATTAGTAAATCCCTTATCCAACAATACAATCAGTTTTTTCAAAAGGTTGCCCCCTCCCCCTTTAATATTAATAATTTTTAATTACCGTTTCAAAAAGTCACCGGTTGACTCTCGGCGCTTATTCGAGCTTCTGAAGATAACTGTGTCGTCATCTTTCTGTTTCAACTTGTTGTTTGTGAATTTTCTGAAAATAACATAACCATTCCAATATTATTTTCTTCCCTTCTCCTACTCACTCCAAAACTTCCTCCTTGATGATATCACTTTCTCGTTTGCGAAAATATTTGAATGGAGCACTGAAACTAACAACCTTTGCTATCTTTCTTCCGATTTTGTTTATGTGGCAGTTACTAACCAAAGAATTCGAAAAATGTTGCATCCGCAGTGTTCCATATCGGTCACATTGTGTGAGACAACATTTAAATCGTCATTCACTTTGCTGAGGTTCGCTTCGATTTTGTCAAGTTGCTCTGAATTTCAAAAATAGAATTTAAAATTGTTTACGTTGAAAAAAAGAAGAAAAGCAATACATAAAAATCAAATTGAAACAGATGTTAGATAATAAAACACAAGACATAAAAAAATATTGTTTTGTGTTTGTCATGCACGTACCGTCTTGATCTTCAAGTGCAGCCACAGTTTGAACTCCATCGATATTCATCTGCTCCAAATCTTGAATCATTTGCAAACTACTTTCCAAGGACTGAAAAGTTGAGGCTCAGTACAGTTTCAAAATATTGAGGAAAAAAAACATCATGAAGACTGTAGGCTCATCATAATTATTGCGAAATTTTTTATTTTGGTTTTGTATTTTTTTTTTTATCAACGGTTTGTGAAAGTTACATGGCTAATGTACATAGGTATGTCTGAGCTTTATCCCACGCATAAAACCATCCTTTTCTTGTTATTGAAAAAAAATCTCAAAATCCGGTTGGAAAACAAAATTATTTTTCTGGTAAAAGATTTTTAAAAAATTTCACGGAAAAACACGTCTTGTCTGGAAAAAATACTGTAAAAAGTTTTCCCGCAAAGTGTTTCCTTTTTCCTCCTACCTGCATATTCAGTTTTGCAATCTCTGCTTCAAAATCCACCAATTTTAATTTTATTCTTTTCTGCACGGTTTGCTCGGAGGGGAGAACAATTGGCTCCGGTACGCTAAAAAGTAAATTTATGAAAAAGATATTTAAAAAATGAGATGAATACTTACGATTCAATAGTTTTTCTTGCCATTTTTGAAGGTCAATCTGCTAAATGAAACACTCGGAAATCAATAAAAAAGAATAGAAGTGTGTTATCAGTCCTTACTGACACCTTATCACAACCTGAATTCCATTAGCGAATTCCAGTTGTGCTCTTCTTTCTCCAATGACGCAGAGGCACAAAATTGATGAGAGAGAAGGTGAAAGATTCTTGATTGTTTGACCGACCTAAATACACTTCTTCCTTATTGTCTGTTATGAAGCGGAGCGGAAATCGTCCTGATTAACCCCTCGTCATTTTTCACAAAACTTTTTTAATAAGTCCACTGTTATTACATCAGCTGATGCTGAGCCTGATTTTTAATCCAGTCATGAAAAGAAATGTACGTGACGATTCGAATTGTTACGAGGAAAATCCCTGAAAAACAGGAGATAACACATAAAAAGAAAAAAGGTCGGTGAAGAAGTTGATTTGTTTCATATTTCACCATGCCAATTAGTATGCTGTAAATATGTTTTACATTTGCATCTCCGTCTCTTGTTCACAATTTACTTTATTAGGCTACAAGTTTGACCGCTCTGCCTGCCTACGTAGGCATTTCATTTCCATACAATCATTTTATTAATAGGAGAGGGAGAGGGAGGGGGGGGGGGGCGAATGAGAATGAAGATTTTTTACGATTTTATTGTGTAATGTATCATATGGGACACGAGGAGAGGATGATAGCTAAAGCAGAGAAAAGCCAGAAAGTTGGGAGGTAATTTTGTAGAAAAATTAAGTTCAACGGCGACCAAGTCCGACGAAATAGTTCCGAGCGTCCAAGTTGTATCCGACGGTCTGAAAATGAAATGTATTCAAAAATTACTTCTTCTGCAATAGTATCCTGTTGGTACTTACACTTCTCTTTCCAAAGCTCATTCGAAAGCTATTTGGGTCGAAGTTGACCTGCCGTTTGCCAAAACTCATCCGAAATGCGTTGGCATCCATTCTTTTTTCCTCTGGTTCCGCATAACCATCACCAGTGATCTCATCCGTCTGGGAACGTAGCTGAAAGAGCTAGACATAAAGTCACAAAAAATAAGCGAATAGTGCGTGAGAAACTTACCGAACGTTTTCCAAAGCTCATTCTGAAAGCATTGGGATCCATTCGTTTCGCCTCCGCAAATGTATTGCTGTCATAACCGTCAATAGCCTCTTTTGTGCTCACATTCTGTCCTTCTGATCGTTTCCCAAAACTCATTCGGAATGCGTTCGGATCCATTCGCTTTGACTCCTCAAAAGCAGGAACTGAACTCCGCTTTTCAAAACTCAACCGGAACGGGCTGGGATCCTGTTCATTCTGAAACAAGTTCGCCTGGGAGACGATGACTCCTGCCAGAAGACAAGCCAAGAGGAGAGTGGCTTGCATAGTTAGGTCCGCAAGCTGTGTCTAAATGCAGAAAATGAAAAAGGATAATTTATCTTAAAGCAGTGAGAATGTAGAGAGGGCGGGATTTATAAGTGGACAAGGATGAGTTATGGTTTTTGCACACCGAATTGGAGCATGATCTTCAAAAATAGTTCGTTTGCAAAAGTCAAAGTAAAGTAAAGCTTCGAAATCTATTATTATTTATTAACGGCTGGTCAAATCTTGCGTAAAAGATAGCAAGTGATACGTAGTTAGAAAAGGAAATACATAAAATTTATGCTGTCGTTCGTGGAAGTAAAATTATACAGACCGGAAGCCATCGACATCATGCACTTCCGTTTGAAATTTGTCAAAAAAAAAAAAAAAAAACTGTTGAAAGTTCTAACAGAGTTTAACAAGCTTTCCTATTTAATTTTCAATCGGTGATTACACTGGTGCTACGATGCCAAGAATCAACAAGAAAAGAAATAAAGTCGTGGTTTAACGTGCCTACCAGCTTTGGATTGGATTGATTATGAATGCACAAATCTCGATGAAGTGAAAATGGAAATGTTTCGATTCGATTTTCGGGTCATGCTGAATTTCAATCTGGCACTCCTTGGTTTCCGAGGGGAATGCTAATATTTTGTCGCAGCTTTTTTGCAATGATGTGTTCGGTGAAAGAACAAAACAGAAAAGCAGGGAGCGTCTGTTTCTGACGTGGCCATTTTTGGAAGAAGAAGTAGAAGTAGAAGAAGGAATCATCAGAAAAAATAAAAATGAATTTTGATACATATTAACCAGAAATCAGCCGAATTAACATAAAGTGTGACTGAGTCACAGGTGGGCGAAAATTAACGATAACTTTTTAAAGTTAGGAGAGAGTGATTAAAAGAAAGTTTTCCCCTTCCTCCCATTGGGAATTCTTAGGACATTGAAAATACTAATTGGGAACTGGAAATGAAATGAGCCACTTGAAGAGATCTTCCTAGAAGGGCGGACCACTTCCTTTCAATAATTGAGACAATTTTGCTTCCCGGATGGAGAAATTCTATGCACAACATACAATACTTAAATAACTGTCACAAAACTTCCGGATAATTTTCAAAATTTTAACAAAAAGTGGGCGGGTTTGTTTCTCGGTCTCGAATTTTGATTTTCTGTATTAGGTATTTAGTTTATTTCAGCAGTAAAAAATTATAGAGTATTGAAGAATTTGTTTGGAGGTTTGGTGGTTGACTTTCGGATCTTAAGAGACTTTAAAGGTATATTCCAAGAATAGATAAACATGAATTTATCGTGAAAAAGAGGTGCCAATAAATTTTTCTATGACGAAAAAATATTCAGAAAAATTTTGAGAAAGGAACAAAATGAACTGGAATAGTTAACTGACGTGGGAAAAAGAAAGTAAAACGAAAAAGTTGGCGTTTTTGTTTAAAAAAGAAAATAATGAAAGAATAAAATAAAACAAAACGTAGACTAATCCGATATCTCAAATGCGAAAAGAAAGAAGATTGATCAGTAAGCAAGTTGAGATCAGCAAGATATGGAAGCAAGTGAATAGAAAAAAAAAGCACATGATTGGAACAAGAAGTAGCTGCTTGTTAACTACCTATCCCTGAGAGAATGACTAACTGCTTGAAAATGTAGTGATCGGGTATAAGAAAAGATAACATAACATAAAAAAATGTAAATTCAATTTAACTCCGCTGAGCAAAAAAAGTGATAAGCACCACCGCAATCTTAGCAACCAGAAAATTGACATCATCAAACAAAGGATAGGTAGAGAATGATGAAGGAAAATTAATAAGACAGCAATGTTTTAAGGATTATTCAATGCCGCCTAATCCGCAAATGACTTGTCCTTAGGCGACTCGGCTATCAGGGTCAAATGACGAGTGAGTTAGATATCTTGTTTTTTGGATAATGAGAAATATGAAGAGTGGGATGTCGTACTTGGTGATTGGGACAACGTGAATGAATAGTAGGAATGGGAGCAATGATGGTGATAATCTTTCAATAATCATCACTCCTCACTTTTCAAAGAGCAGATTTGAATAAAATTTGAGACAAAGGGGGATTTTGAATAGGCTAGAAGAAAGAACACGTAATACCCTACCGATCTCTGAAATTCGAAATTCTAGATGATGGAGACATTCGGGAGGATAATAAAAGTAGAGTACAGTAGGAAGTACGCTGTTTCAAAAGAAAGGAACAAAAAAAAACGACAAACAACATGAAAAATAGTCAAGTCCTTGGACAAAAGTTGTTCTTTTTAAAAACATGAAAATACTTTTTTTTTGAAAATAGCCACCAACTAGCACTTTTAAACACCATTTTTTCAGTGATTTAGTTCTCTTTCATTGTGGTTGATACATATAATGACGCTCTATGTAGCTCTCAAATGAGAAGAAAAAAAAAGAAGTGCCCCATGAAATAGCAATAATTGTTCGGCCATTCATTTTTTGATCACACTCGAAAGAATTACGTGCTAATGTTGTGTCATTGTGACGGAAAAATAGCTTCTTTCAAGTCGGTGCAGCGAAAATTTCAGAGAAAGGGTGCTGATTATAGATAAGTATACATAAAGGAGGATAGGGATAGCAATGTGTAATCTTTATTTTTTTCTTTCTAATATCATGCAGGTTAGTCATAAGTAAGTGCATGTTTGATAGTGAGTTTGCCTTAAAGTCCCACAAGATTGGAATTGATCAAACAATTTGTGAGAAAAATGAAAAATTCTCATGAGCTTCACAACTTTGCAGAAAAATAATAAGAACTACTGTTCCAATAAAGGACAGACATCATAGCGATCAAATAACAAACATTCTAACCGTAATACATTG
This sequence comes from Caenorhabditis japonica, assembly GCA_963572235.1. NCBI lineage: Eukaryota > Metazoa > Nematoda > Chromadorea > Rhabditida > Rhabditidae > Caenorhabditis > Caenorhabditis japonica. The sequence continues at coordinate 5,785,623 of OY754347.1, read as the reverse complement.
ATTTCTCATCTTTCAAGGTTTCTATTTTGGGTGTATCTATATATATAATTTTGCCTTTTAGCTTTTAGAAGTCATGAACATAAATGGTTTCTCGTTTTTGAAATTAGTTTCTGTCATTCATTGCCCAGTAACATTATGGACTCATTTTAGTGGTTCCAAAAAGAGCAGGGAAGCTAGAGAGCCAGTACAAGGAACATTTACAAGAAGTAGAAAAGTACGACTTTGAAAATTAGTTTTTTTAAGTGAAAGGAAAAATAAAAAATATTAATTTTTGGTAGAAAGGGATAAATAAAGTGAAATCAACAGTAAAACTGATTGTGCGACGAAGTTTGGAATTTTTAAAATTCATTCCTACAAAGCAAATCGAAAAATACCGGGCTCGAAAAGAAAAAACGCTTCGTTTTAAAAATAAAATAAAATCAAAATCAAAAAACGATGCGTGCAAAATAAATGAGATGTGTTCGTTTTTTTCCTCAAAAACAAAGTCCGCGTCATTTTCGGAAACACGATTTGTGGGATTGTATGGACCCAAGCGTATCCGAAATTTTAAACAGCTCTTCGCTCCGCTCCAACTTGTCAGTTTTGTTTTTGATTTTAAGACAAGTCAAGTTTTTGAGGACGGAAAATTTGTTTCGAGGCGTGGCATGTTTGGAATGAATGTGGTTCGTACACACACACACACACACACAAAAATAGGAAAGTGAACAGAAGATTTGCATTTCATATTTTACTTAAAATTTGACTTTGACAAAACAAAATTGTGTTTTTTTGTGTGTAAAAGTGGGCTTTCATTCTCACACAACTGACCCATTGAGAAAAAAAGCATCCAGAGTTATAATGAAAGAAAGTGGTCTGTTGAAGGCTGAACGAGAAAGCTTTATGACAACGACGACAAGAAAAATATTTCGGAGTTGGAATAGAAAATGGAAAAGAAGAGAAATAAACAGTGAAATTGACACTCCATCCTAAACGCCAAGGATTTTGTATAAGAGCCCTCTATGGATTGCTTATTTGCTGTTTGGAGTATGTTCTGTTCACTACTACTTTATTAGAGGCTTTTCAGGGTCTGCTATTCTTTGGAACAATTCCTTTTTTGTGGAAAATTGACAAATCTTCTTCTTTTTCTTCTTCCTTGCTGTCTTCACTCAGCAACTTCATTTCGTCAATCTCAGGCCCATGTTCATTTTTCCATCTGTGATTGACGTCAGTCTGTCATGGAGGGAAATTGAGTAACGAGACGGGATCTTTTAGATGTTTTTGTTCCTCAATGCTACTTTATTTTTAGGTGAGCAAAATTTTTAAAAATGTGCAAAAAAAAACGGGAAAAATGAAATGTTGATGCGTTTGGTACAACAAATTGGTGACAGAAAAGCGATTATTGTGGCTATTAGAGTACTGGCGTTTCCCAGAAACACGTTAAAGGCCTTAAATGCCCTCACGAGGGTAGAAATAAGAGACACTTATTTATTTCTCTCTATACAACTCATAAATTTTAGCTCTGAGCGGATGTCAGATGCGTCTTACGTAGTCGACACTTTCAATACTCACCATAATTCTCAAAGTTCAATTTGTGGGGGACCAATCAGAAATCGGGGAATGTACATATCTAATAAGAGTTGTTCGAAATATGATACTTTGTTTGGCACGCTGTTTTTGACCATTCACAACAAATATGAATCAAGGAAAAAAACAAGCTTTTATGCAATTTTGATGAGTTCTTTTTTCTCTCTTTTTTTTAAATTTACTAATCCAATTATTACACATTTTAATTTCCAGGAGTTCGAAATTCAAACTAGTAACTCGAAATGTTAAAAAAAAAATGAAATTGCCACTTGTAAAATATGAATTTTATGAAATTCCTTATATTATTTTTAACCAAACCACTGGGAAAATTAGTAAAAATTAAAAAAAAACAGTTTTCGTAGGTACATAGCTTATTAAAAAGGTGTCACTGGGTGCAAACCCAAAAATTTTCTGATCGGAAAGCACGCAAGGCAAGGAATTGACAAGAAAGAACATAAGGAAGCGGATTTAAACATTTACATAAATATAACAGCCAATTTTTGATAAGGTAATAAAAAGAAACATAGAGAAGTATAGGAAATTATAAACGCGTAGGAGTTTTATTCTGCAGAACATTCGCATAGCTCAGCGGCTGTGTACTCTTCCGAATTGAAGTACTCTGTTTTCAGTCGCCGCAACAGAGCTCCGTCGTCTCTGAAATTATATATTTTCGGTACAGCGTAACAATTGAGGAAGACGCATGGTTATTCAAGCAGAGAAATCAATTTTTTTCGTTCTGTCTTCTCAAATGTACGATTGTTTTTTCTTTTCTTGAATCTGAAATCTGGAACTAACTCTTCATATATTCATGTCAACATTTGCTGTGGAAACAAAGGCAGCCAACAAAACAATTTTTCAAAAAAAAAATCTGGAAAATTAGTATGTACTTGAATTTTCAGACTATGTCATGGAGCCTCAGCCAAAAACATGAACTTCCTTGACATGAAAAACAAAACAACAAATTTTAAAATTAATAGCTCATTTTAAAACCCACTCTTCTGGTTTTAAAGGACTATGTTGTGCGGATGATGATTGTCGAATCCCGTTTGCCTCATATTGATATGACTGGCTTGTTGGAAAGATCTGAAAAAAAAACACGAAAACATTTTTATTAGCTCATGTCTGGGTCAGTCGTAAATCCGTCTCCCACTGACTCACTTCGTTTCTGTTTTCTTCCGAATAAAAAGGAACGGATATTGTTCCAGCTAGTTGATCTTCGGGAACTGTCTCTTTGAGCTGTTGTTGCAATTCTTTGTCTGAAAATCATATTGTCTTGATCTTGAAGAACAATTGTTTAATCATGCGTTAAGCTGTCTGCTCAACAGAATGACATCACCAAAAAAATCTGGAAGAATAAAAAAAAATAAAAGAAACCTTGCAAATGTTGCTCCTCGCCTCGATTATCAAGAACAAGAAGATAATTCTGACCAACCGACACTATTTCGGTTTTATGATCTAGGACACTTGCAATTACAGAGTTTGGTGAAGGATATGTCGGATAATAGGAATGAGGATACCAAGGGAGTTCGGCAATATTTGAGATAGAGGATAGGGCTCTGAAACAAACACTTTTTAGTGATAGTCTATCATTAGTTTTTTTCTTATTACCTTGGCAAAGTCCTTTTAGAAGTTCTTGAAGATTCTGTTGGCTCTGTCTGCACCTTTGTTGACTTTTTAAGAGGTCTCTCTCTAAAACTTTTAGCTTCTTCCTCTTCCTCTTTGCATCGGAATTCAATGTAATCTGACAGCTCAACATAACCTGCAAGAATTTGCATTTAATTTCATGTTACCTCCATTGATTTTTCAAAATGATTTCACCTGTGTTATTACTGTACGAAACTCTAAAACGGGTGGTCATTGCATCGGCGTAATTAGCATCTATTAAGCCCAAACTTCGACACAAATTTATGTTGACCTAAAATTATATTGCTCTTTTTTGCCTTTGCAACCGTATAGACTTCAAATGGTATTTTTCGATAAGCTCCTACATAAGCGCACACTCTTGGCTTCATGTAATGTAGCACGTTGAGAGCTGGAGCAGCATTTACCTAAAAAAAGTGTCAGGAAAAGTTAAATCAAAAAAATTGAACTTACCATCATATTCTTAATCTTTGCAATAAGAATGTACTCAAAGGGGAGTTGTCCCGATGTTTTTTTGAAGAATGACATTCTACAAGATTTGAAGGTTTTATTGAAACTGTATAATGGATTCGTGGCAGAGTGACATTTCACGTGAAACTGGGAGAGGAAAAATCTCTTTATTTCTTGAGTTATTTCTTCATTTTTTCGAATAAAAACGTGAAAAATTGTCACTCCGCCACGAATCCATTATAGCTTCATTGTGCCGCGTTCAAAATAAATGATTAAATTTGCTGGAAATGGAACCACGTAATTTTTTTTCACAAAATTACTCGAAAAACATATCTTTTCTGCGATTTTTCGTGGACGTGATTACGATTACAACAACTATTTTTATTTTGGATGCGGCATTATTCTCAGTACGGAGCGCTGCAAACGCGCTCCCTTCTCACAGTGGTGGACGCGGCCAAATTGGCGACGAGAGAGTGCGGAAAACTGAGAGACCGTCGCCGATGTTTTGCTCTGATTTCTCTGAACCTCACTCCAAATGCATGCGAAATTGTTTGTTCGATTGGAGCGAGTTTTCAGCGTTTTATACCGAGTATAAAAATAAACAATCTCACTTTGTCACAATATGTGGAAGTGGCATTCGCGTACTGAGCATTCGTGCGCCTGACCAGGTTTTCCAGGAACTGGTGAACTTTGGGGTGTGCATGTGCTCCATAGTTTTGTAGCCGAAAATTAGATAGCCTAGGTTAAAAATGATTGAAGTAAAATGAACAATTCAGTGCACATATTACCATTCAGATTTTCTTCTGTAGGGTAATCTGGCTTTAGCTGCAGCTCCGTTGAATTGCGAGATATGGTTTGAACACTTTTGTAGAACCCTGAAAAGTGATTTAAATGAATTCATTTTATCACAATATTTTGTGTGCAAACCACATGTTTTCTCATCCTGGTTAGTAGAATGGTTACTACGGATAAGTCCCGTTTCTCCTCGAGCAAAAACAATGTCAATGTGAGGAAAGGCATCTGCAAAAAGGTCTAGCTGTAATTTAAGGATTTTAGATGATACTCGGGTCACTTGTGAATAAGACCGCTGTATCAGGCCGGATTGCGCTTGCAGTAAGGTCCGTTCACTCAAACTCAGGGCAGAAATGATGGATATAGGGACTCAGCAAAAACCCACAACTCTAGCGAGAGCTGCGTAAAGTCTGTGTAAGGGTTGCATGAAGTTGGCAGCACTTTTCACGAAATTTCACTAAATTCATGACAGTTGCAAAACTTCAAAGCTTGCGTAAAAGTTGTGGGTTCTTGCTGAGCAGCTATTAGCCGTTGAAAATGATTATTAGCCGTTGAAAATGACTGTTAGCCATCAACTAGGGCAAATAGGCATTGCTGACGCAGAATTCGTGACGCCCATTCGGCTATCGGCTGGAGTTTGGAGAGGATTTGGCGCGAGTTTGGCGCAATCGGTTCGCAGGCGGGAAAAGTCCTTTTCAAGCAATTAATAGCTATGGAAGTTGGCACTTGTGTCACATCCATTAGGCGCCCTGAAATTCACGGCTTATTAGCCATTAATTTCCATTGCTAGCCACCTTCAGCCATAGCCAAAAATTTCCTGAGAATGTGATTTTTTCGTTTACACTTTGCGGGGGAAGAACAGCCCACAGACAGGAAAGCGGCATTATACACAAGACATTAGAAAACAAAACAAAACTAACATCCTTTTTCTACACACTTTAGCTTCTTAACTGCAATTCTCTCCAAAGTTGGGCTTTCTAACCTAAAGGAAAATGGAAAATTCACGGTGGCATTCGACTCTGTACTTTCCATAAAACTGATATGAAGGTAAGTGGGCAGGTTCTGAAACAAAAAACAATATACTAAAACCATAAAAACCCTGAAAACTCACGAAACTGTCATGCGGACGAAAATGGTCCGTAGCGGACAAGAACATGGCGGCGTGAGAACGAAACAGCGTGCCTATAACCGCACTTCGAACTTGTGTTAAATCAATCAGACCCAAATCATGGTGTGCAAAGAAGACGGATGTGTGGGGGAGAATGCTCACAAACAAGGACAATTCGGTTTTGTCTTTTGGCCAATCATACCCGTTTTGCGTCTAAAGATGACGTGAACTGAACTGCCGGCTAAAATGAGCAGGCAGAACAAAAGTGTCAGGAACCACAAAAAATATATATAAACTCCTTGATTTTTGGGTCTGAGAAAATGCAAATAAAAAGGCCAAAAGCTTTACAATAGTTCTAAAAAAGGAGAATTTTATGCTTTCCTAGTGAAGTCAGTAAAAAACGTTTGAAAAAAATTGGAAGAAAAACTAAAGGGAAGAAAAGGAAAGAAAACGGGAGGAAAAGCAAATTGAAAATTGCTGAGAAGAACCCGAAAAAATTGAACTCAACGACTGGTCATTTTACCCAGTTTTATAGGTCAAGACATTCCAATTTCCCAATTAAACATTTTTGAAACAAGCTCCAACCATAAAATGAAAATGACGGTTTTAAAATTATTTATGGACGAATTTAATCGAAACAAAGTGAAACATGAACATAATTTTTAATTGAAAGAAAAAAAATGAAAAAAAAAACACTATTCTAAAAAAAATAAAAGAAACAAGTGAAAATGAAGTTTATTTTATGAATGAGATGAAAATATTCACACGGATATGATATAGATGTGAATTGTAGGTCTGTCTTGTTAGATATTGCTCAATTACAGTTTTAAGCTTTCAGCTTTCAGTCAAATGGTGTATAAATAGATACAATCAAAATGTAAAAAAAAAAACAAATCAAAAAGAAAATGAAACAAGACCGGACGTATTTTTTGGGTTCTACATATCTTTGCACTCGTACAATAGTATCTATGGGGAATATAAGTGATTACAATCAACGGAAAATGAGGCAATAAACACTCATTTGAAAGATTTCTCAGTTTTTTTTTATCAAGAAAGAAGACTCAGGTCAATCATCCCTTGCAGACACCACTTGCTCACTGATTTCAGCCATTGCAGTTAGAGTGCTACTTATCCACTGTTGAAGTGTTGATTTCCGCTTTCCTTGCTCTACCGGAACGACAGCTGTTTCTACCTTCTCTCCCGAGCTAGAAGCTGCGGATGGTCTTGGCCGGGAGACAGTGTCAATCATCACGTAGTATTCGTCGTCCGGCCGCTGGAAATATAAAGGTTTAAGGCTGGAACGGAAAAGGGTTAGTATGGAAAACTCATAAAGGGGTTAGGTGTTGAAGGGATCAGTGCTTCAAAGTTATAAACACACATTTGTTAGAGCATGTCATGTCATACCACTATAAGGTTAAATTGATAGATTTAAAAAAGATGGCACTCGGTTTGTTTACCTTTACTTAATCGAAATTGTGCGTTTTTCCTTTTTTCCGTTGTTCAAGTTGAATCCACCTTGATCGTTTTTTTTTACTTGTTTACTTGCATTTTTTTGCTTTTTAACCGATTATTATTATTTTTAACACGTTTTTTTCATACAAAAGCATAGTATGTGCAGTGGGTCATTCTTACGAATGAAATAAAAAAAAGCGTGATGCTAAGGGAGGGGATCGGGTGATATTTGTGGGCGGGGAAGGGAAAAACAATTAAGAGAACGAAAATGACAACACGACGGTAATCAGTAATATGGCACCGCTACCTTGACAGATTTAAGGAGTTTCTCCTTGGCAAGACATTTTCGCATGTCTTTTGCAGTCCAGCGATCCTTGAATCGAGGGGTTAGGGATCTGAAAGATGACGTTTTTAGTTTTGCTTTTTCTTCTCATTAATTTCCTCACTTTTTGAAAAGTTTTAAAGCTTTCTCAGAGAACGGATTGAATTTCTTGGGCAATGCCGGATTCTTCCTCTTCAACCACTGCTCCCACTCCCAATACGGTTTGCACATTATTGAAGCCTTTTGCCATGGGAATTTCCCCTTCATGCAGTAGAAAAAAATGATACCTAAAAGCTTTTATCATTTGCAAGGCTGCAATTTGTTGTGCTCATAGTTCTCCTTGTGCTAGTGAGTAAAAAGCAAAAGCCGACAAAATCTTTGTTTCTCTCAACGTTTTTTTTCTCAGATTTTACGATTTATCTTCACCGGAGGGCCTCTGTCTAAGAAGAGATGCAAAACAGAAAGCTTCGTCTATTATTAGTTGCAGCTGTAACTATTTTACATCTACCCATCAATATGGAAAGTAGAGTCTATGACGTCAATGAGCTATAGAAATAGCACACTGTTAGGTGCACAGGTCATGCAGAGGAACACATGTCTATCTTATTTCCGTCGTTTTGTCTTTTTTCTTTCTTTCTTTCTTTCCCAGTCGCCAGAAAATTCGGGAAAAGGACAATAGAAAACAGAGAGAAAATAGAAATCACCACCATCAATATCTCTTTCTGTCCTTCTTTCTTTCTGGCTGATTTTTTTCTTTTGTTGTGTTAAATTTGAAAAAAAAAAGTGAAACAAATTTTCTTCTCTCCCCCTCATTTCACCAGATGGTCGATGATGAGTAGAAATATGTGGTTTCTTGCATTTGGCTTTTATTTACTGATGCAACACCATCTTAATGGTGACTCAAAAAAATCAGGAAATGATTGGGATAAGTGGGGGGAAAACTGAAATTTGATACTTCGAGAAGTGACAACAAAAAAAAACGGAGCTCTTCTCAATCAAGAAAAAAAGAACAATGTGTCAATATTTTCAATTTAACATCGTCAAGAGGATATTTATTCTTTGATGGTCCCACACGCTAAAATCTTAGGCGTAATGTGTTTTTATCGTCATTTTCTATTGGTAAACAGATGGAGCAGTGAAGTGTTTAAACACGTTGATCACTTGAAAAAACGACGTTTTGCTCTTCGTTTTACGTGACAGCTAGACAACTCTTGCAAGGCCAAAATGCAGAAAAAAGAAAGAGAGGGTCAATAAATCTTTTGAACCCTAACCGAAAAGCGGTACTTGTCCCATTTGCTAGTTTATCATTGCAAAAAGTGATGTCATATCATGTTGAAATCACTCACCAAGAGCCCAAATATCCGTGCTTTTGTTCACAACCAACTTTTCATTTACCACCGTATCACACAGCTCGGCGGCATGATAATTGTTTACGTATTCCAAATATTTGACAGTGGTGTCAACTTTGCGCGTCAGTCCGAAATCTGTGACTTTTACCTGAAAGAAAATCGTGCACTTCACAACTTTTCGGTCGTTTCACAAATTTTAGTACTCTGTTAAATAAATTTCCGAAAAGTTTTACGTCTCCCGACCAGAATACGTAAAATCTGCATTGGAGCGGAAAAAGTAGGAGAAGGAAAGAAACAAAAATTATTGATGCTTCTTGTTTTCCTAGTATGTATGCATGAGTTCAAAATTTCCAAACTTTTTTATTCCGGGTCAAAAATAAAACCAACCTTTCCATAATCATGTGCATCAAATATCAAAATATTTTCAGCTTTGAGATTTCGATGCACCAGATTCTCATCGTGCATGAACTCGATCGCTGATAACACTGCCGCAAACACTTTTTTTGTGTTCGCTTCACCAATTCCTGAATTGAATTTAATTATCATGAGTGACAAAAAAAGAAAGTAGACGCCAAGTGTGTTGACGAAAAAACTATTTGCTTTCTGATCTTTTTCACACCCTCAGACTGCAATGTCATGTAATTGACGGATTTCACTTGTCTTTTTTTTTCTTTTTTTTTCCATTTTTTTTATCCATTCCCAACAGACTTCTTTCAAACATCACACATTTTTCTCATAAATCGGAGGTCATTAAAAAGGTCAACTCGGAATCTTATTAAGTCAATCAATCTAGAAGTTTAGATCAAAAGTGTAATGAGGAAAACAGCTATAATAAATCTTTAGAATTAAAAAAATATGGTTTTATAACTTCAACTGATTTTTTTTAAATTTCAAACATTTCTCACCTGCTTGATTGGTTGCTTCTACAGCTTCCCGAAGAGACGCCTTTGGACAGAATTCTTGAACAAAAAAAAATGCAGTGTCATCGGAAGACTGATACATTTTGGCATACGTGTCGATTATGTTTGGATGTGGACATAGGAAGAATGAGTAGTTGTACTCGCGCACGAAATCTGCCTGGAAAAGTTTGAAAGTTCAGGGAGATCAAAATTGTTCAAATATTGTTTTAAAAAGTTTAAGTTTTGGCCATGCGACCTTCAAAAAAACTGAGAAATAGTACCTGTTTCGTCTGCGGCCGTGGGAAGAATTTGATAGCAATTCGTAGCTTTGATTCCTTGTGCTCTGCGAGTTTGATATAACCAAACCGTCCTGTTCCAAGCTGAAAAGTCAGAAAATTTATGTAGATACATTCTAGAAAACAGCTAGCCCGTACCTGTTTGTTAACAGTGTACACCTCTTCAAGATCCACTTTCGTAATTGGTTCCATAGTGAGAGATCCGCGTTTCACAAACAAACTGTTTCTTCTCGGTGGGTTTACGCGCTCTTCTTCGTTTGAACAAGCTGGCACATTCTAAAAGAAGAAAACACATGAAATGAATGAATCTGATGAGGTTTAAATGCGAGTTTGAATTCTGGGCACTCAGTCAGTCACACGATTGGATAAAAATTGAGGAAATCGGTGAATAGGGGAGGAGAAGAGAAAAGCAATTTAGAATGAGGCGAAAAAAAATAAACTCAGGACTTGAATTTGAGTCTGGTGCGGGGCGATGCGGGCCGACGCGGATGCGTGCGCAATCTCAATCTTTACAAGTATTTTTGGCATTCATTCCTCTTTTCTTTTTCCTCCTCTTCTCTATTCAAGTGACCCGCCTGACCCGTGTTTTGACTGAGCCAGACGTTTATGGTTGATGTAAACCGAGCCATTCGGAAAAATGTCTCCAGGGAACAAGCTTTTCAAGTGATTGAATTAAAACAAGTGAGAAGAGTGGGAGTGAACGATCGAATATGTACATGGAATTTATTTATTTTTATTTATATATTTTTCTTTTTCTTTTTTCTATACAAAGCTTCAATTTTTTGGAAAATAAAAAAAATTTGAAATGCGCAGCAGAAGCAGAAGCAAGAACATGCAGATCTTAGGTTCTTAGACTAAATTTAGCTGCATGACGTATCAGGCATTATTTTTGGCATTTTTTTAGACACGATAAACTTGGAAATGTTAGTCCCTCCAAAAACGGAAAAGAAGTCAAAATACATATTTTGGAAAATTCAAATGCATCCTTCCTACTGATTCTTTCTCACGTGAACAAAAATAGACATCCAATCTCTTTTTTTTACTCGGAATTCAGATTCTATTTCACAAAGTGGTTAGTGGCAGTACATATTGATGCACTTGTAATTCAGTTAGTTCCCACAGTTTTTTCAACTTTTACAGTATATTTGAATTGATTTGGTTTATTTTTTCCTCGTTTCACACACTTTTCTTTCTTTTTTTTTCTTCTTTTTTTCTCTCCCAGCTCAAGAGTCGACGACGACGGCCATCGAATCATATGACAATATCAGTTTTAAACTTGAAAGAGTTACTAAAAAACATGAAACCGAGAGAAGAACGAAGAAATAGGGCAAGGTAACAGAGTGATAAAAAAGACATGGTAAACACCTTTGTGCTTTGTTGCTTATGACCCTTCGATTTTCTTTTCTGTGGCACTAAAAAATTGAATGATTTTTGAAAGTGATTTTTGAAATATTTTGAAGAACTGAAAAAAAATTCTGGGACTATTTTTTTTTCACCCAAGAACCCAAAAATCCTAAGAATGGGTCACCACGATTATGTTGTGAGCTGGTCACTTGGGATTTTTGTATTATAACTTATACTTAAATGACAAGTTGATTCGTGTTAAAGGAAAATGATTTTAAACATTTGCGAAAATAGAGCTAATTTAGGAACTATTCACAAAATATCATAGAAAGTGACTAACAAAGAAAAGGCCTTTTTTCTGCAATCACATAGCCCAACGTATTCTTACCATATCCCGATGTGCATCTTCCCCGTCCGCAAAAATATTTGTGTCCGTAGAATTTTGAAAAAGTGTATTCCTTGAATTATCCAATGAATTTTCAGACATTCTGTGGCGCCGTTGAGGACTTTGTGTAGAATTCCTTGGCGGGTGATTTTGTAATTGATTCAGAACCACTCGACTATTGTGATGAAAAGTTTCACTTTTCCTTCTAGGCTTTCCATTGAACATTTGAAAAACTTCTTGTGTTTTTTCTGGCGTCACATCATCTTCTTCTTCTATGGGTGGTTCCGATACGGCGAGTGTTGGGCGTCGGATTGAGAGCCGGTTCCAAACACGCCCGAGCGTTTCCATTGACCGTGGCGAGTGATAGGGACAGGAAAAGCAGCCAAAATAATGGAGGAGGTGTGGATAGAAGCCGGGAGGGGGAGAGAATAGATGAAATGAGCTCGGGGGAGGCAGGAGGAAAGCGAGTAGCGGGCGGCAGGCAAGCGATCGCTTCCCGCGGGCTCCTCCCTTCTTGTTTTGATATTGACGCTAACACAAACACATATCAATTTCGAGAAAGAACACCGCACGTTCACATGTTCGGGATCTTTCTTCACAAAGTTCACTGGGAAAAACGGAGATACCCTCTAGAATTCGTTGGTTTGGGCGTGTTATTAGCCTTTTCTAGTGATGACGTAAGACAACACGCTACTCCAGAATTCTGTTCAGCGGTGCGTTTTTATTTCTTTTTCCCCTTTCACTTCTAAAAATGGAAGTGGAATAATGAAATTCATGTAAAACTTTGGGGACGTATGTAGTTATATTTTGTTCCTAGAATTATAACAGAAACAAAACAAAAAGTCCAACAGGGAATAAGAAATAAGAAAAAAAAAGAAAAAGAAAGAAAAGGAAACTGCCACGTGAATTTATATCATTCCATAGAATGCATATTGTTCCAGAAGATGTCTAGGTGGAAGTGGCCAGCAGCCAGCAAAAGTTTGGGCTCAAGGGAGCATCTGATGAAAGATGAGAAAAGTTTTTTGGAAGGAAACACACTCGCATTCGAAACAAGACTGCTGGTGAAGGCCTCGATGAAATGGAATACGCCTATATTATTTCATTTCGACGCACTGCTTGTTTTGAACATTTTTAGGGCCGAATTGAAATGAAATAGAGTGTAGAGTGTAGAGAGGGCTTGTGGAGCAGCCATGAAACTTTTTCTTCACAAACGTCGAATACTCAGACAGGTCACAGGTCAAAATTGTTCTGTTTTTTTTTCTTGGTTTGGCTCTCGCGCAAATTACCATGGTGAGCCGTATAGGCAATTTATAAAATGTCTGAGACAATGTTGTGACGTCTGTCGGGGTGATAGAAAAATGGCAGAGTCAAACATTGGCAAAAGTTATGTTATGCGATTTGAGAGAGCAAAAATGAAATGAAAATGAAACAGTGAACATTAAAATGTTTTAGTTGTAAGAAAGACAACAGAGTTATTGAATTTAAATTTGGGACCACTTATAGATAAACGAAAAAAAATAGAAATGAACGCATATAATGACTCAGATTTTTTAAGGGTTTTATATTTCGGTGCCATCCATCAGATTTTGGCTCAGTTTTTAATGGGCATAACATAAAAAAGACCTAGATCTAGATCAAAGATCGTCACAAAAACAGCCTGACAAGACAATGAAGTGGAGTGGGCAAAAGAGATCGTGAAGCAGCTCCAGTGTATTTAGAAGACGTGAGGCGTGATGATGTAATAAAGCTAAAATAAGGGTGTCTTCTTCCCTCCCACATTCCGGCTGCGATAAATCACGGTTGACATGAGTATAGAAGAATGACGGCTCAGTGAGCAAAACTGTCGTCGCAACAGAGTGAGTTGCGCGCATCGAAAAAAAGAAGAGATGACAAGACAAGTCAGCTACTGTGAGAAACTATTAAAGTGGAGGGGATGATCGAGAGAAAAAGTTCTCACATGTTTTAAGACTCGGCCTCACATATTCTTCATGGATGTATCAATTTTTGTGAGTAATGCCCTTATGAGCCAATAGAATAATAAAGTCTGTGAAAAGTATCAACTCGAGTCTTGAAAAGTTCAAAGAACTTTTGCACTTTGTGTTCTCCAGAAGAAAAATGAGAGCACACTTTAAAACTCTAAATTCTAATTTTTTTTAGATTTCTGAATTTTTAGGCAACAGAAAATATATAGAAGGAAGAAAACACATGGTAATTAGGGTCTAATAAGGATATACATATGTGGAGTATGAAAATTCAGTGGGTGAAAAAAGAAACGAATGAAGCGGAAAAATGAAAAAGTTCTAAAAACATAAATCGTGCATCGACACTTTTGATAGACGAATGGCAATGACTAAAGATTGTTCATGCAGGAAAATATTGAGTAAAATACATACATTTATTGTACCGGAAAACGTTGAAATTATATATTCATGAGAACCAATCCTCTGTTTTCCTTTTTGCAGTAATTGCGTATTTAATTTTTTGCCCTGAGAGCTAATTTTCTTTTTTTTAATTTTCATTCTATTATCTATGCATATTTTGGGGCATCTGCAGAGACTGAAAACAAAAATCCTTACCGCTGAGTTCAGCCGATAGATAGTATTAAAACGTCAGGTAAGAATTGGATGGGGCTTGTTCAAACAGTTCAACTAACTTGTGAGATTGAAAGCCGTTGAGTTTTGTGGAGACCACTTCACAGTACCGAAGAGCGAAACTAAGACCAACAGGCACTGATGCTCCGCCTTGATTGTGTTTTTCTTTTGTTTGTTGCGTGTCAAAAGATCGTTACATGCACTTGTTGTCAACGCAAGGGGCAAAATTGTTGAAATGCAATCTTTGAATTAGTACTTAATCACAGCTAGCGTTAAACATGGAGAGCAAGAAAAAAGGAAGCTTCATCACGTCAAATAATGTTTGACTGAAAAATTATGAAACAATTTAGCTATTAATAGATTTTAGATTCCCAAAAATAACTCAGTAAACGTTGAAAAGATGAACGGTTCATGAAGTTCAATGGTATAACCCGACCGCGTGATTACTCAATGTGCGTCAAGATGTTTCCTGGTTTTTGATCAGATCAGCACTTAAGAATCGCAAACTAAAGAAACTGTTCATAAAACTGTATAAACTGACTCTAAAATAAGGGCAACAAAAAAATAACGAAATGAAACAGAAAAGACTAAAAAACATGAAAAATGTGAATGAATAGGTGGAGGTCCGTCCCGTACACCCGATCGAACAGGAGCAGCTGCAATGTGGTCGGTTGGCTCTTATGAAAAAAGTGCCGTAACGGCAGTTGATTGAGAAAAGTGAAAAAAAAGTCCACGACCTCCCCTCCGCGTCCCTCATTCAGCTACAGCCACCTACGCAGATTTTGAAGTGAGGTCAATTAGGTAACAAGTTGGCAAATAGTAATGTTGTCGACTTGTAGAAGGGTTTCAAAGAGAACACACACGGTAAAAAGGGCAGAGAATTTGCTAAAAATAGCAACCGAAATGAGTTGGTTTTGCCAATCGGATATAATATTTGGGAGGGAGGATTGTGAAATTGAATGAATAGAGCATGCATAAGGTGGGCAGGGAAAAAGTATGACAAAGGATATCACTTGTCCTGGAAAAAGTGCGCAGAAACATAGAGTCAACAAACAAACTCACTTTATGACGGAATGATCTTCGTAGTGCGTTGCGAGTTGTTTCACTGAATGATATTGACTTTTTCATCTGCAATTACAGTATTTTTTGGGCGACTATGGTAAAATCGTCGAAATTTCGCCAGATTTGCCGGAAAAACTGTGAAACCCGTGACACCAAACGGGCTGATATTTGGTTATTAAACTGTTTGTGTTTAATTCCCCCTTTTCTAAACAACAAGAATTTAGAAAACGATGTGCCGTGAAATCTGGTGTCATGAGCATAACGATTTCACATGAACAAGTCCTAGGGAAGTCACATCACTATTACAGTACACAACTCACCTTCAGCGTGTTTGTTTCTGATCTACACGTCAGTTCCGGACTAGGCGTAAGAAACTGTTGCGTTGAGCGGGAGCTGAGCGAAGATGGACTTGGCCTCCGGAAGATGTTCATTTTTTTCTTAAAAAAAATATATTTTGTATTGTCGGCCCGCCAAAATAGTCAAACGCACTCCGCTGAACTCAACGCTATGCGATTTTCATTTGGGTCACCGAATGATTTCATTTCCGTATAAATTCAACGTGTAATAAATAATTTGGCGACGTACATGAAAATCGCATAGCGTTGAGTTCAGCGGAGTGCGTTTGGCCGACAAAAAGGGCACCTAGAAAAACAACAAAATTAAAATAGACTGTAAAAAATTTGATAAATACATATTACCTACCCGAAAAGAATCTCTCCAACCTGCGGACAAACTTCGTACAGGTTGTCGCACATATGATATGGACGGAGACCTTTCTTGTAACTCCTCAGAGCCAGAGATCCCGATAGGAATGGGCGCCTCTACTCCGTATGAGCTGTACTTCCTGGAAAAGAAAAGGTCACATTAGGGATCTCACGCTAATCCTATCAAGTTTGTTTACGTTATATAACGCCGCCGTGTCGATCTTGAGAATAATTCGAAAAAGAAAAAAAAATAAATGAAAACTTGGAAACTTGGAAATGAAATCCTTACTAAACTACAAATTTGGTCTGCTCTAAATGGGACGATAAATTTACTTGTTAGAAATTTTGTGAGTTACTAGACAGACTCTGGACGCTGTTATCAACATTGGGCGTCGCGCTACAATCCAGGATGATCCTTCTGAGATACCTGTGCTCCTCTAATCTCCGCTCCTCGATACTGCACGCAGATTGTCGGCGGTCATCAGCTCCCAGTGTGTCATGCGGCTTCAATCCGCTTCGCGGACTCTCTTCTTTCGGCAGCGAACGGCGTCTAAAAATGTCGAAAACTAGAAAATAATGCTCCATTAAGTTTGGAAAACAAAAAAAAAATTTCAGAAAAATTGCTAAAATCAAAATTTCCGTCCAAATTTTTTTGAGCATGTCCGGGAGTATTTTTGACATTATTTCTCAGAGTTTTAGGTTGATTGGGTCATTCTTTAATTTTTCTACCGATTAGCTTTTTTTCTAATTTCAAGTTTTTTGTTGCATTTCGACACTTCTATGAATACCCCGTAATAATTTATGTAAGTTTTCTCATTAGCTTAAAAAAATTTTTTTTTTTGCTTTTAAACTTATGTTAGGATACCCAGATCAAGAAGGAAACAACTATTTTTTATTGGTGTTGCAAATTTTCATAAACTTTTAAGCCAAATCTGTACAAACCGCGATTTTTTCAAAATTTGTTGTGTTCCAGAATATTTGATTTTTTAAAGTAAAGTGAAAACATTTTACAAAGATGCTGGTAACTGATATTTGTTTCCGAGAAAAAAACACATGAAGAATTTATAATTTCACTGCAAATTATACGACAAAACCATCACCAGACAACACAAAAGTTAGTTACCGTAGAGGTTCCATTATATCCTCGACAGTCAAACATATAGAGTTTTTCGGAAGATTTGGCAAATTTGCAATCATCATGTTTGGCGGTTGACGTTGTCACGCGGACGATTCTAAATATTGTCGCCTAGAAGCCTTTGAAAGGGTGGTCGTTAGCCAAAAAATGGGGTATTTTACACGGACACGGCCGGGAAAATGAAAATGGGTTTGCTTTTAAGTTTTTTCACTCCCCTTACTGGTCCGATGACGCCATTTACATTGGAATGTTGGATAACGACATCACGAGTGGGGGAAGTGAAAATCACAGATGCATATGAAACTGGAAATTTCAGGCTTAAAAAAGAAGAACAGACAGTTGAACTAAAGGCCCTTGGTGTTTCGAAGCTGACTAAAAGAAAAGGAAAAAAAAAGACAACGGGCATTAAAGTGCGTACGGAAACAAAACGATGGACGATGGATTACTCGCTTCACTCAGTAGCCACTGATTCTTCTAATACGGAGAAAAAAGAAAAAATGACCGGCGACACTTCTTCACTCACCCTAGGCATCAAGTATGATTGAAGAAATATCACAACTTGAACAGAGGCCCCCACATCTCTTCCTTTTTGCATCTTTTTTTCCCTTTCTGGACATGCCTATGCCTATTTTAGAGTTGATGATTGCATCATGAAAAAAGCATTCGTCAAAGGACACATGCACAGATATCGCAAATATCTTCCGGTTCTACACGCCATCGTCGGAAAACGAGGAGGAAGAAGTAGAATTTTGACGTAAATCTTCTACGATTCAACTTGACGTGACTTGTGAAAAGTAGAGCATGTCATAGTACAAACTGGCTTAACAAACGTGTCCTTGACACAGCTTTTAAACCAGCAACTGATAACAGGGTTAAAGAAAAAACACAACAAAAAACACGCAGGAAAAAAAACAATTATGACTCTTTGTCTCGCATCCTTATGCCCAAATGTACTCGAGTACATTTTACCCTTTCTGACGCTCAAAGTTCACCAGTGTGTCCAAAAAAGAGATCAGACATAGGTATATAAATTTGTTGATTAAAAAAGCTGACAACAAATAAACTGACTACAAAAAAAAAGAAAAAATTGCTCCCGGTGAGGCTCGAACTCACGACCTTCAGATTATGAGACTGACGCGCTGCCTACTGCGCTACGGAAGCACGGCTATCAGTTCTCTTCTTGCCCATTATCAACTCACACACTAGAGTAGTGTGTGAACGAAACAGATTTCAAATTTAACAATTTCATGTCAGTAAAACCTGAAAATTATTCCATGGTGTGTTGAAGCGTACATTTTTTTTTCGAGAACAATTAAAATTCCTAAAATTGCCACCAAAATTTTCAAATTACAACTTTACAGGTTTCTGTGCATGTGTCGAAACTTACGACAAATGAAAAAAAACCTTTTCATTGAAAAAGTATGAAACAATTCTGTTGATTTAACGAAAAGTGTTTCGAATCGACTAATTAATTTTTTTTATGCGGAAAGGTTTAAAAAAAATTTAGAAAGTCACGCAAATTTTAATAATAATAATAAGGCATGTAAAAAACCGTAAACTACCATAAAACTTTCTTGATAATTTTCAAAATTGGGGCGCGTTTGCATCGGGGTACCTTCAACACACGGTGTATTCTTTTATTGTCGAAACAATTTCACGTATAAATTTAACATGAAACGAAACAATTTGGAAACCAAAATGAAAACCACGAAGCACTAAATTCAGCGGAGCGCGTTTGACCGCCGTGGCAGGTCTACAATAGTAATTTTTCCTTCATTTTTACCTAAAAACAAAACGAAAACACGATCGAATTGCTATGACAAAGATCTTCAATTCACTCTACTTACAACCTTCATGTGATCTACGTCATTTTTGTTGGACCACTTGAAAAAATGCTATCACAACGTGACATGAAAAACATGAGAAAATAAAAAGCAATTACCGCGAAGGAGCAATACGAGTGACTGGAGGACGATCAGTGACTGAGCTGTACCGGCGGGGTGACGCATTACTTTGTTCAGTTGGCTTCTGGAATTGTTCCTGCTTTTCGAGATATGATTTTACATATTTTGACCTGAAAGGAAAAGACACGCTATGAAACACGTTGTAAAGGTTCTCATATACCTTAACGAAGGAGCGATTCTCTTATCGCTCAGTGTAGTTCTCTGAAGAAGAGCAGCCTTCTGACGAGTACTTCGGATATGAGAACCAGCTGCTCTTCGCATTTTTTAATTCCATGAAATAAATGTGCAACAGTTCAGTTCAATGACTAATAAACCATACAAAATGATGAAAGAAACATTTTGACTGCTCCGAATTGCCGTGTTTGCGTCCATTTTGACAGATCTATCAAAGTTTTCGCAATTTTGTTCACGGGATTGATGAAATTGAAACAAAAAATGAGGTGTAAACAAGCCTGCTGGGTCGTTCTGTTCTGGGATGTATTATTTATGAATTTTGATATATTCAGATACTTCCAGATTTAAATATACCTATGTATGATCTTTTTAAAAATTTGGTAGAGTTCTGATTCGAGTTGCACAAAAACACACTGTTCAATGTTTTTTGGCTCAATTGTATCTGTATGCTGATTGATATATATATATTGTTTTGGCTAAGAAATATGGTTTGAATAAAATTTGTTGATTTAATTTTTATCCGGTTTTTTTTTTCATTAGAACTGATTCCATCAACACTCCCCCCCCCCTTTTCCCTCCCTCCTAAAATGTTTATCAATTCATTTATCTAAAATTAAAAAAAAAATCAGTTGCGCAATAGAAATAGCAAAGGGAATCAAAGTTTTTGAATGTTACAATAATTAGATTAATCAAATTCAAACTTCGCACGTCTTCATATTTCCTTGCCGAACCGAAATACGACATCTAATCAGCACAAATGTTTATTAGTACCGAAAATTTGATGACAATCACAGCATTTGATGTTTGTGATTTGTAGAACCTTTTATTTTATTTTAGGCCAAAAGACTAACATTTTTTGTTTTAAATTTGCATTTTCAGGTGCATTGTGTGTTGCTCTGCAGTAGTAATTTAGAAAAACATCGAACAATGGAAAAACAGGTAGAACAGAAATTCATAAAAATTCTATTGTGTGAAAAATGTTGCAATAAGCTTGTATTATTTTATGAAAAACTACAGCAACAAAAATATGGGAACGTCGAGCAAAATTTTTGTTTTAGGCTAAATCATAACCAGTAGCACGGCACCCCAGCCTTCCAAAATTGTTTCTACCTGGCGCATTTTTAAAACCCTAAGGCTCAGTCATTTTCTGACAAAAAGGCCTTGTTTTTGGCTTAAAATGATGGTGTCATCCTGAATAATCATAAGATAAAAATCCGAATTTCTCAAAAAAGTAAATTTTTGAGTAAAAAAAATAATTTCATTATCCGACGAACTTGGTTGCGCATTGGACGACGGTGGAGGCGTGGGTAATGATTTACCAAATGCACATTTCCAGAACAGTATCCAGATGGAAATTTTTAATTAACAATTTAATAAATTAACTTTATAGATAGTTGTCTGTCTCAAAGTGCTGGTTTTATATCCTGTTCATAATTTATTATTATTTAGGAAGAGGATAAGGAAGATGTTCTTCATAGACTTATTGGTAGTGTTTCTCCGGTAATAAATGCCAGAAACTGAAAACTGTACATAAAATGGTTTAGGGATCGAAACCCGAGCTTGCTGAAGTGCGAGTTGAAGATATTAATGAAACTCGTCGACATCCAAAATATTTCAAAGTCAAAACTGAACGAACTCCGAGAAATCGTTGTGATAACATAACTTATCAGAGAATTTCAGAGGATCGAACACCAAAGTACAACCGTGTGTTGTATCGTAACCCATGTTCGGAGAAAAATTTTCAAACAAAAATCGTTTCATCAAGTGAGCATTTTTATTATTTTTTTAATGCTAATACAATATTCTGTGTGTTTGCCTGCCTGTTTATATGGATGTTCCCGGCGCTAGCACAGTCCCAGAAGTCCATTAACGCTCAAAATTTGAAAATTTAAATTTCTTGAGTCTTCCAATGAAATATTGATAAGATTATTTTGAAGGGTTCTTTACTAGAACACTATCCAGCTACTTTTTTTAATGTACAGTTATTTTTTTATGCATGTGACTTCAGCCTATATTATTTAACTTTTTCATGGGGTTATTCACGGAACCAGCTAAAAAAAAAAGCAAAAAATAAAAAAAACCAGCAAAAAATTCAGCGAAAATTTGGAGAATGCTCCGATCGGACTGAATCTTTGAGAGATTATTGAAAAAATACTCTCGGACGTTCTCTGAAAATTTCAGACCGAAATGTTGATTTTAAAAAAAATCGATATTTATTTCTGAAAAATTTTCAAAATCGATATTTTGGTCTAAAATTTTCAGGGAATGACGGAAAGTATTTTTCAAACACGTCTGCGGAGAAGTCTGCCTAGCCAGGCTTGTTTAGTTTTTCAAAACTTTGATAGAATTTAAAATGTACAGTACCGTTCAAAAGGTTGGAGACTTTTGCTTTCTCGGGCATAACTTTTGAATGGAGAGGGTTATGGGTCTGAAAATTTGCATAAATGTGTCTTGTAATGTTTTTGACAAGGCCCGAAAATTAATTTGGTAATTTTTAAAAACTGCAGATTTTTCAAAAAATTTCAGATGCCAAAATTTTCGGCTCCGGGACATTTCGCAGCCGGACGTTTCGCAGCCGAGACATTTCGCAGCCGGACATTTCGCAGCCGAGACGTTTCGCAGCCGGTAAACACTTCTCACTTCTCTCTCAGCGGTCGACTACACAATTGGTAAACATGTTATTGATAAACAAGCATGGTCAGAGAAATGAGAAAGTGTGTATATAAGGAGGTTGGCTGCGAAACGTCTCGGCTGCGAAATGTCCGGCTGCGAAATGTCTCAGCTGCGAAATGTCTCGGCTGCGAAATGTCCGGCTGCGAAATGTCCGGCTGCGAAATGTCTCGGCTGCGAAACGTCCGGCTGCGAAATGTCCCGGAGCCAAATTTTCGACCCAAAAATAATTTTTTTTTTCTGATTTTTCAGGACTCGATACTTATGTTCAAAATATATTATCAAAACTAAAAGTTTGATTTTAGTTGACTATGGGTTGATTGGACAATTTTCAGCTGACTTACAGCACTCTGAGTATCAGGGTTCATATGGGTAAGTCAACTTTAACTTTTATTGAGAATCACCAAAACCTAATAAAATCAAATAAAGTTTGCTTTTTAGCAGTTTTTATCTAATTTGCCCTTATT
Source organism: Caenorhabditis japonica (assembly GCA_963572235.1). Taxonomy (NCBI): domain Eukaryota; kingdom Metazoa; phylum Nematoda; class Chromadorea; order Rhabditida; family Rhabditidae; genus Caenorhabditis; species Caenorhabditis japonica. The sequence continues at coordinate 5,763,255 of OY754347.1, read as the reverse complement.
TTCTTTGATTTTGGTGATTCTCAATAAAAGTTATAGTTGACTTACCCATATGGACCTTGATAAAGTGCTGTAAGTCAGCTGAAAATTGTCCGATCGACCCATAGTCCACTAAAATCATACTTTTTGTTTTGAAACTTCATTTTGAACATAAATATCGAGTCCTGAAAAATCTGAAAAAAAAAATTATTTTTGGGTCGAAAATTTTGGCATCTGAAATTTTTTGAAAAATCTGCAGTTTTTAAAAATGACAATATCCATTTCTGGAACTTTTCAAAAACATTACGGGGCCTCTCCATTCAAAAGTTATGCCCGAAAAAACAAAAGTTTCCAACCTTTTGAACGGTACTGTATAGGCCAGAAGCTCGTCATTCCGATATTGGAAATCTTCAACTGCCCCAAACGAGTATTCTTCTGAGAAACCATTGTCGGCACCGGTAGATTCAATTTACCGTCAAGATTCGTGGAGTCGCGTTCCAAAATCCGAGGGAGATTCTGAAAGAAATCAGGCAAAAAGTCATAAAACTGCTACTTCTGTTGGCTCTCCTACTAACACATCATCAAATTTAACGCGTAAAATAGTTACAATGGAGGTAAACAAAGAAGAAAGTTTAGCTTGATGTTTTTTTTCAAACTTTTTATAGAATATTGTACCATTTGTTTCTCCGAAAATTCAAATCGTAGAACAAGGACAACCAAGCTTTGAGCAGTATGCCCCGTATACACCGACTAAAATCAAAGGTGTGCCGCAGAAACCATCAACCGCGAAATCTGCAGAACGGATGGACAAGACTTCAAGCACTTCCACAGTAAACTAAAGAAATCTTGAAGAATGCGTTAAATGACGATTATTTAGGCAGATGAGCCATACGTTCCATCAATGTATCTTTCTTATGTAGAAAATTTTAGATTAGTCTGTGTGTTTGTTTGTGTGTCTCACACACGAGTTTGCAGTCGACAAAACTCGATCCAGAGACCTATAGATTGACGTTCAAACGTGCTACACAGGTGGTGGGAGATAATGCCAAAACGGATCCGAAACGGATGGGACGTGGAATGGATCCATATATGATCCGATATAGATCCACGCGCCCCCGTGGAGAGCGCGTGGATTGTTTTGGCGTGGGTCGCCGTGGATCCACGCCGGCGTGGGGGAGGATGGAATATATATGGAGGGCGCGTGGATCCATGGGAGACTGGAAATATATCGGATCTTAAATGGATCCACGTGTCCCTCGTGGAGGGCACGTGGAATTTTTTTGACGTTATGGAGAATGAATCCGCGTTCATCTGAAGCAGGGCGCGTGGATGTCAGGCTCTATTAGAAGGACAGGCAACTTGGTAATTGACCATTGTAGCCCCCCTAGCTGATATCGACCACCAAGGATCGGCTTAGCACCCCTTCTAGGTTGATTTTGGTCCGATTTACTCAGTGGTTTGTAAAAAAACCTGGCAATTATCCTGGTATATGAATGAACTAGTATAGTAACTAGTATAGAATTGTGTCGAAATAGAACTGTTACAAAATAGAACTGTTCCGAAATAGAACAGCGTGAAATAGAACCCAGTCAATAAATCGAAAACAGGTCACGCCACTGAGTGGAACTTTTTCTGTTTGGTTTTTTATTCAATAGTCTTCACCCAATTGTGCTAAAACGCGCTAAAACGATGTACAGTTCTATTTCACACGGTTCTATTTCGCGTCAAGTTCTATTTCACACGGTTCTATTTTGATAAGGTTCTATTTCGAGGTAGCGCCTATTCATCAGATAAGTCCCCAACTTCTTCCTTTTTTTATTTTCCATATCAATATCGCCTTTCGCTGTATCAGAATAGCCCCCCCCCCCCACCTGATAAGAATAGCCCCCACCTGATAAGAATAGAAAAACAACAAGCGAAAATCGACCAACATCGAAGAGCAATCCCAATTAATTGAAGCCTCTAATAGAATTACACCATTCATAGCTCTTTCTACCATTTTTGTCGCTTTCCAAATAAGGAAAAGCTTCGAATCTGAACTTTATCAAAACAGAACTGTCCCGGATCAGAAACGTTTTTTTTCCAAATGGATACGTGTCAAAATTGTTGTATAACAATAAGCTAAATCAAATTCTCCAGTACAGAACAAGTATTTGTAATACCGTATTTACTCTATTTGTCCGGCATGCCGGATTATTGTTTGAACCTCCTGCTTGGATGCCGGGCAGTTAGAGTAAATACCACATAATTCATTTTCGACATTTGTGGCTCATAAAATTTTTTTTCTTTTCCAATCATGTTGCTGATTTCACCTTTACTATAGTTCTGATTTGGAAACGTTTTGATTCGAGATAGTCTGGGGACTACGATGGTGAGGTACAACAATTGTTTATGCTGGGGTCCCACCCACGTCCCATCCGTTTTTGATCCGTTTTAAGTCCACGCTCCCACGTCCGCATCCTATCCGTGGGAGCGTAGATGCTAATAGGATCAATATCGGATACATATAAAATTCCTATAAATTCCATGTCCCATCCGTTTCGGATCCGATATGGATTTCAAGCCCTTCACCTGTGTAACCACTTTACCACAAGGATCACGAGACCTTGAGAGAAATAGGGAAAAGAAATGATTACCGTTTCTATTAAAAAAAAAACAAAAATCAGTAAAAATAAATATTTGAAGAAGGCGACTTAGTCGCCACAAGCTGCAGGCTTGTTTATCAGAACAAAAAATGCAATCGCAATCTGCCTGAATTCAATGTGCAAAGAAACTGATGCTCAATTTGATCAGACTATCTTTCCTTTTCCTCTTTCATTCCAAGTTTGGCAGAATTTACAATAAGCTCTGCAACGGAAAAATTTCAACCGTTTCTCTTTTTGAAAGCGCTTATCTCGAGGTTTGATAAAGCCTAAAATATAAAAACTAATAATATTTTTTTTAAAGATTGTTCAAATTACCCAACAGTGCGAGACAAGACATTCGGAACGGTACCTGGCTTCAAGGTACATTGAAACCTACATGAACCGTCACTGGGATAGCACAGAAAATTGCGAGAATTACAAACTTGATGAAGCCTTGGTTTGTCTAGTTTCTATATAGTAATCGGAGGATTCCATTTTTCAGAAGTCACTGCAAAAAAAAAATTGAGCAGATTCAAAATAATCGTCCGTAAAATTGTCGGGTTTTACCCGGTTTTCACCCATTTTTATATTATTTTATCCAATTTTTATTTTATCTTGTTCTATTAATTTATTTTTTGGCGCAAAGATATGTTGATCAAAACTGTTGGCGCGCATTTCTTTCTGCCGCCAAATTTGGCATTTTTATTTGTCATCCTTTTTCGAAATGATGATTTTCACTCTGGTTTTTTAACTCTTGGTTCTTTTTGGAATTATTTTTCCACTTGCTCTATTGTCGGTCACTTTGTTCTTTAATAAAGTCTGATAGACCCCTTCGTTCTGCTATTCTGCTGCCGTGTGCTCTTTAGCACTCTACAACGACCAAGGAGAAGGCTCGAAAGAGTCCGCGCACCAAAGGAGAAGACTCGAAAGAGTCAGCGCAACGAAGGAGAAGGCTCGCAAGAGTCCAGGAGAAAACTCTGAAAAGAGTTCAAGTGGAGAAAATCCGAGAGGATTCCGAGAGCTAACTCTGCAAAGAGTTACAACCGAGTTTGAAACTCACGTTGTCTGATAGACGGCGTGTGTGGAAAACCCGACATATTTTTATTTTTATTTTATTTAATGTGTGTATGATTCTCATTCTTGACGTTTATTTCAAAATATGCAATAAAATAAAAGTGAAATTGACTTTTCTTTCTACAGTTCGAAAAAAATTGCTGTATTGAGATTATTTTGTGGCGATTCTCTAATTGAAATGTCTCTATTATGGACGTCCACTATTAGAGTATTTTATAAAGTCCGAAACCCAATCAACATCACCATTAAAACCAAAAAAAAACTTAAATGCAAAAATTGTGGATAGGCAATGTTGGTTCAAGAATAAAATACTAATAAGTGCAAACATTAAAAAAAAACGTTTTCTCTACTCTAGAATTTTCAAAACAGACGTGCACTTTCAAAAATGTTAATACTCTGACACCATCATGACAATTATCCTAAATACTATCATTGTAAAAAATAGGTCTGAAAAAACCGAAATTATTCATTTCAAAAAAAAAAAATCAAGTATGCCATTATCTCTTTTTTAGCTTTTGTATCATTATTTATAAAAATAATTTATTGCTGCACCACTTTTTCCGATGAGCTTTTTGCTTTTCTTTCTGATGTTTCAATTATGTTCTCGACTATCTGGTAGGCCAACAAAAATATCATTTGAAAACCAATTAATTGTTTACCAGAATGTGTTGAGTGTATTATCCAAAACCTAGAAAACATGCCCGACAATTGCAGTGTAGTTTACGGTGATATCAATATATCTGCTTCAAATAAATTGACTTTTGCGCAATTCACTAAAAAATTATCAAATGTGAAAGTTGTCTATGGAAGAGTATTTTTTGTTGAAACCTATTTTCAAAATTTTTCATTTCTTTCGTCACTAGAAGCTATATATTTTATCCCTACTATTGATTACAAATATCCAGGTATTTTTGCCACGTATCAGATTTTTTTTCAATGTTTTTCATTGTGCAGCATTTTTGATTCCACTTCGTATTGAAAATAATGCTTTTCTCGAAAACCTTGGAATGCCAAACTTGGTGAACATTTCAATAAAATCATTACCAATTGATTTTCAGTTTTATGCGTAAATAATATTAACTCTTAAATCAAAAAGTTAAAGAATGTTTAGGACATCTATATTCAACAACCCAAAACTGTGTATTTCATTGGAGCAAACAGAAAAGTGGATGATGTATCCAAGAATTCGAATTCCACAAATGGCCTACTGTGGTATTACTGTCATAGAAGAAAGCAAACACTACAAAAAATATACAGTCGAAAAAAGTAATAGTAAGTTAACTAATGTTGTGTATATACATAGGTACATATTAATTTATTATTAGAAATTTTTTGTTCTATGGATTGGTTTAATCAATCTATGCCATTGGGATGTCAAATTTTAGACAATGTGGTTTGGATTAATGGAAAATTGGTGAACTTTTTGATTCTATAAACTTCCATAAGCATACAGTACTGGCCATAAAGAATGCGACAACTGGTTTTTTGACGATAACTTCTTGGAAAGTTAACTTTTTGACCCGAATTTCTTACTGTATCTGCAATGTAACCTCACGAAAACTTGCGTACTTGCGAACTGCATCATTCTGCAAAAAAAATTTTTTTTTTAATTTTTTAAATGTTTCTCATTTTTCCACTTTTTTCATGTATTTCAGTTTTTTGTATAAAGTTGAATGAAAATTAATTGGGAGTAGTTCTAATTCGTTTTTTATTGTTTTTCAACCATAGTTAAACCATTTGGGAAAAAAACTTTCACTGTGGACGTTCGAAAAAGCATCGTACGTGGACATGAACTAGGCGCGCATCCGAAGATACTCGCAACTCAGTTTGGCCGTTCTTCCAACCAAATTTACCGTATTTTGAAGAATAATCGTGATGATGTAAGGTTTCAATTAGCTTTGTAAACTAATTTCGACTATTCAGGATGGTGTAGTTCATCGTCAATCTCCAGGAAGACCCCGAACCACTTCCAGAGCTTTGGATCGAAATATCTTGCGCGCGTGCCGAGAAGATCCTAGACGCACATCTACGGATATTCAAGTTTCCGTGACGTCTCCAAATAAGCCGGTGCCATTGAGAAGGACTATTAGAAGACGTCTGCAAGTTGCTGGACTGCACGGACGAAGACCAGTCAAAAAACAACTCGTTAGTCTAAAAAACCGGAAAGCTCGCGTTGAATGGGCTAAACAGCACTTGTCCTGGGGACCTCGAGAGTGGGCTAATCACATCTGGAGCGACGAATTGAAGTTCAAGATGTTCGGTACTGATGGTATTCAATGAATTCGACGTCCTATTGGCTCCAGATATGCTCCTCAGTACCAATGTCCGACGGTAAAACATGGAGGTGGATCTGTGATGGTTTGGGGATGTTTCTCCGACACTTCCATGGGTTTATTGAAGATAATTTTTGGAACCATGGACCGATATGTGTACGAAGACATCCTGGAGAACACAATGCGACCATGGGCAAGAGCAAATTTGGGCCGATCGGGGGTGTTTCAGCAGGATAATGACCCGAAACATACTTCAGGTCATGTCGCCAATTGGTTTCGACGTCGCCGTATGGATCTCCTGGGATGGCCAAGTTAGTCTCCGGAGGTGAATTCCATCGAACATATGTGGGAGGAGCTAGAACGACGTCTCAAAGGAGTCCGAGCCTCCAATGCCAACCAGAAATTCGCTCAACTCGAAGCTGCTTGGAAGAGTATTTCGATGACGGTGGTTCAGACGATCCTGGATTCGATTCCACGTAGATGCCAGGCTGTTATTGATGCCAAAGGATACCCAACCAAGTATTAAATCACTTTTTATAGTTACCTTCCTTTTGTTTTTGAATTTCGGTGATTCTAGAGCTTATTTGTATAGATCTCCAAAAATGTCAATTTTAGTGAATTTTCGAAAAAATTGAATAAAAAAATAATTTTCAGCAGAATTTTAAAATCAACTTGACAGAAAGGTTTCTGACAGTGCTGAAAAAATCTCACAAAAAATTTGGGTCAAAAAGTTAACATTCCAAGAGGTTATCGTCAAAAAACTAGTTGTCGCATTCTTTATGGCCAGTACTGTATTTTCACAGAATGAGTCAGATACGAGATACCTCTCACAGGCTTTTCAAAGCGTGGAATTGGTGATGGGTGCAATAGTTATCAAAAACAGTGAGATTGTATCGTTGAATTTCTCAAGTCTCAGAACCATATACAACATGCGATTTGATATTGCAGGTGAATACTGGAAACGTGATTTCGTAAATCAATAATACAGATTTCAGAAGAATATCATGGAAATGGATTACAAGCTATAAAATTTACCAACAATGTATTACTCAAAGAAGTTAAATTTCCGAAATTGAAAGAAATAAATCATTTTGGTGAAGAAGCTTATGTATACTTATCGGACAACCCAAAGTTGAAATGTTCTACAAAAACTTGTGATTTGTTTCTAAGCATGTACCGATTTGAGTTAAACTCATGCTCTTGTGGTGAACAAATCTGAACCATGATTCGAATATAGCATACTTTTTGTTTTTAGGAATTATTCCCCATTTTAATCCTGGCTATCAATTTTTACCACTAGTCGTGGTTATAATTGAGTCAGTCCTCTGTATTTTTTTAACTATTGCTATATATGGAAACATCGCATTTTGCTGTTACAAAACTCGTTTCTCTGTAAGTTATTTCCAGTTCTCCATGCTTGTCTATCTATGTATCTCGTGCATAGAAGCGGTTTACTCAGTATTTAACAATATACAGGTAATATCACAAAAATGCTAAATTTTTATTACATGACTAATTTCAGTTTGTTGATGGTATGAACTATTCGTGGAATATTGGATTGCAGTTTTTGTTTTTCTCTAGTAAAGAAAGCTATTTTTTTCAAACCGTGAATATTATTTACACCAATAGAATTGCACTTTTACTATCTTGCTGTCTATACCGTACCATATCGTTTATTAGGTGAGATACGATGTTGTGAAAACAAAAATTGCAACGCGGATCTTGCGTACTTTTGAAATTAAACCAAAAATGAAAACAATTCCCTTCATTTGCGTATGCTATTTCTTTCAATGCCATTTGGGTTTCAAAAGTACGGAAACATCGCGTTGCAAATGTTTTGTTTTCACAATATTAAAACGGAAATCCTGACCTGATTAAGATTTGATTATGGAAAACATTCGATGACCCTCTCGTTTTTTGTTTTTATCGTATCCAACATCTGGAGTTTCAATAGCCTACTGACAAGTGTATGTTAATGTAAAACATTAAAGTGTTAGTACAGTTTTTTTTGTAGAAGAGTAAGTGGACTTATGTCATCTACCCTATCAATTGGATAACGTTGATAGCTTCCATTGTCACTGCCATTTTTCTCTATTTTCATCTTTCAATTAACTTCAAATACTATCCAAATATGATTAAACATCAAAATAGGCTCTCAATTGCATTTATTTCGCAAGCTTTGCTGACATTTATTTTCTGCGGTTTTCCAGATGAAATATTCCGGAATTGGCTTCTTGATATGTATAACCTAGAAATTGTAAGATCAAGAAAAATATTTTCCTATTATGTCAGTTTCTCCAATTTTTAACAGAACTAAAAATTCATTTTTTTTTCCAGTTCAGCAGCACTATTCTCAGATGGCACTATGTGGCCTACGCAGTTCTTTTGAGGTTTAAACTTTAACAACTGCTTTTTCCCTGAACAAGTTTTCAGGGTTTTTTTAAGCGACATGCTCTCAAAAGTCAACATTCAACGTGCTGATCTTGTGACAACGGGGATCGGGTAGGGTGTAATTTCTAGTAAAATCTCAAATTGCAGTGCTTCTCATAATCATATGACCACCACGAAAATTTCGCAAAACTTGAAAATTTGCGGAGACACGTAAATAATTTATCTTGTTAAAATATAGATTTTGGCACTAGTTTTCCGATGTTATCAGAATATTTTATGAAAAGAATTGTAAAAACCATGAACAGCTTGAGATTTTGCAAACTACAGTGTGGGGAATGAATAGTGATACGTTTTCAAAACGTCATAACTTTTTTCAAAATCAACCGAAATCCACCAAAATCCACCAAAACTTTATCAATAGGATGGAGATATAAAATTCAAAACATTTTTTCGAAACGATCTCCCAACGCCTTGATCACGGCCCGGAGTCTTTTGGGGTGTTTACCACAGTACGGAGGTAATCGTTGTCGATTTCGTCCCAAGCCTTCACAAGGGCGGTTTTCAGAGCATTTATATTTGCATAGTTTTTTGTGGAAACCTTCTGGGATAAATATCGCCAAACCGCATAGTCCATCGGATTGAGACCCGGAGATGAAGCAGGCCATTCCGATGCCGCGATGAACAGTGGAAAAATGGTCCTTGCATCATTGCTGAGATGCCTTTGCACGATGCGCAGGAGTGCCGTCCTTTTGGTACGTCCAGAATCGAGTTCCAAAGCGAGATAGAGCCCATGGGAGAACACCAGTGTCTAAAATTTAACTTTGGCAGTCAATTTGGTTTACCTTCACACCTGTTTCAACAAAAAGTAGCGGTATTTTCCCATCGGAGCATATTCCAGAGAAGACCATGATCGAAGCCGTATTGGATGTCTTATTCAGGATTTTTCCATTCTCACAAGCTGTCTTATAGTCTTTAGCAATGATTCTATTGTTTTGACCAGTTTATTAGCCTTGACTGTAAACAGTTGCTCATCGGTGAAGAGCGTGCTGATGTGCGTGCCATTTTCCGTGCCAATTAGAAGTTTCCGAGCTTTCTGCATTCGGAGAACCTTATTCTTCTCGGTCAGAGTGACAGGGCGAACGCTTCTAGGACGATCATCTGGTGTCCCGAGACGTAGGTAACGATTTCCTGTACGAAATACAAGAATTCGAGACATTATCAGTATTTTTATGATCTCAGAAGTTGTCAGTACATTACGAAGACAGTCAATTATAGTGGTACGGTGCGGGAAAGCAGCCTTCATTACCTCAAAAATAAAAATTATAAGCTAACACTTTTAAAACATGAAGACAAACATATAATTAGTCAAAAAAAATTTGTAGCCGCAGCTTTTCTGTGCACGCGTCAAAGCTTACGCAAAGTTGCATATCACTATTTATTCCCCACCGTATACTTCCCACGAAAATGTTTAACCCCATTATACGGTGTTCACCGACATACTACACTGGTGAACCGCGCGCGGGCCCGCGGCGGCTCCGCAGACGCTACGGGCCCGCCACGGGCCCGCAGCGGGCCCGCCAGCGCTTGGGTGCCCTCGCTGGCCGCTGGCGGGCCCGCGGCGGCTATGATATTTGGTAGGTGACTGACAGGTTGAAAATTTTTTGTTTTCAATTGGTTTATAAATGAATTGTGGTTATTTTAAACCATGTAAAATTGCGCATAGGACACTAGTTAGTTGAGTTTTTGATCAAAAATGCTGACATTTATTGGTGATGCGCTGGCGGACCCGCTGCGGGCCCGCCGCGGGCCCGCCAGCGGTTAGCTGACGATGGTAAAATTTTTGTCTCCAGAATGTTTCTAAATGTTTTTTCCTGGTTTTAGGTGAATTATATCGCGCATGATGAGATATTTAGTAGACTTTGTTTAAATAATTGGACTTGACCGACCGCGGATAAGTTGCGTAGAAGTCGCATAAACGTTTCGTTTGTTTTAATATTTGTTTACGCAATTTTATTCTAATTCAAGAAATCTTTAATTTATCCGAAAATTCAAATAAAACAGATGTAGGAAAAAGTAGGAGGTATTAGAAAACCTACGAGTTTCGTTCTTTGGGAAATTGAGCGACGCGACGAAATGCGGGAAAGTCTGCAATTCACGTTGCGTGATCGAGAGATTTTCTGCGTTTTCTAATTCTTATAGTTCTTCCAAAAAAATGTTGCTACGGCGTGTAGTATCGCTTGCTAAAGAGACCTTTATCGCCTTTTAGCGTTCCTTGTTTTTTCCAAGCCCCCTAAATGCACTATCAATAGACAGTAGACGTCGGCGCAGCAGGCTTGGCAGCCTATTATACTGCAATTACCGATTTAATAACGATGACAATCGGTGACTGTGGATTGACGTCGAAAATGAGTTGAGCGCAGGCTAACATCGCTCAATATGCCAATTTTAAGGCGATTACGTATGATTTTTCTTTATTTGTTCTGTTGTTTTCCGTGATTTCATACTCATTTGTGATCTTTAATCAAAAATGTTCCAAAAATATCAACGGAAGCGGAAAATACTGACCAGTTATTCGTCACACCAGAGGCGCGCAGCATGGTTGCCAAATGTTGTGCCCATATTGCAAAGTGGGCGGAGCTTAACATTTTTGAACGATTTTTGCCAAAAAACTCCAATTTTGTATTTTTTGCTGCCGTTTTTTAAATCATTTTTCTTTATTTTAAATCTTTATTAATTTGGTTTGAATATGACCAATACTTTTTTCAAATTTTTTTGTTTCAGGTGCCAGCGGGACAATGGACATTTGACACCGCCGACGTCGGTAAGATTTTCTTTTCTTTTATTATTTTTACTGTCAAAAATTTAAAAAAAAAAACGTTCTAAAGAAAGAAAAGAAATAAAATTTACGAGCGGATCTAAATTGGTTATGCCCTAACAATGATTTTGAATAGATGCGGCACGCCGCTTCGAAAAATATCGATTTTTTCCTATTGAATAGGCTAAAGATTTATAAATTTTACCTATCTTTTTAACAAGAAAAATAAATAACTCGCACAAAAAATTGCTAACATTCAGAGAACATAAATTTATTTTTAAATAATGTTTTAAAAACCATCGCTGAATGAATTCTAGCTCCGTTTGTACTCTTTTTTATTGATAAAAAGTTCAATATTTTTTTAAGCAATTGCAATTATTAGCAGAATAATGTATGAGTCCTCTTTTTGCACAACTAAATACAATACAAATGCAAAAGTGCAGAATTTTTGGAAAAAAGTTTTTAAAAAAGCATCGTCGAATAAATTTAGGCGTGCTTTGTTACGAGCAAAAACACCTCTGTGACTTGTAGACCGTGATTTCGGTTCTGCTCGTTCAAAATTTTATTTTTTACAACAAAAAATAAAGCAAAAATATGTGTTTATTCATGTCTTTTGCACCTGTGTCCGTGTGAGGTTTCGTGTGCGTGTTTTCAGCTACTACTGGACCGATTTGCATCAAACTTGGCGAAACATTTTTAAAACAAAGTGGAACAAGGCTGCCGAAGTTTGATACAAATCGGTTAAGTTTGAAGTGTAGCATACTGAAGGCACTTGGGGTCTTTTCACCGTTACACCGTGGAAAGCCGCCGAGAATTGTCTAGTTAAAATGAAACAAAAATATGAGTTTTGAGTAATATTTTTGACTTTAATTCTGTCGAACATTAAGCAATTATATTCTTCTCTTGAATAAACCGGTCCATTTATAATTATGAGAACCGATACTAGCTTTCTCGCGTTAGAAAAGATTGTTCCAAGCTCTGAACAATTCGGGTGTTTTGAACGACGTTTTCTGGTGATTTATAATAACTAGACGATTCTCAGTGGCTATAGCTTGTGCAACAGTGAAAATACTTGAAAAAAAAGAATTGATTGTAGCGGCCATGGAGCACAGACTCATGCGCCGGCAGAGAGCAAACGCGCCCGACGCTTAACTGAAAATTCATACAAAGGAGGCCCCAAGTTAAATGATATAAAAACTGACACTATTTTGGCTTTGTTTGTAAAATTTTTCACGTTTGCTGGCTCATGCCCATGTGATAGTGGTTTTCGCTCGCGTTTCCTCAAGTCAAAACGTATATTTTTAAATGTCCGTTGAAAAAAATTATACATTGTTAAGTTTGAACTTCAAATGAATAAGCAAAGACATTGAATTGAACGGAAGTTTTGTCATAAAAATTAGAGCGCCTAATAAAAATTTAAAAAGAAATTATCATCCTCCGGGAGGCCGAATATCTTACACAACAAAATTTACTGAATTTTCAGACACGTGCCACATCTTGATGAGGACAATCAATGCTGAGATGAGCGGGACAACGACAACGACGAATTTTGGAATAATATAAATAATTGTTGTATTGAATTTTTTATATATATATATATTTTTTTTTCAATAAATGTTGATAGAAACACGAACTGTGTTAGTTTTCATGAGAAAATATCAAATAAAGAAAAAAGCAAGAAGGTAGTCACCCCGCGATGTAGCAGCTAGCGAACCGCTGGCGGGCCCGCCACGGGCCCGCTGCGTGCACCACGCGTGTACTCTTTTAGCTGTCAGCGGTGCGCTGGCGGGCCCGCAGCGGGCCCGCCGCGGGCCCGTGGCGCTTCACCAGTGTATAGCAAAGACGCTATTTTTATGCAAGCGTTTGTTGAAATGTTTTGGTTAGTGACTTTTGTTTTTGTGGTTCAGAGTTGTAGGAAATGAACAATAGTAAAAGAAAACGGATCGAACATTTTTTCAACGGAAAATAAATTCCTGCGTTGCAAAACATCTGAATACAAAAATCACTACAACTTGGGCGTGAAGCACTGTGTAGTACTGTGTAGTGAAAACGTGGAAAAATAAACAAAAATTTCAGGAATGTTGTCAAAGTAACCTCAAAAATTGCACCTGCCTGACAATAAATACCTTTATTGGACTTGTTGTATTCTGCTCATTATTTAAAAATACCACTACGATTTTGATACAATAAGCTATAAAGTGCACGGTGTCCAGGATTTGAAAAGTGGGCGGAGTCGAGCAAACGCGCCCCACTGGATTTTTTCGCGCGAAATTCAAATTTTGAGGCATTTTTTATGTTTTTCGGGAAAAAAAGTATAAATTCTTAATTTTTTCCCACATGTGCTCCAACGGAATTATAGCTGAGGTCTTTAGAAATTTTTTAAGCCTAAAAACGTCGAATTTGGTTCAGCCACCATTTCGAAATATTCGTTTTGAGTTTTTTGGTGTTTTTGCAGGATAAATCTTTACGAAAATTGAAGTTTGGGCAATTTTATGGTATTAAAAGATACAATACATACAACAACAACAAAGATTACAAAGTCGATCCGTTCTTCAAGTACCGAAGGTACTGCGGATCACGGTTTTCTGCGTACGCGGACGACTGGTGGTGTACCGTTCAGAGCCAGACGTTATTTAAGTCAATTCATGGCTAGGGAAATGACCGAGCAATCTTCGTAGATTTCTCTACTACCCAATTAGAGGCTGGGTGAACCCGAAGGGTGAGGGCAGGAATCGAACCTGTGACCTCTGGAACGGCGGCGGTCACCACTACCGGCTGCGCTATCCACCCCCGAGAAAAACAGGTTTTACTGAAAGAGAAAAACAAAACAGGTTTTACTGAAAAAGAAAAAACAAGAAAAACAGGTTTTACTGAAAGAAAAATAATAAAATCAAAAAAAAAAATTCAAGAGTCGCAAACTGCGCAAGCACCGAAAGTGCGCAATGCATGTTTGCTGACGCACCAGCAAATTAGGCTCCGCCCACATTTCAAATCCTGGACACCGTGAAGTGTTATTTATTTATTTTTTATTTTTCTGAAAAATTTTCATAACCAGTGAACACCTGTTGGAACAAGCATAACCACACTGCAAGCTCCATTGATTTCGACTCCGGAAAAGAATCCGGCCATTCAGCGCCAATGATGAAACCTGGAGAATTGATTTTGCATCAGGGGCAACGCCATTGCTGATTGCCGGAAGTGCCAAAATTGCCGAGTTTCTAATGAACGGAATCTAAAAAATAGATTCCGGGAAAGCCTTATTTAGATTAAAAATGGAAATAAATGCTAATCGACAGCCTTAAAACGAAATTCCTCAAAAATAAAAGTGCTGTTATTGTTTACCGGAAAAAATAAAAACAGGAAGCAGCCGTACCGGAAGATTAATTTTCTCAAAAACAAAAAGACGTTTAATTCAAGCCAACATAAACTTACCCAGTGCAGAAGTTCATATTTCACAGGGTGAGAAAAAAACAGCGTCTTGCACCTTGATAAATGCTTCAAGACATTTTGGATACGAGCCGACAACCACACGGAGATAGTTCACGTCAAAATCATCGCACGCCTTTTCCAAACCAGCTTTTAGCGCACCCAAACTTGGATAGATTTTAACGCTAATTGGTTGGGTCTATTATCCTTACCGCAAAATCCATAAAAAAGAGGGTGTAAAAAACTTCGGAATAGAAATGTTGCAAAACCGAACGGTAGCGAAATAGGACTGTTTGGAATAGAACATCAGTACAGCCCCATTTAAGGCAGTTCTATTTCGCTGTAGTTCTATTCCGAACCATTCTTTTCCGAAGTGGACCAAAAAGAGTGGCGTCTTCCGATCGGCACAAATGCCTCCAAAAACCATCATTGTGGCTGGATGTTAAAACTTGTTGAGAAGTTTTCCCTTTCGTCAGGAAGTCTCAAAGCCTAGTGCAAGAATCTTGTAGTTTTGATTGTTTTTGCTAGTTTCAACGATAATCAACTTTTCATCAGTGAAAAGAGTAATTTAGTGCGTGCCTTGTTTAGCGCGCTTGAGGGAAGCGTGAGCTTTTTGCAGACGTAGCTAATTCGTTCTATGAACGTTTTGATCACCCAAGCTGTTTTCATAGTCAAATCACATCCATTTCTCTGTCTGTTGTTAAATGTTCCAAAATCTCTGAAGCATCTCAAAGTCCCATTGATCACCGGTTTTCTGAAATAAAGCTTCCGAACGATTTTCGCTCAACGCATACTTTTTTCGCGCATTCTATGGAAACGGATCTGATCCGAGTTTCAGCCACTACTACCCTTAAAATTGATACTATTGTATGAAACTTGGAAAAAAGATTAAACTTTATTCCCCACCATGCAAGAATCCCCTAGAAAAAATTTTGAATAGCTCCGCCTCTTTTGTTACGGTCTTTCACACTACTAATATTCTCCCATCAACAAGCGATGAGCAGGTGATTATATTTATTGTCAGCTACATTGTGCCATTAATTACACTGATCATCTTGTGCATTGCTTTTTCCTACAACTTACTAAAGAAAATGTTTTTGAAACTATCAGAAATCGATTTTCGAACTCCTGAATGTTTAACTTATCACTATTTCGTGGCAGGGTGTATTGTCATTGTTACAAACTTTTCAGTTATTTATATATTGCTATTTCACAATAAAAAAATGGATAGTTTCAAATATTACATGCTCAGTTTTCAAGTAAGAAGGATAATATCAATTAATTGCAGATTTTATTTAATTTTACAGCTTTCTTGTCTTCTGGTCGATATTCATTTATCATTTCTGATGCAACCAATTCCTTTATTTCCGATTAGAGCTGGTTATTCTGCTGGAATTCTGTCTATTGTATTTCAAATTCCACCTCATGTTCTTATGACCATTCTAGCTTTTCTTGTCGGATTTCATGTTAATTGTCTAGTTATATGTTTTCTACGTAAACATCAAGCGATTGCGCATATTGGTAACAATTATCTGCTGTCCAATAGAAATTACAATGGTCTCATCTTTTTTTGTGTTGGCTATACGTTTTCTTTCTCGATATCGTTTTATTTCACTAGAATATCAAAAGCTGAGCAATGGTTGATAATTGATACTGTAAGGAATATCAGTCAAAATATTGATGACTGCTTGGAATATGGAAGTCTACAAATTGCTTTATTTAAATTTTCAAAAAGTTTCGATACATTTTTAAAAACATTTACTGAGAATACAAAAAAAACAGAGAGATTTATGAGAGGGTAAATTCATTCACCATTATTACCGTGTCTGCAATTTTTGGATGCCATCCTGCCAAAACTATTTTGACCGCGGGACAAAATAGTCTGTCAGCTCTTTTTTGACACCATTACGGCTGACAAACTTTTTTCCTGGAAGATGACGTCGCAAATTGGGAGCGAAAACAGTCCAGCCATACCCGGTTTTCTCAGCTTTGGTATCTCTTGCCACATGGAAACGGGCGTTGTCGTGTTGATTGTAAACCTTGGCATTTTTTTCCACGACTGAGTTCGTCATGTAACCTTAGTTTACGCAAGAGGCCAATGTAGTTACCGACCTTGATCGTAGCATCGATTTCCAGAACTTCCCAGTACTCCACACCATTTACGGGCCACCAAATTCTCATGTAAGCATGTTTTTCCACTGCTGCAGGCTGAGATTCTTGATTAATCCACTCACGCTTCCGTACAGTGTTGTCGTAGTGAACCCACTTCTCATCGCCGGTAATTATATAAACGAGCTATTGAAATGTTCTGTGTGAAATAAAAAGACTCAAACTTGTCTCTCGGTTTTCCTTTTTCTATTTCTTCAAAGCCTTCCAAGTCCAGCTCAAGTTTTTGCACGGTTCCCAATTCATGAAGCCTCGATGAAATAGTTGTGGGGTTAATTTTTCATGTCATTGATAGTTGTCTGTTAGTTTGGTAGGGGCCCGCTTTCATTTCGCACACCAGATCATCTACATCGAACTTCGATGGGCGACCAGACTTTCACGAAACGTTTCCATTTTCAAATCGTTCGTACCAATGCCTCGCGGTCGTAAGAAAGGGTAAATGTTCCTTTTATACCTCGGTTAACCTAATTTCTTCTTTCTTCAATCTAGATAGAATAAAAAATGAATAACGTTCTGAATGTTTAATCGATTAGGGAGGAAATGATGGAGCATAGCAAAGCGGGTAGAAGTGTTTGTAGTACAATTTTTTTGTGTGCATGCAGTCCACCACCAAAAAATGTAGAGAAACTTTGTTTAAAGGGTTTTACTGATGAAATGAAGGGCAAACAATGTTTTTTTTTTCATTATCCGTTAAAGCACAGCAAACATGCAGTCCACCAAAAAATGTAGAGAAAATTTCTGGACAACCTAATAATAATAATGTTATTAATTTCTAGAAAAGTTTTTTCTTTAGGATTATCACGTTTTTCGGACTCAATTTGAAAAATTGTGCAATTTTGAAGTCTATAATCCCACCACAGAATTTTTCGCAGCAGTGATTTTGGTTTCTGTAGGATGCGTGAAATCTACTATTATTGTTTCTATATTGTTGACACAAATGCTTAAGACTTTGTCAAAGTATAGTAAAAATTATCAAATTCTACATTTAACAAGCATAAAATTGCACTGCGATGTTTGGTGGCTCAGTCTTTTACTACTCCGATTGGAATCTTGCCTAGCATGTTTATAGTGCTACCACTTTTAGTTTACTTTGAAAACGCACAAGGTTAGTTTCAATATAATTTTGTCGATAAAATAAACAAAGTAATTTTTTAGTATTTTCATGGCATATGTTGATGGTAATGACAACACATTCTACTATCAGTTCGCTAGTTTTGATGTTCACATTACCCGACGTTCGAGCTTTTATGTCATCCTGTTGCAAATTCAGTAAAAGGCAAAAGAAAAACATTATTTTTATTGGCAGTTTCAATTAACATGTTTTTGGAATTTGTCATTCTATTTCGTTAAAATAAAAGAAAAATTGTTGTTTATTAAATGAATACAACAACAATGATCGCTATTAATTCTATATGTTGCTAGTAAGGTTTTTAGGTTATTTTTAATTGGACCACATGTAATTCGGCTTTTGGACGTTTCGAAAGTTTTATCTGTATTTTTTCGTCGATGTCTTGGAACACAATTATTTTTGTTAAGTTTTTTAATGAAATTTTACATTAAAATCTTTTAAAAATTAATGTGTGAAAACACCTCGACGACAAAATGCAGAAAAAAATTTCGAAACGTCGCACTTTCCAAAATTCCACCTTCGAAACATCCACTTTCCAAACGTCCACCTTAGAAACGTCCGAGAGCCTGTAATTCAGGCTCCGGGACATTTCGCAGCCAGACATTTCGCAGCCGAGACATTTCGCAGCCGGACATTTCGCACCGGACATTTCGCAGCCGAGACATTTCGCAGCCGAGACATTTCGCAGCCGGACATTTCGCAGCCGAGACGTTTCGCAGCCAACCTCCTTATATACACACTCTCTCGTTTCTCTGACCATGCTTGTTTATCAATAACATGTTTACCAATAGTGTAGTCGACCGCTGAGAAAGAAGTGATATTCGTGCTATTGTGTTTACCGGCTGCGAAACGTCTCAGCTGCGAAATGTCCGGCTGCGAAACGTCTCGGCTGCGAAATGTCCGTCTGCGAAATTTCTCGGCTGCGAAATGTCCGGCTGCGAAATGTCTCGGCTGCGAAATGTCCG
Organism: Caenorhabditis japonica; assembly: GCA_963572235.1. NCBI lineage: Eukaryota > Metazoa > Nematoda > Chromadorea > Rhabditida > Rhabditidae > Caenorhabditis > Caenorhabditis japonica. Next base: position 5,744,416 of record OY754347.1, on the reverse strand, counting down.
GCTGCGAAATGTCCCGGAGCCGTAATTCATTGCTGTTAAATGGGATTATGCACGAAACGGCAAAAAACTGCGCGAAAACTGGGAAAATGGTCCGATTGACCTGAAATTTTGGGAAATGAAGGCAAAAATTTTCCCGCACCTGTCCACAAAACTTAGGACCAAAATATCGATTTTAAAACATACCAGAAGGTTGTTGCCGGCTGTCGCCGTCAAAAACCTTCTGGGTGTGCTTGGGGATGCGCGAGTCTCCCTGAATTTTAAAAATGGTTTACAGGAAAATTAGCAAACCACCAAAATTGAATTTATTCAAATCTAAATGTTATTTTGTTCCTATCTACCCATTGTTTAAACAATTAATAGCGTTAGAATTGTGTTACGAACCTATTCCATGCAGGAAAAAAAAAGTTCTTGGTAGTTGTTTCCTGATTCATTGCACAAAACCATCGAATAACCACCGTACTTCAAATTTTCAAAGAAAAAAACCGTGCGGAGTACATGAAGTGGCGGGAAGTTCAGACTTCTTTTTCGTTTCCACCATTTTTACCTGACTCTCGCAAATTTTCCTAAAATTTTTTTTTCTAAAACCGTAGAAAAACAAAACGTAAACTGACAAAATTTTCTCGGTTTTAAATTTCCCAATTTAGTGCTTTCTCTCGGTTTTCAGAAGAGTTTCTCCTAGTATTATTCAACGTTTTATTCCGCATCAATTCAACACACCCCTGTTATAGGATAGAAAAGGATGGCTTTCATTTGAAAATTCAAGATTTCCATGTCTCCCAAAAAGTTGGAGCTCTGAAAGATAAGAAAAAAACACGAAATTCCTAACAAAAAACTATAAAGAAAAGTAAGGTATTGATCCCCGGCCTACAAAAGAAATCATGAATCGCAGCCAAAGCGCTTATCCACTTGACCACAGGCGCTGTCTAATCAATAGCCCTGGTGGAGTACATGCGGACGCGACTTGTAGACTTAAAAAAAAAGAAGAAGATTGATACGCCACACGTGTGAACTCGGGAGAAGTGGGGACCGAGAAAATGTTAAGTGCATACAGTATGCTACCATTCAAACTTGTTCGATTCTGAAAAAAACTTCGGCCGCCTCATGCCCCTTGTGTTTCAAAATGCTTAGCCAAGTTTGGTGCTAATCGGTCCGCTAGAAGTAGGAGAAAAAGTTGGTGACATGAAATCTCACACACATACTGACAAACTTCAGTGCTTAATAATAGTAAAGATTGATTTTTTCTAAATTTTATTAAATTCGATATTTCGGTCCAAAATGTTGTGGGCAGGTCCAAGATTGTGCGGCAAACAATGATTTCCCACTGTTATTTTACTACGTTTGTTCATTTCCTACCTTTTTCAAAAAATAATATGTCAATATAGATCAAATTATCGAAATAAATTAATGTCTTCTGTCTTGAAGAATCGTTTCTCACCTGTATCTATTTTTTTTTCTCACCAGTATCTATTTTTTCGTTTCTCACCAGTATCTAGAAAAATCTTTCTTTTTTCGATGTGTATCATGGCTGTGCGAAAAATAAGTTTCGAAAAATTTTCGAAAAACTTTTTTTCGAAATTTTTAGACCGAAAAAAACGAAAAAAATTTTTTTTTCGAGTTTTTTAAGACGAAAAAAACCGAAAAAAAATTTTTCGGTTTTATTTTCCCGAAAAAACCGAAAAATTTCGAAAAATGTTGTTTTTTTTCCTGAAATTCAGTTAAAAACAGATTATTCATTTAATACATTCAACAAAATCAGTAGTGACGTATTTACGAATATCATATCGAAATCGCACAAAAAATTTTTCTGGTTTTTGACGGATTTTACAACAAAATTTAAAAAAAAATAGAAAACCACGGGGAGAACACGAAGTCGAGATTTGCTAGGCCGGCGGCCGACCGCGTCTTTTCGAAAATTGTATTGCCTTCAGCAATAATCGTTTTTTTTTCTTCGATTTCTTTCATTTTTTTGCTATTTTTTTGATAAATTATTTTCAAATCGGCCAAAATTGCGCCAGGTAAGAGGGAATATACATTTTGACCATTTCAAAAAGAAATATTTTTTGAAAAAATGCTGGTCACCGGTTTCCTAGAGTTTTTGGCGCGTATTCGGCAGGAATTGGCAGCTGTGTGGCTAAGAGCCATGGAAAACGGATAATTGCCATAAAAAACGGCTAATAGCCATCGTATTCGGGACGTGCGCCGCTTAAAAATGGCGAATAGCCATCGAATTCGAGACGTGCGCCAAATACATATGGGACACGTGTCGATTCGATGACTATTATCATACAAAACCAGATAATTTTTTTTTGCGATTTCGATGTGATGTTTGTAAATCTCCCACCCAATACTACAATTTAAGCAATTTTCCCAAAAAGTTGGGACCTCCTTTAATTGAGATAGGTGCAAAAATATAAAATACATTGATGAAAAAAACATTTTATACAAATATTGGTTATTCTGCGCACATACTCCGCGTCTTGAACGCATCCCAATTTTTCGAAAATTTTCGAAAATTTTTCGGTCGAAAAATTTTTCGAAGTTTTCAGACCGAAAATTTTTCGGCCGAAAAGTTTTTCGAAGTTTTCAGACCGAAAATTTTTCGGTCGAAAAATTTTTCGAAATATGACCGAAAAAACCGAAAAAATTTTTCGTCCGAAAAATTTTTCGCACAGCCCTGATGTGTATGTATAAACTTTCACCTGTCTGACAATAAATGCATGTATCGGACTTTTTTGTATTCTGCCCAATTATTATTATTGACACTATTATTTTAATATAATGAGTTTCGAAAACGCTATTAATTTTTCGTTGGCCAAAAGTGCAGAAATTGTCTAGTTTTTTTTTCAGATTGCTGTTGCCGATTTTGACCACAGTTTTTTAAATTGCTGAACTTCTAGTAGTATAAAAATTATATATACGGAAACACTATCCGACAGAATCGGAAAAATCCGATTCCGATTTCCATTTGGATTCCGAAAAAACTTCCCACGGAAAAAAAAATTCCGATCCCGATTACGACCATGATTTGCCTTCGGAAATTTTCCTTTTTTTTTAGTTTTTGTAGCCAGAAATTTAAAATCAGATTCCCAATAGAAAATTTTAAAGGAATTTCTGTTGAAAATTCGGAACAACCGAAATATTCAGGCGTTATTGCGGTAACTAGAAAATTGAGTCCCGGAAAGCCTGATTGGGTTTTGAAGAATTGGAAATAAGTATTTACCATCAACTTAAAAAAAACCGATTTTTTCAAAAATAAAAGTGCTGTTATTGTTTGCCTTGAAAAAGAAAATCAGAAAGCAGCCGTGCCAGAAGTGAATTTTCTCAAAAACAAAAAATCAAGAACTTTTATTGTTTGTTATTAAACCCATGTACATTGACGTTTAATTGGTGCCAACAAGTAAACTGATCAAGTGCAGAAGTTCATATTTCACAGGGTGGGGAAAAATACAGCGCCGCATTCAAAGCGAAAAAAAAGGAAATCTCAAGATTTATTTTGTCGTCATTTAACGCTAGTTTTCATAGAGATGGCCACTGCAGGACGGAGTCTTTTCCCGATTGTAAGAGTTTTTTCGCCTGTTTTAACTATTATGGTGTAGAGTTTTAAGTCATCCGCGAATTGTTTGCATTTTACCCCAGTATGTCGTTAACAAAAATTCCAAACAAGACAGGAAATAACACTGAACCCTCAGGTACTACGCAATGAGCTATTCTAGGTAATGGCATGGCACTGTTGTTTCGTACTCGGAACTATCTAATATCTAGAAACTTACTGACCCATGTAATACGTTTTGCGTTCAATTTTATATGTAACAGTTTTTGTAAAAGTTTATTATGCGGTATGCTGTCAAACGATTTGGCATAGTCAAGATATAACAGATCAACCTGTGCACATTATCTACTGCCTGTGTCCAATCATTTGTTGCTTCAAGCCTGCAACTTCCTTAGTATTTGCAACATTGGAGCGTCGCAATCGGTGACAATTTAAACCACACCTGTATTTGAACGACACCTTTGAGATAATTGTACCTTTAATATAACGGCATTTGGTAGAATGACACTTTGATTACCGTAAAAACTGTATTTGAGGTGGTTATACTTATTTATTTATTTTATTAGGACTGTGAAGTACGTGAAAAGGAGATGCAAATAAAATGAATTAAGAAATGAACCAAAACAAAATATGACACGTACTGCTAAAAACGGAAGTAATTATGATATTAATGACATAGATTGATACGTATGAGCCTGATGTTGATAATGAGGTCATGCTTATTTGCATGTTTCTTCTAATTTGTTCTATGCCGATAATGACCACCCTAGCTGTTTTCATACTAAAAGCACCTCAACGTCTTTGTTTTTTTCAAAGTACCGTTTACCACCGATTTTCTAACATCAAACTTTATTTATTTATTTATTTATTTATTCATCGGCAAGTGTAAAAAGAAAAAAAAACTAAGTAAAACAAGAAACGGATGGAAAAAAAATAATTATATATTCGAATCATGTCTTTGGAGATGGAATGAATGAAACAAAATGTAGTTGTAGTGATAAAATAGACCACAAAAGTCCAAAACCAAACAAAAAAATTGGGAAAACTATGATTCAAATGATTCTAAAGGAAACTGACCGACACGACTTGCAAACACTTCTTTCGAGACTAGTTGCGGAAGAAGAAGTGGGGGACAATTTTATTCCAAAGGGAAAAATATTTATGTAAAAAACAATTATTATAATTGGGTAGAGTTGGCTGGTTGAATAAATTGTGATAAATTATGGAAGTGGCACCGGTGCGTAATTATTTTGAAGTAGGTTTTCAGTATTAAAAACAAACGTAAAAGTTATTTCAAGTCTACGTTTGTAGGGGGATGATGTGTCGGACAATGTTCAAAGGCGAAAAAACATGTTGCATCTAATAAATATTTTCCAAAAAATAATCTGTGAGAGGGTAATCTAAGCTAGCTGTTAAACGAGAAGAAGTCGGATGGAAGATATCACATCCGTACTCCAAAGTTGGTCGAATAAAGACGTTGAATAATTTAAAATAATATTTCGGATTAGATTATCCGAAAGAGCGGAGGACCATACGTGTCGTGGATTAAACTTTTTTGGTACTAGTGAAATAACTATGCTTTGGGTTACATTTGCCAAGATGAAGAACTAGGGTTGTGTTTTCAGCTAAAGCTAGTTTTCATTTGCCACACCACTCAGAAAGTATGCCCAGTGTCGTTTTTAAGCTGTCGCGGTTGGTACTGAACATTTTCAGGTCGTCAGCGAAGGCAGTGACTTTAATTAATGCCATCAGGAAAAGACGATAGCAAATCGTCAATGTAGACGAGGAAAAGAAAGGGGCATGTGACAGTGCCTTGAAGAACACCGGATAAGTTGGAAAAATAATTTTCCGACACTTTATTACCTATCTGTACGTTTGATTTGGGTTTAGCAGGAAATGACTTGAACCAATCACAAATATCAGCATTTATGCCAAAGTTGAGCATTTGGAAAACTAAGAGATCCTGAGATACAGTGACAAAGACTTTCTTGAAATCTATGAATATGACGTCAAAGACCACCGTTCCCCTTCAATTTTATTGAAAAATAATACTGCACATAGTCTCTGTGGTTTTGTGTGCGCCAGAGTTTACGCAAAGTTTCGTTGAAATATTTCTTCCCCACCCTGTTTATCAAACGTCAACAATGATAAATGTGTGTCAGTTCCGGCTAGAAACCCCTAGAACAAACTTTGAATTGCTCCGCCTCCCTTTGTTACGGTTATTCATACTACTAATAGCGATGCAGGTGATTATTTTATTCGTCAGCTACATTGTGTCTTTCATTACTTTTGCATTGCTCTTACATTCAATTTACTAAAGAAGATGTTTTTGAAACTATCAGAAATCGATTTTCGCACTCCTGAATTTTTAACTTATCACTATTTCGTAGCAGGGTGTATCGCCATTTTTACAAACCTTTTAGTCGTTTATATATTGTTGTTTCACAATAAGAAAATGAGTAGTTTCAAATTTTACATGTTGAGCTTTCAGGTAAGAAGGATAATATCAATTAATTGCAGCTTTTGTTTAATTTTACAGCTTTCTTGCTTTCTTGTCGATATTCATTTATCATTTTTGATGCAACCAATTCCTTTATTTCCGATTAGAGCTGGTTATTCTGTCGGAATTTTGCCTATTAAATTTCAAATACCATCTCATGTTCTTATGACCATTCTAGCTTTTCTTGTCGGATTTCATGTGGATTGTCTAATCCTATGTTTTTTAAAAAAACACCAAGCGATTGCGCATATTGGTAACAAACACCTGTTGTCAAACAGAATTTACAATGGTCTCATCTTCTTTTGTGTTGGCTTTTCATTTTCTTACTCGATATCGTTTTATTTCACAGGAATATCAAAAACTGAGCAATGGTTGATTATTGATACTGTAAGGAATTTCAATTAAAATATTGATGACTGCATAAAATGTCGAAGTCTATTGTCCATTCGTGAAGAAATCAAGTGCGCTCCACAAAAATTAGTACTTTTTGGATTTCATTTTCGTCCCCAATTTATTTCATTTCGCGTTCAGTTTACACGTGAATTGTAATAATTTGGCGACGAAAATGAAACCCACGAAGTACTAAGTTTCGTGTAGCGCACTTGCGTTTTTCGCGAATTGACAGTACCAATTGTTTTATTAGGTTGTCCAGAAAATTTCTTTACATTTTTAAGAAAAATTTACTGAGAATGCCAAAATACAGAGCGATTTTTGAGGGGATAAATGCATCCATCATTATTACCTTGTCTGCAACTTGTGGATGCCTCCCTGCCAAAGCCTTTTCTACCGCGCAGAAAAATAGTCTTTCAGCTTTTTTTTTGACAACATCACGGCTGACTATTTTTTTCCCTGAAGGTGGCGTTGCACATTCGAAAATAGATGATAATCCGAAGGTTTAAAGTCCGGACTGTAAAGTGGGTGAACGAGAACAGTCCAGCCATAACCGCTCTTCTCAGCTTTGTAGCTGGCCACATGGGACGGGCGTTGTCGTGTTGAAAGTAAATCTTGGCTTTTTTTTCCACGACTGAGTTCGACATGTAATCTTAGTTGACGCAACTGGGCAATGTAATTACTGGCCTTCATAGTACTATCGTCTTCCAGAATGTCCCAGTACTCCACTCCATTAACAAGCCACCAAAGGCAAATCATAACATTTTTCTCATACCTCGTAAAACTCTATTATATGGCCATGGCACTCTATTGTTCGAATCAACGTTTAACTGACATTATATTAGGGTAGTGTTCAATTAGGGGGTGGGATTATACTATTCGAAGCGATTTTTTTTTTCAAAAGTTCTCGAAATGTTCGAACAGTTTGGAAACGGTTCACTTGAAAAGTAACTACTTTTTCTACGGTACCCTCCATTCCGAAAAAAAGTATTCAAAATAGTTCTCTTATTTTTACCGAATTGGCATTTAGGAAAAAAAACAAAAAAATATTACAAAGTTGATCCGTTCTTCAAGTACCGGAGTTACTGCGGATCACGGTTTTCTGCGTACGCGGACGACTGGTTGTGTACAGTTCAGAGCCAGACATTATTTAAATCAATTCCTGTCTAGGGAAATGATCGAGCAATCTTCGTAGATTTCTCTACTACCCAATTAGATGCTGTGTGAGCCCGGGGGTGAGGGTGGACTCGAATTTGTGGCCTCTCTGACGGATGCGGTCACCACTACCGACAGCACTATCGACCCCCCGCTACAAAAAAACTATCTGAAAAAATTCAACGATGACCCCAGTTTTTGTTGTCGAAAATGATGAAGCTGACCTTCGAGATTGAGTGTACAAATTTCAAAACATTTGAGGCATTTTAAAACACTTTCTGCCTTAAAAGTATGAAAGTGTTTCAAAAAATACTTGCTTTTGGTTTTCTAATGGTGATCTCTGTAACACGAGTTACTATCATCATTCGATTGTAAAATTAGCTATTGAATGATGTAAGTACATATGAAAATTTTACTTGAAAATACTTTGTACATACTGAAATGTGTTGGAATATAAATTTTAATGAGATAAGGGTGATCAGCAGGGATCCGCATTTATGATCAAACTGGGGCGTTAAATACTTATGGTACGTCCAAAGTAGAAAAAAAGCGCAAAAAAAGACGAAAAGAGGCGTCCAAAGTAACTTTGTTTTTGCGTCTTTTTCTTTGTTGTTTACCGCCAAGCAAGCAAAAAATTAATTGTAAACATGTTTACAAGTGCGCGCTTTTTTTTTTACTTTGGACGTACCATTAAAATTGCTTCCTCTTTTTTTTTATTCAATTTTTTTTCTATTCCACATTGACTACTTCTGTATTTTTTTTTATTTCCTCAAAAGTTTTTCTAATCGTTCTGGATTTATTTCGTTCTTCATATCTTCTTTCGATGTTGGTAGGGAATTTTTGTTGAAAATTCCATATGCGACAAAATTTCAACAAATGTTGTTTTTTCGGAGAGAAATAATATCGTTCCGTGTAATCGATTAGGGATGTGTAATCGATTAAGAATGAAATGATGGATCGTGTATTTATGCTCAACAGTTTTACTGAAAAATTGAAAACAAAAACAGGTTGTTTATCATTCTTTAAAGCACATCAAACATGCAGTCCACCAAAAAATGTAGAGAAACTTTCTGGACAACCTAATAATAATAATGTAGTTACTTCCTAGAAACGTTGTTTTTTTAGGACTATCACATTTTTTGGACTCAGTTTGAAAAGTTGTGCAATTTTGAAGTCTATAAGCCCACGACAGCATTTTTCACCACCGTGATTTTGGTTTCTCTAGGATGCGTGAAATCTATTGTTACTGTCTCTATATTGTTGACACAAATGCTGAGGACGTTGTCAAAATATAGTAAACATTTATCCAATTTTACACTTAACAAGCATAAAGTCGCACTGCGATGTTTGGTGGTTCAGTCTTTTACTACTCCGATTGGAATCTTGCCTAGCATGTTCACACTTCTACCACTTTTAATTTACTTTGAAAACGCACAAGGTTAGTTGCACCATAATTTTGTCGATAAAATATTCAAAGTATTTTTTTAGTATTTTCATGGCATATGTTGATGGTAATGACGACACATTCTACAATCAGCTCGCTTGTTTTGATATTCACGCTACCCGAAGTTCGAGCTGTTATGTCATTCTGTTGCAAACTGAGTAAAAGGCAAAGGAACAATAGCATTTTTATTGTCGGTTAAAGTAAAATGTTATTGGAAGTCGTAATCCTGCTTTGTTATTATTAAATTTTTATTTATTATTTATTTTAGTGTCTAAAACAACAATGATCTCTATTAATCCCATAATTGGAGAATAGCTTCTTTTTTTTTCCTTTTTTCTGCTTTGTAATAAAAAATCATACATCAGACCGTTTTTGTTAGTTTTTGTTCAAGTTTTAACTTGTTTGAATTTGTTCCTGGATTGAAGGACGGTTGTCACTTATTTACAGGGAGCGTCAACGCGTGCCGATGCACTTTTCGTGCACCCAATATTCAACGATATCTTCATTAGTGTATCATTTTTCTATACCAGCATGACGGGGTGTTTCCTCACACGGCAAAGTACATCGAGAACTGGTGCAAAGCCCCACTTGCCGGCGTTCATAGAGAATTGAATAATATTTTTGCATTAAATTTGTGAACCATTGAATAAACTTTCTGTTGATTTTCATGTGTTTTGGATTTCCATTTTTGTCACAACGGAAAAATATTTGAAAAAAATAGTATGAGGAAAAAAAATTATGAAAATGGAGTAGAAGAAAATTATATTGGATGATATCTTGTATGCTGTTTCTAAAAACACTAGAAAAAAATAATTCGGAATTCCGGAAGTTACAATAAACTCTACAACGGAAACAATTCGGAACATTCGGAATATTCAGACGATATTGCGGAAGTTAAAAAAAATATTCCAGGAAAGCTTGCTTGGGATTTAGAAATGGAAAAAAGTACTAACCGTCAGCTTAAAAACTAACTTTCTCAAAAATAAAAGAGCTGCTATTCTTTGCCGTAAAAATGAAAACAGGAAGCAGCCGTGCCAGAAAGTGATTTTTCTCAGAAGCTAAAAAATAACTGTTATTGTTCTTTGAACCCATGTACATTGACGTTTAATTGATGCCAACAAGTAAACTGACCAAGTGCAGAAGTTCATATTTCACAGGATGGGAAAAAATACAGCGCCGCATTCAATACGGGGCGAAAAATGCAAAAAAGCTTTCCTGTGAATCTGAAAACTTGCATTTATTATGTGTTCACGAAATAGAGAAAATTTAAACGCTGAAATGTTCTTCACTATCAGTTTCGTACTGTTCGGCAGAATTCGCTGCGAGACCATAATCAAAAACTGTGGACCATTGGAGCGTAGTGTGAGTCCCACTTATTTGCAAATACATAAAAGCAGTTACCTGAAAAATTGTATTAGAACGGTACCTGTATTAAATCAGCCACTCTGATAGAACTTTATCCATTAATAGAACGTCATCCTCTAGTAGGATGGCACTTTGATTACCGTAAAAAACACTTTTTTAGAGAACGTTATACATATTTTTCAAAAATAGAACAGTTTTTTATCTTCCTCGTTTTCCCTTGACAACAGCTATAAGTTTGTTCGCCTACGAATCGACGACCAAACGGAGGTAGTTGACGTTAAGATCATCCCACACCTTTACCATTGAAGCTTTGCAAGATTTCAAGCTTGGATAGTTTATAGTGCAAACGTGTTTGGTCAACTATCCCCATACTGCGAACAACAACAAACGTCCGTTTTTAAGCATGTCATATCTTCTTTTTGTTCATTTCTTGATTCATTTGATTTTCATCTTCTTTTCACGTAACTGGAGAAAGATTTTGGCCGAATTCGGAATGTGACGAAAATCAGTTATAGTTTTAGTCAGATAGAAGCTGAAACTGTTTCCATTACTCATTTAGAAAACAGAATTTCTAACGAAACGAAACAAGAAGCTTTGTCTGCAAAAATCAAAAGCTCCCCTTTTGGCACGCGACAAGGCAACCACTTGAAGCCTTTATTTACTGATGAAAAGTTGATCATCGTTGAAGCCAGCCAAAATGATGAAAACCGCCGGATTTGTTCCGTTGGGAAAATTCCATCGTTTTGGTGCTGTTGGAGCCAAAATCAACCAGGAATATTGCACAGACAAGATTCTCGAATCACCAACACATTTCACTAACCGCAATTGCATCGTACAACAAGGTGATGCGCTTGTTGTTCGCAGTATGACCAAACACGTTTGCACTATTCGTTCAATGACGGTAATGATCACCCTAGCTCTTCTCATAGTCAGAGAACCTCCACTTCTTTGTTTTTTGTTTAAAGTTTCAAAGTCTCTGAAACAATTCAAAGTCCCGTTGACCACCGGTTTTCCAACATCAAACTTTCGAAAGAATTTTACAAGATTCAGAACCTCCTTTGCGCATTCGATGAAAACGTCAGGACGCAGCTACCATTACCCTTCAATATTCAACGAAAACTAATGCTGTACAGAATCACTGTGGTTTGAGTCCGCTAGAGTTTACGCAAAGTTTCGACGTCATATGTATTCCCCACCCCATATGTTAAATTTCAACCACAGTAGATGTTTTTCAGTGCCGACAAGAAGCCCCGAGAAAAAATTTTGAAGAGCTCCGCCTTTTTTTCGTTACGGTTGTTCACACTACAAACAAACCTCCCATCAACAAGTGATGAGCAGGTGGTTTTTTGATTTGTCAGCTACATTTTGTTATTAATTACACTGATCATCTTGTGTTTTGCTTTGTCGTATAACTTGCTAAAGAAAATGTTTTTGAAACAATCAGAAGTCGATTTCCGCACTCCTGAATTTTTAACTTGTCATTATTTCGCGGCAGGGTGTATCGCCATTGTTACCAACTTTTCAGTCATGTATATATTGTTATTTCACAATAAGAAAATGGGTAGTTTTAAATATTACATGCTCAGCTTTCAAGTAAGAAATTATCAATGAATAGCAGATTTTATTCAATTTTGCAGCTTTCTTGCCTCCTAGTCGATATTCATTTATCATTTCTGATGCAACCAATTACTTTATTTCCGATTAGAGCTGGTTATTCTGTTGGAATTCTGTCTACTGTATTTCAAATACCAACTCATGTTCTTATGACCATTCTATCTTTTCTAGTCGGATTTCATGTGAATTGTCTAGTTATATGTTTTCTGCGAAAACATCAAGCGATTGCGCATATTGGTAACAAGTACCTGCTGTCAAATAGAGTTTACAATGGTTTCATCTTTTTTTGGTTGAGCTATACATTCTCTTTCTCGATATCGTTTTATTTCACAAAAATATCAAAAACTGAGCAATGGTTGATAATAGATACTGTAAGAAATATCAGTGAAAATATTGATGACTGCATGAAATATGGAATCCTTAGAAACTTTATTTCTTCAGGACTATTACATTTTTCGGACTCAATTTGAACAGCTGTACAATTTTGAAGTCTATAATCTAAACACAGAATTTTTCGCAACCTTGATTTTGATTTCTGTAGGATGCGGGCAATCCATTGTTATTGTTTCGGTGTTGTTTACACAAATGCTTAAAATATTGTCAAAATATAGTAAGAATTTATCAAAATCTACAATTAACAAGCATAAAACTGCATTGCGATGTTTGGTGGCTCAATCCATTATTACTCCGATTGGAATCTTGCCAAGCATGTTTACACTTCTACCACTTATGATTTACTTTGAAAACGCACAAGGTCAGTTTTAATTTAATTCAGTCAATACAATAGAATAAATACTGTATTCTTTTAGTATTCTCATGGCATATGATAATGATAATGACAACACATTCTACAATCAGCTCACTAGTTTTGATGTTCACATTACCCGAAGTTCGAGCTTTCTTGTTATTCTGTTGCAAACTGAGTGATAGGAAAAATAAAAACAACATTTTTATAGTCAGTCATGTGTAAAATGTTTTTGAAAGTTATCATCCTGCTTATTTATTATAAAAAACATTTTTTTAGTTTTTTATTGTATAAAGCGACATTCAATAATTTGAAAATTGTTTTATTATTCATTTGTTTTGTTTTTTTGATAAAAAAATTAATTATACCGTTTGTGTTAAATTTCATTCAAGCGCTGAAAGGAAGAAAGCAAATTCATTCAAACCACTCACAGAAAACTCACGGCACTAGAACACTGTGTTTAAAGTTCCGTTTTAAAAACTCGGAAGCCTGAAAAAAAACTACTAGCAAAACAAATTGTATTGCTAGAATAAAAAAGATCCTGTCAAGAAAACCAAACAATGTTTTCTCAGTACTACATTTTATTAAGTGTATACCGTAAAAACTGTAATAGAAGCGCCCCTCTAATAAAGGCGCACTTCTATGCGTATATTACTTTCCCTGTTGCTAGTGTTCTTTTTAATAGTTTATCATTTAGAAGTAGGCTTTAAAAATTGTACCATTTTGGTTTTAAATTTATATGCGAACACCCAAAATGAAGCGTTTTTGCAATTAAGGAGCATCAAAAAGGGAGGGTTGAAAATAAAGGCGCATGCGCCTTTATTACAGGTTTTACGGTATGTCTAACAAACATGGGCTGGCGCCTGTCGGCGACAGAAAAAAAAGAGTTAAACGTGAAAACCGATTGAACTTGACCCTGAACTTTCAAAGCGAACTTCAATTAGAGGGTGATCTTGTATTTTTCTAACATTTATTTCAGGTAAGAATTCAGCTCATCATTGTTTTGTTTCTATATTGATAGTCCATCTCTGCACACATTTTAGGTCAACATAAGAGTTCTTGACGGCGCCCGAAACGCTGTTTTACTCGGCTATTGCTTGGAACTGTTCAGAGAACGGTAGGCAACTGTTGGGAGGATATTCTAGAACTGTTCGGAGTGCAATCCAAAAAGTTTCCGAAAATTCTCTCAACTGTTTCCGAGCTCTGGATTGGTCCAAAGCTATATCTATGTGTTAGCCTATAGGCTTTTCTTTTGTGATTACGATGAATTCGATTTCTTCTTCGCCTCTTTGGCGATTCGTCAGCCTCTGAAACATCGATGAATTCACTGAGTATTGAAAAAAAAAGCAAGACAACTATTGTCGGCCCGCCAAAATGGTCAAACGCGCTCCGCTGAACTCAACGCTATTCGATTTTCATTTTGGATTTCAAATTATTTCATTTCACGCTGCAAAAAACCGAAAAAAAAGAAAAGAAGTTCACCAAACTAAAAAGGAAAACTGCACAACCAGGGAGTGCGCCTCAATTAGAGGGTGCGCCTCAATTAGAGGGTGCCCCTCTATTTTTCGAAGCATCTCTCAGGATTCGCGCTTCAATTAGAGGCGTGCTTTCCTGTTTCGGTATAAGTATAGAATCCGACCCCATATAAGTTCATTTGGCGACCCCAACTGCAGAGTATAGTAGAAGACCCCAATGGTTCCTCCTCGGACTCAGCAAGACCAGGAGTTGGTTTCTAAACTACTGGGGTCAAATTCTAAACTCTTTGAAAATAAGTTTTCAGATGATAAGGAAGGTTTTGGGGTTGCTAAAAATACTCTGCATTTGGGGTTGGAAAGTATACGGGTCTGGGGTCAAATTCTATACAATTACCTAACAGTTCATTTAAGAGTTCATTTAAGAGTTCATTTAACGACCCCATTTCTATTGTTGGGGTCGGATAGTATACCATTCAGAGTATATTTCATGACCCCGTTTAATACACTACCCCAGTCAAAAATCACCAAAAAAAAAATGTACTGCGGGGGTCGCCAGCCATACCATGGGGTCGTCAAATATATTGGGGTCGGATTCTATGTTTCTTGCATATGGCCTCATATTTCCGTTTTCCTCGATGGGACTTTGAAAACTAACGTAACCTTTTCCTAAAAATACAAGGCGGGCCCACCCGGGCCCACCCGGGCCGGGCACGGGCTGAACATTTTTGTGCCCGCCCCGGTCCGGGCACTAAAAATTACCGCCCGGCCCGGGCCGGCATGTGGGCGCGCCCGAATTTTGGCATCAATGCTTTTTAGAAAGTATTTTATTTTCTTTTTCTTACTCGAACGTGGCCAAACTGGTTATTCCTGTCTAACCGTCTTGCACATGCATCAACAAACCACAAGAAGAAAAAGTAGGAAAGGGAAGAGTGGTTTACTTTGTATCAAAGACCACTTTGTTGTCCACTCGCCGTCAAGACCCTCTATGTCTAAACCTTTGTGTTCGTTTGTTTATGTGGCCGGATGGTCTAGTGGTATGATTCTCGCTTAGGGTGCGAGAGGTCCCGGGATCGATCCCCGGTCCGGCCCACCTTGTTTTTTTGGAGCTCAAGAAAGTTTTATTTTTATGTTCCGGCCTCTAATACTTTTTTAACCCATGTTAAAATGCACACGGGCCTGTGTATCTTAACAAATCTCATTAAACGAATTTAAGCTTTTCTAATTGTATGTTCTCCTGCATTAAAAAAAAATCTGGTTATACTGTAAAAATTGATACATATTTTCTTCTTCATTTTGCATTCGACTTTAAAAAAAATGTTTTTATTATGACAATGAAGGGCAATTTTATATACATAACCGGGTGATACCACAAGGTCTAAAAAATAAATAACTGAAGATGAAAAATGAACAGTATTGTGACATTGCCATGAGATACATTACAACAGATTTCAGAAATTTTCAAAACCCGTAAAAACAACAAACGCTACAAGCCTAATCATTAGAGTACCTGATAAACCCATGGAAACTGAGAGGAAACAAACTACGAATAATTGAAATAAATTCTACGCATAATCTGTAAGTTTAGTCTTGTTCTCGGCAACTTTGGCAGGACACTTGGTACAGCAACAACGACAGATGGCAAAACAGAAAACTGCAAGAACGAGGAGGAAGGAAGAAACGCCCAGGGCGATGAGCGGTATTTTCATGGAAGCGTTTACGAGATGTTCCTTTATAACAGCGATTCTCGTCTCAGCAAATGCCTCACGTCCTGCAACATAATATTCATATTCGCATGCGGATATTCAGTTGCGTCACACAATTGAAATTTACAACTCTGCCCAATGGACAGCAAATATTAAAAAGTTAGATGGACTACGTACCGATTGCGTCATAGTTGGTGATGCGGAACATAAACTCGCAATGTTTATTGCTGGGAAGTGGCATCTCGTAGCTAGTGGATGGTGCGGCTAGATATACAGTTGTGGGGTCCTTGTTGCATGTTCCTAAGAATGCTTGATAGGTAATAGCATAGGTCAAAATGTTTTCCGGTTCTGCAGACGCAGTCCAAGTGATCAAAGCGGTTGAGTTTGGTCGAACGGCAACTCGGATGTTAGAGACTGGTTCGGGAGCTTTAAAAAATGGTGTTTTTAATTTTAATCTTAAAAACTAATTTCTTACCACAATGAAGGCTTCCTTTTCCATAAACTTGTCTACATTGGAAAGAGTTAAATCTCACAGAGATTGGTGAGGTAGCAGTGATCTGATCTGACGAGAGAGCAGAAAGGGTGACTGCATAAGAAGAATCAAACTCCAGATGAGACAGCAAAATTGAAAAGGTTGGATCGACTCGAACGTCAGTTACGATAGAATTGGTCGCGTTTTTGACTTGCACTCGCAAATTGCAACTGTCATAGGCAGTCCTGCAAAGAGATTAATTGGGGGATCAATTGAACGAATAGCGGGCAAGATAATGCTCAAAGAGCCTTGGCCGGTAACATTCTCCACTTGATTGCGGCTAATTAACCGCTATAATGACGGCTATTGACGATGGTCATAAAAAAACAATTGTTACCTTGGGAAATGAAGATGTGCAATGACCCCTTGCTCCGAGTTGAAACCATTTTTCACAATCAGTGGAGCACTCGGGGTTTTCACAATCAACGTATTTGAAATTTCGGTCCATTCACTTTGAATAGTGTCACCAAGTTTGCCAGCTGGTCCCACCACAGTGACAAGGAACTTGTATTGAACTCCAGGAATCATGCCGTCCACTTTGATAATGCTATCAGATTCAACCTAAAAATGAGAATTTAGAAAACAATAATATTGGCAAATACAAAATAATTTGCTAACCGAAGCAGTAATCCATTGACTCTCATCATAATATCCCAGTGCATAAGTTCTTTGTTTCCATTGAACAACGTATTGTACTGGACCAGATGGGCGAACTTTTGTCAAGCCAAGAAGTCCCTGTAATTGAAATAATAAACATTATGAGATTGCCACCTCTAGGAAAACAATAACAGTTATTTCCTTATGAGCTCTTTTCTCACCTCAAACGAATCGTCCAAATCGACTGTGGCAGACGGCATCTGGCACAACAGCTCAGCAGATGAGACTGGTGAAGATCCAACTTTTCCTAAACATTAGTTTTGTATGGACAGGCTTGAAAAGAATTAAGATACCTGAATGAGCGCTCGACTCTATCCAAAACTTCGCTCCTTGAAGGGTTTCCCCTGTGAGATTGCTTCTTTTCATATCGCGACGATGTTGGAATTGAAGACAACCGTTTTCACATTTAGTGTATTCTTCCGTGGACACAAAAAAGTATTCATCAATACTTCCATCCAATTGTTCACGTGTTTTTGGGTATCCATACTGAAAATAATATCGTGTGGAATGAAAAATGCATTCTTAGAAGTATCCAACTACCTTCTCAGAACACTTTGCTTTGCAATGAGCGACTCGAATAAGATGAGCATAGTCTATTTGAATGTAAGGTAGAACAACAAAAGACGATACCAAATTGGTTGCACTCAATAGTAAAATACTACTGTAGAGCCACATGCTGGTGGGAACGTGATCTGATCTGCAAACTTTTGTTATAAATTGTGCACACCGACGCAAAAGTAAGAAGAAGAGGAGAGAATACGGAAGAACTTGAGCAGAACCACGACAAGACACGACACGCAGTTCTGTTCGATTCTAGCTAAGGTAATAATAATTAGTGATGTCTTTGTGTGCTGAGAGCTCTTAAACGTCTTTGTGCCCATCCCCTCCCATCCAATCTCCCTTCAGTCAGTGAAAGGCCGATTATGGCCGAAAATGAAGAGAATGCAGTTTAGGCGTGCCGTCTTATTCTTATTCTTCTTCTCTTTCTTTTTCTTTTTCTTTTGCTTCTGTCACCAAATTTCCGGAGGCAGTTCGAGGAAAAAAGATGCGAAAGGCAGAGGAATTAACGAAATGAACGAAGGGCACAGGAATGCAAACACTTGAGAAGGTACAATCCGTTAACCTCTAAAAAAAGAAAAGTCCCGAGAACAATAGGCAATGCAAATGTCCCGGTAATGGTGCGAGACTCCGTGGACTCTCATTTATAATACAATACGAAGCAAGAAAAAAGGGAGAAGGTCAGATTTATGTGACCACGAATTGACGTGGATGCTGACTGATCATTTACTCATTGGGTACCGGCTGACACTTGTGCCCAACAGACGTTAGAAAAGGTGCCTGACGCGAGAAGGAGAAGAACGGATTACACAACTGGCGATTTATTGGCCAATTGCTTATTGCTAAGGTGTTCTTTCGGGAGAGATTGGTTGCGCGTTGGCTCTCGAATGAGACCAGTTGGCGTCGTTGCTCTGCTAGCATATATTATCGGCAGCAAAAAAGTGAGAGAATAGGCAGAAAAAATTTTGATTTGATGAGTGCAAAAAATGAGATGAAAGGGGTTAAGCCGAGCCGAGCCAAGCCAAGCCGAGCGGCGTGAAAGAGATGAAGCCATAATTCGAATTATCCGAGATTCTTTGGTGTTTCGAGCTAAGCAACACTTTGATAAATTGGAAAAGAGAAAAAGACAGAAAAGAAAAAGGACAACAGAAAAAAGTATGTATAAGATGGGTTCGAGAAGCACTTGAACATTATACGGTTCAATATACTGACGGGAGCGGTGGAAATTTGAATAACAGAGAGAACAAACATAGCAAAGCCTCAGTTTGTTGGTTGCAACATTTTTGAATAGAGCAGATGGAAAAAGTGGGGATAAAATTGTTGCAACATTGTAAAACGAAAAAAAAACAATAAAGTTTAGTAGAGAAAACAAAGCGAGAGATGAGTGCAAATCGTCAAAAACTCGACGAAGACTCTTTGCCGCTTTAACCAGCTCGTTATTTTCTGTTAACTAGGCCAATTCCAACAGATACTTTCATTCTCTCACTTCTCAAAACGAATGAATTGGATTCGAATTCGAATTCAAATTCAAATTCGAGAAGAGAAGAGCAGTGCAGTGCAGAGCAGTTTGAATGAAATGGATGAGCTGTAAACTGATAGTGGAAAAATATGAACGAGGAGACAGATATGAAAAAAAATACGAATTGAATATGAATGATGAATACAAGATTTGTATTGGTGCTATGTGCAAATTTAATGGGTAGAATAAGGAGGGGTTCAACTGGCAAAATCACATCAGACCGAGATAAGGAGTAAGGGTGTCTTCTGCGACGGTTGGCTGTGCAGTGGCAGAGTGTACACCAAAGGGGCGGAGTCAGGAGGTGATGGGCATTATTCTGACATACTGGCTACTTTCACTTGACTTGCGGATATAATGCAACAAACCATTGAAAGAAACAAAAATCCGATGCTGACCCTGTGGATGCGTATGGTTTGGTTTAGTTGGGCTGGGTTAATCTCATTTTATTACCCGGTATTCAAAAAAGGGGCTCGTAAAATTGGTGGTCGGCAGTTGCAAAATGAGTGGCATTCTTTGTTTTGGAAAATACCTGTTTTTACCGTCAAAATCTTGCCGACACAGAATAAATTTATTGAGATGGAGGTTATGCAACACTTCTATAACGGGTATGAAATGAGAATGGAAAAAAACGACAAAAACGCCGGAAATCTGCTCATTTTATATTCTGCGATTGCATGATTACTAAAAGCGAGAGGGTTGGTTGCAAAACAATAAGTGGAGCAAATTTTTTCTAACCATCTTTTTTCTTTCTTGCATGTTCTAGTCAGAATTTTTAGTCGGAAAGCGAAAAATAAAGTGTTCGATCACTAGTATCGTTGTGCTGCGCACACTCTTGCGAAGAAAAAGCACCTGTTACCAAGCAGACATCATTTGGCGGTATTATCGCCCGAAAAGAGGCCAAGTCTACCAATTAATCAGCGGAAAGGATGTATAACCCGCGCAGCTCAGTGTTCTTTTCACTACAAGACAACAAAACTCTCATTACAATAATCTACAATGAGAAGCTAGATGGCTGTCAGCAACCGCTTGTGAATCGAGAGACAAGACACAGACCTCATCAATTAACGAATACCTGGATATGTCATAAACAACATATGTACACAGGAACACTCGATGAATTATTCCAAATGTGCCATCCGTCTTAATTTTTGTTTGGATGGTGGGTGGTTCAAAAATGAAGAGAAATGGGGAAGAAAAAGAGACATCTCATGTATTTCATCTCATCTCATCTCAACCCAACAATCTCAAATCTTATTTTCTTCGTTTTCTCACAGTAAAAATCTCGATTGGGGTTAAGAGGATCATTCCGAAGACAAGGATTAGGCGGTGTAACTACAGTTACATTTGACATTTTTGACACCTGGTCGAGCGGAAAAATATGTACATAGATGATTTAAATAATTTATAAAAATATATTATTTCGGTTTCTCGTCTTGGTAAAAGTATCAAAACAACCGCGAACGAGAAAAAGAAAAGTCATATATGTACTACTAGCAATACCGCTAATGGAAGAGGAACACAAGTCGACCTTTCAGGTGTCTTATGGCGTGCTCTAGGTGCATCCTTCTTCTAAATGCACCAATTACTCTGAGTGCCCCGGAATCCAAACATTGGCAAGAAGTGTAAGATGGCAAACAATGGCGTAAATAATTAGAGGCTACATCACGAACGTTACGCAATTGGATCGCATTCCACAGTGACTTCTGAGGTGTGGAAGCGGAATAGAGTGAAATACGGTACTGTTATTATGACATCAACAGACATTGGCATTGAAGTAAGAATAGGAATAGGTGTCAAAATGTAATAGCTACACAAGATATTCTAACCCGTGTCAGTACACGCACGCAATAGCTGACCAAATCAAACAAAGGTTATGCTAATTTTTGTTGACTCGGTTGATTTTAGGATGGTATGGCTAGTCTGGTTTTTACGGCTCATAAAAATGAAAAAAAAAGACCGTAATGGTGTTGTCCCGCCGAATAGTAATATTGATTCTTGAGACTGTTAGGTGCTAGATTTATTAGTTTATTAGTTCCGCAGTAGTATCGTCACTTCCGTGTTTGGTTAGCACCTTGAACAAAGAGAACAACAATACGTATGATATCTAACACCTTGGAAGCAACTAGTGCCGGTCAGGATATGAGGATCAAAAAACGAGTGAGATTTTAGTGCAGGATTTGAAAGATGATCCATAAAAATGTTTATTCCATTCTGGATTAACCGGCAACTGGCTGTCGGTGGCTCGGCTCAAAACGCGCGGCCTGGCACGTAGGTATCACATTTTTTGTAAGCCATACACACACACTTTAAACTTTTTTTTTCTTCGATTAAAAGTGAAGAAAGAAGGGAGGGATGTTTGAATTATGATTTCGAATTGGGAACAAGTGTCTGTGTGGGAGCAGGGAGTGGACTCCAACAGAAAAAAAGAGATATTTGAAAAAATGAAGAAAAAAAAGTGAGGTGATTATGTAGTTATCTTAAAAAAATGTATTGGTTCATGAGGTTCTAAGATCTATCTCCGATCAGAAAACTTGGTTTCAGGTTGTGAAATTGACGAGCCGAGCCGAGAAGTTCAGGACCTCAATCGAGGCTCTCATAAACCACAGAGACTGGCAATAAATCAAAGGTAGTTGGAATGTCAATGAGGAAACAAACCAGATTCTGGAGGCTAAGATTGCAACTGGGTGACTTTCAAAAAACCAACCACAATATGCAAATCAAAAAAGAAAGTCGAAGGTGTTCCTCTCTACCCTGCCCATCTTTAGACAAATAACCGGTGTTGGTTGAAAACGATGAATGCAGTGTGATTGATCCAGGAAATTAGGCATGAACAGATTGAAATCATTTTGACACTTGCTTGACACGTGGAAAGTGCAATGAGGCGGACAGTAGACAAAACGGCGCAGAAATGTTCCAAATGAGAAAATGCAGAAAGAAAGGATAGGCTCATTTCATTTCGAAAAAGTTATGTTTACCAGAATAAGGGAGAGAAAGAAATTCAATTGTAAAATCCATACTAGGTTGGTTTAATGAGCCGGAGACAAGTAAGAAAGTTTGGATGCGTTAGTTTGCATGCACATATGTTTTCCAGCTAGTTATAACTCGGGGATTTATTAGAATACAAATTGGATTAGAATAGAATAGAAAAAATAAAATAAAACACGTGATGTCAATTGCATATTGCACGTGTTTTTGCACTGCAATCAGCTTATTAGAATTAAAAAAAAAATTATTCTTACTATTAGCTCATTTGGTTCACAGTAGTAGTAGAGACAGATGTGATTCTACTAGCAGCATCACACTAAATTGGCTTAAATCTAGAGGTAAGACCAGCTGGATGAAGATGGTGCATATGATGGTGCTAATATGGAAATAGTGCCATACAAAAAACAATGGTTTTTTTTCACTTTTTGAATAAAGAAATAAATAAATACATAGTACAAACATGTACAAGTCTAGTCAGAATGTGTAAATGTGGCGAGAGTTGGAAAAGGGGTAATAAGAACAACGGAGGTGAATAAGCTTCATTACAATTCTGTGTGAAGTTCGACGGAGGAAGAGCAGAAAGTGTGAGAAGAAGAGAAACGAAACACAAGTATTCATTTCCATAATAACTCGAGTCCGAAGATTTGGATTTTGGATTTGATTCGTAATAAAAGTGCGTTGAAAAGATCTACCAGATAGAAGTGTGATTGTCATTAACAGGAAATAATGGAACGCCCGTTCCGATAAGAATCAAATCTGTCACCTCGACTGCATAACATTTTCTCTGCATGCTCTCCTAATCTTCCACTATTTCATCATGGAAAGTGTCAAAACTTTTGACCGATTAGTAGAGGACAAGCAACAGATGCTCGAGAGTAGAAACACTCATTAAGAAAAACGCTTTCCTTGTTGGAAGAACATTTCAAAGTGTATTTTTGTGGACGTACACTTATAATTTTCAAAGACGAAAGTAGAAAAAAAAATGATGAAGTGGGGCCGGTCCATTAGAAGTTAGAAAAACGCCGGATATCCGAGAAAAATATAAAAAAAGAGGAGAAAAAAAAAGAAAAACTTTCTCAAAATTATATGTATGGCTGACTAGTGATGCACTGATGCACATTTATTCGTGATGACCTGTCAAAAAAAATAGACTCGTCGACACCAACACAAGCGCTTTGAAATTGAGAAAAAATGTTTTTGATACATGTACATATTTATGAATGTATGTATTGTCTCGAAATATGCATTTTTAATAATTTTGAAACAAAACAAAAAAAAAAGACACAATAAAGAAATCCTATAGAAAATTCTTAGCAATCTCGACAAATGCTTACAGTGTCAGTGATCCAGAAAATATTTTCTTTTCCAAAGTTAATAGAATTCAGAATAGATTTTTGAATGAATTGGAGCCAGAAGTCGAAATTTTAAAAAAGCCGAAAGAAGAACTGGGGCCAAAAAAAAAACTTTCCACTACAAGGACATCATTAGGGCAGAAAAAGCTGCACATTGGCCGGTTGTTCAAGGATGTTTGAATGAGTGAATGCCACCATGTAAGTACACGCCGAAAGACGGAAAAAACGCATAGTCTGACGTCTTCATAAGTCAATATCCTTTGAGTAACCTTGTCATGTTCACAATAGCCACCGAAACTCCATTTCGTTGCGCAAAAGGATTTCGGGCGGTGCATCACACGATATAATCATCATCCAAAAGGCAAGCGGGCGGCAGGCAGGCAGCGCAAGTTATAAGTTTGTCAAGGTGGTCCGTCGGCATGTCGCTCTATACGCAACTGTTTTTTTTAATGCCGACAGTAAGTGTCACGTTGTTCATACAGAGAGTACCGTTTCACTCACATTCTCTAAATAGCAATGATGAGCAAAGAAGTGTTCAGTACTGAAAAATACTACAGTAAGACATGGGCTGATTGTGAATGTAAAAAAAACTATACAATTTGCACCAAAAAAAACTCTGGTGTTGTAACACAAACAATAATGAGTAAAAGGGAGAAAAGAAGAAAGAAGAAGAAGAAGTTCCCTGCAAACGGTTGGTGAGTTTGCCAACCTATGAATCAGTTGGACGCAACAATAGGTCATTGCACACAGGTAACCAACTACAATTCAAATATGTTGTAATGGTGACCAATTTGTTATGAGACATACAGTACTGGCCATAAAGAATGCGACAACTAGTTTTTTGACGATAACCTCTTGGAATGTTAACTTTTTGACCCAAATTTTTTGTGAGATTTTTTCAGCACTGTCAGAAACCTTTCTGTCAAGTTGATTTTAAAATTCTGCTGAAAATTATTTTTTTATTCAATTTTTTCGAAAATTCACTAAAATTGACATTTTTGGAGATCTATACAAATAAGCTCTAGAATCACCGAAATTCAAAAACAAAAGGAAGGTAACTATAAAAAGTGATTTAATACTTGGTTGGGTATCCTTTGGCATCAATAACAGCCTGGCATCTACGTGGAATCGAATCCAGGATCGTCTGAACCACCGTCATCGAAATACTCTTCCAAGCAGCTTCGAGTTGAGCGAATTTCTGGTTGGCATTGGAGGCTCGGACTCCTTTGAGACGTCGTTCTAGCTCCTCCCACATATGTTCGATGGAATTCACCTCCGGAGACTAACTTGGCCATCCCAGGAGATCCATACGGCGACGTCGAAACCAATTGGCGACATGACCTGAAGTATGTTTCGGGTCATTATCCTGCTGAAACACCCCCGATCGGCCCAAATTTGCTCTTGCCCATGGTCGCATTGTGTTCTCCAGGATGTCTTCGTACACATATCGGTCCATGGTTCCAAAAATTATCTTCAATAAACCCATGGAAGTGTCGGAGAAACATCCCCAAACCATCACAGATCCACCTCCATGTTTTACCGTCGGACATTGGTACTGAGGAGCATATCTGGAGCCAATAGGACGTCGAATTCATTGAATACCATCAGTACCGAACATCTTGAACTTCAATTCGTCGCTCCAGATGTGATTAGCCCACTCTCGAGGTCCCCAGGACAAGTGCTGTTTAGCCCATTCAACGCGAGCTTTCCGGTTTTTTAGACTAACGAGTTGTTTTTTGACTGGTCTTCGTCCGTGCAGTCCAGCAACTTGCAGACGTCTTCTAATAGTCCTTCTCAATGGCACCGGCTTATTTGGAGACGTCACGGAAACTTGAATATCCGTAGATGTGCGTCTAGGATCTTCTCGGCACGCGCGCAAGATATTTCGATCCAAAGCTCTGGAAGTGGTTCGGGGTCTTCCTGGAGATTGACGATGAACTACACCATCCTGAATAGTCGAAATTAGTTTACAAAGCTAATTGAAACCTTACATCATCACGATTATTCTTCAAAATACGGTAAATTTGGTTGGAAGAACGGCCAAACTGAGTTGCGAGTATCTTCGGATGCGCGCCTAGTTCATGTCCACGTACGATGCTTTTTCGAACGTCCACAGTGAAAGTTTTTTTCCCAAATGGTTTAACTATGGTTGAAAAACAATAAAAAACGAATTAGAACTACTCCCAATTAATTTTCATTCAACTTTATACAAAAAACTGAAATACATGAAAAAAGTGGAAAAATGAGAAACATTTAAAAAATTAAAAAAAAAATTTTTTTTGCAGAATGATGCAGTTCGCAAGTACGCAAGTTTTCGTGAGGTTACATTGCAGATACAGTAAGAAATTCGGGTCAAAAAGTTAACTTTCCAAGAAGTTATCGTCAAAAAACCAGTTGTCGCATTCTTTATGGCCAGTACTGTATCAGTGTTTGTCGCCGGAATTTGGGAAGAACAATAGGAACAATTCCCAAGGTTGTTTGCCCGTAACGTAGGTACTCGCGTTAATATTTCTTAAATGTGGGTTTTTCTGTTTACATTTGGAGGCCAGGAAAAACATGCAGATGTTTTTGTTTTCGGGGCGTTTTTGATAAGAACGACTTTGGAAATTTTCAGCTAAATGTCATTGAAAACTGCTAACAGCCATTGAACTTGGGTCGTGAACCATATACGTTTGGCGCACGCACGCCCGAACTCGATGGCTATTTGCCGCAAATTAAATCATTGCTCGTTTAGCATAAAAAGATAAAAAGATAACAAAACATCTGGAACAATCACAGTTCTTCTCAGAAAAAAATTACAAAAAATAGGGCAGTGTCAATGAAACTGGATTTAAAGCAGAAATAAACTTTAATACTATTAAATCTCCGGCAATTTGTTGATTTGAGTTCTGTCAAAAAAAAGTTTCGCTCATTTTCAGTTTCTGCAATTTTCGGAGTTTTTTTTAATCAATGTTTATCAATTTCTCTTAACTCACATCTCAAAAAGCGGAAAAAAATTCTGAAAAATTATTTTCAAAAAAAGTTGTGCAGAGTCTAATTTTAGGGAAAAATAATTTTTTTTAACAAGCAAAAAATGTGAAAATCAAATATTAAATAAAACATTTTTCTGCAAAATTTTACAAACAAAATCTCACTTTACTCCGGTTTTAAATTATCCTAATCTTCTTTGATTCTATACACCTTCTTGTCCAATTTTCCCTCCTTTTTCCTTAACAAACTCTATCTTTTACACCCACATCTTTCATGAGAAATTCATTTCTTTCCCCTATCCCAGGCTCATCCCAAATTCTACACCTGGACAAACGCAAAATCACATGTTATCATATGCAATATTTTTTTTGCTCTTTACGCAAGCATCTATAATTAACGTCCACTTCTTCCAGAGTGAGAAGGCGAGGATGATGAAAGCCGAAACCGATGAATGATTGATTGACTTCTAGAGTCTAACACTTTTTTTTGCCATTTGCAGGTTTCTGCGACTCTCCGAATATTTGGAAATTCAGTGAATGATAAGAATCCTTGTGGACGTATTCTCTGTTCCCTATTAATTATACATTCATTTGTCGATTCTTTGAACCTTCGTTTATGTTTCATATCCCATTTTCTTGCAAAAATATCATACATGTTTTATTAGCACTTGAAGAAAAAGGATGATTCTCATTTCCCATTTTTTCACTATTCCTTCTTCCATTTCCAGTTTTCGATGCTCGCCTTCTTTTTGTTCTCCTTCCAGTGTCAAAAGTATCGGCGTGAAAATGTAAAATGTCTCCTAGGAACCACTCAGAAGGATCAAATCTGTGCGCCATTTTTCACTTTTCTGCTTTTGGGGATGCCGAAGCCGTCTCGCCAAAAAATACATATGAGGAGTGGGCAAAAGAAGACAAATTGAATATGCCAACTTGTTTTGACCGGGTCCGAATTCCGCTCAGTTGTCAAACGAGCCACACAAAAATCCTAAGCATCATTTTTTTAGCGAGTTCAGGTTACGCGTTATTCCAAAGAAATGAAGAGTGGTTTGGTTATTGTTGTTATATTTTTTGGTGGTTTTATTTTATTTTTGTTCTCAATTTTTACAGCCAAAGACCACACGCTGCGGTCGCGTCGCGTAACAACGCTGTCTTTCGTCTGCGTCTAATCGTTTACACGTTTTCTGCTTCAAAAATTCATTTCGAAAAATGTGAATTCACATAAATTGGCATTCCGCCATGATTTTTTTTTCTGTAAGTTCAATGGAGCACACTTTCACAGGGATAGTCGCAAGTACCCCGTGCAATTGGATTTTTCTAGTAGCACACTGTGTTGAACGCTAGATCTCTGCAACTGCGCTACAGCGCACAAAATTTATCAAAACTAGTAAATAAACAAGTTTCATTGCAAATTGCGGTTTTTAAACCATCCCGTTAATCTTTTTCAGGGAAACTCCATATTTTTTTATTTTATTTTTTTAATGGAACTGTTGTTTGATTTGCCGTCAGTTTTGACAAATGCAGACAAACCTTATGTTATTTGGTTTCGTATTTGGCCGTATTTTTTCTGTTCAAAAACACTCTAACCTATTCTGTTTGTTTGGAAAATTTACATAAATCTTTGGTTCCGCGTTCTCCACAATTCAATAAAGCAACCATATGCAGTAAAACTTGGTTTTTGGAGTTTGTTTTTGTCTGAGTCATCTTGAAGGAACCACATTAGAATTCATTCGTTTGGCAGTAGTCCAAACTAGAGAAGAAAAGAAAAAGCAGAAAAAAAATGAAAAAGTATTGTAAACAAACACGCAAATCAAATTTTTTCCCATCTCTTCCCTTTGCCTGCAGGAGTTGGCACCACTATCCATCAATCCAGTGTTATCATAAATCCAACGTTTCAACTTTCCCACTTTTTCACTTTTTCACTCATTCTCTCATTTTCTATCGCCCCGGTCCCGCGCTTTTTCATTTTCGCCCACCTCCCCGCTGGAAATGAAGAAAAAAAAAAGTTTATTTCTCGGATAATTCCCATTCACGTCAGCATTCAATTCATCTGCGGTCGCAAACGTGATATTGTGTTTGATTACTACTACTTTGCTCTCTAGAAAGCGTGATTTTTTTTCTTCTGAGTGAGGTTTAGTTTTGCGTCATAAGGTACATTTTTATTGAAACTAGAAAATGTTCATCTGGTGAAGCGAAAGCGAAAGTGCAACACAACAACAAAAAACATATGGAAATTGTACTTTATGAAAGCACTGGCTTCTTGCTGGTACGGAAAAGTTTCCACATTACAACAGTAACAAATTCAAAGAATACTGGCAATTATAGAGGGCAGGCAAGAAAGACAATTGTCGACTTTTGTACAAACTTTTTTGATTCTTGCTTCTCTATTCTATTCCCCGTATTTCTTGATTTCACGTCTTACTTTTAAAGAATTGTAAATAAAAGAAAAAGAAAGAAAAATGTTGCACGTACATAAATCGAATTGACGTTTGTTGTCTTGATACACCTAATCATTGTGGCTTGTCCTCGTATTTTTTTTGTTTTGTCCATGATTGAGTTTAGAGTTTGGTCGCGTCGCTTCATTGCGTTTTAACTTTTAGAAAAACTTCAAAATTTAGTCTGTTACGGATCCCATTCTTGTTCCTCACACCGTCGCCATTTTTGAGAATGATTCGAAAAGAAGAAAGGGAAAACTCGTCTAGAAACTATTTGGACGTGATGTGTTTGTCGAATGTGTTTAGTTTGGCATGCCGGGTCGAATCGGGTCGGATCGGACCGGTAAAAATATATTTGTTTGTTTTAAGATTTTAATTTTCCTTGCAAATTTCCAGTTTTTCATTGAACTTGTCGGACGGACCGGTCAAAACTCATTACCAAAAAAAAAACTAATTATGCTGGACTCTTTCTACATATTTATCTTTGGAGGCCTTGAATCGAAAAGAGCAACGGTTATGCACTCATCCAATTAGCCAATTTACATCTGATTGGCCATTACTTACCGAGTTCTTCATATTCTTGTAGTTTTTCTGGACGCGTGACCTTTTTTCTTGCGATTTTAGAACAGTGTTTTTTATAAGAAAAATTGAGACATTCATGGAAAATGTCTTAAAAAATGGTGCTAATAACTGACAAATACTGAGAAAATGTACATATTAGTTTTCTAAATTGTTATATGTATCTAAAAGCGTGACGAAACCAGGAAAAATGCATTTATTGACACCTCTTTTTATATTTTTGCACGCAATAAGTATGGGCCGATTAAAATAGCTATTCGGATGAATTTATAGACACGAAATTTTGCTTTTCTCGATTTTTTGGGCAATTTTCTTATGTTCCCTGTTTTTTTTTATTTGCATGGTTTTCTACGGGGTGCTCTGCTGTTTTTAAATGTTTTTTTTTTCTCTGCCGCCCACACCCACGCGCTGCGGCTGCGTCGCGTGACAACGCTGTCTCTCCGCTGCGTCTCGTCGTTTACTTGTTTCGCGAGGGTAATTTCCAGCAGCCCGTGGTTTTCCCGGTATTTCGTTCGACACAGAACTGCACGAACTGCTACGGTATAGAACTGCTACGACATAGAACTGTGACCCAGACATCAAGACAGTGCCTCCTCTTGTCCTCACTTTTTTGCTGTCTGCGTGACAGTTCTATGAGGTAGGAGTTCTTCAGAAATACTGTTCTAGACGTCGTTCCCGGGACTATATGTTTTTTTTTTTCTTAAAGCGTATTTTCGCGAGCTATTTCTCGCGTCTCTGCGCCTCTATTGTTGTAAGCGTTTAGCTAAGCTGAACCTGGCAGAACGCCACTATGAAGACGCAGAGAAACGCGACAGAGCGCGTTTGCATTTTTGAAGGATCTATCTATGTAAGTGTTCTATCGCGTCGGTGTATTCCCAAACATTTACAGTATACTGTATAACCCAACCTTGGATCGCATGACATTTTAATTAAAAATTCTCGGCTCGCGATTCTGCAAACACCAGCACCAACAACAACACAACCAAACCAATCCCAGCCAACCAGGGTGCGAAAAAAAAACACACAGAGAAGAAAGAAGATTGCTAAAATCAGATTGTGGCACTTTGTGCGGTCGGTCGGTGTCGTTTCTTTTTAGCGTGGAAGGAAAGGGGAAGAAGAAAAGATGTGTTATGTTATGTAAGGAAATGCCAGTGCGAAGCCCAATGGCAACATATTCCCGGGGTGAAAAAATGGCGAAGCGCGGCGGATTTATGTACATGACAAGTGAGAGGGCAAGATTTCGGAAGGAAAAGCATGGGGGTGGGGGTGGAGGGCCACGGGGGCCCTAAAACTAGTAGCTCGGAGCAAAAACATTCATTTCGGTGAGCACACGCGTATTTTGCGCGTGCCGTGTCTGATGCAAATATTTCTCTTTTTTTTTGTTTTTTTTTGTTGCGCTTTCCCGCGTTCTCTGACTGTTGCGAGGGTTTACCTAATATGCACGGACTTTTCATGTGATTTCCTTTCTTGTCTTTTTCTCACGTGTTGTGCCAAATTCCGCATGTCAGTTCATTTCAGTTCAGTTCAGGGCCGTTGAGTCCAGTGACATTATCTTTCTTTTTTCTTCTTCCGAATTCTTATTTCTTATTATTTAGAATATTAACGAGCTCCCTGCTACCTTTCAAATTGCTCCCTCATTGCCCATCTTCCTTTCATTTTGTTCTTACGTCCTACGTATTCCTTCTTTCTTTTTCTTTTTCTATTTTTCATATATTTACCACCTTTTTTCTTCTCCTTCTTCATTTTCTTCTTCATACTCACAATCCCAAAAAAAATATCCTTGCTCTTTTTTTTTCTCTTTCCTCACTTCCATTCCTTGTTTGTCACGTGCCTACTCATGACATCAGGTACTTTTCTCCGAGTATTTCGTGCCCGTTCCGTTGTATCTGTGTGCTTTATCTCTCAGTACGTTAGTAGGAAGAAAAAAACGATGTCTGTTTGCACATTTGGTCCGTTTCTTTTTTTTTGCCTCCTCCTCCTCCTCCTTCTCCTTTCCTCCTTGTTCTTGGTGTACTCAAAATAAAATAAAATAAAATCACGTCATTCTCATTTCTATGTGGGTCGAAAATTAGACCCTGTATGTGAGCTCAATGGTTTTTTTGGGGGAAGTGGATCTGAAACTCTGTTTCAATGAATTTCCAATAAATAGAAATGGAATATAATAGAGACCAGGGCGGTGCGGTGCGGCGGTCATTTGTGATTCTAGCGCACTCTTTCGTTTCTTTTTTTTTCGTCCACCCGTCCGTCCGTCCGTCCACCCATCCGCCCATCCGCCCATCCGCCCATCCGCCTCTCGTTTTTTCTGCGTGCGCTTCTGAATATTCAATTATGCATTTCTCGCTTCTTGCGTTTGTTTTTTTTTCCCGTTTGCCTATTTACAAGAACTAGGATAAATAAGAGAACGAGAGGAAAAATTGATCAAGGTCAGCTTATGTTAATTGGCTTCTTCCTTCTTTTCTTTTTTTTGCGAACGCATATCTTGTAAGTTCTATCTTTTTTTTCAAAGTTTGTTTGTAGGTTCTTGACATTTCTCATTTCCCCGACAACCTTACCAACAAACGAAACGAAAAAAAAAGTTAATAGAGAGAAAAAAAGCCTAGTTCGGAGGGATGAAAAATCGGCCGGTTTATTTGTGATTCGATCAAATTAAAAGGACACTTCAATGTCATCCTTGTGTTGCTTTCAGTTGCGTTTATTTCATTTTTGCGCCCATTTTACCGTCAACAATGTATCTGGAATCAGCTGTTCATCGTCAGCTGAAAATGTGTTTTTCGTGTGATCAAACGTTGATTAACACGATTTTTGGAACATTTGCCTCAAGTTTTTTTTTTGGCGCTGACATTATAACTTACTGAATTGTCGGGCTATGAGCATTTACCTTTATAAATAAATGTTCTTCTATATACCGTAAAACCTGTAATAGAAGAACCCTCTTAATTAAAGCACCCCTACAATAGAAGGACAGTTCTAGGCTGACAATGAAAAATAGAAAGATATCCCTGTAATAGAAGGAAAAGGTCATGTCCTTCTATTACAGGTTTTACGGTATTTGTTTTGTTTCCATTAGAACAAAAATATTTTAGCAGGATAATAGCTGCTGGAATGGATCGTCTTTATATGGTCAATACTTAATGAATCCCGGATCTTTGGGTCCCAGACTCTTTGGGTACGCTTTTTGATTATTGCTTCTTGATTACGGCTAATCTTCAGGTACTAAATTTTTGTGCGTTCTCTTTGGGTGAGATTTCTCTTTAATTACGACTACTCGTTTGTCCAAATTTGAAAATTTGGTAATTACAGGGCAGTCGGAACCATGAAGAATACGTACCCAAAGAGTCTGAGACCCAAAGATCCGGGACCCATTGAGTATTGGCCTCTTCATATTGAGCCGTTAAACGTGGCAATTAGCCATCGAAAATGTCAGAGCGATCGGCGCGTAAGTAGAAGCTAGCGCGTACATTAAGCAATCAGACTTTTTGTTATCAGACTTTCACAAACCTTTTCAAGTCAATCCTCCCTCTGTATCCCAATTTCCCGTAGGCATCCATATCTTCCAAACTATGACGTTTCTGTTTCTTTTGGGTTAGAATGATCTCACCAAGTGAGCGAGTTTGTGAGTGAGTGCAAGAATAAAAAAAAATCATTGAGAAAGTGAGAAAAAAAGAAGTGGGGGAGAGAAAGAGAACAGAAGAAATGTTTTTTGCTTCACTCTTTCTTGCGTGAAATCTCTCCGATGATGGGAAAAAGTGGGCGGTACGGCTCCAAAACGTGGACGCTGACGAGGTGAATAGAAGGCAGATTAAGACGCCTTCAGACGCTCATGATGCCCCCAATTTGAAGTGAAGAGAGCTCAATTCCTTTCTTCTTTTTTTGCCCCAGTTTTTCTTCATTCTCTGCTTCTCCATGTGCACTCTTTTATTGAAGTGCTCGTTGAAATGAGAAAAATGGATTGAGGAGAAGGAGTGAACACTCGGACAAAGTTTTTGACCAGTTGAGCCGAAATCTAATTTATGTACGTCTCAATCCTTTTGCACGTATGTACGCACGTGTGTTTTATCCTTTTTTGTCTTTTTAGATACCTGGTGCTTCTCATCGTCAGTGCACTTCTCACACCAGTCCAGTTTTAAGAGTTGTGGCAAAAGCCAAATGTATTCGATGGCTGAATACCGTTTTCAACTTCTATTTGCATGTAGATTAATGCCGAACAGGCGTCGCCTAGGCACCGAACTAGCACCGATCATCAATAAGGTCATGTTCCCTGCTATATCCGATACCTCATGAAGTTTTCAAAAGAAAAAGAAAAGAACAAAGTTCTAACAAAAATAAAAATAACAAAAATGAAAGAACACGGAAGAAAAATTAAACAATCAATCAAACTCGATAGAGCATTGCATTCTTCTTTTCGATGTTTTGCAGTTTATTTTTTAAAACTTCCAATGCTGTTTACCTGTTTTTTACCAGTTTCCTTTAAACTTTAAATTTGGAAACAAAAACACTATTGTGAAAACAAAAAAATTGCAACGCGGTGTTTGCGTACTTTTAAAATTCAAACGACAAGGGGAACATTTCTCTTCATTTTCCATGCTATTTCTCTCATTGCCGTTTGAATTTCAAAAGTACGCAAACACCGCGTTGCAACTTTTTTCTTTTCACAATATAACAGTTTTTAAAAAACTGCATTTGCAGGGGCATCAATCGGGAGTCAGTGAATGCACCCGGACGTGATTTTGCAATGTTCTTGTATTTTTTTTTTCGGTTTTTTATGTGAAATTGGGGAAAAAACCGTTATTGAAATTATTTTTTTTAATTGGAAATTGATTTACTTTGAATTTTATTTTTAAAAATTAAGCAAATAGGAAAACATTATTTAGAAATTTTCCCCCGGGGCTAACATTTTAAACTTTTTTTTGAAAGCTATTTTTGGACGCCATTTTTTGCGACTGCGTTTCCATTTTTGTCACTGTAGAGACACCGACAAATGCGATAGGGTTCGTTTGCTTTTACGCAGGATCTAACATGCCTATGTACGCATTTCTGCGCCGAGGTGTGTCGCAGAGTACAGTAGTTGTCGTAAATGTTGCTGGTAACTTTCCAAGAGTTTAAGTCTATTCTTAATGAAATTTGACCAATTAAAATAGTTGACGACTATTTTTATCTTACCTCTATCGCTTCCGTGCCGTTTCGCTGAATTTTCAAAAAGTCACCGAGAAGAAAAAACAATTGGTCAGGTGTTGCACTTCCCACCAAACATCTCATCCAAAATTTTCAAGCGAACGCGTAATTGTTACACCATTGTTGTTTGAAATGTATTTAGTTAAAATCATAAAACACATTTCCTCATTCTCTTTCTTTATTTCCTCTATTCCTCGTTTCTCTAACCCGTTTGTTCACACACAAACGTTGCAAACGTATACTGACTCTACTTCACTCTCTCACAGCGCGTTCGTGGTGTAATGGTCAGCATGGATGCCTTCCAAGCATTCGACGGGGGTTCGATTCCCCCCGAACGCAGAATCTTTTTTTTCTTTTCATTTTTTGGTTATTTTTTTGGTTTGCTGACAATGAGCAACAGTCCAATTGACTGACAGATCATTTAAATTTGAAGAAGCTTCTGGGATCAATGAGCCACTACAGAAAAAAAGAATATATTTTGCTCCGGATGGAGTGAATTTATTTTTAGTACATACATACACATAGTCGGCAAAACTTTGATTCAAAATAGCAAGCACTTTCTCTTCTTTTTGCAAATGAATTCGATGAATCCTACGCGGAAGTGAGCCCTCAATTCCACATGTGGTTGAAGTAGCAAATGTCGCTAAATTAACCTGGACGCTTGCTTTTTCTTCTTCTTCTTCTACAACGTCTCTTGTGTTATATTACTATTTTTCTTTTAAAAAGTGTTGTGTGAGCTCGTAAACCGGTAATAATCAAGGCAATTAAGATGGGCCTTGCATGACGTGAAAAATTTTCGAATTCATTAAACTACATTCTTTTTGTTCATACATACGTACGTAGATGTTGTGTTCTAATCAAGCATTTTTTTCTTGGAAATCTGAAACTGCAAGAACAAGGAAAAATAGTGTTGTTTTTTTGTTGTTGCTGTTTAGTAATATGAGATGTGAAACATAAAATTGTTAATATATATTTTTTGCAAGTTGTTCATTACGCCCTCTTTCTTGCTAACTGTATGTCCTGTAAATGCATTTTCCACGTTCTTTGCTCCTCTCCTCACACTGTCTCCAACTTGCCCTAATAAAAAATGCAGTGGTTGGCTCAATTTAACTACAGTATGCCCCCATTCCTCTACTCGGTTTTACATTTAATCGGTGCTAATAGGGATAGACTTGACTCTCAGTCAGCGCATTGTCATCTTCTTTTTCTTCTGCTTGCCCCCCGTCACTCTCTTTATTGCTCTTTTAGTAGGCAGTTCAATTTCTTCGAGGAGCCAGCCTGAAGGGGGCGGGGCGTCGGTGCGTTCTCTTTTGACGTAATCGAGAACTGAATTTGGAAAACTATTTTTTTATTTGTTTATTTGTAATTTTCTATGTACATAATTATAATTAATTAGTCTACACCGCAAGTTTAGATACCTCATTTTTGTGATATTGTCTCTATATGAAAATCAATTTTTTTTTTTCTAAAAAAATGTTACCTTTTTTTCTGAGTTTGTAAAATCTTGCTTATCCCAATTATAGGCTCACACTTCCAAAAATGCAACAAGTTTTGCGTACTTAATCCTATTTACTTGTATATTTTTCATTTCTGCTCACAATCAGAAATTCTTCCGTCAGTTCATTTGCTGAAATAAAAGAAAATTGAGAAACTAGTCAGTAAGTCAGACGCCAGCAATTTCCTGGAAAACCGAACTTTTTTTTCTTTCTTTTGGTTTGATTATTTTTTGAAAAGGCGTCAAAAAGACTAGACGGTTTTTTAATCTTCGTATTCAAATGCTGTCTGACTTTGGAAGTTTTTCATTGACAACGAACTTTGTGTTTAAAGATGAGTGATTTGTCCCATGCTCGGAAATTATGCAATTTAAACATTCAATTTCCACTTTGTTGGCTATTAGCCGTTGATTTCGGAACCTATTCCAAATTAATGTGGCACAGGACCGAGTTTGGCGGCTATCAGCCGTTTGTAAACGACAGCTGTTCAAGAACAAATAATAGCTATACCGGCTAATAGCCACTCCCCTGAGATCTTATTAAACACAAAATTATAAAAAAAATCGGTCTATTTTGTCATTAGTTTATAAAAAATCTGCAGGGAAATGTTATTCAAAAAGTTCAATTCTCCTAATTAACACTCGCGCCGATCGCCGATTAGTCGCGAGCTGTGAGTCAATAATAGCTATAAGCCATTATCGATCGATGGCTTTTAGCCATTTTCAACAACTAATAGCCATGTTGCTGACTATATCCATCACACCCACGCCAAAAATTCCCTCACTTTGTCTGTTCCCGAAAATTTAAAAACCAAACAATTTATACGAGCATATTTTTCCAAGAAGTGTTTTCAACTCGAACGAGATCGTATTTTTCTCTCCTCCTGCTTTGTTTAGTTCAAAATTCAAATTAAAATCCACATCATCTCAATACATAAACTTGACCTACAAGTCGAGAAGTCAATCTCTTCGTGAATTGCCGTTCAACGGAACCTCATCATCTTTCAATGGCATTCAGAATTTTCCAATTAGCGTCATGTCTTTTCCAAGTAGTTTGGTTTTACATCATGAATAGGCAGTAACAATTTTTCTTCCAATCTCTTTTATTGTTTGCGGAAAGAAGTGATGAATTAGCGTACATCTTGTTTAGTAAATTTCAGAACACATTCAATTTTTTTGTTGTTAAATTCATTTGTTCAACTATATGTCTGCAATCAAACCCCAAAAGATGAGACATATCAGTCTAGTTGAAAGACGGAAAAATTCGTTAAAAACTACAGCTCAAAAATTGTTTTTTGAGTCTCTTGTGGTGGCCGATAATTCAAAAGACACGGTGGCTAGTCCTAATCGCAGCTATAAAGCGCGGTTGCCTAATTTTTGAGTCTAAAGTAAAATAGATAAGATACAAATCCTGCTGCACAGTTAGGCGCTGGGCTTCATTACCTCTGTGTTTAATTTTATTGAATACCGTGGGTCGAGTTTTATCTGTGGTCCTTTCTGGCGGACATTCACACAGGCATCCTGATATTGGTTTTTTGTCAACAAGGAGCATACCTAGGAAGCTTGGATATGGCACTGCAAATATTAGCGAACAAAGCTCGGAAAACCACGTTGTTGCTTCAGAAATACAACGTTGCTTGTTGGCATAAAATTGGCACACAATTAGCATTCACATTCAAGAGTTGATAATTTTTCAAAAAGACCCCTTGTAAGAAAATGTTGGCAACTGATTTCCAACAAATGAGCCGATCTCAATGTTTAATCCACTAACTTTAGTTTATACAATGCTGAATAAAAGAAAATCATTAATGTTCTCTTCTTCTTTTTCTCCTTACTCATTACCATTCTTTGACTCACGTTCCGACAGTGGGAGGAGCAGGAAAAAGAACGACGGATTGTGAAAGTAGCCGAAAATCGTCTGCTTCCTCTCACTATGTGCATGATACACACTTATGCAAGTCGAGTTTTTTTTTCATCCTTTCTGTTGCTTTTTTAGGGATATTCATATTCATATTCCCATTATACTTCATACGTATGTACATATATCATAAATGTCAGCCATGATTTTTTTCCGTGTTGCTTTATTTATTTGTCGAGATAATTTTTTTCCTTCCCCTTTTTCTGAACTTAACTAACAGTTTGAACAACATTTCAGAGTTCATTCTTATTTCTTTCTCCTTCTCCTACGTCATGGGTTGCCACCTTTCACGTACTTCTTCATCGGATGATATTCACAAAAGCGTCGACAAGTCACCAGGTTGGTTATTTGCTCATTTTTTTGCAAAAGCTATATTTCCGGTTGTGATTAGCTGAGGTATGCAATATCCGGCACACGACTGTGTTCTTTAGTCCCGTTGAGCTTTATCAATCAATTGGTTTCCAATTTCAGAGCTCGCCACAAAAAAAACAACGCTGATCAATCGTGTTCCTACGCAAGAACTACGCAGTGCTCACAACGGGAATATTCTGCAAATTGCTGGGAAGCCAATCATGTAAGTTTTGGTTGAGACTACACTTTGGTTCCAGTCTCTCAACTTGAGAATGATGGAGTGGGGGATTTAGAAAAGCAAACATTGAAAGTGTGCAAAATTAGAATTCTAGACAGGTGCTTTAGATAGATGGTATTTAGATTTCTGAAAAATCAGACTTATTTATGTACTAACCAATGTTGACTTCTCACAATTTCTTTCGCAAGCGTTCTCGTCTCACTCTCAAGCTAGGAACCCATTTTTCATCTGGTGTGAGCGTGCAATTTACTTTTGCAGCTACACCATTTTGAAAAGGGAAAAGTAGACAAAAAGGAAATCAAACACCAGCCAAAAAAGAAGAGGAAATAGGGGTTAATGTTTTGATAGTATTTTTGTTTTAGGTGGTATTGTCCATCCGTGACGAAAGCAAGTGCGTTTAGTACTTCGTGACTTTCATTTTGGTGTTTAAATAATTTCATTTCACGTGTTAATTCTTAGTGCAATGAAATAATTTGGCGACGAAAATGAAGATAACGAAGTACTAAGTTCCGTGGAGCACACTTGCTTTCGTCACGGATGGACAATTCAACTGTTTAGAACCTTAACGCGGTATGGAACTGTTACGCATGCGGCAAACCAGTGGCTTATTGCAATCTTATTTCTAGATTTTATGCACTAGCGGGGAATTTTCTCATCATCAATGTCTTGTTATGGACCTATGCACGAAATAAAAAAGGCCATTTAAATGAATTAATTTGACAATTTTTTCCAATGCACGAAAGCAAGAAAATTCAATTAAATTGAATAAATTTGAACGCAGAAAAACGTTCGTGTCTTGATATTGCCACTGAAAAATTGCGTACGCCTTCAATAAATTGTGTCGATTTACGAGATCTCGACACGAACGTTTTTCTGCGTTCAAATTTATTCAGTTTAATTGAATTTTCTTGCTTTCGTGCATTTGAAAAAACAAGTCAAATTAATTCATTTAAATGGCCTTTTTTATTTCGTGCATAGGTCCATTAAATATCTGCGAAACTGTTGTATTCCCTGCAGTTCTATTTCGTGATGATTTTGTCCACCATATTTTCCTTTATTTCAGCGAAGTTGAAAGTGCAAGCCAGGCCGATTTTTTCCGCATGCTCGACGACAAAATCAATAGGGTAAGTTTCGAATTAGATAAGCAACAATACGGCCCTGGGACGTTTCGAAACTTTTTTGCATTTTTGCGTACCGTTTTTCGCCAATTGGCACTAAAACACACGCGCATTTTGTTTTTATTGTTCGTTTTTATTAATTACTTTTATTTTTTGGAAGTTCAAATCCACTAGTATGCCGCAAAAAATGCACAAGTTTTGAAACGTCCCAGTTTCAAAATGGTAGGTTTCGAAACGTCCCGGAGCCAAAAATTAATAACTGCAAACCGTGCAAAACCCTGCGCAAAGTCGAAAAGACTGGGACATCTATAGTGGCGTTTTGCTGAGTTTAGCTATAATTGGTATAAAAATCTGCGAATTCGCTCCAATCGCATAGTGAACTGAACCGTTTGAAATGAAATTCAGAGAAAAAAAACGCGCTCATAAGCGAAAAACCGGACACGCTCTCTCAGTTTTCTGCACTGTTTCGTCGTCAACGTGGCCGGCTCGTCACCTACGAATGGAGCGAATTTACAAATCTTTGTACTGAGAATAAACGCTTCTGAATAAGAAACGCAGAAACGCGAGAAATAGAGCTCGAAAATGCACTTCAAAATTGTTTTGAATACCTAGTGGAGCACGCCGTGAACTCTTGTAGCCTTGCTTTAAATTACATTATCCATCACAGAAAGATTTACCGGTCGCCCACAGTCACCTAGGCCACGAGTTTTTCGAAACCACTTGGGAATTTGAACGTGCGCCTTTAAACACTCTTGGCGAGACGGGGTCACGTGAATTAGGCCATAGCCCAGGCGCACGGCATGCTGGGCCTACGAAAGTGCAAACGCGCCCTTGCGCACTTTTGCGTTTTTCTCTGCGCCTCCATATATTTCTCTTGGAGTATTGCCAAAAATGTTTTTTTTATTGGCAAAATATAACGTTTTTCGCATTTTTAGTCCCAATTTTCGTATTTTGTTTTTCAGAATATAGATTAAATTAAAATTATTATTGTTTTAAAAAATTTGTCACCTGGCGAGAGGCGCGAATTCAAAAAATAGTCTCCACCTCCTAGCCAAAATATTTTTGCAACTCTGCGCGCGCCAATTTGCAATCGCGGTGCGCGCGATTTTATGCGTTGAATTTCCGTTACTTATTAACAAATATCCAATTAAGAAAATCAAAAACTCACTTTAAATCAAAAGTTGCCAAATTCGCTTCAAAATAACAATTTTTATATTTCCAGGAGAAATTGAAAGACACTGGACAAAAATTCGACGCAGAAAATCGCGCGCACCGCGATTGCAAAGAGTTGCAAAAATATTTCGGCGAGGAGGCGGAGCCTATTTTTTGAATTCGCGCCTCTCGCCAGGTGACAAATTTTTTAAAACAATAATAACTGTTTTATTTACGAAAAAACCGACTTAAAATCAATATTCCAACAACAAAATTTATCACATTAATCTCAAAAACAACCATTTTAAAAACAAAATGTTTTTTAATGAGAAACAAACAAAAAATAATAGTAAATGAGCAAAAAAAAAATAGCAAAGAAAGGTAAGAAAGAAACAATAAAATATCGTAAATCGATACAAGTCTATGCGAAGGAGACGCAGGGACGCGAGAGTAGAATAGCGCGCGAAAATTCGCTTTTGAAAAATAATTCAAAAACGTACCCTCCAACACGCCGTGCAGGCGTCCGGTAAACCCGGGGCGGCTATACATTTAAAAAAAAATGACGATAAAATACTGTTCAATCCTTTTCACCCCTACATTAAAAATTAAAAGTTTTGATTTTCAGGGTAAAGGTGGAGAATCTGACAGCGAAAACTGACACCTTAGACTTAGAATAGACCAGCTGCCACTTCGACATCCCTTTCTTGTTCCCGACAACTCGAGTTATTCTTTATGAATTCCGGTTCTTAATTCATTCCAACCATGCGGAATATGTTCTTCATCCTGGTGTACCTTTCGCTTGCCACCCATCAATCCTTTTTTGCTCCCCACCCCATTCTCACTTTTCCCCTATTGTTTTTTTTTTTTGCAATCCACGCCCTCATTTTCCATATCCTGTCATAAGTACCATTTCGTTCCCCCGCTTCTTGTAACGGTTCCATAGTGCGGTTTTCGACCAATCACACTAGTTTCTTCTGTGTTCCTTTCCTTCTTACTGTAAAATGAAATGACAACGATTGTTAATGCCTTCCTCTGATCGAAACCGCTTCCGAAAGAAACGTTTGTAATCTGTCCCTTTTAAATGATTTGTATTAAATTTCTTTACTTTGTTGTGTTTCTGACTTTAGATCGAAAGCGTAGTGAAATGGCTGAAAAATTCCAAAGTTAAAAATACACGTATATGTATATGTAATATGAATTCTACGTTTCGTTCCGTTCCGTTCCGTTCCACATTCTTGTAGCTTTCGAGAAAAATACCGGAAATATTGAAGATCCGTGTTTTTCATCATCCACCCCTCCCCACTCCCCAAAATAAGCTCTTGCCGCTCTAGCTTGAAGAAAATTGCATCTCCACCACTAGATCCTCTACTTTTCTCCCTCCCAACGTCTCTGTCCCTTATTGTTTTTACTATGAATCGATGCTCATATTATTAATTCTGTTAGAAACTCAAAGAAACTCTTCTACTTGGTCCGAACCTTCCACTTCCACTCCCACCCAAAACTCACAAATTTTTGTTGTACATCCCATTTTCCCAACCCATTTCTTTCTTTTTCTGTAAATTTTTTTCACGAAATTAATGAATTGAAAAAACAAATGAGTGGATTTATACATATATAGGAAAGTTCCAGAAAAGCTACTCGTTAGAGAATATTAAAAGTTAGTAGGAGACATTGAAACAGCAAAAAAATTAGATTTAAGGACGACAATGACAACTTTTCCGGGAATCTGCTTTAAAATGTAGTATTAGGTG
Organism: Caenorhabditis japonica; assembly: GCA_963572235.1. Classification (NCBI taxonomy): domain Eukaryota; kingdom Metazoa; phylum Nematoda; class Chromadorea; order Rhabditida; family Rhabditidae; genus Caenorhabditis; species Caenorhabditis japonica. The sequence goes on along the minus strand of OY754347.1, from coordinate 5,701,700 downwards.
GGTGATTTACAAATATCACATTCTAAAACACCGGGTTTCTAAAAACGTTTTTAATAAGGACCAACACTGGAGCAAATTTTTAGAAAAGCTAAAATTGAAAACCGTTTTGAAGCCAGCAATTCAAACAGTAAGTTTATCTGAAGTTGATGCATAAAACAAACAAAAAACCATTTGTTATTTTTTCTAGCGGGCTATATCTTACCCCGACCGCCAAAAACATTTTCACAGCAAATCATTCCGGAAGTGTCCATTTAGCCAATATGAGCTCCAGAAATTACATGGCGTGCTGCCCGGAACGTTGATAAAAATGCGCTTTACTGATTATCTTGTCTCCTCTTCGTATCCGTTTTAACGCAACCGAGCAACTATGCAGCTAAATTTAGCTTACGGTAGAAGTTTTTTTTTTTCGGGAAAAACGCCCGGCGTAGGTTAAATTTTAGTTTCAAACGTTCCGTTTAACACACCGTCAATTAGAGGTGTCTCAAAACAGTTGACAAAAAATGTTTTCAAAATACCGGATAACTCATAAAGTTAATCTCAACAAGTTGGGTGTTTTTGACAGCACCAAGAGTTTGAGTTTGTGACGTACTCTGATTGTTTTACGACTTTTTTTTCAGAGTTTGTGCCAATCTTTAATATTGCAAAATGTTTAGTTTTTCTTATTTATTTGTTTTCGGTTCGAGCTCCCATTTTGAGCAATACTTTATATACTTTTTCAAACTCTCATTTCTTGTTGGCCATAAAATAGCGAGAGACTAATGACTCACGGGCCAACAAAGTGCAAAGGGTCGAACCTAGAGCTGATCTGATAGAATATTCAGGTGTTGCTCACGAAGAGTGTCAATTTTCTAATTGCTTCATCGTCAATTCCTAGTTTTTCGTTTTTGCATCGTAGTTTTGTATTTCATAGAAAATATATGGGCGCTCTAGGAGTAGAAAAAAAAATGTTCGTCGATTATTTATTGTTCTGATCATGTCTCGGTTTAAATAACCGTTGTTATGTCTTATTTTTTAACATAAAATGGTCGAATTTCAAGCATTAACCAAATGTGATTCAGCAAAAGATTTTTTCAAAAAAATTAAATGTTAATTTCCGAATGTCCACCAGTTTTCATACTATTTAAAACATATACATAATATTGTAGAAATTATCTGACACATACGAATTTTATTTTTTCCAAACTAATTTTAAATTATTATTTTTTATATCTCCAAAAACCAAGCTTTGAAACTGGCTGAAGTAGCAAAAAAAAGTGAGTGCCACGCCAAAAAAGTTTGTGCGCTGGCCATGAATTCTTAACCAAAAGAATACCACAACTCGTTCTTTTTTTTCCCATTTCTAAGATTATCCTCCAAAGTCAGAAGTATTTTTCGCTTTATCCTCCCTCTTTTCTCATTTAATCTATTTTCTTCGACTTTTGCTCATCAACCTAGAGGACCAAAGTTTTTCTCATTTACGTGACATCGTTAATCTATGAATGTTCAGTTTGGTGGTACGGAAATGTTAAACTTTTGTTTCCGGTGTCAAATGTTTCTCTTATCATGAATCGGACTAGCTCTGCGCAGGTTTTTTCTAGCCCGTGTATAAATCATTAGTAGCGTGCGAAGTCAAAAGTCGACAAGTTTTGAAATGTTTTAAAGTTCCTCACGTCTTCTTTTTTACCATGCCACCTTCTTGATATAAACTCTACATAGCTAGCATCCAAAGGTTGACGAGCAGTCAACTGTGAACTTTTATGACGTTTCCGATAGACTTACACCCAAATTGACGCTAAAGTGCAGAGACCAAGATATACATATTCTAAAGTCGAATTCTCAATTTTTATGGAGCAAGAAAAATGGGTGGTAGGCGGGTGCGGATGAAAGGAGCAAGATGACACTAGTCTCATGAACACGGCGCAAATTGATTGGTTCTTCTGCTTCTCTTGTCCGAATGCGTTTTCTGAGTTAAACATGCAAGAGAGCACTTTTTGAGCAACCTCACTTTTAAGAAAAACTTTTTCTTTGAAAATGTTTTGTTTCTTCTGAATAGACTGATAACTTTTGATTTGGTTTTTTTCTATATTGGCCCTCTTTTTTCGAATAATTCAATTACATTTTTTGTTATTTTGCGTTTACGAACGAGTGGGGCATACAACGCTCCAATGTTCCACAGCTTTACACTAAGGTCTCGCAGAGAACACTGCGGAACGTCGGAGCGTCGTAAGTAGCACTCGTTCCTGAACGGATAATAAAATAAAAGGTGGAGTTGGCTAAAGTCCGTTTTCAATGCAAGTTCACGTGCACCGAGTCCAAAAATTGCTTAGAAAATTCAAACGAAAATGAAAGAAATATCGTTTTCATTTTCAAAGGTATGCAAACACCGTGTCACATTTTTTGTTTTTTTTTTTTTTCAAAACATAACCACAATACAGCAATACTTTTCAGCCATGTCCGTGGAGCCTATTGAAAGTTCTTTCATCAATTTAGAACTTGAAGACGTAACGTGTAATATTTGTTTTTACGTGAATCAGGAGCCGTTCAAATTTGGGCCATGCAGACATACCTTGTGTGCCGGATGTTCCAGTCGTTGGTTAGGAACGTCTCCTGACTGTCCTATGGTGAGAAAATTTTAATTTGTTGATTGTTTCTTTCTTATTCTCCCATTTTTCAGTGCCGAAGACCTGTGGAATATATCGAGATGGACGAAGAGCTTCAAAGAAAAGCGGCCGAGTTCTTGAAATGTCATCCTGGTATTTAGTTAGACATAATTTTTTTTGTTGCAGTTTTCAGCTCAGCTAATCTCTTTAATTTTAGAGTCAGAAATACCGAGTGACATTAAATGGAAACAAAACTGCTATGAAACTGTATTCTGGGCAATTCAGCAGAGAAGTTTGGCTTCCGATCAAGGAGCTGTGTTTTTCGGGCGGAAACCGCAAATTCCAAAGCATTTGAAGTGAGTACCAATAATTTAAATCAATTCAAATTTCATTTTAGTGAAAAAGGGCAAAAAGAATTCCTCCAAAGTGTTAGAGCGGAAAATATTTGGAAACGTCTTGAGGTTTTGAAATCACGGATTGGCGAGCAGACCGAGCTTTTGCAGCAGATTTATCAAGACGGTATGGAAAACCTGGCAATGAATATTTGCATATATTGTGTTTTCAATCGAGTTGCGACATGAGAACGCGAAACTCCGCCCAATTATTTGGGCGCGACCACGAAAACACAGTGCTATTTGAAGAGACGCAGACAAAAAAGGGATAGCCGACTCATGTTTGCATGATGCAACTCGTTTGAAAACACAATATGCAACTTGGTTTTCTGTTTCAGAATTACGAAACAGAATCTTTCGAAATGTGTCGGAGGAAGTTCAAGAATGGAGAATCGTTCCGGGAAGAGGATTGCTTCGTGTTCATCGTAGGTTCCAATTTTATTCAATTAAGATTTGAAAAACTGTTGTTCTTTCAGGCCCGACGAATCGTTATCACTGCCCGCTCCGCTTCCGCCGCTCCCATAGCAGCTAAACGAAAAATGGAGTCGATAAAGTTCTCATTTTGGAAATATTGTACATACAACGCGTTTTAAATACAGTATTTTATTTTGTTATTAAAATATTATTTTGGCTATAAATTTTGAATGAAGATAATTTTCGCGCCACTGCTTAGTGTAGCCGGCAAGAATATTGAATTGATAATATGACCGCGCTTCACGGAATCCTCGATCACAATAAAATTTCATTTTTAAATAATTGCCGTTTAAAGTTTTTACAGTACTATTTGGGCTCAAATACAAAAAAAAAACCGTGGGGTTTGATTGGAATAACTTTTTTTTTTGGAAATTTTCAGAACGCTTTCTTTTCTTAAAAATTGTTTGTTTGTATTGAATTAATTTACAATTATAATTTATGAATAAAAATAAATATTAAATTGATCAAAAACAGCAACAAAAAAAAATTTTGAAACACCTACCGTATTCTTCCAAAGCGCAGTTTTAAAAAAAATAATTTTCCTCAAGCTCAGAACACAAAAGGAAAAGTTATGTTTTTGTCTCGCTGTGATCGAACCCATTGTTTCGTTTTGATTGTGCAGATCTTATTTCACAAATTACTAAAATTTGGTAAAATTACATGCTCAGTTGATCTCGAAATAGTGAAAAATTCGTCAAAAAGTTTGCAAAAACAGATCAAGTGTAAAATTGCCGGCTAGAATTCGTTGAAACCGGACGTCGGCCTCAATAAGCAGAAGACGTCAAACACGAGAATTGCCAAGGAGCACTCAGTTGTTACTCCAACTCGTTTTCTATTCAGCTAAATTTCAAATAATATTAGAAATGTCGCGGGTAAGTGTTATCTGTAAAAAAAAAAGAATTTCCAGGCAGGTTTTGTAAATTTATATTTTGAGAGAACGGAGTACGATGATCCGATTGAAATTGTGCGCATGGCACGACTTGCCGTTAAGGAGGCGAATATGCGAGCCACTCGGATGCAGGGACAAACGACTCAACAGTTGTTGCAAAGAGTGAAAGATCTCAAGTATTGGAGTGGAGAGATTGATAGGTAATACATAAATACCGAATCAGAGAAATTAAACATTAAATTCTACATTCAGAGAGTTAGCCGATGTAAAGGAAGAGCACGACGATCTTCTTCGTTGCTATCGTCGCCTTCAACTATGTTTGGATATCACGGGAAGAGCGACAAGGTGCAACGAAAGTTGTTTAGCAGTTCGTCGAAAGAAGGTTCAAGTTGGAGATCATACGTCAGACAGAGTTGATTTAGAGCTCCATAAAGAAAAAGATTTGATGTCGGAAACGGTGAGAGGAATGAAGGAAATCGCGGGAAAAGTTGAAAGACAACTCGAAGTAAATCAAGCTGCACGGAAAAACTTGATGCGTGATTTAACACTCAAGCAAGAAGCTATCAGTCTGGATCACAGATCTGTGTCGATGGGAGTGGATGGGAATAAAACAGTTACCAGAACACCCGATGGCGATCGCTTGGACTTCCGGTAAATAAATTTTTAGACTGCAGCATAATAATGCGAATGATTTTAGTGAGGGTGCCCCACTCCAGCGCATGAGTGAATACTCGGAATGGATTGAAAACACTGGAAACAACTTAAACTATGCGGCTCGTGCTCGTGTGCACAGTCGTAAAATAGGACAAAAATTGGCTCAAACGATTCGGGAAATGGCTCAACAATTACGTACAGAAGCCATCGCCGTAGAGTCACTGCTTAAAGATTCTGTTCGGAATTGGCAGGAATGGAAGGATAATCTTCACTCTCAGGTTTGGGGAACTTAGTTTCACATGATAAATTGTTTTCGCTTGTTAGGTAAACGGAAAAGACAAAGAAATCAAAAACGCCGACGGTGCCATAGAAGAAATATCGTTCAGTTTGAGACAGAAAAGTGGGCCTCTTCAAGTGGCATTATCTCGTCAAAATCAACGTGGACTCCGTCCTGGAATCGAGCTTTGTAACGATAAAGCCCAGCACGCTTTGCACCAAGAGTTGATGATGCTAAAAGGGACATTTCTAAGTCTGGAAAATCAACTGGGTAAATTGGTTTTTTTTTCTTCAACCATTTTTAATTACATCTACCTCCAACCTTTATTTTGAGTCTTTTATCATACTGAATTATAAGCGACTACGGAGACACGTGTTGCTGATCATAAGAGGTCATAACATAACAAATTTTGATTTCAGACAAAGCGAAAGAAAGTCGGAAAAAATTGGAAAACGATCGCGATAAGCTTCAAAGAAAACTAGAAATTTGCGATCATAACTTGACGATTGATAACGAGATCCTTCGCCAGATCCGTTCGTCCTATCCACACGAGATTCAACTTTCTGGATTCCTTCTCAGTGAAACAAAGGATCACCGCTAAACCAAGTTTTCTTCTTTTTAACATAACACTGTCTAGTTCTACTAACCCCCGATCTCCCAAAAAACCAAACACTACCGATAAATGATCAAAAAATCACCAAGGCTAGATAACAGGGAAACATACGCGAACTGTTTCTTGAAAAAAATCTACAGTATCTTTTTGATAATCTTCTTCTTTTTGTCTGTTGTTGATATGGCCGGTCATGGGGTTGAAACGGTTTTTCGTTTTTTTTTGTTTCAAAGGGATTTTTTCTCATCTCTCATCCGTCATCTAATCAAATTTAACCTCACAAAGATGTCTGCGCGTCCAAAACGTACTTTTCGGCATTGGATCATTTTTGGTGCAGCGTGTGTTATCTTACTGAAACGTTTTGTATTCACTTTTTAAACTTGCATCATATAGGCAATATGACGAAAAGCGGCACATACTGTCATTATCAAACTGAAACCACTCATTGTGCTGTACTTTTATGGTGTTAGGCTAGAAAGTTCTTTCAATTGTAAAACAAAAAACGAGTATCAAAAGTATATTTGACCACGAACCCGTACTACAATGTTACGCTGTTTTTCAGTTTGGTAAAGCCAAACAAAAAATATAAAAAAAAATAAAAAGTGGAGAAAAAGAAAAAAAGAAAGTACCAAGCTTGAGAATATACATGCATCAGAAAAACTGTTTCGGCACTCATGGAATCACTGAGTACTCTGGAGGCGAAGAGTTTGTCAGAAGAGGTCGGGTCTCTTCACAGAATGCACGATACTTTCTCGCAAATCTCCACGTCAAGGCGCTCCATTTTGAGGTCATGAAGAACCAAACAGCTGCAATCCACAGGTTTGCTCCTTTGAGCCCTTCGCGGTCAATAGTTTGATGTTCAATTCCAGCAACAACCAAGCAGTAGACCATAGCAATTAGAGTTATGACGGATACGGTAGCTCCTGTAATACATACATGATGTTAACAAATGTATGTAAATATATTTTTGTGAAAGTAGGAAACTCACCAACTGTAGCGATACACTTCAGCTTTGTTGAAGTCCAGCCGGCCATTTGAGTTTTTTTATAAGCCATATGAAGATGCAGAACTAAAGTGGCGAAAGCACTGGAGATGAAGCACATCGTGACAGCTATCCAGTTTTGATACTGAATGGCAAAAACAGTACCAGCCATTATTCCAGCAGAGATGCCAAGCCATGCGATCCAGATTTGAACTTTTAGGCTGTGGAACCAGGTGCAGAAAGATTCTGAAATAAGGAAAAACATGTACAGATATGTATAATCTTGGGGGAAAATATTGTTTTGTTATGTACTTACGTCTTGGTGGTTCCTCGTCCATTATGATATCCTGGTTTTTTCTTTTTGTCTTTGACACCAAACTAACGTCACTGCTGTAGATTTGATGCATGCACTGAAAATTAATGGTTAAACTTAGTCACTGGTACAATTGGTTGGTACAAAATTAGACTGAAACAGCCAAAACCCGCTTCCTATTGGTATTTATATTTGTTCCGTTTGTTATCAGTAAAAAATCATTGTTGCACCATATGGTTTTGCTCTCATTATCAAATTATCACCTCTCACTATTGTTTTTAACACCCTTTGTGTTAGGGCAGTGGGCGGAGCTACAACTCGTGTCGACTCGTTTCAGGAAACGCATTTTATGACCTTGTGTGCTAGACACAAATGAATGTATTATAAAACTTACAACGCCTTACTTCTTGCAACTTCTTGCTTAGACTAGTGAAAAACAAAACATTGAAGAATTTCGCAATTTAAAAATTTAGTCGCAACGTACATATGTTCTGTATGCGAAATATGACTTTAAAAAAACAAATAAATCGATATTATAAACTCACCAGGACCACCCATGAATTGCCGGAGGAACAATGACCTAGTGACGCAACGGATGAGGCCAAACGAAAGAAGGGGCTAGCCGCATAAAGTGGCAGATAGCCTGTTTTTGTCTCGCGATCTAATGGTAGACATGCGTTATGTTGGGTAGGAAAACACCAAGAGGGAGACATAGATTACAGATGTATTGTATTGCTCACATGACCTCACCCGAATACTATTCGGATTTTCACGTGGACAGACCATTTGACCGATATCTCACATATTTTTTCATCTTGCTTTTCTTGCTTTTATTGCACCTACATTATTGTAAAACTGCCGGAATTTGGCCGGAGGAATTGTGATGTACGTGACATTAATTGAGAGACGCAGAGAGAGAAAAGGATTGCTCTCTTAATTGAAATACTTTTTTTTTTGAATGCATGGCAAAGTCCAAAGATTTGCAATCTCATTTTTGAAATTAAATAGCTGCAACTTGGCCGAAAGAAAATACGTGACCCAACCATAAACCCTTTTTTTCTGCGTCGGTTGATGGGTGTCACGTGCAGCACTGTTTCCTCCAGTCAAGTTGCAACTATGTTACAGTAGTGATTGTAAATCTTTAATACTGGTTTTCCTTACTACGTTGTCCTCCATGAAAACAAAAACAAATAAATAATAATTCAGATAAGAAAGAAAGCAATACAAATTTAGCTAGAAGTCTTAAAAAAACGACCAACAAGAGAAGCGCCTTCTCGATGGAAGAGAAAGAAGGTGTGACCCCGGAGAAATCCGCGCGACGAAAAGATAACGAGAACGGTTACTTCCTTTCACAATGCGTCCCGTTTATCAAACATTTGATGAACAGCCTCTTTTACTGTTTCCCTTTTTGGTTGGTTTCGACTAGTAGGGCATTTTTTAAACTAAAGCATTCCACAGTCCTTTTTTCATTGTGTCCTCAAAACTTGGTCCTCAAAAAGCAAAAATACTAACATACCGCTTGCTAAAAATTGTTTAGTTTCTTTATGACCCGTTAAAAACATAATGTAAAATTACTATTTTGTCTTTTATTTTCTAATGGGTCACAAAAACAAAGAGAAAATAAGTTTATTTTCGGACCCCAGATTTTCGTGACTCACGACTGTCCGTTTGCAAACTGTTTCGTGCTGGCTGCCCGTTCATCTTGTTTTTTCTCTCATTTTTTTCGTTTTCCACATTTATGATTATGCATCGATAAAAGAGCGAACAGTGCAGAGAAATCGCTTCTTTCCCTCATCCGTTCCCTCTTTTGATTGCCCCGCCTACTTTTTCCTGCGTGTCCGCTCATTCTCACTTTGATCTGATTGGGTTCTAGTTTTCGGTTAACTAGGTTCTTTTTGTTTCTTGTTGTTGTCTTTCCTGAGGAATAACATATTTTCTTACAGGGAAACTACCGACATGTCCTTTCAGCCGCTTGGTTCAAAACCAGGCGAAGAATCGACTAAACAAAATGCCGAACAAAACAAATTCTCAGAAACTTCGTTTGCTCCGGTAGAAGGAAAAGGAAACACTTTTCAAGACGGTAATTTTCATGCGGAGCCGACAAACCATCAAAGTACAGTAGAGAAAATGTTGGAAAAAAGGCTCAATCGATGCAGGAATGGTTCAAAAACCGACAGCTATTCTACCTTTGGAGTGCACATGAGACAGTACAACCCGGGATTCGGACGCTGCTCTGGAGACAGCAACAGCACAAGCTTCTACTCCGATCTGGGATCGGATTTTGATTCTTGGGACAGCAACATGCCGTGCAGCTCATCCCAGGCCAACGCTCGTGATGCTGCAAAAAATGCTCGTGAACGAACCCGCAACTACCAGGACACGGGATACATTTCACACGCTCCTGTACTCACTGCAAATGAATTATCGGCATCAATTGGCACCTTCTCTTTGGAAGAATCTCAACCGGACTCATCAGTTCCAATCAAAAATCTTCGAAACGATACAGATGATGAAGAATCGGGGGAAAACAAAAAGGCGAAAATGAAGAATCCGCTTGTTAAGTCCGCGAGCACTTCCGACCTGCCAAAGCTTTGGTCTGAACGATGCAAATCAATTCCCGAGACGAAAAAGTACATTAAATGTTATGACGTTTGGTACAGCGAATTCTACTATGGACATCTTCTTGCTGATATGACTGTAAACATGACGAGCATCGGTAAGTGTTTTGAATGTCTATATTAACATTTTCTATCATGCTCTGCGAATTCTTTTGAAAAAAACGCTATATTTGAACCGTGTTTATTTGCACTAATTACAACTGTGTGGTTTCACCGAGCATATAGAAGGCTTTGCAGTAAATAGAGAGGGTTTTTAGTAGGGGTGGTGCATTTATTTGAGCATGGCCCAGTTGAATTTTTTTTCACGTAATTTTCTCTAGCGTCACAATAAATCTCAACTTTTACCGTTATTGCGCTGAAATACCGTCGGCAGTAGAGAAGAGGGAACACTACTGTCAAGCCCCAGTGAAATTTCAGTATTTTTTAAAGCTTCACTGCAATATACTATTTTTTTTTGCCCGTGAATAAGACCCAGTATCTCAAAACTCTTTTCCAAATTTATTGTGTTTCCAATCGACTTGCGACATGAAAACGCAAGTGTGCATTTACCGTTTTGTCTGCGTCTCTTGAAATATCACTGTGTTCAAGTGGTTGCACACAAATAAGTGGGCGGAGTTGCGCGTTCTCATGTCGCAAGTCGATTGAAAACACAATATGTTGTTTGAATATTTAAAATTTCATATTTGTTTCCTGTATTTCTTTTGAATTTAAAATAGTTTTAAAAAGTGATTGATTTCACAAAATTGTCTTGGAGCAGGCGATAATAATTCAGCATCATATGTTATTGATGACTTCTGGTTGAAGCTGGTGTTTTTTCAACATTGGCTCAAAATTTGAGAAAAATTAGGTTATTTTTGAATGGGCTCTTTTTCATTAGTTGACGTTTTTTTTTAAATTATTTCTACGCAAATAACCCAACGAATTTATTAATTTGTGCTTTTCTTAGGTTCTATTGGAGGACTCTGTATATGAATATTCTAATTATTTTCTCCATTTTTGCCTTCAACAGTTTAAAATTATGCATTTTCAATATCATCACTATTTCATCTCTGACTTTTTTTCACCAAAAAAAAAAAAAAATTAAGTCCAACAAAAAATTTTGCTAATAAATACGTATGTTCCTATAATTTCCAAACTGTTGCGTACTGTCTGTTCGTTTATTTTCAAACTCACCCTACGTAAAGGCAAATGCGCCCAATCGCATTCTCTGTAGTGGCATTCTGCCAAATTTAGCTAAACGTGCAAAAATGGAGACGCAGAGACGCGAGAAATAGCTTCCAAAATTTTGCTTTCAAAAACCTAGTTCCAAACATGCAATGGCAAAATTTATAGTCTTTAGACCTTTAAAAAGCTAGATGTACTGCTGAAGTACGTTTTTTCAATCCAAAAAAATGTTTCTCTAACTTTTTAGGTCCGTCTATTTTTAAAACTCTTTTCGATAGAGGGCGAAACCAATATTTATACCAAAGTATATCATCAGATCATGGCGTGCTGCCCGGAACGTCGATGCAAATGCGCTCCGCTGAGAGGAACGCTGCATGTCTGAGTCTCTGCATCTCTATTTTCTGCGCTTCCTCTTCGTATCCATTTTAACGCATCTGAGTGGCTATGTGGTTAAATGCAACCCACGGTAGAAAAACGACCACACTTTGTTAGGTCGGATTTTTTTTCGTGAAAAAAGCCTGCATAGTTTAAAGTTTATTTTAAACGTTCAGTTCAACACAACGTATCAGGTATGGACCACGTTTCACAGTGGTTTCACCAATGGTGGTTTTTTGTGAAATCCCCGGATTTCACATTAAAAAAACCGCACCAAAAAAAAAGATTTAGCCCTACAGAGCGGTAGAGCGCGGTTGCCTTGCTGTTTTATTTTCTATTTGTTTTCCAAGGGAAAATCGGCGGAAAACGATTTGATCGGTCAAAAAAAAAAACGTTGCTTTAAACAAATTTATATCTCCCCGAATCGATATGCCGCAAAAGCGCTCCACTGAGACTGAACAATTATTTCATTTTTATTGCGAAACGCTGCTTTTCTTCAGTTGTTCTGTGATTGTTTTGTTTATTTTTTTATCGATGTGGTTGGTTTATCATTTATTATTATTGTTTTTTTAGAGAGAATTGCCAACTGAATGGGCTTCAACTAAAAATATTGAGTATGACTTCATTTCAAGACTGTATTTGTGACTAGAAAAAACAAATTGTACTACATACAAAGCCCATTTTAACTCAAAACAGAAATTCAGTCAGTTCAAAGAAGTTTCGGAGCTTGGTTATACTGATGAATGTGCTCGATATTTATAAGGATGAATTTCAGGCTATTATTCAATGGGTTTCGGATCTTTGGGTCCCAGACTCCTTGGGTACGATTGCCTCTTGATTACGGTTACTCTCAGGGTACCAAATTTGTGTATGGTACGACTACTCTATTTGTAAAAATGTTCAAATTTCGTACTCAGAGAGCAGCCGTAACCATTATGGCGCGGCCAGAAATGAAAAAAAAGGTGGCCATAAATGCAGAAATTTCCCTTTTTTCTAAATTCAACTGTGTGATTTAGAAAAAAAGGGGAAAATTTCTGCATTTATGGCCACCTTATTTTCATTTATGGCCGCGATATTAAAAACGTGCCCAAAATGTCTTGAACCCAACGATCCGGGACCCCGTGAGTATTTGCCGTATTCTTTGAGATTTTGATTTTTTTTTTGCGCCAGCGGCATTGTTATGAATTGTCGAGTCTTTTTAAAGTTTTAAGAAAAAAAAAACAACTAAAAGTCGATCTATCCAATCGTTTTACGCCAAGGGTTATATTTGCATTACTAAAAAATCAATAGCTTTTCCTTTACCAAACAAAAAAAACGAAAAGAGCAGGAGATGTCGGTGCCATAAGTGATAGAAGCAACAAAATGTGACCGCTCAAATTTCCAACTGCGATTCTTTTGATTTTTTTATTTTTCATAGTGAATAATGTTACTTTTTTGGTTCGTTCTTTGATTATCAAACGATTTGCGATCAGAGACTGTTTTCTGAGAAGACACTTTTGGTTTCGTTGGGTTCATTGATTATTTTTTTGGTCTGTTTTGAACCTCAGACTGCAAAATACGATTTTTTTTTTGAACTAAAACTTCTCAGAAAATATGGAAAAGGAAATTAAAAAAAAAGATTCACCCAATCAAACGCAGAGAAGGGAGGGACGGACGCAAATTTGACGCCAAACTCAAAGTTAGTTGTCTGCAATACTAAAAATAATATATCGATTCACCATTAGCAACGTAGACATAGAGAAATGAATGGAATGGCGACCAAGTATCGAGGTCATGCGACTTGGCGTCGCGAAAATCGAATCGTAAACAATAAATCTCCGAGGGCACGTCGAACACGATGCAAACGTGCTTCACCGCACTGCGCTCTTTTTCATATCTCTAGTACAAACAGAGTCGGCTATTTCTCACTCATTCGGTCACGCCTCAACCTCGTCCCTCTCCGGCTTCAACTTGTCTCTTTTCTCGTTGCATTGCGTTCCGTTTCTTTCCGTTTCTTTGCTGGGCTGGGCTGGGCTGGGAATGCAGCAGCAGCAGCAACAGCAGCAGCAGACCCCTCTCCTCGTTCGTATTTACTTTCTTTGTCATTCTAATTGCACAACTCATGCAAACGTTTATCTTCACAGCCAATCAGAACTGTTTTTTTTTTAAGTTTTAAACTCAGAATGGAATAGATATAAATAAACTAGGTTTTTGATTTAGGTAGTTCCTCTAGATGAGATATATGTGTATTTGTCGGTCACAAGTGCTAGACACAATTTGTTCAAACAACCGTCGTCATATGATGTGGCACCTGTTGAAAGTTCGGAAACGAAAACAAAGGCAAATGCGAATTGAGTCGAGTCGAGTCAACTCGACTCGATTGGTTTCGATTTCGCGAGTGATCAAAAACACAAGTTTTGAACACCTGGTCGCACGGTGATGCTTCCGCATTCATCTAGAATTTTGACTTCCTTTTTCTTTCTTTTCCTAAAAAAACAGTTTGCTTGGACTCATATGTTGCTCTCAGCGCACTCCTTTTGTGGTTTGGTGACCACCCACCTCACAATCAGCCAACAGATATGTCATTTTTTAAAGAATTCATGATGTGACCCATTTTCTGTTTTTTACATGTAAATATATGCGTAACGAATTTTTTTTTAATTATTTGTTACGAAAAAAATAAAAATAAAACGTGTTCCAAAAAAATTGCATTCTTCATTGAGACCAATAAAAGAATGTTTTTTTTTTCAAATTCTTCGCAATTTTCCACCTTTCTATAAACAAAAATCAAGCTTCTCATTCATTTTGAATTTCGTTGTTTGGTCAACATCTGAAGCAACTAATACACAAATAGCGTGAGCAGGATGATATCATTTTTTCTCTCCTTTCTTCCTGCTTATTTCACAATTCTGTTCTTTCAGACATTAGCTCTTATAGTAGTTTAGGTGCGGAGGATGTTAGAGGTTGATTTCATCAGCTCAGGACATCTGGAAGGCGTATTTAGTTTTACATGCTTTTCTTTTTCTCTCTCGTATTTGTGTTTCCCATTTCTCATTCGATTTTCACTCAAATCTGGAGATTAGCTTATTGCGTAGCCGTCTATTGACTAGTTTCTTATTATTTTTTCTTTATTTCTTCCAATTCTGGCCGAATCACTCACCGTAGGGCAGACCCAAACGCGCCCTTTCGCATTCTCTGCGTCTCCACATTGGCGTTCTGCCAAGTTTAGCAAAATTCATGCAAAAGACGCAGGAAATGCCGCCCAAAGCGCAATCCAAACAACTATTTTTTTTTCAAATTTTCAGCCGGATGGATTTAAATTTCCTACTGTTTTGTAGATAGCTTTGTGAACATTCCATAGAAAATTAAGAAATTCCAAAAAATCTAGCTGCAGCGCTTCGGAAAGCGAAAAGTGAAATCAGGCGTTGTGTAGAGAAGCTTTTTTATATGCGTTTGACGTTTCAAAAAAAAATAAAATAAAATAACTTGAACTCTTTTCTGTCTATAGCAACTGCAGTTTCTTCAATAACCTCAATTTTCTTCGCTTTTTTCGCTGTATTCATAAGATGCAACTTTGCCCGCATTGCTACAATGCAACCGCGCTCTACCTTCACGTATTAGAGAAGAGAGACGCAGAAATTCTTTGGCGCGAATTCTAACAAAGTCTGCAAACACCGCGGTATCACCATTCCAAAAATAAGTAATTTATTTAAGTCTGCGCATTTCTGCCAAAAAACCACTCGTTTTCAATGCAAGATCGTGGGCGGTGACACTGCAACTGCTTTTGCAATGCAAAAACGATGACGCTGTTCCTTTTTCCGCATTTTTCTCTCTTTCTTTGCTGCACTGGTCGACTGGCCGGCCGCAAACCTTTTTTCGGAAGAGAGTGAGTGAGTGGCCGCAAAGAAGGAAGTGGTACCAAGAGAGACTGGGGGACCCTTTCTGTGTTTTTTTTGCCCCCAACTTTTTGTTCCTTATGCAACGCCTTTTTTAGCTGTCTGATAGATAGATTGTGGTATTTTTCTCAGAAATATTCACTAGTCCATTTCACTTCTCCCCATTTTATATTTTCAGTACGGAGCGCTGTAAATTCGCTCCATTCTAAGTGGATGAGACGACCACATTGGCAACGAGAGAGTTCATAAAGTTGAGAGAGCGTGGCCGATGTTTTGCTCATAAGCGCGTTTTTTTTCTCTGAATCTCGCTCCAAATGCATGCGCAGTTCACTGTGCGATTGGAGCGAATTTGTAGCGCTATATACCGAGCATATTCGGCCGACCAGTAGTGGTAGTGAGCGTCGTTGGTCTTTTGTGAAACTTGCATTCACCATACATATTTACATACACAATTCCATTCGACTAGTCTTGTTCGGTTCGGAAAATAGCGAGAGAGGGTTCATGTTTCATTTTTTTGTGCTTTTAACTTTAAAGGACACTCAACGCCTATAGGCTGTACCTGCTCTTCTTTTTGCGGGAATACATACATAGTTGGATGAATTGAAATGAATGCAAATTCATTTTCATTTTCACATTCATATTCATATTCACACTTTAAAACACGATAGCACACTTTTCGAACAAGGAAAAAAGGTCACGTAGTGTCACCGCATTTTGCAAAGATAGATAGCATAGAGGCGCAGAGAGTGTCTGGCCAAGCCGGCCATTTTTTTGCTGCGGTCAGTCACAAAGCCAATGTCTTCTTTTATTTCTGTTTCAAAATTATTATAGTCTGTATAAAGCGCTGCAAATTCGCTCCAATTGAACAGCACCTGTAGTGAGAATCAGAAAAAAAAAGAGCGAAGCATCGGCCACGCTCTCTCAAATATCTGCACTTTCTCGTCGTCAACGTGGTCTAGTGGGAATGGAGCGAATTTGCAGTGTTCCGTACTGAGGATATTTCATAAAATTTTTTCTGTTTCTATAAAATTTTGCAATTTATTTATTTAAAGTTATTCTGTAGCCAGCTGGCTTAAATTTTATGCGTCAGCAAAATGTATTGTTTGCATAGTAAACCATTTTATTTACAAGTCAAACTTTTCATGCGGAATATTTCAGTGACTCAGCTTTCTTGCAAGGCGCTTAAATATTTTTTTTTGCTATTTAAATAGATTTCAAAAAAAAAAAACATTTTTAAATCAAAATTTCATATTTGACTGTTTCATAACTAAAACACAAATTTTTATAAGGAAGTAAATGGTTATTTTTTGATTACGTATCAAAATATGACCAAAAATTGTAGAAAAAAAACATGTCAGTGCCATACGTATACTCCTCTGCTGCTCACTTTTCCTCTTTTTCTCTCCCCATTCCTTTCTTTTTCCCTCTTTTTCTCATTCATTTTCTCATTTCATTTCCCAGCCGATAATGTTTCATGTGGGTGGAGAGTGAGAGAGGACTCCAGCGAGACGTTTCTCAATGATAACATATTAGGGTCTTCTGACAAAAATTACAATTCCAACCTTCTCCGTGTTCTTTCCTTTCCTTTCCTTTTCAGCCGCTTGCAGTCAATTCTCTGTCCACCCTACATCTTTCTCTCACTTTCTTTTTTTAAATTTTTTTTGCTGCACGCATGACATGACCGTATATGGTCGACAGTCTCGTGATAACAGCCAATAAAACTGGTCACTGTTTTCAGAAGCTCCCGGCAGCAGAAGTAGTCCAGTTGGGAAGTTCTTCAAAAAGAAGATGCCGCTGCTTTTTGGTAAAAGCCACAAATCGCCAGCCGATGTGGTGAAAAACCTTCGCGAAGCGCTTATTGCTGTGGACAAAGTTCCGGTAGATCTTATCGATCCAAAAGTATGTTTTTTATTTCTAGCTTGATAAGAACATAAAAACAACTCTGAACCGCCATGCTCGCTTTTCTCTCTGGCGGCTTTTGATTTTGTTTTGGTTTGACGCTTGACGCAACAAGATTTCTTTTACTTGACCCATGGTTTTGGTGTCAGACGTTTGAAGAAAAACAAGAAGAAAACTCATCTATTCTCAATTCTTTGTGAAAAACGTTTCTTCAGTTTACGTCAAAAAGTGTTTTCACCCAGGCTATAGAACATGAAAACGTCATTTTTCACCGGTTTTGGTCATTTTTTTTTGTTGTGAAAACTTTCACTTTGTTGGGTAGGCATTAGAGAATAAAAGAAGTAGAGAAACACTTTTTTGATGCGTACGTTGAGAGTGCAAACTATAAAAGTAAAAATGAAAATGAAAATGAAAACACCTCTGTTACAGGAGAAAAAACAGGAAAAGGCGTTGGAAGAAGTCAGCAAAAATGTGGCGATGATTAAATCATTTATTTATGGAAGTGATTCTGCAGAGCCAAGCAGTGAGCACATCGTCCAAGTGGCTCAGTTGGCTCAGGAAGTGTATAACGCAAATATTCTGCCGATGCTCGTCAAACTTCTTCCACGCTTTGAATTTGAATGCAAAAAGGATGTTGGACAAATTTTTAATAACCTGCTCCGTCGTCAAATCGGAACCCGATCCCCGACTGTGGAATATCTCGGAGCTCGTCCAGAAATTCTCATCCAGCTAGTCCAAGGGTATTTATTCCTGTCAGGGTGAATTATTTTTCACAAAAGTACCCAGTTTCCAGATACTCTTACAAGGATATTGCTCTCACTTGTGGAAGCATGTTGAGAGAGAGCATTCGCCACGACCATCTAGCAAAGATTATTCTTTACTCTGATGTATTCTACACTTTCTTCACTTATGTCCAGAGCGAGGTTGATCAGAAAGTATCACACAACGACCAATAATTTGTTATACAGGTTTTTGACATTGCTTCTGATGCGTTCGCAACGTTCAAAGATCTTACCACAAGACACAAGGCAATCAGTGCGGAATTCCTTGATGCCAATTACGACACGTTTTTTGGTAAGGAATAAATGACATTTGAAATATGTGATATGTAATTTAACTCATATTCAGCCCAGTACCAAAATCTTTTAAACTCGAGCAATTACGTCACTCGCCGTCAATCATTGAAGCTTCTTGGAGAGCTTCTTTTGGACCGACACAATTTCAATATAATGACCAAGTACATATCAAATCCAGACAACCTCAAGCTCATGATGGAGCTGCTTCGTGACAAAAGCAGAAATATTCAATACGAAGCATTCCACGTGTTCAAAGTATTTGTGGCAAATCCAAACAAACCGAAACCAATCTCCGATATTCTGAATCGTAATCGCGAGAAACTGGTGAGTGGAGATATTTTTTAAACAACAATTCAAATTAAAAAACAGTTTTCAAATTTTAAAAAATTCTAAATTAAAAAAAAAATTAAACATAAAAATTTTAAAAAACACGACTCACTGATAGATTTCTATTTACAATTACCCTCCCGTATTTTTTTCCCAAAGGAGCGCAGAAAAAATTAATACATTAAAATTAACCAGGCCACACGGCACCCCAGCCTTCCAAAATTTTTTCTACCTGGCGCATTTTTAAAACCCTAAGGCTCGGTCATTTTCTGACAAAAAGGCCTCGTTTTTGAATTAAAAGGATGGTGTCATCCTGAATAATCAGATAATGATTCGAAGTTCTCAAAAAAGTAAATTTTCGAGTGAAAAAATAATTTCATTATCCTGCGAACTTGGTGGCGCATGATGACGGGGGAGGCGTGGGCCATCATAAAAAATCAATCTAAAATATAAAAAATATTACAGGTCGAGTTTCTTGGTGAATTCCATAACGACAGAACGGATGACGAACAGTTTAACGACGAAAAAGCCTACCTTATCAAGCAAATCCAAGAAATGAAATCATCCCCAAAAGAGCACAAGAAAAAGAAGGAAGGTGACCAACATGGTGCACCACAGCCAGTTATTGGAAATGAATAGAATTTGAAATTACTTTTAGGTGTTACTGACAATAGATTTTTGAAAAAAAAACATTTTGTGACGACAGTTAGTCTGTCTCCATTCAAATTCCTTCTGTAATATTCCAAGAGATTCACAATTTGCCGTCATTCATGTTTTACCATATTTAGTGGTTATGCTCCTGATTATTGTATAATCACAGTTTTACTTTCAAACTGCACATTGTATTTTATCAACATTTTTTGTACTTGGAAAATCCATTTCTGTTTCCTGTGCATCCTATACTCACAATTTGGCTTTTTCTCTCCAGTTTTCCATCGAATCATTCACTTTTCTTCGCGTCCAATTCATTTAATTCATGTTCAACATAACTTAACTTTATCAAACGCTTTTTCCTCAATATTTCGCTTATTAATATCGTTTTATTTGTTCTTTTTTTTTTCTTTCAAATTTCCCACCCAACCGAGTAGAGATTATAGGGTATTTTCCGAAGAACAACATCACATTTCCATCCCCGTTTTTCGGAACTCGTATTGTTTTAAAATATTTTTATTTTTCTTTCATTTTTACAATTTTGTAGGTTGGTCATGGCATATCCGGCTTGCTCATATTAGATCGATTCAATCACATTGGTTTTTTTTTACAGCTATGCAACTTTTCCCTTTTTTCCCTTTCTGGTCATGCGCGTTTTTGAAATATTTCGTAGCATTTTTTCTTTACGTTCAAACATGTTCATTTACAGTTGCTGTGCATTTTTATATGATTTTGAATGTCTTGATTGAATTATTTCAATAAATGTGGAGAGGGGAGATCAAAGCAAACAGTAGTGAGCACACTAACTGCTCAATTTCATGTCGTCCACTCGATGACAATGTTTCTCCGACTTTTCATTATTATCGTATTTTTTCTTAATTATAACTTTTCTGAATGTAGTAAGGCGGAATATAATTTGTACAGGTTATTTTTAATACCATTTGTGAAAATGAATTCAAAAAGTTATACTTCAGAGACATTCTCAATGGTTACCTAAAATTAGTAAGGCCTGTCAGATATCCACGTCAAGTACTCAAAGTCAATATGAAAGTTTTTCTGCAGCAAATTCTAAATTTAGTGAGTGACCTTGTTCACTTGCCCATTTAAGGTCAAATTAGTGATCTATTGAGAAGATTATAGGACGGTCAGAATCAAATAATTGAAGTGAATGCGTGGCTAAAGTTTGTCTGGATGGATTATCGTCTACAGTGGGATCCACTGAAATACGATAACATTACCAGTATTCGATTTGCGGGTGGAGAAAATCAAATCTGGCGTCCTGACATTTTACTTTATAACAGTGCCAGTGAAGACTTTGATTCTTCTTTCAAATCCAATGAGGTTGTATACAATACAGGTGAAGTGAATTGGATACCACCTGGAATTTTTCGAGCTAGTTGTAAAATGGACATAACGTATTTTCCATTTGATGATCAAGTTTGCTATTTAAAGTTTGGATCATGGACTTATCACGGATTGGCGCTAGATTTGAGTATTATCACGGAAGAAGAAGAGGACGGTTAGTTTGAAAAACTTTAAAAAAAAAACAGAAGTAGGTTTTGAATGGTTTAGAACTGGCTATTGATTTATCAACTTATACACCAAGTGGTGAATGGCATTTGACAAAAGCACCAGCTGTTAAGGATGTGAAGTATAACTCTTGTTGCAAAGAACCCTATTCTACAGTTACATTTTACATGTTTTTAAGGTGATTAACTAATCTTTTGAAATAATCTATAATCACATAATCCATTGATACAGACGGAGAACCCTGTTCTATTTATTTAACATTATTCTTCCATCGCTACTGATCTCACTCATGACACTAATGGGTTTTTGTCTACCTGCTCATGACATGTCGGAAAAAATTGGCTATCGTAAGATTCTTGTAAGAGTTTTAGAATAAAATAACTCTCAGAAACAACAATCCTCCTGTCAATTTGTTTTTTTGTAACTATAGTAAGTGAAATGACACCGCCAACATCGGAATCTGTACCATTGCTGGGTAAACTTGGATTAAAAAAAAAAAGAAAACAGAAAACTAAAAAATTCTTTCAGGAATGTTTTTTTCCTCATTGACACTGATCAGCTCGGTGTCCACCGCGTTTACCATTACGGTGTTAAACTTTCGATATCGTCAGGTCCAGAATATACACATGCATCCTATTTTCTTTAAAGTTTTTCTAATTTGGATTCCCTGGTTGTTGCTGATGAAAAGACCGGGTGTATATTATAAAAAACGAAAAGCAACAACGCAACCAAAAGAAGAAATATCGTTTTTTGAAAACTGTGAAGACGATGTAAATAATCATGATTTTGTTCTCAATTTATTCGTAAAAATTTAAATTTCAGTGTTGCCCAAAATTTCCAACCCCCGATTATAACTATTCAGTTTCTATCGACAGCGCCGACACACTTCCATTGCCGCCACGTCCTAAACCACTTCTCAAAAAGATGCATAGGTTTGTCTTAAGTACAAAAAATAACAATAAAACATAATTTTTTAATCCCAGTGTCCCCGCTGAGCATCTCCGTTTGGACCGAAAAGTTGGTGATGGAATTCTAAAAAGTCAACGACGTCCGCTTATTCTAACTAAGAACGCCAATAAAAGCCGTTCATTACGGGATCGACGCTTTACTCAGTTTGAGAAATACATCAAGAAGTGTATCGAAGATGCCAAGCTTAGAAGTGAGGAAAAACAACCCTTTTTCACTATAAAGTATACTTGGTATAAAGCGAGGCAAACTCGCCCCCTTCGCACAGTGGAGGATGCTGCCACGTTGGCGACGAGAGAGTGCAGAAAATTGAGAGAGCGTGGCCGATTTTTCGCTCTGATTTCTCTGAACCTCACTTCAAATACATGCGAAACTCATTATTCGATTGGAGCGAGTTTGCAGCGTTTTATACCGAGTATAAAAACAATTGATCACGATTTATATTTCTATTTAGAAAATTCCACTTACTCAACATATTCCATGATGATCATCACGTACTATCGGCACATTGACGAAATGCTAAAACTTTTGAATAAAAGATTGGACAGACAAAGGAAATATCTATTCAAGCAGGAAGATTGGAAGTTTGCTGCTATGGCTTTAGATCGTTTGTGTTTATTACTTATTACAATTCTCATTATTGTTTGCCTTTTTGGAATGTTTCTTTCCACACCTCATTTTGAACCTTAGTCTGTTTTATTGTTTAAAGGGGGTGCCAACTTTTTGGGGAAAGTGGCTTAAAATATACTCTTGGGTGGGGGATTTACGAAGATCACATTGAAATCGCACAAAAAAATTTCTCTTGTAATTTTCCTCGTTTTTTTCATCGATTTTCGATAAAACATGCTCTAATCGCTTAATGAAATTTTAGATAATCGCGAAAACACATTTTAGTCATATAGTCGGCGAATACATCATCAACCTCGCTCTACTGCAAAATTCTTGTAAAACAGTGTTGAACTTGCAAGATTAACTCGAATTATAGTTTTTATACTTCTTTTCAACGGAAAACAACGTATCTACGACGAGTTGCAGTTAAAATTTGATTTTTCGCTTCAAAACAGGCGCACTACACTGTTGAAAAAAGTGCGGTAGAGCGAGGCTGATGATGCATTCGCCGCGTATAAATATCGAAAAATCGATATTTGCCTGTTGTTCGATTCAACGTTTTGTATGTATTCTGGTGAAAATTTTTGTTCAAATGTAACAGTTACAGATAAAAGAGTGAATTTAATGCGGAAGTGAGCAGGAAAACGGGAAAAAATTAAAAGTATGAGAATTTTGTTCCGAATTTGTTTTATCGTTACTTTTGTGATCAACACGCGTTAACTTTCTATTTTCAAACACGAAATGATGTTTGTACATTATTTCCTCAAGATTAATGCAAAAAAATGCGAGAAAGACGGGAGAAAAATGATGAAAAAAATGGCGTTTGAATTTCCCGCCAATTCGTGTACTCCACGTGGTGTTCTATTTTTTTGTTGTAAAGTTCGCCAAAAATCAGAAAATTTTTTTCGTTCGATTTCGATGTGATATTCGTAAATCCCCTACCCAAGAGTATATTTTAAGCATCTTTCCCCAGAAAGTTGGCACCCCTTTTAAATACTGTTTTTTTAATCTTTTTGGTTGTTCTCACAAGAAATAAATTTTATTAATAACAAGCCTTCTGCGCTGTTCTGTGCCGATTGGCGTGAGGATCACGGGTTTAGATTATGTCTGTAGAATTTCATGTCTAAATAGCTAGGGCGAGTTTCAAAGGTATTATCTGGCAAAATATTAATTTCGCGCTCTACCGATGACGCGAGGCATGTTGGACAGTCGGTACTACGGTGCCGTGGTTGGTTAATGAGTTCCATTTCGCAAAGGCGCTCCATTTCAGACACTACTTCTATCTCGAGGAGTTCTTATTCGTTACATTTCTGTTCCGCAGAAGCACCAAACAGTCAGTAAAACTAAAAGTTTTAAAACTCTAATAAAAAAACACGCATATTCCGACAGTAAGCTTCTTTGTATAAAAAAAATTCATTGTTGCACGGAAGAGAAAAATCATTGGCGGAAAGAAGTTTGAAGCGATAAAAAGAAAAAGTAATCATTTGATAGAACAAAAATCAAAACTAAATTGTGGAAAACGTGGAAAACTGTTGTCGGGATATAAATGATACCCGAGAGAGTCCAAGATGAACAAAAAATAAGCAAAAGAGAAGTTCACACCACACATGGAAAAAAGTGTTCTCATTGTTTTGGGTTGCAAACTGTTCTCTGATTCAGAAAAATTTGAAAAATTGGAAGAATGACATACGGTTTTTCGAAGAAATGGGATACAATATTGCTTCAGGTGAAATGCTAGGAGAAAATCGGGATTGACCTTAAAATGTCATACGGGGAAACAAAAAATATCTAAAGGAGAAAAGGAAATGTTGTTGTAGAGAAAATGAATACAATTTTTTAGTGACTGACAGAAGAAATTTTGATTCTATTGATTTGGAGACTTTTGGTAAAATCCCCGAGAGAAGTAAAATGAAAAAGAAAGTCAGTCAAAATTGAAAACATAATTTCACCGTAGCGGAAATCGGAATGAATTGAAACATATAATTCAGAGAATTTTCAGAACATAAAAATCGGCACTGAAAACGCTTTTGGGCACAAAGTGGGGGAAATTGAGAAAGGTACATTTCAGTTTGTCAGGGGAATAAGTAGAGATGACCAAATGCAGACTTGTAAAGTTTGTTGAGAGTTGTTTTTGTTTTCTATTTGAAATTATTTGTGTTTAATTTTCAGATTAGACAAGAACATAGAGAATTTATGAGTCGATGGAATCTTTGACGAGCTGTGGTACTTTTGCTTTTTCTTCAGTTGGCCCCTCCGTTGTAATGTGTGGTATTTGGTGTTTCACCTGAAACACCAAAATTATAATTCTTTACAAAGTTCAAACTGTTCTATTCTACATATTCGGTTCCATCATGTATGGACTCTTGAGATAACCAACTTACCGCCGATCCGTCGTTGTCCGCCACGAGTCGCGTCGTCTGTTGATGGTTCATGTGCCCGTGGCGCATGAACGTTGGCGCCGTATTCTGATGTGACCTGAGAAAAATTATCATGTTATGTGCGACAGACTAGAAAATGTGAAAAACGTTCCAAGTGTTAAATTATGTTTCTGTTTTGTGTGAACCAAAATCAAAATAGGTTATAATAAAACAAGTTAGATTGCTTGTAGAAGAAACAAATACAGAAACACAATAACACACGATGCATAGATAAGTATTTCAAATTGTGCTCGTGCTAACAATTAGTATTGTATAGGCAAAAGCAGAAGCCAAGAAATTGTGAATGTGTAAAATTTTCGAATGGCAGAATAGTTACTGGAATGTTGCACTTTCCAAATAAATTTGATGAAAAGTCATCAATTTAATAAAAGGCTCTGTGACGTTTTGAAATAAGACATTTCGAAACTGAGACGTTTTGAAATTAGGATGTCTCGAAACTTTAGTGCAAGTTTTCGTCACCGTGTTCGCGACAAGAATGACAAAATCCGGCCAAGGATAAAATAGTTTGACGAATATTTTACCGGTAAATTCGGAAAATTCGTCAAAATTCACCGGGAATTTTAAAATGCACCAATGTTTCGAAAGAACCCAGTTTCGAAATAGCAGGTTTCGAAATGTCTTGTTTGCAAATGTCCCGGAGCCAAATATAACAATGTGTCTAAAAGTAGAAAAAAGTGTCATGCTATTTTGGTTTGTTTGACAACAGATTGAAAAACAGGATCACAAAGTAAAACAAAAGTAAAATTCATCATGCTTTGTTTCTTAATTTTAAAAATATTTAGTGTGACACTAACCAAACTTGGCGTGAGTTTTGAAAAAAAAAGCTTCCTAGTTTGAAAAACTATCAGCCAGCTAGTTGCACAAAAATGAAAAACTGAACATAAAAATAGGATAGATAATGAATGAAATTTTGCGTTCATGTTTCCCACCTTCTCCTGTCGGATCCGTCCTCTAAAATAAAATAAAAATTGTTTTTGATAATGTTGATTATCTGATTTTGATTTAGTAAAAAAAGTAATTGCCAACCCTGATAGTTGTTTAATAAATGACACCCCAAAATTGGATTGAATAAAGAATGATAGTGAGAGTTAGTTTTTCACACGTTAAAATCACTTCACACGTGATAGTTAGATGATGTTCAAACTATTAAATTATGAAACACTGTAATGTTAATTCTATAGAAAACTGTTGCACCTGTGATGATTCCTTCCCATGTAGCTGCTGTTCACATCGCTTCGCACTGTTGTCAACATGTCATCGTTTGTGGTCTGTGTGTTGTTGAATTCTCGTTGACTTTCTAACTGAAAATTAAAAATACTTGATTTATGGAAATGCTCTAGAATTTGATCTACCTGATAATCGCCATATCGTCGTCGTGGCTGATTGCGGCGGCTACGTCGAAAGCAGAACACAAAAAGGTATATCACCAGAACAATGTATCCTGAAATTAGAAGCTATTTCATTCGTTAAATCCATTCTACTATGTGTGTATTTTCTGTCCATTTCTCATCAATAAATCATATTATTGCACTAAACCTAAACCCAGATGAGCTTCAAATGTGCAAGGTTGATTTACGACTTTAAAACAAGATCGAGCTATGGATCTGCTTCCGATGAGCTGAGCCCTACAACAACCCCATGTTCAAGTATCTGATTTCATATGCTCCTCCGGGAGCCGTGTTATGAAACAGGGAAAGGAAAGGAGAGACGTGAAGGAATGAGAAAGCAGAAAGCAGACAACTTATTTATAGAAAACTACATTATCTCAGGAAGGGATGCCGAATGATGATTATGGAAATGTGAATGAATGAATGAAATGAAGTGAAAAAAAAAGAAATGAGAGCATATGGAATGTTTTTTCTGTTTGTTTTTTTAAGTCCACAATTGTATTTTTTCCGGGATATTTTTATTATGTTTTTTTTTAGTTTACCGGTAACAGTGAGAGCAATGAAGCAAATTCGCATGTCGTTGAGATATGAAGCAACATCGTGAAGATCGTCAGCCATTCGGATGAACTTGTACGATTCGCTGAAATTATTTGGATAAATGAACTGAGTATTTTTTAAGTAATTAACACCTGGAAAATTAACTTTGTTTTTTTTTCTATTTTTTTGATTACGGACAAGACAAGCAGACAACAAATCACAAATGGGACAAAACAACAACAACAACAACAACAACAAAAAAACCGCAACAAAAAAGGAAACCAAGACAATGACAAACCTTTTCTCGATAACCTCGTACAAAATTTCCTGCATGACTCCTTTCGATTTTTCTATTTCCATGTTCGGACCCATACTCATTCATATGGCAAGTAAAGTCTCTTGAAATCAGCAATTTTGCCAAACTCAGACATGGAAAAGCACAAAAAAAATTGTATTTTTCCAAGCTTTGTCTGTTCTTGAAAAGTCGGCACTTTCAAATGAAATGAAATAAAAAGAGAAGAAACAAAAATATGGGAGGAAAAAGAATGGGCTGATTGAGGTTGTAGTTCACTAATTATCAACTTGCGCATGCGCATAATTGCGCTCCTTCAACACTGGCGATTTGCTCGTCTCATTTGCGCATCAACAACTTTTGTACGTTACTAAAAAGAAGAAAAAGAAGAAGAAGAAGGAGGAGGAAGAAATGAAGAAATAAAGGCGGACACTATGAGTCTGAAGGAAGGATAAATAGGCTCAAAAATTATAACTTTTTTCTTTATTAAATGAAAACGTTCTTTTCAAAAAATTACTGCAAGTACCAGGTCTAACAAAACATACAAAAAATATTCGCAAAGTGACACAGAAAAGAATTTTCAGTGTCCAGAAAACGCGACCCTTGGGAGTTCGCGCAAATTCAAAAAGAAAAGGTCTTATTTAAAAAGAAAAAAAAAAACGTTTTCTAGGGTTAAACGAGGACTGAACAAATAAAAAAAATACTGTGATTGTCATGGAAAATGTTTGGCCTAAAAATTTTGTCATGAATTGCTCAAAAGTCAGTTTTTTTTTCAACAAAAAAAAATTGGAAACCGAAAAATGAAAACCGAAAAAACGGATAACCTTGTACCTAACGTAACCTAAGGCGCAACACGAAAATGAAAAATGAGCAAAAAGCTTTTTGAGGTTAGAGTGCGAAAATGTCACATTTTGTTGCGGCAAGAATAATGAGAGAAGGATAAATGATGTTCGGCGGGAGGAGAGGATCTTCTTTCGGACCTCTCGCATATCCAACCGGGAGTTTTTCCTGCTTCTGGCGCCGTCTTCGTCTCATCTTGCCTTTTCTCTGCGATTCGCTCTCAAATCGCACTCTCTCGACACTTTGAACCACAAGTTTTCCCCCTTCAGATTTTCCTGTTTTTACGCGATCTATTGCTCATTTATTCTCAAATTTCGTCGCTGGGCTAGGCGCTCCCGTCGAGACGACTCGAGCTCCTTCTTCATCTTTTTTCTTTATTGCTTCTTCTTCTCCTTCTTCTTCTTTTTCGACTCGAGGTCGATGATATGGCAAGGAAAGGAGAACACAGGAGGATAATAAAAAAGCTTCTAAGCGTGAAACAGGATTCTTTTTCTGATTTTTTTTTTGTCTACAAGGTTTTGGAACGAAAAAAAGAATTTGTAGGAATTGCGCACTTTTGAAAATTACCGATTTCAGAAAATTAAAAACCAGAGGCTGTGTTCATGAATATTTACCATATGGTGAATAAAACAAATGAATTGGGTTTTGGGCTGAAAAAAAAGTAATTTTATTAATATTGAAACAATCACGGATCGATTATAGGGATATGACCCAAAACCGATTATTTTTTTTATTTACTGTACGCTAAACAGGCATGAATACGGCCTCAGAACTGAAAGATACCGTAAAACATGAAATAAAAAGCAACGCCAACTTTTATTTATTGTAGATGGCGGACTGAACCCGAAACGGTGAATGCGTCCCTGGAACAGTTTCTAACTGAGATTGACTCGTTGAATAAATATGAATTTTTTTTTGCCGAAATTGTAAAAAAAAAAATCAATTTTGGACATTGAGCGACCAAATCGATTGAGAAATACAAAAGTTATTAGCGATTTGATAAAAATAACTGAAAATTCACGTTTTCAGAAATTTCAAAGCAAAAGTGTGAATTTTCATTTTCTTTATAGATAGCTTTGTAAACACGATTAAAAAAAATATTTCAAGCGCCGAATCGCCCGGAAAAGTTGAAAAACGACTGGTAAGTGGAAATTCGAACTTTCAGGCCTATTTCCTGGCTAAAAGCTACGGATAATGAAAAAATCTCATAGGCAGAGCTGAAAAATGCAAATTTTCAAAAACTACTGCTTGCTTAAATGCAAAAAATTTGCCTGGAAAATATCCAGAAGTCAATTAATTCGAAAGTGCCGACTTTTATTAATTTTAATTTTCACAGAACAAAAAAACATATGAACTGCCAGGAAAAGCGACGGCGGTCCAAACAAGTGGATATTCGGGGGTATTGGCGCTAGGGGCGGTCTCAGAAACGGCAAGAATAATTGATGCAATGCAAACAAATCAGATTGCTTCTACGGCTACTTTTACACTTTGCGCGCGTCCCTTCTTGAGCTGCATCGTAAATTCACTGTTTTTAAAGGCTACCACCTCTAATAGACTGTAACTTAAATAATTAGTTTGAAAATAAGGATTTACGCAAATCAATTCTACTACGTGAGTTTACGAGTTAGAAAATAGAAAATGTGGGCGAGTCAACTCCAAGGTGAACAGGTGAAATTGAATATTTTAATTAAGTTATCTGAATTTATAATACGTTTACATGATTAAGTGACTACCACGGACAACATCAAACAACCCAAAAACAATATTTCACAACTCATGCACACTTTACAACACGGTGATATTTAAGTTTGCACTTTTTCAATTTGTGCATATGTATTTTTAAACGTTCTGTATGTACAGATTCTTAGAATACATTTCAAAAAAAGTTATGGGTTTCCTAGCGTAAAAATGCCTACCGTAATTTTTATCACTTTTTGCAACAAAAAAAAATCAATAGGCTTGCAAAAAAAAAACTCTCAAAAAAGTGGAGATTTAACACTTCTGGGTACGGTAGATTTTCAAACATTTCTGGTTTAAAGACGCAAAAAATCATTTTTTTTTTTGTCACGCTCATAATAAACGCGTTAAAACACCAAAAATTAAATTTAATATTATGTGATCACAAGCGAAACTTAGTTACGACGCTCTGATGTTCCGCAGGTCAGGTCTCACAGTAAAAACTGCACTGTGTTTATCGGGCTTTCGGACGTTTCGAAAGTGTGGCGTTTCGAAAATTTTTCTGCATTTTGTCGTTGTGGTGTTTGCACACAATCATTTTTTCCAAAGTTTTTCATGGAATTTACCTTATGGGGTTATTCACAAAACCGGAAAAAAATGAAGAAAACGGAAAAAAACTTCGGGAAAAATCGGAGAATGCTCCGATTGACCTGAAATTTCGGGAAAAATTGGAAAAAATTCTCCTGTACACGCTCACAAAATTTTGGACCGAAATATCGATTTTAAAAATTATCGATTTTTTCCTGAAAATTTTTAAAATCGATATTTCGGTCCAAAATTTTGTGAGCGTGTACAGGAGAATTTTTTCCAATTTTTCCCGAAATTTCAGGTCAATCGGATCATTCTCCGATTTTCCCAAAGTTTTTTTCCGTTTTCTTCCTTTTTTTCCGGTTTTGTGAATAACCCCATTAGAAACACTTTTTTTGAATATTGGTCAAATACCGCGACGACAAAATGCAGAAACGTTTTTGAAACGTCTACTTTCAAAACGCCTGAGAGCCGTTTATTGTAGCTGAAATACATTCACAACATTGGAGCGCTGTAACGGGATTTTACTCGTGAACGCAGATTAATAATAATTTTTCAATGGTTTTAAACAACCATTGCCCAATTACAAACCTATATTCCGGCGGTCGATAAAAATCCATTTTATTCAGAAAGTGCGACAGTTTGGATAGCTGAAGAGAAAACAATTTTTTGAGGATAAAAAGTAAACACGAGAAGACGTGGTGAGAATCAGAGGCTCGCGCAGAACTTCCGATTTGGATATCCGCTGCTGATGAAGATGAGCGGTGACGGTGACAGTGAGGAAAGGGAAATACCAAAACGGAATGGAAACGTGGTAAGAGAGCCTAATTATTATTCTAGTGTGATATTAAAAGTGTTTAGTACTTGGGCAGTAAAAGGACAGCGTGTTTTGTATGTATGTACGTTAAGGAGGAAGTAGGATTAAGAAAATTGGAAAAAAAAATCAATACAAATATTAAAAAGGACAATTTACAATCATAATCAATAACCTTGATTTTATAGGCCCACCTCGTATTTCAAAAAACAGAAAAAAAGAAAAGTAAAAAGTAGAAAATGCTGATTGACGTGGATTAATTTTTAGCTATTCAAACTATTTGCTATTTCGTTTTGATGTCCGTCCCACAACAAGATGCCAACAATATAGAAAGATTTTGGGTAAGGATAGTAGAAAAAGAAGAAGGACATACATATGTAAGACGCTGATTGGTTTGACGAGTTTCAAGCAGAAATTGCATTCAGTTTGATTTGGAATGCGAGAAGAAAAGCAAACCCCAGAGAAGAGGCTTCACAACTGATGGGATAACTCGACAAAAAAAAACCAAAAGTGCAACCAATTTGGACGTGGTTTGATATAAGAGGGGACAATGATGATGTGCTGTGATTCGAGTATCCCGTAAGTAAATGAGGGGCTTGAGAAAGGCACTTCTTTTCTTTTCTTTGTTTTTTTTCCAATTATTGATGTTCTATCTAATAGATGCTCAAAAAAAGTTCTTCTACTTTTCCACCAGTTCTTCAAAATTTGTTTTGTTTCAAGCACCTCAAAAAATGATGTGGAAAGAAAGTGCAATCAGCAAAGTCCAGCAGCTTCTTCTGCCGACCGAAAACAGCATTTAGACAATTTGCGAATTGGAAAAAAGAAAATGAAGAAAATAGGATACTTTATTGGAAGGAAAGATAACGAGGTTATCTATCCGGCTCTCAGTTTTTTTTTTTGGAAAAAGCCAATTCTACATACGGAACGGATCCCATGAAAAGCAGATGACGAGAAAAAAAAACAAAGCAGAGTGTTGATGAGGTGTGAACGCGCGCACATTTCGGTTGTTTTTTGGTTGTTTATAGAAGCAAAAGGCAAAATAGTGAGGCAAAGAGGACCACGCAAGTGTGAAATTGACAGACAGAGCTCCCACCAGCACACGCACAGAGAGCTGATATTCACTCCGTTCTTCTTATTCTTCGCCTTAAAATGAGTATGGGTCGCTAAAAAGGCGAAAAACGACACCACAAAGGAATGTTTGGGAGGAGGTTGGGAAAAGTGAGTGAGAGAGAGAGAAAAAAGAAAGCGAAGAAGCGATGTGCCGTATTCCGTTCCCAATTCTGAATCAGACAAAGAGATGTGAAAATTCGCATGATTAAGAAAAGGATATTCTTTTTTTTTTTTTGTCATTTTCCCCGAATTTCGCACGGAAAAATATCTCAAAACACGAAAACGAGCTCTTTGAAAATTTATACTTTTTTGGAACTTTTTCTAATTTTATTATTTTGCAGAGTGTAAACATCTTGCATGTCAGGCGCGTTCTAGTACATGCCTGTTGGCATGGTGTCAGGAATTTGGATAATTAATATTTACGGAGATCTGCCGACGAGTCGGCAGAAGTAGTACGATCGGTGCATTAAATGCTTTTCGGGGATTTTTGTCAAATAAAACGTTTGAGTGGTTTTTGAGTAAATTCCGTTTTTCAAATGTTTGTTTTTAAAAAAGTTTTGCGCTTTCTCCAATGAAAAAGCAGAAAAAAACTTTTTTCGCACCGATCGTAACTTATGACAAAATCGTGGCGAGATCAGCGAACTTACAACTTGCCGTGAAGTTTCACTGCGCCACAAATACGTAATGTTTCTCCTTTTTCTCAAAGTGAGACACGACGTGCTAGACACAATGAAAAATCAAACGCGCACTGTCGCATTTCTCTGCGTCTCCACAGTGACGTTCTTTAATTTATACGTGAAATGAAATAATTTGGAGACCAAAATGAAAATCGCATAGGATTGAGTTCAGCTGAGCGCGTTTGACCATTTTGGCGGGCCGACAATAAACGAATACAAGGTGGGTGGAGACGCAGAGACACGAGAAATAGCGCCAAAAAATTCGCTTTCAAAAAATTTCCAAACACGTAGTTCCGAACATGCCGAATGTAAAAAAATGTTTTAAAAAATGTTTTAAAAAACTGTGTTTTTCACTTTAAAAAAATAGCAAAAAAAATTACAGAAACGACATTCCAAATTTACACCGCGCGCATTGTTTAGAAAAGTATCCAAAAAAACGTTAATCGATAAAAAATTTTTGCAGTAAGGCAGACAGCTCAGAACTACGTGCTTATTTACACACTACTAGAAAACAAATAATTGAAGATGAAAACATTCTGCTAGGATTTTCAAGAACTTTTTTTGGGAATAGCCCATGTGAAAATTGTTCTGGAAGAGAGGACCAGATTTCTGTTCCTCTAAAACTCTTACGCTTAGTCGGGAATCTTTCTTCTTCATCTAAAAGGAAACAACGGTCTTGATGAACTTTCTGAATTGTAAGGGACGAAATCTGAAGAGGGCTTTGACCTTACGTTAGCAGCGGAAATTCTGACACACTTGAGAGCACTTCATAAGATTTCATAGTTCGGACCTCTCTATTCTAGTTTTCTGCACGCTTTCCGGAATGTAATTTTCAGGATAAAAAAAGGAAGAAGAAGTAGAAATAATGAAAAGAAACAACGCGTGTAGGGAGAAGTATGTACATGTAATTTTCAGGGTGTGGGAACTTTGTCACAACTCTTACTTTTTTTTGATGACATACATACTTGAAATGTTGATAAATTATTAAAACAAGGATCAAGTGATTTTCGAAAATTTCACCCTTTACGTAGATAGTGGCGTTTGGCTCTTTCTTTTCGTAGCCTATCATTTTGCAGGAAAGATATGATAGATACCAACGTGCAAATAAAATATTTCCTTGTGCTTTTGTCTACCAAGCAACATTGAATATTGCAATTAGTCAAGACTCCAAAAGAGAAAGAAGAATACGACGAAGATGATGAAGTTTCTGGCTTGTTATTGTCTTCAGAATGCTAATTGTGAGAAAGCCAATTTTAATCAAATAATGACACTTGCGGAGAGCAAAACCACCCGAGCCAAAACGAAGACACATATTATTGAAAATGTGAAGTGGGAGGAGGAAAGTCAATAAGATTTGATAGGAGGCCAGTGAAAACAAAACACATCTCGATAAAAAAGAAAACATTTAACGAGGCAAAAAAATAACAGCTCGTTAGTTCCAATCACTAAACTTATGCCATGCGCCCGTATTTTTATTTCTCTTCACTGCTCATTGGAGCCTTCCGACACACAAAATTAAGACAATTGATAGATGAAGAATGATGTCT
The DNA here is from genome assembly GCA_963572235.1 of Caenorhabditis japonica. NCBI lineage: Eukaryota > Metazoa > Nematoda > Chromadorea > Rhabditida > Rhabditidae > Caenorhabditis > Caenorhabditis japonica. The sequence continues at coordinate 5,667,532 of OY754347.1, read as the reverse complement.
TCAACATGGAGGTCTCCTCCGCAAGTGTTGAACTTTTTGTCTACGTCTTTTCTATGTGCACAATTGTTTCCATCAATAATTTCTGTTTTTCATTTTGCTTCGCAACAATTGCCAATCAGTCGGAAGGAAAAATTATGAAAAAGATGCATTTTGAGATGGACTCTACAAATTTCAGGCAGAAAGTAGAAACGAAAGTTGAACTACTCTCATAAAATATGTACAAAAGTGCAGTACTGCTCATTTACTTTTTTTTTCCGATCGCATGCATATGCTGTTACATCAGAAATTTATAAGTTTGGAGCGGTGCTAGGGTCCCAATTGTGATTGATGACCCGAGACCAATCGGAAAAAAAAAGTTTCGGGAATCTCGGGCCCGTCATAACGAAAAATAGCAGTCTGCATTCGTCATGTTGATTTCAAAAAAAAAAAATTACAAAACGAGAACTGTCATACCAACAAAAAAAAAGAGTTCATAATGTTTGAGCACTAATTCTTTAAATTTCAGACCAAGCGGAGCATTCTCCGCATCTTGGCACAACAAATAGTGAAAACAAGAGTTCTCAGCACAAACTGGAATGGAAAATGAAATTTAGGACGGAGAATAAAGGCGAGAACAAAGCGACAGGCATCTTGTCACGTCAACGAGTTTGAGACGTAGCAGGATGATTTGACAAAAGCACATTCTCGGTTCCTCACCACAAGTGTTCGGCACCGCATAAACACCAGTATCCATTCTTGCCATTCGCCGACGGGCAGATGAAATGATAGATTTCTGGCGAATTCCTATTCTGGTTTTTGTGGAATCGGCAGATGCAGAAGCACAAGAAGAAGAAGAAAGAAGCCGGAAGGACTTGGAGCTCTGTGACAACAAAAAAGGACGGGTGCAATGAAGAATGAAGAAAAAGAATGAAATGATGATAGCTGCAACAGAATAGAGACAATGGGAAAGCCGGGAGTATCTTTTCCACTTCTCGGAATCTCCCTAAGCAAGTGGATGACGATATTTGATATGAATTATTGATACTCCTTTCTTTTTTATCTAACAGTGTTTTGCAAAGTGTTTAAAAAAGTGAGTCATTTTTAATATTCTTGACAAACGCTAGGATGAATTGTGGTTTAAAATCATTCTTTAACACTGGCAAGACATTGAACGCCAGAAGTCGGAGAACGCTCCGATTGACCTTAAACACCTTGAAATAGAGTAAAAATACTCCCGGACATTTCCAAAAAATATATCGATTTTCCTGAAAATTTTAAAAATCGATAATTCGGTCTAAAATTTTTTGGGCACGTTTGGCAGTATTTTGACATTATTTTGCAGTTTCAGTTCTATTGGAGCATTCTCTGAGTTTTTGCACATTTTTTTGCTATTATTAACCCCAATAAATTGATTTTTTTTGGGCTGACTGTTGGTGCGTCTCCGCATAGCTCCGCGCCTCGAAACGGGTCTTGCTACGACCTTCAGTAATATTTGTTTCTATTGTCCAAAGTTTTTAAATTATCAAGCGATGTTTGATATATTATCCAACTCTAAAAGTTCCACCGCGGGCCCATCGGAACTTCGGCCATAGAGAACTTGGACAACAGGCAAAATACCGTGGAAAAATGAGAGACGTGAAAAATTTAGGAACAAACTATAAAAATTTACAAAATGCGAAAAATTTAATTATAAAAAATGACCGTTTCACCGGGATTAAACTTTCTGAAAAATTCTTCCATAAAATGCAAACAATTAAAAATTTTTTTCTGAAAATTTACAAAAAATACATTTTGTGTTTACTTCGGCTTTAGAAGCTTGTAGGAATACAATAAACTACTAGGGACAGTTTAGAGTTTGATTACATAGTAAAATTACCATATCAACAACTTTATACTCTCTAGACAAAAATATTGTAAAACCCTAAACAAACTAGGGTGCAATGAGGCAAGGTGCAGCAATTCCACTCAAAAACAAAACAACTGGCTCGGCGCTTGCGTTTCGAATTGTCTTTGCTGTGGTTTTTCGTTTTATTAGATCGCAACGATGATAATAAATCACGTTCACGCCTCAAACCCAATGGGTTTTCTCAAGTCGCCTTGCCTCGACTCGACTCGACTCTTCTTGTTTTGTCTTGACGAAAAAAAAATGAAAAAATAAAGAAACGAAAAAACGTGTGATGGGTTTTGGGAATGAATGCAGTGATGAAATGACTTCTGCTTATCTACTCATCTGCTGTTTAGTCTGACCTGGCTGATTTTTGAACAAAAAAACAAAAAAAATAGACAAGTTGAAACGGGTAGAATCGATGGATGATACAAGTGAAAAATTTAAAAAAGGAAAAGGAAAAAAATAGTGCATTTGCTGTCTAATGCAATTAGACGTTTTTAAGAAGCCTGGTAGCTACGCGCATACATACACAAAAAGTGCATTAGTCGCCTGGGAGAAAAAAAGAGTAAAGAAGAAACACCAAGAAAACGAAAACGACTTGATCTGGTTTCATTTCATTTTTCGTTTCATAATAATCATGGTTGCCGCGGGAAACGGCCAAACCAAAGGGCCTTTTGCTCCCTTTAACAACCTACCCAAGATTTCCGAGGTTTTGTTTTCGGACAGAGACGCCGATGTGTGTTGGTCGGTACAAATCAATATTCTAATTTATAAACCTGGGAAAACAAAGTCACGGATAACATTCACACGACACACATGGAACATTCAGTAAACCAATGTTTCCGGCTTTTAAAAACTCAAAAAAAACAAAAAAAAAAAAAAAAGAAACTAACCCTTTAACCATGTTGCCCTCTGCATCTGCAAGATTCAGAACATAGACGCTCATCGGTCGCCTTGTAACTCGCGAAGAAAGTCAAATTTCCGAATTTTCTGAACACAACAAAATTTTTCATCGGAAAAAACGCAGTACATACGTCAAAAATGTGTAGAAAGAAAGGAGGAGCCGGAAGAATAATGACACGTGAGTGGGTATGACAGTGTATATTGTCGGAAAGTGATATTCGTGAGAACGATACGTAGGCGATACCGACACCCTCGCTCTGACGGAGCCGAAATACGCAGCAACAACTAGGTCAACAATCAGAATAAAAACCGGAAATGTGGAATAATCAGAGAGAGAAAAATTTAAAGGTTGATGGTGCAAGATTTCTAATAAAACACTTTGCCCTTTTTTTGGTTTATTAATATTAGGAAATTAAAACATTTCTAGAAAAAATTCGAACAAATTTAATTGAAAAAGCTAAAGTGAGCCTGTTGAAAAAAAAGATTTTTCAAAATCATTGTTTGTATGCCAGCCTATTAGAGGCTGCCAGGAAATCAAAGGTATCGGGCGATCAGAGTAAATACGGTGTTTCACATTTTCTAGATAGAGAATGTTCAGAGCAACTCTTCCTACTAGCTCCATGACATTTTGGTTCGCACTTATAGAAAATCATAAGCTATTCAAAGTTTAGGTGGAGAAATGGAGCCATGGAACAAACCATGGCCAGAGCCAACCCAACTCAAATGAAATGAAAAACAAGAAATGTTGATTGTGATCAATCTGAGTTTTAGATTCAAATTTGAATCCAAGTTCATATGGGAGCAAAATTTAATTATTTACTTCTTCGTTTTTCTTTGAAAAGCAGTCTCTTAAATTCATTCCTCTTCAAAACTCACTTGAATAGCAAATAAATGATACATGGTCGCCTCGTCCAACAGAAAGAAATGAAATAGAATAAAATAAAACCTTTTGCTTTTACAAATTGACAAGGAAGACGTAGAAAAAGGAAGAAGAAGAAGAGCATAACCGGAAGAAAAGAAAATAAAAGAAGTTGTGATCAAGTTTTCCTGATGATCCTACATATACATATGTCAATTCATCACTGGGAGGTGCTAGAGCAGGCGCATCAACGAGAAAAGGTATTTGTCGGATCGGAAATGATTGTAGAACATCAGCAGAAATCAAAACTTGATGATATGCCCGCCCGATGCTTGTCACTTTTTACGAGCTCTTTCAAACAATTTGATAGCCTATTGACAGCTGAAGGCTGCCTGATATACAATTGATCATTTTGAAGTGAGTGGCAACTTCTAACCACACGAGTATTTTTATTTTTAGTGGGGAGGCGGCGACTAGGTGGGGTGATTTTCAGATTTGAAAAAAAAACACACGTGCGAAGAAATGGAATGGAACGGAATGAAATGGTACAAAACCGAAACTTGGGTTCGCAAAACATGAGGAAGCGTGCGAAAATTGGCTGAAAAATGCGTGGATTTGGGAAGCAAGACAAAACATTTTTACTCAAAGAAGGGGTGAGTGAGGAGGAAAAAACTCTTCTTTCCTTTTTTTTCCTCGTTTATGAATTCTTCACAAAACGCAGAAACTAAGTAAACGTATTTTTATTTTTTATTTGCTCTAACCCAATTTCAAATCATGACCTTCCTTCTACTTCCATTTGTTTCTTCATATTGAGCCGAACACGTGTTTCCAAAAATGAATAAATAAAAAGTCTAGGAAAAAAAGGAACAAACGGACAAGAAAAGAAAAGAAAGAAGAACAGCGAAAAAAAAATGCGACGAGACAAGGTTCCAGGGAGAGAAGATCCGGGTGTAGGAGCAATAAAATGAAAATGAATTATTGGTGAAAATGGTCTCTCCGGAAAGGTTTCAGAGGGTTGCGAGCTGCGTCACCGAAAGAAAACAAGGAAAATAGTAGTGAGTGGGTAGAGAACGAGATTCAAACACTACAAGCTCAAGAACCCGAAAGATTTGTGAAAATGCCAAAAATCTGGTGAAGTCAGTGAGGCGAATTAGAAACGAACAATAATTGGCTGCAGAATAATGTCGTCAACGTTCACGAATATTCGGGAAGGAAAACGGAAAGAAGGAGAAATGAGAAAGTCGAAAATCTTATGTCAATTTATGCAATATCAGTTCCTGTTCTTCCGGAACTTCATGAGACTTTCAAGCTATTTGAGTATTCGTCACGTTGCCTCAAAACCTCAAAACTCACATTCAAATTTCATACGTTTCACCTCAAAAGTCGAAAGCAGCCAAACACAGCCCAGTCGCTCGTGGTGGGCACCTCCTCCTCCTCCTCCCCAAAAAAGTGTTGAATAACAAATTAGCAAGAGTGCAACAATGCAAAAAAGTCCCCAGGATCCCAGTGGAAACTTGATCAAGGAAAAAAAGGAAAACGGAAGAGAGAAAAAAACGGACTTTCAAAGAGCAAACGCAACGTTTCCCTAAAATATATTCCAATTTGTTTCGGTGAGCAGATACGTGAGAAGTTTTACTGAATGGAATCGAAACTTGATATGCAAGAGAATAACTTCAATTTTTGACCTTTCCTGTTCTTTTCAAAATGATGAATGGCATATGCTTCGTTTTCATCAGTCTACGTTTTTTTACTTATTTATTCGACGAGAATACGTTTTAGTGGATGAAAAAAAAGAAGAAAAGTCGCAATGGAGGATATCCGGTAGAGTAGGTTCCTGAGACAAGACAACAATATATCTCTGTGGAATAATTATATTTTGCCAAAAAAAAAATGATGAAGACATGATGCCGGATTTTCGTCCCTGCTGAGTTACTTTCACTTTTGCGTGTCATGTCGTGTCGGAATTTTCCATCAACAAAGATAACCATTTTTCGCTTATTTAATTTTTTAGTGCTTGAGAATTCGACCTGTTACATATCATGTCGGCCCGTCATTTTTTGCACAATTAACCCATCGTTTGAAAGGTCACCACGAAATAGAGATTTTTCATGGGCTCGGCAACAGCAGAAACAGAAAAATGAATGCGGAAGAAATGGGAGAAAAAGCAATTGTTGCTTTTCATTGTGTTTTGATCTTGTTGCCAATCACTAAGATCGATCTAGAGAAAAATGAAAAATGCGGAAAAAGCGGAATCGTGGTGACGAAATATCATTTTAAAAAAGAATATGCCTTATAACTGTGTTCACATCTTTGTTGGGGTTTTCAAATTTATACGGTGCGCTCGAAACACTGTCAAAACGTCTTGGAAAAATTGCAGGACCTCAGAGACTGCATGCATGATATTCATTTGCCAGACAAAGGAGTTTGTCAGCCTCTGTCCGAAGGTCGGTAATCGGCTAACTGAAGATTGGTGAATCCAAAAATCACGACAAATATTTTTAAAGCCCCATTTAAAGCCTGAAGACTTGCATATCAAGTTTTTTTTAAACAAAAAAAGCAAACAATATCTTTCTTATATAGAAAATTTTAGATTAGTCTGTGTGTTTGTTTGTGTGTCTCACACACAAGTTTGCAGTCGACAAAACTCGATCCAGCGACCTGTCGATTTACTTTCAAACGTGCTAACCACTATACCACAAGGGTAACAAGAACTTGAAAGAAATTGGGAAAAGAAATGATTGCCATTTCTATTTAAAAAAAAAAAACAAAAATCAGAAAAAAATATATTTTTGACGAAGGCGACTTAGTCGCCACAAGCTGCAAGCTTGTTCTAGTCTAAAAAAATTAATTTGCGAAAAATGCTTTATACTGTATCTTTTAGAAAAATCAGCTCAAATCGGAAAAGAAAACAACATTTTGCCAGACAATATGTCACGTAAAGCTTAAAATCTTAAGAGTTGGTCGCCCTAAAAAAAAGAATGGCGTCATATGTGATAAGCAACTTGACGAGTCAATCAGAACGAGGATGTAACCAATCGTCAGCACTACAGGATGAGACGACAGGTGGTCGGCGTCGGACGACGAAAAAAAAAAGAAACCTATTCACTACTACTCGTGTCAAACGGAAATGAAATGAAACGCGTTCCTAGAGTCCTAAGCTTCTAACCATGTGATAACAGTCGAAAAATCTACAAAAATTAGGTTTGAACAGATTAGATAGGCCAAAAATATATGGCTCCGAGAATTGAGCGATTCTTGACAAAAAAATTGCGAGCGATTGTAGGGAAACAAATATGTCACTCATGACTGGATACTGGATAATCAAAATATGCATGACCTACCTACCTGCTCAACGTTTACAAACAAAACGAGACGTTCATAAGTGGTGTTTTTCAGTCATTATTTGGAAGAAAGGCGGTGTCTGTGCCTGGAAAAGCAAGAAGGCTGTCGTGTTCGAAGAAATGAGATGATTCTCGTCAAAATGTGACTAGCAGACTAGTCAAACACGGCCCACGAGCCGCAAAACCAAAATTACACGAGCAAATTGCCATGTTGAGTAGGCAGGATATATTTGTTTATCATAGAGAATGGAATATGTATTTGGATTGAATCGCTTAGGTTGTTATTATAGTTATTTTGCTGATAATTTTTTTTGAAAAACGCAGAGACACTTAAACAAGTGATGAGAGTGATAATGGTTGGCCGAGAAAACGAAATAAACATGCAAAACAAGAGATCATTCATTCAGTCTCAATGCGCAGAGGATAACGCGCTCGCTTCTCTTCATCTAGGAGCCGCTCTTTGTTACTTGGTGCTTTTTAGGTGTCAAGGGGATTCGGCTCGCTTTCCACTTTTCAAGATGTGCTGGCAGCATGGCTGGACCAAATCTTCGCCCTCATTTCAAAGCATCAGCTCGTTTTTATTATGTCCTCGGTTCTTTTTTACTTTTTAAAAGGTCAAACTTAAAACTACATATCAGACGCGTGTACTGTAATATGAATATAGTGTATTTTTTTATTATTTTTTATCTTTATTCCTCAAATTCAAAATATATGGCAACATTTTTTAAAAAGAAAAATGACTACGTGTTTGAAAAAGAATGAAAAAAATAAATAAAAGAATGATGTGAGAGTGGAAGTTAAGTAATCGAAATAAAAGATCCTTGAATAATATTTCTGACCACTAGACATTTAATATACTACTTGAGGCGGTCAATAAGGAAATCATGCTCAAGGATGCAGTTAGTAAGCCAGTGAAACTCGTTGCTCAAGTAACTTGGGTTTCGATAACGAGAAAAAAATTGAGTAGAGATGGAAAAAAGAATAGGACCGACCGCAAACCAGACCTGAGACTCTCGAATAGAAAATTGAGTGTATGTACACGATTAGGTTAGGTTTGTCAAACCCAAACTCCATTGACAAGCATATGAAAAAAACGAAATAGTATATAAAGTTTATCGGATAGGTTGGGTACCTCCTAGTTTAGTAGCGCTACGAAAAACGAAAAACGAAATACGTATTTAGTCGTGTTTTGCGGGAAAAAGAGTACTTTTTCAATTCGAAAACTCGTTACGTTACCGGTAATCTACATGTTTGCCGAGGACCAATTGGCTTGACTCAATTGGAAATCTTCTTCTCCAGTAATGTGGAGCTAATGGCATTTTTATTTACAAGACTACTGATTGAAGAATGTTCCAACTAAGATTGGTATTTTCTTTTTTCCTTTTTGTGTTTTAAAAGTTTTTTCTTTCTTTTCTGTTGTTTTTAAAAGCCGGAAACATTTTTTAGCACACCACTACATAAATCATGCGATTTTGACAGTTCGGAAAAAAATTCTACAATTATATGTACTTTCTGAAATTTCATAATAAATAAACTAACCTTATAAGCTTCTCCAGACTACCCATGACTGCTGGATGATGAAGAAAGTTGCCGCCTACAAAAAGATTAATTAGTGTTTGAAAAATGACGTTCAAACAAATAAACTCATCCAATTTTACCTAGTTTATCAATGTTTGCCGGATCGTGATGGTCACGTGGATCTTGATGGTCAGCGTACCGAACCAGGTCAGGTATGTCGAGTGAATCGGGCGGTGGTCCACCTCCGCCGCTCTCGTCCGAATCGCTGAAAAATTTGCAGTTTTTTTGGATAAAATTTTGTTTTCAATTTACGCCCCCAAAACCATCTGGAATTCAAAAATTGTTTAGAAAAGAGAGTGTGGGGGGAAGTGAGAACGAAGAACACTCACTCACACACACACAAGCTTGCCTCCCTCAAAAGTCCAGAGCATTGAGGAAAAAAAAATTGTGAAATGTCGAATAACGCTTAATGATTCCGGAGGAACATTTTCTTTTAGAAACGAAACGCATTTTTTGGGTAGTCTTTATGCTCCACTCCGGACTTGGCTCATTTCTCATCTTGCTCCATTTCCTATCTTCTCTGCGTTTAAGGATGTGCCAGAAAAAGTGAGAAGCGCGAAAAGGTCATTAAGTGGTCATTATGAAGCACAATTTTTCATTCTTATGGCGGTACAAGATTGAAAAAAAAATAAGTTGGCTCCATGTCCTTTTTTCAGTCACTGAAATAGATAGCAAATATTTTGCTTTCCAATGATTAAATAGGCTGGTTCAGTTTACTACTTTCAGAATTTAGTTTTCAGTTTTCAGCACGCAACCACAAAAAAGCAGACGTCGTAAAAAAAAACACAAAAAAGTGAATAGGAGTAGAGCAGGAGCAAATGCAAAAACAATTGGTTGTGGACATGAACGGCCGCCGGCCAAGTTAAGAGTTAAGAGCATCGTTGTCACATACGCTCGTTTCGCCCTCGCGCTGCGGGTATCATCTGCAACAGAACCACAATCCTTTTTCTATGTTCTCTCTCTTTAAAAAAACGTTCGTCATCTTAGAGCGGCTGCCGACAACGTGCCGGAGAAGAAGGTCCGGACTCCGGACGTAACAATGATGAAAAAATTCACAAAAAAAAGAAAGACATTTGAAAATTGCTTTTTGATATTTTTTTAGACAAATACATATTTTTCAGTTCTAAAAGTTGCAAATGGTGGATGTTCTTTGCTCTTTATTAGAAAAATTTTTCAGAAGAGTGATGAAAGAAGCAATGAATAGAAATATTAACGAGTTGAATAAATAACATTAAAAAATGAGAAGAAATGCCAAGTGCATTAAAAAAAAAGTAAACATTGGAAAAACTTTTACTTTTTGATTTCACCTGAAGACTTGAATACATACATTTTAGAATGTAATTGCTAATAAATGATGCGATTTTAGAGCACACGACCTGCGAAAGAAAAACAAAAATAAAAAGATGAAGATGAAGACGGAGCTAAACCGCAAATCGAGAAAGTCAATCAAAATATAAACAGGAATACATTTAGAGACTCTTATTGGAATTATTCGTGGCTAATGTAGCAGAAGATCCACTAAACAAGAAAAGGTAGAACAAATTACCGAAAAAAAAAAGAAAAAAGATAGAGTCTAGAAAAAAAAAGAAAATGAATGTTGCTTTTTTTATTGGTCCGTCATCAACCACTCACTATTCTTATAAATTTGAATCTATTAGCGATGAGTTTCACACGGAGATGTAAGAAACTGGTCAGAAAAACTGACACAATCCCTTTTTCTTCTTCCACTTTTTTCTCAATCTTTACTTATTATTTTACACTTTTGACAGATTAAGGCTCTGCAAAAAATGCTAAAAAAAAAGTAGAAGCGGAAACGCAGAAAAGGGAAAGGAAAAGAGAAAGGCGGTGAAAGACCGGATGAGTCCGGCCTAAATGAAAAATGATCATCAAAGACCTCTGCGAATTTCCACACTGAAAAGTGGATTGATGATGCAGGAAGATGAATTCTGAAAAATGCCTTCTCGAGATAGATAACGAACACCAAAAAAAAAAGGAAAAGCTTAGAGAAAATTCTAAAATAAATTATGACTATCGTAGTGGAGCGGAAAAGCACAAAGAGTACGAGATGAAACCACGAAAACAGATAATCAATTATCGAAGGTGTGATCCAGGTGCTTTCATTCATTCTTATACCTATCTCTTCCGCGATCCCCTAACTTTTTTGACACTCGCACACACGCAATGTAAAGATGGATTGATTTAAACACTCTTTGCTAGCGATGCCGAACAGCGTGACAATGAATCGACAAATTGGCAGACAGGAAAAAATCGGAACTGCAGGCTTAGAATCTTGAAATTTATATAAATAATTATAGCGACAAACTACCGGCAAGCAGAATCCACATGAAAATTAAAATTGAGACAAAATTTCAATTTGTATGTTTTCTAGCCAAATTTTTCAATGAGTCCGTCGGTTTGTTGCAGTAGAAAATGATACGACATCCTGTCTGTCTTCGTCCACTCTAATTAGAAACTTTTTTGACACTTTGACTTTTCCTGACAGGCCTCGTGAGAGCGTATCTAACACTTTTGCAGCACATCATGGAAACCATTAAAAAACAACCAGTAAATGTTTTTTGGTAGTGCTTACATACTTCAAAATAAACATACAAATACACCAAAAAAGCCATGAATCTGAAATTCGCGAGACGGGACGGGACGGATGAGCCGCATCTAAATCTTGGCTTGGAGGACGGATTGTATGTAGATCAATAACATGCAAAACATATGAATGCAATTTTGAAATGAAAGGTGTGAGAAAGATGGATCGGTTCATCATTCTTGTGTCAGAAAGAAAACAGAGACGAATCTCTCAATGTTTCTTCTCCTCCCGCTGCTTTCTATTCTTCGTATCGCTAGCAAAAAACGGAACACCGCAAAGTGTCAAGATCATTTTTGAAACGAGCAAAATTCACCGCAACGAGCCGTTTTCCAGTGCACTTAAACGACCATCCGTCAGCACCTCAACGTGGGTGCATCGTCGAAGTATAACAAATCGGTGAAAAGATTGAATGATGTGAGCCACGGCCAAATGCCCTATATCGGAAACTAATGGGAATAAAAAGCAATGTTCTTCTTCATCCGACGAGAGTCTTCCAGTTGCCTTTTGAAGAGAACGAAAAGATGTAGTGGAAAAAGATGGAGAATAAAAAATCGAGTTACTTATTGGTGGCCGAGTATTTCATTTCATGACAAAGCGGTGGAGAGGAAAAATTCTAAAGTTCGACTAAATTGCTGGTTGGTTCATTCAGATTTGAAGCATAAAGCGGCGAGTAAAGAACGACTGGAAGAAGGCGTAAAAGGACATTCCTATTCAGTGAGTTTCCAGGAAGTTGAAACAAAGCGGGATTTTTTCGTCTCTTCCGGTCGAACTTTTAGACTGACAAGCTGCATCAATTTAGGCAAAATGGAAAAAGGGTAAGAAATAAGTAAAACAAAGTAAGAAAATTTCAAAAAAGAAAACCAGAACGAAGTTATCGTCCGTTATCCTCGTTATGAGCAGTTTCCGGCCGCATGGCTGAGCCTATGTGCCTAATCATAATGATACAACGGCGAGGATGCCATAAGAATTCAAAACGAGCTTCTTCCTTTCCCAGTTGTTGCAGTTTAATGACCTAGCCTAGACAAGTGAATACATACATGTTTTTTGTTACATTTATTTTTTTTTGGTAGTTTTTTTTGGTGCCTGACTTTCAAAAAGCGACAAGAACTAAAAAAAACAACAAAAGGAGACTAAAATAATGACAAGTCGAAAAAAAGGGGGATAAAAAAGATAGTTGTCTTTCTTCATTCATTTCTGATGGTGATGCTCGCAGAAAACTATTTTAAGAGCCCAGAAATTGGGTATGGTGTAGACCATCTCAAACGACTGATGACTAGTGTGTGAGGCCCAGAAATGAACGAAGAAAAAATGATAGCATTATGAAATAAAAACAAAATTGAAAAACATTTGAAACAAAACGCTGAGCATTACAAAAAAAATTGCAAGTTTAAAAGGCCAAACTAAAATATGTGGGTTTGAAGAAAAAGGACACTTCTCAATCGAGAGGTTCATAAATCAAAACGTAAAACGTTACACGTTTCGTTTCGACGCAACTCCAGTAGGTGTGAACGAACACGAAAGATGATCCCTGCGAAGAAACATAACTCGACTTTGAGAACCTAGTCTGCCCACAATCGTGGCTCATATTCCACTTTAACCCGATTATGAGAAGGTCGGATATTATGTATATTCAATGACTTGTCCTTTTTCTTTAAAACAAAAAAGAAAGTCAAAAACGTTTGGATAACTATGGGTGGAAGCAAAACTAAATGAGATTTATTATTGGACTACGGTAAAATTTTTGGAAGACTTTTGGAAGAAAGAGGGGAGGAAGGAAATCGGGTGGAAAGTTTCCAATGTGAGAAGAAAAGAGATTAGTGGCACGCCGGAGGGTAAATAGTATGAGAAAGCACAAGTGATTTGTATTTGTAGTTTTAAGACCCACCTAACTAATAAATTGGGTGAAAATAGTGAGCTCAGAAATATCGTGTGGCGATTTCGTCAGTTTTTACGAATTAATAAAACTATTTTCACAAAAAGAAATTTTATGGAGACAAAAACAGCAAATAAACTGTTTAATGTGATTCTAGTTGTTGCTGTGTTTTTTTTTTGTTGAATTTTCATATTTGGTGGATTCTAATGGATTAATAATGGGGTTTTGTTATAGAAAAAAAAACACACCTTTGGAGATGCTCATTTCCAAGAAAGGTTACAAAGTGCTAGTAAATTCAAGAAAATTCAAGAAAAAAAAAGGAAAAAGAAAGAAGAGAACCGCTCTCCGCCAAATTTTTGTTATTCTTCTTCGCCTCATTCGCTTGTTTTGTCTTTTGAATACCCAGGAACGCTTATTCTTATTTTTACATTTCTTGCAACTTACAATACCCGTTAAACGTGTCTGAGACGTGTGACTAGTGTAGAAAAAGAGCGAAAGTAAAAGGGAAGGAGAAAAAAGATAGAACATACCTGATTTCTTTGGTCCTCCCTCCCCACAACGAGACTAAATTTCGCAAGGATGCAAAAAAGTGTGAAATGTTTGAGCTCCCATCGAGCACGAAGCCCTCACCTTTTTTCCGGTGCCCGCTTCTCTTGCGAGTGTGTATTATCAAGAAATAGTGGACAGAGTATGAGTATTTAGAGTTTAGTCGCAACTTTTTGCATGACAGGAGACAGCAGACCCTTTAAATCCGAACGTTTCTGTGGTATGAAGTGGCTGAATGATACCAAAAAACGAACAAAAAAAAAAGAAGAAATAAAAAAAATCAGCAAATTTGTTAGAAGACACAAAAAGAACAATACAACAAGTAGGAAGTAAGAAGATGAGAAAGACAATGAAATTGTTTCCGGAATCGTTTTAACTCAATTTCTAGCCGCTTCCCTTAGAAAGGGTGCCAACTCTCTCCATCGCTCGGACGTGGAATTGCATTAAATCAAGTTCTACAACTCTAGAGGACCACCACACGGCCGTTTCAGTGAGTAACTAACGACCGCGAAGGTTTTTTTGTGCAGTCTACGTTTCTTCTTTGCTGCTCCAACATCTCCTGGATACATGCTTCAACAATTTTTCACCTCTTTCAAATCTCTTAAGACACTTTCATTTTTTTGCAATTTCTATTCTTTCCTTTTCGGGAGAACTTTTTCCTCTTTTTTTTTGACATTAATCTTTTAAAACGAAACTTACAGAGATTTGTAAAGAAGACGAGATAACAACCAGGAAGCCAGCTTGAAATTGGGTGCTGAAAAAAACAAAATGTGCAATTTTAAAAAACTGGAAAAGAAAAATACAGTACACATCTTTCAAGAGGACTTTAGATTTTTCTTAAAAATGGGATTTTATGAGAAAAAAGGAACGAAACGATGACGGAAAATGTTTGATTGTGTCCACGTCAACTCGCCCGTCAACACAAAAGAGAAAGGAACTCATCTCTTTATTCTATTCTTCATTTTTGTGAAGCGAAACATATCCACCAAAAAGGATTCATTTTTCGCCGACATTTGACGTGGCAAAGATGTTAAAAAGAAAGTTGAGATAAAAGAAAAAAAAACAGAAAAGCAAAAACAAGCAGATCATAAATGATTTTTAAATTTTGATTTTTCTAAATAAATACGCTCTTTTTTGTGCATTATTATTGTTTTCTTTTGATTTCCAAAAAAAAAAAACAAAGACGACATGTTGTCACTGCTGAGCGTGTTAAAAATTCTGAAAAACGAAACGAAAAACGTTTTGAGTTTTAGCCTCTGCAAAAAATCCGGGGAATCTGAAATTCCAGACTTCCAGACATCATTTCCAATTTTGGCGAATTTGTTTAGCTTGTAAATATTATGTATTCCTAGAATGGTGATACCACGTAAAATGGTGCACATTGTGTTTTCGCCACAAACGGCGTTTGCAGACTGGTGGATTGGATTTACGCGCAAATTTTTATTTTTGAATTTTTTGTTCGCATGTTGAAATAAAATGTTAAACACTACTCTGGAGAACTTTTTTCAAATTCCATAGTGTTAAAAAACATTGAGAACGGCACAATTAATAACAAAAACAGAAAAATTCAAATTTATATCAACGCGTAAATCCACAAGTCTGCAAACACCGTCCGTGGCGAGACCACAATGTACACCATTTGACGCGGTATCACATGTTCAGGATTACGTAATACATCTGCATGCACAGTAACTTTAAAACATTTACCTGGTTGTTAAATAGTCAGTTGGACGTGAAAAAAGAAATGTTGGGTATTAATATGCCGTCATCCAAATAGTTTCATGCCTATCCTCTCATTCGAAAATTACGCTCATTTTCAGAGATACTACATTTGTTTCAAGACATTAAAAATTCTGGGCGCATCGCCGAAGAATTAAATATGCGCAATTCTCAATACTCACTCAAATAGTGTCGTTTTTTCCTATCTGTTTGTTATTATGTTCTACTTGTTTTGTGTAATGATGGAAAAGGAATTTTATGATAGAAACAAAGATGAGACTTGTATGAAATATGGGTGAAATTGGAAGGGAATGGATGCGGCGGGGTTTGTTCCTTTGAAAAACAGGAATTTTTGGCACATTGGAAAAATGAACGAAAAAATAAGAAACGAACAGCAAAATGTATTGTTTTGTGATACACAAAAGTAAGGAGAAGAAGCACGGATATATGAGATGGACTTCCGAAAGAAAAGGAATCAAAAGTGCTTTTTACGGAGAGCCACCGCTAGTGACACCTTTGGAACCAAAATTGAGGACGACACTATTGTGAAGACGGGCAGACCGCGATACAACAACATTTCATTACATTTGGATCGGTGACGCGGAATCAAGTTCCACTCTGGTCCCTCTCAATTTTGTATCATCTCATTGCAACTTTGGAACTACCAACTTCATCTGTCGTTAGTTATGGTGAGACTGATTTGAAATAAGACGAAAATTTCACACCCAGCATCATCATCATCATCATCATCATCAAACACATTTTCGAAACCAAGAGAACAATAGTAAGTTGATCATGGAGGTCTTTCTTTTTAGGGAGAAAAATGACTACTTACGACATAATTGTCGAGAGAGCTGTTCTGTCAAATTCAGCATATAAACCAAATTGGAATAGACAAACGAAAATATTCCTGCGAAAAAAAGATATACGAACGAACGCTTCTAAATTTTAATTTTTAGCCAAAGCTTTTCAACGCAAAGAAAGAAAAATAAAAGATTCTAGACATTAGTCCTGAATAAATTTTTTTGCTGTCGTGGGTGTGTCTTGATTTTTTAAAGATTTTGTCGCTGAAAAAAAAACGAACAGAAAATACTTCTGAATAACTGAGAAAAACAATGTGGATGAGATTAATTAATTTTTTTCGTAATGGGTGCAAAAAACGAAAGACATCCTATCTTTGGAACAAATCAAAATACGAACAAGGATGGAGATGGTGTATTCGGATTTAATATAATTCAGAGGCACCCCGAACAAAGAATTTGGAGAATAGCGCTGCGCTTTCAAGTAAGTTGGATGTGTGGAAAGGCGTGAAAAGTGAGGAGTTGATGATGATGATGATGCTCTGGACTATGAGATTTTTCCACCTAATGAATATTTGTTTCTAATCAGACATGAATATTCATGAATCAGAAAAGTGACAAGAAGGGACTATGCTAAAGTGGAATTCATCAAAAAAGGAGAGATTGCATGGCGTGGTTTACTTATTTTTTTTTTTGAGAAAAATGTGTGCGGGTAACGTAAATCTCAGTACGAAGCGATGATGAGTTAAGAAGTTTGGTTGGCCGGTCTTAGCATAATGTTTTTGGGAAGCGACTCGGTGTGGTGAGTCGACAGAAAGTGTGACTATTGCCGACAAAAAGAATAAGTGATCAGTTTCAGTAAGCCCCTTGTTTCCTTCCGTTTCAAAAAGCACATATTTTTCCGAAGAGAATAAAGAAAGAAGTGTTCCATTGCATAGACCGTAGTGTTTTGATGTTTCTGAGCACAGAAAAAACGATTTTGAGTTTTTTTTTTCAGCTAGCAATTTAGTCTTGGAAGGTAGCAATCTGCATCAATTCAAGATGATTTAAAACATTATGTAGATATTAATAAAAAAATCTAGACAAACACTAAAATTCGAGACCCTCCCAACCCCTATTTTCTGAACCGAGTGCATAAAATAGTGGAAAAGGACGCCACGGACCACCAGAAATTTTTAGTAACGCGTTAAAGCAAAAACAATAGAAATAGGAAACTGGAGACTTGAAACCAATGACCGACCGATCTCTTTTATACCCTAAGCTCTCAACTGTTTCTGATCTTGAGTGACTAGCGATGTTTTAGTGTTTCGATTGAAAAGTGCAACTTTTTGCGGACAGATCAAAACAAAGTTTATTGGTGCACAAAAAGTGGTTAAATTGTCATTCAGTCGATGAATTTTCCTCGTGTTCCTCTGCATGTAACCTTGGGGTCACGATTGCATGTGACTTCCTCCTCAAATAAGCAACAGCTTCCACAAACTCCTCGGGACGATGGCCATACGCTGATCCCGACCTGGAACACCCATCGATCATTTCACTTTTTCGCAAACTATACGATTTTAACTCCAGACTTCAACCAACTCAACCGCGTTTGCCCAAAGCATTAATAATTTTTTTGCCCGTGCTGAACAAAGTAATCTTTTAACCCTTTTTCGTTTCTCATAATCCATTATCCTACTTGCAAAATGTACTTGCATACATACGCATGCCGGGTCAAAAAAGTGAAGCTCTCAATCACACCAACCTATTGCGCGTTTCTCCTCCAAAGTTGACGGCTCTTGGTTGGCGTAATCGGAGAGAAGACCTTGGCTCATATTGAGGAGGCGGCAATGTTTCTTTTTGAGATGATACGACTTCCGGGAGTGCGACATTGGTCTCAATAGTGGTTCCACGAGCAACTTCTAATGGAGGAGTAAGAATATCGATAACATTGGTGGAAATATGTCGGATATTGTTTTGTAGAATTGATGAAGACGTAGCATATGGAGAACCGTTCTTTTTTTGCGTTTTGATAAGCTCCTCTGTGTGTTCCAATGCTTTTCGAAGCTGTAAAAACAAAAGATTAACTACAACAAAAAACCATCCATAAAAAATCACACACATCGGACAAAGCGACAACACCAATGAGCCTACCACAATCGGTCACATAAGCTTTACTAAGCTGAAGCATGGAGAAAATTGAATGAATTTTGTACAAGGATGTTTGTTTGACCAGCTGAATTGGTGCAGGGTCAATATCATTTTCAGCCAAATCAATCTCCATCAAAAGTTGCTCTTCTTCCCATGCTTTTCTCTACAAAAAAAGGCTAGCACACAACGAAATTGAAATGGAACAAACCTCTTCACACGACAAATCGTACGGATTACTTTCATGTGATCCTTTTTTACTATTTCCGAATTGCATATTGTTCAAATATTTCTTAGCTTGTCTCATATAGCTTTTAATTATTGTATAATGCTCGTTTGCATTTCCATGAATAGTCTTGTGTTCAATACCGTGATCATCCAAAAAGTCCTTTGCAGACTTTATATCCATATCTTGCAAACTAAAAAGTGCATTTCTCCGTGATGTGGAATTTCGTCGTTTTAAAGGATTTCCCACTGATACAGTTGGTGAAAGAGGGACAGGCGGGAAGAATAGTTTGGGCTCACTGACATCAGGCAACGGCACGACCAAAAAACGACTGGAAACACACAATAAAACATAAACAATATTCATGCCGTAAGTTTAAACTCACTTTTTTTGTTCTGGTGGTCCGGTGGGCTCCAATGCCTGAGATAGTGGTGTGAGAATATCCGACTGTTTTCTTTGCATTGTTTCAAAATCAGTCTCAGAGCAAACTCTTCTTTTGTCTTCTGACAACTGAAGTACATAAAATACAGAATTTTTTTTTTCCAAAAGTTTAGTTTACTCACTTCCTTTTCAGAATCTTTGAAATGATTATCAATGGTTTCAATTGCTCTCCTAACTCGTTTTTCGGCCTCAATTTTTCTTGGCACATCTCCGATTTTATCATTCAGCAAAAATGTTAGATATCGTCGGGAAACAGTTCCTATTAACATTTGGGAATCTGAAACAGAAACAGAATATTTCACATGAATTTCATAAAAACAAACTTTTCGTATCAACAACTGGAAAAAGACGGAGACCGGTCTGTACCGCTTCACGAATATCGCTGTAGGTTGTGACTTTGGTAATAAACTTTACTGGGGTTATCATAATATGTTCTGCATAAGTAGTGTGAACTCTGCAAAAAAAGACCCCTGTATGTAAACAAACACGCAAACACACAGATTATTTGAAGGTGGGATGTCCGGAAGGAAAGGAAGGTGTTTGATTTTGATAATAGTGTCAAAGAAAGATGGTTGTAGATAGGCGCAAACTGCATTTGACAACATCACGGATATCTTCAAAAAAATATTGAAATTGAAAAGTATACACTTCACGGGTTGTCCGTGCAAGTTGTTTACCATGACTGGTAAAATGAAATGAAGTTGACCAGTGATTTCGAAAATCATCACAGAAACAGAAACGGTGTGAGTTACGGACGCAGAAAAAGCAGCTGCTCCGACTACGGCATAGATTCCAGGAACAAACTGATATGTGTCAAACCACAAGCGGAGCATCTGAAATGTTATTTTTCAAAAAATCGGAAATGTTATCAATATTAACCTCTCCAAACAATCTTCCGATAGCTGCACCAAGAACAAAAACTGGTAGAAATACTCCAGTCGGTACTGGAAGGGTGAAGCTGATAATTGAGAAAATGAACTTAAAAATATCTTTAGCTGCAACTAGAATGTAAAGAGTCTTACGTGAACAAGAACAAACAAAAACAAAAGAAGCATAATATTTCCACGGTTCAGCCAATGTGAATAAATTTCTGCGCTACAAACAAGATCATCGGTTGTTTTCGCCACGAATGAGCAATTTGCGAAAAAATCTCGGAGATTGGTTCCAAATTTTATTCTTCCTGTCGAAAATATTCCAAGTCCATGCGGATAGGAAACAAGAGAATAAACGCAAGAAATAACAATAGGATATACTATCCAGCTAAATGAAAAATAATTAATGCACGTAATAACGGAAATGTACAACTTACTGTCTCTGGAACACCATCTTTGCATACTGATTATTTCTCAGGAAAAGAACAACCAACCTGTACGTTGAGATGTAACCGGCACCTAAAATCCCGCAAAGAAGGCCAAGCAATGCAAAAAGTGGAAGTTCGTTGACTGAAAATGCATCCGGGCGGAAGCTTGTCTGATAGAATGCGTTTACCGTAACTACATAGAAAATTAAATGAAATACAATCAGCGACGACAATGAACTATGTACATACCTTCAGTTTCAACCACATATCCTCTCAATAATCGAATAGTGGTGGCACCACAACAAGCAGCAAAGAAACCCCTCCAGTAACTTCTCACTGAGAAGTACATAGTAGTGACTTCTATAGAGAAAAGTACTCCACCGACAGGAGAGCTGAAAGTACACGCGACACCAACCGCACATGCAGCAGCTAAACATTCCATTCTTCTGCTCTCCTCGCGATATGCAGAATTGAACTTCGCTGCTATTAGGCACATCTGATTGGCCACCACTGAGGCAATGTGTACAAAAGGTCCCATTTTTCCTATCGGTACACCACTTCCTAAAGCCATTGCAATTCCAAAAATTTTCGAAACAAGAGTTTTGAATGTTAAATAGTCCACAAGAATCACACCACGGATAATTGTTTTCATCTCGGGGATACCGGAACCTGATGGGCGAAAATTATAAATTAATATCATGTCTTGTTACCAATCGCTTGTGGAGCAATGAAATGGACAAAACTCGCTGAAGCAGCCACCAATCCAATGGTGTATCCACACCAACCGAGCAACCCACACGCCCATAACACGTAAGATTGATCTGAGCCGTAGATGTTGTAGATCATTACTGTTCTCCTTTGCACTAAAATAGTATTGCTTTATCTTGTAAAATATTAATTTTATAAGCACATTCTTGGCTGTAAAAAACCAGCATGTCGACTAAAATTGAGATGAATGCAACTGCAACACCAAGTAGTGCAAGGAACATCCAATCTGAGAGTAAGCTGGATAAATTTAGCAGTTTGATTTCTAGAAAAAAAACTTTTTAGTAATTGTTTTTTTCCACAAGTATATATTTACTAATTCTCGTTAGTTCCATCCGTAGCCATAGTGCCCTGTTCTTTCGAAATTTGGGAAACTCAAAATTATCTTCCAAAGTGAAAGTAACTTTTCGATGCGAAGAATTAAAACCATTTTCCATCCCGTTCAATTTGTCTTTTCCATTCTGACAGTAAATGAAAAAATTTGAATACATTATACATAAGACAGGTCGTTTTACTCACTGGTTCTTGTTTTAGGTCGATAATCATCTCTTTCAGACTTTGGTATTGCCTATTGTTCAAACTTTTTGTTCTAGTGAGTGCGCTTCCTTAACTTTTTAGAGATTCTTGTTTTTGAAACCGTAATCGCAGCATTAAAAAAAACTTACTGCAAGTTTGTTGACTGATCGCACTGAAAACCAAAAAGCGATCTGGCTCGGATTCTTCGTCGTCGGCTTGCACTTCTTTCAAACTTGATGACTCGTTCTCAGAATCGTTCGCTCCACCGTTAACAAATGAAGATTCTTTCTGGTGGTACGGCGCACTGTTCATGCGAATATAAATATCGAAAGAAAACAAGCAGCGTTTTTCGAATACAGTTAACCGAAAAGACGACAGACGACGCGGCAAGTGTTGCAACCGTTTTTGAAATGAGATGGTAACATTGCCAGATTATGCAAACATTTTTCGGTGACTTTATTACGGAATGGAACCGTGTGATGGCAGCTCAGCTCGCAGCGGTTTCATTATTCAGTTTGAAACTATTTGACCAACGATGGTCTTTGTTCTTCACGTGATCGGATTTGAGTCATAAATTGTTTGAAACTTCAAGATCTACTAAAATGCATAGTGGTTGAAGAATTTAAAAAATATGCTTGAAAAATTATGATTGCAGCCAATGTTTTCTTCGTAATTACAGTCGATTGCAATTATTATTTTTGTATTGATTTTTTCGTGATAAGTATTGTTTTTGTTTTGTTTTTCATTCAGTCCATATATAACTGTAACTCGCTTCATAAAATGAAAATTTGTTCTTTTACGCTTTGCGTATACATGCATATGTATGTATGTATGCATGTATATTTTAATTCTGCACTTACAGTTACTATTTTTGGTCGTTGTACCGGTTTGCTCTCATTTCGCGTTCAACAAACCAACTGTTTCATGGCTCATCGTTGCCTTTTAAAATTCGAATTTTAGTGTGAGATCAATGAAAGAACATGTGCATAATATTTATTAATATTGGTGAGTATTAAGTAGTTGAAGAATATATGAATCACTCCTTCCGTCAGTTATATACAGATAAAATTTTCTTGAAAAGAAAATAAATAAAATTAATTGGAGATTTTTCGAACAACTTTGACAACACAGCAATTGTCTGGTTTCAAGAAGCAGTTTTCCCATTTCAGGAAACAGTTCTCCGTAGTGGTAACACATTTGGTGGCACTAAATATAGATTTTCTTAAAAATTCGTAGCAGTGTGATGCAAAAATAAATCACTTACTTGAGTTTCTCAAAAACATCGCTCTTAGTATCATCCTCTTTTTGAACCCACTCGCTCTTCTCCTCGGTTTCCGCATTTTTTGTGTTCGCTTCCACAGCTTCCTTGGCTTCTTTGTATTTTTCAAGTTCAGCAAGCTCTTTGAGAGTGGAAAGATCTTTGCTTGACACTCCAGTTTGAAGCTTCATTGTAGTACTGAAACTCGGAAAATAAAAATGTAAAGTAAGAATTGATTTGTAGCAGAAATAGCAAGTAAAACATGACAAGGTTTCTCCGCCAATGGCCTTTTATAAAAGAAGCCGTCGATGAAGGAAAACCGGTTGCTTATTGAAGAAGATTTGGAGAGGGAGGAGAAAAACGATACACAGTGTGGGTACGTAGCGATGAATCACAGAAGAACTAATGTGAACGTCTTGCGTTTCCAGGTTAGGAAGGGGAAAGATTGATCTCCAGTTTGAATAGATCAGTGAAAGAAGCTGCTGATGGTTAATTCGAGATGGCACGTGCATGTTCGCGGGCTTTTCAATCAAGTGTTCGCTTGCAAAGCAGTCCAAACCGGATGAATAATGCGAGCTGATCTGTCAAAGTTTAATGACATCATCAGGGTCATTGTTTTCACTGTTTCCGTGTTTTATTCTCAAGATTAGCTTTTGATAAGCAGCGTCAAGGCTTTTGCCCCCAAAATGTCAGTTCTTAATCATCGTTTCCATTTTGTTTTATTCAAAGCTATATATAACGCCATTTAAAAAATTAGAGAAACTCGGTAACGTTCAAATTTTGACAACAGCCAAGCTGTAAAATTCTTGTTCGACTAAATAAAATGCTTCTGTAAAAATCGAAATTTTAAAGCAATTATAGAAATAGAGGGAGAATCGAAAAAAAAACTCATTGGGGAAGTGGCAAATTGAATACAAGTGGAGTGTGAATAGGTGTTTCTGTTTTCATTTTTTTTTTAATTTCTGGTGAGATTAAATTAAAGATGTCTTTGTGAAATGTTATTAAAGAACAACAAAATAAGTGAAATTTTAATTAACAAATTGTTAAATTCACTTTTCAAGACCAATAATATGAAAGGAGGCCCGGAGAGTGTGTTTGAATTGATTTTGCAAATTTTCAGAGCAGGGGAAACAACTTTTTTGTTGAATTTGGCTAAATGTGTTGTATTTTTTGAGATTTCCTGAATAAACATTCAGAGAATATAGAAAATAATAAATTAGCAACACGATTGTATTTTGAATCGACTTGCGACATGAAAACGCAAGTGTGCATTCACCGTTCTGTCTGCGTCTCTTCAAATATCACTGTGTTCGCGTGGTCGCCCACAAATATGTGGGCGGAGTTTCGCGTTCTCATGTCGCAACTCGATTGAAAACACAATAACTAATAGTAAGTCTAAAATTTTGCAATTATTATCGATTCGATTAGGCACAAATAGACATACCGTAAATGACAGAACCTGGAATTTTTGTTAAAGATTTTTTTTTCAAATTGTTGCTTATTTATGATAAATATCAGGATGGTAGACATTACATCTAATCTACGTAGCTAACACATGTGATGTCACTACATATCTTGTTGACAATGATTGACATTTGTAAATATGTTCCAAAAACCCTCCAATAGTGTTGCAGACCCCATTAGACTTGCAATGACACTGGCACTACTGTACGTTCTATGACGCACCCTCTGGTCAGAGACTATGATTTATTTATTCCTGTTATTTTATCCATTTTTTAACATTTTTTTTTCGAATAAAATTTTTTGGCAATTAAATAGTCTGTATTTTCTGCTTCAGAATTAACGTCTTGGCTTTTACATATTAACTTGAATTGTTTTTTGTAATTTTTATTTTGATTATAAATTGTATCTCAGCAAAAACCCACAACTTTTACGCAAACTTGAAAGTTATGAAACTATCACGCCAACCATCCACAATGAACGCGCAACTTTCGAGAATCTCGTAAGGTTTACACAATAATTCAGTGAAATTTCGTAACTTCACGCAATTCTTAAACAGATTTTACGCAGCTCGCGCACTGTTAGAGATGAGAAGTTGCAGTAACTTTGCGCTAGAGTTGCTGAGTATGTCATTTATGAAAAATCTCACAATCTAGGGTCTACATTTTTTTTTCTTTAAACCAACTTCAATCCATTGATAAATGCTGAAAACAGATAAAATTAAACTTTGGAACCTGCTTTTTGATGGCTGACTCCCACTTGCACGCCGATTACCTCAACACTCGCGTCGTAAATTGCCGAACGTGCACAGATTGCCGATCAAGTGCCAACTATGCGCCAGTATTTGCTACCTTCCATTTTCAACGGCAAT
Source organism: Caenorhabditis japonica (assembly GCA_963572235.1). NCBI lineage: Eukaryota > Metazoa > Nematoda > Chromadorea > Rhabditida > Rhabditidae > Caenorhabditis > Caenorhabditis japonica. The sequence goes on along the minus strand of OY754347.1, from coordinate 5,642,479 downwards.
ATGTGTTCTTAATGGATAATAGCATCATCCGCGTCAAGTATACTTTAAAAGGACACTGAATCTGTGCTAAATATAACTTTGTTGTTTTCAAGGGAAATTTGCATATTTTTGAGGATGTTTTGACACCAAAAGGTCAACTCTCATCGACTTTCACGTGTTCTTTCAACTTTTTCAATAGATTTAATCGAGCCAAACAAAATGTTGGCTATTGCTTGTTTGCCGTTTGACGTGATATAATGTTTTAGGGAAACGAATTGGTACAAGTTTTAGGAAAACTGTCTAAAAAAGCAATGTCTTCTTCCGTATCCGTCTTACGTATTCATTCACGCAAGAAGGAAAAGGAAGTAAAAGTGTTTGCGCATTCAGGTGTTATTAATTTAATTGGGGAATACTACTGTATAACCATTTATGTTCATATTATACGTACATGCATTACGTAATTGGCCACAAGTCATCGGTTAGAAATAGCAGGGCTTTGTTTTCTGAAATTTACTGAGAATGATTATCAGAACAGTGAGGTGGGGATGAAAAATCAAAGTTTAGGTATCCTTCCAGATAAATAAGAAGCTCTACAGTACCGCTCAAAAGTATATTAAGTTTTGGTTTTTGGAGTATAACTTTTGAATGGATACGGTTATGATTCTAAATACTTGCATGAATCTGTCCTGTAATGTTTTTGACAAGCTCCAAAAATAGACTTGGACATTTTTGAAAACTGCTGATTTTTCAAAAAATTTCATACGCCAAAATTTTCGACCCAAAAAATAATTTTTTCTTCAGATTTTTCAGGACTCGATATTTATTTTCAAAATTAAGTTTCAAACTAAAAGTATGATTTTAGTTGACTATGGGTTTATGGGAAAATTTTCAGCTGAATTACAGCACTTTGAGTATCAGGGTCCACATGGGTGAGTCAACTTTAACTTTTATTTATAATCACCAAAACCGAATAAAATCAAATAAACTTTGCTTTTTAACAGTTTTTATCTAATTTGCCTTAATTTTTTTCGGTTTTTGTGATCCTCAATAAAAGTTATGGTTGACTTACCCATGTAGACCCTGATATTCAAAGTGCTGTAAGTCAGCTGAAAATCGTCCGATCAACACCTAGTCAACTAAAATCATATCTTTAGTTTTGAAACTTCATTTAAAAAATAAATATCGAGTCTTGAAAAATCTGAAAAAAAAAATTATTTTTGGGTTGAAAATTTTGGCATCTGAAATTTTTTTGAAAAATCAGCAGTTAATTACGGGACAGATTCATGCAAATTTTCAGAATCATAACCCTCTCCGTTCAAAAGACAAGGCCAACGGCGAAATATTTTTTTTCTACGTGGAAAATTAAGAGACGGTAGAAGAAATTCGGGAAAGTCCGCAGTTCACGTTGCATTTTCGAGAGTTGGAACTCTCAGAAATGAAAAATATACCTTTTGACTGATTGTAGAAATTTTGCGGCTAATAGATGTCTTCAATCACTAAATCCATCTTGCGCACTGATTACCGCTTAAATAGTGCTCGACCCGCGTCAAAACATGTGCCAATTATCGGCAAACTTGCACCATTCGCCGGTTATATGCCAGTATCGTGCATAGCTATTTTCAACGGCTAATAGCCATTTTCAACTATTATCCATAGATTCGCTAAATATTCCTTCATAATTGTTTTAAAATTTGAATTTTCTTGATGGACTTTCAAACCATTCCTGTAAAAGTGTTTCATAGTTTTTTCAGACAGTCTTTCAATCCTTCCAAACCGAAAGCCTGAAAACAGAACGTCTATTATTTGCAGGGATACTCCAAAGAGCTGTTAATTAATTATGTGAAGATGCGAAAACCCCCGGTAAACACAAACTAGATAAATAAATCTAGCAAAATATTAAACAAAGATTGTTTATTTTTGTTTCTAGATCAAGTGATCCCATCCGTTTCTCTTTTCACCTTTGCCTTGGTCAACATTCCCCACTCCGAGAATTCAAGCCTTTCTGAAAATAAAAGTTACGGTTAACAAAAAAAAAGAAGGAAAATACGCATTTCAAGGAAATGACACATTTAAAAATTCTGGACTCAAAAAAATGACAGCAAATATCTTTCAAAATGTCACTTCATCAAAATATTTCAGCTTGAGATCATTTTACCGCAACGAAGAAACCAAATCAGAGAAAAGACGAAAAAAAGCGCCAAGAAGCTATCCCGTTTCAAATGCCACTAATATACACACGCTTCTCATTTTCTCCGATATACAGCTCACGGTGAGCATATGTGTCGTTGCAAGCAAACAGCTGTGTTCTTTAAAATGCTTCATCTTCATTTCGCCTCTCGAGGCTCGTCAATGTAAAACGAACAAAAACTGCTGTCGGTGCTGAATTGTCAGCCATTTGAGTATATTTATTAGTGACGCTTGAAAATGCCCGTGCTCTGTTCTTAGGTCACTCGATCTTTCGTTGCTCAATAGCGCCCCCGGACCAACTGCAAAACACATGTTATCATTGTTTTTCGGTTGCTGGTGGGAAGTTCAAATTAGACTTTTTGTTTCTAGCTTTTTTGAATTTAAAATGTGGATACGTTTTGATCATTTATTTATTTACATTTCTAAAGAAAAACAACAAAACAATTCACATTTATTTTTAGCAAAACAGTTTTTTTCTTAATTTTTGCAGGATTTCACATAGATCCCGGGGAGATGCGATGCTCTTCGGTTTCGGCTAGTCTACTGTTTATTCAAAACTTGTTGTTATTTATTCCAAGTGTTTTCAATTATTCTGCACATATCGAAGATCCTTCAAGAATTGGTATGCACTGTGACACATTTTATTTTTATTTTTTGTTTTTTTCTCCTCCAATTTCATGTGAACAGTTTCCAGAGCTTGACATGTTCGACTGGACCGCCGGTCTACGGGTAGCCTATTGTGTGGACTCGCCACTTCCCGATCTCATTTCTCCTTTCCGCCGGACTATGGCAAAAGTAGTGACAAAGTATTGCCAGAATGCAACTGCTTGCAATCTGAGAACCTCGTTAGTTTGATGTGACGGACGGAAAATCAATAAAATACATTTTTATCTGATTTCAGATTAATATTTGGACCAGAGCAAATTGTAATTTTAGAAGGATTTCCAAGACGGGAATCTTTAACTATACAAATAAAATTCTTCGTTTTATTGCCACATTCCTCAAACCCGAATTTACGTCAGCAACGACCATTTCTACCGAGACAAGTGCTCTCTGGTACTAAATTTAAAAAAAAAACAATTTAGAAAATATATTTTTTAAAAAAGTCATTTAGACATACTGAGGAAACATCATCAGGAAATCGCAAATCGTTTAGGATGGCATATAATTGCATATGAAAGGCATCTGGTTTCACCTCTTCCATTACATCATTTTCTAATATATTTTCAGATATCCCCGATTTGATAGCATGACAGAGTTCATGAATATTGCCATCATTCCTATTGTGATAGTTTCATTACCTCTCATGATTTTTTTGGCGTATTGGGTGTCCACATTGCGGTAATCAATTTTCGTCTTTTTTTTCTATTTCTTTTTTGTAGTCCAAATTCCGGGTCGGACACCTGGATGGTAACCGGTTCAGCTGGTGGGAAAAATGCCGCTCTTCGCAGAACAATGGAGATCATAGCGGAACAAAACGAAGAATACGAACGTCAGCAGAGATATGCATTGACCAAGGATGTGATGCCCACTGGAGGGCATGAGGGTATTACGACGACTGGGGAATTACTTTTAAATGTTGCTAGGTTTGATATAAATTCAAAAAAAATATATTGATTGGAATTTAAGTAATTTGAGGTTATCTATGGCTTCTTCTCAACAACCGGTATCAAGTTCATCAGCTCAATCTCCACAAATTTTCATTCAGCCGGGAAGTTCGAGTAGTTCATCTTCAGTGCCTCGAGCATCCATAGTTTCACTGCACGGAGGAAGAGAGCTTCTTCATGTGAAACCTAGGTAAGATGGTGTATACTCGGTATAAAACGCTGAAAACTCGCTCCAATCGAACAATGAATTTCGCATGCATTTGGAGTGAGGTTTAAAGAAATCAGTGCAAAACATCGGCCACGGTCTCTCAGTTTTCTGCACTCTTTCGTCGCCAACGTGGCCGCGTCCTCCATTGTGCGAAAGGAGCGAGTTTGCAGCACTCCGTACTGAGAATAGAACGATCAAATCATTCAATTTCAACGTTAATATGTCATTTCTGACAACGCATTTGTTTTATGAACACCTCTGCATTTTTCAATGACTGAGGCATAGATTTTTACACATAAAATAACTTTTTGCGCTGAGAAATGAAAAGAAGAAGAAGAGAACACACATTGACAACAAGCGTGATATCTTGAATGTTGTGTTAAAAAATTCTATTGTGGTTTAGTCGTTGAAGTTTCGGGGACATGTGGGGTATAAGTAATTAACCAGTCGTCGATAATGCGATCGCTTTCATTTCGCATTTATAAAATGAAAATCTGCTTTACAGACATTCTCGTCGACCTTCTTCCGTAGAGGAAATTAAGAAAGCGAGACGAACGCGTGGTCATCGAAAGTCGGAATCAAAACAGTGGAAATCGGGCAGTTTGATGTTAGCAGGGTTCCGAAGGACGTAAAACAACTTCACAAAATATTTCATATTGTATACATTATTTATGAATGCTGATTGCACAACTTGCTCATGATTTCATGTGTCAGATCGTCAAATTATTTAACATACATTATTAGTTTCTTCTTTCCGCGATATTATTAGTTCTTCTTGTAGCACGAGGCCACGAGAACGTTGATCTCCTCGCACGTTGCTCCTGGGACGTACATTTTGGCAAAAGAACAGTTGCTTTGAACCCATCCGAGAACATCCTTCACTCCATACATCTTGGAATAGTGCTCTACCTGAGACTCATAAAATTTGAAAAATATGAGATTAAGATTGATTACCTGCTTGCAGTGCTCTGGAGAAAGAATGAGTGGTCTACCCTTTGAGTCTCTTTGGACGTCAGACACAGTTGGTGGAGTTGTAGCAACAATTTTTTGAGTTTTCACCTTTCTAGCAAGTGGCATCTCGATGCTCTCAGTAGATCTGACGTTCTCATTTCTTCTGTTTACCTTCTCTTCCTCTGCCTTCCATGGGTACTTGGACGATGGATTCTTCTGAATGATTTCGTGGTTATACAAGCTAATTGATGAAACATTTTTCAAATCTTACTTTCTTTGGGACAATTTGAATCTCCTCATCGTCAGACACCTCGACACACTTGTACTTCTTCGTCTTGAATGGGTTTCCTGACTTGGTGTAGGCTTCAGCAGCCACCAGAAGACAAGCCAACAAAATGAAGAATTTCATAACGCCAAATGCAAAAATAAGCACTGTGTGTCTGGAGTTTCTGATGTAGTAGGGCGGGCCATGGCTAATGGTCGACCCACATTTATAAGCCGTTGGCTTCGTGAGGCGTTTCTTTTGTTAAAAACGTGTTGCAACTGGATACGGCGGGTTGATGGTGGAGGGAAAACGAAAGGGACACCTTATCACCGGCCGAGAACTGTTTTTGCTAGTTGATTAGCCTTCCGTCGTGTGGGGCAAGACGAGAACAACACATAAAAGATGGATAGAAAACGATTGCTTCTTTAGAATCCCGCTTGTCGTGCGGTTGGCAATCAAGGATTACGAAAATTCGCATGATGCAGGGAAAATATGATGCAAACCGGTCGAAAAAGACTATAATTCTGATTTTCATCTGTTCATTTACCTCCAACAGCGCAGAATTAATGAAGAAAGATGTACAAGATGTATGCTTCATGGGCATGTTTTCCAGAAGATGTTGTGTTGTTCGTTATTACTTACTAGATGGTTCTGGTCATTCTACTCTTTATATTTTGCCGATTACAACACAACTTTCCGCGCCTTTTGTGCAAATGGGTCCGTTATGAGCTGAAAAAACGGTAAAGGCACGGAATCGCACACATACAAAAACAGATTTTCACACTTAACATAAAAATAGTTTGGTTTTTAAGGCATTGTTTTGAAAAAAAAATTACAAGAACAGTATCAGGTTTTTTAAGTTTTCAAACCCGAACAGAGGCTTTCTTACGAAAAGCTTTACCTGACTATAAATCACATCGTTTTTGTAGAAGTTTGCAAAAAATTAGTCTCAGCAAAAGTTTCTTTACTTTAATAATTGTCATGATGATTTCATTCAGTTTTTGATATATCTACAAGCCTGGCTCTATGAAAAACTATTTTTTATCTTTTCTCATCTCTGAACTGTTTCTTCTTCTACCTTGTCTCTACCCAGAGGCGAACGCAACGGCATGCTGCCAGCCGCGGACAAATCTACTCCCCGAGCTCGTTCATTCCACGTGTGGCCGCCGAGCTTTTATTTGGCCGCAGGTGCTGAGTTTGCCCCCGCCATGCACCTTTGACACAGACACACAAAAATCCTCAGTTACAGACATAAATGGAATTGTATATATAAGGATGCAATTTTTTTAATTTTTCAAATCATTTGGTAAAAAAAAATGAAAAATTGGCAAATACAGTACCGTTCAAAAGGTTGGAAACTTTTTGTTTTTGGAGTATAACTTTTGAATGGAGAGGGTTATGGTTCTGAAAATTTGCATGAATCTGCCCCGTAATGTTTTTGACAAGCTCCAAAAATGGATTTGGACATTTTTGAAAATTGCAGATTTTTCAAAAAATTTCAGATGCCAAAATTTTCGACCCAAAAATAAATTTTTTTCAGATTTTTCAGGACCCGATATTTATGTTTAAAGTGAAGTTTGGAAACTAAAAGTAAGATTTTAGTTGACTATGGGTTGATCGGACAATTTTCAGCTGACTCACAGCACTTTGAGTATCAGGGCCCACATGGGTAAGTCAACTTTAACTTTTATTGAGAATAACCAAAACCGAAGAAAATCAAATAAACATTGCTTTTTAACAGTTTTTATATAATTTGTCCTAAATTTCTTTGGTTTTGGTGATTCTCAATAAAAGTTATAGTTGACTTACCCATGTGGACCTTGATACCTTGACCTTGATAAAGTGCTGTAAGTCAGCTGAAAATTGTCCGATCGACCCATAGTCAACTAAAATCATATTTTTAGTTTTGAAACTTCATTTTAAAAATAAATTTGGAGTCTTGAAAAATCTGAAAAAAAAATTATTTTTGGGTCGAAAATTTTTGCATCTGAAATTTTTTGAAAAATCTGCAGTTTTCAAAAATGACCAAATCCATTTTTGGAGCTTGTCAAAAACATTACGGGGCAAATGCATGCAAACTTTCAGAACCATAACCCTCTCCATTCAAAAGTTATGCCCGAAAAACCAAAAGTTTCCAACCTTTTGAACGGTACTGTATGGCTGAGGAAGAATCCATGGAGACGAGTTCCAGAAGGCTGAGGGACTCGTGTCCATAGAGTTTCCCTTATATTAGGGTGTATAAAAAGCTTTACCCATTTTTCATAAACTTATTTCTCCAAGCATACTTAACAACACCACAATGAAGGAATCGGAGACTCCATTTTCAGAAGAGTTTCCGATTCCTTTATTGTGTTGTGAGATAGAAAGAGGTAAAGCAATACATGGCAAAAGCGAATAGCAGTTGGAATCTACATCTTGGGTCAACTGGAGTTGAAAAAAGGGAACCAAATGGGAAGTTGTTTACATGAAAGGGTCTTATCAGTTTGTTATTCCATATGAAAGATGGCGCACCAAAGTTCTGCAACGGAGCGTAGTGATTGAACAAACAGAGTTACAAAGACTTATGGGACAGCCTAATACTAGGGCGTGAAACAAGAAGTTAGCCGCCGGCTGCCGGAAGTTGTTATTTAAAAACATAATTTTTGGCATTTTTCAATTATTGATTTTTGAAAAACATCAAACATTTCTTGCCGTGGCCTTATTGCAAACGATCGTCCTCTCGTCCATCATTATTTAAAATGACCGATTTCCCGCAAGGAATATCGTCACAAATGTTTAAACAGTTGAACTAGTGCAACCGTTCAATGAGAAAATGAGAGAAAATAATGGAGGTATTAATTGCAGAAAACGACATTTCATGCATTTTTTCCACAGAAAATTTCGTTTTGTGCATGAAATGAATAAGACAAAAATGTAAGTTGCACGGTGTCCCTGACGGGAAAAGCGCCTCTAAAAATAACTGCTGGCGCATATCTCGTTTTCTCTCCCTCACCACCACAGAGCAAATATTTTTTAACAGGAATGTGTTTCTTTTTTGATTTTCAGCAAAACCAGACCACTCTTTGAAACTCTGTAATTAAAATATATTCTTCAGATAAACTGCTTCGTTTTTATCACAAAAACACCACGATTGGTGCAGAATAGACGGAGGAGATGCATTTTAAAAGAATAAGTACAGAATTTTACAAAAAAAACCTAATTTTTTGGAACATTATAAGGAATTTTAAAATTAGTAGGTTTTCGCGAACATTTTATGACCTTAACCAGCTCGAAACGTGCAACTTCGGTTTTTTTCACTATTTTTCAAAGAGAAGAGTACACTTTAAGAAATTTTTCCACTTTGGAACACCGTGAGCTGCCTAAAATGAATAACCCCATAAGAAATCTTTTTTTTTTGTTTTTTTTGTTGCTCACTCTTTTTCCACACTATCTCGTTTAATGGATTACGGTTGCAGTCACTCAATTGTATCAAAATTCTTGCCGGTGTCCGTCGTGAGAAAGCGGTCATTTTAAAGGATGATGGACCCTTGATGAGACATGCAATTATCGAACAGGGTTGCAAAACAAGTAAAATTAGCAAAAAGAAGCAAAACATGAATTTTTGCTACCCCGTGAATATCCCCATTATAACTTTACTACATCATAGACAACATTTTGTAAAGGTTTTTCCGGTTTTATAACTATATAAACTACATACAATAAAAAAATAATTTTCAGAATTGGTTGAAAAGTTCTTTTCATAGAATCGTATTCAATGTGCCAGTGTCCGGGTAATCAATTGTCTACCTGGTATTCTGTGACTCACCCACCACCGCAAACTTTTGCCGTCCGAGTATTTTTTTAGAATTTGTTTGCCACCCTCTGCAAACATAAATTCCGAAAATTTTGACAGCGCTCATCACACGTGACTCAGTCGTGCTCTGTGGCTGCCGTAATGTGCTAAACCACTGCCAACTAGGTCATGCGAAACATCGGCGCCATTTTCTTTCATTTGGAATGGAATAAATGCAGCCGTTGAACGTTCTTTTTTATCCACTATTGCTATTTGTTTATGTTTATAGAGATAGATAGCCAGAAACATGTTTTTTTTTCATTCCCATGACCATGTTCCTTTTTCATTTCATAAATTTTGAGTCCTATCAGTAAGAATCAAATCAAACCGTGTAACTCATGATCATTTATTAATACTGTTGGTTGTTATTGGTGCCTGTCCGTGTTTACTTTTTCGAATATGCATTGTGTGGGTTGTGAATGTTGAATCATTGTTCCGAACGGAAACCCTGCCTTTCATGTTTTCAGTATGCCATTTTATACATATTTTCCCTTGGTAAAATGTAATGAAAATTTGAGAATCACCTATTTTATTTCCATCCACTTCATCTCTCATTATTTGTTTTACTTTACCTACCCCCATTTTTTCGTTGCTCCATTGTTTGCATTATCTAGAAATTTTTATTTTCCAATGACATTTTTGAGAGTTAACGCCCGATCACTTTTGCATACCGTAAATGTCAACGGTTTCGTTTGTGGCGTCCTTGTTTCGTTAGAACTTTTCTTCCGTTATCTTTTTTCTAAATTTTTTTTGTACAAACATAAATTTTTGTTTTCACAATTACTTTGAAAAATGGATTTTTTTTTTTAATTTTCCAATGACATCAAGCACGAAAAAGTTTCACATTTACGTTGTTATATGTATTTATATAGCCAGACAATACAATTTACAAACATTGTCTAGCTTCAATGATCTGTTTCAACACACGATGAAACTGTTATCAGTTTTCCAAAATAAGCACGCCCCGATTCCTGATAAATTATACAAACACTACAAAAATGAATTAGCAATTTGGCTGCTCCTCAACACTTTTTAGAGTGGCTCTGAACAGTTCTATGGAACAGATCGGAAATACCGCTATTTTTTTTTTCTTTAACATCTCTTCACAAACCCATTCCAAGTGAAAATCTTGTTTGCGGGAGTTGTGCCAGTACGTTACTGAGGTGCTGTTTGCTTGGGAATTACCCACAACCAACACGACTTAGAGTTCGAGACCGTCTTATTCTTTCGTTTCATTGTCCTTTTAATCATTATCAATGTTTATAGAACGATCAAAATTTTACGTTTACAGAAAAATGAATTTTGAATTTATGCGAACACTTCATGGCTTTATCAACTTCCTACAGGTCCTTTTCGGATTTGCAGCTCTTTTTGCCTGCTCATTTATTTGGAGAAACACTGATCTTTATTTCCAGTTTATTTATAACGTGAGGAAAATTATTTTTTGATTGTTTTTAATGTGTATTTAGGGATATGGATGGCAAAGTTTAATTTTGGCGATTCTGTTTTTCACGTGGATTTTCGCTGTAATGATATTCTTCTCCAACTTGTTTGACAAAGATGTGGTTGGAACTATTGGAAAAATGAAGGTATAAATTTGTGAGGGCCATAATGTAAAGGCTTCGCCTGTGGTAGGGCGTCTTTAGGTGCCAATTTTAGAAAACGTGTTCTCCTAAACACATTTGGAATTTTTTGTTATCAAATAATCTGAGTCATTGACAGTAATACCCGATAATAAATACTTAAACTAATTCAGCTGCTCATCCTCTACGTCATTTGTCTCGCGTGTCTTATCATTTCTGCTTCTCTCGAATCGTGGTATATTTCGAGGTCAGCAAGCGATGGAAAACATCCGGACACCGTCTATCATCCTCGATTCATTGCAGTCACGGTGAGTGCATCACCAAAAAAGTGTGCATCTATTTTATTTTTTCTGCATCTTTCAGGTCTTCAATTGGCTTCTTGTCGTGTCGTACATTGTTCTCATATTAGTTACATTCTTTTTTGTTTAATTTTGATTTTTCTTTCCACATTTTCCACCAGATCAAACATAATGCAATCATCCCCCAAATCTCAAAGTTTTCAACTTTTTTGAATAAAAATTTTTACGAGGGTTTTTTTTTGCACAGAACCTTCCTGAATCCAATTCGGTGTGCACTTTATCACGAAAAATGAGACTAATTGTTTAAAAACACAAATATCGGAAACATAATCAAACAAATCCAGTTCAAAAAATGAATTTAAAAGAGTTTATTAGGTTTAAAAGGATTTTCTATATGCTCTAGTCCGGAAGCAACGTCATAACTTAATACCCCGTATTTTTAAACGCTATCATTTTTTTTAACTGAAATTTCACATTTCACATAAAAAGTTTGTTTTTCACCCACTTCCTCTTTTTGTTTTATCGTTGTACTTTAACTAAAGTAATTTATCAAGAGTGAAAAAAAAGGATTTCCTCTTTTATTTGCAAAATTCAAAAAAAAAATTCAAAAAGGATTCCTACAACTTTACTTTCAATTTTTTACTTGTTTCCCGCTCTCTGTGGCCAATGGTTCAAGTACAAAATCAGTCCCCAAGGTGAAATTCTTCACCATTTATCAGGACAAGTGCAAGACGTTTGCTTTCTGCTACTTTATCTCAGTATTCCGTCGCCAAAAACACTTTTCATGTTGCTGACGCTCCTAGGCTCTCAGATTAGGAGATTACAGAAAAAAAAACACGCACCCAAGCCAAAGCCGCACTATTTAACACCGTTTCATAGCTGAGAAGATGGAGAGTCAGTCCGTCCATCCAAAAACAAGACGACAAATTTTCTGGATTGGTAAATTTTTTTAAGTATTAAATAGGTCTGCAGTTAATTGAATTAGTCAGTTTATTTGTCTCTGTTTGCTGATATTAGATTCACGTGAAATCAAGCAGCAGATATGCACAACTCACTCGACTAATCTCGTAATCCGGCGGCAAAGAAAAGCTCGACAATCTTGATTGATTTCTTTCAGTTTTCTCATAAAAATACCTTGCCAAGAAACAAAAACGGGTCGATACTCGTTTTTTCTTTCTTTTTTTTCTGTTTTTTTTTCATTCATCGTTCGCTCACTCACTCTTCCCATGACAAAAAATCTGGCTAACAAGTGGTAAAACATAAATTAGCCTTCGCCACCCGCATTACTTATTCATGCTAATCGAGTATCTCTAAACTTGCACACATCTTCTCCGCCCTCGTTTTTTATTAAAGCCTTGTGTCCTTCCATTCACTAAAAACATTCGAATCATCCAATTTTTGTTTTTGTCACAGAATGGACAGCCCAAAGAGTACGCGTAGTCCAAAAGTTCTTTCCCACCATAACTCGATGAAGAGTTTACGGTCCGTTCGCAGTCAAAAGAGTATGCGCTCGTTGAAAAGTCAGAAGAGCACACAGAGTATTCGAATATTCAATCATCATCATGACTCATACCAAACTTGTTTTGGATTTATGCACGTTAAGGTAAGTGAGTATTGCGCAGAAAGTTGGAAAGTTCTGGGGTATTTTTGGCTTTTGGCTATTGATCGTTTTCGGTAGCTAACTCCCGTCAATAATGTCTAACAGTCATTTCGTAAAAACTCTAATATAAAGGCATAATCACAAATGTCGGGTATTTAGAGGTTTGCACGCCAAACTTCGGTCGTCTCATGTATGTTCGGTTAAAAGTGTTTTGCCGAGTTTTGGTGTGCAAACCTCTAAAGATGAAATGAAACAATAGAAGGGCATGTTGCTGTATTAGAGTTTTTACGGTATTTAGTCATATATTGTCAGCCCACCTAAATGATCAAACGCGCTCCGCTGAACTCAATGCTATGTGATTTTCATTTTGGTTTCCAAATTATTTCATTTCACGTTGAATTTACACGTGAAATGAAATAATTTGGAGACCAAAATGAAAATCGCATAGCGTTGAGTTCATTGGGGCGCGTTTGACCATTTTTTCGGGCCGACAATAGCTGCATATATCTGCACCGAAAATTCCCTGTGAGATCTGTACTTTCCGTTGTAGAAAATAAATGATATTTGGAAGAACAACTATCCCTTTTAGATGTCGACACGTCCACTCGCGCAATTTTAATTTTCTTTTCATTTATATTCTAGAGATTTTTGTCAATAGTGCTGCTTACGCTTTTTTTAGTTGAAAAAAAATGAACTTGTAACATAAATTACAAGCAAAATTTAAATTTAAAAAAAAAGAATTATCCAAGAAACAGAAAACTTTCAAAATTTGTGAAAGTGATGTGTCGACTCCCGATGAACAGAAAAATAAAAAATTTTAAATAAAAAGGTGCTACGTCGCACGGTGTCCAGGATTTGAAAAGTGGGCGGAGTCGAGCAAACGCGCCCCACTGGATTTTTTCGCGCGAAATTCAAATTTTGAGGCATTTTTTATGTTTTTCGGGGAAAAAAGCATAAATTCTTAATTTTTCCCACATGTGCTCCAACGGAATTATAGCTGAGGTCTTTAGAAATTTTTTAAGCATAAGAACGTCGAATTTGGTTCAGCCACCATTTCGAAATATTCGTTTAGAGTTTTTTGGTGTTTTTGCAGGATAAATCTTTACGAAAATTGAAGTTTGGGCAATTTTATGGTATTAAAAGATACAATACATACATTTTACAAAGAAAAACAGGTTTTACTGAAAGAAAAATAATAAAATCAAAAAAAAAATTCGAGAGTCGCAAACTGCGCAAGCACCGAAAGTGCGCAATGCATGTTTGCTGACGCACCAGCAAATTAGGCTCCGCCCACATTTCAAATCCTGGACACCGTGCGTCGGAATAGAATTGTGGCAAAATAAAACTGTAGAGGGGAAAAAGTACGGGAAAAAAATACTTTTTCGAGCTGCTCTAGCTTTTATGGATCAGTACATCTTCATTTCAGGCAGTTCTTCTTTTCTAAAGTTCTATTAGAAAATACCACCAATCATATTGATTGTTTAGAAATAAAACGCACTTAATTTATTATCAAATTAACAAAAAATGCATTTTTTACTATGTACTTCAACATGTTTTAATTTTCTAAATTTTTCCAGATTGCAACATGTTCTATCGGATTTTTCGCTCTACTAGGAGTCTGTTTGGTTTTAATGTATTGTGTTTTTACTTCCCAAGAGGTACAATTGCAATTCCGCTTCTAAAAATAGTCGTTAATTTCCAGCAACGTCGCCCAAACATGAAACTGTATGCGATTCCCATGATCATGATTATTATTGCCCTTCTCTACATGTTTGTTGGAATTTTGCAGCAAAAAGCGCATTTACTGTTTCCTTTTATTTCGTTGCAGGTTCTAATTTGACCCATATTCCTAATAAGTTTACGGTAAATTTTTCAGATTTCAATTGTCTTTGGAATTGCCATTTTAATAGTTATCATATTGATTTCTGTGGCCTGCAACACAACTTTTATTCTGCGATTTTTCGTGGACACGTCACTTTCCCAGTCTGAATACAGTAAGGATATTTCTTGAACTTGTAGCAAAAACCGACTCTCTTGAATTTGCAGCAAAAACCGCGCTGACCGCATTGGTTGGATTGTCGTTTCAACTCGGAATCCACATCTGGGCTCTGCGAGCTGTCTGCGGTTGCTATCGCTATTTCACAGACGCTCATAAATTTGAAATTAGACAAGCACAGGCAAATTTCGTGTAAAAGGAAAAGGAAACGAAAGTATTTATACATATACAAAATATTTTTGTTTGTATGTATGTCTGTATATGCACCAAATTTTTATTATTTATTTAAAAATCCACGTGTTTCACTTTGAAATCTCAAATCTGAATGCTTAATGTAGAAATTTTGCGTTGAAAACTTTATTACTTGTATTTATTTATTTCACTGTATTTTGTTTTTAAATAAGTAAACCCGAAAGTTGAAAGGAATGGATGGATGAACGAGCATTTAGAAATGTACAAAGAGAAATTAGGATCTATCTACAGCAAGTAGTTAGCGTCAGCGTGTAGAGTGAGTCATAAGTGCTCCGGACCAATGACGTTTCGCCTCCTTTTCCCATCACAATCAGTTGCTCCCCATTGTGACCGGTATCCTGAAATAGAATTGAACTTTCAACAACAAATAAACATCTCGGTGTCGAAAAAATGTGACATCAATCACTACACAGTTCTTATCAACCAAAGTTTATGGGGTATCATGATTCAATGATCCTGGGATGGTAAAATGATGAATCGAGGAAAATTGAATGGTGTTTGCTTTATGAAAAAAATAGAGATTCTTGCTAAGGCAAAAAAGCTTATAACTATTGTCGGCGAGCAGAAATAACCCACGCGCTTCATCGTTATAAAAGCAAAATAGACTTTTTGAAAATTAAAGAGGAAAGTTAGACAGCTACTAGCCGTCGGATATGGCTGTTAGCCATTTGTTGTCGCCTGTTGGGACCGCCATAAACGAAGTCTTCAAATCCAACAATTATAGGAAACAATCAAGACGTGTTTGGCGCTTTAGCGGCTCCTATGCGGCTTTTCTAAAGCACATGATGATCAGAGTTTTTAAACTGGGAGTAGTTGAAAAGAATATCTATCGGAAACGGCTAGTAGCGGTTCACAATGGCTAGTATTCAAAAAATTTGCTATGCCTCCCCGTCGTCCAATACGCCACCAAGTTCGTCGGATAATGAAATTATTTTTTCACTCGAAAATTTACTTTTTTGAGAAATTCGAAACATTATCTGATTAATCAGGATGACACCATTATTTTAATCCAAAAACGAGGCCTTTTTGTCAGAAAATGACCGATCCTTAGGGTTGTAAAAATGCGCCAGGTAGAAACAATTTTGGAAGGCTGGGGTGCCGTGTGATAGTGTTTTTCCAGCGTTCCTAACTTTTTTTTTAAATTTTTTTACGTTTCAGAACGCAGTCCTCTATCTGAAAGTACGCGGCACGCTTCATTAGTAAAGCGAAAGTTTCCGAATTTCATCCTGATAGATTATTCATATTCAAAAACAATTTTTTCTTCAAAAATCCCTCTTTTCTTTAAAAAAAACCTGGAAAAAGTAATCAAACTCACTTTCGGATTGACATCTGTCTGAACCGATAGTTTTATTTGATTCTCCTTAAATCCGCTTGGGCATGATGAGCCCATTTTAAGCACGCACAGTGATTCGTCAGTCCACGCTACAATTGTTTTTTTCATTGCGTTGTCTTTAGGACTAATAATGGGATTTTCACTTACTTGTGCTGGATGACGAACGAATACGATCAGAAATTTGCTGTGGATAGATTTGTTTAGGTGATATCACGGGAACGGCTGCTGATCTGTTAAGGAATGAACAGAGGACAACAATTGTGCAGACGTAGGTGGTGATCATATTGGTTTTTTTTTTTTCGGAAACTCTGGAATAGAATAGTTGGAGTTGAAATGAAAAAAAAACTGAAATGGGCAAGGTTGAAAGATTCCTGCATTGAACGAAAAAAAAAAACAATTAATGCAAACAAAAAATTTAAAAGACAAAGCAGTGAGTGAATGGCAGCCAAAAGGCAGCTGTTTAACATTTAAAACAAGAAATTAAAAAAATAGATCGTAAACTACCGCCAAACTCGGAAAAATCCGGGGCATTAGGGGTGAAAACGATAAGAAGCGAAACGCGGCCACCGTCATCTTTATCAAACGTTCTCTAGATTATAAGCCTATCAATTCAAGAATGTGACCGGTCAAACTAAACGGTGGGAGTTTCAAGGAGCATTTTTTTGGTGCTGAGAAAGTGGTGGAAAATGAACAACAAATAAATATGATTCACACTTTTTATTTCAATGTTTCATACATCTTCCGGTGAGTCAAAAAAAACTGTTTTCTGATATTAAAACCTGTTATTTTTTGACTTTTAAACCAATAACTAGTGAGGTAAACTCGGGTACAAACAAACTGAACTTTATTCTCATGGTTTATTTTCTACCCTCCGGTGCAAGATAAGTGGAGAAGATTATTTAATTAACCTTCTATTTGCTTTTGGTACTTGCTTAGCGGTTTTTGTTCATTTGATGATCAACTTTTAAGATAACTTGATTTAAAAAATGATTTATAGTTTGAGATGATACAATGACAGAATCGGAACAGAATATTTATGCAAAACAACAAAAAAACACATTGTTTTGATAGAAAAATAGAAAAAAAAACACCTGGATGATGACAAGAATTTGGACAAAAAATGATGGTTTCTGATAAAGCTCGAGAAATTTTTAAAATAAGAGAAGACGAAAAAAAAGGAAAAATCATAATTTTTGGTTTAGTTTGTATCCCGCAAAGTGAAAGAAGTAAAGAAATATAAAAAGTGCAATAGAAACAGTAAAAGAAAAATTTTCGAATAAAATTCTAAATATTTTTGAACTTTGAGAAATTCTTATGAAACAGACAAGACAAGACACGTAAAAATATACATAAAACGAAGAAAAAAAAGAATCAAATTTGAGTGTGAACATCTGCTTTTTCGACGCTGTTTATGAAGAGTTCCGATTGTCCGATAATCTGTAAAAGGAATGTGTACTTCAGTGACATTAAAAGCAAAAAAAAGTGTAAATCGTTTGTACTTTTACTTGAAACCTCTTCCTATGTTTTTATCACTTGAGATTGTTGTTATTCATTGCAAAACGATGAACTTTTTGTTATTAAGATAGAAATGCTCATGTTTCACTGGGAAACTTCTTGTTTTCATGGAACACGAAAGGGTTAAAAAAAATCACTGATTTTTTATTCTACATATTGTGTTTTCAATCGACTTGCGACATGAGAACGCGAGACTCCGCCCACTTTTTTGAGGGCGACCACGCGAACACTGTGATATTTGAAGAGACGCAGACAGGTAGCGCACAAATAAGTGGGCGGAGTCTCGCGTTCTCATGTCGCAAGTCGATTGAAAACACAATACTTCCAAGTTCTTTTTTAGTAAACTTTGTTTTTTCTACTTATTCTGTTCGCAATTTTCTTGGTGGTTACAGTAAGTGGTGTCGCGAAAACCTATTACTAGGCGCACTCAGTTGTTGAAACTGAACGCATTGCAAACTCAGAGTGACCATGGTTTTTTTGCGTATCCGCTTACTGTAACGAATGATTGGAAACAAGCGCACACGTTTTTTCTAATTGGACTTCAAAACTATGCTCTGATTATTATTTTTTTTAATGTATTCGATCCGTTTTTTATTAGTAATTCCATTTTTTGGATTTTTCTGAGCAATATAAAATAAAAAATTGGGTAAATTTAAAATTTAAAAATTTTTTATCTAGGAAAATTCTCAAGAAACATTTTAAAAAATAACGCTCTGCTCCCTAAATGCTGTTGTTGTTTTTTTTTTTTCTCAAATCGTGCGTACCTGATCAATATCAATCTGCGAGTACATGATATCTTGCACCGGTGCCAAAAAGCTTCCAGGAAAAGTTGTACCGTCGTAATCATCATACTCAAGTTCACCAAACTCGCTGAGAGAAGATTGTCCACGTGGTGGAACAGGAGATTCGTGAGACAGGCATGCTCGGGCGGTTCTGAATTAAAAATTCGAGTTGTGAGCACGCACAAAATAAAACTTTGCAACTTACCTTGGAGTGCTCTGAACACTAAGCTGAATTCCAATACTTCTCTTGGCGACATAATTTCGCGAGCTCACATGAGTGCTTTCCGTGTTTCCACTTCTAATCATTTCAGAGTCATATCTAAAAATACCAAGGTTTTTGGTTGATTGACAATTTAAAAACGTTAACGTACTTGTTGTCAATAAGAGGTACCTCCGGACTTGAATTCCTCTTTATTGACGCGGTAACCGCTGCACAAACTAAAGGAGGTATAAAGATAATGCAGATGAAGATGATTGCCATAACGGCAATAGCCATTGTTTCCGGACAGAACGGTTGGCAAGAATCAATTTTTGCAACTGTCGGAAGAGCGTCGGCATCTGGAATTGTAAAGTGCAAAAAAAAATTTCAGTACAGTAAGACCCCTCCCCTTTTTTTTCGCTCATTTTAAACATTGCTTGTGTTCTTTTTTGTGCTTTTTGTTCTCTTTTTTATTTTTCGTGTGTGGAGTCATGTTTCTTCCTTTCATGGCAAGTTGTGAATGTGTTGCATTTTAATTAGAACATGCCGTACGTCTTGCTCCCCTTGGTCCTCTTTTTCTCTTTTCTCTTTTATCCTTTCTTTCCATTTCTTTCTTTCTTCCAATTTCATTCTTGTCAAAACCTTCTACACATGTCATTCTTGTTGTCTCAATTGCCATGCTCATGCTCATGCGCATTTTTCGACGCGACACGACGACGTAACGGAAAAGACAGAACTGCGTCATGTCTGGGTCTCGTGGAATTCAACGGCGTTTCACCAGGCCACCCGGATGATTTCTATGTTGTCACCATATTCATAAGCAACTATTTCTCCCGCTAAAATCCACTGGACCCTTACTTTTGATATGAACCTGACAGCATATGCAATAGACATGTGTATTACTACCACATTTTGATGGATTAGAAAAGTAGAAACAAAAAAAGATGAAAACATACTTCGAATTGAGTATGAAACTGTAAAGCCATCATTAGCCTGTATCATTCTTGAAGTGTCATTGCTCTTGCTCCAGAGGACCACAAAAATGGAAGCGGAAAGGGGAAGGGAGAATTGATATTCTTGATGAGAGTCCGAGGACCACACAAGCTCCTGAAAAAAAACAAATAAAAAACATGAGCATTGAACATAAAACATCTATAAAACGTGAAAAACAAACTTATAAAGATAACAAACCTGATATGGTGCTCTTAAAAAGAAAAACAGTTTTCCCTTTGCGTTTCCTTGTTTTTTGACTGTGAAGTCAGCAATTTTTAATCCATCCATTCTTGGAAGATTCCATGTTTGGTTTCCTTCGCACATCCTACTGTGTCTTGAAGAAGCGAAAAATGAACTGGCTTCTGTTGACAGGGCACATCCACATGAGCAGTTTGTTGATAAACTTTGAGGCATCATTGCTTCCGGACACTTTGCCAAAATGCATTCTTGTGTTTCAATTAGTGGCCCGTCACAGTATTTCGATCTTTTTGGCACTGGTTCATTACAAAAACGTACTCTTCGTTGTCTTCCAAGCCCACAAGTTTCCGAGCAAGCACTCCATTCGCTCCATGCCGACCATCCGCCAACTTTTCTTTCAACTGCAAAACGGAAAATAAAACAATGAATAAAATAATCTCAACTTTGACTTTCTTTCTTTCTTTTCTTTATTCGTTTCTTTTTCCACTTTTGTTTCTGTTTCGGTCTTTCCCGCTGTTTCTAATAACGGCAATTTTGAATCTTCAGGAAACTAACTCAACTTGAGTGGTTCAAAGTTATGATGAGTCTATTGCTATGCAAAACAATCCACTCGAAGTCGGAAAGAGAATTAGCACACTTGACACATAGATTGAGACTCTTCCGATGACGCTTTATAATAATGATGGAACGGATTTGGAAAGGAAGTGACAGCGAAGTGAAACAATATGTGTAAAACTGATACAATCTTCCCGGAAAGTCCCTATTCTTCCGACATATATTAGGATGTCATGTCGCGAGAGAAGACCATGTTTGTTTGTTTCACGCACCTATTAGCTGCATCTCTAAATATTGTTCGCATTCATTGTCACATCATTAATTCATTCACTCCTCGTCCGACTAAAAGCTTCAAATAGAGGTCAAGTTTGACTTCAAGGCGGTCAGATCAAAACAATGACAATATGTTATGTGCTATTCCACTCTACAAGATTGCCACCATATTGTGCACTTTTCTAGAAAATGTGCATTATTCAGCAGCTTGGAGAAAAACATTGGTTCTCAATTGATGATGCCCTTATTAAAGATAATTGTTCTTTTTATTGCACAGACAAGAGAAAGGAAAAGGAAGAGCAGACGATAGAAACATAAATGAGCTGTCAGCAATTTTTTCCGACCCATCCCATTTCCCATATTTTCTTGCAACCATTGATGGAATAATTACAGAAAGAAAGGTTTCGGTGATGATCATTGCCTGCCAGATGATGTTTGTTCAGTAATGAAGTACCTAGGGATTGTTGCATGTGCCAAGTGTCCCCTTGACCCGCTATGCTTATCGGTGCACATCTGCTTCACGCGTGTACAATAGCTGGACAGGTAATGTCTGACGATAATTAGGAGCAGAATGCCTCCTGCTCGCGCACTATTCAATTCCTAGCCTAAAACAGCTGTTCCCCGCAGTTTCTAAAGAAACAAACAGGAGCGAAAAAAACAACAGAAGCATTGAGAATGTGGCACCAAAGATGATTCATATGATTAGCGGTAGCGGTACACATCTTGGGCAAGAAAGATTCGTAATTCGATTGAGACTCTTATGAATATTGAAAGAGAACACCGCCAAAATTGAGTTACCCATTGCAGCGTGAGATTCAAAAGTCGAGTTGATGAATTTATTGCCGCTCTATTATTAGGCTTATTCTCGATAGTAATGTATTTATTTCATGAGGTTTGCTCACGGAAAAACCGGAAGTTGTGTGGCTTGGTATTGGTATCGCTCTCCCGGTCACCTATACCTCCTATTGTCACCTGTTCTAACCAATCTGCTTTGCTTCTGCTCAAAATCTCTCGCACCCATATGTCATAACTCGTTTACGTTGGTTATATGCAAATTATTGTTGTTTCTTGTGCTGGTTGCCCAAACAAGAGGCTGATCCCATGGGAAAATGGAAATAGGAAAAGAAACGCACCTGGTTCTGTACTGACACATGCACTGTGCCATGTATGAGAAACTGAGGAGTTCCGGTTGACGGAAACAAGTTCAAAGCAGTATTTTTCATGAATGATGTCAAATTGAGAGCAACTGATTTTCAAGGAGTATTGGTCTGCAGCAATTCCAATTTCTTCTGAAAACAATTATTTTCATTGCGTCTATTAATTTAGAGATTCCATCTGCACTAGCTTCATTAATAACTGCGAAGCTCATCTGTTAAATCTTGCACATTTCAGGAAATGATGTGTTGCAATCGGTCACTCATTCCACTCAACAATAGAAAGATACTACGCACTAGGGACCACTTTAACTAGGGCGAACATTTTCAATCATGAAAGCGAAACCAATTACGCCACCCGCAACTTCTTTTACTAGCAATTATTTACCCACGTACCAATGTATACCGCTCCATCGTCATGATTTTTGGCACCTTCTGGAACTGCAAGGATTCTGAGACGATAGTGAAGATGGTCCATTGAACATTGGGCCAAATCCCAGCCAATTGTGAAATCTGAACTGCAGTGCGGGAATATACTGTCTTCACGTAATCGGAGCACATTTTGAGTCGTTCTATTCACCACAATCCATTTTTCACCCTGTAATAAACCATTCTCGTTCGTCATTTTTCAAAAGAATGAGCCAAAGCTCTCGGGTAGATAAAACAGGTGACAACCCTGCCGAATCCTATAAAACTTGATATTTATTATTGCTCGTTTCTTTTAATGGGAGTGTTCAGGACGAAGAAAAACGATGGATAGAAGAAAGTGCCTAGTGAACACCGTTTTATCTTGTTGTACTAGTCATTTTCTTCATTTTCTTTCCAACATCGTTGTTCAATCTTTCCGACAACAAAAAAGGGCATTAGCAAATACCTCAAACTTTTTCATTAGCCAAAAACCTACGCACTCGGTGGTACTGAAAGGCACGCTTCTCGAACTATGCACGTCTCAAGGGAATTTCATTTTTCTATCAATGCGGGCCCATTAAAGGTGATGAAAATTTAGCCGGCGCTGGCTCCCTTCTCTTTCTTTACTCATTTTTTCAACCACCACAACATACACGATGTGCTTGCTCCCTCGGTCTTCTCTTCACCCTACCCTTCCCTTCCCTCCCTAGCCGTTATTTATTGTGGTGGAGAAAAAGCGAGAAAGGAAATGAACTGAGGCGCGGTATAGACATGTGTGCATGTGTGTAGAAGCCGTGCGGAAGTACCATATAATCAACGCGAAATTTTTGTCTTGTTTTCAAATAATGCATGATCGCGTAGTCACAACAAAAGAATACAGAATCATCATTCCGATAGCTTCAGGGCTTCAGCGCAACATAAAAAATTCTAATTTTGAAGACAACAACACGGCTTCAAATTAACAAATGGATATGGAACAAAACAAAGTATTCCGCTTACATATTATTTGCATAGACATGAAAAAACCCTCCTCATTCACTCATCCATCAAACGTCTCGTGAAGAAATCTTACCTGCACCGTATAATTGACCAACGAAAGTCGAATTGACACGCGATAATAGCCGGGGTCAGCAAAGTGCTTGCAACCAAAAATTAGGCTTGTTTTGGTGTCCTTCAACGTTTTTGCGACTGCGCTAACCGTTTTCCAACTAGACTCCTCATCGCCGGGAAACACCTGCAATGGATAGGACAGAGCGATATTAGCAGGTGATAAAACCGCTCACCTGGAAAGACCGATGCTCCAATTGGATATCTGCGAGGTCTTCCCGGCAGAGTTTTGGCTTGATGTGAACTGTGAGCTCATTGAGCATTTCATGGTTGCTGGGAGTGAAGATCTTGATGTCGGGAGGTGAAACAGAGAATGTTGTTAACTAAAATAAATTGTCATGATTGAAAGTTATTTACAACATACCAATTTTCCATTTTCCTCTAACCGATAGTCATTGGAAACTTGTAGAAAACACTCGCAAGGTATCACAGCTGTTTTGAAACGACAGCTCGAGATGTTCGATGCGTAAATTGTATACTGACTGGTGACGTTGGATGTCTCCACGTATGCTTGTGAATTTGCATGTGGAACGGGTGGATTCAAAAGAGATGGTACTAGGGGAAGAGATTCAGATGTGTGAAGTAACAGGAATAAAGACAAAAAAGTGGGGAGTTCGGGCATCTGGTTGTTCAGTGTTTCTTCATTGCACTGAGGTAATTCTGAAAAAAAAAACACGTGGAAAATGAAATTAACATAACTAGGAAATTGAAATAGGAAAACAAAAAACAAAGAGAGATAAAAGTTGTATTGTATTTGTTCATATTTGAGTAAGACAAGTGGGAATTAAGGTGTCGGCAACACTAATCTGCACTTGGTTACTAACCAAACGACAGGGCCCGAGCCGCAGCGGCTGGACATATCGAATTACTTTAGGAACGCTTTGAACGGAAAACGCGTATCAATTACACGACAAGAGGCGGTCGAAAAGAAAGTTAGCAAGTTGAAAGAAATAAAACAGAAAAAGAGTGAGATCAAACCGTTGCGGCAGTTATGTCATGATTATAGAGAGGTGTGGAGAAGCCTCCGCACCGCGCAGATGTCCTATATGAGCCTCTTCCGTCTTAGACGGCGAAGGTTCATTTCATTTCTTACGGGACCGTTATAATTGTATTTGGGAATGGGTGTGCAACGACTGCTTGAGACGGAAGGGCGTCGATAATTGGCTCGAGAACGGATGAGGTTATAATACTTTTAGACGGAATTTTGACAAAATAAAAGAAAAAAAAAGCAAACACTTTAAAATGAAAAATAGATATTTTTCTATGTTTGGTTTAGTTTTTATGTTTATTCCATTTTTCCGTTTCGTTTCCGTCTCGTTCACAAAAATGACAAATGAGAATTTTGAAGAAGCTCTCGAGACAGAATTGAAACCACAAGAAAAACGAAATGCATAATTCTAAATATCACAGAAAGCCGACAATTCACCTAGTAGAACGGCTCAGTGAGCCAACTCTAAAGGTTGGTTAGAATCGCGCGATGCGGGAGATTAGCGCAACGGCTTCTGAGACAACGGGAGACGGCGACAGCGTCGGAGAGCGGCAATAAATAGAATTCTGATGGAGAATAGCGATAATTTCAATGAGAAAAGTAAAGTACAAAATGAATTTGATTACTTTTAGGTATTAGGTTTTAGATAGAAAGAAAGAAAGCAGAGTCAGCGCACATATGTACGTGGTAAACGAGAATTAATTATCTGATGGGCACAATATTTTCCAATTCTCATTCCGTTGTGAAAAAACATGTTCGGAACCAAAAAATAAAGAGAGAAGCTAAAAATTACCATTTGAAAACTGATGAATGTTTCAAAAATGTTTGGCATTGAATGAATGCTAAAGAATAGATGAGCCGTGACGACCCCCAAGATGGGAGGAGATGGAGAGCAGGGTGGGTGGAGCCTCCCGACTTTGGCTAAATTGGCGAGAGCAGGCGGGGGCATGTGCAGAGAAGCCACCGGCACCTTCCGATGTTCTGCTATAATAAGCGCTGACATCAATGAGTTATTCATTAATTTGCCGGTGTGCAAAATTTACAATTGCTTTTGCCCCACACCCCAAAAAGACACAATTGATTGCGTGACAGGGAGAAATGGTAACAAAAAAAGGAGCCAAAAAAACAGAATATTTGGTAAAAGGGAAACGGAAATGAGAAAATGTGGTAGTGCAAGTACTATCAAGAGCTAGAGCAGACATTAAAAACACGAGCTATGTGTCCCAATAATCCACCCCCTTGTTCAAAAGGACATACTTTGAAGGCAAGAAAAACTATGAAAGTTTGAAAACACCAAAATACGACATTCTTATAAACAAACTTGGTTTCTGTGGTACGCCGCAAATTCATTTTCATTGCCGAGAAAATTGGAATTTAGGCGACAATTCTGAGAATGATTGAAAATATGTATGTACATATTAGGTATACTAATTTCAGTAAGCTGTGATTACAAAAAAGTGCAACCTTTTTCTAGTTTCATGTATACTATCACAGTTGATAGAAAACGGTGGAAAAATTGCTCTAGACTAGGGATCTCATATTTAAATTTCTGAAGCAGTTCCTAAAGTCAGCGACCAGACATTTCAAGAGGTTAGTTAGTCATTTGTTTTTTTAGAGCTCCAAATATTAAATCCATTTTGTGAGTCACGCGGTTAGTAACTTTGAAATTTTTGGTCTTTTGGATTGGCCTCGGTTATCAAAAGTCGGTTTTATTGATGCTCGATGCCCGATTTCAGTACAATTAATTTGGTAATTGCCTTATTAATTTTTTTTTATTGTGCAAAGTTTGCTTGATCTTTTTTTTTCTTTTTCTGAAATAAGATAAACGTTGTACTTAATAAAATGATGACGCAGTGAAAAACCAACAAAAAATAAACATGTATAAACACTAAATGACACAGCACTTATTTTGATAAATGTGAACAAATTTAATAAATTGGTTTAATTACATTAAAGGCAACATCCTTGAATTTCTTATTTCTAATTAAATTCTTTAAAGAAAATTTAGTAGTAAATTATGTTAGAACGTAATATACAAAAAAAAACGACAAAAAATTAA
The DNA here is from genome assembly GCA_963572235.1 of Caenorhabditis japonica. Lineage (NCBI taxonomy): Eukaryota > Metazoa > Nematoda > Chromadorea > Rhabditida > Rhabditidae > Caenorhabditis > Caenorhabditis japonica. Next base: position 5,616,156 of record OY754347.1, on the reverse strand, counting down.
GACAGTGGTGACAGGTCAATAACAAAATAATGGCAACCGTGTTTCCCATTTTCATCGGAGTGGCTTTATGTAGAAAACTGTGAATAAACGGAATGACGTGTCTTGACACAATTTTATAACTCTCGAAAAAGCCAAAATTACCATTTTTGGACAATCCGGCTTTACCAGCATACATTTTAGTTCACAATTTACCGCGTTGTTTCACTTCGTTGAAAATCCGTAATAGCAGAAGAAAGTTTTGGAATGCGAAAAAATTTAAGAACCGCTAATCGATACGGTTTATGAATAACCAACATAGAAATTGTTGATAAAGCACCATAAGATGTCACGAGGATACAAGCAATATTATTTGCCGCCTGATCTAGATGGGATGTCGCGGCAAGACCCACAGCATATGAGCAAGGAACAAAAATGATGACGATAGGAATGATCACTTGGATACATAGACACTTGAATAAGTGTTTTTGCATTTCGTAGGTTCGCTTTGATGTAGTTTTCATATTGAACGTTTTCAAAGAAGTTGCTACAAAGAAGAAGGCGACTTGAACAAATGCTACAAAGTTGACCGACATGCAAGAAATAGTGGGAACGACAACATTATCTGATACTCGATAAAATCCCGGTATATTCACAATATCCGGTGGTAGGCATGGAAACTCCATCAATGTCAATGCTTTTGCTTCGTCTTGATTTGGAACATTGACTAAAGTTGGCAGGAGAGCGACAAACACATAAAGATAGTTAATTGTATGAAAAATGATCCGTTTCACTTTTCGGCAATGTGTTTGAGAATCTTGACGAACCAATGTGTTGTATCGGTCTTCGAAGAAAAATACTATTGCTGGTGCCACCACTGAAGTAGAAAGTTCAATTAGGCTAATTTATAAAAGAAATAATAAAATCTTACGAAAAACGGTTGTGACCCCAATATAAATTATTAAGGGCAGCGGTGTCCCAATTTTAAATAAAATACCCAGTGAAATACCGGCTCCGGCTGGAAAAATCATGAATGGAACAACAAGGACACACAGGCACATGTCATGCCAAACACATCTGAAATGACCATACATAGATATTTGAAGAACAAAATTAAAAAAATCATTACGTGAAGTGTAGTAGTAGCATTGACGTTTTTACTGGAAGCATTGACTTCGGCGTCTTCCAAATAATAATATAAGCTCCCAAAATGTAAAGAGGAATCTCCAAAACAGCAAGCAAGTTCAGAATAATTTGATAAAATTGATGATCTTCGATTATGATATTTCGATAGTTACACATTTTAACGAGTAAAAAGTGGGAAATTGGTGTTTCACTAAATTTGTTATGTTAATGTGCAGCTAATCATAAGTATTTCTCGAAATCAGGTGTGATCACTAACTGCAGGTGTTTTTTTTTATTGGGCGGTAACGGCTTGTACTGAAAACTAAGAGTTTTGGTCAATCGAAAGGTTTAATTCAAAGTTGATCTTTGGAAAAATGTGCGTGATAGGCTCTAAACGAGATCTGCTGCATCAGGGTGGAGGGACGGTCACATATGTGGTTCCTCAAAAAAATTGCATGCATCACAAGCTACTAACTTGAATGTTTTTTTTTAATTAAAGAATCAAGGAATGCAAAGTCAAAAACCAACAGATGGTGATTTCAATATTTATTATTATTAATTAAAAGTGATATGCCTATGTAGCAGTTTCACACGGTTCTTGAACCTTCTCGTCTCCAGAAGTCCATGGAGGTTCAAAATTACAATCCGCAATTATGATCGTCTGCTTTAAACTTTCTCAGCAATTTTCGGCTAATAGCCATTGAAAACAGCAAGTAGCCATGGATTAAACAATGTTTCATGTTCCTCATAGAACCTTAATTTGACTGACCACGTCCCTCTTATACACACATCGATAATTTTTCTCCTTTTACTCCGGGTTAAAATTACAACGATCACAGAACCCTTACACGCCATGTGTTGTTTGGGCCTTAATCACGTTTAATTTTGCCCTTTCTCCCAGAAGTTTCCATCACTTTGTGCGTATTTCGAATGTTCTCTGATATGGTTGTCTAAACGTAAACGTAAATGTAAACTGGCAAGAGAGAAATAATTGGTTTTTGTTCTTCTAATATTTATTGAGTTGGGAGATAGCTTGCAACAAACAATGCGATTGATTCACGTGAAAAGCTTCGATTTTTCAGATAATTGGCAAAAGGACCAACGAACAAAAAGTTACCCTGGAAAATAATGAAAAACAAATCCCAACCAAGTGTCCATGAAATAGCCGTCACTACTTGATCGTTCACGAGAAATCAGCCTGGTTAATTGGTAAAGAGTGATCTATGAGTATCAACAACACTATACATCACCGCTCTCACGGTTGCCAGACACTTTTTTTTGGGCCACTCAGTTATCAGCTAAGTATCATCGAAACAAATCATGGATCATTGTTTCTGCAACGTCACACCAATTCATTCTTTTTCTCCCTTAATTTCATTGGTCTCCACGTGATTACAGCGCTGAATGGACTGGGGTGGGTGGAGCGTAGAACAAGAACAGATCGATGTCATTCATTGTTCTATTACATCATTGACTTCTGTCCCCAGTCCGCCAAACTTTATGATTTGGAAACTGTTTTCATATATATTGGAAAAGTTTTATGTTCGCTTATTTTTGTTCACTTTGTATTGCTTTCTTTGTTTCCGACACACATAAATATGACACAAAATGTACTTTCTTTTCTGTGTACACCTCAAGGGCACTTTTCATTGGTTAAAAAACGTTTTAGCTGGTATTTAGTACAAAAGGAATGATCATTGGTAGAAAAGAAACATTGAAGTGTGGTGCATGACGTATTTAAAAAATAATTTTTGTTTCTCTCTGAGGTTGATAATTCAACTTACCAGTTTTCGTGTTTTTTTTTTCTTAAAAAAGTCATATGAAACAAAATATCATGTTTTATAAACCATGAACATCACAGTCTTGTTTCAGTCAAAACCGTTCTTTGAACACTTTTTCCACCCTCCCACCAATTTCTGATTTCAAGTTCAAACCTTCACTTTAAAAACACGTCGCTACGACAGTTGTTTCTTGCCGCACTATCGGCTTTTCACGGAGATAAAACGATAGGTGAGAGAGAAAGACATGCAATGTTTTTTTTTCTCATTACGATTTATTCACTTTGAGGCTGATTAATTCAATTGAATTTTATAAGTGATTTAGTTCGATTTGTCATAAAATTTCGTTTGAGCAACTTGTTTACCAAATTTTTTAAAGAATGTAATTGCGCTTTATTGCTCTAGTGGTTGGCTAGAATTAATGACTGTGATAGGAACAATATTAAAAATTATTGATATGTTTTCAGTTATAGTGCTAATAGCCATTGAAAACGGCTAATAGCGGGCGATAGCCGCCAAATATTTCTAGTAGCCATTATGACGCGGCACACGATGTCCAGAATTGGAAATATTGGAGTAGTTTGAGAAAATAGCCACCAGGAACGGCTAATAGCCACAAGTTACTGAAAGTTGGCTTCTAGCCGTTTTCAATAGATACTATCCAAAACATTCCTCAGCAATTTTTCTTGCGGCGACCACTAGCTTCAAAAAGAGCAGTAAAGCTCTGATTTTTTTATGTGAGAAAATAATTTTCTTGTTTGTAATGTTTTTACATTCATTTTAAAAATTTGGCTATTTTTTTTCGAAATGCTCTTCATTTTTCTTCAAATTTCCCATAATCCTGCATCACTATTCATAGGAAAGCCTTGTTTTTTTTTCCTTTCTTTTGCCACTCGGGGACCACTGAAAAATAGAGAATATCAATATTTCTATGCACATCTTTTTCACTCGCTTATTTTTCGTTGTGCCCATCGATTTCGGTGAAAGGATAAATACACTTGTTTTTTACGCTGTTTTTTGTTCTTTCCACTTTTTCTTTTCTTTTCTCCTTTCTTTTTTTTTGTTTGTGAACGATCTGAGCGCACAAAGTGTATTATATACGGCATTTGATAAGGTATCAGTTTAGTGTTATCGAGATTTCTTACTTGATGTTTTCAATTTATATTCTTCTTCTTTTTTTGAATATTTTTAATCCTCGAAACATATAAGAGCAGCTAGGATTTGAGCTTTTTCTCATTCTCACAACAATTGTGACTAATTCACATGTTATTCTACATCTCTTCCGGTCAAAATTAAAAATATTTTCAATGTTTCACTACCCAAAACAGCTTGTAAAGAAACAGCTTGTATCCGAGTTAAATCTAAGGTCGAAAAATTTCTGCGCTTTTGTCACAAAAACATGTTTTTCCCAAGCATTTGTTTTTCACTCGTTTTAGAACACAAATTGCCACAACTACACCCGAGCCATTTATATCTACAGATATTCCTGCCCGCTACTACTTCAAACAATGAACTCTATTCTCCACGGAGCATTTTTTCACCAAGACGACCATCATCACCATGACGATCACGAGCATCATCAGACTGTCGATCTTCTTCAGCCACCGGTCAGTTTTCATTGGGAGTTTTTTTTTATTGTGTATTTCTTATTCTCTTGTCTCATTGTTGCTCTGAAATTAGTTTGTTTTTCGAACATTGTGAACCACTTTTTGAAAAACTGCTAATTTGAAAGCTGCTGCGTTCCGTGATGCATTTTTTTTTTCTTTTTCCACTCTCTCTCTCTGTCTCCTCCTCCTCCTGGGCTAAGATACATTATTCAGAAAGTGTCTCTGCGCACCATGAGCAAGAGCGACCCACATCTGGACATTCCACACCTACTTGTTAGCCAGGACGAAGGTGAGTTTTTAATTGTTATTCTTCGCATTGTTGACTGTTTTCTGTTTTTGGTGCCCATTCCCGCACTTTCCATAATTTTTTTTGTTATTGCCAACTCGTGGTGCGGCCAGCCGGCCGGCCCTGCCTGCCGTCTTGTTTTTTTGTTCTTTTTTCTTTCTGCCTTTCATTTTTTTGTTTTTTGTGTCCCGACCATTTCCACTTCCCGGATTTTGCTCTGAATTTTCGAATTTGAATCATTGGGAAAATGGACCCGAAACTTCGCAAACTTTTAATGGCAAATCAATTTTCAAAGCACCAAGACCAGGTTTCCGGATGTAAATAAAGTTCACCGGCATAATGCGAGTGTAATTTGCATGCTTTGAGTGTTTATTTTCAGCTCATCCATCACTCAACAAGATCATGTCGAATTTGCAACACGTGCACGAAGGTCTCAAGACACCCGTTTCTTCATCGCCAAATTTGCAGGTACATAAATATATAGATATTGTCGACCCGCCACGAAAGTCCAAAGCGCTTCACCGAATTTAGTGCTTCGTGATTATTATTTTAGTTTACAAATTATTTTATTTCATGTTGGATTTATACGTGAAATGAAATAATTTGGAAATCAAATTAAAAATCACGAAGCTCTAAATTCGGTGGAACGCGTTTGACCGTCCTTGCGGCTCGACAATAAATAAAATAAAATTGGGTGATAATGACACAATTTATACTTTAAAAGATTGTCAAGTTGTCAAAGTGAGCTTCAAACCTTGACTTTTTGAGCAGCCAGGATTCGTTATTTTTTTTGACGCTGAAAATAAACAATGACAAAATGCGTTGCATGCTGACGTAATTTTTCTCGTAGATTCTCGAAAGCAGGAACACCTGTTGAAAAAAAAATTGTGATGACAAATAAATACAAAAATAAACATTTTGCTATAAAAAAACAATTCTGGCTTCGCTATTCACTGAGTAGCAAAAAAGCGAAAAGGTCATTTTTTGCTACCCCGTGAATAACCTCATTAATAAAACTAAATATTGATTTGCTTCCTGATTTTATATAGTGTAAACAAACAAATCACAAGATTGTATAATTGTCCATTACAAACAATTTTCAGGCATTGCGTCGTGAGCACGAGTTCCACGATAGAAACGTCAGGTCAGTTTTGTTTCTTTTTATTTACATTTCTAGTTTGGCTGGTTTGAGCGGTTTCTTTTCACAAATTGAATCTGTTTTCTTTGACGCAGGCAGCCAGAGAGACTGGGGAATAGAGTCTCCGAAAAGGCTAGCTGGGCATGGCGTTGAAAACTGAGTTCAAACCATGCTTTTCGCGAGAAGGGGAATCCCGCACTGAGAGAAACTTTGCGACTTTCCTGGGTACATTTTCACGTTTTGATTGTAAGGGCAACTGACGCTTTCTCGTAAAAGGTCTCATTTCATTTGCGAATGCACTTTGTGTTGTTTTGACCAAAAGTGCACCTCATGGCTCTGGCAGACATTAATCACCAGCATACTTTGTACCTTGTTTATCGTTTTTACTTTTTGAGAATGTTACTCACTGGCATTTGATTTTTTTTCACTCTGAAGACGATTAGTCTTGGATTTGTAACGTTTTGATTAGATACTAAGCTCATAGTCAGACCAAAACTCTTTGTGAGTCAGCTCGTTAGATTTATCAATTATTTTCGATGTGTGTTTGATAGGATTTCCTTTTTTCTTTCTAAAATTTTTCGAATAAACTTGAGAAAACTTATTTGGTAAATTATCAATGATTTGTCCTACAACTTTTCGCCTAATGATTATTCAGGCGCTATTCATCCAGCCATTCTAACTCTCCTTTCATTTGGCCAACTGGACTATCGCTAGTCCAATCGGTCATTTTACTTTTTTTTTTTGTTTCTTTTAATTTTACCAGTCGTACATATGTGAGCATTATGTGGTAATTTCACTTCATAGCAAATACATTAATTAAATTAAATCCCTGACTATGAGTATTTTACCGGTTGCCCACGGAATCTGCACTATGGTCTGACCAGTGTCTCGCCACGAGAATTTAAAGGTGCATGCCAAAACTCACGGAAAATTGAGAGACGCGAGACACGACGAGACGAGACAACGGTTGGGCTATAGTGCAGGTTCCCCTTAAAACCGGTAAAACTTACAGGGATGGATTTTTCTCCCTTTTCAAATGTCCTTTTCCTTCTCCAATTCGACCACTGATAACACGAAATCGGCGAAAATCATCTATCCCAAAAAGGTAATTCCCCATTCTCCTCTCTTCGTTCCAACCACACCCGTCAATCTGATTTTTTGAACCAATGACGCTTCGCGGTCAACCGATCGGGCACGAGAGAGGCGATTAATTTGTCCAGGAAACCCCTTTTCGTGCAATAAACGCTGTCAAAAAGATCGTAGACCGAGTGGCGAACAAGTACGGTAGCCTGTGTCATTGACAAAGAAGAAAGAAAATGAGAGAAAACACCGGAAATTGATGGACGATTTATTATTGCAAAGTGTCAGATGATGATGACGAGGAAATAGAGGAATGAACAAAAGAAAGAATGGCTTCGGTGCAAAGAAAAACCCCATAGGAGCCAAAAGCTGTTTTTTCTTTTGTTCTTCCGTTCTTCCGTTCTTCCGTTTGATAGTTTGAGCTCACCGCTTTTTTTTCATTTTCCTGTGGTTAGTCCGGCCCTGGTCTCTGTGCTTTTACAAAAAAATCTAGCTTTTCTCACGTTTCCTGCAAAAGTTCCCTACCTAACAGCTGAACACCCCCTGACCTAAGCACTCAAACTTTTTAAACATATCCGTTCGCGGTTCTTTCTTTCACAAACACGTACAGTAGTCCCTTTCTGCTGGTTTGATCGCACATTCCCTCCATTTCTTCCTTGCTATCTTCTTATCTGATAACGTTTGAGAGGAAAACAACAGAAAAAAAGTTTGTGATGATGACGGAGAGACACACGGCGAAACGGGGGAATCCTCTGCTGATGTTCTGTCCTCGTGTGGCGAGAGAATTGCATCAGAATCATCACGGCTGGTCGTATGTTCGGAAGATCGAATAGAACAAGATCGGTTTTTGCTTTTCTGTTCTGCATTTTCTCAACTTTTGCATCAGATATCGAAACGGAAGATGTTTGTTGCCTCCATCGGACCACATATCAGAGAAAACGGGGAACGGTTGAAAGAAATAAACATGTCGGCGGAATAAAACTGATGTCTGCTTTATTTTTCAGTTGTTTTCTTTTTTTTCGAAATTACTTCCTGGGTCTAGTTCTTTCAGTTCCTGGACTAGGCTATGCAATGCACAGTTCAAATTCATTTCCTCTTTGTGTTTTTTGTGTTTTTTTTTTGACCAGGAAGCGAAGACCAGAGCACACTGATTTTCATTTTCATTTTCATCTGTTTCTAAATAGCATCAATTGAAAATGACCAGTTCTTCCTCTGCTGATTTCTTTCGATTTATTATGCACCCAAACGACCTTGTCGTACGGTGCGGTGCAGTGCGGTGCGCTCATAAAATTTGCCCCCAATTTTTTTTTTCGTCTTGATAAAAATAGCTATTTCCTGCGCTAAGCAAAAACGAATAGAATCGCTTACGGAAGTTATTTAGTGGGAATGCTATCTGACATTTTTTCAAAAAAAAAAGGAAATGAAATGAATTGCAGAGTTTGCATTAGTCCGCACTTTACTACTTGACAGCCAACGAGGCTATTTTACTTTACTTTATCAATGATACTGTCAATTTTTATCTGTTTTTTTTCTAAATATGATGCAAAGTGTGTTTAGTTCTTTTTATTTTTTTTTCGTTTGGTGATCATCTCAAAACGGTAAACAATTTTAAAATAAAGCAGATTGACAAAAAAAAATTAGAAACAAAGGTTCTAGTTTGATAAATTCCAAAGTTCCAGTTCCAACAATTTCTGGCGTTTTGTTTTCTTTAAATTTCACGATATAAATGTGGACGAAACGTTCCACATTCCAATTTTCAAGTTGTGATAATTTCCCAATTACTGATTTACCCCCAAAAAGTCAGTCATGCTGCCTGGCTTCCGGACGTTTCGAAATATTTCAAAGTCACGTGGTGATTCTATTCGCACGTAGCCAATTCTCGTATTTCTGTCTGTCTGACTATGAGTCGAATAGCGTGATGTCAGAGAAGTCAAGACAAGACCACGTGGGGTTCTGGGTTCAGCATACACTCAAGATACACCGTGACCACTACAAGGCGCATTGGAATCAAATTGAAACCGGAAAGAAGAGGAGAAAAAAAAAGAAAAGAAAAGAGTGGTGGAGTGAGATGTGTGGTGGTGGGCATCCGATTTGATCAAACAAAGACACAATCACACATCTCACACAGCTCTGCGCACCACATCGCACCGCACCACACTCGGCGAAATGGGGGAGAGAGAGAGAGAAGGAGGACTGCCTTTTTATTTCGAAATCGTCGTGTTTCTTATTTTAACTTCTCGTCATCATTTTAAATTTTTTTCCTCCCTGTTTGACGTTAGCCACATCAAAACTAAAGGAATTTTTCCTTTTCTTTTTCCTTTCATGAAATCTTCCTTAAATATTGCATCATTTCACATCAGCCAAAAGAGAATGCAATTTACTCTTCTTTTTTTTCGCGATCTTCCAATTTTTCCTCCAAGAGCACCAACTGTTGTCACAACTGCTACCACCCGCCGAAAGATTGTTCCTGCTTTTTTGATCTCGATTTTTTTTTTCTCTTGAGCTTCGGTTTAAAACAAATGTCCGATAAACTTTTGATCAACTGTGGTCAAGAGTCGATTATTATGCCAGTGATACGTGTAAACGGGTTGTTATTCGTTTTTGTTGTTGTTTCTCAAGTCCGACGCTTTGATCTTTCCATCTGGCGTTGAAACATGATAAAAATCAAACGAGTCAACGAACGATAGTGTTTTCATTGACAAGGTCCTAATTTGATCATATGTCACCACGTGCGTGCGCTTCTCTTACCGCCTATGTAAAAAAAGGAAGCCGGAAAAAACGAGTAAGACCGCATTCATTCATTCATTCACTTTCCCATTGAAACCAGCTACTGATCAATTTTGATTCTTTGCCTTCCTCATTTTCTTCATTCCAGAACAACCCACGTGTTGGAAGTCTAGTTTTTCTTTCTTCTGTATTGCCATTCTTCTGATTGTGAGGCGAATCTATGTAGGCATTAGTTTTTTTTTCTTTTTCTTTTCCATGTTCTACGTGCCATTCGCAGGATTAGAAAATTTGACATGTATGTTTTGAGCTCGGCGAGGCTTTCATCGAGGACAATTTTGGTATAGTCACGTACGAAACGGAACCCATTTCTTTTTCTGATCTCACTTGTTTATCTTTCAAACTTATTGTGCTCTCCCTCCCTCATCAACCGACCGCGGCCAAAAGTTAACTTGGTTGGTAGTCTGCTCTATAATTGTTTTCACATTGTTTTGATATCAAAGCACAGAAACATCTATTCCATTTAATGTGTGATAGCCTTCTGAAGCCAAGAATTGATGTCGTCACAATGAGAATGAATAGTTGGTCCCAAAGAACGGTGACATCACAAAAAACCGCTCTGATTCTGATTCCTGATGCTATTTAGTCGAACAAGTCGTGGCTTGCTTTGCTTGTGCAAACATCAGCCTTGGTGTAGGGGTTGGCTTTATTTAGTGTCTATTTCATTCAATACCAACATTTCCGGTTCATGAACATGAATAATTTAGTTTGGGGAGAAACTGATTCTCATGATTCTTACCTGTCCGGTTTGGGAAGAATAGAAGAAATTAATGTACTCATGACGTGGCCGATTGCGGGAAAAGGTGGGTGCGGGAATGCTGACTGGCTGACTGACTGACTGACTGCACGATAAAAGCAGGATCGTAACACACTGCACTCAAAAATTCTTATTGAATTTGTATGTACATATTCTCCCATTTTCCGTGTTGCTATTTCTCTTCTTCTCCTTATCTTTAATTTTTCCTTTTTGAAAACTAGGTAAAAGGAGACATGAAAGTTTTATGATAGTGCCACTCAATCTTAAGTTTTATCATCCTTGTGTTGCCGTGCCTAATCAGCACATTTTCACCAACTAGGTTAAAGTTCGTCTCACAATTGATATCACAAAATGTGCAGAAAGCTTGCAAAAAACGGTTTTTTTTCTTTTTCTTTTCTTTTTTTTATTTTTATTTTAACATTTTTAAAACAATTTTTACGGGCTGCCCGCGGGAACTTTATAGGAAATTGTTTAAAAGCATTCATATTGCGATCTCGTGCACTGTCAGCAGCTATGTATGCATCATGTGGGTGCTACTGCGGAATAGAATAGACTGTAGCAAAATAGAACTGTCTGAAAAGGTATTCCATTGTCGATTTGCGCAGTTTTTTTTTCATTATAGCCACAGGCCGTTATATTCCGCAATAGCACCACCATGTAACCAAAATTTTTCAGTACATTCCGAGTTCAAGTTGATCACTCATTGTCAACTCAGAAATTCGGGTCTATCCTCATTGACCATTTGCTTTGCTCGTTAGGAAAACCTTTTCTCTCATTTTTTTTTTCGTCCTCTGCAACCTCAAAATGTGTCGGAGCGAGGCCAGACACACTGCACACAGTGGGGGAAGCAACCCCACTTTCTTCTTCATTTTTTCCCCTATCGCTCGTCAGATAGAATCATCCCACGTGGGGGCCCTTTTCCGAGAGAAACATGATGACGGAACGAGAGATCGCAGATGTCACTGATTGCCCGGACGGTCGTGTCATTGAAAACTGCCAACTCTTGTGTCTGTGTTTCTCAGCGAACAAAAAGTGTCTTCTCCGTTAACATTTCGTTGCGGGCGCCGCCTCTGTCTTCTCCGGCTCCACCCACCACTTCCTCTCCAACCGAATCTGCCTGGTCGCTATAAAACGGTCTTTGAACGACAGTTCTTATCGCATTCATTCTTGTTTCGTATTCCGCTAAACCACGCTTCTGTGCGAAGAATCAACAGTTTGAAAAAAAAAACGCAGAGAAAAAAACAAATATGAACTTTGTCGGCAACAACCAGCTAGAATCCGGACTTCACTTCCCATGCAGGTAAACCAGCTGATTCTAGTCTGTTCCCACTAGCATTTTGAAATTTCTCCGCATAATTTTTGCAATGCAAAGAGAGAAGAGCGTTGGTGGGGTGGCTTGGCAGCATGCCAAAAATTCTTTCGCATGCTGCTTGCAACAAAAATCGATATTTGGAGTGACTCAGAGTGGGTAGCAGGCTCCCCACATTCTGCCCCTTTTCATTTTTCCTCTTTGGCCCTGCCCTTACACTATACTTTCTATGAAAACATTTCGGGGCTCCTATTGTTTCGCATGCATTTTTCTCTGTGTGTCGTGTCAAAAAGAATCGATTACTTTGCGCCTGCTTGCAATTCTTCCCCTTTCATTTTTCTCACAATTTTTATTTCTTTTCTTCCCCCTTTGACAAAAAATAAGAATCGTAGTTTTCTGAATAATACAAAAATTTCTAATGTTCCTCAAAGAATTTTATTTTACTTTATCCGTAACGTACCCTTCTCGGCATGGAAAAAGTAGAAGACGCAAAAAGACCAGAGAGCATGTGCGTAGAGTACACGCAATCTCCGAAATCTTAATGAATATGCGCAGATGCGTAAATTGTGAGATAGAGACCTGTCTACTTAGAGACAATGCCGAGTATTCACGTGAATTGTCAGTCTTTAGATCAGATTCACATGTCGGCATTCTAATTTCTCTTGTACTTTGGCCGTATCAAAAAACCACCATTGTGTACGCATTGTGATAAAATCTGGCCACGCCTCTTGCCCCCATCTGCAAATAATCCTCCACCCACCTGATGGTCTCGACCCAATCAGTCCTATCATTGTTTTATGGTTCTTAGCTTTTAAAGTTTTGTTTCAAATTTCTCAATCTATTCCTTTTTCAGCTCGGCAGCTCTGCTGTCACAGGAGAGTCTTCACCAGCCACCGCTTCGAAAGTCTTCTTCTGCAATCGACTGGAACGGCGCTGTTGTCGAAGCGACTCGCAAGTCTTCCAGGGTTCGCGAATTAGCTCACAATGTGATCTAGTATACTTCAGCCCCATTAGGGGACTGCTCTCTCTAATTTGGTCCTACTTCAGTTTTTTAAGTGCTAAGTACGTACTTTTCACCATCTGACAGCACCTTTCGGATATCACTTTTTTATTTCTTTTTTTCAGTCTTTCTCTGCTTCAGAAATTGTAACACAACATGTAACAAAAATTGAAAATAGAAAGAAAAATTACATTAGAAAATCGCAAAATCTAATTGTATGATTTCAGCAAACCGATTGGCAATCCACCTTGTTTGAAAACAACCGCAAAAACAGCTTCTCGAACCTTCAGCTGTTATCTCAAGCCCACCAAGGCGGGTTGGTTATGAACGCTCTGGATAACAAACAGAATAACATGTCCGTCGCCACTGCTCAGATGCCACAGCAACAGAATCATTTTGCTCAAACTCTTGCGCAGAGCGCAGCATCTGCTCCCAGTGCAACCATTGCCCCGGTTCCGGAACCATCCAACCAGCAAAGATCTGCCGTAAGTTTTTCAATTCATTTTTTTTCTTGCATTTTGAAATAAATTTAAAAAACTATGACCACCTTTCTATTTTTTGTAATGAGATTAGAAAAAAAGCAAAAACCAGGGTCAGTTGTATGAACTGTTCTGAATTTCAGGGTTCGGCTCTGTTTGGAGGAGTTTTCCACCGTGGATTCTTTTCAAAGCCAGTCGAGCGCTCCGAGGAAGAAAACTACCGCTACCTCATGGCTCTTGATCGTTAGATAATTCATCCCCAGCCCCATCTGTCGAAAATGCTGAAATCATTTTCATCCCTCACCTAATATCCCATTCTTCTGTTTTGTTTTTTTCCCACTTTAAGCCAACCCTACCCAGATCTCCTGAGAGGGCTAAAAGAATGAGACACTAAATTAATCAGCGTACAAAATTCAATTGAAGCTCCTGTCGCTTCTTCACCAACAAGACCACCTCCCCACAATCTCAGGTCACGCTGTATTTCTTTTTGTAAATTCCGTTATCTGTGCGCGTGTCAAGAGATGTTTAGGAGCATTTTTTAATGTTTTCTTTCTCTTACCTTTTTTCCTTATTTTCTCATTCTGGTTACCCACTGTTTTAGGACAAATCCTATTCTTTTCGATTGTTCATTTTGTGATCCTATCCACTTTAGGATAACCCGAATATATTTTATAATCGCACGGGTCTGGGGGTAGCTTCAGGCTTCGTCCTGTTCATCCATGTATAATCCATTTCCAACACCTCATTTTTTCCATTTTACCTCTTTTCACTGTTTTTCAACAATTTATTTCTCTTCATAAATGTTTAACCCAACAGAGAATTGTTCATGTGTATACGTTTTCTGAAAAAAATATGAGCGAGATTTTTTTTGGCTTTTATGTTAGAAAACCATGAAAAAGTGTAGTGTTTTTGAAAAAGATTGTGCGGACTCCTTTGCATGACATAAAAACATATTTAGATTTCTAAATTTTTTTAAATTCTGAGCAATAAACGAAACATTTCGGAGCCTGGACCACCTTTTCCCGTTGAGTGCAGTAAAGGTCAGCGCTTTCAAAAAATGACACCTTACTGCTCCACCAAATTGAGAGCAGCATTTTTTCTCGTGAAGTTCTCCTTTTAGATCAGGTTTCGCGGTTTCCTCGGCCGGGACCCACTGTCTCTTTCTGGTATTTTTAATGTTTGATATTCTTGCCGGCTATTCTCAGTACGGAGCGCTGCAAACGCGCTCCCTTCGCACAGTGGTGGACGCGGCCACGTTGGCAACGAGAGAGTGCAGACAATTGAGAGAGCCGTGGCCGATGTTTTGCTCTGATTTCTTTAAACCTCACTCCAAATGCATGCGAAATTCTTTGTTCGATTGGAGCGAGTTTTCAGCGGTTTATACCGAGTATATCATATGCGCCCGCGAAAAATTATAATAGACGCAGACAAAACGAGGCGACACACCCGCTCAAATTTTTGCACTGCATTCTGTTGAAAACCTGAGGCAGGCGGGGTTTCGCCACTGCTTACTGTAGCCGGCAAGAATATTGAATTAATAATACAACCCCGATTCCTCATCTCCAGTAGTGATATTCTTAATCCAGCCCGTCGTTCGTTAGTGAATAGCGAAAGAGACAGGTCACAACGCAATTGTTTCTGGGAATCAGTCAAAAGGTGAGCAACGACTTGACCAAACTTTGGCACTCTTCGAATTCCGGAAGATGATTGATAATGGTTTTATGATTATGCTTGACAGTCGGCGAAAGTTAGCGTGACGTTGCATTTTAATCTTCTTCCAGCGTTCTTGAAATATCCGCGTCGATATCCAAACAGGATCTCGGTTTATCTTCGAGATCGTAGTTCTCTTCCGCGAACTTTTGAAACCAAAACTTAATGGAATTGCAGGGGACGGAGTTCTCGTCTAACACTGCACATATTTTACGATGAGCTTCGTTGCACGTGCGGTCCTGGAAAAACTTGTACAGGAAAACCGTTTGAAGAGTATCTGCGAGCAAATTCTCGGTCATATTGAGCTCTACCTGAAAATTTTTCAGATGTGTTAAACATGCATAGTACGTACTATAAAAATAAAAAAATAGAATCGGAAAAAAAATTAAACAAAGTTGAGCAATGACAAAACAAACAAAAGTGGCGAAGACTTTTTGCTCAACCTAATATTATCAATAGCTACAGTACCGGACAAAAAGATATCATATTTTGGTTTTTGGAGTATAACTTTTAAATGGAGAGGGTTATGGTTCTGAAAATTTGCATGAATCTGCCCCGTAATGTTCTTGACAAGCTCCAAAAACGGATTTGGTCATTTTTAAAAACTGCAGATTTTTTCAAAAAATTTCAGATGCCAAATTTTCGACCCAAAAATAATTTTTTTTTTTCAGATTTTTCAGGACTCGAATTTTATTTTCAAAATAAAGTTTCAAAACTAAAAGTACAATTTTAGTTGACTATGGGTCGATAGGATGATTTTCAGCTGACTTACAGCACTTTGAATATCAGGGTCGAAATGGGTAAGTCAACTATAACTTTTATTGAGAATCACCAAAACCAAAGAAAATCAAGGCAAATTAGATCAAAACTGTTAAAAAGCAAAGTTTATTTGATTTTATTCGGTTTTGGTGATCCTCAATAAAAGTTATAGTTGACTTACCCATTTGGACCCTGATATTCAAAGTGCTGTAAGTCAGCTGAAAATCGTCCTATCGACCCTTAGTCAACTAAAATCGTACTTTTAGTTCTGAAACTTTATTTTAAAATTAAATTTCGAGTCCTGAAAAATCTGAAAAAAAAAAATTATTTTTGGGTCGAAAATTTGGCATCTGAAATTTTTTGAAAAATCTGCAGTTTTCAAAAATGGCCAAATCCATTTTTGGAGCTTGTCAAAAACATTACGAGGCAGATTCATGCAAATTTTCAGAACCATAACCCTCTCCATTTAAAAGTTATACTCCAAAAACCCAAATATGATATCTTTTTGTCCGGTACTGTAAAACTTACGTTTTTCAGAAAATGCTCCTCTGCGTCTCTCTTTTTCTCACACAAAATTTACCATTTTTCGAAATTGGTTTTCCGGAAAACGATTTTCCTATCATTTTCCAGTTCATGGATTCGTGTGACGAATCCATTACTCTGGAAAATTGTTCTCCCATAAAGTTAGCATCGTTGTGCGGTATCGAATGACTATTCATGGTATCGCCTTCCCACAACAATCCGGGGTTGTAGTTTAACTCCTTGGTGTCTGCTGTGAAGATCGTGACAATTTACTTTCCGGCCGAAATGTCCAGGTTCCGCTCGTAGAGTCATGTTTTTCTGTGGTCTAGCACTCTCTGCGATATTGCCGCCGCCTTCTACAGGGTTGGATCCTGTACCAGGATCGTCATATCGTCGGCGTATCCAATGATCTTGGCTTCTGGAATGGCTGGGACGTCTTTGATGTAGACATTGAAGAGGACTGGCGAGAGAACTACTTCTTGGGGAACTCCTCGCTTCAGAGTGCGCCATTTTGACTTCTCATCTCCAAACTGAGTCCGGATCTTCCTATTGTAATGATAGTACCCGAGCCATCTGATGATGGCTTTGTCCTGGATCGCACCGTTTAACTTGCATAGCAGCTTGGCTATTGAGACTGTGTCGAAGACAAGTGGAGAAAGCAAATAGGCAGAAGAAGAACCACACAAACTTCGTTAAAAGAGAGATTCAGGCGGTGCCCCTTGAAAAACAATCAAATTGAAGCGTAGTTGTTGAAGAACTACTACTACTATGACGTCCTCGAATCGTCCATACCATCTGTCAAACGCCTCGCCATCCTCCGGATTGTACGTGAACATTGGAATTCGGCCATTCAAAAAATTGATGGTGTTGGTGTGATCGGATTGAGTTTCGATTTTCTTGAAAGTGGTTTTCAAGAAGCGTTTTCTGTTGTTGCTGCAGGAAAAGCAGCTGCACCTTCACCTGTTGCGGAGCGAAGAACAACTTGAGCGCTGTTGAGTCCATTTCGTGATCCTGATCGCCAGTGTTGAAGTTTTGCTATTCGTAGAGGTTTATTCAGCGGAATTAATAAGAATGGGTACAATGTATGTGACGGGAGGAGAACCCTCGAATTAGAAGAAACTCGCGTTTTATATATATATATATTTATTTTAATTGAAAAGAAGGGCATGACCACTTATACTATCAATGTTTACAATAGAAATAGAAGGTGAGTCAGTATGTATGACAATTGAGACGAAGATATTCATGAAATTTCAATAATTTGATATTGTTTTCAAAAGAATTAGTGAAAGGTTTGACAGGAAAAACATGAGAAGGGAGATTATTCGAACATTTAAGAACTCGGTTAGAAAATAATTGCTGTAGGGGCTTGGAGGAATTTTTAGAGAGCACTGGAGAATGAAAGAGTGACGTCGGAGAGATCTTAAGTTAGCAAAGGCAAGAGATGGGGACTCGTGTAGATGGGTGTCACCGGTAATAAAGATTTTATACAGTAAAGTGAGATCAAATAAAAGACGCTTGTATTCCAGCGAATCAAGGTTACAGTAATATAAAGACTCAAAATATGATACATAAGTTAATTAAAAAATTTTTAAACAACGAGACTGTCAATAGGTAATTTATGATTTGGATGGTAGACTGACAGAACACGTAACCTACCACTTGTGAGCAATAAATCGACCCCAACCACTTCAAGAGACCCAAAAGAATTAGGAATTTTAATTATAGAAAAATTTAAAGATTTTGAAATAAGTACGGCTACACATCCTCCATGCCTATCACGATCTTTACGTATGACTGAGAAACGGTTGTTAAGAGAAATAATGGGATCAGAAACAGAGTAGTCTAATTTTGTTTCGGTGAGACATATAACGTCAAGAAATAACGAATTAACAGTAAGCTCAAGAAGGGGAATCTTATTTACAACCGAGCAACAATTGGCATACCCTATACATATTTAAATTACTCACTGAACGTTTGACTTTTGTGTTTCCCGAGCTTCCCAAGGGCGATAAACTTCTCCTTCCTTGTACTGAACTTTCACACACTCCAAGTTTCTCACTGTGAACACGAACTTTCCGGCCTTGTTGTTCTTCATCATTGCCTCCTTCCACGCCGCACGATGCTTCTCTCGTTCTGGTTGCGACAGATCCGGGCGGATGACTGCAGTCAAGCAATCTTGAATGTTGGACTTGACCTTGTTGAACCGTGACATGATCTTTCTGGCATCTTCTTTCTTCTGCAACTGAAGCTTGGGCAACGGGGGACCTGACATCCTCTGAAGACGAAAAACCGAAGCCAACTTATCCTGAACTTCGCAGGCTTTCAATACTTCTTGTCCAAACTGGCCATCAGAAGACGCGCTCTCCGGTAGCTCGACTTTGTCCAAAACAACGGCCGCATTTCTCTTCTCAGCATCATTAGCAATCTCAGCTGCCTTGATGAGACTGACCTGGGCAGCAGAAGATTTAAGACCGACAGTGACCACTTGGGCAAATGACTTTTTTGATGATAAACGATCATCTTTCAATTCTTTCAGGATGAGCTCCAAGCTCTCAACCTTCTTCATTAACTTTTTTTATCAGAACGAGCTCCTTGTTTTGCAGTGTTACATGCGCGAGAGATTTAGACATCTCGACAACCAGACGATAAACATCTCCAATGGTAATTTCCGGAGTTTTTGACTAGCAAACTTCCACAGGCGCCAGAACATTTCAGTCGAATGAAATAGAAGTAGACGACATGGTTTTAAATAATTTTTGAGGGCCGGTAGGCGAGAAAGCTAAAGTTCTCTTCATAAAAACAGTGAATATGTTGGCTACTCAAAAAATCTATACGAGAGGCTAAAAACAGGCGACCTCTCGCTAGGAAGACAAATAACCGAATGTAGGGGCGGGCGAGTTGGTGGGTAAAACATTTCATAGAAAATGTGCGCGTAAGAGATCAACAACCGTAGGTCTAAAACATAACAACAATTCTTTCTACGATGTAGATCGTAACATACCTCATTTCAAAGTTCCACGACCTATAGACAAAGCTCTATGAGCCCGTCGCCCGGCAAAATGGTTTGTCGATTTTTGTCGGACCGTCGGTGGTTGGCAAACTCAAGGTTTTAAAACCCAATAATCATAGACTTTCACAGAGCCTTCGACAGTGTTGAACCACAAGCAGTCTGAGAAAGCATGAAAAGACAAGGTGTCCAGGCTTCCGATCACAAGAGATGTACTCCCGGGAGACCCAATCTCTCCGAACCTTTCTCAGCTTGCCTTGGTAGCGTATTCAGCAAACTGCCATGACAACACTTCAAATAACACTAGGACAACTACGATAACTTGCCCGGAATTCGAATCAATGAACATAATATCTTTCACCTGAGGTCGGCATCGTTCTGGCGGCCATCAATCCCAGGACGCCAATCTACTAGTCATCAAGAAAACTACCGTAAATTCTCTAATAGAACGGCCCTCACACGGAGTAATGGCGAGTGACCTGGTGCAAACGTGCTCCATTGATAACACGCGCACGCGCACGCGCCGCATTCGACGGCAAAAATTTTGGGCACTGTGCCAATGCAAACATTTAGAAAAGAGACGAGACGGAGAAGACGAGCGAAAAAAGAGACGAGACGGAGAAGACGAGAGCTCGCGCGTGTTCCCGCGCCAAAAAAAGTCGTTTGAAAAAAAGGCAGTCGCCATTACTCCGTGCCCTCATAATAGAACGAAATAGAAAAGCGCGCGAATAATTTCACATTATCGTAGGGAAAAACCAATGCGCGCGAAATAATTTTGAATAGAGTTTCGTAATTTTCACGATTTTGCTTTGGTTTTTCTCTCCGATAATGTGAAATTATTCGCGCGCCATTTTTATTTTTTGGGCCTCATTTGGATGCGCTGCGTGTGTGCGCCTGGGCGCGTTTACTCACTCCCTCCTCATACCCCAGTGCCCCCTAAAATAGACCGGCCCTCCTAGCAGGGTAGTGAAAAATTGACCGGCCGGCCGTTCTATTAGAGAATTTACGGTATTTTTGGATGGGCCGGGCACATAATGCGAAGAAGCGCTGAACGATGAACAAGGTTGATACGATAATGGATTTCCAGAGATCAGAAGCGATGAGTTGGAGGAGCACGCGTCCACAGTGTTTTTTAATCGTGTTTCAATAATAAACTGTTGATTTAGTTTATTTTTGAAAAACGAGTAAATCCCTTTTTCAGAAACGAAAGTCAGAAATGAAGTTTTCAGAAACAAAATTCGGTTTCAAACTGACCCCTTTCCGCGCGAGCCTGAAATGTAGTTAGTGGATCTCCCCGCCAACATGAAAACATTCTCTTCGAATTTCGCAACTTTTTTGCCGATAAAAACCATTCATTTACAATTATCACATATGGCAAATTGGAATTAAAGTTGTTTTCACTCATCATATGAGTGATCGGAGCAAGTAGGTGGTGGGGAGGAGACGAATAAAAATAAAAAAGAAAGAAAAATTATTGAAAAAGAACACAAAATGAAAACAACATTTGGAAACCGTGGTCAACCGTCGTAGGACATCAAACGGCGGATGGCAAATTAATAATGGATATCTAGACACAGGGCTATTGATAGAAATGACGTGTAATTTTTGCACTTCAAAGGTACAGAAAAGTGCAAGAAACTTGACAATTTGAGACGTGATATAGAGTGGAAGTTGATTGGGGAGGAGAATAGATTTTATTTCGGCAAGGGTCCGGTGAGATACAATTTTTCGGTTTGCGATGAGAAAATCGGGTTAGTAGTGTAGTGAGCAATGAGGGCATTCATATTCAAGAAAGTGCGATTGCCAATTTTTAGCTGCCCACCGACGTTCAAAACTTTGAAATGTTTATTTCTTTCAATTCCACGCATTGAGATTGACAAATCTCCGGGCTGAAAAAATAAAAGGGTTGATTTTCATTTAAAGCTAACAAAGTTTTTAACACTTACATTGCTCTCCGAGTCTCGCACTAAAAATTCACCCTCACGGCCACGTTGCAAAAGATCTTCGGCTCGATCTCTTGATATGCGTCCAAAATACCACGGTTCTTGTTCCATCGGAATTTCTCCATTTCCAGAGTACTGCGGATTAAAATCTTTTTGCACGGGTTTTGTCGACGACGAATCATTCATGACCTGAAATCACTTGTTAATTTTTATAACAATTAAGAGCTCACCTCAATGTAATTTCGTGGGACAAGACCGGTTGATCCATATGCATTCCGTGCCATCCACCAATCCGGGTCGTGAGCCGGATGATCGACAATTTCTAGCCGTTCACCCTTTTGGAAAGAGAGCTCTTCGGATGAGGATGCATCAAAGGAGTAAAGAGCAACCACTACCTGAAATTCAACACAAAATTAGACTACAAATACTAAAATAAATGAAAATCTTACCTCCAAAGATGCTCTGACAACTGCAGGTGCTTGTTGAGGGGCTGGTGGTTGTGGCTGGACAGCGGCCGGATTACGATTCTCGATGCTTCCTTGATTACCATTCGCCGACGCCTCAACTTCTTCCACATAGTTCGATGGGAACCATCCTACACTTCCGTTCGGTGCTTCGCCTTTCCACCATCCGTCAGTGCTCTTCTCGACAACATAAACGTACTCTCCTTTCGTGAGTCCCAGCTCATCTTCTAGTCGGGGTTCGTACGTAAATTTGACGACGGCTCTCGTTTTGCTGCTCATCATTGGAACCTTGTTCGTGGATGTTGGGGTAACTGCGCAATTATTGTTTAGACTGAGTGTTAGACGTTCGATGCCGTTGGATCGCTCTTCCTGAAAGCAAATGATAATTAATTGTTTGTTTTTTTTTGATAAATTTTTAAGATTTAAAAAAGCAGATGTTTCTTAAACAAATAGGACACCAAAGTGTTTTAAAGTTTGCAGTGATTAAGACAATTTCACAACGGGGATGGCAAAAAATAGAGCACGAAAGTTGTTTGACCCTTCAAAAATCGATAAGACAACACAACCCGAGCCGTGGGAATAAATAGAAACCAACACGCGGTGGTTAATTAAATTGCAAACTCGGAGAGCACTAGAAAAAAGAAAAGAGTCCCAGAAGCCGGAATTTCGCGTTTAGCTCACTTGCTTTTTTGCGTACGTGGCTTCAGTCACAAACGCAAACAAAGTGAGCGTTGAGCCCGTAGGCAATGTGCATACTGCCTCACAATCACACAGGAAATACGATTCGGAAGGAGAAAAAGGGTGAAAAGAAATTGAGGATGGAAACAAAAACGTATTGAGAGGAGTAGACAGGGTTGACATTTCGCGCGCCTGTAGGCCGTCCAACTCATTTGCCCGCAGTCGATACATTGTCGGAGCCAACATGATAACGATATCGATACGTACGCGCGCGGCGGCGGCGGCCATTTCAAGCGTGCAAGCGCCTACACAAACATTTCGGCCATTTATGACGGTTTGAGTGAGAATAATTAGAAATTTTGCAAACGTAAGTCAAATAATGATATTGTAGACAAAAGTCTAGCTAAACAGGCTCGTTCAGAAATTAAATGTACATAGAAATGTAGAAGATAACAGAAAATGACGAAAAAAAGAGAAACTAAATTCCAAATAATGTGGTCATTTTGACCAAATTTGTCAGTAGAATTTGGAAAATTTCGATAAAACTGTTTACGCGTAAACCACGCGCAGTGCGTAATTTTGGAGCGTCGTTTTCTATCTGAATTTGTTTATATTTTTAACAACGACGCTCCAAATTAACATTGCACGTTTTTTACACTCGAAAGCATCGAAATTGTCGATAAATTGTTTGAAAAAATGTTTTCAATATTTCTATCGAAAAAAAAATTCTCGAACATTGAAACATTAGCTTGAAACTAAAAAAAAAACAATTTCTAAAAAACTCACAGGCTCGAAAAACTTTGAATCAAGTGTAAAATTGGAAAAAATAGACTATTTTTTCCAAAAAAATTTGGCTAGAATAATTCAAAATCAAATTTAGAGCATTTTTGAAAATATTTTACACAATTTCAGGCCAAAATTAGAAAATTTCGTTGTTTTTTTTTAAACAATTTATAAACTTTTAAATTTCTATGAATAAAATAAATTCGCTAAACCCAAAAAAGAGAGCGAAATGTTCAAAAAATGAGAGAGTAAACTACATTTTGCGCCGCCGACAAAGTGATCGATAAATAACAACTCACACTGCACTACGGACTCTAACCGTGGCGACACTCAATACCTTACGCCTTCAATTTCACAAAAAAAATTATGTCCTTTTTCTCAAAGAAATTTGTCATTTTGAGGAAGAAAATGCTAGATTCGATTCGTCATAGGAAAACGATAAGTTTATGAGGTTGAAATAGCAAAAGGAAATAAATAAATAAATACAAAAAGAAATAAAATGAAACGTTTTCTGCCTATGCCTCCTACGTCACTTTAGGATGGGTCGGAGAAAAATGATCGATACACATTTCGGTTTTTGATAACGTAAGAAAGAAAGACTGGAAAAGGAACCAACAGAAAAGGAAAACGTTTTATATTTACGTGTTATACTTTAACCCTAAATAAATAAATACATATTTAGATTCCCGTTAGGGAATGGATGATTACTTTTGATTGCTCTAATAATAATTATTATTATTACTATCACTCTGCCATCCATCCCCATATATAATGGAAAACGCTTGTGCAAACAGCGACGCAAACACAGACACTTTCATATTTTACACGTGAAGACTGGTTTTGATAGTTATGAGAACTGTCTGAGTGCGACATTGCCGTCTTCTCTTCGTTCGCCGTTTCACATTGAATTTGGTTTGCTTCTCTTTTCTTTGAGGATAGAGACGAACGATTTTTTTTAGTTTCACTTTGATTTGTTTTGCTTTGAGGATAAATATGAACACTTACCGGCTCGATATCTGAGGATCGATTGCGACCTCGCGCGAATCCTTTGATGGTGCCTTTTGCCTTGTCCACAATTGATTCTTTCCGCACATAGTTTGATGGCACAAAGCCCACATTGTTCGTGTCATTTACTACCTGGAAAACGAAAAAAATAGTCTAACCGTTCTTGATTGGTTGCTTACTCAGTTTTCGCGCGCTACTAAAACAGGGAAT
Source organism: Caenorhabditis japonica (assembly GCA_963572235.1). NCBI lineage: Eukaryota > Metazoa > Nematoda > Chromadorea > Rhabditida > Rhabditidae > Caenorhabditis > Caenorhabditis japonica. The sequence goes on along the minus strand of OY754347.1, from coordinate 5,591,753 downwards.
GCGCCAAGGAAAATATGTTGACGATACACAGGGTGCTAGAGACTGCCTTCGGGAAAATGCGTTTCATTGGACAAATCTTGGCGATGTGCCAATTTATGCGAATTCACATTTTTTGAATTGAATTCTTGACGCAAAAGGCGTGTAAGCGACGAGACGCAGACGAGATACAGCATTGCCACGCGACACAGCCGCAACGCATTGGGCAATGGCCCAAAACAAGCATTTGAAAAAAGACAGTAGCGCTTAAAATATTTATTTCTAGCATCTTTACTAAATGGGCTAGAATACAAATTACAATTTAGACCTTTTCCTACGAAGATTCGAAAATTGTTGTTTTCAAGTAGTGGCTAATTATGTTTTTCTTTCTGTATCGAATTGTTTGCGCGGACTCGAAAAGTGTCGATTATTTCTATATCAAAAAACTGGGCTAAAAAAAGAAAACGAAAAGTTTTCGTATTGTATGAAAAATTTAGGGAAACTTAATTTTTCTTTAGGTCTTACTCTCGTCTCAGCAGTTGCTCATTAACTTTGAAATTAGCCAATTTTCCCACGAAATATCTTGGAGCGAATATTTTGACACAGTTGAAATGAGTGTGACTGTAACTCGTTAAAAATGAAAACAAGTTCAAAAAAATCACGAAAAACAAGAGAAAAGAAGTAAAAACAATAGGAATTGTTTACATTTTTAATGGGTTACGGTCGCACTCATTTCAACTGTGTCGAAAAATGCGCTCCGAGACTTTTCGTGAGATAATTGGCAATTTTCAAAATTTTTGAGCAGCTGCTGACAATGAGACGAGCACATTTCGCCAGCTCATTCCCCGTTTTGGTGGCAGTGGCCTTTAAACTTGCGAAATTACGAAATTCCCTTCAATAGTGATTCATATCTATTTTTAAGGCGATATTTCGTAAGAGGCTTTTGCTACGCTTCAGCAACATTAAAAAAAGAAGATTAACTTAAATGACTTTGAAAACCTTACCTTCCACCAGTTTTTGCTGTCATCCAAAAGTTTCAACCGTTCGTTCTTTTTGATCGTCAACTCCTGATCCTCTTGAGCGAGATAATCGTACTTGACGATGACATAGTCCTCCGACATTCTAGAGGCTAGGATGTAACACCCTGAAGACACGCAAAACGGTTATAAAGCGATTTCGATGCAAATATGTGAGAAAATAAACGGATAAAGCAACAAAAAAAGAAAAACAGGACGGCGAAAAGATGAACAAGTGAGAAAAGAAAAAAGACAATGCGCGACAACTCGTAATTGACAACGTCCTATCCCACAACGTCTTCCATCTACACCTATACCTGATAAAATCAACATTAGTGGGTGGAAAATGAGAAAAAAGGCAAGAGAAGGCAACGACAACAGACACATTTTTCTAGGATATATCGGTCAATGTCAATCTGTTCGAAAAGTCAGTTAGATCGTCGGGAAAGGAAGAAAAATGACAAAGCGTGTCGCGAACGGGTTCCGGAACAGAACGCTCATCTGACTTGGGGAAGTTTTATTTTCTGAGTAATCTGTTGGAAGGTGTCAAATCGAATGCAAACGAGGAAAATAATACCACCACAACAGTCCAAAAACATGATGGTATTATATATAACAACACGTTTTGGGAAAGGAAGGTTTAAAAGTTAGTGAATGTGAATAATAACGATAATAGTGAAAAGAAGCATAATGCGGAGAATATTGACTATTCAAAAATATGATTGCCACGTTTCGTGCATTAAAAGTTGCAATACTGCTATAATGAAATAATTGAGGCCTTTATTGACTTTTGCAATTATTGTTTTAACAAGTTAAATGTATGTACATAAAGTTCTAAGTTTTCTCAGAAATCGCAAGTTTTCTTATTTAACTTGCACCCACCAATGCTAGTGACGCTATAAATCTTTTGAATATTCTAATAGTAGGTTCCACCCGATTTATAAATCGAGTGGAATTTAATATGAGTCGTTCTAGATCAGCAAAACGCACTTTTCAAGTTTTCATTTAAGAAAAATTGTTTCAACAATTTTTTATGGAAATACGGAAGATAAAAAGAGAAATAGTAAGATCGACCGGATGTACTTTTCAAATGCAATCCAAAAGCACCCTCTCTTCCTCATATTCTATTCTGCCCTTTTGAATAGAAAAGTAATTTCAAATTCAACTTTTTTTTGCACGTGACGAATTAGTCGGGTCAGCAGATGAGGTACTAAGCTGCTAAAAAGTAGCAAAAGTAAAACTAAAAAAGAAACAAAGAATGAGCAAAAACAATGCTTCTCCTCTCAACTTCTAGCGTACACATTCTCGGACAGGACACGACTCAATGACAAATGATAGGGATTTTTGGCATCCGACACACAGAAAGGGTCCCCAATGAGAAAGGGGGAAAACTGGTGGAAATGTAACAAGAAAAACGAAGAGATATGAATGACGGATTGGATTGCCAAAATAATGTGGCAAATCGCGAAGCGAGAATAAGGTCGGTAGGTGTGGTAAAACAATAAAAAAAGAATCGACTCGTCCTTCTGCATTCAGACGCATCAAGATTATCGAGTCATTAGAATAATGAGCGCCGTTTACGGAGTAACACCTGCCTTTCTTCAGTTTGGACGGCTGGTGTGGATGGTTTGGTTACGAGTATTAGCAGGCAAGTAGGAGGAAAAGGAAAAGGAAGAAGAAGAAGAAGGAGGAAGGAAGGGCACAATAACAACAACAACACCATTACCAACTATTCCGTATTTTGTATTCCCTATTCTCACTTTACGTTACATTTTCTCATTTCGCTATCGTTTGCATAGAAGCAGCAAGATAATGCTAAAATAGAAATGTTGTGAACTTTTTTTAAACCGTATGGTCATCGGTTCTGGAAAATTTTTAACAAAAATAGAAAGAAAAGCGCTCTTCATTTACGAAAGAAACTACCGAAAATCTAAAATCCTAATCGATGAAATCCAAAATGTGCGCCCGGGCGCGCTTGCTGACTCGCGGTTCATGCCCCTGTGTACAAGGCGTAAAATGCAAAATTCAAACTGCAAAGAAAAAAACATTTTAGAGAATGAGTGAACTAACAATAAGCTGAAAAAAGAAAACGTTCTTCTTGTAAAACTGCACCCTTCTCACTATAATCCTATATGGAATTCATGACGGCGAAAACATGTAGATTCGCCTATTCTTGGAATCTTGAGACCGGAATCAATGATGATACAAAAAAAGTGAGACCGACACAGATAAAAGCGAAATTGTGGTGACTGGCATGCAGCAACCAGGCGGCAAATGATATACATTTGAACAAATCCAAATTGGAAGGACAATAGAACAAGAAAAGAGAGGAAGGAAGGAAGGTGGGGGCGCAAGTATTCAGACATGGACCGGTGTCTATGTGTTTGGATAATGTATACATATGCAATTGGGGGAAGTTGGAATCATTGTTTTTGAGAACGATTTTTGAAATTGTAAATTAAATGGTAGCCAGGGAAGGGTTCAATTTCATCCTCACACTTGTGGTAAATCATCCTTGAAAACGGAATGAAAAGAAAAGAAAATAGTGAGTGGGAAAGAAGAAGAAGAAGGAAAAGAAGTGCCGATAATTATGAGAACGTTTTGGCATTGAAATGTAAATACATACATACATACACACATTCATACGTACGTCGGACGATTATTAGAGTTTTAGAGGGAAAGGAAAGATTTGTGAAGTGGATGCATATATATGCAAAACCTCAAGAAAAGGAAGATGTTACGCACAGCTGGTAATTAGAATTAGTCTTTTGGTTTGGTTTGGTTTGGCTTGTATTGAAAGTGCCTCTCTCCTCGGTGCTAGTTTTAGTTTTATGGTGCAGATTTGCTTTTTTCTTGGCTTTTTTTTTGCTTCTCTCTTCCTCTCTCGCTCTCGTTTTCTTTCTCTTTCAGAGCATCAATTAAGCTGTAACCTTTGCACGAGAAAGAAAGCAAGGCTAGTAACAGATGCATGTAAAAGTGCATTTTCAAAAAAAAAAAACAACTACGGCTCCAGGTCACTTATTCCAATTGGAATGAATGGCTGGCTGGCTGGCTGGCTACTTCCATAATTCTTAGACGTGGGTGCTGTGGCAACCAACCGAAAATGTGCGACTACACGTGCTTAGAACACGCATGCATACACACCATACACAGCGATAATGAATGTGCAAGAGACGCAGACGAAAAGCGCCACCGTAATAAAAAATGGATCGTTTGCGATTGGTTTCGTTCATTGCGTTCAGGAGGCTTGGCCTGGCCTGGCCTGGCCTGTAAGGGAACGTACATATATGTACAGAAGAAGAAAAGGGAAAGAAAAAAATAACGTGCTTCGTATTTTATTCTATTTTATTTTAATTTTGCCTCACATACATACATATACTACAGGCCTTTTTTGCGATGGGTGGAAGAATCTAATTGAAAACGGAAAAGGAGAGGAAAGAAAAGAAATGAGAGAGAAAGAGAGAGGGATATAAAGAACGTCTGTTTTTCTTTCCTTCTTGCTTCCATTCTCATCAGAAAGCTCACAATGCTAACATTACGTCGTTTATGTTATGGGTTAGGGTGCGTGCGCATATGAATGTTTACAGAAGGCGTGACTAAATGGTACAGGCTCTTTTATAATCGGCAAATCTTTTCATTGATTGCTTCCTGCCTTTCTCCCTCCCTCCAAATATGCACATTCAAAGGTCGAGAGAACAGGGAATTGATGAACAAAAAAAGGAGAAGACGAAGGAAATGAATGAATGAGTGGAATGAAGAGAGTCAAATTGGTTTGGTGGTGTTTGCGGTGGGTGTGACGTCCGTCCGAATCTCATCGCCGGCTGTGGTGTACTAGTAATAGTGGATGAGACGGAAGGATGAGCCCAAGAATGAGAAGAGAAGCGAGACGCAGAGACGCGGGGTCGACAACCCATAGAGAACACGGACCTCGGTGGAGAATGATCGCTAATGTCATATGTCAGTGGGCTTTCTAAGAGATTGATGATGTTGATCTGCTGCCCACACGTATTGACCGCTACTGCCAACCTAATTAACGCCGAGTTGAGGTAAAAAATAGGAATTTAATAATTCCGCTTTCTCTCTTTTAAAAGTTAAGGCAGGACCATAGGAATTGAAAAGGTTACTGCAGAATCATGTGGAGATTTCTAGAAAACTAAAGAATACAAGGGCCTAATTAGATCAACTAGTACGCAACGAAGAGTTTTGAGTGAAGGGTCTCTGGCAAATCTCTCGCCTCCGCATGTTTTGCCTATGTCAACATCTTCATTCTCTGCGGCGGATTACGGCAAAATAGGCTTATTCGAGCAAAAGTGTGCATCAAGGAGGGCAGAGAATAACAAGGCAAGCGTAACGTAACTATCGTTAGGCATGTGTTTTAAATAATTTCAAAATTATTTTATCTTCCCGGTCAGCAATACAAGGCAAAAAAAAAGAAGTGCTGCTGGTTTCTGTTCGATTTTTTTTGAATTTTAGTGCAAAATAATGAAAATCAGTGAAGCGTGCGAATAGCGAAGGCCACGAAAAGTTCAGCTACACTAGCAGATTCAATTTCCGATAATTGTTCTATTATCCCAATGGAATATAATACTATTTGTGGCATTAAAAAAATAGGAAAGGCCTTCACCAGAAACAAGAAAAAAGGATAGAAAACATGCATTTGCGAAACTGCCATTTAAACTTTTTTGGAAGCCTTTCCATCAATAAAATAAGTTTAGAGGAAGCAAAAAAAGAATGCACGCATGCGGCACGAAGATAGGCGAGCCATGCGTCAAGTAGCCGGCGGACTTTACTTGAATGTGCCACATCGCATTCTCGCAACAAAGTCAAGCCCGCAATTGAAACTTGTGAAGAAAAAAAAGAAAAGAAAAGAAAAGAGAAGTTGAAGAATATGAAGATGAAGAACAAGGAGAAGAAGAAGAAGAAAAAGAGCAAGAAATATGAGTAAGGAGAAAAAAAGGACGAGAGAGATAGTGAACAAAAAAAAAAGAATTTGTTACATAAATACATACATATTTGACTCTTGACTGTTGCACCCAAACGTGTTTCTTCTATTTGTACTCTCATCTGTCCATTCCATCAGAATGAACCGACTACGCAAAATGAAAGCGTTGCGGCTCGTTTTGACAACTGATTCCTGAAGCTCGTCGACCCCTTCTCGACTGGTGTAACATTCGATTGGACAATTGAGATTTACGGCTATTGAACGCCCATTAAATGTATACAAAGGTCCCGGCCTAGCGGAAACATTGCAAACTTATTGGATTGTGTTAGCAGGAAGAGGGGCAGAAATTGAATGGAAATGGCGAACTGCCTTGTTCTCCATCGTTTTTTTTAATTCTTTCGTTCTTTCATTCCTCTCTATTTTTTCTTCCTTCTTACGCTCTTAGATCAACATCATCGGAGGAGTTTGGATAGGAAAAAACAATAGAAAAGACGGTCAAATTGTTTCTCTTTCTATGGATCAAATTTCTTCCCGAACTGGGCGAGATAATGAAATAATGGCTGAGAATGGTTAATGGGAAATTGAAAATTACATGTTCGGTAAAAAAGCCTCATACAGATGATACGGTGTGGAAATTCTATTCTACCAGTTTTTGGGCAGCCTGTAAGCTGTTTTCAAAAAGACTTAGAGACATTTCAGATCAGAAACGTTTTGAAACAAGGATACTTTTAAAGTGGAGCGGTTTAATAGTCTAGTGCATTTTTCTGTTGCGGTGTTTGCACTAGTGGGTTTTAAATTTCAAAAATATAAAAAATTGATAAGAAACAAAACAAAACAAAAATCCGAATGCGCGTGTTTTGGTGATTTGAGTGTGAATACCGCGACGCAAAAATGCTCTTAAGTTTTGGAACACTGAGTAGGCAATAAATGACATATATGGTGGAGATAAGCAGCTTTATGGCTATCAGCCGTTTAAACTGGCTATTAGCCATCAAGTAAGGCAATAGCCATAGCTGGCACCTAATCGGAATCAAAGTGAGTACGGTGCTAGTTTGGCGCGTGTCAGCTAGGGTTTGGCGGTACGCGGCAGTGCTTACGGAACTTTAAAAAACGTCTGAATTTTTCGGGAAACTGATGCTGATGATACGAAGCAGGAAATTTATATTAATTGTTGTTAAATGTGTTTTTGCGTGCATCGCGACATAGAGACGTTCACAGAATTGGCCTAATGATAAACTGTTTCCTAGAGCGCAACCAACTTCGGCTATCATTGTTAGTTATTTTCAGAAATTGCATAACCAGAATTACAAAAATATGAAAAAAGAGGCAATTCGCAAGAAAAAGAAGCAAAAACGTTGTGTGCATGACCTCAAACAAAAATGTGTACATCTACAGACATATGTTTCATCCTCTTCTCTTGAGGGTTTTTTATTTGTGGTTTTTTTTTCGAAAAAATAAAGCAACAAAACAAAAAAGAAAGACAAAGAACATTGTATCTTACCAAAATAAAGGGTTTTGTATAAATCGAGCGCATTCCGGTCACTCTATGCATCATGGGAAATGGAGCGCAATAAAGTTAATATGCGAAGTGTGGGAGCTCACTTGAGCCAAACCATCGCAAAGGCGAGAAGCACTTATCTCGCAAAGACAGTCGCAAACCAATATTTTCATCTTTCCCACCCGGTTGTGGATGATACATTAAGATACACACACACACATGCACACGGTATTGTTTTTTGAAACTTGAACCTTGCATGAATAAGTATAAAGGAAAGACATATGGTGAGGAGTAAGGCGAAATAGATGGAAGTCTTGTGTTACATGTTCTACAAGTGGAGGGAAACAATCTCAGACACTTGGGAATTATGTCCGAGATGCGATGGCAGGCATTGAGGGGATACTACGGTTTTCATTCCCATGAAAAGGAGAACAAATTTTAATGTTTGAGACATGAGGATGGAGTAACTCAGCATCTTAATTTTTTGCAGGTTACAGTGAGTGGGAGCGTTTTTTTTTTTTTGGTTGATAGCAGTCTAATTATGCAGACTTTTTACCAAAACTACTAATAGAAAAATAGTTTGAAATTGGGAAATATCTGAATCTGGGAAACAAGGAAAAATAAAAAATTGCAATTATGTTCCGGCAAATAAGCGAAAAAAAGAGGCAAAATTTCCGGCTCAATGTGCCGATACATTTGTTAAATTTCACCAAAAAGGCACACCACTTCACCATAAACAAATAAATGCATTTATAATTGTCAAGTGAACTGTCAATTCCTTCATGCAAAAAAATGTTACACATGGAGCAACTTAAGAAAGCACATTTTGAAACAAAGTTAAACTTATACTGATAGCAGATGCAGCTAGACAGTCCATAAAAAATATCCCTGAAAAAAATTTCCGAATTTTTGTTCCTCACTTGAAATCCTTGAAAAAAAAGATTTTGTAAAATTCCGCTTACGAGTCAAGTGGTCATGATAGCTGAAGCATGATTCAAGATCTTTCTCACGTTTTTTTCTCATTTTCTGTCTTTCGTTGATCCAATTTAATCCAGAATGTTGCATCAGCCGTTCCGGTAAACATCAGAAAATTTTTTATGTATGTACATTTTTATAATCCACAATTTTGATGATTTTGATGCTTGCTTTACTGAAAAATTACGGTTTCTGCGTAAAGTTTTAAAGAATTGTTGCTATTCATTGTTGTTTCAAATAAAAAGAGTGAAACACATTTCAAGACTCGTCAAATGCAGTGTAACTCAATTATGAGCAAGTGATACCATCGGAGGAGTAGCGGGTCTTCACCACGCCGTGTTCCATGTCTTCCTTTCGTCTCTTCCTTACGCGAGGTGTTCTTGTCTTTCTTTTTCTCCTTTTAGGTGCGTAAGCCTCATGTTCTTTACGGAGCCAATTCTTTTAAGCGACGACAATATAACGAGAAGTCTTCGCTCTCGCACTAATTGACTCGGTTTCTATCGAAGGACTTATCGCAAAACCGACTTCTTGATTCCCGCCCATTCTTCTCGCTTTTTAACTGAAACCTAGGTTTGATATTTTTTTGTTTTGCTTTCTTTATATACTCGATTTTCCTAAAATCTGATTTTTTTTTCAGCAAAGTAGTCCATCCCCCACAACTTCGTCCGTCTGACGGATTTCAATTTATGCTGGTAGGTTTTTTTTTTGCTGTAAAACTTTATTCTTCAACTGCTTTTTTTCCATTTATAATTGCACTTTTTCAAAGGATCGTGTCCGCAACTTCTTAGCTCGTCGCTTATTGCTAACCAACGTTGGAACAAGTTGCGCCCAAATTGGAACTGCCGACATAATTCAACAGAACATCAATGGAGATGTGGATCGTGACGGATGGGATTGGCGGCGAACATGTAAAGTTTCTTTTTTTTCTCCGAAATTGTTCTTTCGCAGCTTTCGTGACAAACTTGAATATTTGAAACTAATTATTTGCAAGGTCATGATGTTGGAAAGGAATTACGTATTGTGTCCCATGGGAAATTATTTGGCGTGTCAAGATCTGAAAAAAGGACCGATATATTGAAACAAGAGATTATTGACAATAAAAACGAACAAAAGCATTTACAGGTAGAATGTCAGCAATTGGTCTCGTCATGGCTCCAAGTTTACACTGTTTTTACCGAATTCTAGACACCAGAAAGTTTAAGGGCTCAAGACAGACAAAAGTTTTGAAAAAATTGGCATGGGACACTTCATTCATTCCATTCTTCTCTTGCACATTTATTACAGGTATATACTTGGTAGAAAGCGCAAATTCGCTCCAAACGCACATTTAACTGCGCATTCGCGCTCATGAGCGAAACATCGGCTACGCTCCCTCAATTTTCTGCATTCTCTCGTCGCCAACGTGGCCGCCTCGTCCACTGCGAATGGAGCGAGTTTACAGCGCACCGCACGCCTCCCCCGTCGTCCAATGCGCCACTAAGTTCGTCGGATAATGAAATTATTTTTTCACTCCAAAGTTTACTTTTATGAGAAATTCGAATCATTATCTGGTTACTCAGAATGAAACCATCATTTTAATCTAAAACGAAGCCTTTTTGTCTGAAAATGACCGAGCCTTAGGGTTTTGAAAATGCGCGAGGCAGAAACAATTTTGGAAGGCTGGGGTGCCGTGCTCCGTACTAAGAACATAATCATATTTAATGAGGTCAGAATAATCATTTTCTCTTTTTTTTTTGCAGTCGGTGCACTTTACGAAGGAAAAACTGCGAAAGCCGCATTTGCCGAATACCAACGCAAAATGTGGCATATTTGGAAGGTAAGGTTGCATATTTTGTTTGACACTATGTACGTGGCTATTTGGCTTAGAAAATAGCTAAAAGCCGGTAAAATGGCTGTTAGTCATCGAATATGACAAATAGTCATTAATCGCGCCTAATCGGCTAGAATCGTAGAAACTCGGGGAATTTCGGGCAGCTAATGGGCAGTAAGGCCACTGATTACCAAGTAAAATTTCCGATTGCTACGGGATTCGGCAGATCTGCCGGGGCACCTGAATTTTTGAACCTGATTTGGCGCCCAAGCAGAAGTTAGCCATCAAAAAAGGCTGATAGCCGTCGAATTCGGCGCCTGTGCAATTTTTATTCGTCATACGCCCCGAATTCGACGGCTAATAGCCGAAAATCCCCTGAGTTTATTGTTTATTTGCTAGAGAAACAACTTTCCAATAAGTTAGTCGTAAAAATACTTACGGAAATATTTTGAGATAGGTTTCTTCATTACTTTTAACGACTTACTTTTTTTTTGTTTTCAAATGGCAAAAAAAAAAACATAAACACACACACACACACACGAAAACAGGTTCAAAAATAATAACAAAGATCACGAACAGAAAAACAAACACAAACACTTTCCTGATAATGAGGTACTCGTTCATTTCTTGCCAATATTTTCTGAGAAAAATGTGTTTCTCTTGCCACACATCAACTATACAAATTCACCTCACACAAACTTGATCTACCTACTTCATCGTCAGTAGGGATCACCAACACACAAAGGGGAGGAAACTTGTTTCTTGTTATGCAATGAATCCTTCAGGCATAATTTTCCGGTGATGTCTACCGCATGTATGACGCCTTCATTATTACAGGTCGATTTTACGCTCTGGCCGCCGGCACAACTCATCAACTTCTACTTTTTGCCACCCGCTCTTCGTGTGGTTTACGTGAACATTGTTTCCTTACTTTATAATTGTATCATGTCATATATTAAGAACAATGAGCTGCATCATACTACCTGAAGAATTTATTTTCACATTTTTGTTTTATTCATTTCTATTCTATCTGAATGCTTACAGACTAAACATCAAGGTGTTCAAAATTTTGCCTTTTTCACAATACATACATACATACATTCCACCCAGAATGAATACCGATACCGTTCTTTACCCTTATTTATATATTTCTCTTTCCGTTTCTTTCCATTTCCCCTCTAATAAATATAATGACTGTGTCTGAAGGATGTGGAAGGGTTGAAAAGCATAGGTGCTAATGATTGTCTCTTTGGGGAAAAAAGTTTTGTGAAGGTTGGGACACCGGTAGGACCGGACAATTGAAATCAACAAAGCGATGCGGTTAATCTGTCTGTTTCTCCGGTAATCTTTCATTCTCTCATGCCCCAAATGTGTGGCATATCCACTTCCATCAACTAAATAACCGGTGTTGTTCTGTGTGAACTTAAGTTTTATTTTTCCGAAAATTTTGTGGTACATATTTACCTCACACTAAATCACATCCTTCATGAAACTGCCGACCGAAATTTTATTTTGTTTTTTTTTTTTAATTTTGGTTTTTCATATTGACGATATGAAGTTTAATTTTGCAAAAACGTAGGAATATTACTATTTGATTGATGAACTCTGTGCACGCTAAGAGTTGCTCGGTGTGAATATATTATCGCAAGAGTTCTTACCTTACTCAGTTCATACTCAGAAATTCTGTTTTCAAATTTTTGATCGCTTCGTTCTCCAAGCAAAAAAATTGTTTTCAATTTGTTGTTTTTTCTTCTAGGAATGAACTCTTCATTTCTTGAACTAAATGCCACCGAGGTACCGAGCACTTTGTGGAACCCTTCTTATGAAAAAACAGACAACTCCTATCAGGCACTATCACATAATTACTACAATCATCTTGATCAGATTGATTATATCACATTCAATAAATTTATAAACTCGTGAGTTTGAGTTTTTGGGTTTTACTTCCTTGTTCTTTTTTATTTGTTCTTTTTTTTAATTTTTGAGTTTCAGATCTACAAACTTCTCCGATCCAGGGTTTCTCTACACGGATATTTTTGATTTTGTTCGATTAGGAGTTACAATTTTGGGAATTATTTGCAACATATGGGTATTAGTTGCCAATTTGGTAAATGGAAGAAACAAACATGGGATATTAAAGTAATTTTGTCATTTTTTAAATCTGATTTAATTTTTAATCAATACTATTTTTCTCTTCCAGAATCCGACTTATTGTATTATTTTTTATTCTTGTAATGACAATTACATCAATTTTTATGACGGCTATTTTTGTCTTCGATTGTCTTACGGATGTAAGTTTAATTTTTTTCGGTTCTTGCTTAATTTAATGTTGATAAAAAAAGAAAAAGAATGTCTAGGTCTACACGGATCTACAAAAGCTATGGAGCGAGACGCAACAAGATGATGAGATGTCTTTTGTATGGAGAAATCTAGCTGACTACCTCTTACAGCCCATGTTTGACCTGCAGTCGATTATGATGATGTATATTGCGCTTGATAGATATGCAAGTCTATTTGTGGTATGTGAACGACTAATGGTCAATTATTTTCACACATGCACATACATTATATTAAAACTTTCAGGGTTATTGGCCATTTATTGAAAACCGGAAGAGATTAGCCTACTTTTTAATAGCTCCTTTAATTTTTGCGTTTTTGCTCATGAGTCCGGGAATTCAACATCTTATACTGCCATTTGAAAGTTTTCTTTACGCTAGGTAAATATATACGTTCTTATGTTTTTTATCCAATTTATTGATGCTTCTTTTCTCTTCAGACTTGCTCTTTTGCTCCTCCCATCAGCCATTTCACTCCTTCTTCTCTCGGTTTGTCTTGTGATTAAAAAAGAGAGATTGAACTATGACCCTGGTTTTAGCATTTCTCTCTCAAAGTGAGTCGGTTACAAACTATACTTCCGTTTTTTTTTTTGGATAACGGTCAATTTTTCATATTATAGTCTAGTCAGGCTCACTCAAATTTCAATTTTCAGAGCTCTGGTGCGCGTACTTTTTGTTTTCGTAATTATTGACTTTATAAGTCGGATTTTCCTGTTCTTCCGTCTGGCCGAAGATAACATTGACTTCGTAGTCCTTACCGGATCGGAAAACAGTAACGCTATTCTTCGCACATTTTTCAACGTAGGCTTACAGGTAAAACCGCATCACCTGTTTATTTTTCTTTTCGACGATCATATGGTTTGACCAGCTACCTTGCAGGTTTCTATCTGCGTCTACTATCTAGCGCCACTGTATATTCCTTTTGCCCTAACACTCTTTGTCAGACACTTCAGGCATTCTGTAAGAAAACAAATTGTTTAAAAACCGGATCACCTTTTAACTTTTTTACAGATATTCTGCTGCCAACGACTCAACAAAGTGCACATTATCTAAATTTCAGTTTTTGCTTAGATACCGAATTCATCATAGTTTTATGTATAATCATTAATAATAAACTTATTTTTGTACATAAAGCTGACAGTTGAGACTAGAGAAAACAATCGAGAAGACAAGTGGGCCTAGTTGGCTATCTTCAATCAGTCTCACACCTCCCCTTGGAATATGAATAAGGGCTATGCATTAAAAGTGCTAAAAACCGGTTTAATCACTTATAATGATTATGCGAGAGACAGTCTCCTCAGATTTCGGCCAGCCAATTCCTTCGATATCGTCAAAACTTCAAAAGTATGTATGTACATACTTGAAAATATTTTCTTGTAAATCAGGAGACGCCAGTTTAGCGCATCTAAACCGTAAAGTGTTGTGACGTAGGTTGTGACGTAGTCATCACCGAATGCGGTTGGTTACTGTAGGCGGCTCTTCAGGACCTGACGTAGATTTCTCAATTAGTCGCTTCGCGAGGCTGGGCGCGCATTGTATATAAGAGTGAACATGGTAATGGTTTCTCAGTAAGAGGTTCAACCAACAAACTGGTATTTTTCTCGATTCTGTTGCTGAACCCCACCAAGAACATTTTGCTGACGGGCTAATTATGCGCCATACTGTAGATGAGATGGTTTCTGAAAGGGCTATGAATCGGGTGGTCAGCAAAGTGTGATAGACCGTTTTTACCATGTCTGCATTTGGTTTTAAATCGTGTAAAATGCAAAAACAGCGACTGATATCAGGCGCAAGACAGGCCCTCCCCAAAATACGTCCTCCTCTGCTAGCGTTAAATTTTGATAAGTGACCACTACTTTGGCGGGCGACTACCGGTCACTCTTATCGTTTCTCATCTCATCTCACTGACCTGGCTGGCAATTTCGGAATTTAGATGAAATTTATTTTTCTGATTTCTCGAAATGGAAATAAACTGAAGAAGGAGATGAAGAATTTGTTAGTAAGTCAGTCAGTCAGAATTCAATCATCTTGTTGATAGCTATAATTAGTAATGGTTAACATTAACTGGTCGCTTTTCAATCGTTTCTCTATGAGTTCCGATGTCTTTCACACCCATTTATTAGTAGTATTTGTGGTTGTTCTTCATTTTACACCTCTTCTAAACTTTCTTTTTTTTTCTTCTTTTGCTGTAAGTAATAATGCACTATGTCACGCGTTTTAATAGTGTTTTGATAAACAGTAAAATAAACATGGTTTATATTGCAAATGAAACATTAATTTTTTGATTTCTTAATTTTTATTTTGTTTATTAGAATAGTCAAGAGATTTGAAAATCCAGAAAAGCCATGTAACATATTTAAATGCATAATATGATGAATTTTCAAAGAAGTTACCGTATTTTTTAGATACTATTTTTTTATTGTTGAGATCAAACTACGAAAAATGAAAATTCAAGTTTTTGAAGTGATACGTTCCGCATACTGTCATTTAGTTATTCACTTGTTTACTAATTTTTGTCTCACACTAAATCTCCACTTAGGAATCCAGTTAAAATTTATTTTGCATTTTCGTTATTTCAGAAATTATGTATAGCGTCTTGGAAAATTGTGAATCTGTCGCTCAGGAAAAAAAAGAAAATTATTAATGAGTATTGTTCCAGTACAGGTGAAACACGTACTTGAATAGATTATGATCAAGAATAACTCGTTCAAGACACATTTCCTATTTCTTCTTTTTAAAGGAAAAAATACTCTTCCCGAGAAAGTTCTGCAAAATTTCATTGGTGTTGCGTTTTTCTCTTTTATTTAATAATTTGCTGTTACAAAAATTTCTCAAGGTCCATCTTTTAGTGTGAATTCCAGTTATTTGACGAGAATTTAAAATTTCTGCTAGTGTTCCACAAGAATGCAATGCATGCAAAAAAATACCTCCAAAGGAGAGAAAAATGTGGTGGGTACCATGTATAAAGCATTGTTTGCCGTAGTTTTTCAAGTTTCTCGTTTTTTACTTCCTTGAGATTGCAAATTGTTTTTTTGCAGCGCTAAGCTGATTGCACTTTAGGATTTATTCTCATAAGAGACCAGACTGTTACGAATTTTTAATTCACTAATATCAGAGATTACATTGTTTTGTACTTATGGGAAAACAAGCATGACTAACTAAGAAATGAAATCATTTTATGCATTTTTTAGGCTTTTGATTTAGAGATTGGAATTTAAAACCACTAAGATACTAATATGGGTGTTTATCTTCGTATTACAACATGTAAACAAACCATTCAGGAAAAACATCAGAATGAGTCGGTCCGGCTGTTTCTATACCAAAACCAAAACTTAGCATCTACACAACCAAAGTTCACTTAACACCCAGCATTTCTTCTTTTTTTATGTGACCTTCAGTAGACGTGGCTTCTTCCAGCGAATGACCATTCGAACTAGTAGTAGCCATTGCTTATCACTGATGACCGGCGTCTCTGCAGCTATCAGTCACACTATCACCTCTGCTGCCGTTTTGCAAATTCCGTCTATTTTAATCTGTTTCACACCTTGAAATAAAACCTGTCACATGTCGCGTGGGCCCAATTATCAATTCCAGCCATTCAGATAACTGTGGCTGCGAATGAGACGATCAGTTAGCCGAAAGGGTTGGACACACTACAGTATGATTTTTTGATATAAAGGGGTTTGCATTAACTGTGTTTTGTTTTGATATTACCCACTTGATTAATCTCATGCAAACACACCAACGCACCAATGGGAAATCAAGGGGAGGAGATTGATTTGCTCAAGTGCGAGCGACAGGAGTTGTTTCCTTATTAATCAGAAAGTTGTTATTCTTTTCTGTTCGTTTCTACTCGAGCCCTTCAATGTCCAAACAAATTAATTGGAAAAAAAGTGTGTAGTGTTCTGTGTTCTCCTTTAGAATTTCATCGAAAGGAGAAGTACATGGAACACCCTCGTTGTGCCCTTCCAAGGGAAAGTCAATCCAAGCAGTATATATATTGCTTACTTTATTGTGATATCTCCCGGAGCACTTGTTTATTTCAGCTTGTAAATTCGAATTTTATGCACACTCATAGGGTATCATCCCAAATGAAAAACATTCTGCTACGTAAAACTAAATCTGCATGTCCTCCGCTCTTAATCTTATTTTTCCGTTTTACTATCATCTCCACCCCGTCGACGAAACACTAAATTCTAATTTCTAATTTCTTATTCATTTCAGAAAATGAGCATCACGATACTCAACGACCCGCAGCTTTCTTCTGACGTGTACGACCTTCTGATGTCGCGGACCCCAACTCTTGGATCATTTTGCGAGATTTCCATCCCTTATTCGAGAATACTACTGTCCGATTCGAACATTTCCAGTCAGCCATCTTTTGATCACAATCATCAACGAACGTCATCAAGTTCATACCGTACCGACGGATAATTGTTGAGTGGAAAGAGTAGGCAGCGATTTGGAACTTTAATCTCGATACAGCTTGTACTCTGCAGATCTCAGTATTATTGTTTATTATGTATATAGCATTTTGATTTGTTATTTTCTTTTTTGAACAAACGTGTACAGTTATTTGATTTCATGAAAATGAACTGTTTTGATTTTTAAAAATGAGTTTCTTTTGTTATTTTATCAAGAAGATTCTAGTCAGTATTCGCTAGTCACCGATGAGGAGGTAGATCTACAGTAAAAACTATTAGTATTCGAATATTCAAACTTGATCGACTCCCATCAAAAACATTTCCCTCCTCATGCTCATTGAGTTTGAAAATTTTTTTGAAAAGTTTTGAAAAAAGGTCGTGCTGACTCGGGGAGTTTTCGGCAATTTGCCAAAACTCCGTTATCAGGAAGCTGCCACGAAGCTTCCACGAAGTTACCGTAAAACTGCAACGAAGTGCCACGAAGCTGCCACAAAGCGCTACAACGCTTCCACAAAGCTACTCCGAGCAGCCTAATTGCAAAAGAAATCGCAGCGTTCAACATTTCAGGTTTAGAACAATCTTAACTTTTAATTTAACGAAACCTGTAAATATCTTGTCAAAATCATTAACCCCTGTGGTGGGGATTACTGTAACCAGCTATTCTTGAAATATTTAATTTTCTTTAGCCTTTCCATCAATTTAACGTTTTATGGTCATTTCTCTGCTAAAATTCAGAAAGCTTCTCTCAGAGCTACCGTATTCATTTAGATAGGCATCCGTTGCAATTCAAAGCGTTCAGTAAGTATTTGATTGGTAAAAACCTGGTTTAAAAACTCTGAGTGGTAAAAAAGGATCCTTATAAACAATTAAACTGTGAAGTTACTGTAGTCAAACATGTCTTTCAAAAAGAAATACAATTTCCACAAGTTTCTAGACATTAAATTTTTCTTCATGGGTGGATATCATACACATGATCTTTTAATGCAAGCTGTAGAGCAATTAACAGTGTTGGAAGGGAGTACTGTAGGTTTTTCCACAATTGCATGGTGTACTTTATTTTAAAATGCAGACATGCTATAGAACTGCACATGTCTTTAGAAGCACTTTCATATAAATTTCCCACCAATTACTGTAATAATATCACCCTAAAAGGGACACGACTCTAGTTTTCCCAAATCTAAAAGTGCTTCCCCTTCTGAAAACCACGAGTACTCAAATTTTACGTGGGAACCTGCCCTTTCAGTTTACTTCTTTTCTTCTTACAATCCTTGTAGTTTGTCAGGCGAGCCAACTACAATTCCTTGACTGCCCTTTGAGCACTTATCTGGTTTGAAGTAATTGTCCCTGGTTTTTTATTCATACTGTTATTGTTTTCGCCACACTTCGCACCTTGTCGGAAAGAGAAAATTCTGGAAGTGAAGTGAAGTTTCTCAAGCAAAAGCAACTGCGAGAAAAAAATAATAATTTGTTTCCACCCTCTCAGCTGATCTGAGCAATGCATGTTTTTCCTCTTGTTTTTAAGTTTCTGAGCCGACAAACATGCTAAGTTAAAGATCGGCGGAATCGGATCCCACGAGATTCTAGAATTCAGTTGTTTATACACATATTTTTCGTGTTTGGGATCGTTTTAACGAATTAAACAAAGCAAATAGGATAAACATATAATATTAATTTCTTTTTTGATAACCTGCTACAGAAAGTCATAAAAAGATTTGAAGAACCACATGGTTTTCAAAAGGAAAAAAAAACAATTATTTGTATTTAAAATTGCGTCCCGGTTATCGTTGGCGAATACTGTTCTGGTTGATCTTATAAATAAATTAAAACAGGGGTTTCGGCAATCACAGTGCGATCCTCGTTTGGATTGTAGCACACAGGAGCTCCCGATATGGATCGCGGTTATCTCGCAGACGGATTATCAATTGATAGGCAGACTAAAATAGAATCATCAATATAAACTGGTCACTTAGTTTACACATCACTATCTATGTATTTTTGTATTGCTTCTACGATTCTCCGATACTTTTCTTCACTACTGTTACCTTATGATCTGTACCCACCAAGTCATAGTGAATCATTCGGAAAAAGTTGGTAAACAACTTTGTTGGATCGATTTCAAATTCGATAACTTGGCGTCCCGGGGTGATTGGACACGACGGATTATCTTCACACATATCATAGTTGCTTCTGGAAATTAAGATGATAACATTATTTTTCTAAATGGTGGAAGTGACGAAAATATTATTACAGTAATCCAAAACTAGGCAAAAACATCCATCCGCAACCGAACCAACCAGTCGAACGTTTGAAAATAGAAACTTCTACGCCCAAGTTGTCATATCTGAAAGATAAACAGGAAGTAAGAATTAAATCGGGATTTTTGTCAAACCTCTTATTAGAATGGCTTGTAACATCCAAAAAAATTCTAATTGAAGAATTAAAAGACACCGGGTATGCGTCATCGCCATTTCCATTTGTAATAGCTCCACCATGAAGTTCCAATTTGGTATCTTACAAATTAATATGAATTTGAACATTGTCAGGTTAGTTTTTGACGAACATACCCTCTTTACACTGGAAGAATGATGGTCGAACTCTAGTTCTATTTGGCAGAGCTACACATTCTTCTTCTTGTTCAACAGAAGAATCTCTGAGAAGGTAAGGAGCAGTTGGCTCAGCTTCTACTTCCGGGTCGTCAGTATTATCTTCGTTGGAGCCAGCTTCTTTTGTGGCGTCCTCTTGAATTTCTTTCGTGGAATCTTGATGACTTGCATAGTTTCGGAGAGATCGGAATCTTGCAGACTGAACAAAAAGAATAGGTGTTCCGCATACAAATTGTTGTTTTGTTAAGTCGTCAAGTCAATACATTGGAGAGGGAAACAAATGTTAAAACATCAACAACAAAAAAGTGTTTCAAAACATGTTGCATATCAAAATTCTAAATTTTACCATTTCATCTACTTCTTTGCTGTCCAACTCTATTTCTTCAATGCTAGCAGAAATAATAAATGGTAGTATCAGAAACAAAATAAAGAGTATCCTGGCCATCCTGAGCTGACCTGCACTTTTCGGATTTTATTTCACAAGTGAAAACTTTTTGGAGGTGGCCGCCAACGAAGTGTATCGAATGTTTAGAATAAAACACAGATGAGTGCAAATTGAATAGAACACTCGACGCACGAAAAGGTGCGGGTCGTTTTTGAATTGCCTCTGGTGCTAGCGAAAGGCCGACGGGCGCGCTTTTTTCCGCTGCTCCCACTGCTTTATATACCTAATCGTTCTTTTTTTGAAATAAGAGGACATGGGGCGTTCTTGAAAATCCGACAGAACCGCGATTCGCACCTGGTTTCAAGATTTCGCCAATCACTTAAGAGCGCCGCGTTCGCAGCTCGATCAATTTCTCATTAGAGCTCATGATGGCCCACTTGAGATAGCCATTTTCGGCGCTTTTGTCGCTTCCAACTGTCTCCCGTTCTGCCTTCTTGACGAGTTTTTTATCAGAAAGATCTTCCACCGTCTGGGAGTTCCAGTGCTCGTGCAAATACAAGGCACACCGAAGAAAAACAAAATGTGGAAAAATTTATTTTATCATCAATTGGCAACAAATAAGGAATGAATATTTGAGAGAAAATGATAGAAAACAATATTGAGAAACATCACGTGTAATAAACTAACATTTGAAAAAAGTGAAAAGTGTCAAGGAAGATAACAAAAAACCGCATTAAGTTAACCATATCAAAGGATTCTTCAGTTACTTAATGATCCCGAGATCAAGTGTCAAACAGGGGAAAATTTAAGGAGCCGAGTCTCGGGAATTATTTGAAAAAATGCAAAAATAAAATGCCAATAAAATTCGTTGAAACATTTGCAATACCAGAAATCAAGATAATACCAAAGTTAATAAGTCCTACATTACAAATCACATGATAAAGATAAAGAATTAACGTGAATAAATAAGAAGGAATTATGTGAGAAAAAAATAAAAATAAATAAATAATGAGGGAGTTTGAGAACGATTATGAATTACCGTAAAAACTGTAATAGAACACCACCTTTAATAGAACGCCACCTGTAATACAACGCCACTCCCAACGTCACTTCGAAAAATAGAACGCCACCCTCTAATAGAACGCCACCCTGTAATACACCGCCACCCTGACAAACTGCGACCTATAAACATGAGCCGGTGTTCCAGTAATATTTTTTCAACGTGGATTACTGTAGTCTAAAGGACACAAACACCGAGGTGTGCAATGAACGATAAAGCTAGCTGATTACAGAGGGTACTACGGTATAGAACTCGCACATAAAAGAACTGCAACGGAATATAATTGCGTGAAATAAAACTGCTTGAAATGGAGCTGTACTAAAAAAAACCAGTGCACGTAATACAACTCAGGGACTCAAAATCTACAAAAAATTCTTCTTCGCGTTGTTCGAGCGGTTCTGATTCGGTACCGCTCCAATTCAGGAATTCCGTGCGAGTTCTATACCGTAGTAGGATGACAGTGATATGTCTCTTGAATTCGAATAACAGTACAAATGCATATTATCGGCCCGCTATGACGGTCAAACGCGCTCCGTTGAATTTGGTATTTTTTGATTTTCATTTTGGTATCCAAATCACTTCATTTCGCGTATAAATTCAACGTGAAATGAAATATTACCGTTTCGAAAAAGTTGTCATCTCCGAAGCCGCGTAAACTTTGAATTTAGGATCCGCCTCTTCACGCGAATTTTAACCTTTTTAAAAATTTCAGGAAAAAAAGTGAAGGAAAATATAATTTTCATGAAATTCGCGTGAAGAGGCGGAGCTTAATTTTAAAATTAACGCGGCTTTGGTGATGAAAACTTTTTTAAAACAATAATAATTCGGAATCCAAAATGAAAATCACAAAGTACTAAAATCAGTGGAGCGCGTTTCACCGTCGTTGCGGGTCGACAATATTTACATTCTTTTTTTCTATTTTTTCTGTAGATTTTTGTTATTTTTGGATGTTGAAAAGTTAAATTTGATTTTTTTTTCTAAAAATTCAGCTTCGGAAAATACACCGCCACCCTCTAATAGAACGCCACCTCTAATACAACGCCACCCCTAGACCCACTCCGAAAAATAGACCGCCATGGCGGTATATTACAGTTTTTACGGTAATTAAAATCTATTCGTCATGAGGTGCACCAGAGTTTGTCTCATATGTTGTTGCTGCCGCGCGAAGAGCTTCAAAGTTAGCAGAGCCCGTTTGTGCTGCCATTTTTGCAAATCTCGTGGTCAAGTCGTTGAGCAGAGTGATTGGTTTGTCAAACTCAACCAGCGCTCCCTTTTCGAAAACCTGCAACTTGCAAATATGAGCATTGTTTGTTCAGAAAGCACGTCTAACCATTATCCGATCGGTGTTCATAATTGTGTGAAGACGATGAGCAACAGTGATAATTGTAGAGTTTGCAAAATAGTTTCTGATTGTTTTTTGAATACATGCGTCGGTCATGCCATCTACATTAGCAGTTGCTTCATCAATTACTAGAATCTTGGAATGATGAATCATAGCACGAGCCAAGCAGAAAAGTTGGCGTTGGCCGACGGACAAAGTGACTCCACGGTTACCAATTTCCACGTTTAATCCGCGCTCTTTTGTAATGGCTTTTTTCAGTTCACACTACACATTAAAAAAATTCATATTTTCTTTTTTTTAAATTTTAATTTTTCGTTACCTGATCCAAAGCAGCCCATAAAGTTGCATCATCGTATTTCCCAAACGGATCAAGATTCTCACGAACAGTTCCCGAAAACAAAATGGGCTCTTGAGGGATGATGGACATTCCACCTCTGCGGTAATTCAGACTGATATTATCCAAGTCGACGCCATCAATGAGAATGCGTCCGGAACTGTATTCCTTCAAACCGAAAAGCGTGCGAAGCAAACTTGACTTTCCTGCGCCAGTTCGGCCAACTACTCCAACCTGCAAAGAAAGCAGAAATGTTATTTCTAATACAGATTACATACCTTTTGCCCACCTAAAATAACGCAATTAATGTTCTTTAATACATAAGTTTCTCCGTATTTGACACATAGGTTCTCAAAGCGAATTTCTCCTGATTTCGGCCAAGAGCTACCGTATTCTTCATCCAGGTACTTATCATGCGGCCTGCGCACATCTTCTTCTGATTTTAGCTTGGTATATTCAAGCACTCTCTCCACCGACACCATCTGAAAGAACATCAATTTTTGATCTCTACTCTCGGTAGTTGTGTTCATTGTTTTGGTTTGCAACATTTGTTCCACTTTGTGCTCTCACTTCAAACAAAAAATAACAGCTTTGTTTGGAAGGCACCGGTGTGCTCATTTGTCGGAGGCAAACATTTCAACAGTGTTTGTTATAATGTGTGGAAAATGAATGCGACAAACCACTTGAGAGTTTTTGATCAAGCAGTTCGTTCGCGCTTGACCATTGACCATTGAGCAAAATTATTTTAATCTATTTAATTCATCATATTTTCCTGCAGAGGCGCAAAAAAAGAGAAGCGGAATCGGAAAAAATGAACTCACTCCGTTTTCCAATTCAGCGCTTTGTCGCATAATCCACGAGAAAAAGCCACTCAATTGCACAGCACACACTACACAGATTCCGACCTCGCCAGTCGTCAGCACTTCTATAAAGTTTAGATTTGTGAAATTGGATACATGTGGTTTATTCATTTACCGTATTGTACAACAACCACAGTTGTGACTATTGAGATGAAAACAGACACGAGGAAATCAATTGAGATTCCAAAAAAGCGAGCGGAAAGACTTCCCAGGTTGTAAACAGCCATGTGGGTATCCTGTAAGGAAAATTTTGGGAAATAAGTTAAAGAAAAAGAAAAACGTACATGCAATGTGTAGAACTTTTCTTCCATTTCCTTCTCTTTCCGGTACGCGCGGATTGTAGCCAACCCTCGAATTGTAGAAGTTATAATAGTGTTCAATGGAGATCGGGCAGATGATTCAATACGTTTCAGTTCTCTGGATCGAAAAACGTAGAACTTTCTACAATAATAGAATCCAAGAGTAATTGGAATGCATGCAATTGACACAATTGGCCTAACCATCAGCACCAGACCAACGATTCCCATGAAGTTAAGAATTCCCTGAAGCGATTGTACATAAACTTGCAGTTTTTAAGTGCAAACTCACAAAAACAAACTCGAAGTAGGTGAAAGCAAGCATATCATCCATTAGGCCAATATCTTTTGTGAACCGATTCAGAATTGTGCCTAAAAATTAATTTTCATTTATTCATTCGGGGTTCTTTTGGATTGGAAATTCGACAAAATTGAAATGTCACGTTTTGGAAATTGAGTAAAAATAGAAACCCACGAAAGAGAAATGTAATAAATCAGAAACGTAACAAAATGGAAACGCGTCGAAACAGAAACGTATCAGAGCAGAAATGTGTCGCCGTTTCACGTTTTTTTCGGTTTTTTTCACGTTTTTTTCGATTCTTTTCGATTTCGATACGTGGAAAATTTTTTTTTTTAATTCGACAAAAAACGTGGAAAAAAAACCGATAAAAACGTGAAAAAAATCTAAAAATGCGTGGAATATATCGAGAAAAACGTGAAAAATATCGAAAAAGTAGTTTTGAAAAATAAATCTCGCAAGCGCGCTCCATTTCCATTTTAATTCAAATTCGACACATTTCTGCTCTGCTACGTTTCTGTTTCGACGCGTTTCCATTTTGTTACGTTTCTGATTTATTACATTTCTATTTCGTGGGTTTCTATTTTCACGCAATTTCCAAAACGTGACATTTCAATTTTGTCGAATTTCCAATCCAAAAGAGCCCCATTCATTCTTATCATTATTATTATTATCTAATCTGTCTCACCTTCTGAATTGTGATCAAAAAATTCAGTTTGCGCATAAAGAACACATTTGAACATTGTGTTGTGAAGTGCACGTGAAGCGGACAGCTGAGATTGTCGAAACCAAACAGAGCGAATCACTCCGAATACAATGATAACCACATTAGTAATCATGAATGTGTACATGTACGCGTCACTTGTGATCATCAATCTAATACCACTCAAGGACACTGTGTCATGCACGTTTGTGGAAACATTTTGAGCTCTCCAGTCATCAAGGGCGACCAGCCTGTAAAATAGATTTTTTTTTTCAAGACGGTAATTTGTAATTTACATACCACTTGCTCTGCCACCAGTCTACAAAGTTGTTTAGCAACTGTGTCATGACTACACAAATTGCAAGAAGAATTCCGATTTTGAACGGCCGGAACACTTCTTTTGTGTATTTCCAGTATGTCGAAAAAGAAATTGTTCCTCGTTTCCTTTCCTGTGACTGGCTTGTCTTGCTTGACTTTCCATTTTTGATTTCCAACGTATTGTCTACTAACGGATCAACTTCAGACTCCATGTTCTGTACAGCCGACTGGTAATCAGAGTTTTCTGGGTGTTCTGAGTTTTCCGAATCGCGAGGAATAGATATAGGCAAAATGGAATGATCTTCATCGTAATTTTCATCTAATATATCATTTTTCTCGTCGGATGACTCTAATGTGAGAAATTCTTCGGGATAACAAGTTTTCAAATCTTCCAGACTGCCTGTTCCAATGGCGAAATGATCACGCATAAGAATTATGGCTTTGGCACTGCTCAAAAAGTGAATTTGATGAGTGACAAGAATCACTAACTTGTTGGAGAGATGTCCCCTAATTAATCTGAAAATGAATACATTGCAACTTTTGTGACATAGTATTCCACTTACTTTTCATATAATATCTTGCCAACATTAGCATCCACTGCAGAAAGAGGATCATCAAGCAAGTAAATGTCAGAGTCTGCATACACTGCTCTAGCCAACGCAACTCTTGCTCTTTGTCCTCCAGATAATGTTGAACCGTTATCCCCAATTACTGTCAAATCTCCATGCGACAATTGCTGCATATCAGGTTTTAGAAGGCACAATTCCAATGCTTGCTCGTATCGATCAGTGTCAAGGTCACTTCCAAAAACAATATTTTCTCGAATGGTTCCATTAAAAATCCAAGGTTCCTGACCACAATATGCAATGGAACCCTGAACTGTCATTTTTCCACACACTAATCGAGATTCCGCAAGAATTGTTAGGAGAAGAGAAGACTTTGCACTTCCAACTTGACCAATCACTCCATAAAAATGACCGGCTTCAAAATCAAAAGTGAATCCTCGGACTGCATAAACAACGTTAAATGAAGAAGATTCGGTTTGTTTGTCGATTTCTTTCAAGTTTTGCTCAGTATTTTCAAATTCTTTAAGTTGCTTCTTTTCTTCCAATTCAAGAGTATCATACCAAACAGAAGTCACACCGGTCAGGCTTATTATGGCATTTTCTGTTTTTGAATTGTCAAGATTATACGTGGAACGTGGAGTTATTGGAATCTGAAATAAAAGAAGCAAATGACTGATTTTATGAACTAGCAAAAAAAAAGTTTATTACCTCATTTTTGTTATCATTCCCATTACTTCTGGTGTCTTGGTTCTGACTTTTCCTTGAGTACTCTCGTAAACGGAAAAAGTAACTGATTCTTCTGCTTGTTGAGATGAGTTCTCTGCCAAAAAGAAGACCCAAAGGAAGAAACAGAGCAAATGGGAGCCTAATCGAGTTGTAAAGGGCAGACTGTAATTTAAAAAATTCGAATTGTTCCTTTAAGTTTAATTTGATATTTTACCACTGCAAATACAGATTTCGTAGTAAGCTCCTCTTGGAAATAAATGCTTGCGCAAATGAAAACCAAAATTCCTATTCTTGAAGAAACAAAATAGACTCCCATGACCATTGCGCTACAAAAAGCTGACCATCCTACTGATAAGATTTCATTTCTAAATGTGTAATTTAAATATTTAATAAAACATAATGTTCAAAGATAAGCTCACTCTCGAAGAACTTCAATCTTTTTGGCGAATGCGGTTTCCCATCCATGCATTTTGATAACTTTGATTCCGTTGATAATTTCACTCATTACTTTTAACCTAGCATCCATTTTATCTCCGAGTTTCTTTCTGAAAAAGCAACACCAAAATATCAGTCTTACTTCATTTAAACCCAAAAAAAAAAGAGCCCACCTGTTCAAACCCAATTGATATGAGAAATGCACTTGAGCAGTAACAATGAGCATCATGCAAACAAAACCAATAAAACAATTCGGCCCGAATTGGGTCCACAGAATTATTCCATAAAATATGGCAAGAATTGGGCAAAGCCAGACATAATGGATGAACAAAAATGCAGTTTCCAACTTTCCTGCGTCAGTATTTAGAAGTTGGATTAGCTGGCCACTGTTTGTTTCAGATAACGATGGTAGTGAGAGGCGAAGCGCTTTCTTATAAAGCAGTACGCCAGTTCCTACTCTAGCTTCATTTCCAACTTTCAAGAGTCCGTGAAAGTATGGGTGATGAATGAATACTGTGACAAACGACAGAAAAGAGATGAACATTGCGACTAAATGAAAATAATAACTAAATAAATACAACATTCAATGTCTATATAAAGTATACTCACTTCTCATTGCTGACCAGTACTGAAATTCCGAAGTGTCTGGCACGTCATAATGTTCCATCAAAGACCGAAGTAGCAGGGGCTGGGCTACTCGAGTAAGTTCTTCCAGACATAATGAAAATGCATGGATAAACACGTTCACTTTAGTGGCTCGAAATATGCCAAGCAAAAAGTTTTCCTTTAGCACACCATCTTTTACCAAAACTCTAAAATCGAATCTGTTTCCCTATTTTTTGCAAATTCTCTTTTTACACACTTTTCTAATTTTTTCCCGGCGTATGCAGCAGTGAATTGCCGTGACGGTTTTTCCAGCATTTCCTCATCTTTTGTTGCATTTCTGGTTCTCCACCAATAGGCTCCAACAAAAGTGAAAAAGAGCCCGCTTAGAACTCCTGCGCGATCTTCTGAGCTTGGTGGCAAACTTATAATATCTTCCTTGCAACTGTCTACGTCTTTTTCGAAACCATTGATTATTTTCTGCAATTGGATCTTTTTGAATTGAATGATAAATATTTAAACAACTTGTGGCAGGTGCGCAATCAACTAATCTTTTAAAAGGGTGTTTGTTGAGTTTTAATATCGGTCATGAATAATTCTACAAATAGTAATTTTTTCAAGCGGGAAAGGGCAATGAAAAAGTTTTTTTTGTGATGTACCGTAAAACCTGTATTAGAATTGCATGCATGTTTAGAGATTTGCACACCAAACTTGGCAAAATATTTTCTAACCAAGCAGGCATGAGACGACCGAAGTTTGGTGTGCAATCCTCAAACCCCCGGCAATTGTGATGAAAGGAAACAATAGAAGGGAATGCGCTTAAAATAAAGGAAATACGGTAGTAACAAATTTATATTAATTTAAAAATAAATCATTGTGTTGTCTTCTCCGTAAATACAGTATACATTCTATTAAATTTTGGGGTAGCCCAGCTGTCTACAAACAAAAAAGGTTGACTTTTTACTGCTGCTCTAACAACCGTAGCAGTTAACCAAAAAAAGTGTGAAAATGACCTAAAATGTTGCCTGCATGATACCCAACAGTCTGCAGACTCTCATCAGACTGTTTATTGCATTTACTGAGCTACTAAAAAAAACTTTTAAATAAGATTCATTGCCGCACCCCTAACCTGCATCTACTCCCATAAGTAAGATCTGACTTTAGAAAAAAACGGAAAAAACAGAAAATTTCGCTCAAGCCAAGAAAAATTACAAAACTGACGTTATCATCCGTTGTGACTTGTATCAGTGGGATTTCCAACTTCCGTGTCGACGATCTATGAGGATCTGATATCGACATGGGTCAATACCTGAAATAATGTAATGAGAATCGCAAAATGCAAAATTAAGGGGCAGTTAGCATTACGCGCTGTTTTAGAGCCAACTTTTTTCAATTACTTTGATATCGATTAACCTTTTGGGCTCGGTAAAAACAATGTTTAGTCTTCGTGTATTATCAATTTAATATTCTTGCCGGCTACAGTAAGCTGTGAAGCGAAAATTCGCGGCTCCGCCCCATCAGGTCTTTTCAACTGAATTCAACTGAATTCAACTGAATTTAACTGAACGATCAAAAAATGTGAGCAGGTGTGTCGCTCGTTATGTCAGCGTCTATTATAAAACTTTCGCGGGCGAATGTGGTAGCCGGCAAGAAGATTGAATTGATAATAGTGAAGTTAAACCGCATACTGATATTCTAACTTCTAACAACAGTCTACAGGTGTTATACGAAACAGTCTGTAAACTCTCATGAGACATTATTGTTTTTATCGAGCTGCCTCTACCATGTTTTTAATCCTTAGGGACTTTTCTGATTATGATAGGTAATGACGGGTAATTACCAAGGTAGGATATAAAAAAGTAGATATAAAAAAGTAGGAAATTATAATCCGTCCAAATTAAAAAGACCATGTATAAAACAATAACAATTTTCTTCTCACATTGAGCCAAACTGCGCTTTAAAAAAAATTATAGAGAGAAAAGCTGTGGAAAAGGACAATATCGGCTGTCTGAATAGTTTGCGTGGCAGCCAGTCGCCTCTGCTCATTTCCATAATGTTATACATACAAAAGTAGCCCACCCCATTTATATTTTTAACAATTGAACAGAAATCTTAATGGCTTCGGAGAACGTCAATCTTTGAAATTACTCTACCCGAACACGAGACAACCAACAATTATAAAAAGTGCATCGCATTGTGCTTGAAAGAATGGATTGAAAGTGTGGTCTTCATTTTGGATTTTTGACTTTCTGAAGAAATGATCTTCAGCTGTTAAGAAATTTAATGGCTGATGATTAAATGAATTTGTAGGTCATATAAGTTAAAGAAGAGCAATGAAAGTTTTTGCTCTCTTTGACATAGACAGGCCATATTTTTTAACCTAGTGTATGTATGCATATGTATGTCTCACAAAAATGGAAAAAATAGAAGAAGAAGAAAATGAAAAAGAAAAGAAAAGAAGCAGTGGTAGGAAGGTAAAAAGTGAAAGGAAGGAGCATCATTTTTGAGAGAGCAAACGGAGAGGCAGAGAGAAAAAGAAACGGATAATCTAACCATAACATATGTTGACCGGACAATGACTAACGAGTAAGCATCAGTTAGTACAAGAGCGAGAGAAATTACGAAATTCTTCTCAGAAGCCATAATCTTGTTTCTCGCAAATAGAAAAACAATGAAAAGCAACACAAAAAACTGATCATTTGAACACCGTTCTTCTTCTTTTTTTTTTCTTTTTTCTTCAAAAAAAAATGCATTAAATTGAAAACGATTGAATTGGTTTTTTTAACGTTTTCATCATTTTTTATTGTTACCTTGCTAAACTTTATATCAAACAACAAAATAATAGAGAGGGAAAAAATGCAATGATGGCAAGACATATTCTACTGCTTCTCCTTTTTTTTCATTTTCATGTCACCTCTTTCGTTTTTTTTTCAATATTATGACCAACCGTCTGACTGAATTCGTAGGTGACCTTTAAAATAAATAATAAAGGAAAAAATTGAAAGGAGCCTATCCAAAAAAAAAACTTATGACGTGCTACATATTAATATTCATAATAACTGCAACTTTCATGCAGCCAAATAGTAAAAGAAAACTGAGAATTTATTAAAGATTTTTTTCTCTCATATTTCGTGCACAACTGAAAAATGAGCAAAGTTGCTTGAAAGATAATTGGGAGAAGCAGAGAAACAAAGAAACAGAAATTTCGAAACACGGCTCTGAGAGCTTTGAACTTGACGAGATAGATTAGACCCAGATAGAAAAATAAAAGTCTTGAACGTTGGTAGCTGTCAAAATGGGACGAATAAAGGAGAGGGAGAGGGAGAGAGAAAAGCAAGATGAGATGGAAGGCATGCAAAGTAGGAAGGAAAGCTGTGCTAGCGGGGGCCCGTTTACGTTCGTTACTAATCTACGTCTATTGACTCATTTTTTAAATGAGCAGCAAGATTTTGAAATAAGATTGAGTTATGATTATACCAATACTGCGGTACAGCCTTGAAAGTTGCTCTGTTTGTACTGTATTTGAGCCGTTGCACATATTTAATCAAAGAAGGTTATTTGTTTCCCACGCGTTACTTTCTCAGGAAATTTTTGGCTAATAGCCGTTTCCGATGGCTATTCTTTTCAACTACTCCCACAAACGGAACAAAAAAAATTGCCGCCAAGTAAGCAGCCGAATTTCAACGTTGCGCGTAACATTATAATATTCTATTGTCTGCAAAAACAACTATGCTCCATAATGCTCCACGGCATGTTTTTCAGAAAACTTTTTGAGATCAAATTTTCGAGCGCCAATTCTCGCGTCTCTCTGTCTCCATTTTTACACACTTTTTGCTAGACTTGGCACAATGTCACTGTCGAGACACAGACACATGCGAAAAGGCCACCGCGTGCTTATAGACATATTCGGCTACTATTGTGAAAACAAAAAAGTTGCAAGGCGGTGTTTGCGTACTTTTAAAATTCAAATGAAAATTAATTTCCCCCTTCTCATTAGTGATCACTTGGTATGGTATTGTGTTTTCAATCAACTTGCTACATGAAAACGCAAGTCTGCATTCACCGTTCTGTCTGCGTTTCTTCAAATATCACTGTGTTCGCGTGGTCGCGCACAAATAAGTGGGCGGAGTTTCGCGTTCTCATGTCGCAAGTTGATTGAAAATACAATACATGTCCGCGCCATATGGGGACCCCAAAGCCTTTTTAACCTCCACCTTTTTGCCTCATAAACTAGTCTCGGAATTAGATTCGGAGGTGGCACCCACCAATGTAAGTCCCTTCTTCGCGATAAGACATCGAGATATAGTCGGCGAATACATCATCAACCTCGCTCTACTGCAAAACTCCTGTAAAACGGTGTTGCACTTGCAAGATTAACTCGAATTCTAGTGTCTATACTTATTTTCAACGGAAAATGACGTATCCACGACGAATTGCAGTTAAAATTTGATTTTTCGCTTCAAAAAAGGTGCACTACACTGTTAAAAATTGAAAAGTGCCGTAGAGCGAGGCTGATGATGCATTCGCTGAGTATAGTCGAAGACGTTGGTTCCACTGGAACCGCGTGCCGGGAATCTGGAATAAAATACTTCTGTTTTGGTATTATCGCTGTCCGCGAACCAGTCTACTCCAATAGTAACCCATATTTTCTGGGCCCAGTTAAAAACTTCCTCTCCTAGTCCCCAATCATCAAAATCAAATGTTCTACTGGCTAGATCGGCATCTTCATTCTGTTTTCTCGGGATCCATAAAAATTTCGTATTTCCTATTTTTCAAAATTCTGCCATATGTTTTCCGCAACGGTTTGCAGGTCTGGTTTCATCGATCCTTTATTCAAAATTGCTACTGTGGCTTGGCTATCTACGAAGATTTTGGTATCGCCTTTCAACCAGCCTGCCATCCCTTTCGCCGCCATTTCTAGCTACAGTTCGTTACCGAACAGCTCTATTCCGAAGCGAGTTTTATTCCGATGCAGTTCTATTTCGCTTCAATTCTATTCCAAGGTAGCACCTATAATTTGAACGCGCGGGCGGCAATTTTAGAAATTTAAATTATTTTCGAAAAACTTTACGCTTCAACACACCGTGGACTGTACTTCATGGTGTGTTGAACGGTGCACCGCTGCAAACGCGGCCCCCTCGCACTAATCATTGAAAGAAAGTTTTATGGTTACGGTCACTGTTTTTGAAATATCGCATTAATCAATAAATTGACGTGATTTTCTATCTTTTTTTGTACTCTTCCGCATAAGAAAAAATTAATGAGTCGATTATAAGCACTTTTCGTTGAATTAACAGAATTGTTTCATGCGTTTTCAATGAAAATGTTTTTTTTGAACTGTCGTAAGTTGCGGCGCATGCACAGAAACCTGTAAAGTTAAAATTTGAAAGCGCATGTGACGGCAATTTGCGTACTTTTTATTATTTTTGAAAAAATGTACGCTTCAACATACCATTATTGCAAATTTCACAAAAAATTTGGAACGCTTCACGAATTTGCGTGTCATCCTTGCGCAGGGGCCATGCTAATCTTCTCTGTATTGTTCCAATTTTAGTATATGTTCTCGGAAGAACGAAATGTAATAGCAAGCGATCGTTTATATACGCACTCGTCTCTATGCGGACGACATTTGTCTACTTGCGGCCAGTAGCCTCTCACCAGCCTGGATAGAGAGGAGTGTGCATGTGAGGACAGACTGCGAGGGTAAATACGAGAGAATGCGCGCAGATGGCAGGTCGCTAGGGTCTCGCAACGATTGGACGCAACCGCGTCCGCGGCCACGACCTCGACGAAAGACCAGTGGTTTATCGGTCTTTTCTGTATA
Organism: Caenorhabditis japonica; assembly: GCA_963572235.1. Classification (NCBI taxonomy): domain Eukaryota; kingdom Metazoa; phylum Nematoda; class Chromadorea; order Rhabditida; family Rhabditidae; genus Caenorhabditis; species Caenorhabditis japonica. The sequence continues at coordinate 5,558,423 of OY754347.1, read as the reverse complement.
ATGATTCAGTATGCTACACGAACCAAATTTCATATCATTCATTCACTCGCATCCTGCTCAGCACAATCGCGCACTTCTCTTCCTTTCTCTTCTCTTGTTATCCAAAAAAACATGTATTTCCTTGTTTTCCGTTCACTTTCAGCATTTTATCACCCTACATCCATAACTTTACCGCAAAAAAATCATTTCGGTTGAATGCCAATTTTCTTATAAATTTTGGTTTTTAGGAATGGCCGCTGTTGACGTCAACCAAACAATCACCGGACACAAGTCCGCCATTATCCGCAACTACAACACCAACCCAAGACTTATTTATCAGACAGTCTCAGGAGTCAACGGACCACTTGTCATCCTCAACGATGTGAAGTTCCCGCAGTTCTCTGAAATCGTCAAGATCACTCTTCCTGATGGCACGAAACGTTCCGGACAGGTTCTTGAAATCACCAAGAACAAGGCTGTCGTTCAAGTTTTCGAGGGAACTTCCGGAATTGACGCCAAAAACACTATCTGCGAGTTTACCGGAGATATTTTGCGTACTCCAGTCTCTGAGGACATGCTCGGACGTATTTTCAACGGATCCGGAAAGCCAATCGATAAGGGGCCACCAGTTCTCGCCGAGGACTTCTTGGATATCAACGGACAGCCAATCAACCCGTGGTCGCGTATCTACCCAGAGGAAATGATCCAGACCGGAATTTCCGCTATCGACGTCATGAACTCTATTGCTCGTGGACAGGTAACCATTTCAAAAAAGTGGCTGATATCTTTCAAAAATGTATATTCTTTCAGAAGATTCCAATTTTCTCCGCCGCCGGTCTTCCCCACAATGAAATCGCCGCCCAGATTGTGCGTCAGGGAGGTCTCGTCCAACTTCCAGACAAGCCACACGAGCAAACCAACTTTGCTATTGTCTTCGCTGCTATGGGAGTCAACATGGAGACTGCTCGTTTCTTCAAACAAGATTTCGAAGAGAACGGATCCATGGAGAATGTGTGCCTCTTCCTTAACTTGGCCAACGATCCAACTATCGAGCGTATCATTACTCCACGTATTGCCTTGACCGCCGCCGAGTTCTTGGCTTACCAATGCGAGAAGCACGTGCTTGTCGTGTTGACCGACATGTCCTCGTACGCTGAAGCTCTTCGTGAGGTTTCTGCTGCTCGTGAAGAGGTGCCCGGACGTCGTGGTTTCCCCGGATACATGTACACTGATTTGGCTACCATTTACGAGCGTGCCGGTCGTGTCGAAGGAAGAGATGGATCCATCACACAGATTCCAATTCTTACCATGCCTAACGACGATATTACTCACCCTATCCCAGATCTTACTGGATACATTACTGAGGGACAGATCTACGTCGATCGTCAACTCCACAATCGTCTCATCTACCCACCAATCAACGTGCTCCCATCCCTTTCTCGTCTCATGAAGTCTGCTATTGGAGAGGGAATGACCAGAGAGGATCACTCCGATGTGTCTAACCAGCTCTACGCTTGTTACGCTATCGGAAAGGACGTGCAAGCCATGAAGGCCGTCGTCGGAGAGGAAGCTTTGTCTTCTGATGATTTGCTTTACCTCGAGTTCCTTATCAAGTTCGAGAAGAACTTCATCACACAAGGTACTAGAAATCAGTGGTTTAGAAATATACAACTTATTATAATAAATTTCAGGACACTACGAAAACCGAACCGTTTTCGAGTCGCTCGACATCGGATGGCAACTCCTCCGTATCTTCCCACGTGAAATGCTCAAGCGTATCCCAGAGAGCACCCTTGAAAAGTATTACCCACGTGGAGGAGCTGCCAAGGAATAATCAACCAATTTTTGTCCGATGCGACGCCCAACTTGTCACTCCATTCCATTCCTCGCGATACTCTTTGTGCACTTGACTTTCTAACCAAGTCATCTTTATCAATTTTTATAGTTATATATACAAGCATGTTCGTCATGCGCCCCTTACTTTCCCCCTGCACCCCCAAAACCATTAAATCAAGTGATATTTTCTCTTGTCAAGTAGATGTGAATAAGTTTATTATTTTTCCATGTTAGTGATGTTTTAAACCCGATTGTTGTATAATTCCATTCACTTATGAATTCCAATTTGGCGAAAATACGCCGCACAGTGATAGCTTGTATACCAACGTTGTTTTCTTGTTTAGTTTTTTTTTTTAATTTTAGAAGCAACAGTAGGTAAACTTTCTGAACCAAGTTAATAAATGGGCTATCACAAAAAAATGTTTTTGAATCAATTCATTGAACCGAGAATATCAACTTTTAAATTAAACACGAATTTTGGAAGCTACATACATATTTAAATAAGAAATTTTTTTTCTTTCAATTTTCTTGCCTGTTACAGTAGGCAGAAGACCACCCAGATTATTTATAGCGGGGGCACGGTCATCGATTTTTAGCGTCATAGGTGTACCCGGCAAGAAAATTGATTACATAATCTTCAAACATCAATAACATTAGCAGGATCATTGTCATCATAATTATTACGGCGGCTTGGAATTCCTTCGAGATCTTTCATTAAAGTTTCCATGGCGTCAGATGTCTGAATGTAAAACTTTTTGGGGGGAACGAAGAGAGTTTTACCTACTGGATCAATGCTTATCGCAGGAAGTCGACGACTACTGGCGCTACCGTTTCTACCGTGAATTTGGGGTTGTTCAATCTGTAAAATAAAATAAAATATTACTATCGAAAAGGTGATCTCTTTGCACAGTTCTCTTGTGCGCGTTGTATTATTTACTTGCAATTTATTTTTCAAAAAGTTTCTGCTTTTTAATTCACTTTTACATTTTTATCAGTTTCGGCAAATTTAAAATGTCATAAATTTGTCAAATTTACATTTCGCTGACAATTTTCAAGTCACGAATGCCAAAACTTTTCAAAGTATTGGGGGGGGGGGGGGCATTGCGTGTGTTATGAAAGCTAGACAAAGCGTTGCATTGGCTAAAACAAAGATGCGCAGATAATGAGCAACATGGCCGATGATTGCTGAGCAAAGTAGATTGCCACGGAATTGGGAGATCTGCCTGGGGCAACTAGTCGGCAGCTAATGGGCAGCTAGTGAGCAATTTGCCCAGCCTGCCATTTCGTGGCCCAAATCGCCGAAAATTCCCTAAGGAATAACGACGCGACGCGCCTCTCGTCGTCGTTAGCGCACGAAATACATTTTTATGCTCCGATAGTATTTAAAATTCTTAAAACGACCAATGCTCAATGGGTCCCAGACTTTTTGAGTACGATAGCTTTTTGATTACGGCTAATCTTTGTGTACGGTCTCTTTGGGTACAAAGTTTCTTTGATGACGACTACTTTTTTGTACGAAATTTGCAAATTTGGTACCCAAAGTGCAGCCGCAATCATAGAGAAAACAAGAGCCTGAGACCCAAAGACTAGGGAACATTGAGTATTGGCCTCTTAAAACTAACGTCAATTTTTGCGTTCTCCTTTGTTGGTTCCCGTTTGTCAAGAGTTTTTGTAACGTAGCTCATCAAACGTTGTGCTGCAAAAATGTTCTATAACGGCTACCATCCCAGCGATAAAACTAACAGAAACGTCTTTTGCTCAATGTTTCTTGTGTCTCCGATTCGTCCTCACTGTCCGTATCAAAGTTTGGCGAGCTTCTGACAATAGAGCGACGGGTTCTCTGGAAATTTATTTTGCATTTGGAAGAAAACATTTAAATCTGGACGGGAGGCTTATGTTAGCTCAATCAGATTGTGATATAAATGCTCCGTCAGAGTTTCCCTGGCGAAAGTGCGCTCCGTTGAACTCGGCGGAAAAAATTCTTGGCAGTGTTCCAATTTATGAGAATGCACATTTTTCGGAACGAATTTTCGAACAAGAAAACGTTGCCATGCGACGCAACTGTAGCTCGCGGCTTTCGGCGGTAAACAAGCGGCAAAAAAAAACTTAGAAAAGAGGCAATAACAACCCTTCACGAAATAAAGAAAACGGACCTGATCGAAAGTGGAATTTCGACGTTGTTCATGAAATGAGCACCATATTTTGAGCAAGCACAAGATGAGCCCGGTGGTCAGTGATGCAAAGAAAATGAGAATAACAAGGAAAACAACAAGGCCATAAATCGAGTGATCGGTTCTGTCGACAAGCTCAGTGGTGGTTTCCATCTGGAAGAAAAAGGAAAGTGAGAAATAACCGATTTAATCTGATACGAAAACGATGCGATTATTAACTTCTCAATGAGGATTTGAGCGTGGTTTTTTTTTTTGGCGAATGACACTCTTTTTTTTTTGTTTGAAAGTAGGACACTTCTGTCACACCAAGTAAACACTAGAAATGTCATTGTGCTTTTCAAAATGAGCTGTTTTTCATTTTCGCCCATGGCGAAGCTCAGAAATGCAAACAATGGGTTCACTTTTGGCATCTATGACTAGTTTTCTTTTTCTTTTCTTTTTTCTAATTGGCCCATGCAAAAAAGAAGGGATTAACAACAACTAACCTCTATAATAAACTTATTGCATGCAATGTCTACTGGTATCATTCCATGACTTTCTGAAAGAAAAACGCTTTAAAAAAAGTTTTTTTTTAAATGAAGGAACATGTGCACCCAGAGAGGGCGGGAACGACCAAATCAGACGCAAATGTCAGATTTTGTACAAAAAATAGAAAAAAAAGAAAGGAAAAGACAGATGATGACGACAACAACAAAATTTCGGACGCAAAAAAGGTTCGATTGAACCAATTCGAGAAGCGCCACAGCATTTTGCTTCGTTTGTTGCGTATTCACTCGGAGGCGAGTTTATTTGTAGACGTTTTGTGACATCAATCCGCCATATAATGCTGGCGAGAGATGAGCGATGAGCGCCGAGTTGGCGGAAAAGCTGTGGGAAAAAAGAAGAACTGAACTAAAAAAAGATTACAGAAATTTAATGAGTTTATTTTAAAAAACACTGAAAAATTAGACAATAGAAGAAAACCTACAGACCGAAACAAAAACAAATCTAAAAAAAGAAAGCATTCTCTAACAGAGATTTGTGGTTTCGTCGCTTTGAATTAGCTGAATTTCTAGTGAGTAATGAAGATGGAGATCGCGTGACGCAGACTAAACGCTAGAAATCTCATTAGCTCCCCGTTTTAAAAGGGGAACAATCTTTAGTGAAATTTTTGATCGCAAATTTCGAGTAATTCTGTGAAGTAGGATAAAAGAAATTGAGCAGAAAGAATTGAAATAAGTGACGTTTTATTGTCTCGTTATTAAAAAAAGGCTCAAACTTGAACTTGCAAAAAAAAAAAATGATAAAAGGGTACGTAAAGCCACGCCCCTCAAGTATTTTCATTACCTATTGTTTTATCCTCGCTGCTGACTGTATCCGCCAAAAAAAATAAACATTTAAAAAACATTATAATCACAGAACTAGCATTCGACAAGAGTAGCGATTTAACGCGTTGTTGTATGTTGTAGGAAATCGTTGACAATCCCCAGCTATTTATAAATGGTAAATAGATTTCAAAATTACAGTTTTTTGCTGAAAAATTTATACTCCGGTAAATATAGTTTTACTTTTCCATATCACACGCCTCCCCCGTCGTCCAATGCGCCACCAAGTTCGTCGCATAATAAAAAAAAATCACTCAAAAATTTAATTTTTTTAAAAATTCGAATCATTATTTAATTATTCAGGATTACACCATCATTTTCAACCAAAAACGAGACCTTTTTGTCAGAAAATGACCGAGCCTTAGGGTTTTAAAAATTCGCCAGGTAGAAACAATTTTGGAAGGCTGGGGTGCCGTGTATCAGCGTCTAATTTTGGTTATTTTCGCATACTTTTCCTTGTAAAATTTCCAGAATTTCACAAACTTCCACTTTTGAGCAAACGGATGTTGAGCTGCTCACCAAGTTGTCTAGACAAGAGATTCCATCTTGCTGGTGTTACAAAGGAGTGATGCGGATTGAGGAGCTTGGGAAGTTCACACGTCTTTGTGGATTTATACTTTCAGCTTTGCTCTTTTTGAATGAGGAAGCAAAGTTTTCGAATTTCTCTAAAACTGATGTGTATACCTGAAAAATTGGATCACAGAGTGTCAGAAAAGGTGTTTAAAACCAATTGTCGAAAAGAAATTGGTTTTTAATTACAGAATATTGCAGCAGAAGGTTTATAATTACTGTAAAACTCTCAAAAACTTCAAACCAACAAGCTCATCATTAAAAGAAGCTTCAAACGATACTCAACGGATTTCCTATTGCGCACTGTTTCTGTTTTCATTTTACCGTTTTAAAAAGCTGTTTATAAATCACAAATTGATTAAAACTGGCATTACTTGTTACAAAGGGCTCAGGAATTTCAACGATAAATACGATTTGCATTACATTTACTTTACAGTGCCTGAAAAATCTTAACATTCAATTTACACAACTTGGACCCTAAAATGTGTCACGCTTCTTAAATCTGACATTTAAAAACCCTTTCAGATGGAACAATACGAATCCAATATTAACTGTGTCGATCCGTCCGTGATTCTTCAAAAACACTTTACTGATTGCCATTTTTCCCTCACCGTTGTCTTCTTTACTATTCCAGATATGAGTCACACGGCGGCATCTTTCCCAATCATATTTCCGCCGTTTTCTTACCCTGTGCACGGCCATTCGATAGTATATGGTTCTTGATGCACGATTTGATGTTTAAAATTTTTCTCACTTTTTTTTGCAATTTTTTCATTCTTCTCTCCATTTTTGGTTCATGTTCACATATTTTAGCAAATGTCAAGCATCATGACGCACGAACAGAAACTTGCCGAATTCTTGCTCAACATGCCAATGTGCATCTTTTGCTCCAATTTTCACAAATCAGAGAATTGCAACAAAGTTATTTCCACGGTGAACCGAATTGAGATTTTGCTAAAACGTAATCTCTGTCTAGTATGTCTCAGTCACCACATGTCACTCGTTTGTCCAAGAACTACTGCCGTATGTACCATGTGCAAGCATATGAACCATCACATTGCAATTTGCTACCGTCAGGACACGAAAAGAGATAATATGATTGATATTCCAGAAGATGAACGTGCTGAAGAAGAAAAATGATTTTTGAAATTTAATTTATAATATTTTGATTTTTCGCGGCACTTGTAAAAATACTTTTAATGTTGAACTTGTTATCTCTATATAAAAAAAATATTTTGTTCATTTAATAAATTACTTTGATACTACCAGGGGTATGCTGCAAAACAATTGCCAAATTTCAAAATCACCCCATTCAGACATATTTTATTAAGAATTTGAAAAATGTTTCAGTTCTTGTAAAAGTAATTATTTTAAAACAAATCGTGGAAGCACTGAATATGCCAATCCGTATTTCTTGAGGTTTCTTCAACTTTCAATTTGATTGACACATTTTTAAGTGTGGTTCTCGGCGAAACTAATAACTTCAGGTAGCGTGATGAGGTATTTGCAAAAAGTGTATTCTGATTACAGAACGAAAACGTCTAGATAAACCTGCTTGGCTACATGATTAATTTCAGCAAAGAAACCATTTGAAATTTGCAGGAATTTTCAAAGGTGAGATTTCCAAAAAAGAAGCCCCATTATCTTTTTAATTGTTTTTCTTGACCTGAAATCACTGAAAGCATACACTGAGGTGGGTAGTCATCTGAATACAATAATGAAAAACATGCTACAGTCCGTTCCATAAGTATAGCGCCCCCCTCGAAGTGTTCTGCCTTGGCACCCCCGGGCAAAACTGCAACATAAAACTTTAAAAAACGGATTAAGCATGCAAAACTACCCCGGAAATAACTTTTGTGCCTGAATGAAGCAGATTGATGTATACAAATTACTCCTGCAACCGTAACATAAGTATAGCGTGTGGATTGTCGAAAACAATGTTTTGATAATCGGACAATTCGTCAAATTTTTCGATAATTTTCGATAATAAAATATCGAAAATATTTTCGATAATTATCGATAATGTCGAAAATTATCGAAAATAGTTTCCATGAATTCCTCGATAATTTTCGACATTATCGATAATTATCGACAATTATCGAAAATTGAATGCATTTAATTTGCCAAGGGCAGTTCTATTTCGGTTCATCTAGTGCCGAATAGCCGCCAAATAGCTGCCAGATAGCCGCCAAATAGCCGCCAAAAAGCTGCTAATTAGCTGCCAAATCGCCGCCTAATGGCTGCCAAATAGCTGCCAAATAGCCGCCAGATAGCCGCCTAATAGCCGCCAAATAGCTGCCAAATAGCTGCCAAGTCATGGGGACCAGGTTCCCCAGGGAGGCATACTTTCAATAGCCGACACCTCACGGGTTCTGACGTTCGCTATGCTTTGCAGAAGAGGGGCGGGCCGTCTACCCGTATTATCGAAAATGTTCGATAATTATCGATAATGTCGAAAATTATCGAGGAATTCATCGAAACTGGTTTCGATAATTTTTTTTATCGAAAATTATCGAAAATGTTTCGATAATACTATCGAAAATACTTTCGATAATTTTCGATAATTTTATCGAAAAATTTATCAAAGAATTTATCGCAACTGCTTCGAAAATCCACACTGTACTGGATGATCTTGTTCACGAATTCATACTCTTTTTTCTTCCACTCTTCCAAAGGTCCAGTTTTCATAACATTGACAAAGTTGTATTGCTTACTCTGGGCAGAAAATCTTTGCACAAGCTTTCCTCAGGTGTTCTCCACAAGATTCAAAACGTGTGCACACCCAGAACATTGCAGTATTTTTCGCTGAAAAACAGAACAATACCGGTTGAAAGGACGTCGGAATGGTGATAGGTGGTTCTCGATAACTTCCTCATACTCGGAAAAGATCATCCGAGTGATGGCAAACGTTAGGTCCATCTATCCAGCAAGTGAAAATAATATTTTTATCAGGCATAATGAACCTAGGTACTGTAACAATCTGAACCGTTTCCATTTAAGCTTTTAACCCCAGAAAAGATTATCTAAGTTCCTGATTCGAGTTTTGTAGCAACTAGCTAGCAACATTTACCTCATTCAAGTTTGTAGAAAAACTTTTACGCGTGAACTCAAAATCACGGACCTTGAAAAGGTCGGTGAGACGTGGAGCGGGCTTCATAACTTACTGGACAGGGTTTACGACTGGTGCTGACGACGCTCCGATGTTCCGCAGTTTTTTACTGTAATTTCGCAGCGAATACTGCGGAACAGCAATTGCAGGATTGCCGAATTGCCGAAATTTCCCGTTGCCGATCAGCCCTGGTCTAAAGCTCTTCGACGATGGCAGTTATGTTTTTTCCACTGGTTGATACAATCGAAAAAAAAAACCGACCAATTCAAAACATAGGCACTCCTTTCCTTCCATATCGGTAGGTAGTAGCGTTGAGTGTTGCAGGTAATTGCTTTCCCTTGGAGCCCTTGACTTGGCTGTGACATCTTTTGATCCAGGCGGAGCTCCTAATCCCTCACCCAGAAGCAAAATTTAGATGTTGCACAACTACTACTACCGATTCAAATTTTTGACAGCATTGAAGCTGTGTGCCTAAATTCACTTCCACAATCCGGAAAAACGCTAATAACGCTCTCAGCTAGAGCAGTGGAATGAAATAGTCTGATGAACTCAAGGTTAAAGCTTTGGCAATCAATTTTGTTCCCGTGATGGGAAAGATATTATGGTGAAAAATAATTGGCAGAATCTTACAATTAGGAACACACTTTTCGGGCTACGTATTGTTTTCGAGAGAAAATCATACCAAATGCACAATATTGAGCGACCAACTCGAAAAGTTACTTCAACTTTGGAAGATTACACTTATCGATAATCTCGTATAAGTTATGTAGATTGTCAGAGAAAGAAGAAAAAGATTTTGACAATATAAATACTTATCAGAAGGCTGAGTCGTAAGTTCAGTCCACGGGATACTTCGAGAAAATCATCCAGTTTTGGGGATTCTCGTAATTTCTAATTTTTTTTATGTATTATGAAAACAAAAAGAATTGCAACGCGGTGTTTGCGTACTTTTAAAATTCAAACGAAAATTGAAACAAAACTATTCATTTGCTATGCTATTTTTTCCATTGCCGTTTGAATTTTGTACGCAAACACCGGGTTGCAATTTTTTTCACAAATTGTCTCGGTTTTTTTTTCAATTTGTTGTTGTTGTTGTTTGTTTTGCTAATCTTATTAACACTTCCATAGTTTATGTTGAAAAATGTGCGAAAATATTTGCTCTATGCTATTTTGCTGCCCTCTTACTTGCTATACATATGTATATTGTAAGCAGTGTGTCTTACCGAAAAATTTTTTTTTCGATAATTTATCGAAAATTTATCGATGATTTATCGAATTTATCAAAAAATTTTCGATAAATTTACTGATGATTTATCGAAAAATTTTCGATAAAAAATTTAAATTATTTAAAAACAGTGTTTCTTTGTTTTTTAATTTAATTTAAACAGTGGAGAGGGGGAATATGATAATTTACGGTATAAGTATAGAATCCGACTCCATATAAGTTTATTTGGCGACCCCAACTGCAGAGTATAGTAGAAGACCCCAATGGTTCCTCCTCAGACACAGCAAGACCAGGAGTTGGTTTCTAAACTCCTATGTCAAAAGTAGGCGTGCACCTATAATATGGTTTCTGAGGACTCTATGAAACCTAAAAAACGCAGACGCCGACGCCTAGACTTACTAGCTCATTTTGACATACATACAATATTTGGGGGGTACGACAGAATAGAAATAGGCGAAATAGAAATGCTACAAAATAGAATTGCTACAAAAAAGAACTGGAAAAAATAGAACGGCTACAAAATAGAAATGAGCGGAATAGAAGAGCGCGAAATAGAAATGTGACAAAATAGAAATGGGCGAAATAGAAATCGGTGCGATGGAGCGCGTTTGCATTATTTTTCGAATTTTCCGATTATTATAGGATTTTTCAGTAATTTTCAGATATTTTACGCACTTAACAACATCGAAAATGAAGAAAGGTATAAAATCAATGCAGTTTCAGAAAAAAAAAATGGAAAATCGGCGAAAAACTGAGCAATTGAAAAAATAATGCAAACGCGCTCCATCGCCAAAATTTTTTCTATTTTGTAGCATTTCTATTTCGCTCATTTCTATTTTGTAGCCGTTCTATTTCGTAGCATTTCTATTTCGCTCAGTTCTATTTTTTCCAGTTCTTTTTTGTAGCATTTCTATTTTGTAGCATTTCTATTTCGCCTATTTCTATTCTGTCGTACCCCCAATATTTGACCGGGAGCCACCGCCGCCTCCCTCACCGTCAGACCTATGTATGCTCCCTATCACTCTCTCTCCTGTTTCCCTTATTCGACATTTCTCTCATTCGGGGCCGTTTTCGTGACCTTTATTATTTTCTCTAGCCTCTTGCACGCCTCCCCCGTCTTCCAATGCGCCAACAAGTTCGGCGGATAATAAAATTATTTTTTCACTCGAAAATTTACTTTTTTGAGAAATTCGAATCATAGTCTGATTATTCAGGATGACACCATTATTTTAATCCAAAAACGAGGCCTGTTGGTCAGAAAATGACCGAGCCTTAGGGTTTCAAAAATGCGCCAGGTAGAAACACCATTGGAAGGCTGGGGTGCCGTGTCTTGCCTATCACCCAGTGATCTTAACTTAATAGTCTCATAGGAGTCGCCTACTCCTTTCTAGCCAATACATTACGATATTTAATATCTACTTACTCACTTACACTTGGTTACGTATTGTTAGTCGGCCCGTTCTTCGATCACCTGGTGTGATCTCGGATCACGGTATTCCAAGCCCTTCGGTCCTTGGCGATTGTCGACCAATGAATTTTGAGTTGCTTGCCATTGCATAATAAAACTTCTTTCCACAGAAAGTCGCTCCATCTCATTGGTCGTCTTCCAACAGGTCGCTTCTCATCTGTGGGAATCCATTCTTGCATCAGCCTCGTTCATCTGCCATAGTTTCTTGGCATTATGTGTCCGGCCCATCCAAGCTTCTTTTTCTAGATGACTAGTAGGGGATCTCGGATATTCGATTGTGCTCGGATATCTTCCCTGTGTACATTCTTCTGACGTTGTTCCGATAGTCAAATTCCGACTAATCGTCTTTGTAATGCTGCGTGGGTCCTTCCGACTCTTTCTTAATGTGCCTTTGTGAAGGTCCAAACTTCATAGGCATACGTGAGAGCAGGTAAAGCAATGGAATCAAATAGTTGAGCTCGGATTCGCGGGCAAGACAGGGCATCTGTGGTGTTCTTGACGTTGTTGAACGCAGCCCATGCTGTTCGGCGTCTTCGGTGAAGTTCCTGCTCCAATTCGTTGTTTTGGTTGAGAAGTCTACCGAAGTATTATGTTTTCAATCGAGTTGCGACATGAAAACGCGAAACTGTGCCCACTTATTTGTGCGCGACCACGCAAAAACAGTTCTATTTGAAGAGACGCAGACAAAAAAGGCATAGCCGACTCATGTTTTCATGATGCAACCATTCTTTTTCAATTTGGTGTTGTTAGTATTTATTTGGAATCCCACTTTTCCACACATCTCGACAATAGGCAGGCCGAATGCCTTGATTTTTCAGGTTTTTCCACATTACTTGTGGTCGAAGGATTTATGAAAGTTTATAAAAACAAGTACGAGCGGTAGCTGTTACTCGCGCCTAACCTCCCGTACAGTACCGTTCAAAAAGTTGGAAAGTTTTGGTTTTTCGGGCATAACTTTTGAATGGAGAGGGTTATGGTTCTAAAAAATTTGCATGAATTTGCCCCGTAATGTTTTTGACAAGCTCCAAAATGAATTTGGTCATTTTTGAAAACTGCAGTTTGTTCGAAAAACTTCAGATGCCAAAATTTTCGACCCAAAAATAATTTTTTTTTTTTTTTCAGATTTTTCAGGACTCGATATTTATGTTCAAAATGAAGTTTCAATACTAAAAGTATGATTTTAGTTAATTATGGGTCGATCGGACAATTTTCAGCTGACTTACAGCACTTTATCAAGGTCAAGGTATCAAGGTCCACATGGGTAAGTCAACTATAACTTTTATTGAGAATCGCCAAAATCAAAGAAAATGACGGCAAATTAGATAAAAACTGTTAAAAAGCAACGTTTATTTGATTTTATTCGGTCTTGGTGATTCTCAATAAAAGTTAAAGTTGACTTACCCATATGGACCCTGATATTCAAAGTGCTGTAAGTCAGCTGAAAATTGTCCGATCAACCAATAGTCAACTAAAATCATACTTTTAGTTTTGAAACTTCATTTTGAACATAAATATGGAGTCCTGAAAAATCTGAAAAAAAAAATTATTTTTGGGTCGAAAATTTTGGCATCTGAAATTTTTTGAAAAATCTGCAGTTTTCAAAAATGACCAAGTCCGTTTTTGGAGCTTTTCAAAAACATTACGGGACAGATTCATGCAAATTCTCAGAACCATAACCCTCTCCGTTCAAAAGTTATACTCCAAAAACAAAAAGTTTCCAACCTTTTGAACGGTACTGTAGGCGTTGGGTTGAGTGGATGTGGTCGATCGTAGAGAATGATCGGCGGAAATGACAGCGCGAACGTCTTCTGCGAGGAACTGTGGTGGAATTTCCATTCCGATGGGGGTATAAGTACATGAAATACCAGTAAACTTTTGCTACTTTTTGGACATCAAGATGTACTCATCAGTGATGCACGGAAATCACATTTGAAAATAGCGGAAAGCGGAAACGGAAACGGAAAGAAGAAAAAATTTTCGCGGATAACGGAAACGAAAACGGAAAATTTTTTGGTTTTCCGCGGAAGACGGAAACGGAAATGGAAATGGGGGTTTCTAAAGATTTTGAAATACAAGTCTTCATATTATGTTAAAAATTTAATAGTTGTGTTTGAAGACATGTTTCCATTTAAAAAACATACTTTCCTTATGAAAAACATAAATGAGCAAAACACTCGTACGGTAATTTACCAGATCAGCCCATTTCCTATACTATTAAAATCCGCCTTGGGAAAGTAAAGAACCTTGGGTGTGTTTTATAGGTATTTCATTGGTTGGGGGTCTTATTATAATTATCTTATTTCTACTTTCAAGTGAAAAATCAAGAATTTATTCAAAAAACAAGAACATTTTAACATTAAAAAAATTTCCGTGAATTGCGGAAAAATGCCAAAAATTACGGAAGCGGCAACGGAAACGGTAAAATAAATTTTTTTTTTGCGGAATACGGAAACGGAAACGGAAGCGGAAACGGAATTTCCGTGCATAACTGGTACTCTTTAACAACCAAACTCGAAAAAAATGGGTGAATAGAAAATCTAACAAGCTTAAAAAATATATCATTAATTGGTTTTTTTCGGTTTCATTATTTGGTTTATTTTTCGGTTCCCTGCTTTTATTTTTATTTGATCGTTTCCTTTGAACGTGTTACAGTCTTCGAATATTGGTTTATTCAGCAGACTTATCAATAATATAGTGGTAGATGGGGGACGGGAGGAGCCACATAAATGAGAGGAAACTCGCCTTTTATAGGGCGAGTTGGCGGGTAAAACATTACATATAAAATGTGCGCGTAAGAGATCAACAAAGGTAGGTCAAAACATAATAAATGTTATTTATACGATGTCGATCGTAACAGAACGAAAATTGGAACAGCAACGGCCTTCCGTTTTCCGCGTTTTGCATTTTTGCAACAAAAAAAAATGTTTTTTCACCTTCCCCCAAGAACAGAAGGAAAGGCAACGACTTCCACATCGGCTCTCTCAACGTCAGATCGATATCCGATCAATCCAAGGCCGAGGCATTCGACTTGCTAGCTGTCAATAGCGGCTGCAAGGTGATTGCCCTACAAGAGACGAAGAGAAAAGAAGGGGAATGGATCTTGTCCAGTGGAGCCGAACTGATCTGCACAAGACGCGAAGCTCGCGAAGGAGGACTGGCTTTTTGGATTCACAAAGACTGGCTCGATAGTCTGGTGGAAACGAAGAGAGAGTCGGACCGTATTAGTACGGCGTCGTTCGATTTTCATGGATCTCATCTCCACGTCATCAACGTCTATGCACCCACCTCGGCCGCTAATGAGACCCAGTCGGATAAGTTCTACAAGGATCTGAAGAAAGTATACACACGGCTATCGAAGTGGGACTCGTCGATC
This sequence comes from Caenorhabditis japonica, assembly GCA_963572235.1. NCBI lineage: Eukaryota > Metazoa > Nematoda > Chromadorea > Rhabditida > Rhabditidae > Caenorhabditis > Caenorhabditis japonica. The sequence continues at coordinate 5,543,328 of OY754347.1, read as the reverse complement.
ATCATCTGCGGAGACTTCAACGCCGTCGTGGGATGCTCTTCAGACGATCTTCCATTTGTGGGTGGACATGGAACTGGTCAAAGAAGTGATAATGGTGATCGGCTGGTGAACTTCGCGTTCTCCAGCAGAGTTTCAATACTTAACACGATCTACCCCAAACGACCCAACCGGAAGTGGACATGGATCAGTCCGAACGGCAAAACGAAGAACGAAATCGACTTCATTCTCACGAACAGGCGAGAAATTGCAGTAGACTGCGAAGTATACTGTGATTATCTCAACTGCAGTGACCACCGTCTTTTGCGCGCGAGATTCCGCTCAACCGCGAAGAAGGAAAAGTCGAGGAAGTTCGCAAAGACCAAGCGGACTGGAGGCGAAGGATCATGGGACCCCGTCAGATTCAAGAACACCATCACCGAAATGCTCACGGAAAATCCACCAACATGCTATGAAGAACTCACGGAGTCGATAAGGAGCGCTGCCAGCACAGCTACGCATGCAACTCATCAACTCAGCAGGATTTCCGAAGCAACGAAGAAAATGATGCTGTCCCGCTTCCAGATGATACACGCCGGACAGACGAAGAACGCGGATCTAGCGAAAATCAACAACGAAGTTCGAAGATCTTTGGAAAATGATTTGGACAAATGGCGAGAAGTTAAAAGTCTCGAAGCCGCGGTGAAAGGAAGAAGCTTGAAGAAAACGAAGCGAGCACTGACACTCAAATCCTCCCCGTTCACGAATTTAGAACGGCCGGATGGATCAACGACATACAATCGTCCCGAGATCAGGAAGCTAGTTCTCACTCACTTCTCCAATCTGTACGCAGCGACGACGCGAGAGCCACGATCCAGATACAACCATCCAGATGAGCCGGAAATTCTCCAACATGAGGTCGAACACGCAATAGTCACCTCAAAGACGAACATTTCGCCAGGACCTGATCAGATTACAATGCTACAATTAAAGCTGGGAATTGAGAGCATAGCTCCTCATCTCACAGCCGCACTGAATCAAGTCCTCACGAACGGGAGAACACCGGAAGACTGGAAGACGGTGAAGATTTCTCTCCTTCCCAAGACCACGAAACCGAAGAAGGTGAAAGATTATCGTCCGGTTGCATTGTCTTCAATCGTCTCAAAACTCTTCACAAAAATCCTTACGAGAAGGATCACCGCCAAAAGCGAGGATTACCTGGAAGAGTCACAAGCAGGATTCAGACGTGGAAGAGGATGCGCAGACAACATTCAAGTCGTCGCGCAGATGTGGGAAAAGTGCACCGAATTCAAGATTCCGCTCGTAGCGGTCTTCCTGGATTTCACTTGTGCCTTCGACAACGTTAATTGGACGAAGATATCCGAAGTCCTGAACAATCTTCAAATCGGAAGAAACGTGATTCGGGCCTTAAACAACTCAAACTCTTCGGCGATTGGACAGCTGAACGTTCTGAACAAGAAGATGAGGTTCAAGATCAAAAGAGGAGTACGTCAAGGTGATTCGTCGTCTCCACTACTCTTCGCGCTGGCTCTTCAGGCGATCTTGGATGAGCTAGACCCAGCACCTTGTGAGGATGATAAGACCGGAATCGACATCAATGGAGAATCAATTCACCGTTTGGAATTCGCAGACGACGTTGTTTTATTCGCGAACTCTGTGAAAGAGGCAGAAGATAGAGCAAATCGGATTGCAATGGGATGTCCCAAGTACGGCCTCAATATAAACCCGTCCAAGACGCAAATATTGATGAATAAGTACGTCACAAGATCAGACATCGATATTCTGAACACGAGGATTGAAATCTCCCAAAAGGTCAAATACCTCGGAAGAACGTTTGCGGACGACGGATCTCTCACTGAAGAAGTCGCTAGAAGGATTCGCGCGGGATGGGCTGCTTTCAACGCCATTCGGCGGGAGCTCTTGCAGTCTCCTCAGAAGATAAGAATAAGACTTCTCACAACAACTGTCATCCCAGCGATGACTTATGGATGCGAGACATGGACTTCCAAGGAGGCAGACACGAAGAGACTACAGAGAGCGGTTAGCAACATGTTCGAAATTGCCGGATGTGACCCACCAGACATGGAAAAGCAAGTCTTACGAAGAAAACTGAAATGGGCAGGACACGTATCACGCATGAAATACGACAGATGGGCGAAGATAGTATCAGAATGGGATCCTAGGGGATCAGCACGACCACGCGGTCGTCCTCCGAAAAGATGGGCCGACGACATCACGGATTCGATCAAAATCTTCATCCACAATGAGGCCCTCAGGGGCAACCTCGGGCACGGCCGCCGAAGAATTGGCATACTCGAGGCAAGACGAGCATGGTCCACTGTCGGAAGGGATCGTGTAACTTGGCGCAGCTTGGTTCGCAGTATCCAGGATGGAAACTGAGGTCGAACCTCACAAGTATCACAAGTAAGTAAGTAAGAGATCAACAAAGGTAGGTCAAAACATAATAAATGTTATTTATACGATGTCGATCGTAACATCTCCCTCGACTGCACTTGAGCTTCTACTTGTACGACTTTCCACTGGGAGCCATGTTCAAGCGAGAAGGAATCTTCGGTGCACGTTCGGAGCGACGAAGAGGTTGATGTCCAGCCAATCCTTGCGACGACGATGACGCCACAGGAGCACACGGTCCAGCACGATCCATTGTTGAACCATCCGAAGAAGAACCATCCATTGCTGCATCATCCAACGATAGAGCATCCGACGACGACAAATCCATTTGTTGTGACGGCAAATCAACTGAAGACAACGAGTCCATTGGTTTCGATTGACGATCCACATTTGGCGATAGACGACGGGCAGGTGATGATTTCGGAAGTGATTGGCGATGTGGTGAATGTTGCGGAAGATGTTGAAGAGGCGTTGATCGGTATGATATCACGAACTTTTGCAGAGCTTCTTGTGTCGTTCCTTCCTTTCTCATCTTTTGAGGTGTCCGCTTGTAGGTGTCTGGTGGCGCTTCTGGAACTACTTTTGAAATTTTGTTTACCGAAGCTTTGATGAGGTGCTGGTAAAGAGTCGTGTCCTGAGCTATCCAATCCAGACCAAGAAGTGATTCGGTTTCGGTGACGTGGCAGAGTCCCGAACCATGATGACCATTGAGCGTGAAGTTGCACTTGAACTGACCTTTGACATTGATCAGTTCATTATTTGCTGAGTGAAGATTGATTTTTGACTGCGACAACTTTGGCTTGTTCAGACGCATCCAATCCTTTGAGTTCATTAGAGTAACTTCTGCACCGGTATCCAACTGCATTCTGATTTTCTTCCCTTCGATTTCAACATCATAGTATATTCGATTTCTGTTTCGAGCAGATGATTGGGAAATGAAAATAGTGTTGTTGACTGATCTTTTCGATTTGCAGACTTTTGTCAAATGACCAGTTTTGCTACAGTTTCTGCAGACGGTATTGCTTGATAGTTTGCAATCTCGTGCCCAATGCATCTGACCGCATTTGTAGCATGGTGTGTTGGGTGATTGGCACGAGTTTTTGCTCTTTGGATGAGCTTGTGACGGCTTCCTTGACGAGTGATGTTGCTGCTTGGCTCTGTTGATGTTGACGGCATTGATTGTTGATGAGGGTCCTCCCATGAAGTCGGCGTCATTGCGCAGTGCAATGACTTGATCCAGACGATCCGTGAGCTCCGTGAGTGTGATCCTGGAGTCATGTTCCAGCTCCCGAAGTGCTCTTGCTCGAAGATCAGCGTGCTCGTGTGACTGGAGTCCCATGATCCATAGAAGACATTGTGCCTGGTCCTCGGTCATTGTGCTCCATTGGGCTACGCTGAAACGACTTTTCACTAGACCAGTGTATATCTTTCTATCGTAGCCATCAAACTTAACTGATAGCAGCTCATATCTGAGACGAGTGACTGATTTCGTCTCATTGAAGAGCTTCCTGAGCATCGCCACCGTCTCGTCGAAGTTGACTTCTGCCGGCCTCTTTGGAAGTATGTGGTTCCTGAACTGCTCGGCCTCGAGCTTGTCCAACTTCGTGACCAGAAAACGAGCTTTCGATGCGTCGTCCAACTGTGCGCCATCCACTTTGATGACGTCCTCATACCGTCCATACCATCTGTCGAACGTCTCGCCATCTTCCGAGTTGTAGATGAACGTCGAAATCCGGCCATTCAGAGAGTTGATGGTGTTGGTGTGATCGGATTGAGTTCCGATCTTCTTGAGAATGGTCTCCAGAAGCTTCTCCTGTTGTTGCTGCAGGAAAAGCAGCTGATCCTTGTGGGCCTCCTGTTGCTGAGCGAGGAACATCTTGAGCGTTGCTGAGTCCATTTCGTGATCCTGATCGCCAGTGTTACAGTCTTCGAATATTGGTTTATTCAGCAGACTTATCAATAATATAGTGGTAGATGGGGGACGGGAGGAGCCACATAAATGAGAGGAAACTCGCCTTTTATAGGGCGAGTTGGCGGGTAAAACATTACATATAAAATGTGCGCGTAAGAGATCAACAAAGGTAGGTCAAAACATAATAAATGTTATTTATACGATGTCGATCGTAACAGAACGAAAATTGGAACAGCAACGGCCTTCCGTTTTCCGCGTTTTGCATTTTTGCAACAAAAAAAAATGTTTTTTCACCTTCCCGGTTGCCGGCAAAATTTAACATTTTGCTCATTTCTGCTAAAGAATTGTTTCACTTTCCCTTTTAATTTTCATTAAGCGACAAAATTAATTTGTCATCTTTGGCGATTAACTAATTTCTAAAAGAATCTTACAGGCTATTGTATTCACAAATCGACCTCCCCTGCAGTTATTGCTAATGCGCAATGTGCATCATACAAAAACCTATAATTAGGGACCACAAAGAGAGGTGGGCGGGGCGTTCCGATTTTTCTACCCAGCACGTTTTTTGGATCGTGGTGCAATATTGCGATTCTGTAACGCGGATACTACTGGTATAACCATTCATGTTAAGATGCTCCCTTATGTAATCGACCACGAGGTATCGATTGGTGATATCAGATTTGCGGAAAAATCATTAGTTCCACCCGAAATCGAAAAAAAAAATGGAGCGAAAGTTATAAAATCGAAGTTTTAGGGTCTTTCCATGTTGAGTCCCACTCTTTATTTTTGATTCCTATAGTTTTTTATGTGCTGAATTCGAATATGCAGTTGGTTTTTACGTTTTAGTTCCCCCTTTTAGGTTTTTTTTCAGTCAAAGTGGGAGGAAATTTATCTCAATTTTTCAGCGATGACCTATCTATTTTATTTTAGAAACCAATAGGGCAATCAATTATTAAGTCAAGGCCAAAAATTTAGAGCGATTGATCGACTTTAAAGTACTTTCCTACCTCCTAAAGTGATCGTCTCAAAACCAATTTTCTGTTTTTTTGCAATTTTGAGGGTGATGCCGGTCGAGTCCCACTGTTTTTATGTCGGATTCGGATTCTACAGCCTTTTCTTGACTAAATCCTTTTCACAGATTTTCAAGTTATAATCCCCCTTTTAGGTTTTTTTCACTTTTCCGGGTAAATTTTGTACATTTTATGCATGAATCAGCATCAATTTCATCTGGCAGCGACAGCGAGGAGGCAGTGAGGCGGCGACCATATGTAGGAAAAAGAAGCAGCGCGCTAGAGTGGCGGTGTGGCGCAGTGGTAAAACTCTTGATTCGCGATCAGTCTATGAGGCGTTTTCCTTTTGTGAGCTTCAAATTGAACGATTATCTCGCGCGGGATTCTTGCAAACATCGCCCCGCCCACTGGGTTGGCAGAAAATCAGTACACAGCAGAAATGCGGTGTATCTATTGCAAATGAAAGTCTATGGTGAATGCACGATACATCAACCGCAGCTAAAAATCAGCTAGTGACTCGCTGATTGATCTATCTTTGCGCTGTCTTGCGATAGCTCGATAATGAATCTATGGCCCGCTCATGTCACCGGAGCACGTTTGCATCAATTCTGTAGTTAGCGCATTTTGGTTGAATTTTGTGTCCTATTTTTCTTATTTTTCTTCAAATTTTACCAAATCTTTCATAATTTTTTTTGTTTTTTAGATGAGGAGATTGATGGCAACACATTTCGACAATGAAAACTGATGAAGGTAAGCGAAACATCATTCAAAACATGTATTGATTTTTTGCAGAGTCAATGTTTGCTGCAAACGGGCCGAAAACACTTCCGCAAGCTGGTGAGTCTTTCTAATAATTTTTAAAACTTAAAAACAAAAAGATAATGGAATTTGAATGCTTTTGGAGATCGGTAGGAACTTCTGCGCAAAGATTAAAAAAATTTCGCAAACGGTTTAAATCGCTAAAAAGAAAATTCAAAGTTGTCCCGTTCGGGTTGATTTTGTAAAAAAAATATCCGTTTTCCCTCAAAATCGTCGAAAAAATTTCACAAAAAAGAAAAACTGTAAAATTTCGGCGGAATATTTCGAAAAATCATATTTCCGGCAAACTATCTTTCGCTATAATGGATTCGTGACGGAGTGACATTTTACGTGAAACTGTGAGACAAAAAATCTCTCCATTTCTTCAGTTATTTCTTCATTTTTTCGAATAAAAACGTGAAAAAAATTGTCACTCCGCCACGAATCCATTATACCAGTTAAGGTAATTTTCGTGGCTAAAATGATTTTCCTCACTATTTTTTGCTATTGAAATTCAAAAAAAAACTTCTTGCGCCGAATTCAGGAAGAACTAACTCGCTATACGTTTTCGAGTCATTAGATCACTATCAAAATTTGTTATAAAAGAAAATTTAATAATACAACTTTTTCACTGATTAGAAAAATATAGCTCTTGCTCTTCCGAGTTCCGTCTGAAATTTCGGATTTTGTATTATTTTCTACCGATTTTCCGATCGGAAAAATCGGAAAAGAACCTGAATATAAAATTCTCCACAAATTTTTTTTTTTTTAAACAACTGAAATGGTGCGTAAACTAGTGTTTTAAATAGGACATTCGCGTCACGGACAGTCCAACTTTTCCAAAAAAAAAAAAGATTTTTCGTACCATATTAAATACGGCACCAAAAAATGTTTTTTTCGGACACGGAAAAAATATTACTTTCGACGAGAACGGATTTTTTTCATGTGGAGCCACTCACGATTAAAAAATTGTTCTTTTGTACTTTTTTTTGAAGAATTATTTCCACACTTGCTTATTATAGGCGCTGCGTAAGTTTTTGTTTAGTTTGCTGAAAAAACACGTGGAAATTATCTGAGCGGGGCCCAAGTAAATGAAATTTTATTGTTATTTAGTAAAAAATCGCGGGTGTGGCCTTGTCAATTTAAAATAAGTTTTCTATATTTAAAATAAATATAATATCTATTTATTTCAGGGGTTGTCTACTCTTCAAGCGATTTCGACATCTGGAGGATTTTTTTGTCATACCCGAGGATACAAGTGCAAAAGGAAGGATTCGCAAAAAATAATAATTTTTATGTCAACTATTTTTATTTTCTTTTTTTTTAAATGATTTTGTGTCACCAATAAATTTTAAATAACTCGCAAGTCAAGAATGGTTTATTAATACTATATGTCGCCTCGCATGCTCTGAACAAATTACACGCCAAAAATGCGCCAACGATGCGTCAATGATGCGCCACCGATGCGTCAATGATGCACCAATAAATGCGATTGATTCATTACGCGTCTATGATGACACCCTTGCAGTGCCCCCATGCCATTTGCGCGCGAGTCACCAGCGAGCTGTAATGCACGTGTCGCATTTCACCTGTGTACATTGAAAATGAGCATAAAAACGGCTGTAACTCGACAGCGAATAGCTCTTTTGAATTGATTTTTTGGCAAAAGTCTTAGAATTGGCTGTAGAATGTAATGCAACAAAAATATTTCAGAGAATATTTGTTTTGAAAAACACTTTGTGGTCCCTACCTATAATGTTTAAAAGGACTGTACGAATTATATATAAACAAAAAATTGTGAACACGTGAAATGCACAAATGCAAGGTTTACTTGTTTTTCTTTTAAAAAAAATAAAAGGGGTGACTGTCAAAAAATATTAAACATTATATTCAAAATTTTTCTTAAAATTTCTTATTCCCGATCCCAAAAATTTCGCTGCGACTTCCACCGAATTTTTAAAAACTGGGCTTTTGGCTCTGGTACATTTCGAAATAAGACGATTCGAAATAGGACGTTTTGAAAATTTAGTGCATTTTTAGTGGTAAGTTTACCGGTAAATTTCAAAAAATAAAACCGACAATGGTGTAGAAAACTCCGAAAAAATTGATCGGAAAGCGGGGCAAAAGTCATAAAGTGGCTCATAATTTTGTAGTCGTTTAAATATCGACTTTTGCTGGTGGGCAGTGTGCTTCACCGATTAAATTTTTGGCGATTAATCGACTAATTAACCGACTAATTAATCGATTAATTAATCGACGATTAATCGACTAAAATTAGTCGCTTAATCGATTATTAATCGGTGAATTAGTCGCCGATTAATCGTCGATTAAAGGAGCTGTACCGATACAGAGCCGGTTCTATTCCGGGCAGTTCTACTCCGGGCAATTCTACTCCGGGCAGTTCTATTCCGGGCAGTTCTATAGCCGACACATAAATGCTAGATAGCTGCTAGGTAGCTGCCAAAGAGCCGCCACGCAGCTGCCAAAGAGCCGCCACACAGCTACCAAATAGCCGCCAAATAGCCACTAAATAGCCACTAAATAGTCACTAAATAGCCGCCAAATAGCCACTAAATAGCCACTAAATAGCCGCCAAATAGCCACTAAATAGCCACTAATTAGCCGCCAAATAGCCGCCAAATAGCCGCCAAATAGCTGCCAGGTAGCTGTCTGGTAGCTGCCCTCTTGGAGAACGCGACCGGCTATACATAGTTTCTTGTACCGACAAATCACGGGTCCGCGTTCGCTATCATTTGAATTTCTTTAATTTGAAAAATCCATATCGACGCTCCGAAATTACGAATCGCTCGTTGTTTAGAGATATGTTTCGTCGATTAATTTTATCGCGATTAATCGACTAATTTCCGATTAAATTAATCGACGATTAATCGACTAAAATTTTTTTAGTCGACTAATTAATCGACTAAAACCGGTGAAAATTAATCGACTAATTCACCGATTATTAATCGAAAAAACCATTAATCGGTGAATTTTTGATCGGTGAAGCACACTGCTGGTGGGGTTAAGTTTCATTCAGATTTTGTGGAATTATAGGCCCATGATTTCGAGTAAGAGATAATTATTTGTTCCGAAGAGAATGTTTTTGCAAAATCCATGTGAATTCTATCTATTTTCACGAAACTTTCGAGGTGGCGTTTATTCATTCTGATCGCCGCAATATTCTTCAAATAGATCCACTTCAAACGCCTAAGGCTTGGTCATTTCTGCAGTTTTATTGACGTCCAAGTGCTCGAAATGATCGCAAGAAACTTCTTTATCGGTCCATGGTTCGTATTTTTCTAAAATATAATTTGTCGAGTAAAATATTGAAAAAAAAACCGATTTTTCAGTATAAAATTGCGTTCGCCGCTGGCGTATAATGCAAGCGCGCACCACTGCAAAATTGCTGGCGTATTGGAAGAAAGGGGAAGCGTCCTTCAACGCAATCGGAAATGCTATTTGTCGAATTCAATTCATATAAATTCTCTGCGTCACGTCGCCGAGAAATTTTTACACCAGAAAATGACTAGAGATACAAAAATTTCAGAAAACTGCAATCCATCTTTAAGTTCGACTGTTTTAATAAAAACGATCGTTCTTATATAGAAAATTTTAGATTAGTCTGTGTCCTTGTTTGTGTGTCTCACACACGAGTTAGCAGTCGACAAACTCGATCTAGCGACCTATAGATTGACGTTCAAACGTGCTAACCACTATACCACAAGGGTCACGAGAACTTGAAAGAAATATGTATAAGAAATGATTACCATATAAAAAATAAAAATTTGACGAAGGAGACTTAGTCGCCACAAGCTGCAGGCTTGTTATCCTATAAGAATGAACATTCGCAACCTAACCTTTACATTTCATTAGGCGACAAAATTATCAGACCTTGTTTGTTGCTTTTTTTAATTTTTAGAACAACTTTGAAGGGTGAGATGTGTAAAAATCGCACTCCCCTGCAACTTTTGTTAATACGCAAAGTGCACAATATTACAAATATTGGGCGAATTAGAACTCAATTTCACTGATTGTGAGCCTGTTATTATTCTTTTTAGTTCAGATGTGCTCTGACGCACTAGGGTTCTTTCCGCGCAGTTATAGTCGGTGAATATATGATCACCCGCGCTCCACTGGACTTTTGAATTTTTCGGCGGGGAAGATTCAAATTTGAGCTGCTATCAGTCGTTTAGCAATTGTTTTTATAATTTTTTTTTTATATTATACTTAGTACAGAAAGTTTCTATGAACTGAATTTGACAAATGGCATATCCGATTGCTTTGCAGGACGCCTCACTTTACCTTCCAATGCGCCAGCAATTTTGCAGTGTTGCGCGCTTCCATTATACGACAGCGGCGAATCCAATTTTCAACAAAAAAAATCTTTTTTGTTTCAATATTTTACTCGACAAATTATATTTTCGAAAAATACGAATCATGGACCGATAAAGAAGTTTCTCCCGATCATTTCGAGCACTTGGACGTCAACAAAACTGCAGAAATGACCAAACCTTAGGCGTTTGAAGTGGATCTATTTGAAGAATATTGCGGCGATCAGAAGGAACCAGAAGGTTGTTGCCGGCTGTCGCCGTCAAAAACCTTCTGGGTGGGCTTGGGGATGCGCGAGTCTCCCTGAATTTTAAAAAAGGTTTACAGAAAAATTAGCAAACCACCAAAATTGAATTTATTAAAATCTAAATGTTATTTTGTTCCTATCTATCCATTTTTTAAACAATTCATTGCGTTAGAATTGTGTTACGAACCTATTCCATGCAGGAAAAAACAGTTTTTGGTAGTTGTTTCCTGATTCATTGTTTTTTCTTATGGTACGTCCAAAGCACGGCACCCCAGCCTTCCAAAATTGTTTCTACCTGGCGCATTTTTAAAACCCTAAGGCTCGGTCATTTTTTGACCAAAAAACCTCGTTTTTGGATTAAAATGATGGTGTCATCCTGAATAATCAGACCATGATTCGAATTTCTCAAAAAAGTAAATTTTCGAGTGGAAAAATGATTTCAATATCCGACGAACTTGGTGGCACATTGGAAGACGACGGGGGAGGCGTGCAAAGTAAAAAAAAAGCGCAAAAAAAGACGAAAAAGGCGTCCAAAGTAACTTTGTTTTTGCGTCTTTTTTCTCTACAGTATACCGCAGAACCTGCAGATCAAACATAAAAAAACAACTAAAAACATATTTCAAACAATCAAATTATTTGCTTCGCGCGTCGCTAAGATGTGCAGGTTTGGCGGGATACTGTAGAGAAAAAAGACGCAAAAACAAAGTTACTTTGGACGCTTTTTTTCGTCTTTTTTTGCGCTTTTTTTTACTTTGGATGTACCATAAGAAAAAACACGAAATTCCTAACAAAAAACTATAAAGATAAGTAAGGTATTGATCCCCGGCTTATAAAACAAATCAAGAATCACAGCCAAAGGGCTTATCCACTTGACCACAGGCGCTCTTCAATCAATCGCCCTGGTGGAGTACATCCGGACGCGACTGGTAGACTTAAAAAAAAGAAGAAGATTGATACGCCACACGTGTGAACTCGCGAGAAGTGGGAACCGAGAAAATTTTAAGTGCATACAGTATGCTACCATTCAAACTTGTTCGATTCTGAAAAAAACTTCGGCCGCCTTATGCCCCTTGTGTTTCAAAATGCTTAGCCAAGTTTGGTGCAAATCGGTCCGCTAGAAGTAGGAAAAAAAGTTGGTGACATGAAATCTCACACACATACTGACAAATTTCAGTGCTTAATAATAGTAAAGATAAAAATATCAAAAAATATGTATTTTGACACATAACATTTGAAAAAGGTGGTATATGATCACAGTAGGTAATGTTCATCATTTCTGACAAATGAACAAACGTAGGAAATGAATAGTAGGAAATGAGCGTTTGGCTCACAATCAGTGAAATTGAGTTCTAATTTCGCCAATATTTGTAATATTGTGCACTTTGCGTATTAACAAAAGTCGCAGGGGAGTGCGATTTTTATACATCTCACCCCACAAAGTTGTTCTAAAATTAGAAAAGCAACAAACAAGGTCAAATGATTTTGTCGCCTAATGGAAAGTAAAAGGGTAGTTTGCAATTTTTAAAGGCAAATCATTTTTATTAAAACAGGTAATCTTTGTCGAACTTGAGGATGAATTGCATTTTTCTAAAAATGTTGTGGTTCGCGCTAGCGGCGAACTCAATTTTATACTAAAAACTTGTTTTTTTTTTTCAATATTTCACTCGACAAATTATATTTTCGAAAAATACGAATCATAGACCGATAAAGGAGTTTCTTGCGAACAATTCCAGCACTTCGACGGCAACAAAAATGCAGAAATGATCGAACCTTGGGCGTTTGAAGTGGATCTATTTGAAGAAAATTGGCGGAGATCAGAAGAAATAAATGACAGCTCGAAAGTTTCGTGAAAATAGATAAAACATTTTCGATAATTTTCGATATTTTATTATCGAAAATTTTCGAAAAATTTGACCAATTGGCCGATTATCGAAAAGTTGTTTTCGATAATCCACACTAGTGTAGTGTGCCTGTTTTGAAGCGAAAAATCAAATTTTAACTGCAACTCGTCGCGAATACGTCATTTTCCGTTGAAAAGAAGTATAAAGACTAGAATTCGAGTTAATCTTGCAAGTGCAACACTGTTTTACAGGAATGGAATTTTGCAGTAGAGCGAGGTTGATGATCTATTCGCCGACTATACCTGGGAAAAACATCTTACCGCTTTCTCGATTGGAACCGATTAGGGTAATTACAATTTGCGTTGAATAATTAGCAATGTATCACGAGATTGTCATGGACATCTGCAATTTCTACGATAAAATATTGAGCAATCGGATAATAGAAAAATAGAAATAAACCACTCTATCAATTTTCATTCATTTTCAGAATAGTTATGCTTAAAGATTTGTAAAAAAAATATGGAAAATATATTAAAAATGGAAAAAAAAATCCTGCTCAATTCCGCGCATCACATTGCCCAACAATTGCAAACTACCTTTTACTTTCCATTAGGCGACAAAATCATTTGACCTTGTTTGTTGCTTTTCTAGTTTTTAGAACAACTTTGGAGGGTGAGATGTGTAAAAATCGCACTCCCCTGCGACTTTTGTTAATACGCAAAGTGCACAATATTACAAATATTGGGCGGATTAGGACAAACGATCATTTCCCACTGTTCTTTTCCTACTTTTTTTCATTTCCTACCTTTTTCAAAAAATAATATGGCAATTTAAAATATATTATCGAAATAAATTTATGTTTGCTGTGTTGAAGAATCGTTTCACACCAGAATCCATTGAAAAAATGGGACACGGATTATTTTCGGCCAATGTACGAGTATCTTATATTTGGAAAAATGTAGGAAATGATAAAAGGTAAATAGGAAAAGAACAGTGGGAAATGATTTTTTGCCTACACGACCGGGTGATTTACCAGTAAAGCATATTAATATCGACCCCCATTATATCAGAATAGCAACAAACAAGCAAAAATCGACCGAAACCGAGTTACACCAAACCAAATGCTTGAAAAAAACCAAGAAAAAAATCCTCTCAAAAGACAGAAAATATGAAAAATGATGACAATCCGTCGTCCTCTAGGTCAGTGCACGAGAAATGCGCCAATCAGAAAAAAAGGTTTGGAAGCCTTGGGTGCCGTGTGCAGTGCCTAATGATTTGGCACCGTTTCGCTTGCGGAAAATTAAGAAAATCCCAAAAAATAAAAGGGAAAATAAAATAATAACTTATTTCTGCAAAGGTTGTCGGAAACGTGTGTTTTTCTGCAAATATGTTACGCAGGGTATAATTTTAGTGAAAGTTTTGTTAAAGAGGGTGCCAACTTTCTGGGGAAAGTTGCTTAAAATATACTCTTGGGTGGGGGATTTACGAATATCACATCGAAATCGCACAAATAAATTTCTCTGATTTTTTATGATTTTTACAAAAAAAATAGAAGACCACGAGGAGTACACGAAAATCGTGGCCGCGGCTTCTAGAAAAAACAATTTTCACCAGAAATATTTATTTTTCTTGCATTTTCTTTCGTTTTTATCATCGATTTTCTATAAAACATGCTCTAATCGCTTATTGAAATTTTAGATAATCGCGAAAACACATTTTAGTAATAAATATCGAAAAATCTATATTCGGCTGTCGTTCAATTCAACGTTTTAAATAATTTCTTGTGAACATTTTTTGTTCAAATATAAAATTTACAGATAAAAGAGTGAATTTAATGCGGAATTGAACAGGAAAAGGAACAAAAATGAAAGTTATGAGAATTTTTGTTCCGAATTTGTTTTATCGTGACTTTTGTGATTTTGCTATTTTAAAGCACGAAATAAAGTCTGTACATTATTTCTCAAAGATTAATGCAAAAAAAAAATACGAGAAAGACCGGAGAAAAATGATGAAAAAGAAAAATGGCGTTTGAATTTCGCGCCAAATCGTGTACTCCCCGTGGTCTTCTATTTTTTTTTTGTAAAATTCGCCAAAAATCAAAAAAATTTTTCGTGCGATTTCGATGTGATATTCGTAAATCCCCCACTCAAGAGTATATTTTAAGCCACTTTCCCCAGAAAGTTGGCACCCCCTTTAAGCAATAAACTTTGAAGAAATGAATCATTTTGTTTCAATTTTCTGAATCGGTCCACATTCTTCAATATGAACCGCGACAGGTGAGTTCTGTTGCTGTAAACCAATTCATCAGAAGAAGAAGAAGATGTCGGCTGAATGTGATTCGAATCTGAAGAGGACATTATTCACTGGGTTTGATGATAAATTGGTCGAATAAATGGAACAAAATGTTCATCTCAAAGTCGAAACTTCATCAGCGGCATTGGCGGACCCTTCTGCAACATTTGGTCTTGTGAGAAGCCGTCGAAAAGCACAAACTTCTAGAGAATTTGAAAGATACATTTGGTAACATTTAGAAGGTCCGGTCCGCGCTTCATGTTTCAGTAGAGAAGAAAAAAAAATATAAAATTGTGTTTTTTTCCAATACATACAGTACCGGACAAAAAGATATCATATTTTGGTTTTTGGAGTATAGCTTTTGAATGGAGAGGATTATGGTTCTGAAAATTTGCATGGATCTGTCCCTTAATGTTTTTGACAAGCTCCAAAAATGGATTTGCTCATTTTTGAAAACGGCAGATTTTTCAAAAAATTTCAGATGCCAAAATTTTCGACGCAAAAATAATTTTTTTTCAGATTTTTCAAGACTCAAAATTTATTTTTAAAATGAAGTTTCAAAACTAAAAGTATGATTTTAGTTGACTATGGGTCGATCGGACAATTTTCAGCTGACTTACAGCACTTTGAATATCAGGTTTAATTTTTATTGAGGATTACCAAAACCGAATAAAATCAAATAAACTTTTTTTTTTACAGTTTTTATCTAATTCGCCTCAATTTTCTTTGGTTTTGGTGATCCTCAATAAAAGTTAATGTTTTGAGTCTTGAAAAATCGGAAAAAAAAAATTATTTTTGGGTCGAAAATTTTGGCATCTGAAATTTTTTGAAAAATCAGCAGTTTTCAAAAATGACCAAATCCATTTTTGGAGCTGGTTAAAAACATTACGGGACAGATGCATGCAAATTTTCAGAATGGTAACCCTCTCCGTTCAAAAGTTATACTCCAAAAACCAAAATATGATATCTTTTTGTCCGGTACTCTATGTAGGTTTTTATGTTTTTCTGTTGAAACAAGCCTGCAGCTTGTGGCGACTAAGTCGCCTTCGTCAAATATTTATTTTTGACTTTTGTCGACTGCAAACTCGCGTGTGAGACACACAAACAAACACACAGACTAATCTAAAATTTTCTATATAAGAAAGATGTGAAAAATATATTGTCCGAACGCTTTTTTATTAGCATGAACTTTGCATCACTTGACACAAATTAAGAATACAACAAGAAGGTATATTACAAATTTCAAGACAAGCCAGAGAATGGCTCCAAAACACAACGAATAGTAGTAGAGAAATAGGTGTGAGGGTCAGGTTTGTTCCACAAAAAATTGCAAGAAAAAAAAAGAGACAGAAAAAGTTGTTAACATTAAACTTAAAAGGTTTCAAGAGAGGAAGAACCAACGGTTGTACTCGTGGAGAGAGAACTAAGAAAAGGATGGAAGGATGGAAGGAAAAGAAATTAGTTATTCCATTAAAAAGAAGAGAAAAAAAAAACATGATTCGTCTGATCAAGAGAGAAAAAATCAGTCATCGGGACAAAAATTGAGAAAAAAAAAGAAAGAGAAAGGGAAAGAAAAATATTTAGAAAAAAAACAACGAATAAAAATAAAAAAGTGACAAAAAAGGAAAGCAGACCTTGTTTTTTGGATTTTTTCAAGTATTCCTCTTTTTTTTGGGTTTTTCGCTTTTCTTCAAAAAAAGGTACTGTTGAAATCGGCTCTAAAAATGAGAAGTGTGGCTCAAAATGTAAGAGTTATTACAACAATAAATTACGACAAAAGGGTAAAGTGCAAAATGTGGGGAGAGAGAGACAGAGAGAGAAGGTTTTATGAGTTTTTTTTGTGTCTTAAGATGTACCAGTGGACAGTGTAGTGCTAGTGGAATGGTAGAAATGACTGGAAAATCAAACAACCATCACAAGAGAATGACGAGAAAATAACAATCAGGAAGACGAACATGGAAAGAGGGACAAGGAGAAAAAAGAAAAATGGTTAAGAGAAAAGGTAAAAAAAAAGGAAAAGGGCAAACCATGAATGAAAACTAAACAGTATTAGAGTGAGTGTGATTGTGTGTGGGCCCAGTTTTTTTTGTTGCGGTTCAAATTAGAATTTAAAAAGAAAAAAAAAGGTGAGAGATATTAAGGATGAAGTGAGTAATTAATTAATTAATCAAAAGCTCTGGGAAGATGACTCGGGTCTAGAAAGGGATTGGGAATCAAGCCGGCAACGTTTTTGGCGTCAAACAAATGTTGCATTGGAAAATATTGAGAAAGTTGACCATCGAATGTAGTAGGCGGAATCATTAAATCTTCAGACTTGATATGAGTCCCGTTTGCTCCCAAAGGATCTGCACGTATAGGATTGACAGCTCCGGTTCTTGTGGTACTGCCACTGCTAGATCTGAAAACTTTTGAAGCAGTTAAAACATTTGTCCACTCCAATCAAACACCTACCCGGCGCCATTACTGTCCTCGTCACTGGATAGCGTGATAACAGAAGGGGCTGGAGAGTTCTTCTTAACCACCGGAACAATCGGTGGCTTTGCTTTCGCTGCATTTCCATTTATCATCGACTGCGCTCTCTGATTGTGTTG
Organism: Caenorhabditis japonica; assembly: GCA_963572235.1. NCBI lineage: Eukaryota > Metazoa > Nematoda > Chromadorea > Rhabditida > Rhabditidae > Caenorhabditis > Caenorhabditis japonica. The sequence continues at coordinate 5,525,899 of OY754347.1, read as the reverse complement.
TTGTGCAGCCATTGCCAATGCCCATGCCGTATTGTCATCTCCGAATTGAACATTGGCTTGATTCCCGTTTAAATTTCCCTGCATAGCTAAAAATTGTTGAAACGATATCGGATGTTGAGCAGTTCCAAACATAGAGTTGAGCGGCGCAAGTTGAGATACTCCCACCGGCGGTACTCGCATCATATCATTTGCGAGTACGGCAAATTGTTGCGCGGCCCCTGGTGGCCACTGTCCCTGAAGCATTGATGGATCCATTATTGGGACCGGTACAAATTGCGGAACCATGTGACTCGGGGTGGCCAGGGATAAAAAATGGGGCGGTCGAGCTGTGAATTGATGCGCTGAAAAATATTATGTTGGGTTAAAACAAAGTTTAAAAAACAATAACAACTTACGGAGTTGAGCGTATTGAAATAATGGGGGTGGTGCCATAGGCTGATAAAAAAACTGAGTTGCATTGGCAGCATTATTAGACGCTGCCATTTGCGTGTAGTGATGCACTAAATTTGAGAGGTCATTTTGAGATGGGACAGGCGGAATGTTTGTTGATGGAAGGGGGTTTATTGGAGCTGGAAGCACTGCAATCATTGGTTGCTGAATCTTTGGTTGTGCTGGCTTTTCGACGGGCGTAATTGGCGTAGCAACCGTTTGAGCACGATAGGTAGTCGGCAAGGTTGCTCCATTCTTGCGGCAAATTTCCATTCTTTTGTGCGCTTCGTGCACATAATTTGCAAAGCCATACCCGTTGATATGAGTCATGGTAACAAACTTGCATTCCAGACCCTCCGAGGGGGATATCCGGAAGTCTGGATTCAAAACGAGCATTCTTTTTAAAACGTCGACAAATTCCTGCCGATCAATCCGGTCACAAAGATGCTCAATTGGGTCCGATTCAAAGCCATAGCAGACTCGAGAAATGTCTTCCAGCACGTTGAATATGTACTTTCGCGTTTCCTTCGATTTGGCAGTGGATGAAGACGCCTCGTACTCTTCAACAGTTTTCAGTCGGTAGTAACTTCCACCAATTGTAGTGTGGTTTGGGCTCTCTGATTTGACTTCTTTGAAGAATCGATGAAGTTTCGAAGCGCTTTCGAGCATTGCCGTAGGCGGAAGACCTTGTGTCTGAATGATGAATCTGAAAAAAAGAAAAATAAGGCGTTCGTTCAAAGGACATTTTGTTTACCTGATTTGATCATATTCGGAGCTTCCCGGATACAATGGCCAGCCTAAGAAAAGTTCAGCAATGACGCAACCCAAAGACCACATGTCGATGGATTCATTGAAAGGCAGCCCGAGGATGATTTCCGGAGCTCTGAAATTAATCTGATTCTTATTTCTTCAAGTAATTGTATTTTTGTTTCTTACCTGTAGTATCTGCTTTGCAGATAAGTGTTAGTAACCGCCTTGCTTCGATGCGAAGCACTTCCAAAGTCGATTACCTTTACACGGTAAGGCTGTTGTTGGGGGTCAACAAGCATAATGTTTTCTGGCTTCAAATCCGCGTGGATCAAACCAAGAGACTTCAATTTGAGAAGAGCTGTCAGAACTTGCGACAATATCGGTCGAATAGCGTTGAGAGGCAACGGCATAAACTTATTTTGCTTCAAAAAGTCGTACAAGTTTTGTTCGAGCATCTCAAATACAAGACACGTGTGACTCTTGTGATTGAAACATTCGAAGGCGCGCACAAAATTGAACTCTTCCGAATTTTCGTTGCTTAGCCGCGAGAGGATCGACACTTCGATCTGTCCTTGTCGGGCATAGCTCGGATGTTTCTTGAGAATTTTGATGGCGACTATTTCGCTGGTTCCTTTCTTCCAAGCCTTCACAACTTGTCCGAATGTTCCTTTGCCAAGAAATTCAAGAACTTCGTATTGGTTTCCGTAAGGCGAACAGAGCACTTCATTTTTGATTAGCTGAAAATAAGTAAATAAAAATTGGTCGTGTGTGGCAAAGTGTTGTTTTTAAAGTGATGAAAAGAAATTCGAAATTCGAGTTATCACGAGAAAAAATTATAGCTGCGTCTCCTCCCCCTTTGCAATGGCTGCGCGCGCCAATTTGCAATCTTGGCGCGCTTGATTTTATACGTCGAATTTTTGTTCAGTGCCTTTCATTTCAATTTTACCTTTATAAAAATTGTTATATTAAAGCGAATTTGTAATTTTTTAGTGGATATTTTTAATAAAGCAACTAAAATTCAGCGCATAAAATTGGGCGCGCAGCCATTGTTAAAACAATTTCCGCGAGGAAGCGGAGCTTCTTTTTTAAATTTGCTCCTCTCTTTTTTAGGAAGTATGACAGAATAGAACTAGGCGCTACAAAATAGAACTCGTGGTGCGATGGAGCGCGTTTTCATTTTTTTTTTAATTTTGCAGTTTTTGGCCGATTATGCAATTTTTTTTTCGGAATCTGCATTGATTTTATACTTCTCTTCATTTTCGCTGTTGCTAAGTGCGTAAAACATCTGAAAATTACTGAAAAACGGGACTCGCACGGAATAGAACTGCTACGGAATAGAACTGCGCGGAATAGAACCAGCTGAAATGAAACTGTATACTCGGTATAAAACGCTGATAACTCGCTCCAATCGAACAATGAATTTCGCATGCATTTGGAGTGAGGTTTAGAGAAATCAGAGCAAAACATTGGCCACGGTATCTCAATTTTCTGCACTCTCTCGTCGCCAACGTGGCCGCGTCCATCACTGTTCGAAGGGAGCGCGTTTGCAGCGCTCCGTATTGAGAATACTAAAAAAGGAACTTCACGAAATAGAACTCAGAGCCTCACAATGTACAACGAAATAATTCTTCGAGTTCTTCGAGCGGTTCTGGGTAGGTACAGCCCAATTTCAGGCGGTTCTATTCCGCGCAGTTCTATTCCGTAGCAGTTCTACTCCGTGCGAGTTCTATACCGTAGTACTCCCTGAAAAAATTCGAAGAATAATGCAAACGCGCTCCATCGCACCACGAGTTTTTAGCGATTCTATTGTGTAGAATTTCTATTTCTCCTATTTCTATTCTGTCGTACCCTCGCTTTTCGCCCTTCAAGCCGTACGGTTTGAACTCAAAAAAAAAGAAACACGCGGATATCGTCGCTGCGCACATCATGTGTTCCTTTAACTGTACGCACCTGATATTCGCCTTCACCGGTTCCTTTTCCACGAGTGGTTGTTTTTGAAGTGGTAGTGATGGCGACGGACATTGGTGCCATCTTTGGTGCCGGTCCAATAGTGGCGCCGGGTTTGGCAGCAATCGCCGCTGCCGTTGTCGTGGTCAACAAAGTCTTAGAAATATTGTTCACAGCGTCTTTCTGTAAGCCGAATGATTATTTTGGTCTCATTTTTTTGGTATGAAATCTGTTCTTACCTCCTCATCCGCTCGGCGCTTGGGTGCGCGTTGCTCGTTTTCGGAGGCCGATGCTGGAACTCTCTGAAATGATTTTGATTAGTTTTGCCCATTTTCTGGATATTGGAAAATTAATAAACCCCGAGAAAAAAATGTTCAAAAACAAAGAGCAAGAAACTGAGCTCTAATATTTAACTAACTTTATGCTCCATCACTCTTTTTTGCGCTCTTCGCTTTTCCTGAGGTGTGGCAGACATTTGATGAAGGGAGTCGTTGAATTCGGGGCGAACCATGATACACAGCAAACTAGACAACCCAATGCACAGAAATAGGCGGACCAATACGCAGAAAAGGCCGGTACGATGCTTAGCAACCACCCACCCGTACGTAGATAATCTGTTGTATGGGTGGACGAAGTGAATTTTCTTCTCGCTCTGCCTCTCTCTCGTGCGTGCGTGCGCTCGCGCAGCGAGTGATGGTGGTGACCCGAACCGCTTGCTCCTAGGCCACTATGGCAAAGACCCTGTGTATTGATCGACGAGTAGGGGGTGTAAAGAGCGTTAGAAGTGAAAGGGGTACTTAGGCACAGGAAGGGCTCGATCCTATTCTCCCATCGGAAAATGCTTAAACTCGGTGGCGTGTGAAAAAAGGCCAAAAAAAAAAAGAAAGAAAACTTGATAACGACTTTTCTTCTTTCTTAACACAACAAAACTCGTGATGCAATTGACTGATATGTTTCCGTTAAAAATTCAAACTCAGCTGGTAAAAAAAAAAAATTGACAAGCAGGGTGAAAATTAATCAAAATCTTACTTGTTTTCTTGTTTTTTTTTGTTGAATTTTTTCAACAAAAGAAAAGGGTCCGAAAAAAAAGTGTCAACAAATTCTGATGACAAAAAGAAAGATGGAGAGAGAGAGAGAAAGGGATTTCAATCAGATAAAATCACCTCGGCGAGGTGATTGAAACGAAGCGAAAGGCCAAAAGCAAAAAAGCAAAAAGCAAAAGAAGTGAAGAACACGAATTACACCAAACTCAAACTAATTTTTTGTCGTTATTTCTTTATTTCTTTTTCCTTTTCGCGTTTTTTCCTTCACTATCGCAAATCGCAAATAAAACAGTTCGCTAACTCATGAGAAGGCCGTTCGAACAAAGTACCAGATCACGTTTATTTTCCCATCGTTATGCAGTGGTTATCAGGTTTCAATTTTTTGTTGGAATTTGAGAACCCTTTCAATGGGAAAGAATGAAAAGAGCAATGCTAATAATTGTTTTCTAAATAAATAACGTGCGGTTTGGAGTTTTTAAATAATTAAATTTTGATGTGGTGGCACATTTCTAATGTCATTTAGAGCTCAGATAACTAACTATTTTTATGATTTGAACTTATGTATTTTTTCATTTTTATTTTACAAACAACTTCAAAAATGAAAGTCCGCATAGGAAGCTTTATTTCTATTAGCCAAACCGCGCATATTTGGCATCTTATTCGTGATCACCGATAATCGGCTCGAAAGTGGGAGATAGCCACGGCTATTAGTCGTGGGAATGGGTGGCTGATAGTCAAAAATACACCGTTCGCGTTAACTGCTTGCAGACTTTTCTTAATAGACTGCCTAGAATTTTTAGCGAACCAACATGCAAAGATTTTAGAAAGTGTGAATTCACATATTTTTTTTCTCATAACACAAACTTCCCCACCTCTTCACACGTTTCTCCAGTTATTTTCCCTGTGACGTCAATTAGATTATCACTAGGAAAGTTGATAAGAAAAAGGTATACGCATGAAAATTGAGCTCACCTTGCACCGTTTTTTTTGTTCTTTTCAACAAAAAATGGGGAAAAACAGACGTTATTATCAATTAACACAACTGCGAAAAAGAAGAGTGTGAAAATTGTGTGACGTAATTAACTGTTGTGCTATATTTCATTCTCACCTCCGAGGAACCCTGGGGACTCTTTCGCACTTTATTTTCGATTGGTAAAGTCAAAAGAAAGAAAGAAAGGTGTTCCCAAAGAACAAAAGAAATAAATTCTAACACCTAAACCTGTCTGTCTACAGAGTTTGTCCAATGTGCAGAAAGGATTGAGGATTTTATTAAAAAATGTGTGAGAACAATGTGGTGTAGAACATTATTAAAAAGATGAAGAAATATATATTTAGATTTGTGTGTACTATATCTGTACTTGAAAGACAAAATGCGTTTCAGAAAAAAAATTTTTGGTTGAAAGTCTAGAAGTCTACATTTCCGTGTTTTGTTAATATTTTTAATCTCATTATCTAGAATGTGAAAGATATTTAACCAGCGAAAAAAAAGGAAATAAAAGAAAAGGAAACCATTGATCTAGCCGAACAGACAGACCTTTTCCAAACCCTGATCCCTCCCGTCCGCTGATTTCTGGTTCATGATCAATTAAACCCTCACAGAGGCTTTCCCGTTCCTTGTTTTCAAAACCCGATCCCTCACGCAGAAAAGAAGAGGACCAACCTGGAAACTGGTAAATGGGTAGGCGGCTGTCAGGTTCAATTGCGGCGGCACGATGAAAGCTGATTGTGGCGCCAGAATCTTGAGAGCCTCGTCGATCGCTTTTGGTGTTTTTGAGTTCACTTCCGAGGAATTACCGGAACTCTTGCGCTTTGGCATCGCCACCAATTAACAATACGATGAGAAAAGCAGCGAAGCAGTCGTCGACGCCTCCTGATCACTCCTAGATGCTGTTCTCGCCGTCGAGCCGACCACCGCGGCTGGAAAACACGTTGTTGCAATTGTCAATATGTTTGGGTTTGGAGTATAAAGTATTAACGCTTGGGAGCTCTGCCAGAAGCAGAGATTCACGACCCGCCTCCTGAAAAAAAGAACGAGAAAATAAGGAACGTGCCAATGGTGGAAAAGGCGCTTCGAGAAAGAGAGAGACAGAGAGAGGGACAAGCAAGAAAATAAGGAAAACGAGATGGAAAAAGAGAAACGCTTGAAAATCATGAATTCAAGGCATATGGGAGCAGCACGGGACACAAATGACTTATGACGTGGATAGATAGAAGAGGCAAAAAAAAAAACAAAAAAACAAAGAGATGAGTCACTCAATAAAATTAAAAGTTAAGAAGGCCAAAGAATTGTGATTGGTAGTATGTAAAATTTAAAATGAAAATAAAATTAAAAGTAAAAATGTTAAAAGCCAGGAAATTAAAATGGCGTGTATACGGTATATACAGTAATAAAAATAAATTGAAATAAAAAAAGGTTTTTTAAGAAAAAAAAAATACTTTTTCGAGGTATTTAGAGTTGATGATAAACCACTTCTAAAGCCTTCCAAAGCTAGTGAATCAAGTTCTGATAATAATAATAATAATAATAAGAATAAATATTAAATTCTTCTAATCCAAATACTTGTATAGGACGGACCAAAAAGGCTTCAAGGAGTCGTAAGAAAAGAATGGCAATGAGAAAATAAAAAGAAGAAGAAGAAAACGAAAAAGAAGAAGAAGAAGAAGAAGTGTGTACTGATACTGAAACCCGATCCATCGGTGGATGACGGCGGAACAAAAGCAGGTACGCCTCCTGAAAGCATGCGCCGGTGAAGAACGTCGCCGTCTCACACTGCGAAGCAACGACGCCGTTTCGTTTCGTTTTCCCCATTTTTCTTTTTTCGGGACGATTTCGATCGATATGATGAGTTTTTGCCTGTCAATAGAAGAGAGACTGAAGAGCGGAGAGATGGGATGTTTTTCACACACACACACACACAGACAGACGACGTGGCTGGCTGGCTGGCTGACTGCCTGGTTGGTTAGTTGGTTGGTTGGTTGGTTGGTTGGCAAGCGATGGTGCCAACACAGCACGTCCCCATCTGCTTCGTTTGGCGCCCGCCATCCGTCTCGACTGCACACTATTGTGGGGGAGCGATCTAGAAAACACATGTCGCCAAGGAAATGCGCAGAAGATTACTGTAATCTGGTGCGGCGGCGGTGTCGAGCGGCTGGCTGGCCGGCCGGCCGTCCAGACATGTTCGTCTGCGCCTGCTCCTCTTCTCTCGCCACCAAAATCGTAAACAAAATGCTTTTATGGTGATTGATCGCGTAAATTGGTTTGAGAATTGCTAATGAAACGAAACTGACGAACTGTGTAGTTGCGCGCCTGTCGATTTATGAGCAGATTATCTGTCATGTATATGAACTTATGGCCATGAACTTTTTTTTTCAAAATGTGTGTTTTCGAGAGCCGATTTTCTTCAGCGACGCAACAAAAATTCGCAATTAAAAAGGACAGAGAAGAACGAAAGAATAGAACGGGAATCTAATCAAATCGAACAGACAGAACCGAAACTTTTGTCTGTGCCTTAATTGAAACGATTGGGGGGAGGTTGTCAAGCCAAAAAATGAGTGTCTGTCGTAAGCCGGCGGGAGGCGGAGCCAGTCTGGCCCATCGACGATAACTTTTATCTCGAGACAGAAAAACTCGAGGCCGTTGAAAACGTTTTAAAAAACATCATTTGTGTCAGAAAAAATTAGGGGAAAGTGGAAAAAAAAGAAGATTTAATGTTGACATTGAGCAGAGATAAAAAATGACATGGAAATGACGAAAAATGGAAGAAAAAAAAACAAGTAACAAGCCCCGCCCCTTTCGAATATCTGCCGCACTGTTTTTCTGTACATAACTCATGCCGCAGACTTGCAAAAAAGGGGCGGAGCTTGTTTTCCGAGTTCTTCAGGGTCTCGTCAAACAAAAATAATACCGGCCAAGGCATTATTCGAAATTTAAATTTCATTGTTTTGTTGTTTTTCGATTACAGCTTTCAGGGAGTTTATTACATGGATATGCCTGCTATATGTATGGCTATTAGCTGTCGAAAATGGCTCTTGAAGATCAAAAATCGCAGATAGCAATTACTGGCGCGTAGTCGACAACTAATCGGCGCACAGGCGGGAGTTAGCCATCAAGTTTTGATTTTTGGTAATATTTATTTTTTCGATTAAAATGAAAAAAATTTCAAAGCAGTCAATAATAGCTATTTTGTAAAACAAGTTTCCCACGTCTGTACGAATTGGACCATCATTAATAGAGCGATAGGAACTAACTGAATCAGATTGCATGAGATGTTGGATGTTCATCCATAGAGACCAGAACAGAAAAGAGGCCAGCTGAGAGAAGAAACTGTGGGTGTAACGATTGTTCACCCGATCCCTCGAATTCATTACATTTCACAAATGTGGCCATCTTCAATATAGGCGAACCCTCAAATACATTGTCAAATAAAGGACAGACACAGCTGTGGGTCATGAAGGGAGGCTGAGGCCGAGAAGGAGAGGTTTTAGAGGAATTGAGCCGAGAGCTGACCTTCTGGAACTACATTGTTGAAAAAGGAGAAAGGGAAGGGACACTGGGCATTGGAACCGGAATGAAGTTCGTTGAAAAACAATGTACAGTATACCAGACTCTCAATACAATAGTCTAACTACTAACTACTACTACTACTACCACTACTACTATTACTATTACTGGGCGCCGCACAAAAACAGAAGATGTCTGTGTCTGTCTGTTGGCAGCCACCGACACACAGGCAGTCTATTCAACCATGTCTAGCCTGGCAACGCATTTTTTGAAGACACTAGAAGGCAGAAAAGAAAACCGACTAGTGCTTCTTTTTTTTTCTTCAATAATGGCAAGTGCTGATGGCTAGGATTACTTTTTAATAAAATGAGGTGACGGTGTGACGTCGAGATAAGAATGTTAGACAGAACACAACACATGACTAGAGAAGACGGTATCACCAAGATTCAGTCTTTTACGGTATGGGCCGGCCCAGCCCAGCCCAGCGGCACCACAAACTCCGAAGGGTGGAGCCGTCTACGTCAAAAATGTTTGACTCTGGCTATAAAAATCCGCCAGTTTTGCTGGTGTCTGGTAAGAATACATTCGCGGCGAATAAGAATAAGCTTCCAAGACGGCAAGGTCGTGTCGTCTCGTTTCGTTTCGTTTCGTTTCGTTCGCTTCTACAGAAATCAAAATTAGACCGCTTTCAAGGCTGTGCGCCAACAACGTCGAAACCAACAGCGCCGTCAACACACGAGTCGAAGACCTCGTTCCTTGGAATCAGTCGCCCACATCGGGCAACGTCGATATGGGGAGTGTGAAAAACAAGCGGGGAAATGAGGAAGAGCAATTTCATGTTCATTGGGGAAAAGAAATGAATTATTGTTTGAGACTGGTTGCTTAGCAATTTGAAGTAAACAAGTAGCGGCTGAAAAAAACAGAGTGATAGCAGTTAAGAATTTTTAATGTTTTGTCATTAAATGGAGAGCGCCCTTGGTGGTGGCCGTCGTGCGCGGAATTCTAGGCCACTACGGTAAAACGCGAAAATAAAAATGATGTGGTGGCAAAGATTGAGCAATTCTGAGCGCAATGACTGTGAAGTCACGTAAAAAAAGGCAGATAACCAACAAAAAAAAAGAATTAAAATCATTGATATTGTCGAAATTGTCGAATTTGAAAATTTGAAAATGTCAGTGAAACAAAGGAGAGAAAAGTTATTGTTTGAGCGTTGTTGTTCAATAAAAGGTTTTGAACTCTTTAGTTTTCTTTTTCCCCTTTTCCGTCGCCTCCATCGTCAAACGTAAAATGCTAAGTTCAGGCATTTCTAGGTTTTGTCGGTTTACCGGACCACTGACTGACTCACCATGTGCCTACTGTAGCTCTGATGAAGATTTAGAAGTCCGATGCAGGCAAATGGGGCAGAGCGGGTGTGGAAAGAGGAAGAAAGTGTGGTGCGGGAGAAAAGAAAGAAAGAGAGAGAGTTCTGTGCTGTCAGTGGCTAATCGAGGGAGAGGGACCTACCCGGGCGCAGTACCCGTCTCCCGTTACTTGTCTTCTCATTTTTCGGTAGATTCAAACGTGGGATCCAGTTGGATGGTGAATAGTCTGGGGTTTGGCTAGGCCATCTAACGACTAGACCCGATTTGATCGATGCGTGTGAGAGAAATAGCACACTATCTGCAGAGACTCAAACATTTGCGCCTATCATTCAGAAATTGCGAGGAATATAGAGACGCAGAGTGTATAGCACGTCTCTCGAGAGGTCACCGACGGCTAGAGCGCCATCGCAAACCCGACGTTTGTGAGGAGTGCACATATAGAAGTGTTCACGCAAACGCGGGTGGATTGGGAGACACACAGTAGACATAAGAGTGAGGAGTGAGGAAAAGAGAGACAGCTTGACAGACGAGATAGTGTAGAGGAAGAAAGCTAGATAGTGTCGGGGGGAACTGTGTGCGCAGTTGGCCGCACCCGTTGGAGTGTGGAATGTCTCAGACGCAGATGGTTAAACGATGAGAGGGCCATAGAGATCAGAGAAAGCGGCGCGAATGAGATAGATGGAGAAAAGAGATGAGAAATGAAAAAGAAGGAAACCGTCTAGGACAGAGGGGCTGAAGAAAAGAAGAAATGCGTTTTTCGCCCTAACTCTGGCAAGGCAGACATAGACTTGAGGCCGGCCGGCTGTCTTCTTTCCCTTCCCTTCCTTCACTTCCCTTCCCTTTGAGTGTGTATGCGTTTGCGGCCGTCTTTTCGAATGTCGGAGTTATGGGCCCTTATGATGGAAGAAAAAGGTCTTAAAGAAGATCGAATACAGCACTCGAGAGAGAGAGAGAGAAAGAGTTTACGGTAGGAAAGAGACGTCACATTCAACATGATGGATGCCATTGTCGAGAAAGAAGACAGTTAACTTTTAATTGTAGAGAACACGGAAATTATTGCATTTTCTTGGAAAAAATTATCATAAAAATAGTATATCAGCGAATAGAGGAAAATTTTCATTTTCATTTTCCAATCAAAACTAAAAAAAATGCTGACAATGTGGGTTTTCTCACTTGGGAAACGCTTCAGCGTTATTTCTCTTGTCTGGTTGGTTGGTTGGTTGGTTGGTTGCCATGGAAGAAGCTTAACGTTTATTTTACAAAAAAGAAAAAAGAAAAAACATCTCAGAAATCAAACAACAACGAAAAAAGTTCCCCTCTATTATCTACTTACCCACACACACACAAAGCGCCTTGTACATATGGTATGCAACTTGAAACTTGTTGAAGAGAGTCTTCTAATCCTAGTTCGAGTATGTATAAGGGGTTGTATATACCAACTAGTTTCTTTCTTTTTTCTTTATTGTCATGATCAATACGTCAATACGTGAAGCAAACAAATTTTTTTGTCTATATATGTATGCTCCACAAGGCTTCATCTGATCGAAAGTTCTACAGTAATAAATCAATAAATAAATAACCAGTGCCCACCCCTTCCCCGTCGTCCAATGCGCCACCAAGTTCGTCGGATAATTAAATTAATTTTTCACTGGAAAATTTACTTTTTTGAGCAATTCGAATCATGACACCATCGTTTTGATCGGGCCTTTTTGTCAGAGAATGACCGAGCTTTAGGGTTTTAAAATTACGCCAGGTAGAAACAACTTGGAAGGCTGGGGTGCTGTGGGGCCGGATGAATGGAAAAAAAATAATAAAGGATTAGTTCTCCTGGAAACCATAAATATTAACCATAGAGTGGAAGAAAAACGATGAGATATTTTTTAGAATAAAGAAAGAAAGAAACGGCGTAACAGAACAGCTGAAAATAACTTGTTTTTGTCGATGATGATGACATTTCTTTGCCAGTTTGCTTGCTAAAAGTGCATCACGACATTCATTCTGTGCACTTAATAGTGAGAGAGCAGACGTTTTTGCCGACAGCGCTCAAAGAGTTATCTTATTTGATCGACTTAACTCTTTGTACAACAGTAGTACAGTTAGTACTGGCAAAATATAGACGTGAGAAGGTCGATTCACAGAAAAAAAATGGAGGAAAAAACATGGAAAGCGGCGAGGAAAAGAGCCGATCGAATGGAATGGGGAGGAAGAAGAAAAAAAGAAGAAAAAAAAGAAGAAAAAAAGGTTAATGAAAAGAATTTGTGTTTTCCTAGAACGATGGGTTGGTGGGGAAAGCGGGCGGCTTGAAAGAAGTACGAATTATCACAGCGCCTAATCCAAGCACTTTAGGAAATGAAATAAAAGTCTATGGTAATCATTAATATACATTTATTATACTCGTGGATTACTTACAACTAAAAATATACATAGATTTGAAAACATGCATGTCCAAGGGATCGCTTCTTCTTATGATGAAATATAATATACCTAATCCTAATCGGAATTAATTCATTTAAAGTCAGTTGTTTAACACACACATACACACACACGCACACCGTCAACCAATCAATAAGTTATCTATTCTATGTACTGTAGTCGGAAGTGTGTGGTAAAGTAGGACAGGGTAGCAAAAAAACAAAACCTAACAGGGCCAACACCCTAAACACGTCATAAGGGCTCTGAAAACAGCTGCTCTTTTTTTTTTGTATTTATCTGAGCCTATCTACATACGTTTTAACAGCGTCACATTTAGTAATAAAGTGAAAAAATACGCTTAAAAGGGAAAATAATAATAATAAGAAGAAGAATAAAGTTTTATGAATATACGGGCAAACAGTATGACGCGACCAGCGTACATAGCATTAAGACGAGAGCAAGTGTGTGATTATGAAACTTAATGTTGGAAAGGGGTTGGCGCAAATTTAGAAAAGGAAGGGAAGTTCGATATCGGCTCTTTCTCGTAAAAGGGAGAGGGTAAGGGAAGGACGACATAAAAATAATGAGCAGATAAAATTGGAGGTCATTATATGAAGCAATATGTGTAATTTTTAGAAGAAACAAACTATGGAACAAAAGGAAAAAAGAAGTTGAACTACATAGGGGAAAGGAAATGCGGTGGAAGCATATAGTGTCCCTGCATTTATCCATAGTGGACTCTAGGTATGTAATAAAATTGCGTCGTTCGATTAACGTTTACAGGTTTTAATATATTAACCACAAAGGGCACGGAATTTAAGAGTCAAAGTTAAAAAAAAAAAAAAAGCAAAAAAGTCGCCAAATGCCACAGGCTTCTAGATATATACATATTTTTTAAATTTCTTTATTTTAACTCAAAAAATAAATAAAAAGTATTATATAGTGTCCAATGGATCATATATACGATATGATCCAAATACGCATACTATATGCATCCACCGCATTTCATCTGTGTATGAGGTCGTTCTATAAGCATTTCGAAAGCAGCGAGTCGAAGAAACAAATCCGTATTGTAAATTTCCAAATCTATGTCTACTTATGCGTTTCGTTCTCTCGATTACATGGGCTGTTCAGCAGGACATGTTGAAATAATAAAAAAAAGTTGAACACCACGACAAAAAACTCTTGGACCTAAGCTGCTACGCAGCTGCTGATGATGAAACATTTCGCAAAACTTATTTTTAGGGAATTTTCGGCGCGGATAGGGCAAATATAGGCAGCTAGATGGCGCCCGAGTTTGGTGATAATCAATACAAATTCCCACAAGTTGAGCGCGGAGTGAGCTTGATGGTAATAGGCGAGCAGGCGGTAGTTAATCACAAAAACATTCAATACGGCATACATCACAGTTTGGACGGAGAATAGCCAAACATTTCCTAAGAAGGTATGTTTAAATTCAACATTAATGAACATTCCATTAGAGCGCGGCGCTCAGAGCACGTGTGTCCTTTTGGCCGAGAAATGCCCTTTAAGGAAGTTGTGCAGACTTTTTTGTTTTACTAATGAATAACTCGGCATAAACGAAAGAAGTCATCATTTCAACAGAACATATTACAAAATTGAGCTTTGAAAACCGATAAAGTAGGTTTTTGAAAATGGATATTCGATAAAAGAATACTATATCGGAATTAAGATTTGTGATATGCAATGAAACGATCAAACTGATGATTCTCTAGAAAAATTTTAAAAAAATTAAGAGGAAAACTTTCGCAGAAGTTTAAAGTATGACTAATCTGACACTAAAAATTAAATTTTATTCAAATCAATGACTCATTCAAACATTTTCATTCCAAATTGCATGTTTATACTGGCAAAAATTGTTACTTTATTTTACATTCAAAAACATGAGCATGGATAGGTATTTAGAAATGAAAATTCGCAAAATTTTTCAGAGTAAAAAGGTATACGGTAAAAACCGTAACTGTGTGAATGCTCTGTTTGTTCGCCCATCTTTGGTATTTGAAAAAAACAAACAAAGAAAAAGTTTTTGAGAATAAACGAACGGTTTGACGAGCAGTTGATTACCCAAGTGAATTACATCATCATCGGGGAAAATAAAAAAGTTTAAAAAATTAAATATTTTGGCTTGAGAGTGAGGCAAAATTGTAAATAAATTAGATTTTTAGAAAGGAATGATCAGGAAAAGGAATAAAAAATAAGTTTTTTTGTGGTTTTTGTGCCAAAAAGGGAAACTACACCAGCATGGCTTGACTACCAGACGAGACATTCGTTTTTAATTGGATCTTTTCTTCAACGAGATCACAGAATTTGCACTAGCAATAGAATGATTAAGTACAACAAGAAAAAGAAAAATGATGACAAGAATACAGTAAAGCTTTGGATGAAAAGAAAGTCGTTGCTATGAAACATAGTTGAGCGTTTTCAATTATAAGTGCAGCAGCGGGAGACATCTGGTTTTTTCGAATCCGCTATTGAAATAGTGTCCGCCATTTCACCACCCGGAACGAAACCGTACTTTAGTTTGAGCATACGCCTGCAAAAAAAGAATCAGTCAGTTTTTTTTGAAATGTTAGAAAAAAAGGTTCTCATAAGTGGCAGTTTGCCATTTGCGCGCCACGCCACGCCGATTTGTTTGTCATTGATGGTTTTTCCCATAGTTTTCTATTTGCCGTTCCACTAACGGTGCCTATCTTTGACAGGTACGGTGAACTTACTCTGCGAGTCCGTGAAACGCTCTATCCACGTTGTACCCAGTCTTCGCACTCGTTTCCATGAAAGGGATACTGTAGGCCTGAAAATTAAAAAGAAAATTATGAGTTTTTGTAAGTAGCAAAATGGCGATTTTTTAGTGAGTGTCTCTATTTAGGAAAACACTTTAAGTAAACATTCCCTAGTTAGTTTAATTTACCAATTGTAATTAGATTTACAGCAGTTCTCTAGACTTAAAAATTTTGCGCAATAGATCTATATCAGGTCAGATCTATGTATTCTAAGTTTGAATTATTGAATTCTGGGAAACCGAGACAAAAAAAATTGGCCGGAATAGGATACTTTTAGAACTTTATCTTGGAAAATTTTTGTTAGCCATCAAATATAGCAGATAGCCACTACTGATTCACCGCTCCCGCCTAATGGGCAATAGGCACAAGTTCGGAAAGGATTTAGCACGTACATGGCACTATTTTGGCTGCAAGAATGTTAGTCGAGTGAATAACAAGCTCTTCCTGTAGACAGATTTGGAATTTATTTATTATCATATTTTTAAGCACAATGCTCACCTATCAAGAACATTATTACAAATTATACCAGTGTTTGAAGCTATAAATATTTTTCAAAAATCGTCCGAACCCTTGACCATTTGCTCCTACTTTTTCTGCCACTCCTTATTTTTAGAAGCAGTTTTCATGAAATTCCTGTATGCTTTCATTTTCCTACAATCTGGACTATGTCAGTCAAAAAGCAATTTCCTGTTACCCGTCCCAAAAATGCAAAAACCTTCTTGTTCCACCGATTTATAGCATTTAAAAAAAATCTAAAATAGGATTCGATTTATTTTTGGGCAACTACTACTATTATCCTGCCCAATTATTTTCTCCTCTACAGCGCGTCTTGCACATTAGAACTCAAGCCTTTTACAAAAAAGTACGTATTACTGAATAATTCCCAACATGTCTACGTCCTATGCGCATACACAATAATAACTTAAAACGTGTAGTATGCACGGCGTCACTGCTCAACGACTTCTCAAATTTCAGTCGCTGATGTCACTTTTATCCCCACGGCTAGCTGCTCAGCCGGCGCCCTTGTTCATTAAATACACATAAAGGCTACCGAAAAATTTGGATTCGGTTGGAAACGCCGCGCACAATGAAATTATTCATTAGGCTGGAAGATGAAACGTGAAACGAAAAAGGAAAAGTCAATCTCGTTTCGTTTTTTTCTGCGGTAAGGTTCTAGATCTATTCTATTCTGGGCAAAAGAAGCAAAAGAAATTTGAGAAGAAAAAAAATTCCAAAAAGGAATCCATTGTCCAATTCCATTTTTCCGATCAAATTTAATTTTCCAACATTCTGGATGATTATTCAAAAGTACACATAACTATACATTAACCTCAGCAAGTCGCTTTCCTTCATCTGCCGGCACAGCACGCGCTAAATCACATTTGTTACCAATAAGAGTCACTTGTACTGCCTCTTTCCCATATTCTTTGATTTGAGAGAGCCAGTTCTGAAATATTTTAGGAAAACACTCATCGTGAAGAGCTTTTAAGAATTACGCGGCAGTTCTCGAAACTTGAGCGGTTTGCAATGTCGTAGACCAGAAGTAGTGCGTCCGCGTCTCGATAGTATGAAGTGGTGACCGAGCGGAACCGCTCCTGACCAGCAGTGTCCCAAATCTGGAAATTTACAGTAATTTATTGGCAAAATGATGTACTTAGTTTTGCAAGTACCTGTAGTTTCACCTTTTTGTCTCCCATCTGTATGAGCTTATTCTGAAAATTTAATTTAATTGTTAGTTTCTAAAAATAATTGTACACTTCTGCAAATCACTACAATCAGAATAAAAACGTAAAGTACACTTTTACTTCCAGTCTAGAGCACTTTAGCGGCAAAAATTAGCTTACATATTTCGTTTTGTTCAAGAATACAAATTTTTTTCAAAAATCAGAAAACGTGGCTCACTCTGTAATCTATTCCAACTGTTGAGATGAAATTATTATTGAGGAAAGCTCCATCTTTGTATCGTATAAGAAGGCACGTTTTACCAGTGCAACTATCACCAAGGAGCATCACCTGCAACAACAAAAAAACAATGGATTGCACAAGGGCAAATTTTTGCATAGACTGCATTTTTAATTTCCAATTTAGCGGCAGCGATCTTTGATACCTTGAATGTGACGACAGATGAGATGTCTAGATCTAGCATTTCGGCCCGATGCTTGTTTTTTAAAGAAGCAGCACTGTCGTCGGCTTGGTACGGCATGCTTTTGCTTCAAAATGGAACCACTTTGACTAGACTTGAAAAAAATGAAAAAAGATAGTGCAGAAAAAGGGCGGAGCAACCAATATCTGGGATTCTGAGAACAATGAACGGAAAGGACAGAGAAAAGCAATCTGAGGAGCTGAGCCGCGCCGCGCCGCCCCAAATTGCAGAAAAAGAGGCCTTGGGATTTTAAGACGACACGAGACGAGACGGCGTCTTAAAAAATGATTTTGCCTGATGAGGACCACAAACGTGATGGCTTTCGAAACAAATGGGTCAGTAATGAGACCATGAAATTGGAGAAAAAAGTCCGAGACTCTCGAGACAACTATAAAAAGAAACGATGCCAAAATGGAATAGAATAAAAAGGACTGAAATGAAACGAATAAATGAATGATAGAATGAAGGAATGAGTAAATGAATGAATGACCGAATGAATGAATGCGATTTGAATTTGAGACGGACGAAGAGGCGACCGCAAAAGGACTCTCCACATGTTTTATCTCATTTTTGCTCCTTCTGCTTTCTTCTCCTGCTTCTTCTGCTTTTTCTTCTTCACCAGTGCATGCGTGAGGTTTTGCTCTGTACCCCTTTGAAGATTTCTGAGAGCAACGGAAAGTGTCAGAGTTTAGTCAAAAAGGTCTTGGGAAAAAAGTCCACGCAACGAAAAAAAAATCCAAGGTAAAATAAAATAAAATAAACATCTGAAGCGGCTGGTTCGAAATAAGATTGTTTTCTTCCGACGGATACAATTTGCCGTGTAATTGAACTCGCTCTCTGCGTGTAGTTCTTCGAATATGGAAGCACAATCATGGGTTACCTTGTTAAAGCTTCACCTTTTTTTGCTATGTGAATTGGGAAAATGAAAAAAAAGTCATCCCACGCCATTCCCATGCTTTTTCTCTTTGATATAGAAAATATAATGATCACCTATTGCATTGTGTGCAACTGACAAGTTCCACCCACGTATTGAATGAAAGCAGTCCGTTTTGAATCACTGGGAAATCTATCAAAATGACTTTTCCCACAACATCAGTCCAATTTTTAGGCGGTTTTTTTCTGCCTGATAATAAAAAAGCGGACTTTCAATGTCAGAAACTTATATTTTTATTCTAATTTTAAAAAATGTTAAGAAAACACTAGGAACGCGATGCGATGCGAGTAACAAAAAACCTTATTCGGAGTTTTAAAAAAGCAAAGAATGCTTTATTTTTTGGTATTTTTTTTTGCTACCCCGTTAATAACTACAATAATATTATCAGAAAAAAAAAACTTCTAGGCTTCTGAACTCTCTAAACGCCGTTATTAATTACTCTTGTAAAAATTAAGATCCGAGAAAAAATAAGGAAAAATTGCAATAGCCCAAAAAAAATAATGAAAGTAATCGAACAAGAAATACTAGAAAACCAATCATCTGCTTGCAATTTACAAAATTAAAACAAAAAAAAACTATGCCTTGAAGCACTAAATAGAATGAAGTGAACATTGTGAAAGAACACGACAGGCTTCTTTTTTTTGTTTCTCCTTTGTTTTATTTTCTTGTTTCAAAAAAAAAGTATAAAATAGGAAGAAAAAAAAAAGAAGTTTTCCTTTGGCTGCTCGACGACCGCCGTTGTTAGAAATTCTTTTGCAAAAAAAGGACAATTCTGAACGAGATAGAAAGCTTTTTGACGCCATTTCTGTTGCTTCTCACTTGTTAGCTTCAAGACCACCCCGAATTTTACAACACAATATTCTAGATTGGCAGGGCGAGTTGAATAGAAAATAAGTGGGAAAAATAAAATGTGAAAACGGAAAATAAAAAAGTGATGAGGTTGAATTTTTCTTTTCCTATTCCTTCCTATCAAGGAGTGAGAACCAACCAAAAATTCCGCCCGACAATCTAAAGTCTTGAGATTGAGAGGAGAGCATGACGCTCTTGATCGATGGCTTGTCAAATACTAGACAACTACTAGTTCCTGAACAGATTCAGGTGATGTCGAACTAAGAATGATCAGAAAACTTATTTCATGTGCTTCGTTGGAATTTCAGAAGAGAACGCAAAACTAAATAGCTGAATAATTAATATCAGGATGTGGCAAAATTTTCAATGAAAAAAAGAAATAAAGAAAGAAAGAATACAAATGCTGGAAGTGAGGTCTAGGAAAAGCACTGAAGCCTTATATAAGATTGGAAGCCAATTTTGTTTTTGTGACACTTTTTAATTTATAAATTATTTAGTTTATTTTAGTTTTTGGTTTGTTAAATTTTAACAACTACTTATAAAATGACCGGGAGTTTTTAACCGACTGTAGCGCTCAATTTTTTTCGAATTGTAATAAAATTTGAATCGCGCGGTTAGTCATGTTGACTGCGCAGCTTCTGAATATGATTTTTCTTGTGCTACAAATGATACGCATAGGGGCATGAGAGAGGAGTCAGCAAGCGCGCCCGGATGCATATCTAGGATTTCTGACGGTTTTTTCTTCTTAACTTTTTTGATAATGTAAAGGTCATTACAAATTTTTGAAGGCCATATGCTTCCAATTGTATTAAAATATTTCGAAAAAAAAACGGAACATTTTTTTCAAGCCTTGCCCCTGCGTCCGCCGCGTTTGCTGCCTCCCAGTTTATGCCTCTGTGTATACGGTTAAATTTTTTTTTTTGCACTTGAGCGCGCTTTCTATGGCGTACGCGAAAAAAAATTGTGACAGGGGAAATTTGGGAAAAACTTAAACTTCAGGAAGAGCTGGAATTCGAAAAAGGCGGTGGCTGCCAAACGGGTTATGGTAAGCGTACATTTTTTTCAAAAACAATAAAAAGTACGCAAATTACCGTCACATGCGCTTTCAAATTATAACGTTACAGGTTTCTGTGCATGCGCCGAAACTTACGACAATTCAAAAAACATTTTCATTGAAAACGCATGAAACAATTGTGTTAATTAAACGAAAAGTGCTTCTAATCGACTCATTAATTTTTCTTTAAGCGGAAAATAACAAAAAAAAAAAAAATTCAGAAAATCACGTCAATTTATTGATTAATGCGATATTTCAAAAACAGGGACCGTAACCATAAAACTTTCTTTCAATGAGTAGTGCGAGGGAGCGCGTTTGCAGCGGTGAACCGTTCAACACACCGTGCAAGTTATTGCGCACGATTATTTTAAACCATTACTTATTTGCGACAAAGTGACACATTGTGGCAAATTGGCAGCCAAAGTGTTAGCGGATACCGCCACGATCTTGGGTCGGATTAGGATCAGTGTGAATTTTTTTTCGATTAAATCGATGTCGCCCTTTCATGGTTTTTTTGTAAAGCCATATCTTTGAAAACATTGTTTCCTAGAGAGCCAAAATTGGGGTAAAAAACTGATTTCACTATCGTAACACATTGCAGGAGCATGGTGTGACCCGCCGCTTTATTGGTGCAAAATTTGACACATGGTTTTGTGGCAAGACCATCTTTCCAATGATGCCAACAGCCAGCTCCCCATATTAATTTTACAAAGAATATTCTTTTTAACTCACCGTATACGTCAAATCAACATCTTGGTAAATTGAAGATCGTTTTCGAACTGGATGCATTTTGCTCTTCGTATTGTCGCGCGCGGAGCCGAGAAGACGATGCAAATAACACCAAAAGCTGAAGAAATTAGAATTTTTCACTCGTAAGGTGGAGTTTTACAACGTGGGATAAAATTAGAAGAAAAAAAAAACGACGAGAGAAAAAAAAGAGTTCAGAGCAAACGAGGAAATAAAAATTTACAGTTTTCTATTGTTTTCAAAAATGTTTAAGCACTAATACGTTTAAAAAGTTCTGTTATTCGATTTCTGCAAAAAAAGAGGGAATATGTGCCGACTCGTCTATAATTTGAAATCGAATTTGAATGACATGCGGAAAAACAAGAAAAAAGCAGACAAATGCTTACTAAGTGACTGAAAACTTAAATATGTCTAGTCAAAATAGGCACAAAAAAAGTTCCAGACCGACACATCCTTTGTTTGTTTGTTTTTTTCTCTATTTTTTCCCATTTTTCCCACATCTGACAACCGGTCAATCTGAAGAGTCACGAATGAAAAGAAGATTCTATTATGCAAATGCACACTCATTCTGGTCCTGAGAAAGTGAGAAAAAAAACGAGATGTATGTGTTTGTGACGCACAAAGTTGGGAAAAGCGTGAGATTGCACATTGTTGTCTTGATAGTGTGTAGAAGTCAAAGAGCACAATGCAAGGATGAATGTGAATTTGTATTTTGTTAGATAAGCAAGAAAAAAAACACTAAATTGTGCACAATTATATTCTTTTCATTGCTGTCATAGCTACCCGACGGACAACAAAAAGAAAAAGAAAAAGGAAAAAGGAGGAGAAGAAGAAGCAATTTTCAGAATTGAATAATGATATGACTTCAGAAGAGATATCTTGTTTCGTTGGTGGAGGTTTTTGAAATTTTATTTTAAACAACATTTAAATAAATGTTTTTTTTAGGTCTCAGGTTTCTAGAATGATAAAGATCATTGCTCTGAAACAGAGTTAAAAGACCACAAGCTGGTGCTCGCATCAGATAAATCAGATTTATGAAAACAGAGGCAGCTAAAGGGTGACTGACAAAATGAGACACATCAGGAAGTTCAGGTAGTGCCAAAAATGGAAAGCCCATCATCTAAAATTCCTCTCTGTTTCCCCTCCCTTCCCAAAAAGCTTTCACCTTATTTGTGCCCTTCCAAAACAATTGTACTTTACTTTTCCACAAAAAAAATCTGACCATACTTCAAATGACGACAAAAAAAGAAAGAGGAAGTGCTAACGCGCCAAAGCAGAATACCTGATTAGCCGAGATAATTGTGGTTGAGTAAGTAAGTAAGTAAGTAAGTAAGTGGCTTAACGCTCAAAGTAGAAGCATAAAAAGTGTATTTTTTGTGTGGTGAGAGCCCCTCGAGTTGCATCTTTTTTCCCTCCAAAACTAGATTGATCCCCCGGGGCGACGAATATATTTTCACGCCATATCCTGTCATGAGAGCAAAAAAGAAGAAGCTATCGGTTTAAACTATTTGTTTTTGAGTGTTTTTAAAATGTTATTGGTTGGTTTGCGGTAAAAGTTGAAAAGAAAAAAGGAGAAAAATGAGAAAAGAGAAAAGAGGCAAGAAAAAGGAAAAAGGAAAGTGGAAAATAAAAAATAAAAAATAAAAACTAAAAAAAATAAATATCCAGAGGAAAGAAAACATGCACATATTTAAACGTAAACGCGCCCCGTCCCGTCCCGTCCCGTCGCGTTCGTTTCGTTTCGTATTTCCCCGTTATCCGCACGACAACCCGAAAAAAGCAGCAAGAGCTTAAAAATAAGAAGCAAATATCGTTCGTCAGCTCCAAAAAATTGCTTTCTTCATTTGGTGGAGTTAGTTAAGATAACAATCTCACTGGGTTTTTCTCCTGAATCACTAATGTACATACACTCACTCGCTTCCTCTTCTTTGGGAATTGGGGTCGCTCAAAACACATTTTCAACGTCAGAGTAAGTGACTAGAGTAATGAGAAAATGGAACAAAAAAGCTCGGCTTCCAGTGTCAAAATCAACTCAAAAAATCAAAAGTTTGAAATCAATTCGTATGCAGCAAAATACTTTACATATATTTGAAATTCTGCTATTTTTCTGCAAGTTATAGTGCAAAAGGAACATAATTAGGCAAATCTACAAGCTGTGAATTGCAAAAGATGAGTGTGAAAGACATACAACTCAATGCTTTATAGTCAGTGCTCAAAACAGAATATTCTGGATCAAAGAAAGAAAGCAGAGTGAAAGCAGTTATAAAATAAATTAATGGTCAAGCGATTTTTAATGGGATTTGGAATTTTATTAGAGCTGAATATAGAAAGGAAAGAGAAGAATTAGATTGTTTTAGACGTCAAACAACGTAATTCAAGCGTTTACAGTCTATTTCCCAAAAATAAAATTTTTACGTCAAGCAAATGAAGAACTATTTAATTTGGCCTATTCTATTTAAAGGTCCACAATTTTCCCCCAGAAAATAGGTACTTAGCGGGGTTAAAGCTGAGTCGCTTAAATAATGTATCAAACACAGGGACATGAGACGGCAGTGAGAAATCGCGCCCGGACGCACAACCGCGACGCGTCCTGAAACACTGTTTCATAATTTTCAAATATTTGATTGCCTTTTTTTTTTAAAGATTTGACATTATTTTGCGGGCTTTTTTGGACATGTTATGGTTGTACGTCCGGGAGCGTTTCCTCACTCCCGCCTCATGCCCCTGCTATCAAATAAGGCATCAGGTTTGACCCTTACTATAATTTTGTCTAATCTAGAGATTTCTCAATGATTTTCTACGTCATCAATTATATATACATAGTTATTTTCAATTTTTCTAACTAAACCATTCGTGACTGACTTTAAAACTCCCTAGCTATAAAAGCTCGAAATTCACACAGAAGAGAACTTACTCGACCAGATAACGAGGAAACAAAGTGAGAAAATGTCATACTCAGTTTAGGGCTCAAAAGAAGACGGCCTCCTCTTCCCCCGCGTCTGCAACTTCTTTTTTTTCAAACCGCCACATGAAAGGCATTTAGACGGCTTTTGACGAAAACGTCAAAAAAAAGGTCCAGTGTTTCCTTTTTCTTGCGCTCATCTTCACCCATAGAGCAAGAAAACGGCTTATACTTCTTTCAACAAAGCGGCCCTCACACCACAAAATGTGAGTTGCTGGGTTTTCAATTGCGAAGGGAATCTTAAATGAGGCGTTGAATTGAAGTCGGCGTCCGGAAAAAGAGTGGATTTTCGTAACATTATTTCGAGTAATCAAAGCAAGAACCTCTGGTGGATAGGAAAAAACAAAGTGTTTTTCTGCTGAAAATCTTCTCAAACATGGCAAAACATGGGTAGGAACGAACAAATGGATGATGGCGACTCGAGGCGAGCCGGGCTACTTTTCCTTCTTCAATCTTCGTGAATCCTATCCAAAAAAAAACACTTTAAGGTAAAAAAGAAAAATAAAAACAGACACGGCACAGAAAAAGTCGAAAACATTGTTATGTGGCACTCTTAGCTTTTGCTGGAAATCCTGCACAGTCTTCTTTCCTTTAATTGTTGTTCTTTCTTTTCTTACCCCACTATCTTTTTTTTTACATGATAATTTACTTTTACGGTTTTGTTTCAAACAAAGAAAAAGTAAGCAACCTTATAGCCTCCCTATTATGCCATACCCCACAAACCACTTTATCAGTTCTTGAAACCAAAGGACACTCACCATCGCCACTACTTTATTATTTGTGCGGATAGCAAGGCCTCACGTGTCTCATTCACTAATCGCAATTTACAACTTTTTGTAGCTTTGTATTCTAGTAGGAACAGAGTCCGGCAACGTGATCAACATCAGGATATCATTTTACACTATTCAAACTGATTTCTTTATCGCTTTAACACTGCTTTTTGATGCAGATTATTCATTCCCTGTTTATAGAAAAACGGCAACACACAAAGTGGAAGATAACTGTCGCGTGCCAACCAAAGACAAACATATGTCGTTAAATTTAAATTTAGTGATTATCAAACAGCTGACACAGAGAACGATCAGGGTCTGCAATGCATCGTCACTATTATTAAGCGTTGTAGTCTATCTGTATCCGTGTGAGATCTAGTGTCCGCATCACTTTCTCAGCTCATACTGAATCGCTTTGCACTTTTCTTAGCAATTTTTGCAAACCCAAGGAGCATGAGAACATTGAATTACAAAACACTAGTAGAATGTGTGGTGTTTTACCCGACGCACCGAAGATTTCCGGAAAGAAGCATCTATTGCATCTTCAGGCAAAAAATCAGTTGTTTTGACTCGACTCCAATGTCACGTGGTGTTCGCATAAACACTGTATATGTATGAGCCATTAAGTCTAGTGGTGTGACATTTTGTTTTCTTCAAGAGGTTTCTGATAAGGTAAATATCGATGATAATGATTGCACGTTCTCGAAAATGGGGGGTTATTGTAATGACGATGACCTCCAAATTCTGGAATTTTATTTGTTTATTTACGTGAGAAAAGTTACTTCAGTTTCTACGATCTCAACACGTGGTTAGAGAAAACCACGGTGTGATTTGAGATATGTGACCATGACTACAGCGTAGTCTTTTTGCGTAACCTGAAATTCAAACAAATAGCCCGTGGGTTTAAAATTCAAGTTGTTGCTTCTTTTTGTTTTCATTTCTCTTTGTATTCACCACTGTTAACTTCCACATGTGGTCAGAACCAATTGTTTAAACATCCCAGTCTCGCAACCTGTTAGTAATTCTTCAGACAAGAGAAGAAGAAAGAAAGTCAACATTTCACCTCGTGCCTTTAGTTGTTTTAGCACGTTGTTTTCACACGTTGTACAAAATGGAGAACCATGGATCAAAAAGTCATTTATTTTCAAAGTGTACACAGAGTGAAGAAACAAGAATCAGGGCATTGTAAAGCAAAATATACAATGAAACTCTATTTTCTATACATACATAAATTACAAACAAAAAAAAATATATCACAAAGAGAGAAATTGCAGTGGACGGAAGAAGCAGTACAAGTTGTTGTTTTTGTTTCCGAAGAATTTACAATGATAGACTTGTTAGTTTCAAAAATTGAAATTGTCGCTCTTTTTCTTCTTTCACTAATTTCTCTGCATTCATTTGGAGGTAGTCGTCGTTTGTTCTGTAACACTAAATAATCTGGGGTTGAGCTTCCTCTACACTAGACTTACACGGTGTTTCCAATTTTTTCCGTTTTCGGGAATCCGAACTTTAGGTGGGTTGACTCGTCATGAATACGGATGTTGTGGGTTGGTTGCTCCAATGTTTTGTTAGTCTCAAATTGTCGGATGGACGCGGTGCTGACACTGAAATCAAGAGTTTTAGTGGTTTCAATATATAAACATGTATATACAAAACTTACGCTTCACGAGTCATAAATTGGTTGAAAACTGCGGTTTGAGCAACTCGGACGAGCTTTGGAGCCGACATGTTTGTATGAATGCGTTAGTAGAATCAGTTGACTGATGAACCTTAGTCCCCGATAGCTGCTTTTATAAGCTATTGTCATGGGAGGCGGGGAAGCTCCGATTATCGGGCAAAGAGGCCGAGGACAAAGTATACGACCATCGTGATGACGAGATAAGAAATAGTGGAAAGAGAATCAGAGATGCCAGAAAGAACCGTTCCCTTGAGGCGCTGCAGGCGGACAAACAGGTACTGTTATTATTCCTTTTTTCCTGTTGATGATGATGCCCTTACTGTTTTTTCATTTGCTGACGCCACACTTTAGGGCCATCGAGAGTGTTTCGTCTGGGAAAGACCCCAAACTACGCAAGCAAAAAAGGAATCAAAGATGAGAATACTGATAAGACATGGATAATTGAAACAAAGGAAAAAGAACAAGTCCATGTTTAAACATTAACCAAAATGAGTCTTGACCAGAGAACGAAAGTCTGAATGGAGTGGTGATGTCATTTGGAGACAGTTCTATTTTTAGAACATTGCTTCAGTTGAACCCTTTCTTTTTGATCGATCCATTCACAACTTTGGACCCTGATGTTGGGTACTATTCCCCAACTGACCCATGTTGTCAACACTTTTTTTCCTGCAAACAAACATGTTATCGGTGCGCGCGCCACAGCGAGAGATCACATAAAAATCATCCACTCGTCACTTCCGAAATAAAGAAAACAGTTCGAGACCTCATGGACAAGTTCAGGGTCTGTCCTAGACAGCTGATGTACATATTTAGTTTTCCGAAAATAGAATCCTCATTAACGTGGTTTACATTAACCCTTCCATAGATAATGTTTTGCAAACACAAGCAAGGGTCTGATTAACCACTAATCAGCAAGAAAAAAATAGAAAAAAAAAACGTTTTTTTTTAACGGAATTTTCCGGTAAATGGGCTTGTATGTTTCTCTGCGTCTCTCACAACCATAATACAAATCTGATCAAATTCCATTGTTTCCCGCTTCATGGATTTGGGTTCTGAATAATTGTTTTGAATTTGTTTCGGATTGAAGATGGCATTCATTGTAAAAAGCGAATTTTTGTAAAAACGTGGTCTTCTTTTAATAAGTTTGTTTTGTATGTTATGCTTATGAATATGAACTTGTTGAAAATTAATTATTGTTGACAATATGAATGTACACAACAACAAAAGTGTTTTCTTTTTGAGTTTTGAATTTTGAATGTCATTGATCATCGCAAATGATCAAAAATGAATGAAACTTTTTATCATTGCAAACAATCACAAACTGAGATGGATTAAAAGTCAAGAAATACATACACACGCATGCACTTCACAAAATTAGTACAATAACTTGAGTGCAAAATCCGCCTTTTCTCTTACACCTTACACGTCTCGAACAAGACACAATTTATCTTGAGCAACACGTCGGTGCCACATTCACACGCGCACACAATGTGACAATTGCCGGACCGCCGCCACCCGGCCTGTGACGGCAAAGATACAAATATAAATGTGAATTCTAGCAGAACCACTTATGTAAATGACAGCGCCGCCTCCTTCTGGATGCATTTGACTTGGCTGCCATTCGCCGCACATTTCAATTTTCTCTGTTCCCTTCTTTTCCTTATTCCATGAACCCCTCATATGACGGATACTACTGCGAGGAGCTTGAGGAGCGGCAGACTGCTTCTAATCGGGAACGCAAGAGAATGTGCAGTATAAACGTGGCGTTTATTGTGGGTTTTTTGAAACGCCATTAACTTATAAAGAAAAACGAATTCTGCTTACAGGAACTTCGAAATTACATTCCAACATTTCCTTACGAAAAACGATTATCAAAAATTGATACATTGAACCTGGCTATAGCATATATCAACATGTTAGAAGACGTTCTGAGAACCTCAGAA
Source organism: Caenorhabditis japonica (assembly GCA_963572235.1). Taxonomy (NCBI): domain Eukaryota; kingdom Metazoa; phylum Nematoda; class Chromadorea; order Rhabditida; family Rhabditidae; genus Caenorhabditis; species Caenorhabditis japonica. Next base: position 5,497,575 of record OY754347.1, on the reverse strand, counting down.
GACTCGGGCAAGTATATTCGAAAATGTGTCCAGATGGCCCGTAATGGACACTTTGGAGCACCTTCTTGGAGCACAAGCGGTAAACACTTGTTGCCTTTTGAGTTTTGAATTGTACCGATTTATTTTCTTATTTTTTAGATTTGCTCGCCCGATTAAACTGGATAAAGTGGCGGCGATTAGGAATCGAGCCCATTTCTTGACAGTTCGTGACTGGATTTTCTGAATAATGCATAATAACAAACAATGGAACATTATTTATATAACGTCATAGTTTCACTTTCAAAAATAAAGGTTCTAAATAATTTGCATTTTTTGTTCCATTTCTCACGTTTTTTCTCACCTTGCTGGCAGGAACTAAATCCTGTGACCTGAAATGCTGTGTTTAAGCTTACGCTCACAACATATTATTAGATTAGAAACAATTTTTTAAATAACAGCATTCTCAACTTCTTAGAAAAAAACATTCGCATGTTTTAATTCATTCGTTCTCCATTCGAAGTGAACAAGTTGTGCAGCGAGTGATGCTGATCTAGTGGTATTTTTTCAAACACAGCTGAAATTACTATTTATTTTTCTTGATTTTTTTTTTCAATTTTTCCGTTCCGATTACTGTATTCTTCGTCCCAAAATTTTCTAAGTTTCTAAATTCATTATAAGAATTTCCTTTGCCACGTACATCTCCAAGTTTTCCATATTGGGCGGATAGTTAAAAAAATAAAGTGGGCGTGGATATAAATTTAAATTTTCGCGCCTATGCTTACTGTACCCGCCAGAAAAACAAAACTATAATAGATGCCTTCAGCGTGTCTTGTCTGAAAACAAACATGTATATCTCTTGTGACAGAATATACATAAACTTTTCGAAAGTTTATTGAAAACTTAGGATACATTTCTTGATAAATTTCATTCAACGAAATAACGCGCAGCTCATAATTTTCCAATTTTGTTCTTTTTTTTTATTTATTTACTTACAATCATGCGGCTTTTGGCGACTAGGACACCTAGTTATTTGTTTGGTTTTTTTGGTTATGATTTATTTCTATGTAGTTACGGCAATAATTTTTTTAAACCTAATGTTTCCCTCGAGTTCTCGTGACCTTTTTGGTGAAGTTGGTATTAAAAAAAATTAAATGTTAATCTAGAAACGCGGGTTCAAGTTTTGTGGAAGTCAAATTGGCTTGTGCGAGCCACAGAAATATGTGCACAGAGACTTATGTATCTTAATTGTTGTATGTAAAAAATAGTTTTAAATTCAAAAAGTTTCTGCTGACAACCGTGAAAAAATTTTCTTGGAGGAAATAGTGATGAACATGACAATAATAGAGCACAATTTTTTAGATATTAGTGTCAAGTACATCACAATTCTTTCAGACAGAATACGGTGTTTACAGTGACTTTTTCGGAATATATCTTAACAATTCCAGGACATTCGAGGTATGTACTTCCGGGGCTTCAAGATTCTCTTTTCTCCGCCAATTTAGTACTTTTCTGACCGCTTCTGCGCTTAAAATATTAGTTTTTTACCATTTTCACAAAGCGATCTACAAAACAGTAGGAACTTTTAATTCATACGACCGAAATTTTTGAAAACACAATTTTAAGTTGTACTTATTTGTACTAGTCGCTAGTTTTTTCTTCCTTCCTTGCCTAAACACTGCTCAAAAAATAATGAAAAGTTGTCTTATTAAACAAGCTTGCGGCTTTTGAAGACTAGGTCACCTATGTTTTTTCCTTAACCTCTGTGGTAAAGTTTTTAACAAGTTTGAACGTTAGTCTAACGATTCAGGTTCAAGGCTTTGGGAAGTGGAATTTGCTTGTGCCCGACACTCAATTATGTACAGAGAGACGTATCTTAATTGCTCTATTTTAAAAAACATTTTTAATTTCAAAAAATTTCTGCTGACAACCGTGAAACAATATCGATTCCCCTTTTGTTTTATTGAAAAGTTTCTGGAATTTTGTTGGAGGAAATATTGATGAACATGAAAATAATAAAGCACAATTTTTTAGATATTGGTGTCAAGTACATCACAATTCTTTCAGACAGAATACGGTGTTCACAGTGACTTTTTTTGGAATATCTCTCTTAACAATTATAGGACATTCGAGGTATGTACTTCCGGGGCTTCCAGATTCTCATTTCTCCGCCAATTTAGTACTTTTCTGACCGCTTCTGCGCTTAAAATATTAGTTTGAACCATTTTCACAAAGCTATCTACAAAACAGTGGGAACTTATAATCCATTCGACCGAAATTTTTGAAAATACAATTTTAAGATGCACTTTTTGGGAAGTGAATTTTTTCTGGGGGCGAGACACACCGACTAATCTAAAATTTTCTATATAAACCAAATTTTTAGTTAAAAAAGAGTCCATCGGCAACTGCGCCAGCCGTGTCAGCCCATTGGAGCATTCGCCGTTTTGTTGGCTGTGATTTCTGTTTTTAAATTCGCCTATTAAAAACTACAGGGTAACGCGTAATTACGCGATGCACTGTTCAAGGCAAACTTGGTGCACTCTTACATCACCGTACCCAGGGAATTTTGCGGAATTTTGCAAATTTTCCTCTAGCTGCCCATTAGCTTCCGTCTAGCTGCCTCTGGCAGATCTTGCCGAAGTCTGTGGGAATTTGCCATTATGTTTGATAATTATTGACCTCGTTGCCCGTTATCTGCCAGGATCTCGGCGAATTTTTGATTGTTAAGCGTCGAATTTGGGACGGATGCCAAATACATTTGGCATTTGCGCTGAATTTCACGATTTAAAGTCATTTTCGATGGCTTGCTCCCTCCTGTTATTACCGCCGAACTCGCACCGTACGCCATATTGGTGCCACTTACGCGACACTGATAGCATATGCCATATTCGATGGCTAAAACTTGAGATTCGTGCGGAGGTGTTTTTCAAAATCTTTAACTTTTCTGCAAGATGAAGCTTTATTGCACATTTCCAACATTATTTAACAAAGAGTCCTGCAAATCAGCCCCGATTCATCGTAAAGTCTGCTTGACTCACAATCAGTGTGGGAAGTTTTTCAAAACAAAGAAAACGTCAAGAGCAAAACCAGTATGGATGCTCTCACGAGTACTCTTGACAAAAAATAAGGCGCACTGTTGCTACATTGCACCCAAACTTGCGTGCTGCCATCGGGTAGAAAAAAGAAAACGTGAAAAAACAATAGCTGATAATTGTTCTTTAGTCTCGAAATAAACGTTTTGGAAATTACACCTGTATCGGATTTTTCGTGTTTTCAATCCACGTCACTAAATTATGTATTGCGAATAATTATGAGCCACTGTGTAGAAGAACATCTATTTTGAAACCATAGTCACTTTAGTAGTAATTTTGAAACTCGGCGATTGCGGACCCGCATTATTGCGATTGGGTTTAAGCAAGATTGAATATTTTTTGTGTGTAACAAAATAATGAGAAAGGAATCACCAAAACGAGCAAAAAAACAACAACTTTGCGTACAAACTGAAAAGTACCAAAAGTGGGCGGAACTAGCTTGCACTAACTTTGAAAAAAGGCCATGTGAAAAATTCTTGCTTTTTTTAAAACATTATTTCTGAAGCTTTCCCAGCCTAATTAAAACACGTTTTCTGAGAAATGTATATAGAAAACTTTTGACATTGATAAATTCCTAAAAACTGTGTTGTCTGCAGTTTTTTCTAGAAAATTAAGGCTCAGTTAGACCTTGATCTGCTGGGAGGGGCCAAAGAAGGCGGGTGAGCAATTACCCAAAGCAAAACTAATATTTTCTTCGGCGCTTTTGTTGCGAACTTTTATCTTTGCATAATTTAATTCAGTAAAGGGTGATTGGAGCACCCACATTTCTTCACAAGTGTTGCACGTAAACTCCCCCTTCTTTCAGCCAACCCAATAACTTCTAGAAATACGAAATACAACTAGATAACTTCCTTGTGCCACGACAAAAGTGTGTAGCGTACACATGCGCAACATAAACCTCTGAAATAAGCATTTTTCGGGTTGGGTGAAAAAATCTTTGTTATACATACATAAATTGCTATTTGATTGAATTGCTCCGATATCCACTTTCACTTCCATTTTTCCGGGAGAGACAACAAATTTTTTTTTTAATGTATTTTTCTCCAAGTTAAGTTTATGGTTAACTCAAAAGTGTCTGCAATATTTTCTTAAAATGTTGTTTGTTGATATTTTTCATAAAATTCAGTTTTTATAGAGACTGTACTGAGAAAATTGATATTGTGTAGAACCAAAATATACATATAAATATTATCAGGAAGAAAAATACTTTTTATAACAAGAAGTGCCGCCTGGTTTGGTTTTTCTTCCTCAATAATCTTTTTCCTTTCCTTTGATTGCAAATCACCTGTCTTCAATTATTCATGGCGTAATCTTTATTAGCCCACCTCTTTCTAAAAAATAGCTACGTGATCAGTGGAGTTGTGTTTTCATTCGTGATAATACGCATTCGCCCATCATTTGATGATTTTCTATTTTCTAGACAGAAAATTTCCAGAAATTCATGATGCCATTGCTGCAGTGGGTTCTATTTTTATTAGGTCTTATTTCTATAATAATTTATACACTGATTGTGATAACACTTCGACGTCACAGATCTAACGCTTTACTCGGCGGATCTTTCTTTCAAATTGTTCAAATGCAGGTAAGAATGATTTTTTGTTTTTTTGGAAAGTAGTCATAGTGAGACAAATGTACAAAAACACATTTTTCCTTTGGAAAAACATAATAAATATATTTGAGACATTTTGGAAATGCTGCTCACAGCTAGCAATTTGCACAAAAACGAGAAAGATCTTGATTCATGAATTTTTATAATTTGTTGAACATTGTGTCTGGTCAGACTAAACGCATAAAAAGTTGGTTATGCTTACATTAGCTCAAGATCAATATGATTAAATAAAAAAGTTGCGGCGAAATCAGATTTCATGTTTCTATATTCATAAAATAAAACAAGAAAGATCAAACAACCATGAATACATATACTATAAAGATATTTCAGTACTACTCGGAAGCCATATTTTTTATCGAGTTCTCCATAACTATGAGGTTCCGAAAATACAGTGATCTTTACACATTTTTTGAGCCGAACACAGAGTTTTATGGAGCTGTTCCCAGAATTGTTTCAGGCATTCATTATTATATAAAAGTAAGAATGCGAAAATCGGGCGTTCAGATTCAACAACTTTGACTTTTTAAAACAGATTGTGGTCTACATTGGATACATAACGTTCGCATTGAACCGATTAACATCTGCTCTCAACATCTCGTCATATAACAGTGTGAATACATCAGTATGGTGTTCTTCTGTATTTTGCAAGTGATTGTGATAGCTTAGAACTTTCCAAAGACTATAATCTATAGATTTTTTATGTTTAATCTTATTTTCCTCGTGTGTTTATTGCATGCCGCTAGAAATGACACATCAGCTTCAACTTATTTCATAACAATTTCAGATTTGGACACCACAGTTGATGAACAAAGTGAGAATAGTAAAATGGACGATTCCATTATTAGGAGTTCTACCTACACATGCTTGGCCTGGGTTCACTTATTGGTTCATTGTGACAACATCTTCAATTCGGCTTACAAACGACAGTGTGTCTACCGCAGTACGTGATGAACTATGAACCTTTAAAACACATATATTTTCAGCTCGTAGCCTACATAGATGGAATTTGCTGTGTAGGAACGTGCATCTTCTGCATGATTTGTTATATTGTTACGTGTTGTTTTATACGAAAAAACTGGAAACGTGTAAAGAAGAGTGATTCTGTATGTGATTAAACATCAAAACTCAGTCAGTTGATCAAAAACTTTGCAGTTGTTCCGAAAGAACTCGGCACAGTCAATGGCGGAGAGAAGTTTGCTCCTATCTGCCATTATATCTTTTGTAGTTCTTTCTCTGAATACTGTAACGCAAGTGGCAACAATAGTTGCTTCTTGGAGTGCTTCAACGACATTGCTTTTTGTTAACGATCTTTCGTAAGTCATGGTTCACTTTTTGTGCAATTTACCGTAAATATTCTAGTATAAGTATGTTACATCTTGACCGAAAGTATGTACTGTATTCTGCGGCACGCGCATAGTTGTTCTTAACTTTTCAAGAAAAAAAATGTTCATTCAATTCTATTAGAGTATTTACGGTAACCACCTCACTGAATGACGCACACCATAAACGAGTTTTCGCAATCTAATAATTTTCTGTTACATTTCTAACAAAATTACATTAAATCGCCTCCTTTGTTTGTTTGTTTATTTGTTTATTCTTTTTCTAGGAAAACTAGCTGTGTTATGTGCACTTCTTCCGATTAAAATAATAAAAGATTAAGGGGTTTTTCAGGTATCCAATGATTGATTTGATGTACTCACACTTTCCATGGGCGTTGTTAGTGACATCAGGAGTTTTGAGGAAGCAAATTATTTATGATACAAAAATTTTTTTACGAACGTAATATTTAATTGTTTTATTGTTGTTATTTTCAAACGAGTTGCAATATGAAAACTTGAAATCTGGCTCAACTTTTGTGCGCGCCATCGATGACAATTTTGTTGTCTTCGTTTTACCGAATTCCTCGTTTTTTAAACTTTTCTGATGTTTAAAAGCTATTGGTACAGCGCGGAAGTCGTTCACCATAATTGTCTGATTAAAAACAAGTATTTTATCAAATGTCTGAAAATAATCTGAAAAAAAATTGCTACTGTTTTTAATTTGATGGGTAATTATCAAAATTATTTAATTAAAATTTTTAAAAATATTATATTTTTGTCACACTTTTAACAGCAAAAAATGTTCCCAGGAATATTGGTTTTGCGCTCTACCAATGACACGAGACTGGTTAGAGAGTTTCGGAGGGAAACAGTTTTTTTCAATTTTAAAGAGAGAAATCAGAAAGTTGGAAAAAAACAAGGCAGCATCATTAGAGCACGAATCAATTAAGGCAGAAAGTTTTGAGGTGAAGGGATAAAATTTGTTAGTTTTAATTTCTTAAATAATATTTACAAGCCAAAAATTCCTGTAGATTCAACGCGTTCAACAATTATCTTAGATTATTAGCAGACATTTGGAATAAATAAACAAAAATCTAATTAGCGGCCGATTACTCATACGTCGCGTGCACAAAAAGTTCCAAGTTTTCATTTTGCAACCCAATGGAAATGACAATAAAAGTGCAGACATATTTTCAAAAAAGACAAAGTTTTGTTTTCAGTACATTCAAACTTGATGATGCATCAGTGAACCATGTTCGTGTCGGCCAGACGATATCCCCCGCAACACAGAAAACAACCAACCGAACTACATAAAGGAAGTTGGCTTTCTTGCATGATATCAGCTTAAATATGGGTTATCTGATAAGACACGGGTGTTCATAGCAATTAATTAATAACCTTCAATTTGTCTATGGAACAATTAGAGTAATTTGGTTTTTATGATGATATGAGCAATATTTTTCCAAGAACATGTCTATACCCCATTCTTACTTTCTAATAAATTAATTATGTTGAAATATATTTTAAAGTATTGCTTGACCTGTAAAAAAAGTCTTTACTTAGTCTCTCAGTTCTTCATTTGAAAGTTTGTTTTATTTAAGTTCAGCGCTAATTAAAATTGTTCTCAATTTTCTCGGCGGTTACAGTATGCCCTGGCGCAAACTGACGGGGCGTGGTTTTACTAGGACGTTTTGAAACTTTTTTTCGTTTTTGCGTAGCATTTTTCGCCCATTGACACCAAAACACACGCGCATTAGGATATATTTTTCGATTTTTTCAATTTTTAAAAAACTTTTTTGGGGGTTTAAGTCCACTAGTATTGTGAAAACAAAAAAGTTGCAACGCGGTGTTTGCGTACTTTTAAAATTCAAACGAAAAGGGGGAAGTCTCTCTTCATTTGCCATGCTATACTCGGCGAATGCATCATCAGCCTCGCTCTACGGCACTTTTCAATTTTCAACAGTGTAGTGCTCCTTTTTTGAAGCGAAAAATCAAATTTTACCTGCAATTCGTCGTGGATACGTCATTTTCCGTTGAAAAGAAGTATAAATACTAGAATTCGAGTTAATCTTGCAAGTGCAACACTGTTATACAGGAATTTTGCAGTAGAGCGAGGTTGATGATGTATTCGCCGAATATATTTCTTTGATTGCCGTTTGAATTGTAAAAGTACGCAAACACTGCGCTGCAATTTTTTGTTTTCCCAGTATGATGAAAATTTTCAAAAGTTTTGAAACGTCCCAGAGCCGTTTTAAATGTTCACCCCACGGCTTACTGTAACCGAAAAACAATTTAGACGGTCATATTCACCTCATATAAAACTAGGAAATGAGACCTAGACTGCTTTTGTATTCAGATTAAATTTTTCATCGTGTTTTAAAAGCTGTGGAGCAAACTAGGCATTTCTGTAGGTTACTGTAGCAATGCAATTTTTAAGTTGTGCAAAATAAGTTCAAGCTGAACTATCCTGTTCATAGTCTGCTATTTTTCTCGGTCCACCAAACCATCCATTAACTAACATTGTCTACTTCAGAATTTTTCTCGTATTAAAAATCATATATCAGTCATCGAATTTTTCTCCATTTTCATTTGTTACTTTGTTATTTTTTAATAAAGCGTTGCTTTCTAATTATACTCTCTCCCGGAACTTGAAAGTGTTACAAAACGATCACTGATTCTTTGAAAAAACAGTGGAACCTTGAACGCAAATGTAGATCTTCGATGTCAGTTTTGGGTTTAGAAAATTGGAGATTATGTGTTTGGTTTTCAAAATTGCCGGAAAATTACATGGAAAAGTTGGCATCTCCAAAGCTTTGCCATTATATTGTTCATTGTCACACTTATCTTAAAAGATGAAAAATAGACAAGATCAAAGTTCTGAGCAACGACATGAATGTCCTTTAGATATGTTTTTAATGCATAATGGAAGAGATCGGAAACAAAAAAAACTCATTCAGCTACTTTTTCGAGATCTTGAACGACGGGAAACGTTGGAGAATCACAAAGAATCTCTATCAATTTCAGCAAATACAGGAACATGAAAGACAACAATTAAATCTGAACACAAAACGGTAAAAAAAATAAATAGAATTAAAATTTGGTCGTAATTTTGGTGTCACTCTGCTATTAATGAGAGCTTAAATTTCAGAAGCTCTTCTCCCAGTTTTTACAGTATTTATAGAAACATTACGTATTCCTGGAATGGTGATACCGCGTCAAATGGTGTACATGGCATTCTCGCAACGGACGGTAGATTTACGCGCACATTTGAATTTTTTAAGTTTTTCATCGCATACAAGCCCGGAAAAAATTTTTAGATTGCATAGAGTTAAAAAATAAATAAATAACCGCACAAGTATATATTGTGTTTTCAATCGACTTGCGACATGAGAACGCGAGACCCCGCCCACTTATTTGTGCCGTTCTGTCTGCGTCTCTTCAAATATCACTATGTTCGCGTGGTCGCGCACAAATAAGTGGGCGGAGTCTCGCGTTCTCATGTCGCAAGTCGATTGAAAACACAATAATAACAACAAAAAGAAGGAATTTATTCGTCGACAAATTTCAAAACGGAAAAATTCAAATTTGCCCGAAAATTCACAAGTCTGCAAACACCGTCCGTAGCGAGAACGCAATGCACACCATTTGAAGCGGTATCACCATGCAAGGAACACGTAATAGAACGCTAGTCTAGTGGAGCGCGCCTGCACACCCCTCCCCGCCCTCGCCCTTCAACACTCAGGCATTTCATTTCTTGAATTATTAGAAAATTTACGGATTTTAAACGAAAGATTCAAGACTATATTGTGGCTTGATAAGATTCATAAAATACCTGAAAAGATCCGTAAAATTTCTGATCAGATTCGCATCGCCTAATATTATCCTTAAAATTTCTGATAATATCCGTAAATTTACTAAAATAATTCGTGAATTTTCTGATAATACCCGTAAATTTACTAAAATAATTCGTGAATTTTCTGATAAGATCCGTAAATTTTCTAAATTTATTCATAATTTTCCTGGCAAGATTTTGTCGAATACCGTGTCAACAATTATTGATTTTTCGAAACAACGTAGCAATGCAGATAAATTACCATACAAATGCGTTTTATTTATCGAAAATTATTATAAAATATATTGTCGGCCCGCCAAAATGGTCAAATGCGCTCCGCTGATCTCAATACTACGTGGATTTCATTTTGGTTTCCAAAATTTTTCATTTTACGTGTAAATTCAACGTGAAATAAAATAATTTGGAAACCAAAATGAAATCCACGTAGTATTGAGTTCCGCGGAGCGCGTTTGACCGACGTGGCGGGCCGATAATAAATAGAATACAAAAATACAAATTATTGGGAACTCTACGCAGGAATTGCACGCGTCGTTTTCGATGTTTCCGCGTATTCCATTTCGTATGCCATTCCATTCCATCCTGTTGTCGCTGTCAGCTTGTCTCCATCTCGCGGTCGCGCTGAAAATAATGCTTATGATTCAGAAATAAAAAAAATTCATTACATCAAATTTTCCAAAGAGACCTCGACGAGAAATCCACACGTCAAAGCGAACCACAGTTTTGACGGAGTTCGCCAAAAAACCTTCGAGTGAAATGAAATTCCGCTCGTGGCACGAAACAACGATTAAGGCCTAAAAATGCAAACATTTTCACAATTAAATGAAGAAGCGCTAACCTCCGACAGTTATCGATAGGCCATTGGTTCAATACACAAATATGATGCACCAGACTTCTGAAAAAATGTTATTGTTTTTAAAACTTCGTCACCTCACAAGCGACGTGAACTTTTGTGAGCCTATTCAGCGAAATTTCAGAAATAAGAAAACGATTACAAACAATTGGGAGAAAACCGGAGAATGCTTCGATAAGCCTGGAACGGGAAAAATGTTAAAAATTTTGAACAGAGTTTTATTCCAATTGTTTGTCATTTTTCCCCTTTTGGATACTTTTTTGACAAGCCCATGAAATTCAGTCCCGCTTCTTTCCTCAAATTTCAACATTGTTGCAAAATTTCCACGGGCAAAATACAGTAAAAGTGAAATCACCTGAAAATTGAGCAAAGAGGCGAAGCCTTAATTTGAAGTTATCGCGGACAGTAAAGTGGCACATTTTTTAAATGAATAATAAAGGAATATTAATTATTTAGTTGATAAAAAATTTAAATTAAAACAAACGAAAAAATAATTTAGGCCAGAATACTGAAAAATGCTTTTTCAAACTCTCGTTTGGCGACACGCGACGCAGCCCAACGCGCTGCGATCGGAGTAAAATAAGATCTGATATGATCCGCAAATTTCCTGATAATATGCGCTTATTGCAAAATCGATACGAATCTTACAAGATCTGTTTAAGATTCCTAAATTTCCTGATATTTTCTAATTTTTCTAATTTTACTCGGGTCTCCTAATATAATTCCCATTTTTTCTGATATTTTTTAATTTTTCTAATAATTAAAGAAATGAAATGCCTGAGCAGATCAAAGCATTCAACGGATCAAAACAAGCAAGGAGTCACACATACTTCCGGGGTTTTGCCGCTGAAATTTCCGGATAAAAGTATAAAAATGACAAACAAATATAAAGTGGTGCAAAAAAAAAAATCAGAAAATGACGTTTTTCATTGCCAAAAAAAGTTTTTCAGATGAATTTATTTTCCCAGTGACTTTCTCATATTATTCGTAACCAAATTCCATAAGCTTTTGTCCGAATTTGTGCAAAAAAAAGGGAAAAAAACCATCAAAAGAAATCCTGCGCCCTTTGAAAGCAACAGTTGATCTTACAGTTATACTGGGTGAATGCATTATCAACCGCGCGCTACGGCAGTTTTTAATTTTCAACAATGTGGGACTCCTTTTTTGAAGCGAAAAATCAAATTTGAACTGCAACTCGTCGTGGCTAAATAGAAGCCACTGGTTACGTAATTTTCCGTTGAAAAGAAGAATATTAAAACTAGAGTTTGAGTTTATCTTGCAAGTGTGTTTTACAGGAATTTTGCAATAGTGCAAGGTTGACGATGTATTCGCCGACTAATATAAACCATTACAATCATATTTTTGGTTTAAATTTGTATTTTATGCCGCGTCCAAAGTTCAAAAAATTCCTGAAATCAGGAGTTTTTTGCAGTCCAAAGTGCCACAAAAAATCCCAGAAAAAACAGGCGGTGACAGTTGAAACCGACGTTACCGTAGTTGATTCGCTGCAAGACCGTCTGTGTTTGAACTTGAATTTTCCCGCAAAAAAAGAAAAAATTGAGCAACTGTGGGAAAATTCAAGTTCAAACATGAAAGGTCTTGCAGCGAAGCAACTACGGTAACACCGGTTTCAACTGTCACCGCCTGTTTTTTCTGGGATTTTTTGTGGAACTTTGGACTGCAAAAAACTCATGATTTCAGGAATTTTTTGAACTTTGGACGCGGCATTATTGATGGACGCAATGTCAGCGGATAGCTATTGCTCTCTCATTATATGACTAGCGAGGAGATGCAGACAGTGAGACAGGGAGGTGAGGCGTTTGTTTTGCGCAGAGACGACAGACATCGTGCAAATTTCTCACTTCCATTCCGGCCAATTTTTCGTTCGTCCCGTCCGGTGCTATTGCGGAATATTTAAAACTGTAACGGTATAGAACTGTTCAATATGAGATGGATCTTCTGTACGAGCCAGAAGAGATAGAGCAGCTCGAAAAGTTATTCCGTTGTATTTTCATTGTGGGTTATTGAGTTTAATTTCAGCTTCATTTCAAACAGTTCTATACCGAACAGTTTCTATACCGTTAACCGTTCCATTTCGTTACAGTTATATTTCGCAATAACAAAATGCCGTTCGTTTGCTGTCCGTCCGCCGATACTATTGTGAAAACAAAAAAATTGCAACGTGGTGTTTGCGTACTTTTGAAATTCAAACGAAAGTGGGAACATTTCTTTTCATTTGCCATGCTATTTCTTTCATTACCGTTTGAATTTCAAAAGTACGCAAACACCGCGTTGCAATTTTTTTGTTTTCACAATAGGCGAAACATTTTCAAATCCAAAGGGCGGCCAAAGTTGTTTTCACCGTTGCACCGGCGAATGCCGCCGAGAATTTTCTATTTTTCTCAAAAGCTTAATGTTATTCATAGAAATGTCACAAAATCACCAGAAAAACAGAACAATTAAAAATTTTTGAACGAAAATATTGAGTTAGAAAATTCAATTGACAATTCCGTTTTTCAGGGTAATTTTTTTGAGAATTTATTTACAGTGCCAAACCAATCGGCGAATTTTCTCTCGGGGGCGTGCCGTATTTTGTATTTTCCTTCCAAAGAGCACAACCCGCCTCGCGTCATAGGTAGAATTAGTGATTTAAATTCAGAAAAAATGGACGCAAGCGATTTGTTCGGAGGACTCAGTGAAAGCAGTGGAAGTTCGGATGAAGAAGAAGAAATTGCCATTTCACCGACAGTTGCTGCTCCAAATGTACTAGCGGATCTTGAATTGAGGTGTGGTGAACTATTGATTTTTTTTGTCCATATTTTCATTTTAATATTATCAGTTTTTAGCGATGATGAGGAAGAAGAAGAACGGCTGGAAGATTCACCAGAGGTCAAATCGGATGTGAAACCACTTTTCACTACGGAAAGCTACGAAGATTTCGATGAAACTTCTCAATCACAACAGTACAGTAATCTACCAGACGAAAAGTCCACAGACGCACCGAGACCTGTAGGTTTTTTACTTAAAATTTGAACTGGTACTTGAAAATTTTGACTTTTTCAGGTAGTTTTTTCGTTATCCGACGATGAAGACACTATGGATATGCCGGATATTGATCAGATGATGCAGAAGCGGAACGCTGTCGCTGTCGCTGCGGCAGCCGCTGCTGCTGCTGCTGCTGAACAGGCGGCGGAGCAAGCCGCTAAAGAATTGGCTGAAGCAGAGGAACGTCTTCGGGTTGGTGCTCAATGATGAAGTTGCATAAATCTTAATTATTTCAGCTTGAAGAAGAAGAACGTGCGTACCAAGAACCAGTACGAAAGCAACCAAAACTCGAAGAATGTAGCAGTTCGACGCCCGGGGTATTTATTTACATAACTGAAAAACAATTATTTGATAAACAAATTTGTTTATTTTCCTGTTTCTACAGCGTGTTCCACCAACTGGGTTAGAATCACCAGACAGCCTTCACGATAATCTTTCACTAGAAAGTTTCGACATGGGCAAACTGAACGAAGCGAAATTGCAAGCTCTTTTAGAACTTCAAAAGGTCGCAAATGAAGGAGAAAGCAGCTCGGGGTAAGCTATTCATAAACAAATTTGATTATGATAGTTTTCATTTAAGACCTGCTCCATCATCGCTTCCAGCACCAACACCGGCGGCTCGACAGAAAAAGTTGGATGAAGAGGAGGAAAATGAGATTTATCGACTTAAAACTCAAGTTTTGCTGTCAAACTTCTCACAAGATCAGCTTGACCGTTATGAATCGTATCGAAGGTGATTTTCAACCCAGGATAATTATATTTCACTTTAAATTCTCAGATCTTCGTTCCAAAAATCCGCAATCAGAAAGCTTATCGGTCAGTACACTGGCGGTCTCAACGTCGGACAAAACGTGGTTATTGCAATTGCTGGTTTGGCCAAAGTGCGTACAGTAGTCGTCAATAAATAAGTATCTGAAAAAAATTGCAGGTTTTCTGCGGTGAAGTCGTTGAAGAAGCGTTGGATATCAGAGATCTAAACTCTGACGAAACCACCCGCCCATTAAAGCCACATCACATTCGTCAGGCGTACAAACGTCTTGGAGAGCAGGGAAAACTTTATCCGCCAATCGGACCAAGACGCACTCATCTTGAATGAAGTTTGAACATAACATTTTTGAAGCACAGTAACATTTTTGAAATTGTTAACTCTATTTTATGCACATGAAATTTTCTTAAGTAACTTTTTTATTATTGTCGGGAGTACCACAGAATCTTTATCTATCTTATGGACCTATTCATAGGAGGAAAAAAAACAAAAAAAAAAATGTTTTTTTGTTGGTTTGTTTTTGTTTTTTTTTTCCTATTCATGGATGTCAAAAATGTGAAACAATGTTAAAAAACGTTCAAAATGTCAAAAAACGAATCCTATGAATAGGTCCATTAACTACAATGCGTGCAATATCTGTAGGACCGGAACTAAATTAGCAATGGAGCGCGATTGCATTGCTTGGCCGGCAAGGCGGGCCGAGAAAAAAAAGTAAAAGTTTATTCCAAAAAACAAAAAAAAAACAATTTTTGATAAATAGCTCAAATATAAAACCAAACAAGTTTTATTCTGATCAGTTATATTCCGAACAGTTTTATTTCGTTACAGTTCAATTTCGCTACAGTTCTATTTCGCTTCAGTTCTATTCCGAGGTATTATTGTTTAAAAAAATTTGTCACCTGACGAGAGGCGCGAATTCAAAAAATAGGCTCCGCCTCCTCGCGCGCGCCAATTTGCAATCGCGGTCGATTTTCTGCCTTGAATTTTTGTCCAATGCCTTTCAATTTCTCCTGGAAACCTTTATAAAAATTGTTATTTTGAAGCGAATTCGGCAACTGTTGATTTAAAGTGAGTTTTTGATTTTCTTAATTGGATATTTGTTAATAAAGTAACGGAAAAAAATCGCGCGCAGAGTTGCAAAAATATTTCGGCCAGGAGGCGGAGCCTATTTTTTGAATTCGCGCCTCTCGCCAGGTGACAAATTTTTTAAAACAATAATAGCACCCTTTTTTGACCGTGCAATATCTATAAGGGGGTGGGAGACCAAATTTTGGTGGGGTTTTCGTTCATTAATGCGACTATTTTCTTTTTTTTTATAAAAAAAAACGATTTATTCTGTGAATCATAGTTCCAACTTTAATCAACTATTGAATTTTTATACTACAGTGGAAATGCGATCAGATCTACAAATTTGAGTATTGGAAAATGTATGAATGTTTTAGCTGTGTGAATTTACCGTAATCTGGTTTGTTTCAAGAGTTAGAAGCCCGTCACAGTGATACTAATCTTAAATTCACCTATTCCTGAAACGATGCATCCCAAGTCATTTGTTTGTCATGGGTCGTGGAAAACTTCTCACCTCCTCTGAGCAAGATCAGCTCAATGTGATGCAAAAACTTAGATCTTCACTTTCTGACATGCCTTCAATTCTAACCGTGACCTGCTGAATAAACTCTACTAACCCGCCGACACCTTCAGTTTTTTAAAAATACAAAAAAAATTTAGACAGTTAGAAGAAAGATACAGGGGAAAACGAAGATACGCAGAAAACAAAATACGACTAGCGTCTTTGGTAGTCAAATTATTTTCTCTTTACTAGACTCGGAAGTTGTGCTCTTTTTGTGCTCTTTCTAGAAGCAAGCAGTGAAAAATCTATTGAAGTGATAAGCGGTCTTGTCATGGAGAGATGGCCGAGCGGTCTAAGGCGCTGGTTTAAGGCACCAGTCCCTTCGGGGGCGTGGGTTCGAATCCCACTCTCTTCAGTTATCTTTTATTATATTTTTTTAATGCTTGTAAACGCAAAACCTTACATCAGTAAAAGAATCGGACATGACTATCTGGAGCGATCTCTGTCAAATATGTGCATGCCAAATCCCACTCCCAGTTGACTGAGCTGATGTTTAGAACTCATCCGTTGGTTTTGCAGGCACGCCTTCACTGTGAAGCAGGTTTTCAATAAGTGGAACACATATTCTTGTCGCTCTTGTTATCTCAAAAGAGATGCCGCCCGCGTCATGGTCTACGGCGGGAAGATTTCACTTGTTTCTGCGCCCCAGGTGTGAAAAGCATTGAAGCTGGAAAAGATTTTGAGTTTACTTTTGTAAAACCTGTGCTTCTGCCCAGTTTGGAAGGCCCATTGGGTTTTCCAGAACTGCTCACAACACTGAATTTGATTGGCAGGGAGGAAAAAGAACCACCTTCTCAAACTGTTTTATCACTGTGGCGGATTTTCCTTCCTACAGCTCTTAATCGAACTTGATAGACTTCTCCTGTGAAATTTTTGGAGAGCACGGTCTGGAGTGTTTTAAATTCTTTGAAAAACTAATTTAATTTCTTTTAGGAAAAAATCCAGTAAAATACATCTTATCTTTTCATCAAAGTGGTTAAAAGCTTGCCGAACATTTCGGAAAACGAAAAGTGGAGCGGGAAAGTGAAGAAAAGCGAATCAAGCAATAGACATATATTTAGATCTAAATTACGATAATTTAAAAATGAGCGAATTCTTGTATTTTCTTTCTGTGATGTAGATTTTTGAAATCCGTTCTGCTCCACACGAGCATGTTTTGTAAAGTCTTTACTGAAGAGGGCGCTGCAAATGCGATCCATTCGCAAAACTTAGGAGACTGGTACGGTCGCGGCTGGTTTTCTTGCGAAAGAAACTCATTCTCAAGCGTCACGTACAGAGTACATACATATATCAGCGTTGTTATCTGCCATTTTTATTTCAAGACTCACATCAGTAATCCAATATTTTCTGGTGCAAAATTTTGAGACGTCTTTATTTGCATAATTTGTCATCATAAAATGAAACGAGCCCGATAGTGATTCAGACAAATTCGATTTTTTTTGAATTTTTTGTGCTCAGACATTCAAAAAAAAAGGGAAATCTTTAAAAATTATCTTACAGCCCATATTTGTTGATTTACAAAATGTTGCATGCGTTTAAAATGTGTTTTCTCGTACTCTCAAATTGACGCACTCCCATGATTCACATTTCATGTCAGTATTTATTTAGAACTTTCTGTGCTACGCCAGTTAGACTGATTGTGAGGAAAATGTTTTTTTGAAAAAATCCAGGAGGTGCCAACTTTTCAGGGAAGCTGTTTCAAAAATTAGTTTTGGGTGGGGGGATTTACGAAAACAACATTAAAATCGCACAGAAAAATTTCTCTGATTTTTTATGACTTTCTTTAACAAACAAAAAATAGAAAACCACGTGAAGTACACAAAATCGGGGCCGTGGCCAAGGAAACCGGCGGCCGCGGCTTCTAGAAAATTTTATTTATCTCAAAAATGTTTGTTTTCGTGTTATTTCGTTTGTTTTTCTCGTCGATTTCCGATGAAACATGCTCTCATTGCTTATTAAATTTTTAGATTGTTTAGGCGAATGTCGAAAAAATCAATATTTATTCGCCTGTTGGTAGATTCTTTGTCTCCTTATTAATAAAATTGGCGGCATTTTCTACTTTTTAAAATTCAAATTTTCCACATCAGAAAAAATCAATGAGTCGATTAGAAACACTTTTCGTTGAATTAAAATATTTTTTTCAAGCTTTTTCAATAAAAACGTTAGTTTCGACGCATGGGAACCTGTAACGTTATAACTTTGACGCGCATGTAGCGGTAATTTTAGAAATTTGAATTACTTTCTGAAAAAATTTATGATTCAACACACCGTGGTGGTATTAGTAAATCCCCACCCAAAAAGTTGGCACCTCCTTTAATAAACTTTTTCGCTTTATTTTTTCGAATGAATTTTTTTTTGATAAATTTCTCAAAAAGACACACGGATGCCTTGCGAATATTCATAAATACGCCCTAAAGCACGCCGCTTTGCAAAAAAGTAAAACGTGTCCGCAAAGTGTCGTCAAATGCAGTGTTTTCGTGTTTGTGACGTTTGCGTATCATACACGCACACACTCCGTCGCTGCTTAGCGTTCACCCAAGCAACCACTAGCTCTACTTTTTAATCGATTTTCAGACCGCTTTTTAAAATCATTATTTTGCTTATTGATTCTTAAGATTATTCGTTTCAGGTATGAGAGCCGCCATCGGTCTGCTGGCAATAATCAGCCATGCAGTTGCCAACCTGTTAATGCCCGGAATTTACACGGAGGTTATTGATGTTACACCAGGAAAAGTTAGTGAATCGTTTTATTTCTTTGCGGTTTATTATTATTTTTGTTTTCTTTCAGTATCAGCTCATCGGAGTGCCGCAAGCTGCTCTCAATGGAACGGTTGTTCAATTGGAATTCACGTGTGATCCGGACGTTGAACTTCAATTTGAAGTTAGTTTTTTTAAAGATTTAATTTAAATAATAAAAGTTGGTGTTTTGAAAATTAATACGTTGAAAGAAAAGATTTCGCAATAATCGATGAAAAGTTTTGATATCAATGTTGACATTTTCAGACAGAGTTTGTCCTCCGCTCGTCCCCATGCGACAAGGAATTCTTCAACACAAAAGAAACAGAGCGACGGCAAAACCTGGTCAGTTTTTAAGCATGTGATGTATTTAAATACAGCAAAAATCGAAAATTTTCAGATCTTCTATTTCGACGAGAGCAACCAAAATCACATACCCGATGCATTCGACTACAATCAAATCGTCTACTACAAGTCGCCTATCCAAACCATCTCGTGCAAAGGATCTCATGGAAGATTTGTGTTTCCCACTGCCAATGCTCCGATGGCTGTCAAAAATGTCACTCCAGTGCACGTGGATCGCGTGAAGAGAGACGTTGGACTCGGATCCTTCCATACCGCTCAAAACATTCCACGGGATGGTATCTATTACATGATCATCAAAGTGGTTGGAAAATCATTTCCCTCAAATCAAAATGACAATACAAACGTGACCATTTCGGTTCAGTGGAAGGCGCCGTACGGATTCCTCTCCGCTATTGACTGGCCACTCCTTCGGTTTTACAAAGTGATGTGTGTTTTCTACTCGGCGCTGGCGCTCATCTGGGTGTACTACTGTATCAAACACTACAGAGATATCCTTCGCGTCCAATACTGGATCGGAGGAGTCATTGTTTTGGGAATGGTCGAGAAAGCGTTCTTCCTTTCCGAGTACGCTACCATGAACGACACGGGATCGAGTATTGATGGAATTTTGGAAGTAGCTGAGATCGTGTCATGTGCCAAGAAGACAATGTCTCGAGTGCTGGTTATCATCGTTTGTGTTGGATATGGAGTGGTGAAGCCGAGACTTGGACAGACTTTGAATCAAGTTGCCGGTGTTGGACTTGTTTATTTTATTTTCTGCTCGATTGAAGGTATTGCGAGAGTTTCAAAGGTGAGCATTTTATTTAAAATAAATTGTTTTTTACCCTATTTAGGTTGTTTTTGGCGTCAAAAAAATCCAGCGAAAATTCAAAGAGTGATCCGATTGGCCTGAAACTTTGGGAAATAATGGCAAAAATACTCCTGAAAAAAATGTTTTTAAATAAAATTTCAGAAAAAAAATTCGATAATTTTAAAAATCGATATCTGGGTCTGCAATTTTCCGGGAACGTCCGGAAGTATTTTTTCTAATATTTTTCAAAGTTTCAAGCCAATCGAATCATTCTCCGAATTTTGCGTGGAGCCGGGCTTTTTCGGAACATTTCGGAACATCCGATTCCGACCATTCGGCAAATTTTCCGTTTTTTTTTCGGAAAGTTTTCTAAGATTTTCCGATAAAAACATTTTCCGGAATAGTCCGACCATTCTTTGATTCCGAAAGTTTTCCGAAAAAAACAACATTTTTATTATAAAAATTTTACGACGCGGGCTAGAGTTTTTAAATGACATTTTTATGGAAGTGGCATTTCGGAACCAAAAAAAAACAACAACAAAACGAAATGCATGTCGCGCGAAATAGCAAAAAATAGCCGAAACCAGTGAAAAATTCAGAGAAAATTTGGAGAATGCTCCGATTGGCCTGAAACTTTTAGAAATTATGGAAAAAATACGCCCGGACTTTCTCAGAAAATTTCAGATCGGAAAACCGAATTTAAAAATTTTCAGAAAAATCGATATTTCGGTCTAAAATTTTCTGGAAATGTCCGAAAGTATTTTTGGCAATACTTCCCAAAGTTTCAGGATAATCGGAGCATTTTCGCTTGTTTTAACTACTTTTGTTATTTTGTGAATCCAAAAAAAGAGAATAGTTATCGAGAAACCAATCGAGAATATTCTTGATTTTCAACAAAAAACCGCACTGATCCCAATTTTTTTTTTCCAGAACTCGGTGGAAGCCACAAGACAAAAACAGTTTGCTGCTCTGCCCCTTGTGCTCACAGAAATGATAATTTTCTACTGGATCTTCACATCTCTCGCCGCCACAATCCGAATGCTCCGTTTGAAGAGAAACGACGTCAAGTTGAACGTTTACCGTCACTTTGCCAACACCCTCGCATTCTCTGTGATCGCCTCCGTCATCTTTATGATCTGGAGCATGACTTACCACATCCTACCCACATGTCGTGTTGACTGGAAAGAGCTGTGGGTAGACACTGCTTTCTGGCATCTTCTCTTCTGTTTTATCCTTGTCGTCATTATGATTCTCTGGCGCCCGTCTCAAAATAATCAGCGTTACGCATTCACTCCACTTCTCGATGATAGCGAGGATGAGAATGATCAAGGTATGTGGTTTGGCTGACAGATGGTTTTGAAAATGACCATTTTTTTGTTTTAGATGAGATTTTCAACGCATTCTCCCCAGCGTACGAAGTTCTTACCGCAAGAACGTCTGGATCTGGTGCCGAGTCTCGAAAACTACGGGAGGCTGAAAAGGAGCAGGAGAGGAAAGATGAAGCTATCAAGGTTAGTTTAATTTGCAAAAATATCGCCTGCATTGTGAGAACGTTGTATTATTATTGTTATTATAAGCATTATATGCCCAAGACCTTTAATACGGATATGACGAAAGAAGTCGAGATTGTAAAGTTCATGAGATTATACAGCATCTTGCGGGGGCGAGCGATGACGTCGAGATGAAGTGTTCTGCTGAGTCGGGAGATCAAATTCTAGCGATAATTTTTTGAAATATCGTTTGGGGGAAATCCCAGAGAATGTTCCGATTTATTTGAAACTTTGGAAAATAATGTTTAAAAAATCTCCCGGACATGCTCAGAAAATTTTGAACCGGATAGATTTTAGATTTTAAATATTATTGATTTTTTTTCTGAAAATTTTCGAATTCGTTATCTTGGTCTGAAATTTTCTGGGAATGTCCGGAAGAATTTTTGCCATTATTTCCCAAAAGTTCAGGCCAATGGGAGCATTCTCCGAAAATTTTTTTGCTATTTTTCGTGATTTTTATGAAAATTATTTTAATCGATATATCGGCCCAAAATTTTCTGAGCAAGAACGTTCAGGAGTATTTTTGACATTTTTTCTAAAATTTTCAGTCATCCTCTTATTAAGATTTAAAAAAGTAGTTATGCATTTCTTCATTGAAAAAAAAAGAAGTATAAAATACATTTTTTTCCATATGAAATTGCCTTTTACAATATCATTCCCCAGATAATAAATTTAAAGTTTTCGGCTTGAAACTTTGATTTAGCAGCTCGAAATGAAGGGTTAATTGCGTTTTATGATTATAGCGTCAAATTAGTCTAGAATTTTAGCCAAATATATTCTTTCTTTAACAAAAAAATACGGAAAATGACCAAAAATAGGCTCTGATACTTTATCCAAGAGGTGGCATAACTGAAAACAATAATAAAGCAATTTTGATTAACCATTTCTATATTTTTTCCATTTCAGGAGGATCTCAAATGGATTGAAGAAAATATCCCAACTACTCTGGCTGATACTCTTATTGGTGGATTGGATGACAATGAAGAATTTGAAGCAAAACAATTGGAAGTTAGCAAGATGTTGTAATTTTCAACCCCGATCCCCGTGACACTTTACCTTACCTAACATGGATGTACAGTTTTGAAGCATTCCTCGATTTCCCCATTTTCAGTCTCAATTATTTTGAAAGTTCTATCCTTACTAGTGCAATACGGTTAGTCCGTTTTTCTGCAATTACTCAACAAAAAAGAATCCACGTGGTGTATAGTTTTATAAGCACGGTCCATTTTTTTTATCCGGACCAATGTTTATGCGAAAATCTTAATTATTGAATCCTTATATTTATACATACATTGATATATCTTGTTTTGTCTGGTTTTTTTTGTGTTTTTATTTTTTTTTCAACTATTTAATAAAGCACGTGATTGCTGGTGATAATATTTATTGGATGGAGTGAAGTTATAAGTATCCAGGTGGAAATTGTTACAAAATTAATAAACTGACTGTTGTATTAAGTTGAGTCAAACTGTTTGCATCACTTTATTTTTTCTCTAGAAACTTCGAGAATCTTCTAGAACATTCCATGGGGGGGGATATCAGATGCAGCATGTAGACTACTTTCACACAAAATCTTGGATCAATGGCAACTTCGATCAACACCCCAGTTCTACTAACGCGAGAGCAAGTCCGATTGCTACTTTTGTATGAGCACCGTTCTGGCTCTTCGGCGAGACAAGCCGCGCATTGAATTAATCTATTGATGTGTCCTGGGACTTTAACTCAAGCAACAGCAGTCCGATGGTTTAAATGTTCAGGAATGGAGGCTAGAATTGAACGATTCTTCACATAGTGGACCTCCCAAGGCTATCGATGGAGACGATTTATAGGCACTGGTGAAGGAAGATCCTCGTCAATCGAATAAGTGTCTTGCAAACAAACTTGAACAATCTCAAAGCACGGTCATTCGTGCTCTCCACGATCTCGGATTCTCCTGGAATATGCCGACTTGGGTACCACATGCTCTGTCGGCCTCACAGCTGCAGGTAAGATCAGATTTTGCAGCATCTCTTTTGTCAAACAGAAGGACGACAGAATGGCTTTCCTATGTGATTACTGGGGATGAGAAGTGGGCACCAGAGTTGCATGGAATTCCGACTCCCGACTTCCGTTTTAGAAAATTTCGCTTCCGTGCAACTAGAAAAAATTTAGATTTTCACACAATGTGAAAAGTACGATTCGAGGGGACGTTCTTGGCGTGAGATGTTAGGTTTGCAGGCCCAAAAAGTTGTTTGTAAAGATACACTGTTTTTGAAGCATTTTCTGGTCTTTAGTCCCGTTTTTTCCAAATTTTTTAATGTTAACTTCCGACTTCCGACTTCCGGCAATTTTTGCACTTCCGAATCCCGCCTTCCGATTTACGTATAAAAGTAGGCGTTGAAACTCTAGAATCCCTGGGTTTCAACCACTGACGTCCATAATGATAGCTGAAATACAGTACCATTCAAAAGGTTGGAAACTTTTGGTTTTTGGAGTATAACTTTTGAATCGAGAGGGTCATGGTTCTGAAAATTTGCATGAATCTGCCCCGTAATGTTTTTGACAAGCTCCAAAAATGGATGTCGTCATTTTTGAAAACTGCAGATTTTTCAAAAAATTTCAGATGCAAAAATTTTCGACCCAAAAATAATTTTTTTTCAGATTTTTCAGGACTCGATATTTATGTTCAAAATGAAGTTTCAAAACTAAAACTATGATTTTAGTTGACTATGGGTTGATCGGACAGTTTTCAGCTGACTTACAGCACTTTGAGTATCAGGGTCCCCATGGGTAAGTCAACTTTCACTTTTATTGAGAATCAACAAAACCGAATAAAATCAAATAAAATTTGCTTTTAAACAGTTTTTATTTAATTTGCCCTTATTTTCTTTGATTTTGGTGATTCTGAATAAAAGTTATAGTTTACCCATGTGGACCTTGATAACTTGACCTTGATAAAGTGCTGTAAGTCAGCTGAAAATTGTCCGCTCGACCCATAGTCAACTAAAATCATACTTTTAGTTTTGAAGCTTCATTTTGAACATAAATATGGAGTCCTGAAAAATCTGAAAAAAAAATAATTTTTGGGTCGAAAATTTTGGCATCAGAAATTTTTTGAAAAATCTGCAGTTTTCAAAAATGACCTAATCCATTTTTGGAGCTTATCAAAAACATTACTTGGCAAATTCATGCTAATTTTCAGAACCATAACCCTCTCCATTCAAAAGTTACGCCCGAAAAACCAAAAGTTTCCAACCTTTTGAACGGTACTGTATGTCAGCTATCATTATAGACGCTAGTGGTTGAAAACCAGGGATTCTGAAGTTTCAACGCCAAAAGGAGTGTTGTTGATTGAAAACATGCGCTGAGAAAATCAGAGTAAGATTGAAACGAGCTGACTTTCTCCATGACAACACCCGACCACATGTCGCGAAGATGACTCGTCAGAAAATTCAAGAGCTATTGTGAAAACAAAAAAATTGCGACGCGGTGTTTGCGTACTTTTAAAATTCAAACGAAAATGGGAATAAATCTCTTCATTTCCCATGCTATTTCTCTCATTGCCGTTTGAATTTCAAAAGTACGCAAACACCGCGTTGCGATTTTTTTGTTTTCCCAATAGGCTGGACAATTATACTTCATCCACCGTACTCTCCGGATATGGGCCCTACTGATTATCACTTATTCAGATCTCTGAGCTACTTCCTGGATAGACGGGAATTCCAGAATGAAGAGGATCGGAAAACTAGCTTCTTGATAATAAGTCTCCGAGCTTCTATCGAAAAAAATCGAACAGTTGCCTATCAGTTGGCAGTCCATTTTTTCGAAAGTGATGCAAACAGTATAACTCAATTTAATAATAGCCCCAACTTTGTGGGGATGTTACCGAGTAGTACTATTATCGAGCCCTGAAAGTTCTACCCGGAGCCCAATGGGATCCTAGGCCATAGAGACCTAGGCCAAGGCGGCGTTTCTCCACGAGAGTTCAAAGGCGCAAGCCAAATCACCCTTATTTTCTTTTTCGGAATCTTCCGCCTTGGCCTAGGTTCCTCATGCGCTCCCGGTAAATATTTAGAACACAAAGGATCGATAATAAAATTAATTGAATATTGGTTTTTGAGCTTTTTTGGATCCTGCTAAATGACGGTAGTATCTATAATTAAAACTGAGAATTTTCAAAAGTATTCCCGTATTTTATAAAACATTTCCATAAGATCTCATTATTTTTTTATTTCCGCTATACAATTGAATCCTGATGATACCCGTTCCTCTGCTCAATTTCACTCTATTTGATTATTGACAGCTGCTTCCTTGTTTTTGGAAAAAATAAATTCTATACGTACCAATACAGAAAATTCCCTTTTTCCCCATACTCGTCCCGCTGTAATGTCTCATTCAGACAACATTCAAAGAACATGATCTTGTTTACTCTTTGAAGCGAAAAAGGAGAGGATGGTGGTGCTGTTTATTTGTGACAATCATGAATCGGTGAAAGGAAATGAATTGAAATGCATTTTTGATACAGACAAGAATAGCAAACGTTGATAACAGTACAGTACACACAGCAGTCATCTGAAATGCATGATGATGATGTTTGTGTTTTTTGCATCAACTGGGGAATGGTGTCTTGAAATTTGGATTAAAAAAAAACACTTTTTTTCCAGTTATTTTGATTGTTTCCTTTTTGAAATTTGCTTGAGCGGATCTGACTTCCTCGGCCGCGGCCGCGACCATCGGGGATTCATTTCCATTTATGTGCATGTCATTCAGCTCGCAGGTTCTATACATTTGAGATTTAATTTTCTTCCGACTACTTTTGCTGCTCTGTTCATAGGAAGTCAAATGCAAAAATTCTGCTGAAGAAGAAAAAGCAGAAGAAGAAGCCTCACGGATGAGTGTGAGAGAAAGGCGAAAAATAGCGTGAAACAGCCGTCGGCATCATCATGCAATCGTAAGTGGGTGGAGACCGGACCGGATGGCGTACACACAGACGCAGAGAAGCGACCTGAGAGGAGAAACGCACTGAGAAAAGGTCTCGAGACGCAGACTCGCGGACAGACGGGTACGCCAGAGGCACACAGACAGCTAGCAGGCACTCAGCTGATCATACCGAACTGCCGTCGCTCTGCCTGTCATGGAAGAAGGTGGTTGCAGCACGTTGGTCCGGAGACTGGAGCAAAAGTATCTGGATGATACGGATGACTCGATTGTCAAAGAGATACTATTTACTGGATTTGTGAGTTTTTGTATGAATTTATGAATTTATGAAAGGGGTCTTTAAATTTTGAACGTTGATTTTTTGTATTTTTTTAGACGGGATGCTCTCCGTGCAAAATGGCCAGCCAGCGAGCTCTGGAACTTTTAGTGCTTAACAACATGAACATTGGTACTGTTGGCGATTCAGAGAAGTTGGCCACTTTGGCGTCGCATGTCTCAGAGGTACATAGAAAACTTGTTTTCTTCCTAATTCTTCTTCCTAGTGAAAATCAAAATCAGTATTTTTGTTGTGTTTTCTTTTCTCTTTCTTTTCTTTTTTCTTTTCTCCCGTTTCTTTTCCTGAGAAAACCAGAGGTCGTTCTTCTTTGACAAGACACGTCACATGTGTTTTGCCGTGAATCCTGAAAAGATAAATGGTTTAGACAACAGAGAAGCATAAGAATGAGGAAGATAAGAAATCAGCGATCACTTTTATTGCTTACTATTAGTGCAATATATCTTTTTGCTCTAGGCGGATCTCGGATGGAATCAAATCTCAAAGTGGTCCGATGTGGCGTGTATTCTGGAAAACTTGCCGCATCTTCGCGTCTTGAACATTGGACACAACCCGCTAAATCCCGTGGTACTCATTTTTCTTGTCTTTTTTTCGCACTTTTTGATTCCAAGTCAAGTGACGTTCATGTCATGTGACTTATGATAGGAAATAAAGAAAGAAATAAATAAATAAATAAGAAGAGATGTGATGGTATGGTATGGTACGGGGTACAATGCGACGCAGTATTTGCACAATACTTTGATTTATTTCCAGATCGATCACAAGCTGCCAGTCTCCACGCTGCACACCATTATACTAAATGGCACCCATCTTTCATTCAAAACTCTCCAATCTTTCCTATCGGTTTTACCAAAAGTCACGGAACTTCACATGTCGGATAATCAATTCAATGATGACGATGACCTCAATGAACCCATTAGCACCTCTGTCAGAACAATACATCTGAACAGGTAATTTATTGATTTTTTTTGAAGGGTTTTTTGTTGAATAGTGCGATTTCTAGTAAGGGAAATACAAAAAAAAGAACGAAAGAGCGAGAGATGGAGAGACAGTCCTTTGTGTTTCTTTCTATGATGAATGTGAGCGCGCGCAATGTAAATTTTCACTCGTCGCACCAAACACTATTTGTGTTCCATTTTTTTTCGACGGGGAAGAAAGAAAGAAAGACCGGATTCGAATATTTTGTTGGTGATACTTTTTTCTTCGGTGGAAACTTTGTGGCAAAAATTATTTCAATTCAATTATAAAGGTTCTGCTTCACTTGGCTCGTGTGCATTCATCATTCTCGATTTTCACTTTTCCGTGCTTGTATCAAATTCACTTTTCATTGCGGAGGGGAAGTGTGCTTGGTGTCATTGCTCAGCTATTTTGTAGTAAAGTGAAAGCAACAATAGTAATAACGAGTTCACCCATAAATACACCGGAACTATGTACATAGTCATGTCAAAATTCATAGCGTGAACGATGCGAAACGGAAGTGAAATGAAATGAAATGAAATAAAATTAAATTAAGTATGCAGCAGTAAACGTTAAACATAAAAGTAGTTACAAGTCGGCGGGCTAATTTGAATCTCAGGCGGTCATGCGGGCGGAGGTGATGTGAAAAGAAAAGAAAATAATTCAAAATGTGACCGGTCAAAAGACATTTTTTGTTTGTTTCCAGGTGCGGTTTCCAGAAATGGTCGTCGGTGATGAATGTGGTGCGACGATTCCCAAACGTCAACTCGGTGTTTATTTGCGAAAATCCTTTGGAAGATGTTACACACTGCAAACATTTTGATTCCCTCTCATCCTGGAGCTCCCTGAATATGGCAAAAACTGCGATTAACTCATGGGATAGTCTAGATGACTTGGGAAAAATGAAGTCGATAGTGGATCTCCGCATCCCAAACATTCCTCTACTCAACAATCTTTCGGATGAAGAGCGTCTACATCTTATCATTGGTCGCATTCATCACTTGCGAGTCCTCAATGGCTCGAAAATATCAGAAGAGCAGAGAGAGCAGTCTGAACGGTTCTTTATTCGTTATTATCAGGTTTGTGCTACATATTGCTATCAGCTGACTGTCATTTAATATGTTTTCGATACTGTATAGGAACAAAAGGAGAAACCAGCGCAGTACAAGTCGTTGATTGAAAAGCACGGGAACCTTGAGAAACTGGTGAACATCGATCTAACACCGAAAAAGGAAGCTGTTGTAAAAATACTTTGTGAAGAGAAGGAAGTGAACACGGAGATGACAATCTCACTGGAACCCACTATTCTGGAATTTATGAAGTGAGGCCTTTGTTGTGTTGTTCTTTTCATTTTCTGCACTCCACTCTGGTCATACATACTTTCATATGTGCATACATACATGTATGTTCTTTCAGTAGTAGTCTTCTCGAAACAAACTTTCATCTTTGATTTAATTAGGTGAAGTGGCAAAAAGTAACGTAAGAGCAAAGAAGTGAGGGGGAGAATAAAAAGAAGCATACATACATACATACATAAATGTATCTTCTTCGTTATTACAGATACTTGGAGCCGAAAGTGGCCGTGAAGTACACGCGCATCAAACTTTTCCTATTTCGCGGAGACGGCAGAAACGAGGACTTTGCAAGTAGTACATACAACATGCCGTTGCACTATTTTAAAGTCGAAGATGGAGATGTTTTTATGATCCAGGTACCGAAACAAAGACTTTTATGTTTCTTTCATGTTTCAATTTCCGTAATGGACACCATAATTGAAGCATTATTATGTTAGGAGGATTATATAAAATAGATGATCGCGGAAAGGCAGTAATAAGAGACCCAAATGTTTGACCTGCAAACCAAACACGTACAAGGGCTTATTGTCTTCCCGTCGTCCTTTTTCGGGGGGAGAGAACATATTAAGCGGAACCGAACACTTGGCCCAATTAAGTAACGTTTGCCACTGTTTGGGTCACCTGTTCGTTTTGCCCGGTCAATCCTTTGTCTACTTGCACCGTACGCGAACCATCTGGAAAGCACCTTTCCCACCGAGAAAAGTCATTACGAGAACATGAAACCTGTTTCGGTTTGTGGTGTCCGACAGACCGTCTGGACTGGTATCATTTCAGATCATGATGAGAAAAATTGAAAAATGAGAGAAAGCGAATTAATTGCAATGCGCGAATTATTGGACAAACCCGTTTCTTGCATAAGACAAAAAATAGCCAGTTGATGTCATGTTTGTAATTTTAGACAGGGAATTAACATGTTCAAGAATTTGTAATCATTTGTACTGATAACATTTTCAAATTACAGGAAAAAATTGTGGTTCCAAAAAGAAGACGCCCTCCCAGTTCTACCTCGAGTTCATCGTCTTAATTGACTGGAGAATTCGGATTGGAAAAATTGTATAAATATGTACATAAATATTATACAAATCATTTTAAGTTTTAGTTCTCTTGCCCATCCCGTCTCTCGCTTTTTTTCTGTTTTCGTTGACTCTTACTTAGTCAGATTCATATATTTACATACATAGCCAATATTTGGCTGAATCATATCTTGAACGTGAAACTTCTGCCCTGAAATTTCCAGGTTTGTTGTTTATGTTTACATCAGGTGAATTTTTTTGACATAGAACTACCCAAACATTAGATTTGTACAAAATTGAATTTGATTGCAACACTTTACGACCATTGCCACTATTGCATTTATTGATTTTTTTTGTTTCTTTTTTTTGTATCCGGTCTTTTTCGGTTTCATTCACGCAATAAACTATGTACAGTAATCTAATTTTGGTTCTTTTGACAACTTATTTTCGTTCAGAAGGCGAGATTTTGATACCCAGCCTCCTCAGGTTGAGCAGGTTTTACAACTTTTACGCGGTAGCATATATATACAGTCGGGGAATGCATCATCATCCGCGCTCTACGGCACTTTTCGATTTGTAAACGTGTGGCGCGCATTTTAGGCAGGAAGATTAGAATTTGAACGGTCATTCATGGCGATTTTGTCATTTTTCTTTTAATATTTGATTACTTGTTGATAGTAATAAAAATTAAAGCATAAAAATAACACATTTCCCAAAAATAACTTTGCGACATAACAAAAAACCAGGTTAAAAAATGAATTTTGAATTCGCGCTAATCTTGCAAGTACGGCACGGTATTTTTTCTACAAGAAAACTAAAACGATAATAGTGATTATACCTAAAAATTCACAAACCACATAAAACATTTCTTCTTGAAACAACTTAAATAAATCAGGAAATTCGGAAACTTGATTTAATTTTATTGGATATAAAAACAATTTACAGAAAAAAGCAGATAAAAAGCTTTGCAAAGGAATTAAGTTAAACAAATTCTAGAGGGAAAAAAGCCGACAGAGAAAAATTTAAGCAAACACTAGAATAGAAATTAAATTACTTCTTTGGAGGTCTTCCAGAAGACGGCGGCCGTTTTGTTGGCGTTGAAGATTCCTTCTTTGTCAGAGTGGATTTTGCGGGCCCCGCTGATTTTGCTCCGTCTTTGTTCGTAAGATTATCTACTTTTGAATTGGTTCTTTCTCTATCCCAGAATTGACGCAAGTTTCTTCTCAATATCTTTCCACACACACTTCGTGGAATTTCGGAAATAAAGAACACTCCTCCACGCAGTTCTTTGAACGTTGCAATCTTTCCTGAAATGTAACAACAAAAAAAATAATTACCTAAGAGCTGCATTATTGTTTGAACAACCTGAAACATAATGCCGGACTTCTGCAGACGCCAGAAGCGGGTGAGCCGAATTTTTGACGACGAACGCTGCGGGAACTTCTCCAGTCACGTGATCTTGCCTTCCGACTACCGCACAATCGTCAATTCCAGCGTGAGCACGAAGTACTAATTCGACTTCGGATGGGCAGATCTTAAACAGGAAATTAAAATTTAAAATGTGAGAATGAGAATGAGAATGGCACAAACCAATGTTCCTTTGCACTTTATTATATCTTTGATTCTATCGAGAACGTATATTCTTCCAATTTCATCGTAAAAGCCAGCATCTCCTGGAAATTGCGGGGTTTAAAAAAAAAATTTTTTTACAGGTTCAACAGCTTTCTAATTTTTCTAAACAGTTATTGGACCGGACTTTATTTTTTTTTTTGAGTTTTAGTCCTACCCTACAGTTCAACAAAAATTCAAAAAAAAAAAAACGTTTTCAAATGTTTTTCGACCAGTAGTTATCGCACACGTACACGTACCTGTTTTAACAAATCCAGAAGAGTCCAACAGCTCGGATGTTGCTTTTGCATTTTTGTAATAACTTGGCGAAACTTGAGGTCCCAGCACAATAATCTGTCCGGGTTGGCGAGGTGGACAAAGTTGTTTTGTTTCCCAGTTTACAATCTTAAAAAAATTCAATTTAAAACACCCATTAATCTGTTTCTTGTTTACTTTAAACAACATTCCTGGAAGTGGATTTCCAACTGACTCAATTTTATCCTCCATGTATGGTGACATTGTGCAGATTCCTCCGAGTTCGGTCATTCCGAAGGCTGAAATTTATAAAATTTTGATATAAATTGTACATTTGCGGGTAAACAATAAACATACATTGACGAAGATCTTTGATATTCATTCGCGTTTTCATGGTATTCGCCAAATTTGAGTCAACTGGAGCTCCAGAGCATAAAACACTTCTCAGATTTGGAAATCGGTATTCATCAACAATTGCGTCAGTCGCCATCCAGTGAACGATAGCGGGAGTAATGTGCATCACGTTTATCTGGAAGAACAATTGTATTTCTGTATTAAAATTTTAATAAATTGTTTAGTTTTTCCAATTCTCACCTGATTATTGACAATAGTGTCCAGGAAAAGACGATTTGATTGTTTTGATAAAAGATATAAAGTAGCTCCATTGATAAGAGCGTAGTAGGCGGACACAATTCCATAAATGTGTGCAATTGAAAGAGGCAGGAAAAACCGTTCCTTTGCTTGAACTGGGCCGTATAACGGCAAACTAATCTGTTGAATATTGATTATGAGAGATCGATGTGTGAGTTCTGCTGCCTGAAAGAAAAAAAAATACAAAAAATCAAATAAGTTTCAATCAATATGTATGAATTATGGAATATGTACTTTAGATAGTCCTGTGGTACCACTTGTGAACAAAATGAGAAAAGGATTTTGTTCGGTAAGTGATTGATTTTGAGCTTGAGATTCTTCACTTTCGTGCGTCACACTTTCGACGGCACCATTGCATTCCTAAAGAATTGCTGGTTAGTTGAAGTGTTTACTTTCAAATTGAACAACCTTTGACTGTGCTGACATTTCTGAAACTGGCGATGTCAAATCAGTAACGTCTTCGGCAAGTATGGCGCCAACGTTTCTGTAATTAAAAGTGTTTTTAGTTTAAACGTTAAAAAAATCAAAAATTAAAAAAAAAAATAAAAACTGACATTTTAGCTAACGACATTTCTTTCACCAATTGGGGTCTGAAAATTTGAATTTTTTCAACAACAAAAAAATAAATGCTCACTTTTGTTTCACATCGATCGATCTGTAAAATATCAACATTGAAAGGATGAATGAAAAAAAAAGAAAGTAAAAACCTTTTTCGTGCACTGTCCACATTAATTTTCTCAGCAGTCAGTACATCTTCAATCTGTCGAACTTGTTTGATACGACCGCCTCCTCTCATTTGAGCCTTCCGTCTGACATCATCAGCCTTTTGCATAAATTGGTGCTCCACAATGAGATGCGTAGTTTCTGACAAGTCCACCAGCGTCCAAATTTCATCTGGAAGTTTAATGTACATGGAAAGTTTTGAAGTAAAGGTAAGTAATTCACCGATCGTGCTCCATCCGTTGACTGCAACCGCAGAACAGCCAATTATTGAGCATGCAAGATGCACAAAAATGGCTTGTCCGGTAGTGCCAGTAATAACCGCTACTCTACTGTTTGATGTCACCTAAAAAATTATCGAAAGCTCTAAAATTTGGCATGTGTTTTAAAAAATATAAATACATACCTGAAGCTCTTTCAATCGAGTCGCGCACATTTCGCACCAGTTGCGAATCTCCGAATACCTCCATTGCTTTCCAGTATCTACGTCAACCTTCAAATAATAATACGGATACATAAATTTACTGTACATATATTTATTTAATTACATATTTAATTCAAAACTCACAATTGCCAAATTACTGCCATGAGCTGCAATTTTGGAGAAAAAATAGTCGTGAAACGTCTGGGCAGTCGTTTTATCCCAACTTATTTGAAACGGATTCTGAATCTCCATGCTTGTTTGGAGAAAAAAGGCTTGTTGGCGACGACGTGCGACGCAAATGAATGAATGCAACAAGTGCAGTCCGTCGAGATCTCTAGTTTCACATCACAAATGCATACCAGTACATACATCGGCGACCAACCCATCGGATGACAAACACTTTCCTTGTTTTACCATGCAATCTTGATTCACTTGGTCAATGCTCTTCTTTTCCTCTTTTTTTTTTCTTCGCCTTCTATGTCAAGTAAAACACGAGAACTACTGGAGCGACTCGCTCAAATTGTAATTGTGGCCAAGTGCAAGTGCGCTTTACAAAGGTACATACTTACATAAATTGCAACGAGTAACGATTTCCAAAACAATAAAAGTTTACAGGTCAAAATCAATGACTCATGTAAGCTGCCTATACATCGACACGTGGATAGTGGAAGAACTCATTGAATCAGTTGAACTAGTTCGAATGTTGGTTGGAAATATTAAATCAAACATTTTGAATTTTAGAGTTTTAGAGAAAACGAATCGTCAAACGCTTCTGTAATGTACCCGGAAAGCTTGGACAGTTTGAAATGAAGATGTTTTATTAGTGAACGTTAGCTTTGCTCAACAACCAACCCGCCTGTACATTATCATGTAAATTTGTGTTTTGATAAAGAAATGAATGACTACTACTTAACTATACATCTGATTCTTTTTGTATAAGATATGGGATACAAATTGCCTGATTTCTGGTTGGAATCATTATCCGTTTAATAGCGTTGCCGTTGAGTCGTACATAACCCTTTTCTCCTAGCACCGGGCGGTCGTAACTCTTGTTCTGCACAATCCACCCGTCGTTTTCAGTGATGTCATCGGGTAGAATCTAAAAGCAAACACCGTTAACAGAAACAGAAAAGCAAACCGCAAGTGATGTTTCACCTTGATATTGGCTTCTTTTACAACTTTTGCCAGATTTCCGGTTAACGGCTCGTACAAAACATTCTTGTGTTGGTAATTAAATTGTAACAAATAGCTCATCCCGAGTTCTCGTGCTTCCTTTGAACTCAAAACTGCTCCACGCACTAAACCCACAATTTTAATTTTGGGTGAATCTTTATGATTTCTACCTTGAACAAGTTTTCCTCCTGCGGTTTTTATCACTTCGATTCCGGTGTGCTTCAACAAATGCTCGCCGGCTTGCAATCCTCTAAACAAACGGGCCTCTAAATAATCAGCATTTTTGGCATCAGAACTCACGTCATGACAGCTCCCTTTGCATCTTCCATCTTGCCACCCAAATAGTGAATTTTTTGTATGTACTCTGTACCAGCCAGATCGATACACATTGTAGCCCTGAAACAATTTGATTTGTAACTTTTAAAGAAGGCATACACTTGTATTACAAAGATAATCCAAAAATGATATAGGCCATAGTGAAGAAAACATAAACTTGTTCATTAGGAACAATATCTCCAAATCCTACAGTCGCCATTGTGATAAAACAAAAATAGAAGGCTTCAAAATATTCAAGATGCTCCCATGACTGAAAATTTATTAAACATTATTTTTTTCTAATATTTTAAAAAGTCAAACCTGAAACAAGAATCCTCCAATCGCTGTGTACGCCAGTAGCACAAGTAGCACCATAAAAACCGGAATTCTCAGCTCGGCTTTGTCAGATTCTTCAGATTCCGACTCAATTTCGTGCAGATTCATTGATCCGGCTTTTGATGATCCTATGACTGAATTTGTTCGTGATTGAGAATGTGATTTATACTGACTTGCAATTTTTCGAGATTGTCGACGAAGCTGAAATTTATTTTTTTAAAAACCTATTTTTCAAATTGTCTCAAGTTTCTTAGTTTTTGTTGATTAGTGATTGTTGTGTTGTGTGTTTTTCTAGTTTTCAATGTGTTTTTTCTTTCTGTTATGGTATTCTAGTGAGTGTCCTCATTTCACACGCATTGCCGTTTCAATATGCAATGAAAGTGAGAAACTTAGGCAAAAAATAATTTCCAAAAATGGAAAAGTTAGAAATGCATAAGAACGACAGGCTGATGATCTATCTCCAGCTGTCAACATGGAAAACGTTAGTTTGCGTATGCTGAAAATGGATGCGGAAGAAGAAGAAAAAGAAACAAAATAGAACCAAAAAGAAACAAATAAATATGTATGTACATTTGTTGTGTGAGAGGGATCTTACCAAGTGCGCAACGCTAGTTCGGCGTCTTGCCATCAACTGAAAAATACCGTTCCACTGATTTTTATTTTCATTTTTTTAGATGGTAATTGCAAAATTTGTGGTTAATAAATTTTAATATTGACATTAAGTTTTCAAGGTTTTCAAAAACTCACCTTTCGTTTGAAAGCTTGGTAAAATTTATAAAGGTAGCATAAAAATTCCGACAGAAATTTTCCAATATCCGCGATCGTCACAAGCAGTAAAGGGATTCCGAAAAGTGCGAAAACAATACATGCAACTCTTCCAGCTACCGTAATAGGCACCAGGTTTCCATATCCTGAAATTTTTGAACTTAAAAAATAATAATACAAATAAAACATCAGGCCCGCGGAGGGACTCGAACCCCCATCACCGGTTCCGGAGTCCGATGCCTTTTCCATTAGGCCACGCGGGCGCACAAATAACAGTTTTTGTTTTGATGGAAAAATGTGAAAGCCCTTACTTTTAGTATAAGAGATATTATGAAATTCTTGTTCTTTTTGCGATCTGACAGACATACATATGTATTTCACAATGCGTCAGCTTGTTGTGTGTTTCAAAGTCTCACTTTCCTCGATTTTTTTTTGACATGACGTCATTTTTTTTTCTTAATTCGCACTCGAACTCGCCTATAGTGGTGATTACGGTGGCGGCAAAAAACATGGAATTTGGAAAAGTCCATAAAACTTCGTCCTCTTTTGTTTCGTTCAAAAGATGCTTTGAAGTGATGAACTGATTTCGATAGGCGGAAAACATATTTTTCACCAATTGCTCAAAATATTCCTGATTAATCGCATTAAAGGCTTCTCTTGAAATTCGATTATCCACATCCTAAATTTAACAATCAGAGATTAAAAATTTCCAATAGATGTTTTTTTACCTGTGTAATATTCCAAATATGATCTTGAAATTCATCTCGTAATCCAAGTATAGTTGTGATTTCATAATTTCTTGTCTACATAAAAATTAATTAAATATTTTTGTTTTCCCTTAATTACGAAAAAAAACATGCCTCAAGTTCCTTGGGAGCTTCCAAGTATCGAAATAGAAATGCACCAGCAATTAAGTAAAGAAATAACAAAATAACGAGACCAACATGTGGTAATATTCGTTTTGCATACTAAATAAAAATTAAATATTAATTATTTAATTAACCGATTTTTCTACAGTATATTTCTTACCGCGACAAACTTTTTCTCTTTCACTTCATTTTCTGTTTCATCGTCTGATATGGGTGGGCCTTCCCTTGTCAAATCCATTTCCATCGGAATCTCATTGAGCGAAGAAACGGAACTCTCCGCGGAGCCCTGAAATAAATCGAAAACTGGTCATTATCCATTTTCAGCTAGCCACCATTACCATGTCAAAGGCGTCCGATGCATTATGTGTGTACATTTGTGAGCACTGCCGGAATTTAAAAACTGGAAAAGATCAATGCGTCGGCATTCTTTTCTCTCAACACCAGCCAGTCCGTGGAGCAATAATGAACAACTGGTGGGTCCGGAGAAAATCACTACATAGCTATTTGGATGCGAAATGGGCCTGCGTGTTACACATCCGATGCAATGACGGAACATGACGTTTTTTGACACATCTCAGTTTTAAAAGTTGATCCAACCGAGGAAAACAATAAAATGAGATAGATGCGAAAAAACGTGAAAAACACGAAATGAAGGGTAACAAAAAATAACGACTGGTGGTTTAACCTGGAATATGACGAATGCAGGGGCGGGTGATTTTTTTTATGTTAACCACAAAAATGATAATTTTATATTCAGTACATCATATGCAGGCGGTTCTTCATTTTCTTCTTTGTTTTCTGCGGTGAGAGTGTTTCCAAGTCTGAGACAGATAAGACAAAGAGTGCCAATTGCAGTTTCGAGTTTTAACGGAAGACTTGCGGTTTTCTGCTTTCGCCAACTGATTATCAATTCTGTTTCATTCTGAATATTAGCCAGAGGATAGTTCAACGGGCCGACTCATGCATAACTTTTTATCAGTGAGTGCCATTTTTTTTCGAAAATAAGAAAGGGAACAGTTATTGATTTCTGAAATTTTTATCAGCTAGTGCCATTATTTTTTAATAAGGAACGGAAAAATTATTGATTTTTATTACAAAGCCAGCCATATGGAAGAAAGTCAGTTAAGGTTTAGTGCAACGTTAAGTTTCCGTGTGTCATCCGTCAATCGGCTCCTAGGGGATAAAATCCGAATTTAATTCTTCCAGTGGTTACAATTAGTTTCGTTCATAGTAGTTGCTAAATATAGTTTTTCCAAATTGCATGGAAAAATATTGAGAGAAGCAACGATACATGTGTTTGTTGTTGTTATCAGACACGGTCCGTAAACCGCAAACCTTCTGTCCTGCCTTCATTTTTATCTCGCATTAGTAATTTTGGTGAATGGAAACGAAATGACACACATTTTTGCCGAAAGGTCTAGATTTCCCAACTCATCAGATGATAAAGTTCACGTCATTGTGTGACCAACTTGCTTATATTTCAAAGATAAAATAAACGTTAATGGGGTTATTCTCGAAACCAGCAAAAAAAGCAAACAATAGAAAAAACCAGCAAAAAATTCAGCGAAAATTCGGAGAATGCTTCGATTCATCTGAAATTTTGAGAAATCATTTAGAAGATGCTTCCGGTCATTCTCAGAAAATTTCAGCCCAAAATATCGATTTTGAAAATTTTCAGAAATAAAAATCTATAATTTTTAAAATCAATATTTCGGTCTGAAATTTTCAGGGAATGTCCGAGAGTGTTTTTTAAATGATCTCTCAAAGTTTCAGACCGATCGGAGCATTCTTCGAATTTTCGCTGAATTTTTTGCTGGTTTTTTCTATTTTATGCTTTTTTTGCTGGTTTCGAGAATAACCCCATAAATGTTTTCAATTATTAAGAGCTGTTAAATGCTACCAAACCATTCGGGAAGTGACATCGAAGATTCACCAATTCAACAACCTTCTGGAAGTTCTGTGCCACTGTATTCACTGTTTCAAGAAATGTCAGCAATGTCAGATGCGGTTAACAATGTAAGAGATTCCCCTTTGTGGTTCATATGAGTTTGAAATACAAAGCTTTCAACAGAAAAAAAAATGTATTTATACTTGAAGTAAATTTTGACTCGAAATACCAAACTGTTGAATTTTTTGAGTAAACATTTCATCCGTTTTGTTATACTGATAACCATCACCATTCTGTTGACACTTTATTTCATTTAAGAAACTGCATTCAAGCTAAAAACTAAATTTTCTTTTAATTTTAAACTGATAATTCTTAAGACTTTTTTCTGAAAAAAATAAAAAATCTACTGTATTTTGAATTATTTGAATTTAAAAATAAAGAAAAAATCTATAGAAGTGGAACTTTTAAACTTCTAAACAGAGGATTGTCAGATTTTGCTAGTTCGACCTTAACGTTTTTATCAAGTTTGTCTTGAAATAGAGTAAATAAAACTTTGTTTTGAAGAAGACAATTTTTGAGTAAATTTAGCTGTTTGGATGGACGTTTAATGAGTCATTTTGATAAGCACGAGTAAAAAAGGAAAGCTGTTCTTCTCTATCATTTCTCACATTTTCCTTCGTCGACGTCTTTCATTCGTCGTATAAATTTTGCTATCAGGTCGCAATCACAAGCCCTGAGAAGAAGAGCTATTCGCCAGTTCGGTCAACAATGGTTTTCGACACTTTAAAAATGCTGACAAGGCCCAAAGAAACAACTCATTACAGAAGGAGAAAACAAGATTTGAATTTTGACCCGGTGAGTCTAAAGTTAGTAAAATAACAACATTAACATTTTCGAGGTTTTTTTTTTCAGAATCTCGGATCATTTGACAATTCTCCAAGCACTCCATTAAACAGCACAACACGGTGGGGGATTTCTTGTTTGGAAACTCCATTGACAGATGAACAATTAATGTTAAGTAGGTTTGATCAAAGTTATTTATTTTTTATCAATAAAATTTTTTTGCAGGAAAAGGTCCATCTCGTTTAATAGGGTTCCTCATAGACATTGCTATGGATGAAAGAGCGAGAAAAGCTTTGAGATGGACGGGACAAGGCTTGGAATTTATTCTTATTAATAAAGAACTGGTTGCGAAAATGTGGGGAAATAGAAAGCATAATACAAAGGTGACTATTTTATTAAATTTCAGTATACATATAACTGAGCCCGTTTTCAGGACATGGATTACTACAAACTGTCCAGAGCGATCAGAGAAAAATACGACAAAAAGGAATTGAACTCGGTGACGAAAACAGGAAAACTGAAAAAAGGATCACGTGAGTATCCTTCTATGCATGCCAGTTTGATTTTTTGTTGCTTTTCAGGCACATACTCCTACGTGTTCACGGAAAACTCATACTCTGATCTCGTCAGCCAAACTGGTCAATCAATTGAATACATTGAACAGTTTGCAGAAAAAATTGGAAATAAGTATCGGGAAACTGATATAGCTGTATCCAGTTCTCCACAGGCTCCAAGTCCACAGAACAGCGAGTAATTTACAGTTGTTTTGATAAATCAATAAGAACAGTATGCTTGTTGTTGTTGTTTATTATCTACCTCCTCATAAATTGATCACAAACGAATGAACAGTACAATGTTGTCTGGTGATTTTTATAAAATGACTCATCCATTTCTTTTGTTTTCTGGCTTTGTTTTGTTTCCTTTTTTTACAAAAAAAACAACAACTGTATGTAGAAAAATGAGTCTAAAAATAGAAAAGCGCGTTGAGTCAGTTTTAAAAAATACTTATTCTGCACTTCTGGGCTACACATTCATCCATTCTTCGCCTTCATTTTTTGTTGTCATTATCAATGTTTGTGTCATCGCTGTTTCATTACTACCACCTGAGAAGAAACTGTAAGTCATAAGTCATCGTGTATAATTTTTTTCATATTGCAAAAAAAAACGACGTTTAGCATATGAATGGTTGTGGTCGTATTTGTTTCGATTATGCATGAATCCAGAAGCGTGTTCTATTATAACATTTATAGGTTGGTCATGTTCAATTTCACCGTTATATGTTTTCTGTTTGTTTATACGTTACATGTTTACAGGCGACGGTCTTAAATTCAAAATTCTCGATTTGGAAACTCTCGCTCTACTTTACTACTCTCCAAATGATCGTTTCATCTTTTCTGACAGAGTATGTTCAGTAAATTTTTTATTTTATAGTACATTAGGCTGGTCGATCAGTTCTGAGTTCTTTTTGAATTTAAACTTCACTCAAAATAGCACCCACCATTATTATCACAATATGTCTGTAAGACACTGTCTCACGAGGTGCTGGCGACTGACTTTTTTCAAATGCTTTTTTTTGCCGCCCACGCCAAGCGCTGCGGTTGCGTCGTGTGACAACGCTGCTTCTCATCGCCTACGCGCTCTTTGTCTGAAAAGTTCATTTGAAAAAAAACATGTGAATTCGCCAAATTTGGCACACTGCCGATATATTTTCAATGGAGCGAACTTTCGCGAGGGCAGGTCCTGTGCCGTCTCTAGAATGACGGGAATTCTCTTTAATGAGTGCCTTCAAAGCATCGGGATCGAATGTACTGGGCAGTCATCTCAAGGCTGATTATCCGGTTCGAAGTCCCATTATTGAAAAGTTTGTACCATCTCGCTGCTGTAGTATGATGGACTGTACCACGGCCCATTCATTTGTTGATACAACCAGTAACAGCTCTTGTGGAAGAGCCCAGGCGTTACGAATAAAGGAGAAGTAGTCTCAACTGGCCTCGAAAGATTGAGAAGGTTTTGGCGTCAAGTGGAGTCATTGGATTGAGAATCGAGTAATGAAAAGCTTGTATTGCGAACTATGAAACCTTCTAGAACCTTCTACAATTATCTAGAGCAAAATTATTCGAGTGTAGTAGAACTTATCGGCCAACCGTATGGTACACACATATTTAAAAAAAAAGTATAATTTGTCAGGAAATTGTAAACCTCTTCAAAAGTGCACTTTCACGGAATCAAGCAATTTGCAACTGCTGGGCATTGAGTAAACTACAAGACACTAAAATTGATAAAATTGGCATCTTTTCAGATAACAATGTTTACGACTTTACCACATTGCGAGAGAGTGAGATGCAAATTTATACCGGGATGAACATGTCACAACTTGTGAACTACGCGTATATTGTGAGCCCAGTAGCAGAGAAAGATGTGGAATTTTCAAATTTAACCATTTCCACTGCTGATTTTTGTACATAAACTCATGGAATTTTTCGTTATTAGATGCTGAATTGGACTGCGGGGCTAAACCGCATACGTGCGAAATCCCGGCCAATCTTGCGTTGATCGCCGATTAGATGCCAACTAAACAGTAATAACAGTAATTTCCAACTGCCATTTTCGATATATTGTAATAGCCGTTCTGAATGGCTTATTGCTATTTTAACGAATAATAGGAATCTAGCTAACGGCCTACATTAGGCAAATGTACCATAAAAACTCTTATACAACGGCATGCCCTTCTATTGTTCCATTTCATCACAACTGCCGGGTATTTAGAGGTTTGCACACCAAACTTCGGTCGTCTCATGCCTGCTGTGTTAGAAATTGTTTTGTCCAGTTTGGTGTGCAAACCTCGGCATATAATTCGGAGGGTACAACTGAATCGTGGGGTACCAAATGCGTAATTGCGGGTGATAAATTAACGGTTTTATACTTCTGAATCAATTGGTTTCTAGTCCTGATGCATTGAAATATTGTATCATCACGTAATTGTACCAAAAAAAGGGTGGTACCACTAAATTTACTACCCCCAAATTATGAATTTTGTACCCCACGAATCATTTGTACCCCTTTGTACCCCCGAATCTTTGTACCCTCCGAATTACAGTACCGGACCAAAATATATCATATTTTGGTTTTTGGAGTATAACTTTTGAATGGAGACGGTGATGGTTCTGAAAATTTGCACGAATCTGTCCCGTAGTGTTTTTTAACAAGCTCCAAAAATGGATTTGGTTATTTCTGAAAACTGCAGATTTTTCAAAAAATTTCAGATGCCAAATTTTCGACCCAAAAATAATTTTTTTTTAATTTTTCAAGAAATTTATTTTTAAAAATGAAGTTTCAAAACTAAAAGTATGATTTTAGTTGACTATGGGTCGATCAGACAATTTTCAGCTGACTTACAGCACTTTGAATAACAGGGTCCACATGGGTAAGTCAACTATAACGTTTTTTGAGAATCACCAAAACCAAAGAAAATTAGGGCAAATTAGATAAAAACTGTTAAAAAGCAAAGTTTGTTTGATTTTTTTCGGTTTTTTTGATCCTCAATAAAAGTTATAGTTGACTTACCCATGTGGACCCTGATATTAAAAGTGCTGTAAGTCAGCTGAAAATTGTCCGATCGACCCATAGTCAACTAAAATCATATTTTTAGTTTTGAAACTTCATTTTAAAAATAAATTTCGAGTCTTGAAAAATCTGAAAAAAAATTATTTTTGAGTCGAAAATTTTGGCATCTAAAATTTTTTGAAAAATCTGCAGTTTTCAAAAATGACCAAGTCCATTTTTGGAGCTTGTTAAAAACATTACGGGACAGATTCGTGCAAATGTTCAGAACCATAACCACTACTTTATATGCCGCAAACCTCCACATACCCGGCAGATGTGATGAAATGAAACAATAGAAGGGCATGCCGTTCTATTAGAGTTTTTTAACGATATTTGACAAGTATTAGCCATTTAGGCTAATAGCCGTATCCGCCATATCTGCGCCAAAAATTTCCTGAAAATATAATTATAATTTTTGCCACATGCATCTATTTATGTTAGTAATTTTTATTTTTGTAACTTAAAAAATCTCATGTTTGTAATCGTTTTTGTTCGAAGACAATGAAGTGTAATAAAATTGAATTATTCTCAATTGTGTTGTTGGGTTTTTTTTCTTTTC
This sequence comes from Caenorhabditis japonica, assembly GCA_963572235.1. Lineage (NCBI taxonomy): Eukaryota > Metazoa > Nematoda > Chromadorea > Rhabditida > Rhabditidae > Caenorhabditis > Caenorhabditis japonica. The sequence continues at coordinate 5,453,414 of OY754347.1, read as the reverse complement.
AAACAAAAAATCTATGAAAGCGTTTATCTCTGCCACAAAGAAGGCAAAGAAAGAGAACAAGAAAAGATGTGAAATCCCGAGTTGCTTTACCAAACATGCACAAAAGGAGCAAGAAAAACCAACGACAACGGATGGATGGCCAGAGCGCGTTTCGTTTGTTCGAAGCTGCTTGTCTCAATTTTCCAGAAGGTTTTCTCCTCTTCGTTTTTTTCCTTTTTTTTCCTGCTCTTCTTCTTTTTTCCATCTCTTTCCCATCTTTCTCTCGCTTCTTAGATAGAAGAAGCGCAGTGAACGATCTCCATTTGGCTCCTTTTTTTCTCCCTTTTTTTGCTCATCTTTCCCCTCGCCATGTTGCTTTCGGTGCGTCATATGTGGTTTAGCCAGTTTTAAATCTGCCATGCGCTACGCTGAGATTTAAAATTACAAAAATCAAAAAATTTGGTTTTAAAATTTTTCAGCTCACCGGAAGAAACAAACGAACGAACGAACGAACGAACAAATTAACACGAATAATAAATGTATAAGTAGTTGAAGTTGAACGGTTGTTTGTCAAGCTGAAGAGCCCTTTGCGTCTACGCGAAGACTGCGAGCCCCTCAATTGTACGAGTGTGAAAGAGAATCAAAGAGACACCAGGTGAAAGTGCTCCCACACAAGCCGTCCCCTCCCCACTCTGCTGCACCAGCTCATAGCCACCAATTTCGTGTGTGAATCTTGCGGCCCAGCCCCAAAATCTCTTTTCTGGCATTGTCCTAGACCAAAAAAAGAAAGGCGCATAGCGTGAACAAGAGCTTAAGCTTGAGCTTTTACTATTCTGCTTCTTCCACTGCTTCTCAGATTACGTCACTGCTTGCGCATCCTAACAATATGTCGTCAAGAAAGTAAGTTTTTTTATTTTTATTTTATAATGTTCTTCTTGTTTGGGACATTTTTGAAATGACGTGGCGTGGTGAAAATCGCTTTTTTCAACCCCAGCTTTTGCTTTAGCTTGTTTTATTTAGTGGTCCCCTAAAATCGATACGCAACAATTTCTTTTGTGGTTTTTCCGACTTTTATTCAATTTCTTTTTTAATAAAATTAGTTTTTCGGATTTTTTTTGGTGTGTTTCTTCTTTTGTTTCTTTTAGTTTTAAGAATTTAAAAACAGAGAAAAAGAAATCGGATAGAGATATATAAATTCGAAACGCCATAAACTTGAAAAGCGAAAAAGATAAATTGGTTTCGCTCCGTCCAGCATATCTTTCTCGTTTCTCATCTCTCAAAACGATTTTATGTGAATTAGAAGAATAATGAGGTTTTTTCCAGAGTTTCCCGTGCTCACTACGACGAAGACGAACTGATCTCAGCCGCAAACATGAGTCTCGTCGCAGAAGGACATTTCAGGTATTAAAAAGACAGCAGGGAAGATTGAAAAATAAGAGATTATCGAGCAGAGAGTCGAAGAAAGTATGAATATAGAAGACAGATGTAATTGGAGTCATAAAAAAGGCAAAACTAGAAATTTCCGACGCTTTACTTTTGCCTTTTTTGAAGTATTTGCGGCATATTGATTTTGAGTTTAGAGAAGTTTATGGAATCAAAATTTGGTTTTTTCTGTACTGTTTAAGTCCGTTCTATTCTCAGTACGGAGCTCTGTAAATTCGTTAGCTTGACAAAGTGGACGAGGCGGCCACGTTGGCAACGAGAGAGAGAGAGTGCAGATGCATGCGCTGTTCACTATGCAATTGGAGCGAATTTGCAGCGCCTTGTACCGAGTATAAAACATTGCAATTAGAGGCGAACCATTAATTTCTTCTCTGAAACAAAATAATAAAAAATTATCGTCAAAATTCCCATGGAAACCGTGCTCATAAACCTTTTTATGATTTTTGCCACAAGCAAAAACACCATCCAATGTTCTCGTTTTCTTTTTCCCTTTTTCTTTGAAGTTCTCTTAAAAGTGACAGTTTTTATTACGTACGTGGTACTATTCATCAATTAGAGGTACCTCGTCAAATGGTGCGCATGGGGGTCTCGCCATGACGCACAAGGGCCTGTGTGAAAATGTGCTCCGGTGAACACAATCTTGGGGGTGTGTGAGACAGAGAGCGTGCAAAGCATGAGACGCTGACTGAAAGACACCGCTGTCACGCGACGCAACCAGAGCGCGGGGGCGTCGGCGCACTCAGGTAATTTTCGGCAAGCTGCCCCTCGAAACGGCACGCTGCTGTGAAAAACAGCAAGCTGCTGCGCGAATCGGCAGGGGTGCCACCTGCCAGCGGCAGCTTGCCGTTTTGCGCGGCAGCCTGCCGTTTTTCACGGCAGCGTGCCGTTTTTCACGGCAGCGTGCCAAAATAAAGCACGGCAAGCTGCCGTAACCCTGCTTATTTTTGATTTGATCGATTCTATTCTTTGAAATTAATCAAATTTATTAAATAAAAAAACAGTAAAAAACATTAAAAGGTAACAAAAAAAATCATGGCGAAAAATTTAATTATATTTACGGAGCATCACACGATCCGTCAATATCAAATCGTATCGTTTGTCAAGGTCCATTTCCGCATATCGACGAGTAGATGATCAACTGCAAGAAAACTTTCAAAACTGAATTCATTAAAAATAAAGTTGAAGATTTATTGTGTTTTCAATCGACTTGCGACATCAAAACGTGAAACTCCGCCCACTTTTTTTCACGCAAAAATTCAAAATGCACTAAAATTTAATGTTCGCGTGAAAAAAATTGGGCGGGAGTTCACGTTTTGATGTCGCAAGTATATTGAAAAGATAATATTGCCGCTCAAAATTTAAAAAGTTACTGGGTTTGTATTTATGAGCGTTTACCGCACAGTACATAAAAACATTAAATGGTTTTCTTGACGATTAATTTAATTTTTTAAATTTTATTGGCTATTATCGGCCCGCCAAAATGGTCAAACGCGCTCCGCTGAACTCAATACTACGTGGATTTCATTTTGGTTTCCAAATTATTTTATTTCACGTTGAATTTATACGTGAAATGAAATAATTTGGAAACCAAAATAAAATCCACGTAGTATTGAGTTCAGCAAAGCGCGTTTGACCATTTTGGCGGGCCGACAATAGTTTGTACTATAAACGGTAATCCAAGATCCTGACAAAACCGGAAAAAAACACCAGACCGGGGAAGTCAAGACAAAACGGCAAAAATTGAACATGCAAGAGGCACGAGATTTGTACAGAAACTGTTATAAAATGCAGGAAAATCGTGCCACAGACTTGAAAATTTTTCTCCGGTTTCTGAAGTTTTTTCCCCGGTTTAGTCTTCCTTGGCTTTGACTTACCCGGTTTCGGGGTTTTACCCGCATTTTTCAGGGTCTCGGAAATCCCTTTTAGAAATTCCGCGGAAAACCATTTACTGTTTACATTTCCGTAGAGTAATTGTTCATAAGTACAGCTTCTCCAACCATGTTTTTTTTGTAGTTTAAAGTTCCACAAAAAATCCAGAAATAACTTATGGCCATATATGGGGTAATTCATTTTTTTAAAAATAATTGTTTGCAATTCTTTGCCTTATTTTGCGCACATAGAAAAAACAAACACTTCACATTGTTTTAAAAACAATTCTCTTTTTTTGCAACCCTATTTCGTCAAGATGATATTGCGGAACAGAACTATAACGTTAAAAAAAAACGATCGGTACAGAACTGCGTGGAATGGAACTGTTCCATATCAGGCAATTCTAAGTCGAACAGTTCGAAACTTGTCTAGTAAGCCGTTACAGTTCTATTATGCTCACAAACGAGTGATACAAACAACGCTACGTTTTTTACTGTGGTCTCGCAGCGAATACTGCAAAATATCGGGGTATCGTTTGTAACACTCGTTCGAGAACCTTTCGTCAATTGGCGCTCAATTTTGTCGCCAAAATTCAGATTTGGAAATATGGAGTTGCAAACGATTCGAATATTTAGTATTTTTTGATGAGTGATACATAAGGCGAAATTCGCAACTAATTATTTTTTTTTTGCGTGCTATGAATAATCCCATAACATATTTTTACCGGTATTGTGAAAACAAAAAATGGAACATGGGGATTGCGTAATTTTATAATGGGGCTATTATCGGAACCAGCAAAAAAAAAAACAAAAAATAGGAAAATCCAGCAAAAAATTCAGCGAAAATTCAGAGAATGCTCGGTCTGAAACTTTGGGAAATTTTTAAAAAGATACTTCCGATCATATTTTTTAATTATCTCTCAAAGTTTCAGACCGATCGGAGCATTCTCCGAATTTTCGCTGAATTTTTTCCATTTTTTGCTTTTTTTGCTGGTTTCGAGAATAACCCCATAAATGAAAAAATGAAGAGCAACTCTTATCATTTTCAGAAGTACGCAATCATCGCGTCGAAATGTTTAGTTCTGGGATTGTTTCTGGAACTTCTAACTGAAGACAAGTGATTCTAAGAATTTTTTTGCAATCTTAGGCGCGGCATAATAAAAAATATACCTGGAACCAACTGGAAACTCCTTTTCCAAAATCGATCACTGTAGAAACCATCGTGGCCAGCAGAATTGAGCAAATGCCTCGTGAAAATTCTAAAAACATTTTTAGTCTACATGAAATAATTATAAACACTTACTTTTTACACAAAATTGAAGAAAAATACGAAAATAATCGTAAAAATGAACTCGAAAGTAAAACTAATGTAGAAAAAATTGCATCATCGCTCAGTCTGCGCAAGAGAAGAATGCTGGCGCTTTTGTCGACGGCACGGCACTCCTACGGCACGCTGCCGTTTTGCACGGCAGCCTGACGTTTCGCGGGGCAGCTTGCCGTTTTGCAGGGCAGCTTGCTGCTCGTGAGCCGTTTCCTTGCGTAACGCTACCCCTACCCGGCAGCCTGCCGTTTTTCACGGCACCTTGCTGCTCGTGTGCCGTGCACATGCCGAAAATTACCTGAGCAGGGAAAAATAGTGATGATATAAGTTTCAAAATATTCGAACTTGCGCGAAAATCCACAAGTCTGCATACACCGTCGTGGCGAGACCTGTATGCGCACCAGTGATGCACGGAAATGAAATTTCAAAAATGCGGAAAGCGGAAACGGAAACGGAAAGAAGAAAAAATTTCCGCGGAAAACGGAAACGGAAACGGAAAATTTTTCGGTTTTCCGCGGAAGACGGAAACGGAAACGGAAACGGAGGTTTCTAAAGATTTTGCAATGCAAGTCTCCATATTATTTTGAAATTTTTTAAAAGTATTGTTTGAAAACAGTTGCCATTAAAAACATACTTTCCTTATGAAAAATACTATTGAGCAAAAAACTTGTACGGTGATTTACCTGTTTAGCACCACCCCTGGCTGCACCGATTTACTCGGTGGGGGATTATACTTCCTGGGGGTCTATTCTGATATACGAAAATACAAGTCTAGCCTCCCACCAATACTTTTGGGGGGGGGGGGGGGTCATTCTGGCCCCTCCGTATGAACATAGTTCGCCATAATATCAATAAAGTCCTCCATCATATCAATATTTTATATTATCCTTGGGAGGACTTTACAGCATTTCTTTGGAGGTGTTTTATTGTTATTTCATGGGGGAGTCTTATTATAATTATCCCAATTGTACTTTCAAGTGAAAAAATCAGGAATTTCTTCCAAAAAACAGCAAATTTTTTTCATTTTTTAATATTGAAAAACATTTCCGTGATTTGCGGAAAAATGCCAAAAATTACGGAAGCGGAAATAAAATTTTTTATTTGCGGAATACGGAAACGGAAACGGAAGAGGCTAAAAAAGCGGAAACGGAAGCGGAAACGGAATTTCCGTGCATCACTGATGCGCACCATTTGACGAGATACCTCAAATCGAATATCCAAAAATTGTATTTTAAAAAAGAATGCAAGAATGTTCTGAAGATTTCAAACACTTTGTAAAAGAATGTCAAAAATTCTTTCCGAAATTCACAAAAATGTTCGACTAGAATTTGGAATATGAAAATTGGAAAAAATATTTATATTTTTATGGTTTTACGCCCCCGGGTTCATTTTTGATCTTTTCCTAATCAGATTCCATCTGATTAGGGCATTATCTAAGTAATTTAATTGACATATTTGCATTTCTAATTGACACTGTGCATATCTTCCCGGCATAGAACATATGCTGGGTACATAATTATCAGCGTGCAAACTATGGAAGTTTAGGGATTGAGTTTTCAGTTAGCAAAAAATAAACTTATATGAAGGCCTGACTGTCAAAAAAGGTGGCCGATGCGATCAAATAGCCATCGAATCGGGCCGTGTGCCATAGAAATTCTGAGCACGTTACGAATGCGATGGCTATTCGCCATTTTTCACCTGGCTCTCGCATCGAATGCAATGGCTACTTGCCTTTTTCAATGGCTATATGCCGTTTTCCATGGTTACCGTATCTCCTCTAATTTGAGCACATGCCCTTCTATTGTTTTATTTCATCACAACTGCCGGGTATTTAGAGGTTTGGAGACCAAACTCGGAAAAACACTTTCTAACAGAAATGGCCTGAGACGGCCGAAGTTTGGTGTGCAAACCGCTAAATACCGGGAAGTTGTGATGAAATGAAACAATAGAAAGGCATACGCTTAAATTAGAGGAAATACGGTATTAGCCGTTTTTCCACGATGTCTTTAATTGCAAAATTTTCGCGAATGGTTGAACGCGGTGTGAATTATCCTAAACCACCATCTTTCACGAAATCCTTCAAAATGAAACATATAATTGAATTCCCTTTTCTTTGTTTACACCCTTTCAAGTTGTTTCCAAAACTACCAAAAAACATCTCTGTAAAAAAAGCGGAAAAGAAGCAAACAAGACATCGACTGACTCTCTCCAGAAGAAAAGTGCAAAAAAAAATTTGGCGCGTTTAGAATTGTGGATTATTGAAAGTTTGGTTAGCTCAGCTCAATTTTCGCTTGAACCCAGCTGAGAAGTACATAGTCGGTCGCATAGTCTTGTTGAACCCAATTTTTTTGCAAACTCTTCCCTATTTCAGTGTTTCAGTATTTCAGTATTTCAATTTCAATGCAAGTATCTCATTTTGTTCTTTGTTTTTCAAAAGTCAGGGCACAAGAGGCTTGTACTGGTCCTCTCGAATATGCAATAACGCGCGTAAAAACTGAGATTCTCCACTTTTGCCAAACGACGTCATTCAGACCTGCCCCTGGACTCTATTTCTATTCTATTTTGTTTAGAAAGAAAGCACACCAAAGCATGTGTTGAGATATAGAACATTGCATACATATGTATTCATTTTTTAAATTTTTTTACTAGTTCTTCTCAAAGGAATTATTTGTGTTTCAGAGGTATGAAGGAGCTTTTGTCCACAATGGATCTCGATACGGACGCAAATACCATTCCGGAGCTGAAGGAGCGAGCTCACATGCTTTGTGCAAGGTTTCTTGGAGGAGCATGGAAGACAGTGCCGCTTGAGCATTTGAGAATTAGTCGTATTAAGTAGGTTTTGTTTTGTTGACAGTATTGTGTACATGGAATTCTGTTATTTTATAGAGGAGGAATGAGCAACATGCTCTTCCTGTGCCGCCTTTCGGAAGTCTATCCGCCAATTCGAAATGAGCCAAATAAAGTGCTCCTTCGCGTGTACTTCAATCCTGAAACGGAAAGCCATCTTGTCGCCGAGTCCGTCATCTTCACTTTGCTCTCAGAGCGCCACTTGGGCCCGAAGCTTTATGGCATCTTTAGCGGCGGACGTCTAGAGGAATACATTCCGGTAGCCAAAAAAAAAACGAGTCTCTGACCGAATTTTTCTTTTCAGTCGCGTCCATTGTCATGCCATGAAATTTCCCTCTCTCACATGTCCACAAAAATTGCGAAGCGTGTGGCAAAAGTACATCAATTGGAAGTGCCGATATGGAAGGAACCTGATTATCTCTGCGAAGCATTACAGCGGTAATTAATTCTTAGCTGATGTTTGTCAATATATGTGGAAGATTTTGTGTCACACGCCTTTTCTCAGCTCCTACTGTACCCATTTGCACCAAACTTGGCGAAACATTTTCAAACCCAGGTGGCATGAGGCAGCCGACGTTTGGTGCAAATCGGACAGGTTGGAAGATTAGCATACCAAAGGCAGCGTACTTTAACCATTGCACCGGCGAATGACGCCGAGAATTTTCTAGTTGAATTTCAAGTCCGTCTGCCGTCCGTCCGCTTCGTCCGCGGTTCGTCCGGTCCGTCCGTTTCGTCCGGCACGAAATATTGCTCTAATTGGCTATGCACTTTAATTTATGACACTATCTTTAAAAATTCCGACATTGAAAAATGTCAGCGGTTGCAAATTCATGTCGAATTAGCTTTGCAAAAAAAAATTTTAGAATTTTTTCCGAGATTTTGATAGCAGAAACAAGAAATTTCTGTTGATATTTTAAAGAAAAAAGAACAAAAACAACTCTTGAAAACAAAATATAGCAGAAACAAAAAGAAAAACTAACAAGAAAAAAACGGACGAAGGCCGTACCAGACCAACAGCGGACGAAATTCGTCCGCTTTTTTTCGTCCGAATGGAAGCCTTATTTCAAGTATCACCTTTAATATTTATCCATTTTTCTTTTCAGATGGCTAAAACAGCTAACTGGAACTGTTGCCGCAGAACACCGTTTCGACCTGGATGAAGACTGTGGAGTTTCCAGCATCAACTGTTTGGATCTTGCACATGAGTTGGAATTCCTCCGTGCACACATCTCGCTGAGCAAGAGCCCTGTAACCTTCTGCCACAACGACCTGCAAGAAGGAAACATTCTTCTGCCAAAGGCATCGTCTGGAAACATTCGCATGCCGTCCTTGTCCGATGAAACACACGCGCTGGGAAACAGTCTCTCGGCATTTAATCCCGCAGACCCGCGTCTCGTTCTTATCGACTTTGAGTACGCTAGCTACAACTATAGGTACTTTTACACTTTTACACGAAACGCTACGTGTGTTTTCAGAGCATTCGATTTTGCAAACCACTTCATTGAGTGGACTATCGACTATGATATCGATGAAGCTCCGTTCTACAAGATCCAAACGGAGAACTTTCCACAGAATGAGGCAATGCAAGATTTCTTTGTAAACTACCTCCGCGAACAAGGACACACTCGAGAGAACGAACTTTACAAAAAAGCTGATGAATTGATCCTGGAAACATTACCATTCGTGCCGGTCTCCCATTTCTTCTGGGGAGTTTGGGGGCTACTTCAAGTGGAGCTTTCCCCTGTCGGATTTGGATTTGCGGTATGCATACAAAATGTAAAGCAAAATTTAATAAAATTGTATTTATTTCAGGATTACGGAAGAGATCGTCTCACCCTCTACTTTAAAAACAAACAGCTTTTGAAAAACCTTGCCCTTCAGCAATAAGTACTGATCTCTTAATTTTTAATTTGTTCTACTTATTCTTCTGTTAATTCTGTCACAAAACCCCAGCGCACACACTTATTAGATCCACCCATTTAGAATTAAAATTTTCCTCTATCCTTTCCTTTCACTGTTTTTTCTGATACCTAGCTAGTCTTGATGGGTGTAGTTTTAATTTTTTATTAATTGTAAGTAGCAAAACTATGTTTCAAAGCATGTCTTTATTCCAAATACCAAAAACAAAGTGGAATGAGCAAACATGAATACGACAGTATGATAAGGATATTCAATATCCGAAAAAAGTACAGGAGAGCGATCTGGCTGAAAAATGCATTCAAGCCTGGGCCTTAAACTTTTCGCGGCCATAGATTTCATCGCTAACAAACTTCGAAAACTTGTCATCTTTCAACTTTTGAGCTCCTTCTTTTCCGTTGGCAAGAAACTCCAGTGACAATTCAATGGCAGCTTGCATACAAAGTGACGATTCTGTGCGTCCCTGAAAGTTATAAAATAATAATTCTCGCTCAATAAAAACATTTCGACTCACCTGAACACCGAATTTTTTCGCTAACCAGTGGGGGAAGATAAAAGGGAAATCTGAAAAGCATTGATGCACGGCTCCGTCCAGTGTGAGAAGTAAATTTCCATCATTGTTCGGCAACACTTTTCGCATAACATCAAGATTCTCGGCCCACTGCCAATCACCCACGTTTAAGAACATTGTCGGCTGTTTTGCCTGCTCTTGGTGTGTCGAATCTAGTGGGAGTGCCCAGCCGTCAAGAACAATGGCTTTCTGAAGAATATTAAATGTATTTTTTCTTCTCATCTGGGTGCTGTTATTACTTGGAAATCTGTAGTGTAGGCAGATGAGGCAAGTGACGTGGCACCACCGAACGAGTGTCCGATGACAGAAGCTGTAGAAATTATAAGCTTATCTTTAAATTGAGCCCAGTTGTATTCAGATCCAATAAGGATTTTTTCTGGCACTGTTCCTAGATTCATTTGCTCCAATACATTCAGAGCTTTTACACATTCGCTGACACGTTTTCCAACCTGAAAATCAAGTTTATGTGGTTTTCTTTCGTTAAATTTGTTTGGTTTGCCTAAAACCTTATTTCGAAAAAATAACGGAATTTCGCGTTAAAAATGCATATTTTCCGTGATGTGGAAGAAGTTTCGCAATGCTAGTCCCAAGAAACTTCTTCCACGGCCATAATTTTTAAATTAATTTCTAAAATTTGCTTTCACTTTTCAGATGTTTTTTTTTTGAAAATTATTTCGCATATTGCCAGAATAAATTGAGCAAGATTTACGAAAAAATTATTTTATAAATTAAAATTTAGAAATTTATTTTTGGGGCTCTTCACGAAATAGCAAAAATAGCAAAAACCTGCAAAAATTCAGCGAAAATTCGGAGAATTCTCCGATTGGCTTGATACTTTGGGAAATAATGTCAAAAATGCTCCCGGACTTTCCCAGAAACTTTCAGACCAAAATATCGATTTCAAACAAAACCGGAAAAAAAGGAAGAAAAAAGAAAAAATTGCGGGAAAAATCGAAGAATGCTCCGATTGACCTGAAATTTTGGGAAATATTGGAAAAAATTCTCCTGTACACGCTCAAAAAATTTTTAATCAAAATATCGATTTTAAACATTTTCAGAAAAAAAATCGATAATTTTTAAAATCGATATTTTGGTCCAAAATTTTTTGAGCGTGTACAGGAGAACTTTTTCCAATATTTCCCAAAATTTCAGGTCAATAGAAGCATTCTCCAATTTTTCCCGCAATTTTTTTCCTTTTTCTTCCTTTTTTCCGGTTTTGTGAATAGGTCCATAATCAATAATTTTTAAAATCGCTATTTCGGTCCAGAATTTTGTGGGTAGGTACGGGCGCATTTTTGACGTTAATTCCCAAATTTTCAGGCCAATCGGAGCATTCTGCGAATTTTCGTGAATTTTTTTGCAGGCTTTGCGGCTCTATTCTTGCACGCGTTTCTATCTGCGTCTCCATAAAAAACTATGAAGACGCAGAGAAATGCGGAAGAGCGCGTTTGCATTTTCGTAGGGTCTAGCCTTCTGTGAAACATATTTCATAAAATAGGCAATTTCAAGCATTTTAATTAAAAAAAAAAGATAAAATTTCGACCGATATCAATGTGATTTTTTCCACAGAAAACTTTTCAGTTGCGGCTCACAAACCTGTTGGTTTCTGATCTTGAACTCGTTTTTCTCATTCTTCTCAATGATTTTAATCTTGATCGGCTGCTCGACGAGCTCTCCATTCTTCTCTGTCAGCTGATAAGTCCAACAGGCGGATTGGTCCCTGCAAAATTGTCTCAACATTGCATCCTCTTGGTTTTTAATACCTGTGCTCGACAGCTGCTACCACATATCCGTGCGAGGCCAATGACGTACAATATGTGGAGTAGAAAGTGCGAGATCCGCCAAGACCGTGAGAAAACACGACAATCGGCCATTTGTCCTTTTTCGTTGATAATTGAGAATTTTCAATGCAATCTTCTCTATAAGCTTTGGATAATAATAAATAATGTGCACACAATTGCAGTCGTTGCTAACCTCTTTTCTCCTACGATTAATGATGTGATTAGGTTCATTTTCTGTGGGGATTGTCCCAGATATTCGCCGAGTCCGTGCGCGTATTGGGGCCGAGGAAGCCATAGTGGGAATTGCGAAATGTTCGCATCCTGCAAAAATGCGACTTTGTTTTTTTTTTCTTTCTTCTTGATCTTGATAACAGTTTTATTTTATCAGAAACGTTTTTTTTTCTAATCACTCAAAAGTTATTGATATTGATATCTTTCTTATCATGTTAACAAAAAAGTTGATGGAAGCAAAAAAAAACGAAACTTGAAACGAACAAAAAAATCACGCCATTTTTAATCTTACGCACCATTTGGGGCCCAAAGAAAAGAAAAAGATACCCGAACTTTCACTTGTGACTGACCTCTGTGTCGGTGGGAAAATAAATCCGCATGAAAAGTCCTCGATCGCCTAGAACCGTTCCGTCAATCATCAAATCTTTGCACCCGACATGGTATGGACCCGAAACTTTGCGCGTAAGAACTTGTGGTGACGAGATATAACCACCCATTGTTTATCTGCAAAAAGTAATATGTTTTATTTGTTTAGAAGCGAGAAGCACCAGAGACATTGAAGAGTGGGAGGGTGGATTCAATTGAGCTACATAAGTTTTCCCCTTTTTTTTGTGCTTCTTTTTTTTATTATTCTTCAATTCCGTCCAAAAAAATGAAACAAAATCGATGAAAAGAAAGAAATAAGCATTGCAGAAATTATAACCTATGAAGAGAGACCGCACAAAAACGAGATACACTTCTTTCTTTTCCATGCCGGACAATGAATTGAATACACCACATCCGTGCATGGCATGCGATGAAAATTGCATCTTTCTGCACACCTTCAATTGGTTGGACAACGTGACGACGCGACACGACGCGACGCAAATCTTGGAGAAGACAAAAAAAACGCGAAAAAAATGAGACAGAATGGGCAGAGAGGGGCAAGGATGTCCACGAAAACAAAGAGCAGAGCAGTGGATACTGCTATCGGTCATGAAAAAGCAGAAGAGCAGCCAATCGAATTGACGAAACGAAACGAAACGAAACGAAAAACGGGAAGCGCAGTTCAGTGCAGGCAATGACCGTAGGGGTGTGAATAAAAAATCTAGGGAAAAAAAGAAAAAAAAAAAGTGAAATGATTTTGACTCATCCCTAGAACCTTTCGTAACTAAATAACTGGCCAATGACTTGAGACAGACATTGAACAAATGGTGATGGTGGGTGTGAGGGAAAGCGTGTGGCCGGGCGATCAGAGTACGACCACCGTACTTTCTACGTTGTAGCCAATGAACCTTGCCCCTTTTCTCATATCTTCTCTGTCTCTTTACTACGTTTCACTAAATATCCTAAATACTCGCAGCTCTGATAGTGAGTTTTGTAAAGTAATAAGAATGAAATCATTGTTTTTTATGTATTGTTTGTCGGACTGATAAGGAAAAACAATGACGATTTCTCTTCATTTCAAATTAAAAAACAAAGTATTGCGAAAATGATGAAAAATCAGCTGAAAAATAAGAAAAAAGAAGCGAAAATGCGGAGGCTGTGCAATCTGCATTTATGCGCCGCGGTGTTTGCACCAAAAACAGCAAAAATCGGTGAAAAAAGCAACGAGAAAATTAAATGTTTTTTCTTTCCAATTTCGCACTTATTTCATTTATTTTGATATTATCTTCATGTTTTTATGTTTAAATAAAATATGCAAAACGTTTTGGCAAAAGGTTAGCGAGAGAAATGGAGCGAAAATACTGATGTTCCGTTGAGAACCCCGTAAAAAAGAGAATCTAATTAGTTAGCACAAATAGGATTCCTTTAGTGAACCCGCTGCAGCTGACCCTTATAGAACTCTTAACGTCGTACCCCTCCCTCTTCCTTCTCCTCCATTTTTGCTCGTCCAGATGTCAGATATTTTGACAGAGAACATGGACGAACAACATACTAGGAGTCGGGACCGGACGGGACGGGACGGGACGCCTTATTGGTTTTGGAGGATAAAGCTGCTTTTCTTTTTCGCAAAACACTCGGATGCACAAAGAGCACAGCTCATTTGCCAAATGAGATAATGGCCGATGAGTACGGGCCAAAAAAAAAAGGAAAAAATGAGCTTTAAAAAACCAATATGTATGCATATGTACATTTGTAAAATTTAAATACACCTGCATGAATAAATAAATAAAACGAGCAAATAGATATTTTCCAACAACAAAAAAGGAGAGAGAATTTGAGAAGAGTCCTCCTTTTTTTTTTCTTTTTCGTCTTCACTTTCACTCATTTCGTATTTATTTTCCCACTGAAGTAATTATGAACAGTGCATTTAGTAAGCCGGATAAGATATTATGCGACGAAAATAGAGTCTCCGACGAGAAAAACAAAAATGAAACATAATTGCCTCCATAAATTCATCTTTGCAATTAAAATGTAAATTTGAATAAAAATTGTCGAAAAAACAAAGCGCCGACCTTCCGGGGCTACTACGGTATAGAACTCGCACGGAGTAGAACCGCTATGGAATAGAACTGGATATGCAATAGAACTGCGCGGAATAGAACTGCACGGAATAGAACTGCTACGGAATAGAACTGCACGGGATAGAACTGCTACGGAATAGAACTGCGCGGAATAGAACTGCTGTGAAATAGAACTGCTATGGAATAGAACTGTACGGAATAGAACTGTACGGAATAGAACTGCTACGGAATAGAACTGCACGGAATAGAACTCGCACGGAATAGAACTGCTACGGAATAGAACTCGTACGAAATAGAACTCGCACGGAATAGAACTGCTACGGAATAGAACTGTACGGAATAGAACTCGTACGAAATAGAACTCGTACGAAATAGAACTCGTACGAAATAGAACTCATACGAAATAGAACTCGTACGAAATAGAACTCATACGAAATAGAACTCGTACGAAATAGAACTCGTACGAAATAGAACTCGTACGAAATAGAACTCGTACGAAATAGAACTCGTACGAAATAGAACTCGTACGAAATAGAACTGGTACGAAATAGAACTGGTACGAAATAGAACTGGTACGAAATAGAACTGGTACGAAATAGAACTCGTACGAAATAGAACTCGTACGAAATAGAACTGGTACGAAATAGAACTGGTACGAAATAGAACTGGTACGAAATAGAACTGGTACGAAATAGAACTGGTATGAAATAGAACTGGTACGAAATAGAACTGGTACGAAATAGAACTGGTACGAAATAGAACTGGTACGAAATAGAACTGGTACGAAATAGAACTGGTACGAAATAGAACTGGTATGAAATAGAACTGGTACGAAATAGAACTGGTACGAAATAGAACTGGTACGAAATAGAACTCGTACAAAATAGAACTGGTACGAAATAGAACTGGTACGAAATAGAACTGGTACGAAATAGAACTGGTACGAAATAGAACTGGTATGAAATAGAACTGGTACGAAATAGAACTGGTACGAAATAGAACTGGTACGAAATAGAACTGGTACGAAATAGAACTGGTACGAAATAGAACTGGTACGAAATAGAACTGGTATGAAATAGAACTGGTACGAAATAGAACTGGTACGAAATAGAACTGGTACGAAATAGAACTCGTACAAAATAGAACTGGTACGAAATAGAAAATAGAGTGGTGGCCGAGAACTTCGCGTGGACGGCCTGAAGTTCAAACTTGGGCGAAAAAGTTTTTGAAAACATATACAAAAGCTTGATAATTGCGGCACGAATGAAAGGGAAGGTAAGCAAAGCAAATCGATTAGAGTCGGGTTGCGTTGGTGGACAGAATGAATTAACTAAACGGGGCCCTAGTCAGAGCAAAATTCTTCTCTCACCTCTTTCAATCCACTTCCAAAAAGTGCTTTTTGATTTGTCCATAAGTTGTGGGCGAATAGACAAAAGAGTTCGGTCAGAGCGGTTGAAAAGGCACAAGGACGTGTGTGCTTGCTTCTCCTCGATGAAGCTCGTTTCTCTTGTCTGCGTCGTCTGTTTTCATTTTTTATTCATCTGGGAATTGTCAAGGCGCTAGTTCACCGCTCACTTAGTGACCAAATTGTGAGTAGTTTGGACACGACACTTTGCAAAACAACGTTTTTTTTTTTCGAATAAAGAACATAAATTTTATTTTGGGGAGAAAAAAAAATGCATATCTGTTTAGTATTGAGATAGGGAAAGTTAAGTATGACAAGTAAAGACTAGCTACAGTCGGCGAATACATGATCATCTGCGCTCTATGGAGACTCCTCCCTGCGAAACCGTGCCGCACTTGCAAAATTGGCGCGAATTCAAATTTCATTATTTTTTTTCAACCTGTTTTAATTGTTAAAAGGTTATTTTTGCGAAAACTTAAATGATAAAATTAATGTTTTATGTCTTTAAAATATGTTTATTAGTAACAATGCTGATACACAGCTTTCTGGCGATTTCGCCACCTCATTTTAATTTTTTTTTACCTTATCCAAAATATTAAACAAACCAAAAAAATTAATGACAATAGAATACAGAATATTTCAAAATAAACACAAAAAAAATTTAAGAACAATGAATAATTTATAAGTCGCTAAAAGCCCTCCGTCTTCGAATGCTCCGTTGCTCTGAAACAAAAAATTACAATTCTACCGGATATGGTTTTCAGCATTTGTCACAATTTTTCTCAAAGATTCCCGAATATTTGTCGAACTAAATTCCAATTAAAACGGCGTGCTTAGAAAACAGAAATTCAGAAAACGCAACACCGGAAAAATTCATATTTTTCTAATTTTTTCGTTTATCGAGCACACAAAAATTTATAAACGCTCGATATTTACTATTTCAGTATGAAATTTATTGACCATGACTTGCTACTTCTTTAAGATGTTTTTTGTTGAATTTGCAGACCAACAAGAGCATTTTCCGATTTTTTGGCTCAGTTTTACGGTTTTGCTATAATTAGCGGCAGTTCTTGAGCACCGTCATGAAAATTGACAAAAACTAACGTCGCGAAATGAAGAATGCTCCAATTAGTCTTGAATTTTGAAAAATATTGCCGACAACTTTTGATGGAATGTTCAAAATTGCGTGTTGAGCACATCCGCGAATAGTTCGGCAATATTTTTTTCAATAAACGATTTTTTCAATGAAAACTCACCGTGTCCTTTTCGTTTTCGTTTCAATTCCGGCCATTTCGCAATAATCGTCGCCGTCGGTCCGTTTCCTTCATCGCGACCATCGCTTTTCGCTGTAATAAATTAATAAATTACAAAGAAAAAATTTATAAAAGCGTCCCTACAAATAAAAATGAAAAAAAAAACTCAGTAAACGAAAAAAATAGAAGGAGAACAATGGAGAAACGACGAATCGCAATTCAAATGTGAATTTTCGCGCCGAGAGAAGCGCGCCGCATTTGGCAAAACTGGAGGAGTCTCAATAGAGCGCAGTTGATCATGCATTCGCCGACTGTACATAGCTGCTATAAACATTCAAATTTAAATTAGAGAACATGTGTTAAGATGAGAAAATCATTGGACAAAGATTGGCTGATGGAACAAAAATGATTAATTACATACATTAAGTATTCTATAAAATAAAATAAAACAATCATATCACAGGGTTGAGTTGAGATGAAATGTTGTTGACTAAAGGTCTTGAAAATAAATATTTATAAACACTATTTTTCCTTGGAATTTTTCGCAACAGTCGCTGACGCCGAAACATCCTGCCGTTCCTTCTCCAACCGTCTTGCCTCTTTACGAGCCTTTTTCTCCTCTTTTCTAGCCTTTTCCTCCAATTCTTCTAGTCGCTTCTTCTCCTTCTTGGCAGCTTTTCGAGAGCGGCGCTCCTCGTCAGTTTCGTTTTCTCGAACCTTCTTCTTCTCTTTACTCCTCTCAATATCTTCCTCCGTGCGAGGCGGAATCGAAAACACTTGATTCTGCTGATTGAATCGAACATTGAGCTTAATTTTGAGAGGTGTTTGATCGGAACTTTCACTCAAGTTAAGAGTCGAGTCTTTGTCACTGTCAGCGTCCTCGGGATGTTTATGCTTATGTTTTTTCTTTTTCTTTTCAGCAGATGAAGAAGAAGATTCTCCATCACCACCCTCACGATGTTTCTTTTTCTGAGGAGTCACCTCGTCGGCATTCGGTTTGCTAATTTTTACGCTTGGCTCACCGAGAAGTTTGGCTTTGAGCTTTTCAATCGGCTGCTCATTTTCCAGTTTCCTTTTCCGGTGTTTTTCCTTGCGATATTCATCATCATCCTTCTTATGTTTCTTTGGAGATTTTTCCTCATCGTAATCGCTCTCGCTCTTTTTCTTTTTACGCTTCGGTTCATTTCCTGAATTGCCAGTCGACACACGAGGAACTTTAAACATAAGTGGTGGTTGACCGGAAGTAGAAGGGGTCTCTGGTTCCGTTTCCTTTTCTTCTGGCTCTGGTCTTACTTCATTTGGATCCTTTCCATCGAGTAGGGTCTCCAAAAACTTGTCATCAGACATGGTGTCACCGGAATAGTTGACCTGTAAACATTTTTTAAAACTGGAAAAATTCTGATTTATGTTTTTACCTCCTTTCTTTTCCTTCTAGATCCAGGAATAACTTCCAGATATGCGACACGTCCTTCTTCTCTGGCCTTCTCTTGGTATTCAGTCTCATCGGAAGCTCGAAGGATGTCTTTGGGAATTTCGTTGTCGCCTACTAGCCTGGGTTTACTGAAAAAAAATTTATTTTTGTTCAAAAAAATAGAAAAAAACATACACTCCGTGGAATCGGTCATTTTCAATTCTGTCCTGATCCATTTTCTGGAAAATTTCAAACTCCTCGTCTTTTCTGGCAAGCATGTAGTTGATTTCTTCGTCATTCGGAAGGTCATCGTCTTCTTCAGCTTCATTTTCCGCTCTGCAACAATTAAATTAAAAAATAAAATCGAAAAGATACAAAAATCCTACTTGATAATTTGCTCAAGAATCTCTTTTCTCTCTGCACCAGTCGAACGATTATCAAACTTTCCAGCTTGGATAACCTTCTCATCAACGTTCAACTTGAACTTGGCCGACGCCAATATTTTCTCCTCAACCGAGTTGGCGGTGATCAAACGGAAAACACGAACTTCAGCTTTTTGACCGATACGATGAGCTCTGTCCTGAGCTTGCATGTCCTGATGAGGATTCCAGTCCGAATCAAAGATAATCACAGTATCAGCAGTTTGCAAGTTCAAACCAAGTCCTCCAGCTCTAGTCGAGAGCATGAAAAGAAAGTATGGACTGTTGGGTGCGTTGAATTTGTCAAGAAGCTGGCCTCTTTCGTCAGGTTTCGTGCTTCCATCCAATCTGAGATATTGAATTGACTTGATCGCCAAATAATCTTCCACAATTGTCATCATTGATGTCATTTGGAAGAACATCAAAACTCGGTGGTTAGTGGCTTGAAGCTTTGGCAATATCCGATCGAGAAGTTCCAACTTTCCAGACACTCGATACAAATCCGTTCCAGTAATGTATTTGACATCCCAAAAAGTGCGGCACGAGTCTTCCACATTGTTGAATAGGAATGGATGGTTGCAAAGCTTTCTCAGATGAACCATCGAATTCATTAGTGAACGACTTCCAGTATTCTGTTTCCCGTCAAGGAGAAGACCCTTTTGCATGTGTTTGTAGAGCACTTTTTGAAGAGCAGACATTTCGCACTTGATGACAAACTCCATTTTGTCCGGCAACTCAGATTCCACCTCTTTTTTCAACCTTCTTAGGAGGAAGGGCCGAAGAACTTTGTGAAGACGTCGGATAATGAGCATAGTTTCTTCTTGAGTCAACTCTACTTTTTCGCCAGTGGTTGCGAAGGGTGCGTTGAACCACTGTTCAAATGTTGTGCATGATGAGAAAATAGAGGGGAGCAGGAAATTGAGAAGAGCCCATAGTTCCGGCAGCTGAAAATTTGAAAATTTGAAGGAAAAAATCGACTTTTGGTTTGAATATTTTTGAATTTAGTTTACAAACAAAACTACGAAAAAGGTGCATTTTGTAAAAATGTTTTCTGATTTTTAATGATTTTTACAAGATAAATATAGAAGACCATGGGGAGTACACGAAGCCGCGGCAGGAATTTTTCGTTCAAAAATTTTCCTTTTTGAAATGGACGAAACCTACATTTCCGCTTTACCTGGCGCAATTTTGTTGATTTCTAAATAACTTATCAAAAAAAAAATGGTGAAACAATAAAGTGAATAGAAGAAAAAAAACCGATTTTTGCTGAAGAAAATAACATTTCTGAAAAGACGTTGTCGGCCGCCGGCCTAGGAAATCTCAACTTCGTGTACTCCCCGTGGTCTTCTATTGTTTTGTTGTAAAATTAGCAAAAATCAGGGAAATTTTTTTGTGCGATTTCGATGTGATATTCGTAAATTCCCCACTCAATAGTATATTTTAAAACAGTTTGCCTAAAAGTTGGCACCTCCTTTAAAAACTTACATTATTTTGCAGCGGAGTTCCCGTAATCAAAAGACGACGCTGGCATTGGAATCGCGTATTCAACATTTCAGTCAACTTTGAATGCTGATTCTTCAACCGATGTCCTTCGTCGATAATCATATACTTCCAACGCAGTTTTCCAAGCAACGCCTTCTCTCGTATCACATATTCAAAAGTGGTCAAGAGCACGTTAAACTTTCCAGTTTTAATGACTGGCTCAACAGTTTTACGAACGTCTTTCGTTCCTTTGTACACAATCAAATTGACGTTACTTGCCCACTTGTCAAATTCGTTCTGCCAGTTGGGAATGGTGGAGAGAGGTACGATAACCAGGTATGGGCCAGGGTTTTTCTTGTGCTCCATTAGAAACGTGATGAATGAAATTGTCTGGATAGTCTTACCGAGACCCATTTCATCAGCCAGAATACCATTCAAATTGTTATTGTACAACGAGACCATCCATTCAAGTCCTTTGATTTGATACGGCTTCAACTTGAGAGACGGATTTCCTCCACCCATCATATGATGTTGCTCTTTAATTTCTTCACGAATTCCATGAGCAGTAGTGTAGTAATCCTCAAAGTTCAACTTTGTTTTGCTCTCATACTCGTCGTCGTCGTTGCGAGCCTTCTCCAGCACACGTTTAGTGTTCGCTCCGTCATGTTCCTTTTGGGCAACTGTTCGCGATGAAGTTTCCGTTGTTCCTTTCTGCTGTTTGAGTAAATCGCAAAGACTTTCGATATAACCGTCAGTTTGCTCGAGAAGATAAACTAAACGTTGATCTTTTTTGTCGTCAAGCATGGCACGATAGCCTTCTTCGTCTTCTTGAATAAGCTTCTGGATTCTCAGTTTCTCATTCTTCATCTCTTCCCGAGTTTTTCTTTTCGCTTCGTTGGTGATATGAGTTTGCATGGCTTTTCGAACTTTTGTGTGATTAGCCAACAATTTCTTATGAAACTCTTTAAACTCTCGAATGTGCTTCGACAAGTTATGAAGAAGCAAGTTGTTTGTTGTTCTTCTCTTCTTTTCGAGGGCAGCTCGATCTGGATGCATTTTCAGCTCTTGTGCATATTCCGCCTTTGTCCTGCGAATCGACCAAGGATTAATCAAAAACTCTGTTGGAGGTTCGAAAACCAGGGTGGCAGCAACTTCCCTCCGGACTTTTTCTTGCAGTTCAATCAGGTTGAGCCCATGGTACTCTATTTTCGCTTTTGTCCTCTTTTCTTCCGGAATTTTGTCAATATTCTCCTTGAGGTACGCCGCACGAGCTTTCATGTCTTGTTTCATGCTGAAAATAGTGAATTAATTTGAATAAATTTATCTAATAGTAAATTGTAATAATCTTACTAATAAGCCGCTTCCTTCCGTATAGTGTCTTCATCAATATTGGTAAACTTAATGTCCCACTGTTTCATTGGATAGGCATTCTGGAGAAAACTTTTTTCATTGATCTATTGTCGGCCCGCCAAAATGATCAAACGCGCTCCGCCAAACTCAACGCTATGCGATTTTCATTTTCGTCGCCAAATTATTTTATTTCAAGTGTAAATTCAACGTGAAATGAAATACCGTATTTCCTCTAATATAAGCGCACCCCTAATAAAGGCGCCTCGAAAAATAGAGGTGCACCCTCTAATTGAAGCGCACCCTCTAATAGAGGCGCACTCACTGCCCTTGTTGTCTCTATTTTTGTGTACTTTCTTCTTTTTTTTTTCAATTTTTTACAGTTGTTATTAAATATTTTACTTTTCTTGTTTTTTTTTCCAATACTCAGTGACGATCGAAGAAAAAAAATTAACGAAGACGAGGAGCTGAACGTCATCGATGTTTCCGATGCTGAAGAACCGCCAAAAAAAAAAGGAAGAAGCGATTGCACAAATAAATTTATAAAATAGGTCGCTTCGTTTGGTAAAAAACAAAGAGCGCTTCTGGCACCGCCGAGAAAATTTATATTGACAGAAAATGTATGCACAGATAAATTTTCATAACTAAAAAAATCATTGATTCGCTGAATTCTGCTTTTCGACGAAATGGATGATGCCAATGCTTTTTATAGAAATGATGGATTTTGGAGAAGATGACAAGATCAACACCGAAAAATTTTCTCTGGATTTTTTTGAAATAAATGTTTTATTATTTTGCTGTCTGATAGTTGGTTGATTTTAATTGTTGTGTTCAGAAATACATGTTTGAAAAATAGAAGCGCACCTCTAATGGAAGCACATTTGGAGAAGAGGCTGAAAAATAGAGGCGCATGCGCTTAAATTAGAGGAAATACGGTAATTTGAAAACCAAAATGAAAATCGAACAGCGTTGAGTTCAGCGGAGCGCGCCGACAATAGGTCAAATTCAACGTACTTTCAGAATGTTCATATAGCCATCATAGCGTTTCTTACGCTCGTCCAAAGTCTCATTTGCTGGCTCATCTGGAAGTGGACCATCAGTTGGAGGATGTCGAATTGGTCTGAGCGCTTTTTTGGGGAATTCCATTTTTGAAAAATCGTCGCCTGAAAAACATATAAATGTGTTGTAATAATTTTTTTTTAATTGGATAGGAGTAATAAAACAAATGAATACCTTTCACCAAAGCCAACAACTTCTTGGTTGAGACATATCGATAATCGCTGGTCAAATTCACTTTCTCCATTTCATTTAGTATCCGTTTCAACTCGTCGCCTACATACTCTATATACCCCGGATTCATTTGTTGTTCGCCCTTCACGTGCAAAACAATAGCGTCTTTAATGGCAGTCAACTCGCCCGAGGCTGCTGCTGCCGCTGCAGAAGAGATTTGTTGAGAAGTTGATGGTTGAGATGTAAAAGGTTGTTGAGGAGCATTCTGTTTGACCGGCTGTTGATTTCTCTGCGCCATGTTTCCAAAAGGTGGCCGCTGTGGTTCTTGCGGAGACACTCCCACCATGTTCTTTCCTTGCTGCTGAACAAATCTCATGTTCTGATTCGGAGTGAAATTGCTCCTCACTGCTCCAGAAGAAGGTGATTCATTGACAGAGATTTGACGATTTTTTTGCCCGTTTGGAGTTCCGACGGGGCTTTCCGTATTCGGTTGTATCATGTGTTGACCATTTTGTCTTATTGGCGTGTTTTGTTGGGATTGGTTTTGCTGTTGGAATGGTTGCTGTTGATGTTGCTGCTCAGGAAAACTTTTCTTTGCTCGACTTCTTGGCTTGGGAGTTTGAGTTTTTACAGGCGTAGGGGGATTATTTGGAACCATTGGAATTTGTTGTTGTTGTTGTTGTTGCTGCTGATGCTGCTGCTGTTGAACCATTTGCCGATTTTGATTATGATTCTGATTTTGCCCCACTGGCTGAGACTGTTGCATGATAATTGGCGAGTTCTGGACTTGATTAATCGTAATCAACTGATGTGGAGCATTCCGTTGCTGCTGCTGCTGCTGCTGCTGCCCTCCCGATGTCGTCTGATGCAGCTGAACACGCTGCTGTGGAACTTGGTTCGCTTCCGTCACCACGACTGGAGCAGTCGCAACCAACTGTAGTTGTGAAATATCCACGTTTGCCGGAGTCGCATTCGGGTCCATTTGCATTATTCGATATTGCATGCCATTGATGATCGCCTGGTCGCCATTGATGCGAACTGTTCGCGACGAATCTGGCTCCACGACTATTTGCTGCGGCTGTTGTTGTTGTTGTTGTTGTTGTTGTTGTTGTTGCTGCTGCTGTATCTGCTGTGGCTGTTGCTGCTGCATTTGCTGATGTTGTGGATGTTGCATCTGCTGCTCCGGATTATCCTGTTGTTGATGCTGAGCCAACGGTTGCACTGGTCGTATTTGTGGCGGCCTCATCTGGTTCGGAAACACTTGCATCGGCCCTCCTCGCTGTTGCAGTGGCTGACCAGGCCGTCCTTGTTGCTGCATTTGTTGATTCTGCTGCTGTTGTTGTTGTTGTTGTTGTGGAGTTAACGAAGGATTAATTCTCATTGGCTGTGGCGAATTTCGAACTTGTTGGCCAGTTTGCACCAATTGAGGAGACTGCTGAGGTTGTTGATGGTTTGGCTGATTTTGAAAATTATGCTGGCCCATCTGTGCACGGTTTTGTTGAAGTTGTTGTTGTTGTTGTTGCGGATTTGGTCTCATTTGCGGTCCCTTTTGCATCTAAAATAAAGCTTTTCGAGTGTGGGATTTAAAAATACAGTGACATGAGCAAAGAGTCAGCAAATGCGCCCGGACGCGAATTTCGAAAATCTTTCATTTAGATTTGCGATTTTCATCAATTTTTGACGTGTTTTCTTTGGAAAATGTTAAAATTAAAAAATTAAATATTGTGTTTTCAATCGAGTTGCAGCATGAACACACGAAACTCCGCCCACTTTATTGTGCTCGACCACGCAAACACAGTTCTATTTGAAGAGACGCAGACAGAACGGTGATTGCGGACTCATGTTTTCATGATGCAACTCGTTTGAAAACACAATATTTTTAGAATTTTTTTAGAATTTATTTATTATCCGTCACAAATGAATACATATTTTTATTGGGTTATTCACGAAATAGGAAACAATAGCTAAAACCAGCAAAAAATTTAGCGAATAATATTCGATGTTTTTTCTAAAAAATTTTAAAATCGATATTTTGGTCTGAAATATTCTGAGCATGTCCGGGAGCATTTTTGCAATTATTTCCCAAAGTTCCAGGTTAATTGGAGCATTCTCCAAATTTTCGCTGAATTTTTTGCTATTTCGTGAATAACCCCATTAAAATTTTTAAAAGGCGGTATGCTTCGAATTTTATTAAAATACACAGAAAAAAAAATTCTAAAATGTTTTTGAGCCTGGTCCTTATGCGGCCGGGCGCGTTTTCTGACCCCCGGTTCATGCTTTTGTGCGATTATCACATTAAAATTTTTCAAAAAAAAAATTGGCCTAGGAAACCAGCGGTCACAAGTTCTAAAAAATTCAATTTTCTCCAGAAAAAAAAGTATGCGTCATTTCTCAAAAATCAATGCAAAAAAATTAGAAAATTTTGAGAAAGACTGAAGACTTTTTTTGAATTTTTTGAATTTCCCGCCATTTCGTGTACTCCTTTTGGTCTTCAAATTTTTTTTTGTAAAAATCGTAAAAACCATGATTAGAAAATTAAGGACCGAAATATCGATTATTCGCCACAATATTTTTTAAGCATGTCCGGCAGTATTTTTGAGATCATTTTCCAGCGTCTCAGTCCAATTTTTTTTTGTTATTTTGTGAATAATTAACCCCATTATAATTTTTCTTACCTGTTGAGGTCCATCAATCGGAGGATTGTGATTAGGTTGAGATTGTCCCTGCTGCATCTGATCGTGCTGTTGCATTCTCATCGGTTGCTGTGGGGAATTGCTGATAGCCTGCTGGTTATTCTGCATCTGAAACTGTTGCTGGTGCCCTTGAGATTGAGGTCCGTTCATGATTTGCTGGCCTTGCTGCATCTGAAGCTGTGAATAAAATAAAAATATCTTCTAGAAAGTGAAATAAACCTGTGGCTGAGGAGAATTCTGTGGAATGAGCTGCTGCTGCTGTGATTGTGGCTGCATGCGCATCGGTTGTGGAGATGCTCCATTCATATTGATGGGTCCCTGCTGCATCTGGATTAAAGGGGTTGGTAGGAAAAAAAAATCTAAAAAGCTCACTTGTTGCTGTCCGGGAGGTCTGTTCAAATTCTGCCCCTGCTGTAATTGATGCTGTGGCGGAACTCTCATCTGTTGTTGCAGTCCAGGACCAGGACCAGGACCGACAACCATTCTCATCTGCTGCTGATTTTGTTGCATATTCGGAGTTGACATCCTTTGCTGAGCGGGTGGCATTCGCATTTGCTGCTGTGGCGGCTGCTGCTGAAGCTGTTGGGGTGGTCCTTGTGGCGGTACACCCATTCTCATCAGCGGCTGCTGGTTGGGATTCTGATTAGAGCCCGGATTATGGTTCATATTCACATTCCCGGGCATTTGTGGTTGCTGCTGCTGTTTCTGATGCTGTGGATGCTGTTGCATTTGGTTTTGGTTTTGATTTTGATTCATCATATGCTGCTGCTGTTGTTGTTGCTGCTGCTGCTGATTCTGCATAGGCCGAAGCTGATTCATATTAACCACAATATTTGGCTGATTCTGCAACTGCTGGCCAATCGGAGGAGGCTGTAATCGTTGGCCTTGCATATTCGCCAGCTGAGCATGTCCGATATTAATGGGATCTCCTTGTATGCGAATCTGTACCGGTTGGCCACCTTGAGCCAACTGATTTGCTTGGATCACCTGACCTGGCACGAGCCGGGGTCCAGGTGGCTGAATTTGATGGGGCCGTTGAACATTGATTAGTTGGCCCGCCTGCTGATTGAGCATGTCACGCTTAAAAATTTGTATTTTTTAAATTAAAATGTAAATCAATCTTTTAAAAGGAACTAATTGCAAAATTTACATTTATAATACGGAGCGAAACATAGTAAACTCGTAGAATACCCCGATTAGCCTGGAACTTTGAGAAAAAAGTCAAAAATCCTCCCGGAAATGTTGGGAAACTTTTGGAAATCGATACTTCGGTCCAACTTTTCTGAGAATCTCCGCGAGTATTCTTGACATTATTTCTTATGGACCTATTCACAAAACCCGAAAAAAAGAAAAAAATTGCGGGAAAAATCGGAGAATGATATTTTGGTCCAAAATTTTTTGAGCGTGTACAGGAGAATTTTTTCCAATATTTCCCAAAATTTCAGGTCAATTGGAGCATTATCCGATTTTTCCCGCAATTTTGTTATTTTCTTTCCGGTTTTGTGAATAGGTCCATTAAAGTTTCAGGAGCTTTTTACCTGATTATTAATTTGAGACAATTCTGTTTTAAATAAATATAATGAATGATTTTTCTTTAAATATTCCCATCAATTAAGAAATGAAAACCATTATTGTCAACCCGACATGACGGCTCCACTGAATTTAGTACTTCGTGATTTTCACGTTGAATTAATATTTTGGAAACCAAATGGAACATCACAAAGTACTAAATTCGGTGGAGCGCGTTTGACAGTCGCGGAGGGTCGACAGTAATAATTACCATTCTTCTTATCCTAGTCATCGTAGGTCTTCCTATCAATTATGTCTGTTCTGGCCAAAAAATGTAGAAAATAAACAAAAACGTTTTCGCTTTCCGAGAGCAGCAAAATTTTTTTTTCTGGAAAAATTGATGTTTTCGTTTTATAATTTTATTTTTCCTTTTAATTCAAATAAAATATCGTTTTTTTTAAGAAATCGAAAATTCATGCTTAACAGAAATTCCCAATTCTGGCATACATCAGTGATTTAATGGACATGTTTTTCATCATTTTTTTTCGAAAGCATCATTAAAAAAATTATAGAAAAAAAAACCGAATGAATGACAATTATTCCTATAAAAAAAATTTGTATGCAACAAATTTCAAAAAATTTTGCCGTCGAAAAACTCGTAATTAAAAATTACTCCAAGTATTTTTTTTATACTTAAACTATTGAATAACCGGCTCCTCATCATATACATAATTAAATAAAATACCAAACAAACCGCTGTCGAAACGATCGATAATGCGTGCGTGCGAGGTCGCCGAAAATCTAATTGCCTGCGCGGATACTCTTGTCACACGCGCAAGGAATACAGGCCTATTCATTCGACAATCGAAACAGTGAAATATCTAATCTTTGTTTTTTAATATGAACGCATTAAGTGTTGTTGGTAGATAAAAGAAACTCACCCTCCGATAAATAATACGGAGCTCGAGAACGACTAATTGCCGACGTAGTCGGGCTTTGATATCTTGCACGAGATTCCGCGCTTCACCGTTGACCCCGAGAAACTGCAATTTAGAAGTTTAAATAAAGGTTGAATCAATTAAAAAGAGGCACAATTCTATTTCAAAAAACAAAACAATTTCGTTATATTTTTTTTTTACATTTAACCATTAGGTTGAAGGATGGCAAGAACGCAAGCGCACAAGATGAACTTGCGAGACGGGGGTTGATTGACGGGTGGTCTCCACTCTCCCCAAGTACGCAAACACCCACACGGCACAATACACCATTTAAACGACACGGGTGGTTTATTGGTGAGAATGTTATTTATGACAAACAAAAAACATATATAATTAGGAGAGGAAGTGTGAAAGTTTGAATTCGAACATGTCATCAATCATTGCAACATTATGTAAAAAGCGGTTTCTCTGCGTTTCCCACGTCCAATTGTCTTTATTTGAACAAAGAAGGACCTGCAAAACAAGATCGATAGGAAACAGCTGAGATGCGCTTCTCTTCTCTTCTAAATATCTGACCGCTCTCAATGAGTTTTATCCGAAACACATGTCAATAATAACGCTTTACGGAAGAAAAAAGTGCCTGGAGCGTCGTGCAGTATCTCGAAAAATACAATTTACGGGGTCCATTTTTCGGTATTCGACTACCGTTTTTTTTTTCGAAATAAAAAAAATTGAATTAGTTTGAAAATTTTTTTAACGCTTTAAAAAATGATTCTGTGCAATCACCGCGACGACAAAATGCAGAAACATTTTCAAAACGACGTACTTTCGAAATTTCCGAGAGCTAAATGTAGTTATTTCTTATCCTTTTTTTGAATTATGGTAAATTGCTGTTTTATTTCTTCGAAAAAAAAAACGAAAGAAACAAGTAGCACTTGCCGACAGAGGAAAAAAAGCTAAAGGCTTTTTGATATGTTTTTGAGAAGGCAACATTGCCGACAATGGGCAAATACTACGCGTTGTATGACTTGTTTGACATGGTATGGTTCTCGCGGAACTGTCAGCTAGATATTTAACAAACAACGAGTCAAACCTTTTTTCCTTTGAAATATTCCAAATAGAAGCACGACTTGAATTCTCTGGAAAACATTTCAAAGACTTTGTTTTCTTGTTTTTCCACATCTTTGGTAATATAGATATTAACGGCAATCGTTCCTAAAAATAATAGAGACGCCATGAAAATTATAGGAAATTTATTAGACTATTTACCTTTTGGTGTAAGTCGTTTTTTCAAAAGTTGAATGGTCGTTTCTTCCAGAATAGGCGAGATTGGGCAAATTACATCGGCAACTTTATTTTCGCAGGCATCCATTATAATTAGGTCGAATTTTTCGTCATCTTCAATATTTAACATATTTTGAGTACAGAAATTCCCAACAAACTTTTTTGGATATAATCGACAATATCCGCGTGGACAACTTGAAGATTTTCAGTTTCAAAGTGATCGAAGTAATTTTCTGCGAGGCTGATTATAAACTCTTCCTTTTCCACAACAGTTGTGTCTATCTGAATCAGTTTTCATGGGGAAATGGGTATTTTCAGGTTTTTACGTTCAGAAACGATATTTCGGACAGAAAATTGCTCATTACTCCTCCTCCAAGACCCGCAATCAGGATATCGTGATGATCATTCTCGTCAAAGTTTAGACTCTATAAAATTGTTGTAAAGGAAAACGCGGGGAAAATAAAAATTAGAAAGAAAGAAAGGCGGAAAAATAAATATTAACAGAAAAAGAAACAGAAACAACAAAAACAAAAACAAAAAACCCTGCATAACCTGGAAAAAAACCACCAACCCTAGATATTTTTCTCGTTAAAATATTTTGAATGGATTACGGTCACACTCATTTCAACTGTGTCCGGTCGTGCTAACTTTACTCGTGGAAGAGTTTGCATTTTCTAGGCCACAGCTCTCCCCAGCTGAGACGAGAGTAATACCAATGGCCATACTTTTTCTTTGTTTCTTCGGTGGCGCACGCACACTGCACCCATCTCTTCTTGTCACCAAATTCATCATAATAGAATTTTTTTAATCGTAAAAAATAGGGGATAAGTACCCCTGAGAGCTTTACATGCGCTGCGCTTTGCCGTTAAATAGCATCACTAACGAGGTGACCAAAAAGCGTACAACCCGAATCCCCGTCACACGTCAAGACTCACCTCCATGATAAATCCAGAAGCGATGAGAAGACGTGCGTATCTGGAGTTGACGACAAGCTTGTTAACAAGCCAATTTCTGGAATCTAGGTTTTCCCACGAAACATCTAAAACTTGCACTTGATTATTTACTGATGATGATTGCTCAGAAACCTACCTTTGTTCGATTGAACTTCAACACCAGTTAGCGAATATTTGGTGTTGTCCGCAAGTAAAAGGTCTCGTTTCGTGATTAATCTGAAAAAGTCAACTTGAAACAATTGATAGAGTGTCGAAGAAAAGGGAAATAATATGCATGTAGGCGAATCAGTAAAAAAAGACAAGAAATCGGAAAAGACAGAGGGAGAGAGGGAGAAAATGGAAAAATCAAATCGATAGGCAAAAAAACGTATAATTTTCTTCTCGGGGCTGTTATTCGTGAGAGCTCCGTACGACGCAACCAAAAAAAACCCCCAAACAACCCTGGTGAGGTGGGCGGGAAGGGGCGTGTTCAAAAGAGAAAGAACAGCACAGCTTCCAAGCATTCACATTCAACCTCAGACATTCCCCTTGAGAATGGTGATTAGCAAAAAATTACAAGATCTGTGTGATTTTTGTAATGAGAATCAAGGGTAAAGATTCTGATAGCTGGGCCTAAAAAATTCAAAATCTTCCACGAGTAAATTCAGCACGATCGAACACAGCTGAAATGAGTGTAACCGTAACACATACAAAACATTTTGTTGTTTTTATGGATTACAATCCCACTAATTTCAGTTGTGCCTGATCGTGTTGTGCATACTCGCGGAATTATTCGAATTGTCCAGACCCAGCTCTCACCAGCTGAGACGATTTCAAATAAACTACGGTATTTTTGAAAATCTCATTGTTTTTGTTTTCTCACAACAAGCTTGTTTTCGAAAGTTTCCTATTAAACACGACAAAAACAATTTTTGATACAAGCGGACACAGAAGTACGGAAGAAACAGTACGCATTGGCACTTGCTGCATGGCAAAAGCGCAGCTGAGACAAGAAAAGAAAACAAAAACCAAAAAATCGGACAAGGTCACAAAAAATTTGTATACATCAGCATTACTCATACAAATTTGATGACAAGTAGAGAAACTGTTTTTGACATAAGATAAAAGCGTCACAGTTGAGTCAGAACAGTCAAGACATAGACCGGCATGAAACGAAAGAAAAGAAATACGTTTCGAAATACTTAGTTCAATTTGTATATGTATCGGCGAAAATATTTGTATACTTTGTACGCGGTGATGCAAACGCGCTCCATTCTAATTGCAGAATGAGGCTGAGAGAATGAAGAGAGACGAAAAATAAATTTGCTGGTACATTTCGAGTGCACAGTGCGCTTCTAATAAATTCTGAGCATGGAGCGCGTCTGCATCGCCCCATAATTTGCTATGCAGTAAATTTGCGGCTATGATGGAAAATTTGATCCTTGGCAATCTGCATAAGCAAAAGCAGACAACAAAAAAAAAATGTTCCATCCAGAAACCCTAACAACTGGGCGAAATCAGGAATTTCGCACACCAATAATCCAAAAAAACTGTCTAACGACAACAAAACATGCACTTTTCTGAACCAAATACATTAAAAGAAAAGAGGCTAAATAGAAAAAGGCTCTTGCCGACCATCATTGCGTCATAAAATTCGAAAAAGGCATCCATTAGGAGAACAAAAAAATGGCTCATTTAATGGGCACCACACAATGCAATAATATACCGTCTTCTGCGCTATACAATTCACCCATTTCTCTTTTTTTCTTTCACATGCTCTTTGGCCAGAAATAAAGTAAAACCATTCTTTACCTATTATTTTCGAGATAATATGAGTCGACAATCAAGAAGCATGTTGTTGTTTCCGGAATGCATTCATTTCCAATTACTTTGTGCTTCTGTAAGTTTTTAGTTATATAATAGTAAAACAGAAACTTCTTCGCACCAAACCTTTTTCAATAATTCCTCGACTGCAGTTGTGCTCTTTTTTGAAGAGTTCCCAAAACCTCCAAACGAAAAACTGTCGAAATACCATGCAAGTACCTGAATTAACAAAATTATGACTAAAAAATAAGACAGTTCCAACTTACAAGCCCAATAACAAGTATTGATGCATGAGGAAGCAAATTGGTAAGCATTTCAACAAATTTCCGAGTTCATAATGAATCCGATTTGAAACTGATTCCTGGACAATTTGAACAGCCGTCGTTGTTGCACAATTTATTTTGTTGTAAATTGTCAAATACATAAATGTACAAAAAATAGTACAAGGTGAGCTATTCTGCAAACAATTGAGCAATGTTGGATACGAAATGGGATTTAATTCATTTTTTCGCTCGATACGGTAAAATTAATCAGCTCCGAAGAAAAAGAAGAGATCAGTGGTTTATTATATTTTGGATTGGTTAAAAAATTGTGGAAAAGCGAAAAAAAAGAAGCAAAAAAAATTCACGAAAAAAAAGTGGCGACCTACAGAAACCAAAATAAGGATGAGCAATGGCCACATCCCTTTTTGCAAGCCCCGCGCACTTGTGTTTTATTTTTTTTAACCAAAATTTCTTAACTTTCTCATTAAAATGAACAAATTATGCAATAGCGTCTATAGGTCTTCATAAAACCAAAAGGTTTTTTTTATTTTCGTATTTTCTTAACTCCCTACTTTTAGGACTGCTGTCAGAAGCTGAAACGATTAGTGTAAATAAATAGCGAAAGTACATTTGTCTCATTTTTTGGCTCGAGTCAAGAGTCATTTTGTGCTCTTTCCAGCGCAAGAAGTGAAAAATCTATTGAAGTGATAAGCGGTCTGGACATGGAGAGATGGCCGAGCGGTCTAAGGCGCTGGTTTAAGGCACCAGTCCCTTCGGGGGCGTGGGTTCGAATCCCACTCTCTTCAGTTAGTTTTTATCGTTTTTTAAAATTAATTACAGCCAATTCAGAGTTCAGGTTCAGAGGCAAGAACAGAGCACTCCGATATTGTACGAAAATCCCAAATTTTGTTTTTTTTAAAGGAGGTGCCAACTTTTCGGGGAAACTGTAATATACTATTGAGTGGTAGATTTGCGAATATTTTCCGTGATTTGTGGCAAATTCTACAACAACAAAAAAATAGAAAACCACGGGGAGTACACGACGACGAGGTTTCCTAGGCCAGCGCGTCCGGTTTTCTAGGCCGGCGGCCTACCACCACTTTTCGATAATTTTATTGTCTTTAGCAATAACCGGTTTGTTTCTTCTACTTGCTTCATTTTTAAACTATTTTTTTGATAAATTATTCAAAATTTGGCAAAAATTGCATCAGGTAAGCGGAAATATCGGTTTTGTCCATTTAAAAAATGAAACATTTCAAAAAAAAAAAGAAGTACATGCTGCCTGACCGTCGGTTCCCTAAGCCGCGACTTCGTGTACTCCCTGTGGTCTTCTATTATTTAGTAAAAATCATTTAAAAAAATCAGGGAAATTTTTTTTGCAATTTCAATGTTATATTTTTAGCAATAATATCAAATTTCCAAACTTTAGTAGGAACCAAGATGTTATTTTTGAAATTGTATGATTAATTTCCTAGCTACAATTTCTGTTGTATCGTTACTACATACTTCAATACTTTTGTAGCACTGTCAAATTGTATACTTTGTGACCTCTGTAAAGTCCAATTCATATAAAGATAAAAGATTACAATTCTGAAAATTTTAATTTATGTCTAAAATTTCAACCTTCCCAAACACTTATAAATGTGCGGCATTAAAAAAAACTATTTTAAAATGTGTATTTCCCAGCATAGCATTTTGCAGTAAAATGGCTGAACGTGCTGCAGCTATTTTGAGTTTGCAAAACCGTGATAGTGCATGCTGAATGTTCAACTAAAACGGAAATATGTAGCTGGAAAACAAATATTTTCAACAAGAAAAATAACAAATTGTTCACAGTCGTAATGCCCATAATTTTCACCCAATTTAAAAGAATCAAAAAATTTAAATTAGGGACACTCTTCAGCACAAATTGCTCAATAAATGGTCTAGACAATGAGATGTGATGGCAAGTTTACTTTCATGTGTATTTTGTGCTGTGAACTGAAATAAAAAATGTTCATGTGAATGCATATAAGTGCAAATCGCTTAAATTAATCGTTCTATGAAATTTATTTTTCTATCATATTTAATTACTTTGAATCCTCTGTCATTTACTTTGAGACTCTAGTCACTTTTCCAAAACGCGTTCATTTCTATTCCCAGACATGAAAATGTTTCGGGTTTCAATTTTGATTCATTTTTTGTCTAGAAGCAGGTGAAATCCAACCCCCAAATACTCTGACTGCCGACTATGAAAAGAGAAGGCGGCACCGGTCGTCGCCGTCGTCGTCGTCTTATGTGAGAATCTAAACTCTCATATCTCGAATATTCTTCTTCCATTCATAGGTTTTTTCCCGCGTGACTGCCAGTTCACGCCGTCTAGTAGTTTCTCACGATCATGCCAAATAAGGCCGAGAAGTACAGCTTTTCCGAGGGTTTATAAATAACCTTCAGAATAAAACTTTGATACTTTTTCTTCAGCTGCCACCCCAGAATTTTGACGCTCTCCTTTCTGTATTTGAGGAAGACTAATAAACTTGAACTTTCGATTCCCATGGTACCTAAAGATGTTTTTCGACTAGAAAAAGTCATGGCACATTACGAACTTCTGAAGAAGTCAGCCTAAACAAGTCTTAAATGGTCAGCTTTGAATTTCTAAAAACGTGTTGTGCATAGGTTGAAGAGCTTCACGAGAACTCGACAAGCACCATTCTCATCTTCAATTTTATTTTCAAAAGTATTCAATCATATGCGAGCCTACCCTTTTCTCCCTCCTTTTCAAAATGACCTGTCCCTACGAAATCAGAGCTCATCTCATTCCACTCCACTCTTTTCTCTTTCCGTAGTGGAATTTTATTTCATTTTCCACTTCTTCTTCGTTTTTCAGTTTATTGACAAAATAGAGCGGGAAAATATTAGGGCAAGCTCTAGAAGAGCCTTTAACCTACAACCCAGATTTTAGAAAAGCAAACGGAAGTAAATACGAGAAAGAGCTGAAATTCTGAGAACTTAATTCATTATTATATTTTCTCAAAGGTTACTCTCATTTTCTTGCATTTTCTTCACTTTTTTCTTTCCAATCTGTGCGTGTTTTTGTTCTTTTTTCTAGTCAAAGTCTGTCAGACACATGTGACTATTCAGTATGCCAAACAAGAAAAAAGTAAAGAGTGGGAGTTGTGTGCGCGAAGAAGGGAGAAAAGAGAGAGCACAACTTGATTAGTCTAATCAGAACATAGGTGAATCCGCAAGACGTTTCTGTCGTTGCTGCTTCTCGGCTTGTCCGTCTGCAACTCTTTGATTCAATTTATTGCCCTCCGACGGCACAAAAAAGAAGAAACAGCACCAACATTTGGACGGACCTTTTTTCGGTGTTGCTTCTTCTGCTTCTTCTGCTTCTTCGTTTTCATAGAAAAAGAAGAGTTAGTAAGCTTTGATTCTCTATTCCCTAACTAAAAGTATCATTATTCAACTATTCCGCACGACAGACAGAAATGAATCGCATCAAAGAAAACAAATAGTGGCATGGAACCCAAACCCAAACCTATGCTAACCAAATGCTTCTCTTCTCATTTTTCCGTTATTTTTGTATCGTTTTTTAGGGGTGAGTTTATATTTTTTGTTTTGTTTATTCATTCATTCAACTATGTACACTGACTTGATGGATGTTCCTCATTTGATTCAATTCTGTAGCTCATCAAAGGTCTTCGGGTAAGTTTTCACGATTCCAAAATAACACACTTGTAAACTTTCTATGTAATTGAAATCAGTTTACTCACATCTTTCCATTCTCATTTAAGGAACCATCATTGGAAAACAACTGCAATTCCTCTCTTTCAAACACCCACACAATTATTTTCCTCTTTCCCTAACAAACTTCCCTTTCTTTTTTTTGTCTAATTCTGCTTGTTCGCGTTTTTTTTCTTATTGGTGGTGATATGGTAAGTTGGTTTTGATCATTGCAAGAATCAAAAGAGCAAAAAAAGTAGAAAGTGAAGAAAAAGAAGAAAAATTGAATTTTGGGGAATACAAAACAAGAAGTAAGAATGTTGGATAATCCGTTGTAAAGTAAAGTACATTTAGAGTTGGCCGTCTTGTGGTTGTTGCGATTTTGATTTGCTATTTAAGTACATACATATATGTATAAGTAAGTGAGCAATATAATATTTTAATTTACTTCGAAGTTGAGGCCAAGCTGTTTTCTTTCTCGTTCTCTGTATGCTTAAAGGAGTTTCCTTAAAATTGAATAAATGACGCACACCAGTACTTCACAAAAACTTGATAATATAGGCTAATTGAAGATGCTTCTTATATCGGAGCTTTTCTTCTGATTATGGCTATTGTCCTTTTCGAATGATATCTGATGAGAAAGTATATTTTTATCAAAACTTGTCCTCCTAACTAAAACTAAAATCTTTTCATTTTTGCAATCCAATCTTATTCAAAGTTCGTGACTTCTTGCAAAATTTTTTGTATTGTGTTATATCACAATTCGAATCAGATGAACTTCTCAAAAAACACATGATGTTCCGAAAGGACTCAAGAATAAACCAATTTTTCGTGCAAAAAACGAAAAGTAAAGAGAAGAAGGACCTGATCAGTTTTTTTTCTGTTCTGATTTCAGACAAGATACATTGTTTGGGTTTTATATTTCAAACTTTCCATGTATACCAAAGTATGACTGAGCAACTAAACATCCAAAAATAGGTATACATATGTATGTACCTATAGTTTTTCATCCTGAGCACTATCTAAACTTCCGGGTTTTTGAATATCTAATGATTTCTCATGTTCTTCTTGCAACCATTGCTTTTTTTGATACACAGTTAAATATAACACAGCACATCCGTATTCCCATATCAAACATCAACTTTATTATTTTTTTACAAAATGACAGTGAGTAAAAAAGATGACGCATACATACATTGAAAACTATGGAAAAAAAAAGAAAACCTTCTCACGTCATTGATTCTTGTGGGATTGTGTTTTATTCTTTTCTCACAATTTCTTTGTGGAAGTAAGATAGGTAAGTCTGCAAGCAAAATCGATTATTTTCCAGAAAATGACGTACGTACAAACCAACAGACTAGAAACAATAGAACGTAAAGGCAAAAGATTCATGAATTTCCAACAAACCAAACTCGGCCTCGGAAGAAATTTCAAAAGAAGAATATTTGACACCAACTTTCAAAGAGCTTTCTGCTTTTTTTTGTTCTTGGTGGCGACTTTCAAGATTTTTCCACTACACACAAGGTCAATTCCAACTCTAACCTGACAATTTTCTGTTAGCAATTTTTTTTGTTGCAATTTATGTTCCTCCACTCTTGCTCGGCATCCATATCGCTTCCCCATCCTATCACTTTAAAATAAAGAAAAAAGTGATCAAAAATGTTTATTGCAACATTTTTTAAAAAAGTTGCGGTCGATCGGTCAGCAGCGAAACTTACTTGCCAGTCAAGAAGTACTATGAATATTTATTTCTCATCGGCGTATGTCTTGGCCCCCAAACCACGAGGTATTTCTCAATCACTGCGCGGAGAGCCGAGAGCACCGTAGTTCTTCTTCTCCTTCAAGGACACACCCACTCTTTGCTCCCTTCTTCTCAGAAGATTCCCTGGGTGTGCAAGACGACGTCTTTTTATATGAATATTTGATTTTCGTGCCCCGCTATCTGTTACGGAATTCAATTTTTTTTCGCCGAGGCTAGGTCCCCGAGGTGAATCTCTAAAATTTTGGCATCCTTCTTCCTCTTCACCCGTCCGCTCTCACTTACACACACACTTCCTCTGAATGCACAATGTGATTAGTATATTTGTGTGAAGTGAAACCTCTTAGAATCTGCGACACTGCCAATAGTAAAATGTACAGACCAGAGACAAAGCCACTTTTCACGATTCCTTGCAAAAATCCTATTTTGGGTAGAAGAAGAATAGCAGAAAAGATGAAAAGATAGGTCACTTGATGTCCACAATTTGCTCGTCTTCCTCATTTATTTCCAACAATTCTCTTCTCTTCTTCCTTTCTTTCCTACTGTTCAGAAATTGCTCTAATAAACCTCCCTTAACTGATTTAAACCCCCTCTTCGCTTCGTTTAATTCCACTTCTTTTCTTTATTTTTACTTCACATGCTCTTTAAGCGAACCCCTTCTCTTTTTTTTTTTTGCATTTCCTTTCTTCATTTGTGACATTCTGAGATAGATCCATTGAATTCCGAAATTGGCTTTTACACTCCTCGCTTATTATTCATACGTGCATACACACCCTGCTCGTTTGGTCACTTTATCTTCGGATATTTTTTGTTTGACTGATATCAGATTGTATTTTTTCTCACATGGAACCAAAATCACGTGTTCATTCTTTTTTATTTGATAGTATTTATAACGAGTTTGATTCCATGAACAGAAAGTTCCTTGGTAATTTTTTTTAAATTTTGCAAAACATGAAAAATTTTGACGAATTTATTTAATTTTATTTCAGCCCCTTCCATACCTTCTAGGAAAAACTTGTTTTCCACGGTTGCGGAACGAAATCTGAGCGAGCACATCTTTCGAGTTCCCTTCTCTAATTCTAGTTTGGTTCATCTTTGGATGTGCCTAATTTTTGTTCGGTTAAACAATGTTTTTTGGCTTTTTGTGCAGACCATATAATATTTGAAAAAATATACGTATATCAGACAAATTGCCTACTAATTTGAAAAAAAAAGAAGTCAAAACCTTTGACATATTTTTTCTTCTGTCTTTGTTTTTGAAAATATTCCTTTTTCTTTTTCATTTTGCTTCCAATACACCGCTACTTCCTTCTCACATTTTAAAATTCAATTTTTCTCGCCTATCAAAAATTCACATGCTCTATGTATTTTTAGATCTTCATTTTATTCTTCTTCTTCTTCATCAACCAGGTTTTGAAGAACTGATGAACGAAACAGAAATTGAGGCTGCGATGGCAGCCATAGAATTGGAGGACCAGCTGCTTCGGCCCGAATGGTTCTATCTCATTCTTTCAATTGTTCCGCTCGTTTGCATTCTCGGTAATCTTATGGTTGTCGCTGCTGTGTGGACTACAAAAAGTTTGCAAACGCCAACAAATCACCTTCTGGTCAGTCAGTCCGTCAGTATGATAAAAGTTTTCAGTATTGAGTTTCAGGTTTCACTGGCTATGGCTGACCTGATAGTCGGGGCATTTGTGATGCCATTCAGTATTTATCTTTCGGTAAGTTAACTTCAGTTCAAGAACTAGAATCAATTACAGTTTTTTTTCTGAAATTCATTTCTTGCAGATCAATGGTCTTCACTGGCACCTTCCATTGTTTGTCTGCTATTTCTACTGCGTTTTGGATGTTGCTGCAAGCACTTCATCAATAATTCATCTCGTTTTGATCAGTATTGACAGGTATGAATATGAAACAAGTAAAACATGAAACAAATAAAAACTTTCAAACTTTTTGGACTTCTTTTCAGATTGGTCGCTGCCACTAAACCTGCAGAGTACAAAACCATGAAGCACAAGAAGAGGGTCTACTTGGCAATTGCTATCACTTGGATGTTCAGTATCGCACTTTCTTTGCCTCTAGGAACTGGCTTTAACACGCGAACCAGTCATTTCTTGGTTATTGAACACCATTGTGGAATTTATAATCCAATTTATATGCTTGGAAGTAGCATTTTTGCTTTCTACCTTCCATGTTTAATCATGATTTTTACATACGGTTATATTTTTTATACACTGAGAAAGCGACTCCAGGCTATTCAACTTCAGGTTTTTACTCTATTATTTTAGTCAAATATTGTACAAACTAGTTAAAACTGAATTGATTTCAGGAAATGGCTGGTGGTCAATTCCTAGGCTTTGGAGCTGACGTTGGAAACATCACCACCTCGGCTATTCAATCGGTCATTGGTTCGTTTTTAATACATACTTTGCCTTTCCTTTCATGATTATCTTGCTACTTTGCAGGAATTGCTCCCAAAAATAGAAACATGATCACTTGGGAGAAACCATTGCTAAAGAAGATTGAGGAAACCGCGGCGGAGCACGCGAGTTCACTCAACGATAGTGAACGGGAGCAGGTGAGAAGGAAGATCATAGAGAGCGTTACTTTGCTCCAATTTTTCTTGCCGTTTTAATGAAAAATTCAAGCGTCTTTGAGACCTTTTCCTCCTTTTGACCGCGGATGTTTTGCATTTGCGCATGCGGAATAGAGAATTTGTCCGTTTTATAGATATCGGAAATATGAATGTAATATTAGGTCTAAGTGACTCTTTTGTGGAATAAAATAAGAGAGTGAAAAAAAGGAAAGA
This sequence comes from Caenorhabditis japonica, assembly GCA_963572235.1. Lineage (NCBI taxonomy): Eukaryota > Metazoa > Nematoda > Chromadorea > Rhabditida > Rhabditidae > Caenorhabditis > Caenorhabditis japonica. Next base: position 5,412,746 of record OY754347.1, on the reverse strand, counting down.
AAAAATAAAAGAAAGAAAAAAACAACAACAACAACAAAAATGTTCATCCTGAAACGGAGGAAGATACAAAATGAGTCATCAAATTGCGGTAACTCGTTTTATTGGTTCTTGGAACGCAATACATGTACATACAGGGTGGCCGATAAGTATAGGACGCTCGCTTTCAGCGTTCCCTGGCACGGTGCCAAGGGATATTTTCGAAAAATTTCGAAACTTTTCGAAAGTCCAGAGACTATATAAGTAAGCTTCTCAGTCATTTGTTCTCACTTCTCCATATCGCCGAGCTATGAAAAGTTCTCCTCATCGTCCTTCCATTGAACTCTTGTTCAAGAGAGGCCTCGGAAGTGCTGAGATCGCTCGACGCCTTCAAATTTCGTCTTCGACGGTTCGAAACGTTGTCGCTGCTATCAAAAAGCGAGGAGATGCTTCTGAAGTAAAAAAAAGCGGACGTCCACGTTCTGTCAACACCCGGAATACTCGTGCAATCATCAAGAAACGGATCATTCGAAATGATGGATTGAGTCTCAATAGGATGGCGTCACAGCTTGGAATTGCCCGATCCACTGTCCAATCGATTGTCAAGAACGACTTGAAGCTCAAAAGTTACAAACTACGTCGTGGACAGTACCTCTCGGACAAATCGAAAGCGATGCGACTCGAAAAATGCCGAAAATTACTCCAGCACTTTCAAGTGCGCCGCGTCTCTGACGTTATCTGGACAGACGAGAAGATCTTCACTATTGAACCTCTTCCCAACCGTCAAAACCAGAGACAGTTATTGTCAAAGGGTGACAGCATGTCTCCGAAACGTCGTCTTGCCCATAACCGCCTTTTCCCGAAAAGTGTCATGGTTTGGGCCGGTATCACGGCAACCGGTAAAACTCCGTTGGTTTTCATTGAAAGAAATGTGAAAATCAACTCGGAGGTGTACCAAAAGATTGTGTTGATGGATAATTTGTTACCCTGGGTCACTCAGCACTTTGCTGGTGGTCCATTTATCCTTCAACAAGACTGGGCACCGTCCCATGGCTCGAGATCGACATTGGCCGTCTTGGAGGCGCATTTCCCTGGATTCCTGGACAAGAACTTGTGGCCTGCTTCCAGCCCGGATCTCAATCCGATGGATTTCAGCGTTTGGGGCATGTTGGAAGGGAAGATCGCGGGAAAAGTTTTTGCTACTGTCGATGACTTGAAGGCCGCTCTCGAGGTAGCATGGGCTTCGATCGACGACGGATACCTGCGGCGCACTGTCAATTCGGTGAAGAAACGTTTGAGAGCCTGTGTCAAAGCTCGTGGATCCAACTTCGAAATTCTCTTGTAAAATCAAATTTTCTGCTTATTTTTTGTTGTTTAATAAAGGTTGTTCTCGAAAAATCCTCAAATTGAAAAAATGGGAGCACTTTCAAAACGTCCTATACTTATCGGCCACCCTGTAGAATGGAAAAAAAGTGTTTTTGTTTATAAGTTTTATTTTTAGCTCCAAACGATCCTCGAAGCAGTCCACCCGTCTTCTTCAGGCAGTCAGGAGAACACAACAATCGAAGTGAGTCGGGCGTTTGAAAAGATCCAAAATCACCTTCTAACGTAATTTATGCTCGCAGGAGGACCCCGACCGACCACCTTCCGTCTTGCTCGAAGCAGTCACTTTAAAATGCGAGATCGACACCAGTGGGCCCATTCTTGAGCTTCCGCGGCCGACATACACAAAAAAGTGTGGAGGAAAAGGGGGTCAAAGAGTTTGAAACGAAATTTTGCAGCATGTCGCGCAGATTCTCTGATGCAGTCAATTCGATTTCGAATCGCGGTAGAATGAAGTCGGTGTCCTTTGGAACTGCTTCGCGGAAGAGACGACACTCACATCAGCCGCAGGGAAATCGGGAAGTCGTCACGTCCGAAGAGTCCAAAAAGTTGCACTCGTTGAAGCCTCCGCTGGTTAGTTTGGGCAATATAAAAAAGAGAAAAAAGTGAGGGGGCTCTCCTTCAAAAACCGTTACACAATTAAAAAAAAAACCTCAACATGAATTGATGAAATTGCATGATTTGTCATGAAAATATCAAAATTCAGTTGATCCCCGTTTCCTGGTAAGTCTCTTTCGTTTGGTTTTGCTTCTTTTCTTTTTTTCTTTTTTTTTAAATTTTTTTTTCTTTTTTGACTGTTTCGACACCTTTTAGAACGCAACTTGTTCTCTTCCAATCACTTCAACTTATGAAAAAGATGAATTTGTGAGTTAGAGCTATCCATGAGTTCCAATTCTGGAACATGTAACATCTCGCAGTGATTTATTTATTAGCCCCTTCTATTGTGTGTACTTTTGCATGTCATGTCTTATTGATTAACGTTTTCATGTTTTTAGCTTGGTGCAAAAGTTTATGATAGGCTCTCGTTCTTTGTGAATTTGATAAAGACCAAAAACTTATGCACTCAAATGTTAGCTTTTAGCAAAATACATTCCTACAATGACTACCCCACGAGATTGAGATTGCGTAGATACATAAGTGCCTTCGTTAGCTTATTGTTGGCATTTCTAACGTGAAATGAAATTTCTACGCTATTTAGCAATATATGTATACTTGCATTGTTAAAACGAAGAAAAGAAGAAGAAGAAGAAGAAAAAACGATAACATGCTAAAGATCTGATTACCACTGCTTTCAGAATGGCTGCTTCTTGCAAACTTTGTGATCATTGAATAAGAAACATGTCAAAAGCAAATTTCAGGTTGAGAAACGAAAAATGAGACGTTTGTCGGAAATGATTTCTGATTGGGAGCGTCCGTCAAGAAGTTCAATCAGCAATATGTACTTGTACGCTAGAAGAGAAAGTGTCTACATTGCTAGGAAGAAATTAGCTGGTCTAAAAGTCAGTGCCCACCCACCCACCCCCATTTTTTTTTTCAAAAACACTAAAAAAAAAGAAATTCAGGACTGGGCTCTCGATTTGTTGGCAAAATTAAAGTCTAAACAAGGAATGGCTATTAGAAGAGAGACACGAGCAACTAAGCTTGTGGCAACTGTTATGGGTATACATACACATAAACATTAATGTTATTTGACGTTTCATGTTTTTTGTTCAGTTGTTTTTCTTGTTTGCTGGCTGCCCTTCTTCACTCTCAACATGATTAAAATTTACAAATTGATATTCAATGTCTGGTCCGCCGATCTCGAAATCTGGTTTCACTGGTTTACAGCTCTGGGATATTTAAATTCATCTCTCAACTTTTTCATTTACTCGACTATTAACCCGGTATTCATACAAACATTTTAAACTTTACGTTCCCATATTTCTGTGTTTATAGAAATTCCGTCACTCCTTCCGTCGTTTGCTCGGATTCCGAAGATCTTCTCGCCGTCAAAGGGAAAAATCATGGATGCTACCCCCAAGAGATAGTAGCAGGTCGGTTTCATTGCTTTCGGCAAGAAATAACTGTTTTCATGACAGGGGTCCGGCTAAATGCGGGTGTGGGTTCCACAAAATTGTGAAAAGTCCTTTGCGAAAGACAAGCTCGGCTGGGTAAGTGATGACTCCTAAAAATTATAACACATTGTTTAAAACTATATTGTTCAGTTCTGAAACATCTAGTTCTGGCCACTCGTTAAGAATCAAAATGTTTAAAAGGTTTACATTTATTTAGATGCAACTTTCAATTAGAGCATTTAATGATCGTCCTTTTCGCATGGGACCAACCGCCTAGTGTTAAAGTTTTGCCGAAGATTGAACGAACGCCTATTTTTATTTCTCGCTTTTTCCCCCACTTCTTTATTTGCTTCTTTTTTCTGCAACTGAATGTGATCGGCATGTTGACTGAATCTACTTTTGAACATGAAATTAAATTTCAAAGCATAACTAAAAAGAAAACATCAGAGAGTAAAGTAAAACTTAGATTTCAGACCAATAAACAATCGGAAGATCTCAATGCAGAAGCCAGAAATCGTTATTGATGAAATCTCGCCCAACAGAATTTCAATATCTGCCGGTGGAAATACAACGTTTAGGTAAGAAATATGCATTTTACAAGGAGTGTGTTGAATAACGTTCAAAACAATTCACAGATTTAGTACTTCAAGAGCCCAACAGGTTTAGGTAGGACGAGTAGTCTGCTCAATATGTTTCTTATGTTGTGTTTCATATTGTTTTTAAAAAGTGTGTTTTCAGAGCAGGAAAAAAGCTCATAGATTTTTATAATAAGCGGAGAAATTTGTGACGTTAAAGTTCGAGATTAAAAATGGAATTTAAATTTTTCAGGCGATCTTCTGATGATTGCATCCGAAGGTCATCTTCCGAAATCATTGGGGGTATTGCTCTTCCATCACAGAGCAGTAACGATAAAAGACGGTAATATTTAGAATTATGAATATTGTTTTTTTTTTCAATTTTATTGATTCCTGGCAGTCGGCTGCGTTTCCGTTGCCGTGTCCGTAAGCTCTGCAAACTCGCTCGAATCTAAAAATGAATTTCGCATGCATTTGGAGTGAGATTCAGAGCAATCAGAGGGAAACATCGGTCATGCTGTCTTCATTTTCTGCACTCTCTCGTCGCCAATGTGGCCGCGTCCTCCGCTGTGCGAAGGGAGCGAGTTTGCAGTGCTCCATACTGTGAATATTTTATGCAATTTTTTGCGGGCTATTTCTCAGCGTTTCTACAATTTTATATTTGTAGGCGTTTTGTTAAAATTGGCAGAACGCCAAAAAAAAAAACCGAGCAAAGAAATGCGACAGGGCGCGTTTTCGAATTTGTTGATTTGTGACTGATCATCAAAAGCAGCAGTTACTTCGCCGACTGACAGCTCCATAACAATAAATAATACTATTCTCAAATTCCAGAGGTTCCGGCATGTCAAACAGTTCAGCTTCTCTGCACATTCATGAAACTCGAATGACTTTTGAAGCAATGGTGAACGATCAAGTAGACTGTGAAATTTTTGTTTAATATGTATTAGTATTATTAATTCCTGAAAGTATACCGGCTACCATTGGGAATCTTGCAAGATGCGACCCAGTGGACTAGGCCATGGCTGAAATTCCCGTGGGCGGTCTGTAAAACTATCAGGTATGTAATAATTATTCCCAGCTCTTCCCAATATTCCCGGTCAGGTTTTTTGATCTCCTTCTTACCGATTTAAACGAGTTCTTATGTATGTATTTATTTACATTTGTCTTGCCACATTTTTCAGTGGTCCTTCTCATTTTTACTACAATTTGCCTGTTTCTTCTTTTTTTTAATTGTTTTTTTTTCTTATGTATATTTATAATTAAGATTATGTTGTAATAATCAAAATAAAATTGAACAAATTTTAATTAAAAAAAATAATAGAATAAGACTTGACAAAGTAGATTAATTGGGTGGAGATCGTTGCCTAATTGTAAATAACACATAAGTTTCTATGTATGTATGTATAAGCTTTGAAATGTTAGAAATGAGAGAACTTTTCAAAAATCTTGTCCTGCCAGTGCTTTGAGAAAACAATCACCATCTTCTTGCAATTTTAGTCGGTGGAGCTGAGTCAGTGACAACATCATCATTGCTTTTTGTGCGCTGCAAAATCAAATATTTTTCACCATAACTATTTATTTCCGTGTTTTTTTTTTGGCAGAACTAAATACATTTCTTAAAATCACACAATTCCTCCATTTCATACAAAATACATACCTTGTCAATATGCCGACAGAGCCCTGTTATTTGCACGCGTGTGTTCTCCTTCCTTTCTTGCTTCGGTTGTGTACTCGTTGACACCGTGACATTACTTTGACTCATCGACTCCATTTCTCGTACTGGCTGAGCACTTGCTCCTTCAAATTGCCTCCAAAGTCCTGAAACACTTTTTTTAAATTAGAATTCATACATAAAATCAATATTGCCTGTATGTATGTACCTGGTACGTATTGTTTTCCAAGAAGTGGAATGTCCGTGAGATGAGACATGACATCATATTTCGACTTATCGTTCAAGTTCATCAGTTTCTTTCCGGCGCCGTTTTGTTGAGTAGTATGATAATATAAATTCTAGTCCGATACAAGATTATTCTAAAAAAAAAACGCGTCAATAAACTCGACTGTTTGCTAGGAACGGGGAGAGAGAGGCAAGTAGTGAAAGTGATGTGTTGCGGCTAGTGAAAACGTCACGTCAGACAAAATGTTTCGGAATAGTAAAATATGAGTAGCAGACAGGGAATCTATCGGAATTTATCATCTGGATTGATCGAATTGTATTACAAAGCTAACCTTCCCGTCCTCGCGGATCTCAAAAGTTGATGATGTTGCACAAATGTTCCATTCTGTCAACACACTCTCACTTTTGAATATCACGTCTTTTTACAATCTTTCTTCTCTCTATTTTTACACTTCTGACCTCCCTCCCAGTTTTTCCCCTTCAAATATATAGCAAAAAGAAACCGCAAACAGAAACGAGAATATAAAGAATAAAGAGAAAAACGGGTAACACCGAATGCTAAATAAGTGCCTTCATTGCATTATAGGGCAGTAGTCGATTTTGGGGTAGGTTGTCTAGTATGTTTTGCTGGTACTGAATAAGAACAAAGTACCGAAAATTGAAAATTGAAAATCGGAAAGAAAAGAAATCGAAGAAGGCTGCCATCAAACGTCTCCCTCGAACAAAACCGAGTGGCATTACATTAGTCCCACTCTTTTCGTTCCCAAAATAAAATACAGTGAAGGTCACTATAATACGACAAGATAGATAGATAGATGCTGTTATGTACAACAGCAAAAAAAAAATAACATTGATAACAGTACGAGTCTCTAACCCTGCTACCCTTGGCGCGCATTGTGAAAAGGGTTAAACTAATCGAAAGAGCGCGTATCGCATCGCATCGCATCGGTTCGCCTTGCTTCGCCTCTCCTCGTTCCCATTTCTTTGCCTCCACACACATTGCTCAAACAGCTCCAACTGAGAGACGTGTGTATGTATGTGTGTGTGTGTGTATGCGAGTGCTCGTCGGATTCGATGCTTGCGGTCGCTGGTACATATTTATTTATGTACTTCGCTTTAACCAAAGAACAATATTATTAACACTCCTTCGTGTGGTGTTGACACTCGGTCAAGACAGTCGGTCACAGTTCTCTCAGTGAGCGCAAAGACCATAGACATAAATCAAAAATTTATCCAGAAAAGCTATTGATCGGCCGTCAGTATCACATGAATGAGTAATATCAAAATAGCCTTTTTATATGTTGTTCAATAGTTGTTCACTTTTACAGCCAAGTATAAATGGTATTTTTCAATTTCATCAATCAATTCAAGTTTGTCAGTTTTCATGTTTCTTCTGTCATTTTCATTTTTTCAGATTTTTTTAAAAATAAAGTTGTTCTCTTATGGCCCATAGGGTTTCTCGAAAAAATATTTTTAATTTTGTCGATGAAATTTCGACAATTTTCATCAAAAAAAATCTGAAATTTTTGAAAAAAATCGAATTTTTCGGCATTTTTTTCGATAAATTTAAAAAATTGTTTGTGCATAAACAACGCGCAGTGCGTAATTTACCCTCCAAGTTAACACTTTTTTTTGATTTCCAGTAAATAGTCATGTTTAAACTTCAAATCTGTATTTATTTACAACGACGCTCCGAATTAACACGTCACTCGTTGTTTACACCCGAAATTTTTCGAAAATTTTGATAATTCCTGATATTTCTCGCGAAAAATTTCGTTCATTCGAGGAATTTTTTTACACCAGCTTCAATATTTTTTGAAAAATTTTCCTTTAAAAAATATCGATTTTTTCGGCGTTTTTTTTTTCGATAAAATTGCTTATGTGTAAACAACGCGCAGTGTGTAATTTTGGAGAGTCGTTTTTGATCTCCAGCAGTCACAACGACGCTCCGATTTAACGCTTTGCGCATTGTATACTAAAAAATTTCGATAATTCTCGATATTTTTTCGAGCAATTTTAAAAAATTATTTTTCAAACAATTTCGAGGAATTTAGCGAAACAGTTTCCACATTTCCAGTTTTATCAAAATTTAGAAACTTTTAACTGAAATATTGAGTTTGAAAATTAAAAAAAATTCAATATTCCAGTCAAAAAATATTTTTTTAGTGAATTTTTCGAATTTTCACCCCTATTTTGCATTTTATTTTGACATTTTCTTAATTTCTATCAATATGTACTTCAATTATTCTAGTTCTTTAAAAAATTGTGCCCTTTTTTAATTGAATAGACAAAAAAATTTTGACTAGCGTTTTTGTTTTCTGTCTTCCAAAAAGCCAAAAAGACAATTGACGCGGAGTCAATTATTCATTGTCCGCAGGTCCTTCCCTCCGACAAATGTGGATGACCCCGGTATATACCTCCGAATCGATTCTCTGTTCTCACCCTCTTACACCCCATGCATATGACCATACATGCACTGTGGACGTTCTAATCGAATCGGCGGAAATAGGATGGACGGCGGAGGAGAACACAGAGAAAACGGGACTAATGTGTCCTCAAGGATAGGTTTTATCTTTATTCTTTTCCTTCTTTTTCTTCTTTCTTCCTTTCTTCCTTCTTCCTCTTCTCCTTCTGCCTTCAATCGAAACGGACAACATCTGCCGGTTGGCTCTCTCCATCTCGTTCTCTTTTCCCTAACTTCACCAAAGTGTTCATTTCTCTACGTTTATCTTCTATCCGCTTGTACCTTCTTTTCTTTTCTCAAATCCAATATCCAACCCATTGAAAAAAAGTATTTTGTTTCAACTTCCAGGGTGCCCCCTGCAGAATGCCGCCGTCAACAGAAAGTTCTCGTCGAAACTCGCAGGAGGGCTGTAGGTTAGTTGTGTCAAGAATGGAGAAAATATTTAAGAATTTTGTTGTGTTTAGCGATGGGTTCAAATTGGATTCGTCAGCCCTCAACAAACCACCCGAGGAAGTTTTCGACATCGTCGGGAAATTGGGAGAAGGGTTTGTGACTAATCGGAAATTGAAAATACAAAATAAACACTTTAGGTCGTACGGAAGTGTTCATAAAGCCATACATCGAGAATCTGGACATGTTTTAGCCATTAAAAAAGTTCCGGTTGATACCGATCTACAAGAGATCATAAAAGAGATCAGTATCATGCAACAATGTAAAAGCAAGTATGTCGTCAAATACTACGGATCTTACTTTAAAAATTCAGACCTTTGGGTGAGAAAATCAAAAAAGATAATGCAACAAAAATTATTACAGATAGTGATGGAATATTGCGGAGCTGGCTCCATCTCTGATATAATGCGCGCTCGCCGAAAACCACTCTCAGAACTAGAAATTAGCGCCGTGCTACGTGACACGCTGAAGGGTTTACAATATTTGCACGACTTGAAGAAGATCCATAGAGATATTAAAGTGAAACTTTTGGCATAATGTTACAAAGTTGAAATAAAATTTTTAGGCTGGAAACATCCTTTTGAACACCGATGGAATTGCAAAACTTGCCGATTTTGGAGTTGCTGGCCAGCTGACAGTAAGAATTTATTATTTTACGAATGACTAGATACTATTACTGCGTCGCGAAAACCTGTCAGAGCAGAGCGCGCGACGCTGCTGTGGCAAGGTGCGCGACGCTGCTGTGACTCTGCTGTGACTCGGCTGTGACCACCACTTTTCGCGGCGAGACCACAGCGCTCCGCTCTGACTGCTTTTCGCGACGCAGTAATAGAAAAAACAAGCAAATTCCAATTATCTCATCTAGGACACAATGGCAAAAAGGAACACCGTAATTGGAACACCCTTCTGGATGGCGCCGGAAGTTATCGAAGAAATCGGCTATGACACCAAAGCCGACATTTGGTCATTGGGAATTACCGCAATTGAGATGGCAGAGGGACGTCCACCGTATTCAGATATTCATCCGATGAGAGCAATCTTTATGATACCGACGAAGCCACCACCGTCTTTCAAAAAACCCGAGGAATGGTCCGCAGACTTTAACGATTTTATTCGAAGTTGTCTTATCAAGAAACCAGACGAGCGGAAGACTGCTTTGAAACTTTGCGAGGTGGGAGCAGGATTTAATAAAATAGAAGTTATCAAAAGAATAATTTCAGCACAAGTTTATCGAAAACGCTCCTGAATCTGAAGTTCTTCAAGCGATGATTCAAGACGCACAGGAAAAAGCAGCATTGGGGCAAATCCCACCGGTAATTTAAATAGGATAAGCGGTAATTTATCAGTATAGCCCCCCCGCCTGATATGACCCCCCAAGGACCAGCATAGTCCCCCCGCCAGTTGATTTTGCCCCGATTTACTCGGTGGGGGGGAACTGTCTGGGGGGCTACACTGGTATACTAATATACCAGAATAATCCCCCACCAGTAGAAATGGGGGGTCATTCTGATACCTTAGGTAATTTATCAGATAAGCCCCCCATCTCATACCACTATCGCCCCCCTCGGAAAAGGTAAGAACAGCCCCCCACTTCTGTATTTTCTTGCGAATTTGCTTAGTTTGCCATATCAATATCGCCCCCGTCATTTCAGAATAACCCCCATCATTTCAGAATAACCCCCATCATATCAGAATAACCCCCGTCATATCACAATAACCCCCATCATATCAGAATAACCCCCGTCATATCAGAATAGCCCCCCGCTGTATCAGAATATCCTACATATAACAGAATAGCAACAAACCCAGCAAAAATTGAGCAAAGTCGAATTACACCAAATCACTTGCTTCAAAAAACCAATAAAAAAAAAAGAAAAAATCCTCGAAAACGACAGAAAATATGAAAAATGATGAGTAAAATATGAAAAATGATGACAATTCGGCGTCCTCTACACGAAATACATATTTCAATTCGGTGGAGCGCGTTTGCATCTGCGGGGGGCTATATCCTCCTTTTCCGAGGGGGGTTACACTGGTATTTCATGGGGGGTTATACTGTAATTTTACCGGATAAGCTTAGGAAAAGATTTAAATTGATAATTTTTCAGACTGCAAACGCAAACGACGCCACAATCTGTAGCGAGGGTTTGTCGACAATGATTGACGGAGGAGAAGCAACATTGATACAGCATAAAGGTGGGTATTAACGTAAATTTTTCTAATTTTAAATGATCGGCTCAGCTAGAATAGTAGCCTTGAAACCAATATTGCGGGAAATGGCCGTCGGCTATTAGCCGCCCGATTCGGGTTAACTGCCTGAAGACCTCGTTTTTACTGCTCGCAGACTTTCCATAGACTGTCTACGGCTTCTACCGAGAAGGTTTAAAAAAAAAAACGTCAAGTTTTTGCCCATCGATTCTAACTAAAAAGATACAATTTCTCAGAAAAGCAACAAACAACCATTCTACTTTTTCAGACAATTACGTGACCGCCCAAAGCCTGCGAAGTCAAATGGAAAGTCTACGTATTGGTGGAGAAATTCCAAAATCAGCATATGGTAAGCAAGGAAAATATCTAACATTGAACTGTGAATTTTGTTCCAGGTTCATCACGAAACGGCGGATCGTCAAACGTTCCACCGCCAGGACGAACCACTAATGCCTCAGAAAACGCCCCGAACCAAAATTTCCCACAAGATCGAGGAACAGGGCCTAATTTCTCAATTGGGTCTGACGACAGTAGCTACAAGGAGGCCACTTATAATCCACGTATGTACATAGTTTTTAAAAATTCAATCAGGATTTATCAACAAAAAAAAGACAAATGTTTCAGTGAATACCGAAGCCGAATATGAGAACCGATTCCAGCGTGCTGTTGTCGACGGGGATTTTGATTTTGTAAGAATTTGTACAGCAAAATAGAGATTAAAGTGTGTAATATTTATTTCAGCTACGAAACATCACACTTGAAGAACTGATTAGAAGAAAAGAAAGTTTAGATTCGGAGATGGAGGAGGAGATTCGGGAGTTGCAAAGGAGGTGAGTTCCTGAGAAAAATGGAAGTTGTTTAAAATCAGGGCTTTTTTTGTGGATGTTTAAGCCATTCACCAATATTTCCTCGAAATTCAGTGATTTTTCCAAAAAAAAAAAGTTGTCCAAAAGGAGTACACGAGGTGGCGGCAAATTTAAAATTTTTTTCAAGTTGCTGATTCTTTTTCATCATTTTTCAGCTAGAAAATTTTTCATTCAGAGATCGTTTTCATTTTGTTTTTCTATTTCCCAGCAAAAAAAAATTGTGTTTTCATTCAAATTTGTGCACAAAATTGGCGATAATAAATGTGTAAATACAAATTTTGAATGAAATCACTTTTTTTTTCTATTTTTTCCCCATGAATTCCCGGAAATTGGAATCACTAACATAATATTTAAAGTTCATGCGAAAATGTGGGGAATTGCAAGAACGAAAAAGCCAAGGAAATCGGAATTTAGTCTGAACTTCTATGACTGATCAAAAAATGACAGAAGAGCAGTTTTTGCACAGATTTGGATGAACCCACGTTTTTTTTTTCAATTTAGAAAACGATGTAGATCTACAAATTATTTATTCAAAATTAAAAATGTTGCAAAAATGGAAATTTTGATTTTGGCCTTCGCACCTCGTGTACTCCTTTTGGACTTTGTTTTTTTTTGTTGTAAAAATTATAAAATCTTAACAAAAAAAGGTAAATTTGGGCGATTTCAATGTGATATTCGTAATTCAATTCAGTTTTCCTAAAAAGTTGGCTTTTCACCTCCTCCAATGGGGTTAGTCAGAAGGGAGAAAAAAATGAGGAAATACACGGAGAATGCTTCTCCAATTTGCTTAAAAATTTGGGAAATAATTTCAAAAATACTCCCGGACAAGGTCAGAAAATTTTGGACCGAAACATCAATTTAAAAATTATCGATTTTTTTGGAAAATTTTTAAAATCGATTTTTTTAAACATTATTTTTACAAAGTTTTAGGCCAATTGGAGCATTATCCGAGTTTCCCCCAATATAAGCTATTTTTCCTTTTTTTTTCTGATTAACCCCATAAGCAAATTTTTTAAGTATTGTTTTTTCAATCGACTTGCGACATTAGAACGCGCAATTCCGCCCACTTTTTTTCGCGCGACCACGCGAACACAGTTCGATTCAAAGAGAAACAGAGAAAACATGTCTTTTTATCTCTCTTTCTCATGCTGCAACTCGATTGAAAACACAATAATTAGAGAAAAATTCAGTTCAAAAATCTTCAAAGCTTTTTTCAATATCTTATCTCATTTTTCAGATACAAAACAAAACGCCAACCAATTCTGGATGTGATTGAAATCAAAAAACAACAATCCTGATCTAGCTGCACCAACAAATTATTGTAAAAATGTCTAACATATTTAAACTTATCTGTACCATAATTAATCAAAAAGTTTTATTGTTTTGTGATTGTAATAATGCTGCGAAAATTTGACAAGAGCTTTTTCCTTTTCAGATTAACGCAGAAATGCTTAGTATTGCTTACTTTTATAAACTTCTGGTCATGGTTTTTTATTTATTGAAAAAAGTACATAATTGATAAAAAGCAGGAATCGTTGGATGTATCATCGAAAGGGGGGAAAATGATGAGAAAAGGTGAAAATGTCATAAATAACTTGGAACGTTGTCAAAAAGCCGAGTGAGTCACCGATTGATCTCACTTGAGTTGATCCAGTTTTGTTTTGTTTGCTCAATGTCGAGTTCACGCAGCGACCAATTAATATTTTTAGGTAACTGTGTGCGTACGTGAAGCACGGGGGTTGCAAAGAGAGAAAAACTGCACGCTGAGTGCCATTGCGCCACGCCACGCCAAGCCAAGCCAATCCACGACTACAGCAGAAAATCGTAGGTTTTATGACGAGCGGTTGTCTTGACTTCAACGCGCCTATAATTGGTCTCCCGTCGAACGCATATCTATTTCGTCAACTACTAGCCGAGGGCGTGTGCTTTTTCGCAAAAAGAAGCAAATATACACTTTGAGCGATTGTTTCTCTACTGACAGGTAATATTTACCGAACAAAATTATATTTAAGCAAGTGAGGAGCCACGAATTGCCATCGGACAAACGTTTAGAAAACGAATATGTTCTCTCTTATTCTTGCTTTAACCTTCTGTCAAGGTGAGTTTATACAATTTTTGAATTCATACAATTCACTACATTTTTAGGAACTCTTTCCTATGCCATTGGCACTGGAGTGCAAGCAAATCCAAGTGGATGTAACGTATGCGGTGAAACGGGACAATGGAGTGGCTGGACTGAGTGGTCATCTTGCACTAATGCTTTTGGAAGTATGCTTATTACATATTCATCTTAATATTTCTGTTATTTTTTCAGCCCCAGTAGAAACCCGAACCAGACTTTGTCCATCCGGAAACTGTCAAGGAGGATCTAGCACAGAATCGAAGCCTTGTGTCCTCTATGATCCTCAGCCAACTCAGCCGCAATGGGGAGCTTGGGGAGCTTGGAGCGCTTGCAGGTAGGTGCCAAAAAACCATTTCTCTCCTATTTACCTTTTGCCGCATTGATAAAATGATCAAATTGTAGTGCCAGCTGCGGTGGTGGCACGATGACAAGAAGCCGTGTTTGCAATAACGGCTGCTCAACTTGCCAATGCGTCGGAGCTGCCGCCGAGTCGGAGGCTTGCAACGCTCAACCTTGCTGCACCTGGACTGCGGTAAACACAAGCACAATACCTATAATCTGCAACTAGTTATTTTATTTTTTTTCAGTGGTCTTCCTGGTCTACTTGCTCGGTAACTTGCGGAACTGGAGGATCAATCACTAGATCGCGCCAGTGTTCCTGTGGATCTGGAGTAAGAAAACATTGATAAGATGACATTTCATCGCATAATATAAACTTTCAGTGTACCGGATCTTCCCTTGAGCAGGAGCCATGCCCTCAACAAGCCGCTTGCCCTTGCACCACGTGCTACCAACCTCCAACTCCATGCAATACCTGTAACACTCCACCGGTTGTGATTGTGACGACACCCGCTCCGTGCACTACCTGCTACCAGCCTCCAGCTTGCTCTACGTGCGGGCATCCTCAGCCATTCTATGATCCATATGGAAATGGAAGAAAGAAGAGAATGATTACCGCTAGCGCCAACTCGACGAATACCAATGTTTAATTTTTGAGATTTCTGTGATTTTTATGTAACAATTTGTACATTCCGATGAGTTTAATGACATAAAGCATACAACAGAATCAAAAGTGTATTTCAGTAAAGGGAATAATTGAAATTTTTTTTAGAATTACTGGGAAAATAATTGTTATTCTTCGTTTCATTTTAAATTTGCAGCTTGAAAACCAAAGAAGTTTTTGAATCCTGAAATAGAAAAACCTGTAATAGACGTGCATGCGCCTTTATTTGCAACCCTTCGTTTCTTGTGCGTCTTGATTTCACAAACTTTAACTTTCAAAAACGAGACCAAAGTATCGACGAACTTTTAATGTTTGTGTGTTGGTAACCATCAAAGAGCCAATATCTGTTCTCTCCACATTGTAAACTCTCTAAACGCCTAGCTCAAAGCCATCAAAGTTGGCAGGTTTTTTTTTCGGTCGGAGGTTACTTTGCAAAACTTCTCAGTGCAGTTTTGGTTAATAGCCATCGAGATTGGCACGCTCGCCGAATTGGTCGGCTTACTCCCGTTCGCAGCGTCTGACTGCCGGTTGTGCGCTGATTACCAGAGAGCTCAAAAAGATATCTTGACAAAACTAAAAGCAGTTCTAACTAAACGTTTTTCCTAAAATAACAAAAACAGTTCTAACTAAACGTTTTTCCTAAAATAACATTGCAGATTGCTGTCAATGTCTTTAAAATTCATCCATCACAGCTTCCTCGTCAAATATTCAGATTTGCGTGCCTAGAAATGATAACGTGTTATATCCTTTTCGCATCAATGCAAATATCCATTTTGACGTCACCGGCAACTTATGAAAAATCACCGATATCATCAGGGAGTGGCGCATTATCAATGGAATTTGCATATCTCGTGCGAATTTCTTGTTTTTAGGCTATCCGCCTTCTGAGAACCTGTCTAGGACACTATATAAACAATTCAGGGAGGTCCGATAATCATCCAATTGGTGACAATGGAAGGCAAAGAAACTGATCAACATCGGTGAGTTTTCTGCCTTTTTTTATTTATAAATCGTCTTTTTTACAGCTACATGCGCAAAGTCGTTATCTCGGCTTGCGTTGTTGCAACCATCTCGGTTTTCTCTGCCATCGTTGTTCTGCCTGTTCTATTCACCTCTGTGCAGAACCTCCAGCAGGAGATCGTCTTTGAGACTAACTACTGCAAGGTTTGTGTCAGAACAGTGCTTTGGAACATTATGAATCATTTTTTTAGATGCGCTCCCGTGACATGCTCATGAACTTGTACCACACTGGTGGACAGAACCGTGTGAAGAGAGGATGGCTTTTCGGACAATGGGTTCCAGACAGCGGAGTCGGAGGAGGAGCTGGAAACCAGGCAGACTACGGAGCACCAGCTACTGAGCAACCATACAACGCTCCAGCCCCATCCCCATCCCATGGAGGATACGACCAACCATCCAACAATGGATACGGACCAGTTGTCAACGCTGAGCCAGCTCCACAGTGCTGCACTTGCCAGCAAGGAAAGGCCGGACCACCAGGACCACCAGGAGACGACGGAAGCCACGGAAAGGATGGATCTGCTGGATCTGACGCTCAACACGGAAAGGACGGAGGAGTCGCTCCATCTGATGGACTTCAAAGCGAGCCATGCGTTATCTGCCCACCAGGAGCTCAAGGACTTATGGGACCTGCCGGAAAGAAGGGACCATCTGGACCACGTGGATCCCCAGGACTTCCAGGAATTGACGGAAGACGCGGAGAGCCAGGAATGGTCGGACCAGCCGGACTACAAGGAGAACAAGGACCACAGGGACCAACAGGAAAGAGAGGAGAGGATGGACGTGTTATTGATGTAAGCGTCAAGAATCCTAGCTAATTTTTCATAACAAATTTCAGATCAACGGACCACAAGGAGTTCCAGGAGCCCCAGGACCACAGGGACGCAAGGGAGAATCCGGACCAAAGGGACGCCGCGGAAATACTATTCCAGGACCACAGGGACCACTCGGAGACGCCGGAAGAAAGGGACGTCCAGGACGCAAGGGAGAGGCAGGACCAGTGGGAGGACTTGGATCTAAGGGACCAAATGGAGACTGCTTCCACTGCCCAACCCCAAGAACCCCACCAGGCTATTAATTTATTCCATTATGATAAATTATTATATTCGCTACTCAATAAATATGTATTTTCTCAGAAAATGTAGACTTTGCTGTTCGAAAAAGTGGGGAATAAATCTGACGGACCGTCAGATGAAATGAGAATCCAAAAGTCAATTTCCCTAAATTCGCTAATAGAACGGCCGGCCGTTCTATTTTCACTACTTTCCTAGAAGGGCCGGTCTATTTTAGGGGGCCGTTATATTATAGGGTTAGGTTTATTTTTCAATGTCTTTAAATTTGTATTAAATCTTGAGGATTTTCCATAAAAACGACACAAATGTATGACAAAACAAATTTAGATTTTTAGGGGGCCGTTTTATTATGAGGGCCGTTCTATTAGAGAATTTACGGTAGTCTATTTCTATATCTTACAGCACTCCAAAAAATAGAACAGTATTTCTAATACCTTGTCGCTTTGATTTTATCAGGTTCTTTGCTCTTTTTCTCATTACTATCTACTATTTATAGATTTGTGAGATAATGCATGTGTAATCACTTTATTCATTATTTTGTGAAGGTAAATCGCTTCTGCAAAAAAAATTATCAAATAATTTAAAGGTAAACAACAATGAAGGGCAAAATTAAAATTGAACATGTCAGACGATGTCTTCTTTGTTTTCTCTGATAGGTATAAAATAGGTCTTATCGATTTCTTGATCCCATGAGATTTCACTAACGCTTAATTGAACTCGGAACGTGACGAAATTCCTGAAATTGGATAATTGACCAAATTTTCTTGCCGGTTACAGAATGATTCAGCAAACACCGCAGTTATTGTTTTTTCAATCGACTTGCGACATGAAATCGCAAGTCTGCATTCACCGTTCTGTCTGCGTCTCTTCAAATACCACTGTGTTCGCGTAGTCACACACAAATCAGTGGGCGGAGTTTCGCGTTCTCATGTTGCAACTCGATTGAAAACATAATATTTTGAGAAATGAAAATTTCACGTGTGGCCACACCCAATCAGCTTTTTTCATTGCGTTCAGTTGAAAATGCTGAAGAGGTGTGGCATTGGATTTTCCTGGGATTTTCAGAAGATTGAATCGATGATAAATAATTATAAAACCTACATCAAAACTCTGAAAAATAAACACAGCACAAGAATAATCGAATTGCCAGTGTCCGACACAAATTGGACCATGTAGAAAAGCGAATATTTGAAACATCGCGAAACGAAATTGCTGGGGCTCAGTCCAATCCACTTTTCCAAAACGGTTTGCTCGGGGGTAATTTCCAGGTCTGAGCTTACAAAAAGGCTACCAGTTTGCCATCCGATAAGAGTCCAGCAAAAAAGAACCACCAGAAATATATGGTGAATTTTGATTCGCAAAATAACATTTGGTTTCTTGATATTTTTATCGATGAATGGCTTGGACGTTTCTGAAGGTACGACGCGGATTCGCATTTATACAGATACAAAAAAATATATCAGAATAGGAATATAAAAGTATTGGTTGTTTTTGAAAATTGTGAATGAAGATAAAGTTTTCTCTCTTTCTCCCTCCCGAGAGAGAGGGACAGAGAGAGAACTTTTAAGTGAATATCCAAGGAAACCGTCTCTTGAGATCTTTTTGGTTTTGTTTTTGTCTATTTTACGTATTGGAGAGCTATATTGGAGAGCGTTCTAAAAAAATAAACTTCTTGGGTGGATTTTTTTTTTGCTAGATCTCATTCACATTCCACTGCCATAAGAGGGTCTAATCCGACAAGAGACGAGCGCTCAATAAACCTTGAAAAATTGCAAAAAAAAAAGGCAAAACAATATTTTTCACATTTTTCCTCTTTTTCCAAATTTTTAACACTTTCTTTTTTCCTGTACTCAATGTCTTTTTGTTAGCCACGATATGTTTATTATTATTCAACAAAAAAATAAATAGAAATTCACCTATTTGATGAGTAATGCTACAAAAAAAAAAAAGAAAAAAAAACGCACAACAAAAACGAGGAACGAGAAGGGAGAAAAGGGATAGGAAAATGAATGGAATCGTGGAATTTAGACCGGCAGCGGATGAGCATTTTGATTGGCTCCCTCCTCGTCGCTAAGGCTTTCGATGATATCAACGGCCATTTCAGCATTATCGGGGTTTTCCAATTTCCACAAGAAATTTCTGAGAAGTCCCGAGTGAGTGCAGAAAAAGGCAAAAACGATGAGCACGAATAGCACTCCAATGATAAACGGCAAAACGATTACCATGGTGTCGATCTGAGCAATCACCGGGGTTGGTGGTGCAACAGTGGTGGGCGCGGGTGGCAGCAAGTTGAGGGGTTCGTAGAAAGCCTGAGACGAGATGGATATTAATGAATAAATAGGTGATTAGCTTACCAAAGGATGCTCATTGGTGGACAACATCTTTTATCGCTGCCAGATCGGTTGGGCGAGGCAAGCTGCTCGGGCTGAAGTAACAAAATTGATTTTGGCAGACTACTGTTTGACAAAAAAGGGGCGGGGCGTATTGGCTCTGCGATTCTTGAATTGCGCACTATCTCCGCTTTCTGACTCTGAAACTGTCGTGTACAGAGAGAAAAAGAAATAAAGAAGGGGATATAATGGAAAAAGGAGAGATTGATAATGATAACGGATGATGGATAAAAATTGAAAAACAAAAATTGTCTGAAGACAAATGATGTCACACAAAAAGCTTGTCATTTTTTTTTGGGAAACAATTATGTCTGGGACAAGCTGATGTGCATAAAACAGTCAAAAATCAAAAGCGTACATATGGCTGCGGATAAAACGGCGCCTTGGACAGCATAACTAAAGGATCCTTCAAAAAAACACAACATCTTACAAGGTCACACATTTTGTTTCGCCATTTTTTTTTGGCTTTTGTCTTATTTTGAAGAAAACGCCGCTTCAAAACATGTTGACCGTTTTTTTTTTGGTAGAAGACGTGCAAACACATGTGCACCACTGTGCTTTCCGATTTTTGCCGACAAGAGTTTATTCCAACTGTCTGTAGACGGGGCGGCATGGTTTTTTTTTTGCCAGGCTGTAAAAGTATCACGATTACAAGTCTACACTAGTTGTTATAAATATGTAAACAAATTCCCTGCCTGTCTAGAGCAACCTCTTTCTCAGGGCGTCAGACTTGAATGACCCCACTATTCGGCCTTTCCACAGTCAAGATAGTATAAACAATTAGTGACTGCTCCGAGTGATCGTCGAAATTTTAGACTTTTATAATTACGCAGTTCTATGTACAAGAAAAACATTAAACTATGACCAAAGAGCTGAAATTTGATTTAAAACAATTTTTCCATAAAACTATCTACGCGCTTTTTGTCGAAGAATACTTGGCAACCAGCCAGGTGTCAAAAATGTACTTTTTAACGGTGATAGTAACGTTAAAGGAACTTCATTATGTGCCGTAAAAACTGGAAACAAAACCAAGAAACAAACCTTGAATTAAAAGAGCAAAAGCGGTCAAAATCGTGTCTTACCCGTTTCTGCGTTGACAATTAATCGTTGCTCTTATTTAATTGTTAGAAAGTACAATTTTTGACAAACCGATGTGCGAAAAACGGAAGCTCATCTGTCAAGGCAGAGTAAGATTTTTCAATGCTCAAAAACAGCAGGACATACATTTAACAAAAAAATTTAAAATTTACAAACCAAAACCAACAAAAAACACGTCAAAAATGAAAGAAAATGCATAACAACGTTTCAAATGCAATTTGACCTAGTAGTAAAAAAAAACTAAAGTGTCCTAATTACAACATATCCTCCTCAACAACAACTCCTTCAATTTGAAATCGAACCACTGTAGCTTTTTTCGGCCCGGTGCCAGCGCTATCACGACGATAAATTCGATTCGCTTTTGCCACGCGAGCGTTCGTAACTCTTAGATTGAGAGCATCTTTCCAGTCCATGTTGAGAAAGAAGTGTCGGTAATTGACGATGCCAATGTAAAACGCCCTGAATTGAGTTAACGGGGCTCGGTGAACATGAAACGTGTTAACTTACGTCATGAGAATCACAAGAAGCAAAAGCATGATCAACGGGTCCAAGTTTTCCGAGTACTTTCTGTTGAATAAAAACGCAGGCATGTTCTGGAAACAAAACATCAGATGGTTGGAATGTAAGAGCAGACTTATGTTAGCATCTTCCTGATTTAAAGACTTTTCGGAGGGGCTCAGAGCACAAGGTCGTAAATTCAACCCTCTTATTATGGTCCTTCTTCCATGACAACCATGGATAGCTATTCGAGCTTTTTTTGACTTACCAGTTTCAACGGGAGCGGAGAGAGCTAGATAGAGATCAGAAAAGCAAAACCGTGTTAGGATACAGCGTTATATGAAGGATGTGTCGATGCCTTTTAAGATATTCGGTATTTCTTGAAACGAGGGAAAAGCAAAGCAAAGCAATTTTGATCGCAAATTGGAGAAGAAATTTTTTTTGTTCTTCGCAATTTTCCTTGGTAATGTCTGCGTCACTATTGCTTTGAAAACTATTTCCGGCGCCTATTGACCCTGAATTTTTTGGCACGTATTGTATTTGTTGTTTTTTTTTGAAAACTAACAAAAAAACCATTTTTTACATACGACGTGCCACGAATTTTCTTTGAAAAATCAGATCAAGAAGCTCAAATATGTGATTACTAAGAGGGTTCAAGCTCAAATATGTGATTACTAAGAGGGTTTTTGCCCGCTGTAGCGATTCAGAGGGCTCTGGGACATTTCGAAACTTTTTCGCATTTTTGCGGCGTACTAGTGTATTTAAATTTCCAAAAAAATAATTGATAAAAGCAAAAAAATAAAAACCAAATGAGCGTGCGTTTTGGTGTCAATTGGCAAAAAAAAACGATACGCAAAAATGCAACAAAGTTTCGAAACATCCCAGTTTTAAAACGTCTTGTTTTGAAACGTCCCAGAGCCATTCAGAGACCCAAAGTCACGGCTTCAAGGAAGGTACTGACTTTTGCGATTGTAATGGTGTAGTTCAGCTCTTGGTTGAGGTTGACAAAATCAATCTGGCTGATACATAACGACTGTGAATCTGTATATCTCAAATTTTGCATTTTTAGGTTATTTATTACAAACATTTTCTGCGGGAAGATAATCGAACAGATAAATACAATTCAATAAATTTTTAAATAAGCTGGCAAACACATAAGAGGCAGAATTTTCCAAGCTTTTATTATTCTCATGGGCCCTGACAAATTTGGCGCAACCAAATTTAAATAGGCGATAAATTTCAAATAGGGTTTGTTGGAAACCGCCTATTTATTCTATATAAAGGTGAAAAACACAAAATAAATGTTTTAAACACAATAAAACACATATGTATATTTAAATAAAAAGTTCTATTCCTGCGAAACCTCACGGACCACACTCAACTGCTTTCCAAAAACACTCCTAGGCACAAACTTCGTTTCGGAAAAGTTGACCTGACACGAATTCACGTTCATAACCTCCATTGCTTCACGTTTCGCATTTATTACAGCTTCCATACGCCTATTCTGCTCAATGACAGCGCGGCGGTATTTATCACTATTTATATGGTAGAGGATAACGAAGAGGAGTCTGTAAAACCAACATTAAAACTTTTTACTTTTTACTGCGAAAACTTACATCATTCCTGTCACAAAAACAAGGCCAGCCGCTTCTAGAACGTGTGACCGTTTGTCGTGTTTGGTTGTTGCAGAAATGGCAAGAAAGTTCACAGGAGTTGTTGACAATTTTGGGGTCGCTGAGGGAGAGAGTGGCAATGTATAGTACTCTTCGTATACAACTGGCCATGACTGGGGACTACTACTATCCTGGTCAGAACTGAACATTGAGTTGTCCGCTACATACAGCTAAAAGGACACGTTAAATTTTATTTTAAAAAAATTTTGGAAAGAGATAATATCTACCGAGAACATGTCGTACGCCGATGACAAAAGACAGTGACCTACCAGAATCGCGAGGATCGTCCAGAAAATAAGCTTTAGAGTTGGTTTCATTTTGTTTTTTTTTTGTTGAGAAAGCCTGAAAGTGGGTGGAGTTAAAAATAGGATATAAAAAAATTAGGGAACGCGGAAGAAAGGGGCTTTCAAAAGAAATCTGACAGAATAAAAATAAATTTTGTTCTGTAAAGTGCTCTTGGCTGGAATGATGTCAACGGAAAGAAATAGAAATTTGGTAGAGTAGCAAAATAATTTCAAAGTAAAAAAAAAGAAAAAGAAATGGAAAAATCACGTCATCCATCCATCACAAGGGCGTGAAAATTCAAATAAAGGAAAAGCGTAATCGAAATCGTTACACGTGTTTGCAAGGTTATATCTGTGCTGTGTTTGCAAGCCAGAAAACTTTTTGAACGAAAACAATTTGCAAAATGCAAAATGTAAGAAGAGAGGGGCTCCGTTCACTTAGAATTGCTATTCTAATAGAGTTTTTACAGTAAATAAAAGTTAATATATGTCGCCTACAATACCTTTGTTCGAATAGCAAAACGAGCAACATTTATTTTCCCATCGTTTTGAAATTCCATGAATGGGGCAATTTTTATTTGGCATTCTTTCACAGGTGAAAAACAAAAACAATTTTAAAAGTTAAATATCAAAAATTAAAAAAAAAAAAACAAAAACAAAATTATTAAACAATAAGATTCAAATCTTCCTCGACAATAACACTCTCCCCGTCATTGAACTCTTCCTCCACAACTTTCTGCTCATTCCTTCGATTTTTTTGGTAGATGTTCTTGAGATTGAAGGGATCAAGAAGAAACTGGCTCACACGGCATTTGGATCCTTGCATTTTATTGTCGCCATTCTTTGTCGACTTTATTACTATCAAACTTTTGATACGGGACCATTGGAAGAAGCATACCATCGCGACACTGAAATGGGCAATTTTTTTAAAAATATTTTTAAAACATATTTGTGACGCTTTAATTGCCTACGCGCACCACCGATGGCGCGACTCGGGCTGTCTGCGTATCCTTGTTTTTCCCTATGCACCGTTTGTCTAACTTCTCTTTTCCTCTAAAACGGGGGAGCGCATAGGCAACTCCTGCATATCGACGATTAATAATAATTATCTAATTTCCACAAAAATAACTTACGGTATAACAAATACGATTAACAAGAACATCTCGGTTTTATATTTGGCCAAAATCAAAGGAACTGACATGCTTCGATTTGACTCGTCCGGCCTTATAACATAATGATATGAGTAGGTATTCGAGTTCTCTGTGAGAATCTTGGAAACAATCCACAACTTTTGAGGGTTTGCCGATTGGACAAAACTTTCTGTGGTTATTAAAAGTTTTGGCGTGGCGTAGACGATGATCGAAATAGTTAAGACAAGAAAATGAGCAAGTTTCATCTGATGGTGCTGCTCTGGGTTGATGAATAACGCAAAGAGTGATGAGTGATGGGCGGAGTCATTTCGCACCAGACAGTGCACAATTATCATTTTTTCTTTCTCTACTTGCACCCCACCCCTCTCGGCATTTTCGTCCGTACTCAGTGTGGGTTAATGTCGCATTTTTTTGGCGGGAAAAGAGAAAGTGTGAGTTTCAAAAAATTTGAAATTTATTTATAGGAGGTGCCAACTTCTCGGGGAAACTGTTTTAAAATATAGTATTACGTTGGGGGTTTTACGAAAATCACATCGAAACCGCACAAAACAATTTCCCTGATCTTTGCCAAATATTACAAAAAAAAAATAGAAGTCCACGGGGAGTACACGAAGTCGAGGTTTCCTAGGCCAGCGCGCCTGGTTTTCTAAACCGGCGGCCGACAACTCGTTTCGAAAATTTTATTGTCGTCAGCAATAATCGGTTTGTTTTTTCTATTTCCTTCATTTTTTGATAAATTATTTGAAAATCGGCCAAAATTGCGCCAAGTAAGCGTAAATTCAAGAAGGACAGTTTACGGAAAAAAATGCAGTCAGTCGGTTTCCTAGGCCGCGTGTGTACTACCCGTGGTCTTCTAATTTTTTTTGTTGTACAAATCATTTTAAAAAGTCATAGAAAAATTTTTGTGTCCTCAAAAAGTTAGCACCTCCTTTAACAAAAAGTTTATGACCCAAATTGAGTTTTAAAAAATTTAAAACCTTTCAAAAAATAAAAGATATAAACGAAATAGAAAGAAAACTGTCCACCCTCTTGCAAAAAAGTCAGGGGCAAGCGAAAAAAGTGTAAAAAAGTGCCAAAACATAAAGCAATACAACTCTAATGGATAGAGGCGACACTGTCCAAAGATCGATAATTGTCGTTGTCGTATTGGGCTATTTTGCTCTGAATTGCATTCTGAAATAAAATAACATTTTGAGTGGCCTACATATTGAGCATTTAATTTTTCGAAAATATCGAAGTAAATACAAAAATTCACAAAATCTAAGAAATAGTTTAAAAAAACACTGGTTAGAAAAGGGTAGGCTAAGGGCATGCGGTATTTATGCATTAATAATAGGCTACTAAAAAAAATCGCGTATTTTTATTGAAATTTTGAGAAATTTAAACACAAATAATAAAAATAACAAGAAAAAATTACAGCGTGCTGCATTAGTGCCGTTCCATAACTTTAGCGCAAGCTGTTGGGCACTGGCGCACTTTTCGTGCAGCTTATTTTTTGTTACATGTTTGGAATTGAAAAATGAATGAATTAGTTAGTTTTCAAATAACTACACTGTTTTTGTCGGGTAGCCCTACTTAAGCCCCATCCTGTTCCCCAAAGTTGTACAAATTCGGAAAACTGTCAAACCATGCGCAAAGAATTATGGGGTTAGGTTCCTTTGGGGTCATCATGGTGCTTCAGTCATTTTTTATTTTTTTCACGAGTCACTGCTCTTCACGAAAGTAATTTCTGCAAACTGTCGACTTAGAATGGTCATGAACTTATTTTTGTTGCTTCTTAGAAAAAAAAAGTGACATTATAAAGCCGACAAATGAGTAGGTTATACCGCACGGTACTTTTCTAATGCAAAAAAATAGGCAGGACTAAATGGAATTAAGATACAACATCAAAAAAACTTTAAAATACCCATCAATACATGTAAAAAGAACTTTTTTCTGGATACCCAATTTGTGATTCATACGGAATTAGTCCATGTATTTTAGAAAGTTCGGTAACATCAAGGACAAGCTGCTCTCCCGATAACCTCTTCTTGGACTCATCGATATCTTCAAATACTTCAATTTCCTCGACGTTTGGAAAGAAAACATCATTGACGATTTTGCGGAATAGGATAATGCTGGAATTTCGTTTTATTCTTATTTTTTCCCTGTTTTCCTAACGCGTGTTTCCCCTACTCTATTCATTTATTATCAATTCAATATTCTTGACGGTACAGTAAGCAGTGGCTAAACTCCGCCCCATCAGGTTTTTCAACTGAACGCAGTGCAAAAATGTGAACGGGTGTGTCGTATCGTAATGTCTGCGTCTATTATACAATTTGCGCGGGAGCATAGCATAGCCGGTAAGAATATTGAACCAATAATAGATACACTTACAAAGTAGCAACCCAGAGAATGAGTAGAATAATGAATCCAAACTTAGCGATTGCTACATGGAAATCTGAGCAGATCATGATTCGGGTTTAGGTAATCTGAAATTAACACAAAACAGAAATAAAAAATGGTTTAAGAGAGAAATATGTACTGGTTGGAACCGATAATTTATGTATTATAATATAAGCATCTTCAAAATAGCAATCTTTATATGTATAAAATTTTCAGCAAGTCAACGGTACAAATATTAAACTCTTGAAATCGAATAGAAAAATCCATTCTGTACGGTTTCAAAGTTTTAAAACCCGCCATATTTCAAACAAACCAATTGCACATATTTAATCTTCCTCTATCATGAGCACCGACCGCATTTTTCCCTTCTCCTCCTCCGGCGGCGTTATATGAATTATAACCTGTGAAGTGGCAATTTTGGGAGGGTTTTGTGGCACGTACAGGACACGTCCAACTTCGTAATCGGTCACTGGATACCTCCAAACCAAGCAGCGTTCGATGGCAATGCAGGAGCTTAATTAACTTTTAGATTTAAAAATATATGTAGTTTAAATTGTTCTAACCAAATGGCAACACCGCAGACGGAACATACAACCAATACGAACTGAAAAGCAGGATTGAGGAGAAAAAACATATGAAGGTTGAGGAGTTGTTGATACTGAAAAAAGTGTTAAGATTAGCAGAAAGCAATTTAAAGGTAGGGTAGCACAGATTTGACTGTAGGTACAAACAAGTTCATGTATTGAAGGTATAACATATTTTTTATTTATCACAGTGGCAAGATAACATTAATCTATTTGAAACTTCAAAAAACCATGAAATGACTGTGTTTTTGAAATTTTGACAATAACAGTAATCGGCTAGGCAACAAAAAAATGTGAAGCTCCCAGAAAATAAAAAGCATAAGTAGACAAAAAAAGGCCGAAAATCTGAAAAAATTAAACCTGTTAAATTTTAAATTTTAAAAAATTTTCACACAAAATATCAAAACAACCAGATTTTAAAAAATCTGAAAAACTGCTAAACTACATCTTAAAATTCTTCCCATCGTGACATCTTGATAAAAGTGCCATTGTATCCTCGTATTGGTTGAAACGAGCAACAATCAAAGAAATATGAGCACTACGTCGGCGCATAGTACACGGTTCGATAATTAAGATGTAGAGACAGCCGCTAAAGAAAAACTGGTTTTAAGATAACTCTCTTTAAACTTGCTCACACTACGCCAACTACGACGAATATCCCGATAACTATTGAAAACCAGACCAGAAGTCCGGATATTGGAAGTGATGGATGCATTGGAGTCATTATAAGTTGTTTAGGAAATTATAAATATAAAGATAGAGTGGCTGAGAGTTTTCAGTCACTTCCTACGCTTTACCTAAGTGAATAATTAAAATTGAATAATCACGTTTTTAGGTCCTTGGCAACTGTCAAAAAAGGCGCAAGGAAGAATCCAGAGAGCAAATTTAAATATATCCAGAGTTGGCTGCAGAAACGAATTGTATGGGTGTGAAGAGGCGGGACTTAGAATAGCACTTTATGGGATTTTAGAAAGCAGAGAGCAGCTCTCACAAATTGAGAAGCGAGAGTACAGAAAAAAAGAGTCAGAACTTACTAATTGCATGAAAAAAAACTTCACAGTATCATGGTGGCAAAAATAAAATGGGTTCTGGCGGTAACTAAATTTTTCTGCTGTTACAAAACGATATTCTCAATTTCTGAAAAAAACGCCACCACTCGATCCCAATATGCAGATAAAAAAATGAGTTAGATAAAATGATGATGAGAATCCAAGAGCGGCACCAAATTGTCTTTATAGCTACATTTTCACTATATATTTCTTTGGATTGTTGCACAAATGTATTACCGTAGCTAACTACGTGGCAGTGTGTTTGTATCAAGACATTTTTATATTTAAATATAAAATACAATAAAATAAAAAAGAGCATAAGCGGATAAGCACAAGAAACCAGAAAAAGGCATTAGTGAAAAAATGAGATGAGCATGGAAATTATTGAGTTCTAGTTGCTCATTAGGATTGGAAGCTTTGCAAATGGAAAAAAAAACTGAAAGTTATTGCGTTTTTAATCGACTTGAGACATGAAAACGCAAGTCTGCATTCACCGTTTTGTCTGTGTCTCTTCAAATATCACTTTTCGCGTGGTCGCGCACAAATAAGTGGGCCGAGTTTCGCGTTCTCATGTCGCAACTCGATTGAAAACGCAATAATTGGTTGAATAAAAAAACAGTGGGAAATTACTAGCTCTAGGTTGTCAAATGGGCCCAGGAATTGCAAGGGTCTAAATAATTTTTTGATGGAGAATATCAATCAACGTCACACATCGCAAAGCACAAAAATGAGGAAATTGGAGAAAAGCGCGTAGAGGAGAGTTATTAATAATAGGAGGAAACAGTCAGATAATAGTATATCGTCGGTTTTCAATAATCCTGCTAAGGGGTTGCACTTTTTTTAATTGTGGGAAAAGAAAATGACTCATTCGATGCATGATATATGTTGCTTACTGTAGATAAGTGTTTTAGCGAAGCCAAATTCAACACTTAAGAACTAGCATTAAAAAACTGCTGAAATCATCGAAATCTTAATTGCTGCCATTAAAATTTTAAAAGTCTAGTTTTTCCTTTCTCTTAGAAAAACCATTTGAATTCTGTAAAAATGTTGATTGCTGTTTATTGCTACTGTTTGAGTTGTACAATTAGTTTAAGCTCAATTTGGCCTGAAGAAAATGGAAGAAACCATTCAGGGCTGCTCGTTTATGAGCTCCAATAAGTGCTAGACTGAGTGCCACCATTTCTGAATATTCTCTGCAAAAAGTTATTGGCTGGACAATTTAAACATACATACCACTGGTGAAGCGCCACGGGCCCGCAGCGGGCCCGCCGCGGGCCCGCCAGCGCACCGCTGACAGCTAAAAGAGTACACGCGTGGTGCACGCAGCGGGCCCGTGGCGGGCCCGCCAGCGGCTCGCTAGCTGCTACATCGCGGGGGTGACTCCCTTCTTGCTTTTTTCTTTATTTGATATTTTCTCATGAAAACTAACACAGTTTGTGTTTTTATCAATATTTATTGAAAAAAATTAAACAAAAATTCAATACGGCAATTATTTATATTATTCCAAAATTCGTCGCTGTCGTTGTCCCACTCATCTCAGCATCGTTCGTCCTCACAAGATGTGGCACGTGTCTGAAAATTCAGTAAATTTTGCTGTGTAAGAGATGCGGCATCCCGGAGGATGATAATTTCTTTTTAAATTTTTATTAGGCAAAGCGCTCTAATTTGTATGAGACAACTTCCGTTCAATTCAATTTCTTTCCTTAATCATTTGAAAACCAAACTTTAAAATGTATAATTGCTTGTAATGGACATTGAAACATATTCGTTTTGGCTTGAGGAAACGCGAACGAAAACCGCTATCACATGGGCATGAGACAGCAAACGTGAAAATTTTTACAAAAAAACGCCCAAATAGTGTCAGTTTTTATATCATTTAACTTTGGGCCTCCTTTGTATTAACTTTCAGTTATGCTTCGAGCGCGTTTGCTCTCTGCCGGTGCATGAGTCGGTGGCCCATAACCGTTACAATCAATTCCTATTTTTCGAGTATTTTCACTGTCTATAGATGGATGGACTCGTTTATTCAAAAAGAAATATCAATTTTTCAATGCTTGACAAAATTTAATGAAAAAATATTACTCAAAACTCATATTTTTGTTTTATTTTTACTAGAAAAATTTCGGCGGCTTTCCCCGGTGTAACGGTGAAAATACCACAAGTGCCTTCAGTATGCTACACTTAAAACTTAACCGATTTGTACCAAACTTCGGCAGCCTTGTGTCACTTGGTTTTAAAAATGTTTCGCCAAGTTTGATGCAAATCTGTCCAATAGGCGCTGAGAAAATGCTTTACACACGAAATCTCACACGGAAACAGATACAACAGACATGAATAAACACTTATATTTTTATTGAAAAAACAAAAATGTTGAACAGGTACTACTGAATTAACGGTTTACAAGTCACATAGGTGTTTTTGTTCGTAACAAAAGACGCCTAATTTTATTTAACGATGCTTTTTTTTAAAATATTTTTTTCCGAAAATGCTGCACTTTTGCATTTTTATTGTATTCAGCGATGTTTTTTTTTAAACTTTATTTCAAAATTACTTTATGTTATCTTGATTTTATTCTCAGTACGGAGCTCTGCAAACGCGCTCCCTTCGCACAGTGGTGGACGCGGCCTTGTTGGCGACGAGAGAGTGCAGAAAATTGAGAGAGCCGTGGCCGATGTTTTGCTCTGATTTCTCTAAACCTCACTCCAAATGCATGCGAAATTTTTTGTTCGTTTGGAGCGAGTTTTCAGCGTTTTATACCGAGTATAGCTATTATATTTTCGCGAGTCAGGCTTGGTCGGAAAAAAATTTCGAAAAATCGGATATCGGGCTTTTCTATGCCTTTTTGAAGTAAAATAGTGTTTTAAGCAGAAAACTTTCTTTAAATAACAACATAAAACTAATTTGAAAAAACCAAAAACCACTCAAGACCCAGGTTCAGTCCAAAAAGACATATTTTCAGAAAATGGCCGAACGTAGGACTCACAAAAATTTTAAAAGAAACTGAGAAATAGCAAGATATGCAATTTTCGTAATGAAAAAAAATTGGATATCCGATATTTTCGAAAAGCATCCTCAGGGAAAAACTCAGGTATTCGATTTTCCGACCAAGCCTGGTGCGAGTTACTGATTTTTCATGTTAAAAAGATAGGTACGCCTTTGACAAACAATCATTTCCCACTGTTCTTTTCCTACGTTTTATCATTTCCTACCTTTTTCAAAATATATTATGTCAGTATAAATGAAACCATCGAAATAAATTAATGTTTTCTGTGTTCGAATATCGTTTCTCAGCAGAATATGTTTAAAAAAATTGGAAATTGATCATTTTCGGCCAGTATACGAGTATCATATTTTGGAAAAAGGTAGCAAGTGATAAAACGTAGAAAAAGAACAGTGGGAAATGATTTTTTGCCTCAGCCTTTAACCTATTCAATAGGAAGAAATCGATATTTTTCGTAGCGGCGTGCCGCATCCATTAAAAATCATTTTTAGGGCATACCCTATTTAAATCCGCTCATAAATTTCATTTCTTTTTCTTCTTTAAGACGTTTTTTTTTTAATTTTTGACAGTAAGAAAAATTTAAAAAAAAAAAAGAAAGAAAATCTTACCGACGTCGGCGGTGTCGATTTCGGTTGTCCTGTTGGTACCTGAAACAAAAAAAATAGAAAAAAGTTATCGGGCATATTCAAACAAAATTAATAAAGATTTAAAAGAAAGATAAATGATTTAAAAAACGCCAGAAAAACATAAAAAATTAGAGTTTTTTGACAAAAATAGTCCAAAAATGTTAAGCCCCGCCCACTTTGCAATCTGGGCGCATGATTTGGCAACCATGCTGCGCGCCTCTTGTAACACGAATAACTGGGCAGTATTTTTTGCTTCCGTTGTTATTTTTGGAATATTTTTGCTGAAAGATCAAAAATGAATATAAAATAACTGAAACCAACTGAACAAAAAAGAAAAATTACATGTAATCGCCTTAAAATTGGGATATTGAGCGATGTTAGCCTGCGCTCAACTCATTTTAGACGTCAATCCGCAGACACCGATTGTCATCGTTGTTAAAGCGGTAATTGCAGTATTATATTATAGGCTACCAAGCCTGCTGCGCCGACGTGCACTCGCTATTGATACTGCATTTAGGGGGGGGGGGGGGGGTTGAAAAAAACAAGGCACGCTAAAAGGCGATAAAGGTCTCTTTAGCAGCCGATGCTACACGCCGTAGAAATTTTTTTTCTATTAGAACTATAATGATTAAAAAACGCTTAACATCGTGACAATCTTCATAATTGATAATGTAAATTTTAATAAAAGCTGCTAAACTATTGTAAGCAGATACTGTAAACTTTGTCACTGAAAGTGCACTTCTGTTAGAGTAAGTTTATTGTTTATAAATACGAATCATTCACAAGACATAAACTTCATTCACGTCATATATTATTCATATCTGAGAGTTCCACCGCTCGATCACGCAACGTGAACTGCAGACTTTCCTTTTTTCGAATACCGCCTACTATTGCCTACATCTCTTTTATTTGAATGTTCGTATAAACTAAAGATTTCTTTAATTAGAAAAAAAGTTCTTAAACAAATATCAAAACAAACTAAACGTTAATGCAACTTATCCGCGGTCGGTCAAGTCCAATTCTTCAAACAAAGTCTACTAAATATCTCATCATACGCGATATCATTCACAAAAAACCAGGAAAAAAACATTTATAAACTTTCTTGAGACAAAAAGTTTACCATCGTCAGCTGGCCGCTAGCGGGCCCGCGGCGGGCCCGCAGCGGGCCCGCCAGCGCATCACCAATGAATGTCAGCATTTTTGATCAAAAACTCAACTAACTTGTGTCTTATGTGCAATTTTACAAGGTTTAAAATAACCAAAGTTCATTTATAAACCAATTGGAAATAAAAAATTTTCAACCATTCAGTCACCTGCCAGATAGCATAGCCGCCGCGGGCCCGCCAGCGGCCAGCAAGGGCACCCAAGCGCTGGCGGGCCCGCTGCGGGCCCGTGGCGGGCCCGTAGCGTCTGCGGAGCCGCCGCGGGCCCGCGCGCGGTTCGCCAGTGTACAGTGCAAAAAAAATTCATGGGTCAATGTATAGTCCTCATACTTTCATCTTGTCATTGTTCTGCAATTTTTTCGAAAATAATTCAAATTTTTAAAATTACCGCTACATGCTCGTTCAAATTATAACGTTATAGGTTGGTGCTACCTCGGAATAGAACTGAAGTGTAATAGAACGGCAGCGATATAAAACTTGCTTCGCAATAGAACCGTTCGGAATAGAACTGTTCGGTAAAGAACTGTAGCAAAATAAAACTGTTTTGGAATAAAACTGTTCGGAATTAAACTGTAGCGTTTTGGAACTAAATTAGCAATGGAGCGCGATTGCATTGCTTGGCCGTCACGGCGGGCCGAGAAAAAAATTATAAAAGTTTATTCAAAAAAACAACAAAACAAACAATTTTTGATGAATAGCTCAAATATAGAACTGTTGAAAAAAGCACGCGCATGAGAAATTCCAATATTTGAATAAGCAAACAATGCAGTCGCGCTCCATTGCTAATTTAGTTCCAAAACTCTACAGTTTTATTCCGAACAATTTTATTCCAAAACAGTTTTATTCCGATCAGTTTTATTCCGAACAGTTTTATTTCGCTACAAGCCTGCTGCGCAGTCCTGCGCGGCTGCTGACGCAGCCTAATGGCGACTTCGTCGCCAAATTCTTTTTTTTTACGTTCCACTCTTCCTCATTCATTTATACGCACTCTGTTTTGGGAAGATTTCTGTCCTCTATGGCTCAGTCGGTAGTGCGCTTGAATACAAATCCCAATGTCACGGGTTCGTGTTTTGTCCACACTGCATTTTCTTGCAAAAAGGCAAGTGCGGACGCGCACAGACATCCCGATCTGGGTTTTTATATATAAGAAAGATAGTTCAATTTCACTACAGTTCTATTCCAAAGCGAGTTCAATTTCGCTACAGTTTTATTCCGCGTCAGTTCTATTCCGAGGTAGCACCTATAGGTTTCTATGCATGCATTGAAACTTACGAAAAAAATCAAAACATATTTCTTTGAAAAAGCGTGAAACACATCTGTATATTTAACGAAAAGTGTTTCTAATCAACGCATTAATTTTTCGTTATGCGGAAAAATAGATTTTAAAAAATGTAGAAAATCACGTAAATTTGAATAATATCGAGACATGTAAGACACCGTAATCTACCATAAAAGTTTCTTGCGAATTTGAAAAATACATAGTGCGAGGGGGCGCATTTGCAGCAGAGTGTCCTTCAAATCATTTTTCTGGATTCTGAATTAAAGAATGTAAAATGTTCAGTTTAAATTATTTATTTTTTCCTTTTTTGTCTACAATAAATTAGCACGAAAGTTTCTTCAACTCCTAACATTGCATAATACGTCTTGGAAACTTTTTTTATTATACTTTACCTGATTAAAAGAAGAATTTCAAATGTTTTATATGAGACGATACAATTAGGCGGCGATAATTTGCCCAAAACGAATAAGCTCAGGAACCAAAGATATCAGCTCGGCGAGCACCTTGACGTAGTTGTAAAGTTGCTTGACCGGTCTGTACTGCTTTTCTCTAATGACAGCTTTATCCTTCCACATCGAACAGTGGGAACTTGCTTTGGTAATTTTCCAATATACCCGCCTTTCCATTAGTCCACAGTAGTATCAAAATAGTCACCCATATCGTTTGGGGGACTTTACCGCTCTTTCCTTGGGGGTATTTTATTGGTATTTCATTAGGGTCTTATTGTATTTGTCCCCTTCCTTAAAAACTGTGCGGTTTCGAACTGCTACAAAATAAAACTTGATTTCTAAACCTCACAGTTCAAAAGCAAGTGCCCCAAACAGTATAACCCCACTTCCCCTCTTATATGCTTTGTTTTTAAACAACCAAATCGAAAAAAAAAGAGTAAACTTTCATTTACAAGAGATTCACAAAGACCATAAAACAATTTTCCAAATATTTCCGCGTTCAAAAAAAAATCGGCACAGCATTAGTGTCTAATATAGAAACAAGAAATATATGGGGGTATGAATTCAAAGACCAGCAATTTGCTCATTTTTCAAGTGCCTTATACTTAATTGAATGAAAATAGTGTCAGAGAGGAGAAAAATGGATTCTATCACAGGCAGAACACTTGAAAATGAAAATTTAAAAAAAGAGCACTAAAAAAGATTTTTTAAAAATGTACAGATAAAGAAGGACGTGAGAAAGCGACCAGTCGGTTAGATGATGAGAAGGTATTGAAAAAAAAACGTGGGATAGTTTGTTTGTTTGGTCCTGAATAAAAACTACATACACAAATGAGAATTTTACACGATTCTCTGGAAAGAAATCACAACGGTTTGAAAAAGTGGTAGACCGGGATGGGGCAGGGTTTGTTTCAATGAAAAATCGATATAGAACAGCCAAAATATTAGAATAGAAAAAGAAAAAAAAAAGAAAAGACACTGAAGATGGAGAAGGTTTGAAAATTTCTTTTTAAAAAAGGATAAAAATCAAGAAGAAGCAGATGTCGCAGCCGCTTCAGGGACAGTATTCACAGTTGGCAAATTGTCAGTTGCCTGGTTCTGATCATTACATCCAAATGGATTTAGACGGTGAACATAGCAAAGGTTGCACACGCGGACCTAAGAAAATTGTATTTTTTATTATCTGTTACCTTGAATTTCGTAAAAATACAAACCTTTCTGTCGTATCCGTGTTCCGGAATGCTGATAGAGTTGCACGAGCATCTATGACAAAAGATACGCCCACAATTTCTGCAGTGATGTCTCCGACGGACAAAGTTGAATGGCATCGAGCAAGCGGTGCACTGCTCACAATCCTCGTCCGGAACCCAACGAACACCTGGATAAACTGTTTATAAATAGTCACGCGTTCCTAGTTAACAACACACAGAAATGTTAAAAATGTTTCGTTTGGGACAGGGTGAGGATCAGTGATGCACGGAAATTCCGTTTCCGCTTCCGTTTCCGCTTTTTTAGCCTCTTCCGTTTCCGTTTCCGTATTCCGCAAAAAAAAAACTTTTATTTCCGTTTCCGTTTCCGCTTCCGTAATTTTTGGCATTTTTCCGCAAATCACGGAAATGTTTTTCAATATTAAAAAATGAAAAAATTTGCTGTTTTTTGGAATAAATTCCTGATTTTTTCACTTGAAAGTACAATTGGAATAATTATAATAAGACTCGTCCATGAAATAACAATAAAACATCCCCAAGGAAAGGCTGTAAAGTCCTCCCAAGGACAATATAAAAGTTGATATTATGGGGAACTATTTTCATACGGAGGGGCCAGAATGACCGCCACCCCAAAAGTACTGGTGGGAGGCTATACTTGTATTTTCGTATATCAGAATAGATCCCCAGAGAGTATAATCCCCCACCGAGTAAATCGGTTCAAAGTCAATTGGCGGGGAGGCTGATATCAGCCAGGGGTGGGGCTAAACAGGAAATCACCGTACAAGTGTTTTGCTCAATAGTATTTTTCATAAGGAAAGTATGTTTTTAATGGCAACTTTTTTCAAACAATACTTTTAAACAATTTCAAAATAATATGAAGACTTCTATTGCAAAATTTTTGTAAACCTCCATTTCCGTTTCCGTTTCCGTCTTCCGCGGAAAACCGAAAAATTTTCCGTTTCCGTTTCCGTTTTCCGCGGAAATTTTTTCTTCTTTCCGTTTCCGTTTCCGCTTTCCGCATTTTTCAAATTTCATTTCCGTGCATCACTGGTGAGGATAAATGCTTCACACTCACCTATAAATGCCGGAAGTGGCAACGTCTCCTGTACTTCAACGCCCGTTTCTTCTCCTTCGGTCTGAGAATTTGCCACTTGTGCGTTGACCTGAACCTAACAACGACAATTCATATAGACGCTCCATTTTCTTACCACCTCGTAGACAGGAATAACCTCTGATGGCTGAAGAATCAATTTCAACACTTTTCGAATCTCACTAGAGTAGTTGGTTTGCAATTGATCCGCCACTCCGGCAATACAGACAAAAAGGCGATGAACCAAGTCTTCGGATGATCGGAAGCGAGATCGCAAGTTTTTTGGATCGATTTGAGATCTGAAAGATTTATAATGAAAGGTAAATTGATTGATAGACTGATAAGCTAGAGAAAGACAGATAGTAAATAGCAAGCCTGTGTAAATCAAGTGACCACAACTGCCGTCTTTCATGTATCAAATTTCATCACAACAATCACTTCACTTCACTTGCCTCGGATCAGTCTGCATTGGAATAATAGTTTTGTCACACTTGTGAAACTCCTTGGTTTCCAGTGCTGGAATCGTGTTCTCATTGTTTTCCTGCTCGGTAGATCCAATCATTTCATCGTCGTTCTCATGCTCATCCTTTGCCTCACTATTTTCCTCGCTGCTCTCAGAAACGTCTGGCATTTCAACCTCAGATGATCCTTTCTCAGATGTTCCCATATCTGCTTCCCCTTCTTCTTCTTCTTCCTCTAACTTTTCCACCATTTGACTGACATTCTCCTCGCTTCCCGAATTTGGACTAGTCATTCCAGAATAAGCTGGAGAAGTCGTTTCACTGGGATAGTCTCTGACAGAAGAATCCGAGGAACTCGTATTGTCCGATGGCATATCACACATCCACACTCGTTGGTTGTTCTTTGCCTTTTCCTCATCGGTAGCATTTGTACGGAAATCAGACATGGTAAGAGTGCTAGACGTGTGTTCTGGCACTGCAGACTCTCCTTTGCACAAAACAGTCTCCAATTTTGTAAGCTCTTCAGGGGTCAGAATTCTCAATAAATTTCGAATCTTGACAAGCAAAGAGTAAAACGGTCTAAACATTTCCGACAGGTTTTCGGCAGGAACGTCAACATTCAGGGCTCCGTGCGAGTAAACGAGTAGGCCCCACACAATTCCCAATCTTGGAATGGCAATCATTACAGACGGATCGCAATAGTCAATTTGGTCTTGGGTGATGAGATCTTTTGTGAGCGCCAAGGATAAAACTTCCGAGAAGAGAACGGCAACGTCAAGCTGAGAGTCGTGCTCTTTTACAGATTTCACGGGAACCATTGCGGAGACATATTGATACTCAAATTCTGCGAAAAGTTTGTCAAATTTCAGCAAGTTTTCTTTGATGACTGGATTGTAAGCAGATGGATCTCGGAGCGATTGGTTCTGAAAGAAACTCAATATTTTTCTACAGCCGTTTATTTTTTTTTAAACTGTTCTTTTGGCTATCGGACGTTTCGAGACCCTACCAAAACCCAGGAAGCAAGTCGAACCCAGGAACCAAAACCCAGGAAAAGGGGCGGGGCAACCAAACCGCGCTGCAGTTTGCCAAAACGCAACTTTGCCGCACAGTTTTTTTAATTGTTCTTTTTCCTTGCACACTCTTGTTATTCTTGAAATTAGTTTGTGGAACGTATGTTTCTAGGTGGTTTTTCATCGAATATTTGAAATTAAAACAAAATTGAAAAAGAAAATGTATTGAAAATCCAAACGACAAGAATAAATTATACGTATAAAAAACTGTGCTTCCTGGGTTTTGGTAGGGTCTCGACGTTTCGAAAGTTTTTCTGAATTTTGTCGTCGCGATGTTTGCAAATTTAATGGAATTTTCCTAACAAAGCTTTTAAAAATACATGTGTGCAAACACCGCGACGACAAAATGCAGAAAAACTTTCAAAATGCCCGGGAGCAGTTTTTTCGGTTTTTTAAAATCGAAACCTGCCATTGCGAAACTGGGACGTTTCGAAACTTTTGTGAATTTTCGCGGAAAATGCGCATGTGTAGCAAAAATGCAAAAAAGTTACGAAACGTCCAATTTTCAGACAATTTTTCAAATAAAAATTTTTCGGAAACCCTATTTTTTCAAACCCCGCCCCTTGTTCCTAACCCGCAATGTACCTTGAGCAAATCCCGGAGCAGATCCAATTGTTTTGTCACTTCCTTGGCCAATGGCCTGATTAAATCCGACTCAGCCTCGTGGTCAATAATATTGGACCCAGCGGAAAGGCACTGTAACAATCAATTAAATTATTATTATCAATTTGCCGTCTCACTTCTGCCCCAAACCAAAGTTGCCCTGGAAGAGTGTCGTGTAGAATTTCATCAGGGAACTTGATACGAAAGTCTCGACAAGCACGGTCCTGTTCTCTCGGGTACAAGTGCACTAGCATTTCAGCTGAAAGATCAAAATTAGCAGAATTAACTAGTCCGCATGCTATAAACAACCCTAGGCGTCGCTTCGCTTCCCTCTAAAAATTGTTTGTCTAGTTCCCAGAGTGGTCAAGAATCTCAAAAAAACTGGACAAATATTTGTGTTCTTCTTCCTAATAGCGTCTCGTTTTTATTTTCATTTTTAAGCGTTCATCTTCTTAGAAAAAAAAACACAATTCGTTTGTTTTTCCACGAACAATGTGCACTTTTATGCAATTTTTCGCAGTCAATTAGAGTGCATTCGTTAAAATGGCTGGAACAAAGAAAACAGCAAAAAAAAAATGCGTCCATTTACCAAGTACACTCGAGTTCACAAGTTGTGCACTTTCTTTGTTATTCTTTGTGTTTTTTTTATTTGGTTCCTTTCGTTTCTGAGAGGAAAAAATAGTTACGTGTCCGCAAAAGCGCGCCAGCTCACTACGCTAAATTTTTTATCAATTTTTTTAAATGGAAATTTCGAAAATTTTTCTGCATTTTGTTGTCGCGGTGTTTGCACACAATAATTTTTTAAAGAATTTTAAGGAAAATTCCATTAAAAAACTATGAAAAAAGATCGTGTGCAAACACCGCGACGACAAAATGCAGAAAATTGTTCAAAACTTTTCGCTGCGAGACCTGCAAGACTCATTCTCTCTCACAGCCCAAAACTTACTTATAATATGCAAAACCCGATCCTGGGCAATGCGAAGTCGCGTGACTAACGTATTGCATCTGTCCGGGTCACGTCTGCCGTCAAACGAATCGAGTTCACTCGCTGAAAATGGAAACTTTGATACGCTGATAAGACATCAAAGATTATTAGCCCCTATTGAGTCATTTCATCTCATCTCATCCCATGTCATCTCATCCGTTCCCTAATTTCAAAAGGCTTGTAGTCATTCCTCATTGCTCATTCGTACTCTTGTTTTGAATAAACCATAAATTTTTGTATGGAGGCACACAAGGGTGTAGTAAAAAAAAGTTGTTTTCTCCGTCCCTTCCTCCCTCCCTCTCGCCCGCTCTTTTTCTTCTTCCCTCGACCATTTAGATTTGAAAAACCAAAAATTTGCCTCCTCTTCTCACACAATTATCAACAATTTTGTCTCTTCTCAAGGTAAATAGAATCGAGTGCGAGGGGAATAAAATCAAGAGAGTAGTCTTATCTGTTTGTCAAGTGTTTGCCCCGTTACAAAACAAAACGGCATTTCCATTTGAAATTGGAGGAAAGAAAAAGAAAAGAAATCAAAAAATCAAAAATAAATTTATATTTTGGCAAAAGCTGGTCTAGAGGCTCTCGGGCGTTTCGAAAATTTTTTCTGCATTTTGTCGTCGCGGTGTTTGCACACATTTGCCTTAAAAAGCTTTTAAAAGTGATTGTTTGCAAACACCGCGACTACAAAATGCAGAAAAATTTTCGAAACGTCTGTTTTCGACACGTCACACTTTCAAACCGTATGGCTATTAGCCGTTTGAAGAAGGTGCCAAATTTTTGGGAAAAGTGACTTGAAATGTTAGAAAAAATGCAAAAAAGACAGGAAGAATATGATTTTTTTTTTAAATAAATTTGAATTTCCCGCCCCTTCGTGTACTCCTTTTGGACTTTCACTTCTTTTGTAAAATTCGCCCCTAAATCCCTCACTCATCCAATAAGTTGGCACCTCTTTTAAATGGCTATTAGCCGTTCAAAATGGATCTTAGCAAAAAAATTACTGGCGCATAGTTGGCACCTAGTCAGCGGGCGGCGCAAGTTTGGCGATGATTTATATACGGACACTATATGCATCCACCGCATTTCACCTGTGATGGCTGTTAGCCGTCAAATTCCCTTATTTTCAGGCCACACCATTTTTTTTTTCGCTATTCTTTAAAGGAGCGTCGCCTGCCTGTTGAGCAAACATTACGCTTCGCCTTTTGCCTTTACGCGAGAGTTCCAAGAGCCATTTTTCCGTATACGTCAGCAAGCAAGCACAGCAAGCAATATTCTGGGATTAGTTTTCTCTCGTCACCCAAACGGGTTCTTTTCTTTTTCTTCTCCCTCCCTTGCTCCCCATTAATCCAATTGTTGTTTTTTTTTTAATTCATTGTGTTGACCAACGCAACCCGTATCGATTCCCTGATTTGAATGAAAATCAAAAAAAGGAAAAAGACAGAAATCAAGGCTGACGTGATAATTGATGGGAAGTGGAGGAAACGGATAGGACGGATGAACAGGTGGCTATCGAATGACACAAAGACTCACCGATATCGTTTAGCGTGGAATCTGCATAGTAGAATCGGGCGAGCGGCATCCAGTCGTCCGGTCGAGGTTTATTCCAAATTTTCCGGAAAGACTGCATCATTAGCTGAGTCTCACTCACCGAAATTTGCTGAAAAAAACAAATCTAAAAATAAACAAAACGCATAAATTATAGATAGAATAGAGTAATCAGTGATGCGAAAAAGCTCAAAACGTAAGAAAAATATAGGGTGAGGAAAAAAAAATCTACGTCAGAAAGGCGGGCTTGAGC
This sequence comes from Caenorhabditis japonica, assembly GCA_963572235.1. Classification (NCBI taxonomy): domain Eukaryota; kingdom Metazoa; phylum Nematoda; class Chromadorea; order Rhabditida; family Rhabditidae; genus Caenorhabditis; species Caenorhabditis japonica. The sequence continues at coordinate 5,370,813 of OY754347.1, read as the reverse complement.
GATGTTAAAAAATCGGATAGAAATTAAATGTAAAATGCGAAAGTTCGTTCAAAACCCAGTCACGACGCAGCGAAAAACTGCGGAACATCGGAGCGTCGTAACTGAATTTTCGGTGGCTGATAATACAATCAATATAAATTTAGGACCAATTAAAATTTAAAATCTACAAAATAGAAAATTTCAATTCCGAAACCAAAAAGCAAGATACAGAGGGCTTATCAGATAGCAAACATGATAAGAAAAAGTGAATTCGACGTTGCCGCTTTTTGTGCTTGCTCTCTCTCTCTGAATATGTACATACATATATCAGTAAAGCGGGCGGCTCTCGGACGTTTAAAAAGTTTTTCTGCATTTTGTCGTGGCGGTGTTTGCACTTTTAAGGAAAATTGTGTGCAAACACCACGACGACAAAGTGCAGAAAAACTTTCAAAATGATGGAACGAAAACATGGAAAATCAAAGCTAAAGAAAACAAAAGTTTGCGTGTTTTCTTTCGTTTATGAAATGAGAAAAATTTAAAGTTCTTGTTTTCTTTTTCTCAAACATTGGAAAAGGGAAAAGTATGAGTATGCGCTACTCGTTCCAATTTTTCCGTGTTTTTCACCTCTCTTCTCTTTTTTATTTTATTTTTCTGGGAAAGGAAGGAATTTGAAATGAGTCAGACATGGAAGAAGAAGAAGAAGAGGAAGAAAACTGAAATGGATACGAATTGGTTTTGCTTGCTTCCTTCTTTTTCATGGATGATTACAGGAAAATTAGAAAAAAGAAAGAAGCGAAAAATTACATTTTTTTCGCTGAAATTTCGTTTTTTCTCTTACTCGGGTAATTCTTGGCACGTTAATAGCTAATAGCCATCAAAAACCGTTACTAAAGTTCAAAAAAAAATACTGAAATCAGGAGTTTTTCGTAGTCGAAAATCCAAAAAAAAAACCCAGAAATAACAGACGGTCACAGTTGAAACCAACGTTACCGTAGAAGCTTCGCTGCGAGACCTTTTTTGTTTAAAGTTGAATTTACCTTATGGGACTATTCACGGAAACCAGCAAAATATGCAAAAAATTTAGCGAAAATTCGGAGAATGCTCCGATCAGTCTGAAATTTTGACAAAACATTTCAAAAATACTCCCGGACATGTTCAGAAATTTTCAGACCAAAATATCAATTTTGAAAATTTAAAAAAATCGATATTTTGGTCTTAAACTTTCTGTACATGTCCGGGAGAATTTTCGACATTATTTGTCAAAATTTCCGACTGATCGGAGCATTCCCCGAATTTTCGCTGATTTTTTTGCATTCTTGCAAATTTTGCTGGTTTCCGTGAATAGCCCCATAAGGAAAATTCAACTTTAAACAAAAAAGGTCTCGCAGGGAAGCAATTACGGTAACGCTGGTTTCAACTGTGATCGCCTGTTATTTCTGGAATTTTTTTTTGGAACTTTGGACGGCAAAAACTCCTGATTTCAGGCATTTGTTTAACTTTGGATGCGACGTAAAAGTAGATAAAAAATAGCCATCGAATGCATTCGCCATACGACCCGAACTCGATGGCTATTAGCCAAAAATTTCCCGAATATAAAATCGAGCCAAAACCCCAAACTAAAGATCATTAAAATTTCGACCGACTTGTTTTAAATCCTTTTTGACTAAATAAATGAAAAAAAAAGGTATTTGTGAACAAGAGTGAGTAGAGAGACAGGTGCGCAAGAAAACGATTTTTAAGGAGGGAAAGAACAAAAAAAGAAAGACGAACGACCAAGAAAAAATCGGACGAGGAAGGAAAGAGCGGAGACATGTTGAACGGAAAACGCAGACTGACTGACGGGGGGCAAAGCAGGCAAACAATTCATAGCAGCAGCCAGCACAGCAAAGAGAGAAAACAGAGAGAGGACTGGGGAGGCAAAAAAAAAGAAAGAAAAGAACCGAATCAAAACAGGATCGTTGTCCTAAATGAGCTTTTTTGATGAATAGGTTTGATAAGAGGCAGCAAATAGTAAAGTGCGCTTGAACTCGTATTTATGTATGTCAGCCATTCTCGAAATTTTAATCATGGTGATAATACTTTTTTTCTTATTACTATAATAATAATAATAACAGCAAGAGCAGATATCTGAAATCTAAAAGTTTCGAGTCAGAGCCATGGTTTCGTCGTCAAAATCAAAAATTTCGGGCGGAGCGAAACTTGCTTGTTTACGATACGTGTTGAACAAAAGGTTGGCACATTTTGAAACAGGCAAGTCGCGAACAGAGACACGGAGGAACCTGGCACTGAAACGATGATAGGTTTGTTGGTGACAGGGTACACCCAGTGAACGAATGAACGAACGAACGGGTCACGTTTTCAGACTGAAAAATAAAATGAGAGGGAACATGGATGAGAGGGAGCGCGAGTAAGATGAACTCTGTCAAGTACAGACAGAATTAACGGATTCTGACGGATCGAATAACTGAAAGGACACATGGACTGGTCAAAGTCCACCTTCTTTCAGAGAGTTCTGAGAAAAACCTTTCTTCCTTTTTCTTTTCAGACCTTTTTTGCAACAACGCTCGAATGAATCATGACGTCAACTATTCTCAAAAGAAAAACTGGCTTACTGTGAGAAAATACAAGCTAATTTGAGTACGATGCATTATTTTTTTTTCCAACAAGCGATGGGGAGCAATTTTAGGTTTGGTCTTACATGACCAGGATATTAAATTCAAACGGGGGATAAATATTTACAATTCCAGTGTGATTCTGAAAAAAAAAGTATTTTTCAAAATTGAAACTCAGAAGCGAAGACAAGCTGGTAAGATATTGGAAACGCGCTCTAATACATTTCAGCAGCCAGCTACAACCGTTAGGCCATAATTTATTTTTTCGCGCAGCTTGATTTTTGGGTAAAAACTTGAATAATGCTTAGATTTACCTGAAACTTTTGAAAATAATGCCAAAAATACTCCCGAACGTGCTCAGAAAATTTGGGTTCGAAATATCGATTTTAAACATTTGCGAAAAATCGATATTTCAGTCCAAAATTTTCAGAGCTATTCCAAGAGTTCTTTTGACATCATTTCCGAAAGTGTCAGGGCAATCGGCCGATTTTAATTTTTTCAGTTCTATGGAATTTGACAATTTTTTCCGGGCTTTTAATATAAAAATTTGAACACTAGTTCGGAAAAAAATTGCCAAATTTCATAGTTTAAAAAAATTAAAAACTGCAAAAATAATAACAAAAAAAAAAAACGGAAATTGTTCGTCGAAAATTTTCGAAACGGAAAAATTCAAATTTGCGCGTAAATTCACAAGTCTGCAAACACCGTTCGTGGCGAGACCGCAATGTACACCATTTGATACGGTATCACTATTCCAGGAATATTTAATAGCAGGCTGCTGAAATGGATTAGAGCGCGTTTCCAATATCGACCCAGCTCGTGCTTACCTCTGATCTGAGGTGCAATTTTGAAAAAAAAACACTGATTTTTTTTTAGCATAACAGTGACTGTTTTTGTGTTTATTAAACAAGTTTGCCACCTTGTTTTTTGATATTATACGTGCGGAACTGAAAACCACAACAAAACACGTATTCACCTTCTATTATGTAATGCCAAAATTTAATGGGGTTATTCACAAAAACAGTTTAAAAAAACAGCGAAAACTCGAAGAATGCTCCGATTGGCCTGGAACTTTGAGAAATAATGGCAAAAATATTCCCGGTCATTCTCAGAAAAATGCAGATTAAAATATCGAGTTTTTCTAAAAGAAGATGTAAAATTCGCTGAATTTTTTCTGACTTTTCCTATTTTTTTTGTTGCGATTTCGCGAATAACCCCATTATAAAAACGCGTTCACATAGATTTTTTTTTGAAAAAAAAATGAAGAAAATGTAGTTTTTTTTTTCGCTAATCGTAGTCTATCAAAATCATGGCACTGGGCCCGAACGTACACAGCAACGCATCCAAAAGAGGCCAAAAAATAAAAAAAATAAATAAAGCGCGCGAAAAATTTTGGATAGGATTTCGTAATTTTCACGATTTCTGGTCATTTTTCTCTCCGAAATGCGAAATTTTTCACCCCTATGCTTTGTGTGTGTGAGTTCGAGCGCGTTTACTCACTCCCTCCTCATGCCCTAGTGTCGTGGCAAGACCAGCTAAATTTTGTCCCATAAATTACCTGAATTCATCATACCCTGAATCAATTCAATTTTCGGGCAACAAGATAGAAAATCAGCTGTCTGATTTTTGAATTCCAATAAAATAGGTCACGTGGTGGCGCGGGCAAAAGAATATGATTCGACTACAGTTTAAAGTGATTGCAATAGCTAGAGATCTAAAGAATGAGTAACCAAAAATGAACATCATTTTACGAGGGCACAAATGTAGTCAGAAAATGAATACCAACCTTCTTCTAAAATCTGGCGCCCATTTAGCCATTTTGGTCTGTCAAATCGATTATGTATAAGCCGGTTTCCTGCGGTGAAAAGAAAGAAAGAAAGGCAGAAAGAAAGAAAGAATGAGCGGCAAAATGAGAGGGAAATGGTGAGAGTATACTTGACAAATGGATGCTTATACATATAATAATATCAAACTCTAAAAAGAACAAAAACCGACCCAAACTTTTTTTCTGTTGCCAGCTTTATACATACATATCAAACCCAATTAGAATCGATCACGATTTGCACGCTAATACAGATTTATTCAGCATCTGTGGTTTTGGTTGTTCAGTTACATGTAATGCGATAATCGTTCTCTTTTCATTGTTTTTTGTTTCGCAAACATTTTTTGAAAGAAATTAAAGGAAATTCAAAGTGTACATGGTTACAGGGCTGCGTAGCTTCGGGCAACTCTATTAGCCCACGAACCGAATTCAATGGCTATTAGCCAAGCCGAAAGAGTAGTCATGCCATTTCCGATCAATTTCCTGAGTTTGAAATGAAATGAGTGTGTGTGGGAGAAAAATAATTGATTTCTTCCAGAATTCTCAAGCGAAAAAGAAAATGGGTTACTACGAAGAAGAAAAAAAAGAAAAGAACGGACAGGACGGGGCGTGTGACTAATCGAATAACCTGTACTGGCGAAGATAGCCGCGCGCGCGAGCGCCAATAATCAGTAAATTCAGCGTGGAAATTGAAATTGAGCACGGGGTGTTGAATGCTACGCCGCTGCAAAACGTATTTCTGGAATGGTGCTGCCGCGTCAAATGGTGTGCATTGCGGTCTTGCCACGGATGGTGTTTGCAGACTTGTGGATTTACGCGCAAATTTGAATTATTCGTTTCGAAAAAAAAATATTTTTTTTTTGTTATTTTTTGTGTCGTTTTTAATTGACCTATTCACAAAACCAGAAATAAATTGCGGGATAAATCGGAATTTGCTCCGATTGGCTTGAAATTTTGGAAAAAATAGCACAAAAAAAATTTTGGACCAAAATATCGATTTTAAAAGTTTTCAGAAAAAAAAGATAATTTTTAAAATCGATACTTTGGTCCAAAATTTTTTGAGCGTGTACAGGAGAATTTTTTCCAATATTTCCCAAAATTTCAGGTCAATCGGAGCATTCTCCGATTTTTCCCGCAATTTTTAAATTTTTTTCCGGTTTTATGAATAGGTTCATAAATTCAGCGTGGAAATAGGAATCAGATGTATTGAACGCTACGCCACTGCAAAACGTATTCCTGGAATGGTGCTACCGCGTCAAATGGTGTGCATTGCGGTCTCGCCACGGACGGTGTTTGCAGACTTGTGAATTTACGCGCAAATTTTAATGTTTGGTTTCGAAAAAAAAATTTTATTTTTTTGTTATTATTTCTGGCGTTTTTAACTTTTTTTTAAACTATGAAATTGTTTTTAAAAAACTAAAAACGGCACAATTGATAGCTGCAAACAACTGATTTTATTCGTCGAAAAATTCAAATTTGCGCGTAAATCATCCACAAGTCTGCAAACACCGTCCGTGGCGAGACCACAATGTAAACCATTTGACGCGGTATCACCTAACCAGTAATTTTTAATATATGAAAAAAAGATGAATCGATTAAAAACACTTTTCGTTGAAACAACATATTGTCGAGTTTTTTTTCCCAAATAATGAAAAGTACGAATATGTAAAGGAAAATGAATGAATGAATGAAGAGGAAAGAAAAGAAAAGAAAAACGAAACTGTAAACACATTGGTGGCATTGATTGAAAATCATTCTATCAAGTATATAATTGAGAAAAACAATTTTTAATATTAATACATAACAAAGAAAATTTTAAAAGTGTGATTTCTTTCTTTCTTGGGTCCTTTCTTTCATAATTTCAATCTTCGAACCGAAAAGGAAGAAGAAGAAGAAAAAGGAGAAGAAGAAGAAAAAAAAATTTAACTTGCAACACGAAATATATTTACAAACGAGATAAAGAGAAGCTACGAGAGATAGAAGAGCAGAGAGGGCGAGAGATGGAGAAAGAACAAGAGAGTCGAGGGGTGCAGAGAGATTCGTCTAGCCTCTCTAATCTCTCTCTCGATCTCTCCAAACATATGACGAAACAGCGCGGCGAATGAAGAATGAGGTAGACTGCGACGCGACCGCAACGCACCCCAAATTGGAAGGGGGCGCTTTAGCGGACTAGTTTTGTTGATACGTACGTAAATAAATACTAAATTTGGCTTTTGCATTTGTTTTTCTCACCTCACCTCACATTACCGCCAAAACCTTCACTGGAAACTTGCAGCAAACTTTGGTGATGATTGGCGGATTGTTTGTGTACAACCACAAAGGAGAAGTGCTCATATCGAGGATTTATCGCGACGATGTGACGTGAGTTTACTTTTCTTTGCTTTTTTACTTTAAAAATAAAACAAAAACAATAGCAGTTGGAAGAACAACAACAAAAAGTGAGGAAAAAAACTAAACAAGAATGAAGTTTGTTTGCTTTTCATATGAGAATTTTCAAAGCATTGAGAAAAGTAAAAAAAAAATTCAAGAAATGAGTGTTCTTTTATGGTTTCTTGGTGGAAGAAATGTATTGTCTGTCCGCCATGACGGTTAAACGCGCTCTGCTGAACTTGAAGTTCAGCGGAGCGCGTTTGACGGTGGTGGCTGGTCGACAATACAAAATAACAAACAAAAGGCGCAGAAAGCGTCTAAAAAGAACCCGATTTCTCAAAAAAGTGCCACAAAAAAGGCCATTATCGAAATAAAATTATTGATTCCACGCTCTGGCGCTGAAACGAGGCGTCTTGCTTACAATTAGTTTCAATGAAAAAAATTGTTTAAAAGTTAGAAAACACGATAACTTGGGTTGTTATTTATTGTCAGCGCCTCGAAATTACACACGTGCCCCGCCGAGGTCACGTCTACGTGTCATTGTTTTCTCAATGCCTCGTTTCTCTAACTGCTCTTATCTCATTTTTAAAACGCTATTTCTCTATTTAGTAGCGGGGCACGTGGACACATAGATCGAAATTAAAATTTTGGGATCAATGAGGCTTGAGAAAATATCGATTTTTGGTTGGGTTTTGTTGCGGAACCACCGCTTTTCACTCAAATTAGACACTGAAAATAATACATGAAATTTACAGACGAAATGCAGTAGACGCCTTCCGCGTCAACGTTATCCATGCTCGACAACAAGTCCGCTCACCGGTCACCAATATGGCACGCACATCGTTTTTTCACGTAAAACGTGGAAATGTGTGGATTTGTGCAGTTACTCGACAAAATGTAAATGCCGCGATGGTTTTCGAATTTTTAAAACGGTTCGCTGACACGATGCAATCTTACTTTGGTAAATTAAACGAGGAAAATGTGAAGAACAATTTTGTGCTCATTTATGAGTTACTGGATGGTTAGTTGGACTGCTAATTTTCAAATAGTCAGGCTTTTGTTTTAGAAATTCTTGATTTTGGATATCCACAAAACACGGATCCTGGCGTTTTGAAGACCTTTATCACTCAGCAAGGTGTTCGAACTGCGGTATGCTTTTTATTATTTTTCATTTTTTATTTGTTCTCTTTAAACCCGAAATTCCAATGAAGTTTCACCAAATAAATTGTTTATAGGATACTCCAGTTCCTGTGGTAAGTTTAAGTATTGTGATTGTAGTTGTTTGTCCCTTGATATCATTCATTCATTCATAATCCCCTGGCACCCAGAAGGCATTATGCATTTATTTGTTTCATTCTTCCATTTCTCAAATCTTGATAACATTGCAGACGAAAGAGGAGCAGTCACAAATCACATCCCAAGTGACCGGGCAGATTGGATGGCGTCGTGAGGGCATCAAGTATCGAAGAAATGAGCTCTTCCTGGATGTCATTGAATATGTTAATCTGCTCATGAACCAGCAAGGTAAGTAACATTTTAAATCTTGAAATCTCCTGCTCGGGAAATTTTTCGCGTGGTGATGGCGGGCGGATATATGGCTATTAGTCCTTGAAAATGAAATAAATTCGACGGCTAATAGCCAAAAATGAATGCGCGATTTTTTTTTGAAAATTATAATCAGGGAATATTTACACGATAGAATTATTGTCGGCTCGCCACGACGATCAAACGCGCTCCGTTGAACTCAGTGCTTTGCAATTTTCATTTTCATTTTTTCGTCGGTTTTCCTTTATTTGTTGTATAATTTTTTGTTTTTCTGGTTGTTTCTTTGTAAAAATAATTCTTTGTGAGAAAATTCGGAAAGGTTTGTGAAAATGTTCCGCAAAATTCGATGTTTTTCCAATTCGCCACATTTGAAAAAATTCCAAAATCCTTTTTTTGATGGATTTTTGTTCAAATGCGTTTTAACGTTTTTCTTTTTTGCTTTTAGCCAGAATGTTATTGATTTTAATGGGGTTAAACACGAAATCGCAAAAAAATCAGCGAAAATTCGGAGAATGCTCCGAATAGCGTGAAACCTTGGGAAATAATAGCAAAAATACTCACGGACATTCTCAGAACAATTCAGACGAAAATATCGATTTTTTGAAAATTTTTAAAATCGATATTTTGAAATTTTTCAGAAAAAATTTATAATTTTTAAAATCGATATTTTGGTCCAAATTTTTTTGAGCGTGTACAGGAGATTTTTTTTTTCCAATATTTCCCAAAATTTCAGGTCAATCGGAGCATTCTCCGATTTTTCCCGCAATTTTTTCCTTTTTTTCCGGTTTTGTGAATAGGTCCATAAAATAAAATTTGAAACAAATGCTGCTCAATAGCGATGCACGAGAAAAACACATACTGGGTTCAGCGGAGCGCGTTTGATCGTCGTGGCGGCTCAAAATTTCAGCAGAAACTATATTTTGAAAAAATCAGCTCGAAATTATTTTTTTCCAGGACAAGTTCTCTCCGCCCATGTTGCCGGAAAGGTGGCCATGAAGTCGTACCTCAGCGGAATGCCAGAGTGCAAGTTTGGAATCAACGACAAGATCACGATTGAGGGAAAATCCAAACCGGGAAGCGACGACCCGAATAAAGCGTAAGGCTCTGCAACTATGTAATCCGCTTGAAAACTGATACCCTTGCAGAAATCGTGCCGCCGTGGCTATTGACGACTGTCAATTCCACCAATGCGTGAAGCTTACGAAATTTGAAACCGAGCACGCAATCTCGTTTATCCCACCGGATGGTGAGTATGAGCTGATGAGGTATCGCACCACCAAGGACATTCAACTTCCGTTCCGAGTCATTCCGTTGGTTAGGGAAGTTTCGAGGAATAAGATGGAAGTTAAGGTATGTACATATAGTTTGGGTGTTTGGATTGTCATTTTTATTCCGTTAGGTGGTTGTCAAGTCCAACTTCAAGCCGTCTCTTCTTGCTCAAAAGATTGAGGTGCGCATTCCAACGCCACCAAACACGTCGGGTGTGCAATTGATTTGTATGAAAGGAAAAGCCAAGTACAAGGCGGGCGAGAATGCGATTGTGTGGAAGTAAGTGAGGGGGAGGGGGTGGCTGGGTGGGAGAATAAGGGGAATAATGGAAAAGTGAGCCTGCCCGGAAAAGGGGACCACATTGTTGTGCTTTAGCAGTTAGCACAATAGGCGTTTTATATAAAAATTTAAATGATGTAATCCCACTTTTTCAGAATCAAGCGCATGGCTGGAATGAAAGAGAGTCAAATCTCTGCCGAAATTGACCTCCTCTCGACTGGAAATGTTGAGAAAAAGAAGTGGAATAGACCACCGGTCAGCATGAACTTTGAGGTACATAACTTGAGCTTTCAAATTATTTTTTTGCACAATCCAATTCAAATTCCAGGTTCCATTTGCCCCGTCTGGCCTCAAGGTGCGTTACCTGAAGGTATTTGAGCCCAAGCTCAACTACTCTGACCATGACGTCATCAAGTGGGTCCGATACATTGGAAGATCTGGATTGTACGAGACAAGATGCTGATTCTAGTGAATTCTTTCTATTTTTTCTGCTCGCCAAATGTCTAAAAATGCTCACTCTCGGTTCTCATTGGTCATTTCTTAATATTATTTGTGTAAAATTACATACATAGTTTAGATTTTGAATTATATTTATTTGTATGAAAAACAAATGTAATTTATTTTTAGATTGTAGTTTGACCCACTTTCAAATTTTTTTTTAAACTATAGCTTAGAGTTTTCTATATTCCTGCATTTATTTTTAAGTCACATCAGCCATTTCTACACTCTTAATTTGCCTTTTTGAAATTTCACTTTGAAAATTTGAAATCCCCCGTATGAGCAATAAATGCACCCCAATTTTAATGTTTCGCTTTTTATGTGTTTTTTCTACATTCCGTTTCACAATTCTATTCAAAATGTGTAATTTACTTACCAGTTCTAATTTTAATTTATAATGCACGTTTTTATTTTATTTTGTATTTTTTATTTTCTAATTTATATGTTCTATTCTTAGGTCAGATTTCCATTTTCACTTTTCAATCCAATTTTGGCTTTGATTTCATTTAAATAGCATAATATATTTATTTTTATGTTTAAATAAACTTTTTTAAATTGTCAACTACAGAAAATCCCTTTAGCAATCTTCAAAAAAGTATTTCAGACCAGGTGTAAAAAGTTCCAGCACGTCATAGACCAAGTTGATTCAAAGTGCGAATTTTTCTGGATGCAGCAGGTGGAATAGGTAGAAAAATACGTAGTTAAACTCACGTTTGTGCAACACAAATCATTTTTTGGTTCTTGAGAAGATTTACGTTAATTAAAACAGTTTTGGTATTGTCAGCAAAGGAATCGAATACGTCGCACTATTTTTTTCATTTTCCGTTATTTTTTGTGTTTTCCGCGTTTTCAAATATTTTAATTATCCATTGTATGTATACATATAAAGGTTTATAGAGTTCTAGTTTGTGCATTTGATGATCCCGTACAACTCCATATGTATCCGGCAGTTCTATTTGGCTACAGTTCTATTCCACAATAGCACACATTTTGTTTTATGAGATATTTAGCCCTCTTTTCCCTTCTTCCTCTTTTTTCCATCTCCTTCCCGTTTTATCACTTTGACGCCACTTTATTCCTACTGACAGCTCCTAATACCAGCGAGCTGGGTGACCAATCACGGCAAACCTCGACCCACACGCTCACAATAAGTGAGAACATATTCCTCATAAAATACAATGAACCAAATGTATTCTTGCGATGAAAGTCTTAATTTAGTCTTTATAATGACTCCGTGCATATCACAGGTGAAATGCGGTGGATGCATATAATGTCCGTATTTTAATCATTGGATGGTATATAATAACTTATCATTTTTTTTTTGCATTAAAATAAATAAATTGAATGTATATACACAAGCCTGCGGCATCTGGCGATTTTGCCCTTGCTTTTTTTCACTTTTCTTACAAGTTTTTTTTTCTTGTAACGGCACTGGTTTTTGTACTTCAGCTCTTCAAAATTTCGTGATTTTTGTGGCTGAATTATTAAAATGTGTAAACGTTAATCAAACGACGCGGATTCATTAAATATCTAGAGCCTAATTTACATAAATGCACGATATGATTCAAATACGGACTATATGCATACACCGCATTTCACCGATATCGCAAACGTGCAAGGCGGACCGGCAATATACCAAAGCAATAAACCAAACTACAAAAAAAGAAATCTGGAGGTATGGGGAATCGAACCCCAGACTTCTCGCATGCAAAGCGAGCGCTCTACCCCTGAGCTATACCCCCATGAACTAAAAGAACTAGTCAGCCAGTAACGTTTTGGTTTCACACTGGCTACTTGAGACGCAGATGCGAATGGGTGTGTGTATTGCCTCTTCGACACTGTGTTTCCTATATGACATTTATCGCAAGGTAGTAGGAGAAAAGGACTATTTGGTTTGTTTAGTTGCTCGTTTAAGCAGGAAAAATAAGAAATATGTTTCTGCATTTATTTAAACAAGAATATTCTCGACGGTATTCGCCTTGGCAACATTGGAAACACGAGAAATGATTTTCTTGTGCTACCCTTTAAACCTAACCGATGCGGACTGGGAATTAAATACAGAAAATCACTGCTTAATATTGTGAAAACAAAAAAGTTGCAACGCGGTGTTTGCGTACTTTTAAAATTCAAACGAAAATGGGAACAAATCTCTTCATTTGCAATGCTATTTCTCTCATTGCCATTTGAATTTTCAAAAGTACGCAAACACCGCGTTGCAACTTTTTTGTTTTCACAATAATAATAAAGATTTAAATTTTTGGGAAAAACAACACTTTTCATTCTGTAAAACGTCTGAATGGGGGGGGGGTACTGTCATGCTCTGAATCAAAAGACATAACTTCGGGGATTTGTGGAAAATTAGGCATTAAAACCTTTAAAAAATTATTCTGTGACCGAAAAAGGAAAGATTGTGCTTAAGCGTTTGGCCGGCAGTGATCACAGCGTGAATGAAGAAAGCGAGCGGTTAACAAAACAGTTTTAATAAATTTTAGTTTTCCAGTGATCCCATTTGAATTTATTTTTTCCCGCGTCCGCCTGTATTTCGCGTTGGTTAAAAACGTACTGGTGTCAATATCTATTTGTCCAAAAATAGTTTTTATTACAAGTTTTCTATCAGGCATTTTTCTTCTTGATTCTAGTGTTGATAGATGAAATAATGCATTGCGTTGGAAGGCTGTTCAACGGCTTTACAGTAAAGTTTTCTTGCTGGGCTGCTAATTTTTCTATCATACTCTCAAATGGATCCTATAAAAGTTTTGTAGGGGGTTTTCCTACTGTATTTATTGAGTAATTGGTTCACGATGAATTTAGCTTTGCAAAAATTGTTCTTCCAGTGACCAATAAAAACGAGCTCTGCTGTTATTATAAAACCTAAGTCGCGTATCATTATTTATCTTCTGTTGTGGATGTTATTGATCTGATACTTTGTGGTACACTAATTTTTGTCTAATGCGATGACTAGAGTTTTACTGTCCTTGAGAGCTAGCTTATAGGTTTCAGGCCATAAATCGACAGAGTCTATCGCACTTTGCATTGAAGCTTGGTGGTCTTGAAGCGAATCAGTTTTTGGAATAGTCGTGTAAAGTTTAATGTCATTTGCAACCTGTTTGCAGATATTCCCAACTGTTAGAATGCTTCGATTTTCATACACAAATGCTCCGAAAAGTATCGGCGAGTTTTGGCCAGCTCCTTCAAAGAGCTCTTTCATTGTGAGTGCTTTGGGGTAGATAGCTCATTGTTGACAATTACAGCGAATTTTTTATTGGAAAGATATGATCTGATCCATTTGATCTGATTCGCATTGAGTCTTCTTGAAGCTGTTCTTTCAAGTCTGCTCATCTGTGATGATTAGTTTATTCAAAAAACATCTCATTTGAAGTGACGACATGATTCAGACAATTGTGTTTGGGTGGAGAGTGTGAAGTCGGATACATGTGACTTCCGACATTTGTTACGGATAACTTTTCTTTTCTCGGTCAAGAAGATATGCTTTTGAATACAGAACGGCTAATAAGTAGACGGTTTTTGATTTGTTGTGTAGTAGAAAACATCATAATCAAATGTATTTTTTGATAAAATACAACCAATAAAAAAATTATTCGAAAATATGCTCAAAGCTTGATCTTTTCGCTATGATACACGCCTTCAAACGGGATGTAACAGAATTGACCGTGCCTTGAAAAGTGCTTGGTTGTGAGATTTGATATTTGGGTTAAGGCGAGTGATGACTTTGCTTCCTAAGTATCTTTGTATACAGTATACTTTAATTTTTCTTTTCGAAATATTTCGAGTTTTCAAAAATCGGTCGAGTTCGGCACGGCGTAAAGAGCTCTTTCCAAAACAAAACAACCGTGTACTTATTAGCCGCCCTGTACTATACGGGATTATCTTCAGCTTCTTTTGCAAATTTCTTTGCAAAGATTTCGTAGGTATTTTGAATTTCGATGACTTTTGGAGTGGCAACGGTGGCCGGACGACCAGTTCTAGCTTTGTCTTGAAAGCTACCATGATGCCTGTAGCAATTAAACAGTACGGTGGATAATTGATCTGTGAACATCAACTGTGTACGGTGATAACGACAAACAAGGATTACAAAGTCGATCCGTTCTTCAATTACCGAAGGTACTGCGGATCACGGTTTTCTGCGTAAGCGGACGACTGGTGGTGTACTGTTCTGAGTCTGGCATTATTTAAGTGAATGCTTGGCTAGGGAAATGACAGAGAAATCTTCGTTGATTTCTTTACCACCCAGTTAGAGGCTGGGTACCTCTCGAACAGCAGCAGTCCCTTTTACCGACTGCGCTATCGACCTCAAAAATAATAATTATGGTACTGTGTCGCGGCGCCTAATTTAACGCAGAACCGCGCCCTATAACTTTTCAGACACCCTGTACAAAAATCAGATGTATTAAACAAATAAATGCGCTTCCTCTTTCCCACTTTTTTTTGCGAAAAATTTCGTCCAATGTCCACCAAGTTTGTCGCCTTACGATGGACCTACTTTGCACCGTGGCCAAGGCTAATCAGTTTATAAAATAGGCGCAAAAAGAGACACATTGAAATTAGCCTCTTTTTCTTTGTTTTCTTTCTCATCTCTAAATTCAAATAAATTGAAATTCGATTCAATTCAATTATGAAGCTGTGCATTCTGGTACACTTTTTTTTTCGAGAGAATAACAGAAAGGTCAAATTTTGTTCTTTTTTATCCTCCAAAGTGGCAACAAAAGGGGATAATCTCTACATAATATTATACTTTATTGGTATGGGTGAAAAGAAAAGAAAAAGAAGAAGAAAAAAGAAGTTTAAGCTTCTGAAACGTCTTTTATTCTGATTGAGTGGACTCTCGAGTAGGTGCTGCTCTTCACTAGTTCCTCAACGTTTCGAGGGGCGGTTTGATCAATTTTTTCTTGTTTATATTGCTGGTGAGAAAAAAAAGTAGAGTACCACTCGACCACACAATAAGCCATTTTTGCCCCATTCCAGTATTTTCAATCACTCCTGTGCAAACTTTTCTTTTTTTTTTTCTTTTTTTCTTCTTTCTTCTTGTTTTCTGGAGTTGTAGTTGTGGGTGGGGTTGTCGTTGTCGTTGTTAGTTCTAAATAGTCCTGTCCTCGTTTCGTTTTGGAGCTGGTTTCAATTCTCGGTTTTCTCTCTCTCTCTCTCACTTTATTTCGTCCCCTTTGCCAGCCAACCACCTTTTCTGCTTTCAGAGATGTCTTCGTTATTGGTTAGTCAACCAAATTCCATTTGTACCCCTACCTTTAGCCAAGTTTTTATGCTTCCATGGATGTGAACCCATGGTTTTATGCTCCGTGCTCTCTTCTCTGATAGTTCATTCCATTCTTTTCACCTTCCTTCATTTAGTTTTGCGTTCAAAGCCAGGTAGGGGATGCAGTGGATCACGCCAGTCACTCACCAGCTAGAACAATAAAGGGCAAACACTACACATTTTGCATTTTGCGTTTTGCATTTTTTATTTAAATTAAATTATTTATTGTTTATTGTCGAAACTTCCGAATTAAGTATATGTAAACAAATGCAATAGAACGAAAGACTCCCAAAATAGACCCAAAAAGACGTTTGTGCTCTGCTCTGTTCTGCTCTCACTTGCTGGAATGAAACACTGACCGCTTGCTTGCTTCTTGTCGCTTTTTTGTTGCATCCCATCCTGTCCAATAATTGCACTGAAAACGATTACAATTTCCTGCCCATCCTCTTCAACTTTTCCGCCTTTTTTTGCTCGTTGATTGCCTCTATTTATGAGGATTTGATTTATTTTTTTAACCTGCAAGTTAGATTTATGGAATCTTTTTATCTTGTATCTAAAGCAAAAACGTTCTGAAAATGAAGATTTTTCCCGAAATTCTTTGCTACTCTATTTAATGTTGCGACTAAAAAGTATGTATGCAGGGAGAGAATTTAAAAGACCAATAACCTCGAATATGAGCAAAAAAAAGTTTCATGATGGATTGCTCAGATGAACTTATCGAATGAACATACATTTTCTATCTCTTGCTTCGGTTTTTTTTTTTCATTTTGTCTGTAGTTAAACAAATTTTTTCAAAAAAAAAATTCAAAAAAAAATTCAAAAAAAAAATTTTTTTTTTTGCTTTTTACCTGTTCACAAAATTAATGATCTTGCTCAGTTCACTTGTTTTGTGACTTTCAGAAAAAAATTGAATGCACAATTTTCTGCTTAATGAAACAAAAAATTAAGTTTGGTTTTGTCTGTAGTTTAAGTTCTTTTCTGAAAATTTTTTTCTGAAAAAAAAATTTCCAAATTTTTTTTTTGCTTTTCACCTGTTTAGAAAATTAATGATCTTGCCCAGTTCACTTGTTTTGTGTCTACTTTCTAAATCAGAAAGTAAAATGCATAATTTTTCTGCCTAATGAAACAGAATATTTTTCAAAAAATCATTTTTTCTGCTCCTTTGAACCTTCTCAAAATCGTGTTACTTGGTAACTTTTTCCGTTTCCAATTTGTATAGGTCTGAGGAACCATGATTCAATTTACCGACTCATAAATCTCATACGTTTCATTTTTTTTTCCTTTTCCTTCCTTCCTCCCCCCCAAAAAAAGCGTTCCGATTTAGTCTTTCGTCTTGTCTTGTTTGGTTCATTTCTTCCGGTTCCCCCTTTTTTTTGGGGGTTTTCGATTCCTGTCAAAAAAAAAGAACGGCTCAAGCTCGGGTCAGAGGTTTTATACGAGACAGGTAAATAGACCAAAAAACCAAATTTTTTCACGCATGACGTTTGCGTTTGCGCGCACTTATTGTCCGAAGATTGTCCATCGCCTACTTTTGTTTCTAGTCTGTAAGAGACGGAGAGGTTCAAGTGTTTAGCCCTTTTCGAAAATTCACCATTTCTGACACTACCAATTGATTAAATTGAGCCACCACTACTCATTGAAAGCGTAATGAGGTCTTGTCTTGTCTTGCCGTTTCTTCCTTTTCATCTCGATGGTTTGTTGGATGCTTTTTGGAAATTCATAATTTGGATTCTACCCTGCTGAGTCAAAGCAAAACAAAAAAAAAATTAAGAAAAAAATGCTGAATCAGAATGAAAAAAAGGGCACTTTGTGTGCACTTTTACGGATTTGAAGCAGCATTTTCTTTTCAAGTTTCAATTATGAGCAAATAGACATGGTACTCTATTCCCCCACTTTTCTTTCCTTTTTTTCTTGCAACACATGGATAATGAAAGATTTTCTGTGTTTTTTTTTTGCTCTTCTTTTTTTTCTTTTCCGTTTCTATCATTGGGTTGGAAGATCTTCTTGAGGTGAGCAGGACGGTCTGTCTTTGCTATTTCTCCTTTTTACTATTTTCTCTTGATTTTTCAAAAAACATTTACTCCCTACAAGATAAGCCTAACTTATTTCTACGTAAAATAATTTTGCGTGATCGTGGTAAACCGATTGCATTCCTGTTTTTCAACGCTGGTTTGAGTTTTGGTTTCAGCAGGAATCTCGGCTATCTGGCTATTAGCCGTTCAAAATTGGAGATAGCTATGTATACCAGTTTGCACCTGACTCAGGAAATTTTTAGCTAATAGCCATCGAATTGGGTCGTGAGGTATTTACATTTGCCAATTTCTTTTGAATTTTCGATTCTGTTAATTTTTGGCGCGTACATATATGGCATGCACTGGCAGCTATGTGGCTAACAGTCACGGAAAACGGCGATTAGCCACGGGAAACGGCGAATAGCCATGGAAAACGGCTAATAGCCATTTCATTCGATGCGTGCGCCAAATGAAAAATAACGAACAGGCATCGAATTCGGGACGTGCGCCAAATGCATATGCACGGCGTGTTGAAAAGTACATCGTGAAAATGCGCTCCACTGTTCACATAGATTTGAGGAAACGCGGTTGTTACAGATTTGAAACGGTTTGGATTTTCAAAAATGAGGCGCTGGCGGAATAGGTTTTCTGCACAAAATAAATGGGTAATTATTGTTTAAATATTTAGAATCATTCAAAAGATATGAACCCATAAGAAAAAAATATATAAAAAATTGGTGCGGTGCAGAAATAACGACGGTTTGAACACTCCATTTCGCGCGCTTTTTTGTCGAGTGACGTGACAACTTTCCCGCGATATTTAAATTTCAATTTTCATGTACCTCTCAACACCCCGTGATATGGCACACTGCCCGATTCGATGGCTATCAGCTAAAAATTTGCTGATGATCGGCATTCGGTGCTAACAGCAGTCAGCCATCCAAACGGCTATTAGCCGCCCGATTCGGCCTATAGGCCAACCTGAACATTTTATATACAACCCAAATTTTGAAAACCCCTAAAAACCCAATTTCCAAACCTCCCACGCATTTTGCAATACGAGTCATGTCGCAAAACAGACACGACATTAAAATTCAGAAAAAAAACTGACATGATACTGCGGTACCAGGTAGAAAGAGAAAGAGCTATGATTGATTGCTCCCCCCAATTTTTAGCGTAGCCAAGTGATTGGATTCATTAAATTTTTCTAGCTCACGTCACAGTCCTATGAAACTATTCAGATATGAATTAATATACTCTGCAAATTCGCTCCAATTGCACAGTGAATTGCGCATGCGTTTGGAGTGAGATTTAGAGAAATCAGAGCGAAAAATCGGCCACGTCACCAACGTGGACGCGTCCCCCCACCTTGCGAAGGGAGCGAATTTGCAGCACTCCATACTAGGATTATTTGTATGTACAAATGCAAGACTGGAAAGTCTGTAGCAGACTTCATTTCATGTGCACCGAACGAGTTGGACGGACGTTTGTCAAGGGTCTTGTTTTTCAACGAGAACTCATTAAGATACAAAAATTCGCTCAACGACGTCTATTTCAGCAACTTTTTTTCCCGTTTTTTTCCAGCTTTTCAGAATGTCGCTCGTTTGCTCTCTAGTCTCTCAAATTCACCCCAACCAACGATCTTTCAACATTACTTGAATTTTTGTTTTCGCTAGAGTTCTAGGTCAATTTTCCTTGCTATTATTGAAAAAGGTCCCAATAATAGAAAGCGTCATATATTTTTGTTCTAAACTGGACGAAATTTTTTTTTAAATACCAGAAATCACAGCGTCCACTACCACTAGCAATGAGCTAAATAAACTTAAATATTCGTACCCCTCCCTCCTCCACATTCCAATTCCTCAATTCATTTTGGGTTTCTATTCCGTCTTGCATTAAAACCCTGAAAACCAACAGAAAAAAAGCACCGCCTAGTCTTGGCAAGTTTTTCTGCCCGTCGGCCTCTTCTCGAAGCCACGCCTACCAGCTGCCGGCTCAGTGTTGCTCGCACAGCACTTTTGGCCAAACTCACAATGCTCCGGCAAAAAAAAAGTTCTTGAACACTTACTTTTCCTACCATACCTTAACTTTTTCTGATTTGTATTTGTGGTCCCGCACCCACCAGTTTTATTGGTCGGAAAAATACGATTAGACTCTCCCACTGGTTCTCTAAAACCAAAAAAAAAATAAATAGCAGCCAGTCCGTCAAATCAAGAATGTATGAAATAGAACTAACTTGTCAGAATCAGAACGCTTCACCCTCTTCACCCTCCCACTAATGCTTAATAATAGATTGATACCTAAAAATTGATATTTAATGTTTGTTTGTTTGTCACAGTAACTTTAGTCTTTAGCGTAGAACGGACGAGAAAAGTAGAAATTCCAATTTTCAAATTTATGATTGTATTTAAAACTAGGACAGAAAAAAAGCCGTCTTGTTCTGTCTAAAATGTTTTTTTTACTTAATTTTATTTCAGGGGCCACCATAAAGCCAAAAAATGGCTACAGCTACAGACTATCTGGAAGTTGACTACTTTTTGGATGACAGTAACAACAACACGTCAAGCTATTCCCTCTGCGATGACACGTCACAAGTTCGCATTGCATTTATCAGGTAACTGTTTTATTTTTGTATAGATGTACATGAATAGGTAGTCGTCATAATTAATATATTTTTTTGTTCCTCTTCTTCCAAATTGTTTCCATTTCCACTTTAGCAGGGGGCAAATCTAGTACTTTTATCTATGCAAAACAGAAGGAAGAGTGAAGTGTATATGTTTCTTGATCAACGCGCCTGATAATTTTTCCGTTTTTTGCACTCTTTTTTTTTTTAATACTTCCCTCAAAACCAATCCGGTGTCATGTGTAGGAGACTAATTTTTTTGTAGCCAAATCTGATATGGTCGTATTCGTATCAAGCTCCTTGTAATTTACGAGCACACATACATAGATCTGTAGATTTCTATGCAGACGTCAAGATTGTATCAGAAATTTTGGATTTTTTTGTCTGAAAAAAAAGGAAAAAAAAAATCATTATTTGACATTTTCTTGCTATGCCTTTTTCCTCAGCACCGGAAGTCCTTAAGAACTCTTTTCACTCTCTTTGACAAGTTTTATCCGATGAATGGGACAAAATGGAAGTAAGTAAGCAGGCAAGAAGCAAGCAGGGTTTAATTATATGCAAATGCAAAGTCCACCCAACAAATGAAGAATTCGGTCATTGGTAGGGAGGAAGAAAAAGAAACAAATAAAACAATTCTTTGTACTCCCATATAACAGGATCAATGAGCGAAATGTTTTTCCTCAAGTACCATTTGAAACTGAAACGTACTGAAAAACAAACAGCAACTCGATAACTTGAATGTCACTTGATATCTAGACGGAAAAAGATGCTCTTCTTGTCAATACTTGAGGGAAAAAGAAACATAAGAAAAGGGCCCTTATGAATTGCTATTTTGGACAGGGCACCACCGTGAGTACCGGTATTTAGATGTTTAAAACCATGAAGCTACCCAACCGCCCACTCCACTCTTGTTTCTTATTTTCTCCTCTAACTTAAGCTACAGGGCCTAACATGTCTCCATATCATCCACTGCCTTCATATATTTCTCAAAGAAGAAGAGGAAAAAAAGCAAAAAAAGAAAAAGAAAATAATCGTTTGTGTTTTGCCCCAAACTTTCGCAGATATCACACGTGACATCAGGAGAAAGGAAAAAAACTGGAGAACGCTCTTAGTCACTTTTAAGCCCTTTTGAAAAGTCCTCGAGTAAATATTTTGTCAATTTTCTGACTGATGCGCACTTTGAAATTAAAAAAAAAACAGATAATGATAGTGGCGACAAAATCGTGACTTTTTGGTTCTGCGTAAACTTTGACGGCCGCAAAAACACATTTAATTATTGTCATTCATCTTTTTCTTCTTCTAGCTTTTCATTAAGCCATACAAAAACAATATAGACGAAAATTGTGCTACACTATGAATCGTGGGTGAAAAATAATAGTTTTTTCTGGGAGAAAAGGGGCATGAAAAGTCTGAAATTGTCACATTTTCAGTATTGGAACGTGTCTCTCCGCTCTCGGATGTATCTTCAACGGAGTTCTTCTCTACATATTTCTGGGAAAAACCGAGAGGAGCTACCCATTTCAAACGTTTTTAGCCTTCTTGGACTTTATGCTCTGCGCACTTTACATTCATTGCTTCGGACTGCTCTCTCTGTCCGTCGAGTACAAAATTGGCGAGTTCATATCTATTTTTCATGTTTTTATGTCTCAAACTTTTAGCCTTCCTCTACAACTTTGTCATGGACAGCAATGTGGTGACTCTGGTGATGAGTCGGATCGTTCAACTCTCCATTCCTTATACACTCATCGCTAACTCGGCGGAAAAACTTGCGATGATTTTGGGAAAAGATTGTGAGAGCCAGTATGTGCACTAAAAATGTGAAAACCCCGAAAAAGTATTCATAATTTGAGTCTGCAAAAACTTCCAATTGTTAGTCCTGATTCACACCGTTTTTTTACAACTCATTACGACTGAGTTTCAAGTGATTCAAAATCCGAATCTATCCTTCTCACCTGTAATAAAAAGCGGGCACGCACGCGCACAACTGCCGATTGCACCTAATAAACTTGCTCGCTTCGAGCAAGCAAGTTTATTACCTTGCAAAATCCTATGACTCAACTAATTTCAGATTTTCACTACGTTTTCGAGTCGGGGTCATTGTTGCATTGTTAGGCACAGCGACGGCATTACGGATAAACGGACTGCACTTGTTTTTCATTGATGTCGACGAGAAATGTGATTTTTTTCACAAAAAGTGGTTGAGTTCACATCCGGAGGAGCAAGCAAAGTGGACAACTTTTGAAAATGTTCTTACGGTGCTGAAAATAAAAAAGAAACCCAAATAGTGATGTCATTTTATACATATTTCGTCTTTCAGTTCTTCCACACATTCGTCTCCTTCGTCTTGCTCTGTGCGCTCAACATTGTTGTGGTTGCCAAACTGCGTGTTCAACACCGTAAAACACGTCGCCAGTCAACTTCACCGGCTCAGCTCTTCTCGGTATTCTTCAGAAATTTCTTGGGATCTGATTCGATTACGATTTTGACGCCAGTTAGCGCCAACACTACCTCGCAAACACTTGAAAATCGGGTACTTCGTTAAAGTCTAGTCACTAGTAAACAGTAAACCAAACTATTGTTTTTCCGGCTTACCCCTTTGCTTGGAATTACAGTCAGCTCAAGTTGCAACTTGCATTAATTCATTTTCTTTTACTTTCCAAGATTCTCTAAAAAGAGTAGAGAAGAACTGGGCTTGCATGATGAAACTTTTTTATCTTTGATTAGCAAATACATCAAAAAAATATATAGAAAGGAAAGATTTCTGGAAAATATGGTAGCAGAATAGGCTCTAAATGTGGAGAAAGATGGATCAGGGAGAATGTTTTTGGAAAAAAAAAGGTGGAATAGAACTGCCTGAAATCGAGTTGTACAGAAAAAAGAAACTGCTCGAAATGGACTGAATAGCCCAGAATGTACAAAGGGAAACATTTTCGAGCTTTTCTAGCTGTTTTGAATCAATACAGCTCCATTTCAAACATTTCTATTCTGCTACTTTGCTACAGTACATCACCCTACACGCCTCCCCCTGTCGTCCAATGCGCCACCAAGTTCGTCGGATAATGAAATTGTTTTTTCACTCGAAAATTTACTTTTTTTGAGAAATTCGAATCATTAGCTGATTCTTCAGGATGACACCATCATTCATAATCCAAAGGCTGGGGTGCCGTGCTCTATATCACCGCACTCAACATTAAAAAAAAATTATTTTCTTAAAAGTCGTGGAAACGATTTGCTCTCAATGTAATTTCAAGCAACATTTGGCACAACCACATCCAGAAATTTCTTTCTCTCTCTCTCTATCTGGGTGTTCAGACAATTAAGAATTGTAGAAAAAATTGAAGGTTTAGAATCCTGCGATACTTCCTTTTGTAGCTCGGCCAAATAGGATTTTTGGAATGAATTTTACCATTTTAATTAAACGCATCAGTTTAGTTTCCTTTACTTCTTTATCGGCGTATGACACTTTTCTATCGCTTTAACATCAGTTCATAATTTTCTATTCATGTACATTTTATAGTTCAGCTTGCACCCCATTCCTCATGAACATATTATGTGTTTAAATTTGCAACCATTTCAGACAACCACATCCCGAATTCAAGCTGCCCAGGAAATTCGGGAACAGCAGCATCGTCTGAGATGTGCAGTAAAGACTACGGTAGTGATCATTTCTGCATATCTGGCGTGTAACCTGATAAACTTCATTCTCTATATTCTGGAAACGTTTCGAAGGACCTGGATCATTGTAAGAAAGAATTTTCCAATTTTTTTTCCTCGGTTTGTCTCCCTCTTTGTCTTCTTTTTTTATTCTGCAAAAGTGACCAACAGAAAAAGCAAGCCTTTCAAAGTAGCACATTCATCACTGAAGATTAGAGTAGTGGCCTTTTCACATGACTTGGAAAACGGAAAAAGAAACAAGACTAACTTGCAGGAGAGCAATGGGGCCTTTCAGCCGTTCTACGTGATTATCAGTGACTTGGGATCGAATCTTTTCGTGTTTTCGTCAACAATCCGCATTTTTATCTACTACAAGTACAATGCAGAGATAAAGTGAGATAGTAACGAGATAAGAAATTCGAAATTCAACCATTTTTCCAGAAAGCTTATCAAGGATATCTGGGTGGTGAACTACATCATTAAACAGGCTCAACCTCCAAAAACTGATATACTGTTAAAAACTGAAAAAGTAGATGTCTGACAGTAGCCCTATTCTATTTAAGAATTTGTATTTTTTCTAGTTGCTAAAAGATTTATTTAATTCTGGGTCATAATATAAGCTATGTATCATATGCAAGTTTATACCTTTTGTTTGTAAACTTGACTGAATCTCTGTACGAGTCGTCTTTCGGCCTGTCCTAAACTCACAAATCTCTTCATCTTTTCTTTTTTTATCTTCCGTTTTTTGTTCCTAATTCAATTTATGTGAATGCTTTAGTTCCTCTTTTTGTCTTTTTCTTGCGCATTATCCATCATTTGCTATGTTTTTCAATGATTAGAAAATAAAGAAAGGATAAACTGAACCGAACCAAAAAAAAAACTGGGAGAAAAAGCCTGAAAACAGCTGGAAATGCGTGACAAATAAAGAATTTAGACGTACATACAGACATACATACTTCCACGTTTGTCTCATCTTGAATACGAACGGAAATGTTGTTTGATGTAGTTTAGCTTTTTCTTTTCTGATTTTGCTTTTTAGTTTCTCAATTTCCAGACGACAAGGGAGCAAAGCAAAACAATTCAATTCATGGAACAAATCCCGAAAATCAAGAGGAAAACAAAAAGACGATACCATGAAAAAATTATGAACACAAATTGCGAAATTTAGAAACCACAGGGAGAAAGAAATACAAATACAAATAGCATCAGTTTAAGTTGATTTGAGACCAATGTTGAAAAAGCGAACCCGTCAAATACGAGATTTGCATGCTGGCAAGGTGAAGAAGAAGAAGAAGAAGAATAATAATAATAAACATTAATGAAAAATTACAAGTGTGACAATTATCGTTCCCCCGCTAGTGTTTCATTGTTATTTGAGAGTAAATTCAACCGAGTTGCATTATGATCGTTGTTGTTGTCGTGGGCGGATTCAGAAGACCTGGTGCATGATCTACGTCGCTCAATGTCCGGAGGAGCATATCTTGACGAACTGGAACAAATGTCACATTTCAGTCGTCTCATTAGTACTCACATAGATTTGTTGAGATCAGGTTCCTCCCAACAACAACCAAACACTTTGACGATAATCTTCTTAAACGCTCGTCGAAAATCGCGGTTGAAAATGCTGTAGATCAATGGATTAGCGGAAGAGTTGGCGTATCCGAGCCAAGTTACTGCCTGCAAAAAAAAGCTTTTGTTTTGAAGAATATATCAAGTTTCAACAAGATTACTACAAACCATGATTGTTTTGGGGCTAAAGATTTCCGGAATCCAGGCACGAAGAATGTTTACTGTGAAAAACGGGAGCCAACAGACCAGAAATGTGCCCATTATAACTCCAAGCGTTAATCTGAAAATTGATAAACTTCTAGTTTCTTTATTTTTTTGTTGAATTTTTCAACAAACCGAGCTTTTTGATCGCTGATATTTGAACGATTTTGTGCTGATGGAGTATGTGGATTTTGTGGGGATCGATGGTTTTTGAACCTAGCAGGACAGAAGAAGTTTAGCTTTGAGAAAATTGATGATCTTATCTGAAAAATTCATGGGTGAACGAAGCACTACAAGAACTGATTAGCTAAAGCAAAAATACAAATTTTGACAAAAGACATTCATAGAAACTGGTCTAGAAAGTGATTTCTATGAAAAAAAAGGCACAAGAAAGAAAAATGTCAAAATCTGCATTTAAAACCAAAGAGCAAAAGCTATAAAACAACCTGATTAGTATAGGCAACGAGCAATACGATGCACCTAGCACTTTTTTTCTAACCAGACATATTGATAGTCAAAAAAATTTCCCAGTACAAAAAATTTACGATAGTATGTACGTGGCAAGTTTTTAAATAACAGATTTACATTTACACCGATTATTCCTAGATTTTTTTAAACTCTTAATAGTGTTTTTTTATACTGCTTTTAAAGTTTAGATATATTCAATTTATCTATCTATGTGTATTCTAAACAAATAAAATTTAAAAAATAAGAAAAAAAAACAAAAAATTACACGTCACAGCAAATTCACTCTCACTTTACTGGTCATTTAAAGGGTTTTGTTGTTCAATGCAGTTCCAACAGATTTTGTTAAGAATTAGTAAAAAAGACGTTGGAAGGCCAGTGTTTGTGAATATGAAATCGCAGGGATGTGTCGGGTATTTTAGGGTAGGATTTGAAACGTTCAAGGGAGAAATTTAAACGAAATTACATTTTAATTGAATTGGAGAATAGTTTTCATTGTCTGTGTGCTTGATAATTTCTATTATTAGGTGAAATGCGGTGGATGCACATAGTGTCTGTATTTGAATCATATCGTCCATATGACCCATTGGACGCTACATAATATTGTCGATCCGCCAAAATGGTCAAACGCGCTCCGCTGGACTCAACGCTATGCGATTTTCATTTTGGTTTCCAAATTATTTCATTTCACGTGTAAATTCAACGTGAAATAAAATAATTTGGAAACCAAAACGAAAATCGCATAGTATGGATTTCAGCGAAGCGCGTTTGACCATTTTTGCGGGCCGACAATACCTTTTTATTTATTTCTCGCGTTAAAAAAATTCTATATATAAAGATATATACAAGCCTGCGGCCTTTTGCGACTTCACTGCAGTTTTTTCTTGTAACGGCACTGATTTGTTTAACACTAACTCTGTCGAATTTTGTGAGATTTGTGGTTGAGTTAGTATAACGTTTGAGCGTCAAGCGGATTTATTATATACACATCTCAAGTCTAATATGCATAAATGCCCAATATGATTCGAATACGGACACTATATGCATCAACTGCATTTCACCTTGTTACCAGTTCCACGTGTTGCACATTAAATTATTGAGCAATTAAAAATAAACTAAAATAATTTAAAATTGCTCTAAAAATAGTGTTGTTAAATTGTTTTTTGATCATCCAGAATATGCTTTAAAATTGTTATTTTGCAACAGAAATTTGTTAATTTCCATCGAAATTTCTGTTGTTTTGATGTTAGTCTTTGCTGCTTTTGCTGCTTTTGCTTTTGCATCAATGCATTTATGACGTTGACTAATTAAAAGGAAAATAAAAAACAAAAATTAACGGTTGAATTTTTCCTAAATTTCAACATCCAAATTTCAAATATGTATAAAGTCAACTTAGTATGCCTTGAAAAAGTTCAAATATATTCTCCAACTCTCAGAAAATGTACTTTCCTTGTTAGGGATTCTACACAACTCACTGATTCAACCTTATTCTGCGAGTTGATTTTATGATCTCCACGCCGCGGTGTCGCTGTCGTTGTAGTCGTCGATCGACGAGAGTAGTGCCTCGAGACGGTCATCGTAGTTCTCTCAGACGCCGGCGAATCCGGAGGCAGTAGAGCTTCACCCTTTAGAGTTGCGGCCGTTACCTGGGAAGCACAATAGTACGCCATGCGGACGAGCATGCAGGGGATGAAAGGGAAAAGGAACAGATTTTGGGAAAGTATGTATTTCGGTTGGACAATCAGCCATGGCCGATCGGATTGGTAAGATTTTTGGGGATGGAAAATTTCGAGAAACTAAAAATGGGTTTAGGCGGTAGGCGACCAACACTAAACACGGAAAAGAAATTGAATTAAATCAGGGGAAAAAATTTGCCCAAGAAAAGCATGACACTCTAAAGCTGGTAGCTAATTGTTAGGAATAAGCGAAACAAAATTGGTTTCGTTCGTAGCAAAAATTGCAAAACAGTTAAAAGAAAAAATTCACTCTCAATATTAGAGCAATGAACTCTAGCCTTCTATTATCCGTTCAATATTCTTGCCGACTACCATAGAAAGTTATAATAGATGCAGGCATAACGAGATGACACCCCCGCTCTGATTTTTGCACTGCGTTCAGTTGAAAAATCTATGTTTACTGTAGCCGTCAAGAATATTGAATTGATAATAGCATCGTTCAAAGAGCCGATGAAAGTTTTAGCGTTCACAAAATCCAATCCAAAATTCAAGAAAGGTAATGAATGCAAAAAGAAACTACTGGGAGCACTGCACTGGAGCACAGAATCTCTTCTTACCTCTCGAATTTTCTCCGAAGCAAGTTGCATGATCAGAAATGAAGTGGCTTGTTGCAATTGTGTCTTGATACTTCTCACATGCTTCCGCGCATATAGGTACAGTTTGGTGTACAGTATTACCATCACCATGGCTGGTAAGAAGAAAGAAACCATGGAGCTCGATATTGCGTAAGGCAGCGGAAGACGCATCTCGCAAACCGGCAGCCCCGTGAAACTAAAGTTAGCTTGATTAAATAAAGGGGTTTTGTTTCAAAACTTACTTGTTAATGTTGACTTTGGAGCCAAAATCAAATCGCAATGGTGCAGCTCCGATTCCGGCGGAAATCATCCATACCAGAATTATCACATAGTTGATACGCCGGCGATTACAATATCTGAATAAATTGCTTAATTAAAAATTTTCGTAAACAATGGTTAGTGACTAACCGTATATAGACCATTGGTCGGCTGATATGCCAATACCTATCCAATGATATTGCACAAAGATTAAGTATGCTTGCTGTGCATGTCGTAATATCAAAACTAATCCAGAACTGACAATAAAATTGGCCAAATGGCCAATATCCCAATATATCGTTAACTGCAGCGAACACCATTACCTGGAATTTTTCGTTTTCTGTTTTTTCAATCAAAACTAAAAAAAAACAAGAATTTCAAGTCTAGGAGTCAAATTGCTACAACGATGTGTTGAGGCGGAAAATTAGAAAACCCCCATTGGCTTAGATGTGTCAGTGTGCACCCACGCTCGTCTAGAATCGTGCTTCACGTGACTAGAAAGGTGAAAGTTTTTCAATTTAAGCAACAGGTTTGATTTGGAAGCAAGTGTTTCGGCAGTAAAAGCTTGTACAGCGCGATTCGGATTTTATATGTTTCCCCCTGCTTTTGATCCATTATCACCAATTAAAGATAATGGAATATCTTCAGTGTCAACATAATAAGCCTCTTGTCTCTCGCGCCTGCTTTTCCTCGTACCCAAGCAGCACGCGCTTAAATTAGATTTGAGACATCTATCTTCTCGCGGACCTTCTTGTATTTTTATGCATGCAGTGGCAATATTCCCTTTTCCAACACTCCTGCGGCGGCGGAGAACGTAGTTTGTGCAATTGGATAGGATAGAATAGAGATAGGACCTCTACTCTTTGGTCAGTCCGGTCACAATTTTGAAACAAAAATGGAAAGAAAAGAAGGAAGAAGGTAGAATTTGATTTTCTCGATTGTGCAATTGGAATGAGAATGCTGCCAAGAATAACGAGAAAATTGGAAAAGGAAAAGGAAAAGGAAACAAACGATAACTTTTTTTGTGTTACTTTTTTTTACTGCTGCCCTCCTCCACTAACTTCCTGGTTTTCTATAATAATTGCACTCACTCACCAATACGGAAACAAGTAAATCTGATACAGCCAACGACACGAGAAACAAGTTCTCGGGCTGTTTTCGCAGCGATCGGTCCCATAATATAGCGGCACACACCAAAAGGTTACCGAACAGAGCCAAGATGATCAGTGTAGAGAAGAGTCCGAGCAATGGCCATTGCACTTCGTTCATTGAATTACTGCAAAAAAACGAAGTTTTCAAAAATTCAAAAAAACGAAAAATGACGTCTCGATTGCATTTATGATTGGGTGTTGAGGATAAAGTTCAAAGATACATATTCAAAGAAAATATGCTCTAACAATATTAGGAAATTAAGAAGAATGTTGACGTGACACTGGAACAATCTACAAAGGCTAGTTGTTCGCAAAGTCATCCGATTCAGGGTAATTGACTTCTCTCGTTTTTCTGATTTTTCTCTCTTTTCTTTCACTTTTTCACGTCGCCTTGCTTTCTTTCTATTCTAGCAATATCGCTATCTTGCCAAAAAAAAAAGCAAAGAAAAAAAAAATAAAAAAAAAAAACTGACGTCAGATTTCGAGTAGCATCCGTTTGTCCTCTTCTAAAACGTTCTTGACCTCTACTACTTTTATTACGAGGTCTCATGATTTGAGATTAACGAATATATATAACTTGATCCTCATTTTACTAGCCAGTCAGTCATATCTAATAAGTATTCATTCGAGAATTTGCTACTTGAATAATACGCAACGATTACTAGTTCACAAGAGAGTGTCACGCTTTGCCTCCTGCATCGCCTCAGTTTTCCGAACACCGATGTGTTGGAGAGCCCGTCTCGTCCCGTCGCGTCCCGTCTCGACTCGTCGCTTAACCTTTTCGTTCGTTTAGCATTAATTAGGCGTTTGCTACACTTTTTTTTCCTAGTTTTTCAGTTTTGCAGGACAGGACCCGACACGACAGGTCAGGTCGTGTGCCGCAATTATGTATGCAACGAGAAAGGCAGAAAACAAAGAACAGGAAAAAGATAGTATTTATTCCAATTTTTGGTAGTTTTTTTGTTGTTTTTGTTTTTCTTGTTTCTCGAACAAAAGTTCCGCGTTTTGCTACGCTTCTTGGCGCTTCTGGAGTATGCATATTTTAGCCCACCGGATTGAACAGACTGAACATACATTCAATCAACTGAAAAAGTGAATTAACTTGTTGTTTTTGGGTGGGAAAAATAAAAATAAATAGAATCAATCTACTTTGAAAATGATAAAAAAGTGAGCAATAAACAACAGAAACAGAAACGGAAACGACAGGGAGGCTAGCAAGCAGACATCTTCATCTCTAAAGCAATAACACCAGTTTGAGGCGTTTTAAGAAAGTGGTCACTCACCACTTTCCCGGAAACCATTAATTTGAGTCAGAGTCCAAAGTTTTCTAAGGAGTGACACCTTCTTTTCGACCCGTTAAGCACACCCTCAAACGACTATACAACGATGTAGTGATGTACAAGAGACGTCGGATTCATTAAAAGTTCTCAAGAAGTTTTTAGCTAATAGCTATTGAAAACTGCTAACAGCCATCTAACTTGGACTGTGTGCCATGTGCGTTTGGCGCACGTCCCGAATCCGATGGCTAATAGCCTTTTTCGATGCCTATTATCTTTAACTTCTTGGTCATTTCAACATCTGGGCATTCTCAGGAAATTTTTGGCGCGCATGTGGCGGATAGTTATGGAAAACGGCTAGTAGCTACCGAATTCGGGATGTGCACCAAATTAAAAATAGCTGGGCCCAATGAAATTGGCACATTCCCCGAATTCGATGGCTATAAGCCGAAATTTTCGTGAGTTGTGTAGATGGAGAGCAAGTGATCAAGAAAAATTTGTAGCTAAAGAAACATTTGAGCCAGAACGTGAATGTAACCTCTAATTATGAAACCTCAAATTAGCCGGAAAAGTTTGTTCGGCAAATAGGAATACGTGTTGTTAAGGGAAAGTGGATGTTGTGAAAATATGGGGAATGCTTAATGCTTAACAAATCACATGGCATGCAAAGAAAAAGAAAAATGATCGACCAATACGCCTTCTAGAATGAACTTTCTAAATTTAGGATTGGAAAAGTCTGGAAGAGAAGATAGCGGGAAAAAAGTCAACTACATGGAGCAACCAAGGAAAAAAATAAGCACAGAATAGGGTAGCGCCGCCGCGCAACCTAACTAAATGACGGCACGAATTGGGGGCGGGGCGGTCCTCGTCGTCGGCTACTTCAGGCAGCGCATCTATAAGATGTAGAATGAAGAAGAAGAAAAAGAAGAGGACACGGGCCCGTATGGCAAATAGAAAAAGAGAGAAGAGAAGAAACACGTAGTTGTCGGTCGGTCGGTCGGTCGGGATGGGGGCTCTCGGAATGGATGAAGAATTGGATGAGAAAAAAAACCGAAAAAGTTGCATTTCGGAGGTGAATGGCCAATACAATATGTACAATAAAAGTGTGGCTGGCTGGCGCGAGTGGGAGCAAGGGCGCGGAGGGGAAGGTGCAGTTCCTGTCACGGCTATTCATATTTAATAGCTTTTTGAACTTTCATGAAATTGAAAAAAGGAAGGAGTGCCTAAAAGTTTGTGCACCCAGAATAGGTGTGAATGAACTTGTGCTAGAAAGGATAGAGATCATTTTAGCCCGTTTTTACGGCATTTGCCACCTCTAGAAAACGAGCAAAGTGTTATCTACTGTTATCTCATTACCTGATCAAGTTCTAGGAACGGGCACAACTTACAAGAGAATTACTCGGAAAAAAAAAACTAAAATTGAATTCAATTTCTCTCTAAACCAATCGAAAAGTGTCCAGTTTTGGACCTCTTCCTCCCTGGTTGGTCTCGCTTTCTCTTTCAACACTTTCTACATAGACGACGTAACTTTTTTTTCATTTTCTATCCTATTTTTCGTTCGCATAGTGCGTGATCATAGAAAAGGGTAATAAAATACAATCGAATGACGCCCGGCGCTGAAGAAACATGTAGTGTGTAGTCAACGCTGAGCCAAATCGGACGGGAACCATTTAGACATTGATGAAGTGGTGGAAGTTGAGTGAGCCCCGAACAACACAAAAAAAGCTAGACAGGTCATTTATTTATTGGAAGTTGTCGTTTTTTGGCGTGCGTTTCCCTCCCCGGATTTTTGTCGCAATTATGACGGCATATTGAAACCTGATATGACTTGTAATTTTCTATTTTTTTTTTTACTTTTTTTTACATTACACGTGCTACTATCCCTTTTAGCCACCCACCCAGCCATCCACCCACCTCTCGAGTACAAGTACAAGCCTTGTTTGACTGAATGTGAATGTCGTTCGTTCGTTCCCTTTCACTTTGCTTACTTTTTGTGATGTTTTTCTTTCTGAAAACTTCTAATATGAACAATTTGTGGAACGATGAACGAAAAGATGAATGCCACTCAACGAACTACCCCAAAAAGAAGAAACTCGGGATTTCGGTGTAGCGGAAAACAAAAGAAAAAGAATAAATGTATGAAAAAAGAAAATAACCAAGTCTAGAAAAAAAAAGGAGCTATCACTTTTTTTTCGCAATGTCAAATTTCTTTTTTTTCTTTTATGAAAAAAAATTTTTGTGAAACCGAAAAGTTGGCATTGGGGAATTAGAGATTGAGCAACAAAACAATGAATAGAAAAAAAAACTTCTTCAGATATCGGACCTTGTGACAAGATTGCCCCTTTTAGAGATGCCAAAACAGGATTTCCCGGAGAAAAATTGTTTTGAGAAGGTCAGCGGTTCTAGAAGTTTGTTTGTCGCGTTTTCTTGTTGTTCGTTTAGCGAGTACGTTATCAAACTCAATTCAAGCAAAAACTTTTACTAGCCTTCAGTTTTATGTATCTATAATAACCCAGAGAACTGCCTTCTTGGATTGTGTAAATTTCAGTGAAAAAAGTGCGTGCGTGCGCTAGAACTGAGAGCAATTGCCACTTGAGTCAAGACAAGACAAGACAAGAAAAGACAAGACAAGCTAAAAAGGCAAATGGCACTAAAAAAAGAAACTGGTTCCAGCTTTTCGAATTGGTCCCCTGGGTTCAACAGAACTCGAGTATCAACACTTATATAACAAACACATAACATTATTTTGAGGCTGCTTTCTTTTTTGGGAAACATTTTTGGGAGATTTGTAAAATTTAGAATTTTTTTATTTAAAATTTGAAGTTCGGGGTATCGGGGTGATTGATGTTTGGTCGTTTATCTAGTAACAGTTTGAAAAAATAGTTGTTTTGTTTAATTGTTATTGAAACTTTAGATATGAATTCCAAGAATGGACTAGAAAAAAAGAATGAAAAGAATCAAATAAAATTGAGAAAATTCCCAAAAGTGGTATCCCTTGGTAGCCGCATTATGTGCTGGGTCGGAGTAGATGAGCCTCATCAAAACCACATTTGAAAAAAGGGCAAACGGTGTGTGTGTGTGTTTTTTTTTTTTATTATTTTTGATTTTGTTTGTTCATTCATTTGAGGAATACTGTCCAGTCGGGAAATTTTGAGCGAGGGCATGGTGAAATTAGTCAGTTGTATGGCTATTAGCCGTTGAAAGTGGCTAATAGCCGTTGAAAGTGGCTATCCGTTAAAAATAACCGTTACTCATCGAATAGGTCAAAGAGCCACTACTAGCGCGTTTACACCTAATTGGCTAGCAGGTTAGTCGATAATCGGAACGAGTTTGGCGTGTGTTTCGCTTTGGTTTCGCGCCTTTGCGGCTCAATTCTGACAATAATCAAACGAGACGGAGTGGGAACGGCTATTAGCCTTCTCATTCGACCCGTCTGTCGAATGAATTCGGCACACGCCCCGAATTCGACGGCTTGTAGCCAAAGCTTCCCTGGGTAGTGAAAAAATTGAATGCGGTGTATTGTTTTTCATGAATTTTGTTTTCTTTTCCCCATTTTTACCCAGAAGATCGTAAAAACTGTCTTACTGGTCTCACCGAAAAGCGAAGACTAATCCCAAAGGCATGGGGAGGAGGGGGTGAAAGTTAAACATTCGTCTGCCGCCGTTCAAGTTGGCCTCGGGGTAGACGAAATGTTTTTGCTTCTATCAAAACAGGATGCATATTAAAAGGAAAAATGATTCATTAGCAAGGATGTATCGCTTTTGCTCGCAAAAAAAAAAAAATGGGCGAGCGGGTTCCAGCGGAGCACACATTGTCGAACTACAGATCACAAGGGGTAGAATTTAATTGAATGTGGGTGTGAAATGCAATAGGAATACATACACGCTTTTGTTTTAAGATTCTTTTTTTTTTTGTTGTTGTTCAGTTTACTGAAATTAACTAAACTACTCAGGAAATTTTTGGCTAATAGCCATTGAAAACGGCTAATAGCCACCGATTCGGGACGTGTCCCATATGTATATGGCGCACGTCCCATATTCGATGGCTATTAGCCGTTTCCGTCGGCTATCATTTTCAAAACTTTTCCATTTCAAGTTTCGGACATCTTGTGGCTGGAAAAAGTCGCAAAAGCACTGAGTAAGCACGAAGAATGTTTCCCCTAATTGTTGCATGTAAAAATTTTATAGCTGTGTTTCCAACAGACGAATTTTTCGTACGCGGTGGTATTACCCCATAACGGCTAATAGCCAAATTCGTCGGCTAGTTGCCATTATCGCCCGCTATTAGCCTTTTCGGCGGCTATTAGCCATTTTCAGTGGCTATTAGCCACCTAGACGCCGAATCTCGCCATAACGTGCCAAAAATTTCCTGAGTAGTCTTCCTTGTGGACCTCTCAGTAAACTGAAACTTATCTTCCAAAAATTTAACAAAAAAATAGAAACGAACATGAACATGAAATGAAATGAAATAAAATGCCAAGAGTTATTAACATTACTATTTTTTTTTGTTTTTTGTAGCTAATACTAATTTCATCTTCCGAAAACCAGACGCAATTGAATTGAATTGAATTGAATTGCATTGAAATGAATTGAAAAGAATGCAAGATGAAAATAGGATGAGCTAATTTTTCCTACTTCTGCCTCTCATAAAACGTGGCCATAGAGGATTAAAACGTAAAAAAGGCGTCCCATCTTAAAAAAAAAACCACCGAAAATAATGAATGAACAGGATATCTCTTTAATGAATTATTGACGTAGGAAGGAAAGAAGGCAAGGGGCCAAAAATGGAACTTTTCGGAAACTTGAGAAGAAGGAGAAGAACAGAAGGAGCAGAAGAAGACGATGTGGAATGTTAGAAAAAAAAATGAGCTCATTAGAAAAAAATGAATGCATGAATGCGACGATCGGAACACGAAATAACCACAATAATAAAAAGTTGTGCTCAGCTCATAGCAGTGCAGTGCAGCTTGTCTGACTCCGAAAGAGTAGAGAATGTCACAGATTTTTTTCAACTCGACACGTTTTTCGGTTCCCGAATCCCGAACACGAGCTACATACACATTTCTATTTTATTCATGACCACTTCATCAAAAATTTCCAATCAAAACGACGGGTTTGCCTGAAAAATGGAAACCCAAAAAAACTGCATTCCGGATTGGATCGGTGTGAATTGGATAGAAAGAGTGAGGGAGGGAGACGTTTGAAATCTGTTGACAAGATCTTTGAGCAGCTTGAGCAGCTCGTGCTGACCGGAATTCGAAGGAGCAAGACAAAAAAACGGGTATTGGTTGTGGTTGAATATGGTAATTTTATATTACTGAAAAACAATTATCCAGGAAGAAGAAGTCTGCATATGACAATAACGGAACCGGATCTGTTTTGGGAGGATAGGATACTCCGCTGTTGTTTTTTATTATTATATGCACATAGATGATTGAATAATCAGTACTTGTTAAAAAGTTTTTCAGTTTTAGAGTAGCAAGTTAATTATTCACCAAAAACTCGAAAAAAAAAGAAAGAACTGAAAAAATTGGGAAATTGTGTTTGACAAAAAAAAAACAACACAAAAAAAACTTGAAATACCCCAACCAGCAACTGGGAGGGAGAGAGAGAGATTTAACAAATCCACTTGTTTTCCAAAGTTGTTGGTATCCAAAAAAAGAAAACAAAACAAAGAAAAACACTGACACATTATCGTTATTGCCGCCATTTCAGAATAGAGGGTGGAATGAAATGGAGCACTACGCACCCCTGGAGACTAATTTTTTGGATTTGTGTAAAATATGCAAGATTGGACGGGAAAGGAAAAGAAAATAAAAGAAAAGAGAACCAGAATAAGAACAAGAAAATGGGAGGAGTGATGGGCCGCAACATTTTGGGTTAAAAAATAGAAACAGGAAAAAATAGGAAAAAAGGGGAAATGGTATAATTTGTCCATCTATTTATGAATATGGATTACTATTAGACTAAGGTTTTCAAAACAGAGTTATAAACAAAAAGTAAATAAGAAAGAAAAAATGACAAGAGTAAGTAGAGTGGAAAAATTGTTTGATGTGATCAAAATTATAAACAATGAATTGAAAAACAAAAACGATTTGAATCGAATCGTACTGTAAGGCTATAGAACTTTTACAACATAAGACTACAACGGATTAGAACTGCTACGGAATTGATCTCAATTCGATATGGAACTGTTAGGAAATAGAACATCTACAACATAAGACTGCAACAAAATAGAACTGCTACAAAGTAAAACAGCAAAACTGCACTCAATATGGAACTGTTACCAAATAGATCTGATATGTTATAGAACTGCTAAGAATTGTGAGGATTTATAACTGAAAGCCCCGCCTAGAAGCTTGATGCGTTAGAACTGCTACGGTAAAGAACTGTGAGGATGACGGTGAGACAGTGCCTTCTAGCTAGACCGCCAACTCAGCAGTTCTATACCAGACAGTTTTGTAGCAGTTCTTTTGTGCTTCGTACTGCTGTAAGTACATTTTTAAGAGTTCGATTTTGTTGCAGTTCTATGAAATATCAGTTCTACTCCTCTGTACCACAATTGGAAAATGTTATAGGCCTTTTACTGGCCTAGAATCCAAAGCAAGACCACAGGGTTTTTATCCACAAGAACAGAGCACAGTTAAGCCCTTTTTGAGCCAACGCAGATCACATTCGGATCACATTCTTGAAACTAACGTTCAGTGCCTTCAAAATCAGTTCAAGTTATAATTACAGTACACCTTCAAGAATAAATGAGAAATTCAAAAAAAAGGTGCGATTAAATGCTGTACGCGTGCAGTTAAAAGTTTAAATTTTCTTCCAAACTGATAAGGATAATGGTATAACAAGATCAGCCAAAGATGAGTTATCTATCTAGATAATATCTATTCTTCAGCGACTTCTGATTGGCAAGAAGAAGAGAAGAAAAAGGAAAAGTTGGAGAATGGAATGAGCATAAAGATACATGACTTGTGACACACGTCATGACACTTCCGGGAGTGTTCCGACGTCACAGTAAGCAAGTTTATAATCGATAAACACAAGAACACGCAAAAAAGAACGAATATGGAGAAGAGGATGGGAGGGGGAGGAAAGCCTAATTAATGAACTGAATGACGGATATTCTTCTAGGCACATGGAGAACTGATAAATTCAATTATGAAAAGATGAAGAAAATGTATTTTTTTCACGGTTGAATGCAACCATGTCCCGTCGAATAAGTAGACATGTTGCCGAAAAGTGCTGACGAGCTGAACTGATAAGTCATTCCGACCGCTACTTGAAATGCATGAATGCTACATACATGGAGATGGGGAAATATGTACATATACAGAAAGAGAGAAAGAGATCTTGAAGTAGGTTTGTCTTGAAAATAGATGGATTAGGGTCTACGACTAAGTGAAGGAATGCCTTAGAGTTCACAGTTGGGAAGCCCCTAACAAAGTTACCCATAGAAGCCTTTTTGTGTGATATGGGCAGGAAGCTGAGGAAAACCGATAAGCGAGCCGACAACTCAAAATAGACCCTTGTGTTTCTATTTTTAGAATCATTGCGTTTGCTCTCACTGCACTCGCCGTCGATTCAATGAGATGATGGAAGAAGAAGAAGAAGAAGCATTGAATGAATGCAACTGCCACGAGAAGCCGGACAACCACTCCGAAAAAGTTGAGCTCGAATTGCATTCGGAACCAATTTACATTTATCGCCGTGCACGGGTGGTGGTGAGAAATGAAAAATGGAAGAAGAAGAAGAAGAAGAAGAAGACGAGCTCCATTCTCTTCACCTCCACTAGTTTGTTGTTTTTTTTTTCCAGCAGTATTTCGCTTCAGGCAATACAAATTTCAATAATGATCAATACCCTAAATTTTTTCA
The DNA here is from genome assembly GCA_963572235.1 of Caenorhabditis japonica. Classification (NCBI taxonomy): domain Eukaryota; kingdom Metazoa; phylum Nematoda; class Chromadorea; order Rhabditida; family Rhabditidae; genus Caenorhabditis; species Caenorhabditis japonica. The sequence continues at coordinate 5,331,775 of OY754347.1, read as the reverse complement.
TATCCAGGAGAAATTGAGAAATGGCACGACAACAAGGAAGGGAGGACTAAACAAAATGAACGGTTATGCTCTTCAGAGAAATGTGGGAAAGCGACAAGGGAAATAGGAGATAAAGAAAATAGGAAAAAAAAATAACAGATTATGATTTCAAGAAAAAAAAACGAAAGCGACTAAAGAAAAGACAATGCTCGGAAATCGAGAATTTGTTTTCCCCGGATTAACTTTACTCGCAAATTGCATTTATTTATTTTTAGCATTTCCTGTCTGATTACCATTTATCTTGCTTATGCTAGTTATTTATGGTATGTGAGGAAAATAAATGCAGGACCAGTGCGGGATAATTTTTCCAGAAGACAATTTTTTTTCAACATGATTTTTTTTTATCGAAATGACAGAAATCAAGAGAAGAGACAGGAAGTAAAATGAAATGAGAAGAACTCTACTAAAATCCAAAATCTAGGTGTAACAAGCAAATCCAATTGATTTATTGGCACAACGAAGAACGATGATCTAGCACATCAAAAAACCAAGGCGTTATTTGATGCGATGATCGGAGAAAATGTTAAACGGAGGTCAGCCGCCACATGTTCCGATCTTTTATGTTGCCATTAATCTATTTTTGTCACTTGATAAAATGTGTTGGCTAGAAGAAGCAGAAGAAGAAGAAGAAGAAGCGCCAACCAAGATCAACAGAAGACAACAAACTGATTGGCACCATTAATCCGGATTCCCTTTTCTTTTTTTTTCCTTTTTTCAATTCGACGACTGGAGAAGAACTATATTCCTAAGAAGAACGCCGGGCAAAAATTTTTTGAGAATATACTCATTTCCGGGAAAAAAGAATCTGTCAGCGATAAAAGGGAAACGATTTATGTATAAAGAAATCTAAGAATGGAAAGGAAATTTCTGATACCACTAAAACAGAGATTTTGAGGATAGGAAGTACTTTTCTAAATTTTTCCAAAAGATGTGATACAAATCGTTTTTGGGGTAGGACACCAAATCATTAAGAACTTCAAAGATCCAGATTTTAGAAAACCGTTAGGAACTTTTGGTGCTTGTTAATACTCAACATTTTTTTTTTAGAGAAGGATGGTCTGCCAAAAATTGAATACGGTAATAAAAACTTTATAAATGACAACAAAAAAAATACAAAATATTTTTTCTTAATTGTAAAATTTTTTATTCGATTTGTCTCAAAATTTTTCTGAAAATGCTTTGTGAGACCCATTTCCTCTTTATCTACCAGGAACAAAAACAACATCATAAAACAAATTCCAGCGATTTTCGCACCGAAAACACGGTTTGTTAAATAGGAGCATCAACAACAGCATTGTGTCTACGGTCACATCGTAAAAATATATCTAGCGAGATAAGATAAATCCAAAGAAAAAATGGCCGCGGTCGAGGAACCGCTCGTGACCGACTGACAGCGCGTGGCCGAGTGAAAAGGAAATTCTCTGTTTTCTATTCCAAATCCTCAACAGGGCGTTGCAACGAAGTTCAAACGGTAAAGAACTGTTACACTGCTATTTTCAGTACGGAGCGCTGTAAGATCGCTCTCTTCGCAGTGGACAAGACGGCCATGTTGGTGACGTGGCCGATTTTTTGCTCATGTGCGCTCCTTTTTCTATGAATCTCACTCCAAACGCATGCGCAGTTCACTGTGCAATTGGAGCGAACTTGCAGCGCTTTATACCAAGTATGCCTTTTTCTCTGAGTCTCTTGGGTTGTTGTGGTCTTTTTTCTTCTATTGCTGCTAGACCGTATGGCCATGGTCCAGGAACAACGCGTGTCCAACTTACGGCGATATAGAACTGTTACAGTATAGAACTGCTAAAACATAAAACTGTAACGTAGACGGCGAGACAATGTCTTTTTTCTTTACCGCCTTTCCCACTATTTGGTGAGAGTTTTAGAGCATGATGGTTGTAAATATTCCGTTGTATACTCAGTATAAAACGCTGAAAACTCGCTCCAATCGAACAAAGAATTTTGCATGCATTTGGAGTGAGGTTTAGAGAAATCAGAGCAAAACATCGGCCACGGCTCTCTCAATTTTGTGCACTCTCTCGTCGCCAACGCGGCCGCGTCCGCCACTGTGCGAAGGGAGCGCGTTTGCAGCGCTCCGTACTGAGAATATTTATGCGCAACCTCACAATTTCATCTAGAAATAACTCAAATTTTAATTGTTTGCTTCTGCTCAACGTTTGCAAAAAATAATTAATTTTTAAGGTAGCAAAGTTTTTGAAAGTTGTTTCCAAGCCAGGAACTCATCCAAAGAACAAAATGAACAAATATGCAAAATATGCAAAATATCAAGGGTTTATTGTCATCTGCGTATATGTATTGGGGAGAATTTCCAATAAAACTATCAAAGTAACAGGTTTAACCCGTAATTTTACAATAACTACATGCGTTGAGGCAAATACAGACAAAAATGCAACTAAATTGCATAGAAAACATGAACCCGGTTTCAAAAACAATCAGATCATAAATCAGGAACTTGTTGAGTTGTTAAGGAGAAAAGAGGGCAAATTGGATTAATTGAATTATACGTTTTTAGTGCTGATTTTGATCTTTTTCCAGAATTCGGCACGATTTCCTTGATAGACAGACTTCATCTCGCACTTTTTGTCGCCAATGGTCAAATATCTGGTGAGCTCATCCTTGCTTGTCGGCTCCCATTTGAAGTCAAACACTGTGGAATCTTCGTATTGTCCGTTGGGATTTCTGAAACAAATGATGCAAAATTTTTGAAGAATTATGAATGTTGAAATACCAACCCATATTTGGCAAAGTTGGTCCACATTTTTGTCATCAAGTCTAGCATAGCTTTGTCGGCATCATTATAGCGGTAATTAAATACAATAGAGACACCAAAGATGTAGGCAAGCTCAGTGCAATGTGTGGCCGCTGAAAAAAAAAGAAATTAAGAACACATTTAGATTTCAGAGATTGAGAGAAAGAGGGAGAGAGAAATACAATTTGATTACGATACCTTTAAATGGAGCACGAAGCGAGAGGATTCCAAAGCTTCTTGGGTTACAGTAATCAAAAGAGTACATGAAAACTTTGTTGCCCGCTTTGGTCATCTTTTCAGCGTAATTGAAGGTCCCATTGTTCACAAAAATATCGCTGTACAACTGAAAAGGGAATAACCGTTAGACCCGTATTTATAAATGTGATTCTGAAAATATACACACCTGAATATATCCACGTGCGGCTACTTCTTTATCGTCTTCATTTTCCGATTGCTTTTTCAAGTACAATGATTTTGCTTCTTCCCTTAATTCACCAAAGTTTTCATGATTTTCCTCAGTAATCAGAAGAGCCAAAAGCTTGTCAATGCCTTTCTCATCGAAATTAATTGTTCCCAAACTAGCTGAAATAAATGAAGTTTACTATTTTGCTACCACTCTCTTTTCTATAAATAGCTGTGCTCACCAAAGAGCAGTCCTTCGTGTTCGCAAGTGCCCACCATTATATTCTTTTTCGGGGCTTCCTTCCTCAATTCATCAATTGGTTTTGGCAGGAAATCGCTTGGCTTGTTGCCAATAACAGGTGCTAAATCAAGCCCGATCTTTGAGACGTCCACACCTTTTCGTGTCAGAAGGCGTTTCTCGAATTCCTTCTCTTTTTTGATTCGAAGAAAAGCTAGCATACTTTCACTGGCATTTTCGTCTGAAAATTAATAAAGAAATAGCATACATTTTTTCAATTTTGATGTGATAGTTCTCTAGTTTAATCCCACCTTTGTCTTCTTTCTCGTCCCAACATTTTCGATAAGCGAATTCTCGGCATGCATTGGTCAGTCTGCTCTTTCCCACAGTGCTCCATTCACATTCGCCATTGCCTGCCATTGGAATGACCTGATGAAAGAGATCTGAAAAAATAAATATATTTTCTAGTGTTTGCCTATGACACAAACCCCTCGAATGTGGACTCAATGCAAGAAGATCGACACTGACGCCACCAGCACTTTGTCCGAAAACGGTAACTTTTCGGGGATCTCCTCCAAATGCGTGCACATTATCGCGGACCCATTGAAGAGCCATTGTCATATCCCACATTCCTAAATTTCCGGGACAAACTTGATCACCAGTGGAGAAAAAGCCGAGGAGCCCCAGTCGGTATTGAATTGTGACGACAACCACTCCATGACGACACAAATATCTTAAAAGTGCAACTATGAGTGGTTTCTATTACTTGAGATAACAACAACAAAAAAAATAACAATTTTCATTGTGTTTCAAGAGCAATGCTATCCTTTCGAGTGTTCACAGACAACACTACATTCTAGCTTTTGCATTGTGTAAAATGTAGTTAGTATTCTTTCTCTTGTGTCCGGCAATAAACTCGCATCCATAAGTTGTGTGCTGTCTGTCGTCACAGATTTTATTCCAAAACTCACTTAGCAATGCCTTCGTCGCCATATTTGACGGCAGAGTCGATCAGAAAGCCGCCACCATGAACATACACCATGACTGGATGGAGCTGCAAATAAAAGCATCAAAGATTATCTTGTATCTTGCTCACATACCCCGTTAGAAACTTCCTCGGCTTTCCAAGTTGGCGAAAACACGTTCAAGTAAAGACAATCTTCACTTTTTCCCACACCAAGAGTGAATCGCTCCCAGAAAAAGTCGGCTTGAGGTGCTCTTGGACCGAAACGCACGCATTTTCTGACACCGTCCCAATCTTCGCTGTTTTCTGGATTTTTGAAACGAAGATCTCCAACAGGTGGCTTGGCAAATGGAATTCCCAGGAAAAGATCTACTTCTCGTTCATCATCAATTTTGATTCTGAATCCCTCGACAAGACCGTTTCTAGTTCGTACTTGCTTGCTCGGCGTGAGATTGCTCTCGTTGTGATGTCGCAAGGATATGAAGGATATTACACCTCCCATCTGAAATAATACAAATAAAACGTGTAAAGTTGGATAGATGTACTTCTAAATTTGGGGAATTTTCATTAATATCGCGCAAGAAATTTTAAATTGTGGGTAAGATATCTATGTATGTATGTATACCACAGATGGAAGGAAAACAGAGAAATGAGAAGGAATGGAGAAGGAGAAGGAGAAGAAGGAGAAGACGAAGAAATAGAAAAATAGTAATGGTGTAGGGGTGCTCTCAAATCAAATATATTCGAAAGGACTTCTGTGTCTCCACCTCCTTCTTCTCCTTAAATATCTCTTTTTCAATTGCAACTCACTAAATATATGTGTGTGTGTGTGTGTTTAAATGTTCAAATGGGGGAAAGAAAGAAGGAAGGAAGGAAGAAAGAAAAAGGAGAGAAAAAGAGCGTGAGCACTTGCAACAAAAACGGCGAGCACAACAGAAGAAAGCCGTTGCGTTGCGCCAATTGTAAGAAGGCGTCACATTTCTGGACATTTTGCTCGTTGCATCGCCAACTTTTTCAACACAAGAGTTTGCATCAAAAGAAAACGAAAGAAACGTCCGTGGAGCCCTTGTTCAACAGATTACGCCGACCAGGGATTATTGGCTTTGTTTGGTGAGGGTGGCCAAGACACGTTTTTGTTGACTTGTGGCATAGGGTGGGTGCAGCCACGAGCCGTGAGAAGCGATAAATATTTTGAAAACGTTCATCTTTTTTTAATATTAGCTCTAAAAAAATCAGCTACGAAAAATCTTTCAAGGTCTTGTGAAGTCGTGCTGGTTGACGGAACACTGATTCGTTATGGTATATGTGTGTATGAAAAGGTGGAATTGGAATATTTGTAAAGTAAACACTCTGTACAGTTATTGCTATAGCCTTTTCTGATTTTCCTCTACACGTTCTTTCCGTATGAATTGTGAGAAACGCCAAGAAATCGACTTTGGAATGGAAAAAGCGAAAAAGAAACTCAGGAAATTTTTGGCTAATAGCCATGGAAAACGGCTAATAGCCACCGGTTTGGGGCGTGTGCCATATGTATTTGGCACACGTTTCATATTCGATGGCTATTAGCCGTTTTACATGGCTATTAGCCGTTTCTGTCGGCTGTCATTTTCAAAATGTTTCCATTTCAAATTTCAGTCATCTTGTGGCTGGAAAAGGTCGCAAAAGCACTGAGTAAGCGCGAAGACTGTTTCCTCTAATTGTTGCATGTAAACATTTTATAGATGCGTTTCCAACATACGAATTTTTCATAGGCAGTGGTATTACCCCATATGGGCTAATAGCCCTTTTCGACGGCTAATAGCCATATTCGACGGCTAATAGCCATAATGGCTAATAGCCAAATTTGTCGGCTAGTTGCCATTATCGCCCGCTATTAGCCTTTTCGGCGGCTATTAGCTATTTTCAGTGGCTATTAGCCACCTAGACGCCGAATCTCGCCACAACGCGCCAAAAATTTCCTGAGAAGAAAAAAAGAAGAGAGAACAGGAAAAGATCTGGAATTACTTTTCTGTAATGTTTGATTAATAAAAAATTAAAGGGAGGATGAAATGAAATAGAATGAATGAAAAGCTAAATATTATAATTCATAAATGTTAATTAATTCCTACGAAATATTTGTTATGACGTGGAAAATTCTGCAAATTTCTCAAATTTAACCAACAAATGAAAAGGGAAGTTGCGCGTTTCGTTGCCGAATAATTTTTTTCTTACTGCTGAGTCACAGAAAGGCTGGCGCGGTGACACAAGTATCAGCTGACAGAGCACTTTTATGAAGCTCAAAACATCAAAAGACCACATATTTAGATGACTAGTTGAAATGGAGGAGAGAAAAATAAATATGAAGTGGGGTATATGGGGACTTGAAGGTCTATTTTTACATTAACAAACGGTCAAACTTCAAAAAAAGACTCCCGTTCTTTGCAAAAAAATGAAATAATTCAAAGTATGTAAATAGCGAGACAAAAAAGGTTGTTTTGTTTTTCTTGCTCATCTTAAATTGGAATAAACAATGCGCGGATTGTATAGTCGGCGAATGCATCATCAGCCTCGCTCTACCGCACTTTTCAATTTTCAACAGTGTAGTGCACCTATTTTGAAGCGAAAAATCAAATTCTAACTGTAACTCGTCGTGGATACGTTATTTTCCCTTGAAAAGAAGTGTAAAACTATAATTCGAGTTAATCTTGCAAGTGCAACACTGTTTTACAGGGATTTTAGCAGTAGAGCGAGGTTGATGATGTATTCGCCGACTATATTTGATTTCCAAGCTTTTTTGCTCATCTTAAATTTGAAAGTTTTTCGATGAATTTTGTTAAAATTTTGTTATGGACCTATGCAGAGTACTGTAGAAAACGGAAAAAATGACAAACAACCAGAGGAAAACCCGGAAAATGCTCCGATTGATTTGAAATTTTGGGAGAAACTTCCAAAAATACTCCCGGAAATTCTCAGAAAAATTTGAACTAAAATATCGATTTTAAAAAATATTGATTTTTTTTGAAAATTTTCTAAAATCGATATTTCGGTCCAAACTTTTCTGAGCAATTTTCTTTTGAAATTTTGAAAAAATCTTTCAAAATTTCAGACCAATCGAAGAATTTTTCGAGTTTTCTCCCAGTTGTTTGCCATTTTTTCCGTTTTTCTACAGTACTTTGAATAGTTCCATTAGTTTTTGATAACATTTTGACATTATCAAAAGTATATCGAAAAAACACACTATTTGCGAAATGAATTTATTTATGTACACAAACTATCTGATTTCATGGATTTTGTAATCATAGGGACGCAAAAATCTATTTCGCGCGCCACCGATATGTTTTTTGTCTGCGTATCTCCGTTTTCTCAATTCCCCTCTTTGCCTAACTGTCTAACTTATCCATCGCAATATCGGTTGGCGCGAAATAGATTTCTGAGCCTTTTGTTCAAAAAGACTAAAAAAGCCCATGTTTTGAATACTACTATACTCGGTATAACGCTGCAAATTCGCTCCATTAGAACAACAACCGAGAATGCAGAAAATTGAGAACGCGTGGCCGATGTTTCGCTGCATGCGAAATTCACTGTGTGACTGGAGCGAATTGGCAGCGTTTTATACCGAGTATATCAAATATGAACGCAAAACAATTTTTTTAGAAATTAGAGACGAGGCATCGCAGAGATAATACACTAGGGCTCATTGGACAGACAGCTGTGTGTCTCCCTCCGAGACACATAACGTTCGCCCAGTGGCGTGAGATTTTTGTTGGTTTCTCTGCGCTTGTCTCACTACTCACTCTTCCCGATTTGCTGATCGAGAGGTCCAGATTATTATGACGGAAGTGAAATTTTGAATTTACGTGCATGGCCCCTACTCACTATTTTAGCGACACAGATATAATCCATCCTTAAAAGTTTCACCGGTCACCCACGGAACCCCAATGATAGACAAACCGGCGTCTCGCCACGAGAGTTTAAAGGTGCACGCCGAAACACGTTGGAAATTGAGAGATGCGCGACGAGACGAGACGACGGTCAATTTATAGTGAAGGTTCCCGTGGACAGAAGACCGGTAAAACTTTCAGGAATGGATGATAAAACAAAAGTATATCAAAACAAATTGAAATTCAATGGCATGAGCTTTGGAACACCTGCTCATTGAGCCAAGGTGTCTTAGCAGCAGTGGGTTGGATTCTGGCCAGCCTCCTAAATCCGATGGATTATAAGGATATTTTATCTAAAAGGTTCCTAATTGAAATAAAACAGAACAGATTGTAATTAGGCCGAAAATTTAAGAGCCTTGACACCCTACAAAAGTTTACAATACCAGCGCACACACAGGAAGAACAACGGAAAGCATTGGCATTGCCAAAAACAAAACCAAAAAAGCGGAGAAAACCAATTAGAGCATCCGGAAAGGAATTGAGAGAAAAAACATGTTTTTATGCATGAAAAATGCAAATATGTAGATAATAAAACATAAAAATAAATGCTTTTATGTATTTACAATTTCCACAGAATTGTAGGTAGGCGTAAATGAGGATGAGTAGGCGGCTGACTCACAACAATTTCTTATATAGAAAAAATAGAGAAAAAAATGGAAAAGAATAAGAAGAGAAACGGAAAAAAAACGCAACGCAACAGGAATGAATGGTCAGAAAACAAACAAATAAGAGAAATCAGCTAACAGGAAATTTGGCCGGTTTTTGGCTCAAGCTCTGATAATGTGTATGTATAATTCAGACCCCACGATGAGTAGGAAAAACTGGTGCCTAATACTCTCTAATAATTTGATTTTTGCAAGTAACTAGGCTTGGAAAAAATGTAAAATGTGCAAAAAAAAAGAGCAGCTTAGTAACAAACTCATGAATAATTCAGGACCGTGGTGCAGGGAGGGGCGTCCGACGGAAAAAAAAATCATATATTTATTTTTTTTTTTTTGAACGCGTACACATACACACACAAAAGTGAGCGGACGCAAATATCGATCAGAACAGAGATCCGCTTACAATGGTTTTTGATTGAACTTTTGTTGTGTTTAACCAATGTTTTTCAATTTTTCGATCGTTTTGCTTTGTGCCCTCTGTCCCACGGGGTGGGTGCAAGAGGGTTGTTTTTTTGCCACCAAAGCCAGCCGAAAGAGCAGCGGTTGCATCGCGTGGCAACGAAAAAATTGGCACACTGCCAAGCTCCACTGTGGAGACGCAGAGAAAGCGGTAGGGCGCCCCGTGCTCTACCAAAACTCACCTTTTTCCATAACTGCCGGGCGCGAGATTTCGAGGAAGTCGAAGAGCCGCGATGTCGTATTTGAGACATTCTGCAGAATTTTTGAGAGGAAGCTGAAAAATTATACAGGGTTTTAAAAACCAAATGAAATAAAAAGAGGAAGAACAAGGTGATGCAATTCTGAGAAGAGTCAATGCAAAGAAATGAAAAATTAAAAAAAGCACTCATTAAGAGGAGATAGTTACCAGTTGGCGTTGCATGCGTCAAACAATGTTTTTGTTCGTAATTCGTGAACGAACTCTGTCAAAAACAACAACAACAGAAAGTTCTGATGTCCTTGTCCCCTTCATCGCATTGTGTTGGGCTTCAACCTGTTGTTCTATTACAACACACGTTTCTCGCACCCACGTCCTCCTTCTCGACAAATACACACGAACATCATCAAGTGGTTACAGTTATCAGGGAAGTAAGAAAGAACAAAATATAGTAAGAACGAACAATGGCACGGCTTGAAAGTGTGCGGTTGGCGCTAACTACATCCAATTATTTCCAAATCGACGCCTTACGGATTGGGTTATGGTTGGATGAATACAAGTGTACAGGCGTGTTTGAATTCCATAATACTTTTCTTTTTTTTTCTACATTTCAACAAAAATCTGCTAACTAATCTAGAACTAGATCTAGAAAAAATGAGAAGAAATAAAGTTTTGGGTGCAATGACTGTCAATAAAGAAAGAATGTACGATTTTTCTCAAAGTAACCTATTGATAGTAACTATTCAAATAGAACATAGTAGTTTCTTCAAGAACTGAATGATCTATCACAATTTTTTTGATTCCACTGAATGGTATCAGTAGTGAGTGTCGTACTCGGTCATCTTTGACTTTCGGTGACTTTTTTCTCTATCATTTGATTTCCCTCGGCAAACTTTGTTTTTTATTGTGTTTGTAGCATAGTATGTAGACTTGTAGCGGAATTGGTTAGATTGGAAGTGAAGTGGAAAACTGGAATGGAGGAAGAAGAAAAAAAAAATCAAGTGCTGAAAAAAATCGGAGCAACGAACAAACCGATCGGGGCGGGTCGGGTCAACAGCAGTGGCGCACAAATATATTTTTTATTTTCCAGTTGTGTTGTTCCTCTTTTTTTCTTTTCATCACGTGATTTGTTCCAACGAGGTTTTAAAATTCACTGCCTTGCACACAGGCACATGAGCCGGGTTTTGCGATTTTCATGTTTTTTGTCGGATTTTTTTGGGAAAATGTGACAATAAATAATATTATTAAAATTTTTAAAAAAATTTTAAACGCGATTTGCTTTGAAGGGTATTAAAAGTTCTGGAAAAACACGCAAAAATTTTGGGGAGCGTTTGCTGACACCTGGTTCATGTGTACATTGGACAGGCAAACTCGCCCTGTCGCATATCTGTCAAGTTCAGCGAAACACGTGCAAAATTAGAGATGCAGAGATGCAGAGAAATAGCCCGTGAAAATTTGCTTTCAAAAAAACCATACACGTATGATAGTCGGCGAATACATCATCAATCTCGCTCTACTGCAAAATTCCTGTAAAACCGTGACAAATTTGCAAGATTAGCTCGAATTCTAGTTCTATTCTTTTTTCAACTGGAATTGACGTAGCCACGACGATTTGCAGTTAAAATTTGATTGTTCGCTTCAAAAAAGGCGTACGACACTGTTTTAAATTAAAAACTGCCGTAGAGCGAGCTTGATGATGCATTCACCGAGTATATGTGTATTCAAATGAGTGGTGCATACGACACTCCGATTTTCCGCATTTTTTCACTGTGGTCTCAGAGCGAATACTCCAGAACAGTGAAAAACTGCGGAACATTGGAGCGTCGTAAGTCGGACTCGTTCGTGAACAGATAAGTCTCGAACAAGCCGTGAGATAATAACAAAAAAGGAAGAAAAAAGAAGAAAGAATAAAAGAAAACATTCCAGTTCACATGCTTTGGAGCAGAATGACGAAAAAAAAAAGAAGAAACAACAGATAATGTATTAATGTGGCACTTATCAACTACACTCCGTTATTTAAACTTTGTATTATGAATGATGTAAGGAACAGACAGATTGATTTGCACATCATGCATCAACTATTCGACATCAAAACAAGAAATAACTGTCGAAAACACTTTGTTCCATTCAAAAACGAAAACGATAAGAAGTTGTGAACTTTTAATGACCAAATGACTTTGAACATTAAACATTTGGTTAACAATTTTCGCAGATTCTCAGATTCTCAGCTTTAGAAACCGAATGACCATTGGCGACAGCTTACAGAACAAAAAATTCCCCTTTTCCACCACACACAATCCCCAAATGACTGCAACAATTCCCGGCTAATCTTGCGAGTTCGTCGACAATGCCGTTGCCTTCCGTCACTCACCTTGCCGGTTGTTTCGCTTCTTCGCAGATTCTCTCCTGCCTTGTTGTCGAAGCGAAACGCACGCCAATTCATTCATTCCTACTGCCCACATGCCCACTAAGCTGTCGTCGACTTTCAATTGCATACAAGTTGGTGGGTCAAAACAGACAAAAAACATCCTTGTCACTTTTGAGATCATAACCCCGAGATCGTCGCCAACACCGTCCAGTGGACCGTTTCCCGCCTATATATCAACTTCTGAATTCGATCCGGTTGTGTATAGAGAGGAGTTGATACGCAAGGCATACCTTTCGAAATTTCCAATTTACAGGTAATTTTAGAATCGCACGCGGGTTTTATTAGTGTAGCGCACTACAACTTACAGTGATTTGAAATTAATTAAAATATCAATTTAAAAAATGGCCAATGACGTTTTCAACTAATAGTAAGGGATAAATTTTCCAACAACAAAAAATAATTACAAACTGTTCAAAAATCAGTTTATTCGCGCGAGGTTAAATAATAAAAATATCTTCAGCAGTGACCGACCAAACTACCTCATCACTATTGGCAGAGGTCGTAAAACATGTTCTACCATCAGTGTCGGTCTGTTTTTCATTTATTTATTCAATTTGTTTTGTTTAAATAAATCCCAATCAACGTATTTGCGCCAAATTCCAGAAGTCAAAGGACGAGAAGATAAAAGTGGTAGAAGTCGAATGCCATCTGCCTTCGCCGGAATTACATGTACTGTAGTCGTTTTATTTTTAATCATGACTTATATCTATGTCAGTGAATTTGTGCATTTTTGAAAGAAACTTAAATATAATATTTATTCATTTAATATAAATAGCAATAAATATCTGAACAGAAACATTGAGCTCTAATTGTAAGTTGGAGAGCATTTCAAGAAGTCACCCATAAGCAGTTACATAAATAAAATAAAAGCAGGAAAAGCAGAGAAAAAAAGATAACCGGTTTGAGAAACTAAATACTTAATACTTGTAGGAGTGTAAAAGCGTCATTATTTTGTCAAATAGGCAAACTGTTCGGTTGAAAAGAGATTACTGTGACAGCAAGGAAAAAAAATAATTAGTTTTAAATAATTAGCCATGGATTTTGTACCTGATAAACTGTAAAGGCATGGAAAAGTGGTAAACAGCTAGGTAGTTAGGTTGGACCTAAATATTTTCAGTATGGAGCGCTGTAAAATCGATCCTTTCGCAGTGGACGAGGCGACGACGATAGAGTGCAGAAAATTGAGAGAGCGTTGCGACGTTCACTGTGCGATTGGAGCGAATTCGCAGCGCTATGTACCGATCGCACTAATTTAACGTCTTTGAAATAGAAATGAAAACGGACTAGGTGGAGGCAAGGATCTAATGGATGTTGGAGCTCCGTGATGGAAAATTGAATGGTGTGGGTGATTGTGAGCTGAACCTGCTGCTCCGCCATGCTCTGAAGCATTGGCTTTGGTATCTGAGTGATGCTGGTGTTCGTGAGAGCCAGAACCAATTTCAATGTTGCTATGCTCCTCTTCTTCACTGTGAGGCCCGCCGAGAATATGAGGAGATAGAACCTAAAAAATAATTAACCACTAATTAAAATTAAATTCTTTTTATACCTCAACTAAAAACTTTTCATCACTGGCAACTCTCGGTGATAAAATATTTGGGCTCAAAATCATGACTCCGAAAGTTTCGGTTGAAAGCACATGCGGGGATAACATTCCTGGACTGAGAACATCAATTACAAGAGCTTCTGGAGAGAGAACTCTCGGCTCAAGAAGTCGGGGTGATAGTACTTCGGTAATCTTAACAAAGAGAATTAATTATGTTTACTATAATTGAGTATTCATGTTTGTCAGTTTGTGTCTGAGATTTCGTTTCTTTTTTTCTTTGTGTTTCACAACTCCTACTGCACCGATTCGCACCAAACTCGGCTCAAAATTTTCAAACCCAAAGAGCATGAAGCGGCCGAAGTTTGGTGCGGGTCGGACAAGTTCGAAGGGTAGTTTACTTAAGGCACGGCACCGGAGAAGGCCGCCAAGATTCTTCTAGTTTTTTTTTTTTGCTTCAAAACTTACAAGTGCTTCCGGAGAAAGAACCCAAGCTGTTAAGGCTCTTGGTGAGAGAACCTCAGCTCGAAAAGCAGTTGGAGAAAGAATCCTAGCAACCAATGCAGAAGGAGACAAAATTGTTGCGATGAAAGCGCGAGGGGATAGTACATCGAGCTGAAATAATTACTTTTAGCTGAATTATTCCAAATCCAAATTACAAAATTACCTTCAATGCTTCAGGCCGCAAGATTTCAGAAACAAATGCGTGTGGTGATAGAATCATGGCTTCCATACTGACACCGAAGTTGATGAGATTTGCAAAGGCGTGAGGCTGAAATTTTGGAGTTTCGTCGCAATTTAATCAATTATGCTTTTTCACCTTAAGAGTTAAAAACGTAACCCCATTAATTTCTTCTTCCTCAGGATAATTTGGGATAGACGGGTGATCATCACCACCACTGCCATCCCCGGCTCTCTTCACTCTTCTATTGTTCCTTGCATTCCAAAATGGCCATTGAGGTCTTCCCTCTATGGCCAGCTTCCGAATAGATTCTTCGACTCGAGCATCTCGTTCTAATCTGGTCATGTTAGCGATTGGAAGGTATCTTGATGGATCGTCTGAAAATAATTATCTGTATCAGAAAACAGTAAAAGCTTGTATATAAGTTACCTGCGTAAACCAATTTTATTTGCTCCTCTGTCAGATGAACAAATCCATACTTTTTGAATTCTGCTGTTTGCTCCACGGAAAACATTTGTCTAGCTCTGTATAACAAGACAATTGATTGAGTTTTATTGATGAAATTAGCTAACTCACTTAAGCCAATTAATATCTTGTCTACTGAGCTTTTGAACCAGAGGATATTGAATTTTTTCCATAAACTCCATCTCCGGCTCAATTTTAGTTAACAACTCATCCATTGCAGCTCCAGCTCCACTCAAATCCAGAATTGCTTCTAGCATCAATTGTTGATAACTTTGATTTGAAGAGACTATCTGAAACATTCAAGGTTGCAAAATTAAGTTACGACGCTCCGATGTTCCGCAGGATTGTCTCGCAGAGGCAAATTCGCTCCAATCGCAAAATGAACTGCGCATGTATTTGGAGTGAGATTCAGAGAATAACTCTCTCTCTCTCAATTTCTCTCTCAACTTTCTGCGCTCTATCGTCGTCAACGTAGCCGTCACGCCCACTACGAATGGAGCGAATTTACAGCGCTCCGATTTGAGAAGAATATTGGTAATTTTTTAATGATTCTTAAATACTTACATCAAAAAGTTCTGGAAGGGAAAAGAAGCCATCACGTTGAAAAGAAAGAAGCGTCGGAGAAAGAAGCCGATTTTTTGGCTTTCCTTCAGGCATTATCGATAATATCCTTGGTGATAGAAAGGAAAACTTCTTATGGGCGATTTCAGAGGCCTTAAATTACAAAAAAAGTTATTCATGCCTATTTATCTATTTAGATACATCATTTCCAATACTCACCGAAAACTGATTAATGATATCCACGATTTTTTTCATTCCGTCATTATCATTTTGAATTTTTGGCGCTTCACTGTTGATTCCCAATTTTAACTTATCGAAAACTCTGCAAAAAAAATTTAAATCGTTTTTTGGGCTCTGGGACGTTTCGAAACAAGACGTTTCGAAACTGGGACGTTTCGAAATTTTTTTGCATTTTTGCGTAGCGTTTTTTGCCAATTTACTACACCAAAACGCACGCTCATTTGGTTTTTATTTTTTGCTTTTATCAATTATTTTTATTTTTATGGAAATTTAAATATACTAGTACGCCGCAAAAATGCACAAAAGTTTCGAAACGTCCCAGTTTCGAAATGGCAGGTTTCGAAACGTCCCAGAGCCGTTTTTTGTCACAAAAAGAAATGCTCCGTTTTCTTTTGCTTCTCTATTCACTTTTCTCTCACTTTCGCTGCCTGAACGACCTTGCTTACTGCTTGCTTTCGCCGTGAACGTCTATACCTCTCACTAGCCTTACAGTGTAGTCCCATGTGGTCTAGTGGTTAGGATTCGTGGTTTTCACCCACGCGGCCCGGGTTCGATTCCCGGCATGGGAAGTTTCTTTTTATTTTTATTTTTAGTGACCAAAACAATTCATTTCCAATAATAGCTGCACTCAATTTTGATTCCAGTGTTATAATTTGAGTAGTATCCATTACTATTGTCACAAAAAATCGAAATTAAAAAAAAAAACTAGATAGCTGTCATAAAAGCTCCACGTGTCATTATTCCATCAAAGTTCTTTCCTGCCCTATTAAAAAGTTCACACCTGCCAATCTTGATTTCACAACACTGACACCTATCCAATACTAGTTAGCCGATAGACATTAATCTCATGCTAATCCTAACTGACCACTGTGGCAAAGCAAATGATGGACGCTTTTCGGGGTTAAAATGTTGGAAGTGGATCACGGGGTGTTGAACGCTACGCTGCTGCAAACGCGCCCCCGCGCACTATGTTTCTTTAAAGTAAAAAAGTTTTATGGTAGATTACGGTATTTGAGTTATTTTATTAATATTATATTAAAATTTGCGTGGTTTTCTATATATAGGCGGAAGATTTTCGCAATTGAATTTTGTTCAAAAAAAGAGTCGCTAACACCACTTGCATTGAAAATGTGATGTTTCCCCAATTTTGTACTTTTTTAAAAATATCGTACCTTTTGTTCTCATCGTTCATTAACTTGAAGTATCCGTTGCACTTCTCGACTCGAAGGTAATGGTTTCGGATGCGTCGCATATTCGTCAAGTGATCTCTCTGATGACTTGCACCGCCTGAAATTGTTTGAAACGTGTTTTAATACTGATTTTCAAAAAATTCTTTTTAAAAATTACTGTCAAGGACAGAAATTGAGAGTGGGGCGCTGTCAAACCACCCGCTAAAATGTGATTGTAAAAATGTTGACTGGCGCCGTCCGCCTCATTGGCTCAGTGGCAGAGCGTCTGTCTACACAGGTTTTGCGCGATAGGCCTATAATAGGTTGCGCGATAGGCCTATCGAGTACCCGCGAAGGACCCTATAGTAAGCCTATTATAGGCTTATCGCGGCTCGTCGCCTATAATAGGCCTATAATAGGCTTATCGCGGTTGACTTTCGCCTATAATAGGCTTATCGCGGTCATCAATAAGCCTATTGTAAGCCTATAATTGGCCTATCGCGGTTATTCCTAACTCGAGGGTAGGCTTGTAATAGGGCTATCAAACGCCTCCAAACTCACCCGCATGCTCAAAAGTGCTCCCATTCGAGCCATTTCTTGTTAAAAAAACGAAAAACTGTTGAAACAGAATAAAATTTATTGCAATTTTAACGAATCGAATAGTACAAACAATAAAAAGGAGAAGAATGGGTATAAAATATATCAGAAAAAGAATGTAGAACATTATTTTGGGTTTTCAAAGTTTTTAAAAGTTGGCGAACACGTAGTTTGTTTTTAAATAGGTTTTCCCATGTGACCATGGAGACAAGCTTATCTGGAGAAAATCTATGCAGAGCGCAGTTTTTCCTATTTTTCTCCAAACAAAAAATCAACTGAAGTTTGCATGATAAAATCGCATATTTCCATTTTTTTAGTGAATTTCGATTATTTCGCATGTTTTTTAAAGTTCTATTACTGCGTCGTGGGGAGCAGGCAAACACATGGAAAAATCACGTGACTGCGTCGTGTGGGTCTCTTTTTTTAAAGATATTTTTTTAACCTTACTGAAAATTTTGAATTCGGAGCGTAAAAGATGGAAGAATTCTAAAGCAAGTGAGGCTTGTTTTTGATGCGTTTTCCTACAAATTGGTGTGGAAACAGGCAAATTTGCACTTGCGGCTGTACATCGCCGAGCTGAATATTTTATTCGAATTTTGGTCATATTTTTTACTTTATACAAGCTTGCTACTTTTGGTGACTATTGCTTGTGTTCGCCAAATTTTTAAAAAATTTGAAAACTTACAAATTCGTCCAATGTCCAATATCGTCCAATGGCATCCACGGTTCTGCTCGCTCTCCTTTAGGTCACTCGCCTCGATCTGAAATAAAAATTGATGATAAAAATGAGAAAAAAAAGTCATAACCTATTCAGTGCCCGACTAAAAACGATGTACTAATGAGGTGCGGCCAGCACGCCGATCTTGGCGGCAATTTGCCGATTTTAGGAACAAATCGCCCTGGCAATTTGTGTCAAGTTGCCTCAAACTCTACAACTTGTTGCAAAAATCGATCGATTGCTGCTAAAATCGGCGTACTGGCTACATCTCGACGGTAATTTTCCATCGAAATCGGCGTTCTGAACACTGCCAGTGACCAAACGCCTTATTAGGCGGCGAAAAGTTTCTAATTTCTGTAGTATTCTGTAATCTATTATACTGTGAAACGTTATGGGGTTATGCACAAAATGACAAAAAATGGCAAAAAAAACTGCGAGAAAACTCGGAAAATGCTCCGATTCATCTGAAATTTTGGGAAATAAGAACAAAAATGTTTGCCCACAAGATTTTGGAACAAAATATCGATTTCAAAATTGTTCGGAAAAAATTCAATATTTTTTAAAATAGATATTTCGGTCCAAAATTTTCTGAGCATATCCAGTAGTAGTGTGCGTTATCGAAAATTTTTTTACCGGTGAACCCATCTTTCGGTAAATTTACCGGTAAAGAATCGACAAAATTTGCCAAATTTACCGGTTAAGTCGTCAAATCTTTACCGGTAGCGCACACTATCCAGGAGTATCTGTGTCCTTATTTCCGGAAATCTCAGGTCATTCGGAGCATTTTCCAAGTTTTTGCGCAGTTTTTGCTGTTTTTTTCGCCCTTTCGTGCATAACTCCATAACGTTTGACAGTATAATAGATTCGTGGCGGAGTGACACTCGAATTCACGTTTTTATTCGAAATAATGGAGAAATAACTGAAGAAATGAAGAGATTTTTCGTCTCCCAGTTTCACGTGAAATGCCACTCCATCACGAATCCATTATAGGAAAAATGGGATTCCAAGATTTTTTTTCTTCGGACAATGCAGGAAATTTTGCAATTTTGTCAAAACATAATACTTACATTACATGTCCGTTTCGCAGCTCCTCGTGAACATCCACGATCCGTGATTGCAGTACCGCCTGAAAAATGAGAAATTTGAATTTTATTTATTTATAATAGATTCGTGACGGAGTGAGTTTTCACGTGAAACTGGGAGACGAAAAATCTCTTCATTTTTTTTTGAAAAAAAAACGTGAAAAATTGCCACTCTGCAACGAATCCATTATTTATATAATTATATAATGGATTCGTGGCGGAGTGACAATTCACGTGAAAATGGGAGACGAAAAATCTCTTCATTTCTTCAGTTATTTCTTCATTTTTCGAATAAAAACGTGAAAAAATTGTCACTCCGCCACGAATCCACTATATATGAAATGAAGAAAAATATTTGTAAGAAGAACGCGTGCACGTTTTTATTGTGCAACAATAAATAAAAATATTTTTATTTACACCCCTTTCTCGGCCCACCAACGTATTTCTAGTTTGGCCGGCTTTATCACATATTGGCGAAGATTGACACTTTTGGTAAACAAAATTATGTCTTTTTTAAACAAAAATAAAAAGAATAGCAAAAGAAATGAAGATAATTATTGTCTCACAATTTATCGCGAAGTGTCAATCCTTGCGAATGCGCCATTACAGGGAAAAAAACAAGAATATTTCTATTTATTGAAAGATAAAAAATATTTAAAATCTGAAAAACGAAAAACAGCTGAAATGAGCCGGAAAAAAATTAATTTAGGACAAAAAAAGTGTTTTTTTTTCTGATGAGTGCTGGCGTCTCTACCGAGATAGTGTAGCCGTCGAGCGCGTTTGCGTCGCCCTGACGTCACGCCGCTAGACCTACAAATAGGCCTACCGCGGTCGCCGCACACCGCATCCGCGATAAGCTTATTACAGGAGGGTAGGCGCTGCCGCCCGCGATAGGCGTATTATAAGCTTATAATAGGCCTATATTTGGCCTCAACCTATTATAGGCCTATCGCGCAAAACCTGTGTAGTAAACAGAAGGTCGCTGGTTCGATTCCAGCATGAGGCACCGAAATTTTTTGTTTTTTTTCTTATAATTGCGATTTGCAATTTTATTTTGCTATTGTCGACCCGCCAAAATAGTCAAACGCGCTCCGCTGAACTCAACGCTATGCTATTTTCATTTTGGTCTCTAAATAAATTCATTTTCACGTATAAATTCAACGTGAAATTAAATACCATAAAACCTGTAATTGAAGTACATGTACTTCTATTTTTCAAACCCCCTTAATGGGTGTACTTCTAATACAGGTTTACTTCAATTAGAGGGTGTACTTCTATTTTTCAAAGGTTTATTGGGGGTGTACTTCTATTAGAGGTGTACTTCTAATACAGGTGTAGTTCAATTACAGGTTTTACGGTAATTTGGAAACCAAAATGAAAATCACATAGCGTTGAGTTCAGCGGGGCGCGTTTGACCATTTTGGCGGGTCGACAATAATTTAAACAATTTTTTACGTATTACGTCAGTTTTTAAGCATCAAAACCTTCTTACCTACTAAACGCTGAAAGTACTTTGCCGCCAATTTTGGAAGATCAATAACCGGGCGAGATAGCTTCTCATTTACTTCTGTAATTACTTATATATTTTGGTTCTTATTATTTCAGCTCGAAATAGAAATTTACCATCAATATCTCTTTTGTTTCTTGGCAGGTGCATATGTCTTGGCAATCCAAACATGTTCCGTGATACTGGTTGTTCAAGCTCTTTCCTAAGTGCATCTTCAGTTTTTTTCAATTTTCGTTGCTCTTCCAGATACAAATCGTAAGCTTCCATCATCTCATCTCTACGCTTTACTCTTTTTTGTTGAGTCTGTTTCCTGATTGGATTATGAATCCATTGATGTTCTTTTGCACTGTAATAAAGGGCTGATCTGATTTTTTGTACTTCTGTTGTCGAGTAAAATTGTTTTTCAGTGTATTTTCGTGAAGGAGTAACGTAGATTTGCTTAATAATTGGACGAGGCACATTTTGGAATTTTAATTTTGTTGGTAGTGCTCTTGTTGTAGCATAGAGCTTGGCGTTTTCTTTGGCATCAAACACTTTTACAGCACACTTTGAAACAGCTATCACAGTCAAAGCATCTTTTGCGCATTCTTCGAACACAATTCTTTCGATTCGTGGCAGGTTTTGAAGAGTGGAACGGGTGTATCCCTAAAAACATGAGCGGAAATAACTAGTCGAACAATGAAAATGATGGAATATATGTACAGATACCGTTCACTATGAATAAAGCTACTAAAAATTTTTTTTGAAAAAACTAAATCTTACTTTTATAAGAGCCATAGTTGTTGCATATTGCCAATAGTGCTGGAGCTTGTTCTTGTCGACCTCGAACACTTTGGTGCTCGTCTCGAATTTTTGACCTTCTATCCGACCATCGAAGAGCTTTGCCGTCACTTGGGCTGAAATAAAATTTGTAATTATGTACATATTCATACTGGAGAATACCTTTGGCTACAAGAAGGACAAGTATGAGCAGCAAGTCCATACATCCACAAAATAGTCTCTGCGAAATTGCTCTGAAGACGACGACTCACAATCAGTTTAACAACGAAGTGAAATTTAGAAAAGAGAATTCCGAAAAAAATATTCAACAATAGTTTGAAGTATCGAACGTAATTGATATGACGAGATGGAGGACTGACCACCGCCTGTGTCGAAAAATTTTACCTGTCTACAGGCAGCCAGCGCAAAACCAGTAGGCCTCACACGCGGAGAGGCTACCCTAACAGTGCGAGAGGCGCCGGGAAAAAAATAATAATGCTAATCGGAAATGGAATGAATCGTGGACTGGATACTCTATCGGACGCATGCTTTTGATGCGGATTTGAGCATTTGATGTGAAATGTCAATCGGCATGATACTGACAGTTTTTGATGAGTGACCGTCAATCAGGACGGACGTGAAAAGTGTAAGGTGCATACATATGAGTGAGAAACTTGCACAGTATGAACTTGAAATGGGCGGACGGACAGACGGACGGGGACACATTTTTCACTTTATAGAAAGAAAAAATGGATTAATAGGGCAAAGCGGAAGGAGGAACAAGAGTAGGCAACAAAAATGAATGCTGTAATCGGATTTGTATTGAGTGGACAAGAGAGTGGACACCACTTTCTGATCTCACTTCCTCATTAACAATAGGGGTTACAAAATACGGAATGGTTTAGAAAGGAACACAATAGAGAAAGTGTGATGCAAGTGAAAACAGCGAAACGCGGAAACGCGGAAACGCTTTGACTTGCTCTGATTGAGATGAAATAGATGAACTTTGAAATCATGGATATACATGCATATTCCTGGAGGCTTTTGCTATCTGGGAAATATGGTTTGAAATGTACTGTTGCGTGGGGAGTTAATAAAAACCCCAATAACGTTGCCAAAAAATGCGATTTTGTGGGGGGGGGGGGGGCAGTAAACTTATTAAGCGGCTTCCTCAAAAAGCTGACACCCCATTAATAAATATCCAAAAACCCGTGTATCAATGAACAAAAAAACGATTAGTGTTTAAGCTGATTGCAAAGCTGCTAAACGAATAATTTTTAAAATATGACAGCTTTGACCAAGCGCATTTTGGTAAAAGTGCAACAAAAAATGTGTGTTTTTTTTTCAAAATTATCCTATCAAACTTTTTGAACTTTATAAAAAGAAAGGATATGTGCCCGTCGTTCTGAACTTTCTTACATTAACGTTCATATGATTCTTGATTTATTGCGCGGATACAAACAGTTTAACTATTCTTATATGATTTATACATACATTTATAACAGCAAAAAATGTAAAACGGTAATTTTATTCATAGAAAAGTCCAAAATGCAAAAAATGGCAAACAAGTGTGAGAAACTTTGGAAAATAATGTCGAGGTTACTCCCGGACAGACTTGAAAAACCTTGAACTAAAATATTGAATTTCTAAATAAACTTTTTTTTTCAGAAAATGTTTAAAATCCGGAGTATTTTTAACCTTATTTCCCACCATTTCAGATCGATTGAATTTCTTTGCATTTCTTTGAACATCCACAAAAAAATACCCTCCTCATTTTTTTTTGGGGTCTTCTGAACGTTTTCATTCAGTTATTCAGTAAATGAGCTCGTGAATTTATGAGGTTTGGTAATAGAACTCGGCAAAGAAGAACAATGTTTTTTTGGAATTCGCATTTGTTTAATTTGGCTTTTTTTTTTCTAATTCGGTGAACCCAGATACAGTACCGTTCAAAAGGTTGGAAACTTTTGGTTTTTCGGGCATAACTTTTGAATGGAGAGGGTTATGGTTCTGAAAATTTGCATGAATCTGCCCCGTAATGTTTTTGACAAGCTTCAAAAATGGATTTAGTCATTTTTGAAAACTGCAGATTTTTCAAAAAATTTCAAATGCCAAAATTTTCGACCCAAAAATAATTTTTTTTCAGATTTTTCAGGACTCGATATTTAAATTTAAAATGAAGTTTCAAAACTAAAAATACGATTTTAGTTGACTATGGGTCGATCGGACAATTTTCAACTGACTTACAGCACTTTATCAAGGCCAAGGTATCAATGTCCACATGGGTAAGTGAACTATAACTTTTATTGAGAATATCAAAGAAAACAATGGCAAATCAGATAACAATTGTCAAAGAAAACAATGGCAAATCAGATAACAATTGTTAAAAAGCAAAGTTTATTTTATTTTCTTCGGTTTTGGTGATTCTCAATAAAAGTTAAAGTTGACTTAAAGGGGGTGCCAACTTTCTGGGGAAAGTTGATTAAAATATACCCTTGGGTGGGGGATTTACGAATATCACAACGAAAACGCACGAAAAAATTTTTCTGATTTTTGGCGAATTTTACAAAAAAAAATAGAAGACCACGGGGAGTACACGATTTGGCGCGAAATTCAAACGCCATTTTTCTTCTTCATCATTTTTCTCGGGTCTTTCTCGCATTTTTTGCATTAATCTTTGAGAAATGATGTACAGACTTTATTTCGTGCTTTAAAATAGCAAATTAATGCGTGTTGATCACAAAAGTCACGATAAAACAAATTCGGAACAAAAATTATCATACCTTCCATTTTTGTTCCTTTTCCTGCTCACTTCCGTATTAAATTCACTCTTTTATCTGTAAATTTTATATTTTAACAAAAAATGTTCACAAGAAATAATTTAAAACGTTGAATTGAACGACAGCCGAATATCGATTTTTCGATATTTAGTGTTAAAATGTGTTTTCGCGATCATCTAAAAATTTAATAAGCGATTAAAGCATGTTTTATCGAAAATCGATGATAAAAACGAGGGGAAATGCAAGAAAAATAAATATTTCTGGTGAAAATGGATCTTTCTAGAAGCCGCGGCCGCGGGTTTCCTAGGCCACGGCCACGATTTTCGTGTACTCCTCGTGGTCTTCTATTTTTTTTTGTGAAAATCATAAAAAATCAGAGAATTTTTTTCGTGCGATTTCAATGTGATATTCGTAAATCCCCCACCCAAGAGTATATTTTAAGCAACTTTCTGGGGAAAGTGGCTTAAAATATACTCTTGGGTGGGGGATTTACGAATATCACATTGAAATCGCACGAAAAAAATTCTCTGATTTTTTATGATTTTTACAAAAAAAAATAGAAGACCACGAGGAGTACACGAAAATCGTGGCCGTGGACTAGGAAACCCGCGGCCGCGGCTTCTAGAAAAATCCATTTTCACCAGAAATATTTATTTTTCGTGCAATTTTCCTCGTTTTTATTATCGATTTTCGAGAAAACATGTTCTAATCGCTTATTATAATAATTTTAGATAATCGCGAAAACACATTTTAGTCATAAACATCGAAAAATCGATATTCGCCTTTCGCCTTTCGTTCGATTCTTCGTTTTAAATAATTTCTTGTGAACATTTATTTTTCAAATATAAACGTTACAGATAAAAGGGTGAAATTAATGCGGAATTGAGCAGGAAAACGGGCAAACATGAAAGGTATGAGAAATTTTGTTCCGAATTTGTTTTATTGTTTATTTTTTTATTAACACGCGTTATTTTGGTACCTGAAAACACGAAATGATGTTTGTACATTATTTCCCAAAGATTAATGCAAAAAAATGCGAGAAAGACGAGAGAAAAATGTTGAAAAAGAAAATGGCGTTTGAATTTCGCGCCAAATCGTGTACTCCCCGTGGTCTTCTATTTTATTTTGTAAAATTCGCCAAAAATCAGAAAAATTTTTTCGTTCGATTTCGATGTGATATTCGTAAATCCCCCACCCTAGAGTATATTTTAAGCCACTTTCCCCAGAAAGTTGGCACCCCCTTTAAGTTACACATGTGGGCCCTGATACTCAAAGTGCTGTAAGTAAGCTGAAAATCGTCCGATCAAACCCATAGTCAACTAAAATCATACTTTCAGTTTTAAAACTTCATTTTGAACATATATATCGAGTCCTGAAAATCTGGAAAAAAAATATTTTTGGGTCGAAAATTTTGGCATCTGAAATTTTTTGAAAAATCTGCAGTTTTCAAAATTGACCAAATCCATTTTTGGAGCTTGTCAAAAACATTACGGGGCAGATTCATGCAAATTTTCAGAACCATAACCCTCTCCATTCAAAAGTTATACTCCAAAAACCAAAAGTTTCAAACCTTTTGAACGGTACTGTATAAAAAAAATATTTTACGGATGTAACTTAACAGACTACGTGAGAAATCCTTTTCATCGAAACCCCCATAAAATCCTACAGCGTCATGAGACGTGAGTTAGCAAACGCGCCCGGGCAAACATTTTGGAACACTTGAATTAAGATTGTTGATTACTTTCGAATAAAACTGCAGAGAAATAGAATTCACTTCAGAATAAAACTTTTTCGGTATAGAAGTGTAACAAAATAGAACTGTAGCGGAATTAAACTCGCTTCGGAATAGAACTTTAGTGAAATATATCTGTTTCGGAATAGAACTGCCCGAAATGGAGCTGTACAAGAAAACCCGCTGCACGACATTGTACTCAATAACCCACCATGTACATACAACGGAATACCATCTTTTCTGGGTCAGTATAGCTCCATTTCAGTCAGTTCTGTTTTGCTACAGTTATATCGCGAAGTAATTGCTTACTGTAACTGTCACGAAAATTTAGAAAGCACGGAGAATTTACAGGGTTATTGTGTAACTTGCCTTTTTGCCTTATTCATTTCATGGAGAAGACGGCATTTTATGCTGAAAAAATGCATAGACCTGAATTTTCGAATTCTCAATTCTGAGCCATTTTTCAACTTTTCTGGACGGTCAGGCGCTTAAATAATTTGTTTGATCGTGTTTACAAATCTATCTATAAAGCAAATGAAAATTCAGATCTTTTGCCCTGGAATTTCTGCGAATTTTTGATGATCAGTTATTTTCAGCATTTCGCCAATAACTTTCTTATTTCTCAACCGATTTCATCTCGCAAGCTCTTAAAATGTTCGCAATTTGTTTCTTAACAATGTTTGCTAAAGATCTCACTTATCAAACTAAATCTTTATCCTCATTTCAGTTGGAAAATGTGCCCACACGCGAGTCCACTTGCTACCCGTTTTGGTGACAGTGAAAAAAGTGAACTTGATTTTAAAACACTCTAGTCTTTTTCATACACATATTAACCAGTTTTCTCGTTTTTCTGTCTAACTTTTTTGAAACAAAGAACGAAATGTTCCCTCGTCTATGTATTTACATATGTTCCAATCCCTCATTAAGCACTTTTTTTTTGAATTGTCCTTTTAAAATCCTGTTATTTAATCCCTGTCGCATTGGGGAACAAGAGCGGAGTGAAGAAGGACCTTGTAGATTTACAAAGTTCAAGGAACATCAACTTTTTCCCTTTGGCGTGTCTCGCAGCGAAGAGACACGGCGAGAAGAAGAAGAGACGCAGAGTGCGACAGCACGCATTTACGGCGGACCCGCATCGATTAATCAATTCTTTTGGTTTTTGCTCGCTTTTTCTCATGTTTTTCCTTTTTTTTCCGCGTTTTCCCCGTTTTCACCTATTTTATTCATCCTATTTTTCAGAAGTTCCCAAATGATTCGATTTATACTCATCCAAAACCGCGCTGGAAAAACCAGACTTGCCAAGTGGTACATGCACTTTGACGACGATGAAAAACAGGTAAAACAATTTTTAATTCAATTTCAAATAGTGAAAAAAACTCAGAAACTGATCGAAGAGGTGCACGCATGCGTGACAGTTCGAGATGCCAAGCACACCAATTTTGTGGAGGTATGTAAATAATTGAAAAATGTGGAAAAGCAAAATAAAAATTTCAGTTCCGTAACTTTAAAATTGTCTATCGTCGCTACGCGGGACTCTACTTTTGCATCTGTGTAGATATCACGGACAATAATTTATACTATTTGGAGGCCATTCACAATTTTGTCGAGGTACGTGGTTAAAATGTTGAAAAAAAATTCCAAAAAAAAAACTTTTCAGGTTCTAAACGAATACTTCCACAACGTGTGTGAGCTCGATTTGGTGTTCAACTTCTACAAAGTTTACACAGTCGTCGATGAGATGTTTCTGGCTGGAGAGATTCGAGAGACGTCTCAAACCAAGGTGCTCAAACAACTTCTCATGCTCACTTCTCTTGAGTAGGCAACAATTTTTCGCTTTTTTTTTGATAACCCGATTGATTCCATACTGTAGATAATTTATTTATTTATTTCGCTTTCAGCCATAATTTGTATTCCAGAATTTCACTTGTCAGTATGATTATTTTCAAATTTTAAATCACAATTTAAAATTACGCATTTATTAAATTTAGAAATTATTTTTTAAAAATCTTTGAAGATTAGCATCACAGGTTTAATTGAAGTCTACTAGGTAATGGTTCTCTAGTTGCCTAACAATAATGGACCTATTCATTTGAATTAAAATGAATTTTTATGTCACATTTTTTCAATGCATTACAACATTAATGAATTAATCTGAATTTTTCTGAACCATTGAGTCCTGGTCAAATAAGTGAACTTATTAACAAATAAACGCATGCGTCTTTAAAAATTTACTCCGAGTGGACAAGATTACACAAAAATGATGACAATATATGCATTTTACCAGGATGAATAGGCGCGATTTGCAGAAAAACTCAAACTCAATGGTTCAGGAAAATTCAGATTAATTAATTAATATGTAGTAATGCATTGAATAAATGTGACATAAAAATTCATTTTAATTCAAATGAATAGGTCCATAAGGAACTGTTGATCATTCGCAGATTTTTCTCGCGTCATCTTCGAGCCACTGCGCAGGTTCAGACGACTTCAGAAAGGCAGAGAAGTTTGTTGCTGCTTTTTCCATAGTTTTCCTTCATATTTATGGAAATATTCTTACTGTATAGAGTCATCACCAATGTGCTCAACCGATTTCCAACAACCGGTTTTCACCGGTTTTTATTCAAAAAACCGGTGGAAAAAAACCGGTTGTTCGAATAACCGGTTATTCGAAACAACCGGTTTCTATTCTGATAAAAACCGGTGTTTTGTGTGCAAACACAGCGACGCGCAATTGCAGATACATTGAATAGTACGCGCAAAGTTGTTTTTTTGCGGCTCCACAAGGTCTGAATAATTAATTCTTCATTCATCTTAAAATTTACGTTTTTTTCATCTTTGAAAATTATATTTCTCTTGGTAATTAAGAAATTTCGTTTTATTTCAACAAAAAGTAAAAAAAAAAACAAAAAAAAAAGAACGAATGAATGAAAAAAAAAACAAATGTATTTTAGTAATTTGATCAGCTAAATCTAGTCGAACAAAAGTAATCCTCCTCGTTTTCAGAATTTTAAGATTCCGCTCTGACTTTTCCTAAATCTTCCACATCATCCGTATCAATGTAATCGTACTCGAGGTCGTCTTCGTGGTCTTCGTTTTCGTCTCATAAATCAAACCTGCAATAAAAATAGCATGAAATAATCCAAACTTTCATCATGGGGAAAAATATTACTTTTTGAGAGGAGTTCCGAAAAAAACCGACCTGGTGATGGTCAGGGTTCCGGCCGGGGTGACGAAGGCGAAAACAGCCAGGGCGTCAGGTGGAGCTGGGGCGCATGAAACGAAAGGCTTATCCTTCTTTGGCACTTCGACGGCACGGGTGATGGCGACGTCCTTGGAGCCGACTGGGTGATGCGGTACTCGTTGTTGTTGGTGAACTTGATTTTCAAGAAAATCTTGTCGGCTCCGCCATTGACGATAAAAAAAATATTTTTTTTTTCAAAAAATTAATTTCCTAGCTTACCTTTTTGTTTTTCTTGCGTATTCATCTGGGTGAGTTTTTTTAAGTGCGATAATTTATTTGAACATGCCACAATTTTTTGATTCGAATCAATCGGCTTATCGAATACTTTGCATACTGGAGACGTCATTTGGCTGAAAAATTCGAAATTCGGGAAAGATTTATAAAAAAATAGAGGAAAAAAGAAGCAAAAACTCTCAGCGTTTTTTTAGGAGGAAACACAAGTGAAAGCGGTGTGGTTACTCAGAGGAGAACGAGTTTATTCTAGGTGGTCGCGCATCAACCTCTCATATTCCTCTATGTAACCACTGCGGCTTGGAGAGTGGAAACATAGAGGAAAGCGGTTGACGAATGCGGAATTTCGTATTGCATGCATTTTAACCAACGTAACGAAAATTTCGGGTTGCAAAAAACTTCGATGAAAACACGTTTATTGAATACACAATAAATAATACAATTGAATAACTATAATATTTAGGGAAAACAGAAAAATTTAAAGAATAATGATGTTATACCTATTCAGCAAAGTTAAAAAACGGGAATATGGGGGAAAACCTATCTGAGATGTTAGGCAAGAAACTGGAAAAGATTAGGAATCCCGTTTTCTGTTAAATTACAATTGAAAAATTCTGATTTTTGTATGGAGGTGGAGAGAGCAACAGGGAATCAATTTCCAGAACTGGATTTCCTCCATTTTTTATCCCTCGTATTGGGCACATCCATCAATACAATGTTTTGCTTCTTCAAACAATTCGAAACGTCATCCAGAATATGGTCCCAGTTTCTAGATAACCGTGGCGCTGGCGGTGTCGTTTTGCTGATGATTAATGTTCTCCTCACGTCAATCCCAGCCCTGTAAAAATTCATTGTTTCGACTTTTGGGAATTCAAAAAGAATGCAAAAAAACAGCAAAATAATGGAAGAAAATTCGGAGAATTCTCTGATTGGTCTGATACTAAATATTTGCGGAGATGCTCAAAATGATGTGTCAGACCAATCGAAACATTATCCAAAGTTTCTCACAATGTTTTGTCATTTTTTGACATTTCCATTAGTTTCCCCCGAAATTAACCCAATTTTTTCACGGTTTCACCTCGTTCGATCTTCGAGGAGTTTTTGTTTTATTGTTAATTTTTTTTCAATCATGTGCACACACTACGGCATGGTAAACTTATTATTCTATCGCTTTAAATAAGTTGACTGCAGTCTTTCGAATAAGCCAGGATCCAACAGTCATAAGCTTCAAATTGGCGAGTGATCGAAATTATCTGAGAGACCGGAAGCCTTCGTGAAGCTTCTTCGGTTATTGGACTTCACAAAACAACATAACATCGCCACCTCCGACGGGTGGAATAGAGCCAAAGTTGGGTAGGATTGTTCTTCAAAATTGGATGAGTGATGAGACGAACATCCGTTGCACCATTTCTTTGCCTTTGCATCCGGTGATACAAGAAACGCGTCACTGTGAACTTTGCCCGGATCGAGCTACTGTCAATGTGGACTTGTACGTTCGTCAAATACAACGCATACGATCAACACAACATCCTGATATATATCATGGCAATATGTCAAGGAAAAAACTACAGAAATTGGATGTCATAGGGCGGGAGTAACAGAAAAATTTTCTGATAACTTTCCCGTCGTTTCCCATTTTTCGTGGATTACAACTGCCGGGTATTTAGAGGTTTGCATACCAAACTTCAGTCGTCTCATGCCTGCTTGGTTAGAAAGTGTTTTGCCAAGTTTGGTGTGCAAACCTCTAAATACCCGGCAGTTGTGATGAAATGAAACAATAGAAGGGAATGCCGTTCTATTAGAGTTTTTACGGTAAGTGATCATTGCTTCATTCAGCATTTTTGTTTGAAAAAAAAACCGAAAAAGTTGGATTTATTTCGGGACAACCAAACATAAATAACCGTGAGTGCCACAGATTATCACTTTTCGTAATATAACTCGGTAAGAATAAAACTAGCTTTCTAATAAAGCTCGTTTTATTCGTTGTATTCTTGGTTTTTATATTTTCTCTTTGCCTATCTGAGACCGTATCCATGAAATCCGCCGCAATATGAAATATTTTTCCTACCAAAAACTTTTTAAACGTAATAGAACTGGAACAGTCTCTAGCCTAAAAAGTGCGCTTGTTACTCCGAATCCTTCGTTCGCTTGGAAGCTATTGTCAAAAAATACAGCAAATTCTCTAATAGAACGACCGACCGTTCTATTTTTCACTACCTTCCTAGAAGGGCCGGTCTATTTTGGGCACCGTTATATCATAGGCAGGCTTGGTCGGAGTCGGAAAACGGAAATTCCGATTTTCCGACTGAGTTTATTTTTCGGAAAAATTACCCGTCGGAAAATTTTCCGAAAATGATCGGGAAAGTGCAGTTCTTTTGGGTGCCGCTTCTAAGTACCAAGAACTTCTCAAAACTGAATGTTTTGTTGAATTTTTGTTGAATTTGTTGATTTTCGTATTTTTTCAAAAAAATAAGATGAGCAATTGTGTTAAGAATCTTTTTCGGAAAATACAAAATTAAAAAAAAAACCAGTTTTATTTTCGAAAATCGGAAAAAATCCGATAGCCGATTTTCCGAAAAATAAACTTACTTGTGATACTTGTGAGGTTCGACCTCAGTTTCCATCCTGGATACTGCGAACCAAGCTGCGCCAAGTTACACGATCCCTTCCGACAGTGGACCATGCTCGTCTTGCCTCGAGTATGCCAATTCTTCGGCGGCCGTGCCCGAGGTTGCCCCTGAGGGCCTCATTGTGGATGAAGATTTTGATCGAATCCTTGATGTCGTCGGCCCATCTTTTCGGAGGACGACCGCGTGGTCGTGCTGATCCCCTAGGATCCCATTCTGATACTATCTTCGCCCATCTGTCGTATTTCATGCGTGATACGTGTCCTGCCCACTTCAGTTTTCTTCGTAAGACTTGCTTTTCCATGTCTGGTGGGTCACATCCGGCAATTTCGAACATGTTGCTAACCGCTCTCTGTAGTCTCTTCGTGTCTGCCTCCTTGGAAGTCCATGTCTCGCATCCATAAGTCATCGCTGGGATGACAGTTGTTGTGAGAAGTCTTATTCTTGTCTTCTGAGGAGACTGCAAGAGCTCCCGCCGAATGGCGTTGAAAGCAGCCCATCCCGCGCGAATCCTTCTAGCGACTTCTTCAGTGAGAGATCCGTCGTCCGCAAACGTTCTTCCGAGGTATTTGACCTTTTGGGAGATTTCAATCCTCGTGTTCAGAATATCGATATCTGATCTTGTGACGTACTTATTCATCAATATTTGCGTCTTGGACGGGTTTATATTGAGGCCGTACTTGGGACATCCCATTGCAATCCGATTTGCTCTATCTTCTGCCTCTTTCACAGAGCTCGCGAATAAAACAACGTCGTCTGCGAATTCCAAACGGTGAATTGATTCTCCATTGATGTCAATTCCGGTCTTATCATCCTCACAAGGTGCTGGGTCTAGCTCATCCAAGATCGCCTGAAGAGCCAGCGCGAAGAGTAGTGGAGACGACGAATCACCTTGACGTACTCCTCTTTTGATCTTGAACCTCATCTTCTTGTTCAGAACGTTCAGCTCTCCAATCGCCGAAGAGTTTGAGTTGTTTAAGGCCCGAATCACGTTTCTTCCGATTTGAAGATTGTTCAGGACTTGGGATATCTTCGTCCAATTAACGTTGTCGAAGGCACAAGTGAAATCCAGGAAGACCGCTACGAGCGGAATCTTGAATTCGGTGCACTTTTCCCACATCTGCGCGACGACTTGAATGTTGTCTGCGCATCCTCTTCCACGTCTGAATCCTGCTTGTGACTCTTCCAGGTAATCCTCGCTTTTGGCGGTGATCCTTCTCGTAAGGATTTTTGTGAAGAGTTTTGAGACGATTGAGGACAACGCAACCGGACGATAATCTTTCACTTTCTTCGGTTTCGTGGTCTTGGGAAGGAGAGAAATCTTCACCGTCTTCCAGTCTTCCGATGTTCTCCCGTTCGTGAGGACTTGATTCAGTGCGGCTGTGAGATGAGGAGCTATGCTCTCAATTCCCAGCTTTAATTGTAGCATTGTAATCTGATCAGGTCCTGGCGAAATGTTCGTCTTTGAGGTGACTATTGCGTGTTCGACCTCATGTTGGAGAATTTCCGGCTCATCTGGATGGTTGTATCTGGATTGTGGCTCTCGCGTCGTCGCTGCGTACAGATTGGAGAAGTGAGTGAGAACTAGCTTCCTGATCTCGGGACGATTGTATGTCGTTGATCCATCCGGCCGTTCTAAATTCGTGAACGGGGAGGATTTGAGTGTCAGTGCTCGCTTCGTTTTCTTCAAGCTTCTTCCTTTCACCGCGGCTTCGAGACTTTTAACTTCTCGCCATTTGTCCAAATCATTTTCCAAAGATCTTCGAACTTCGTTGTTGATTTTCGCTAGATCCGCGTTCTTCGTCTGTCCGGCGTGTATCATCTGGAAGCGGGACATCATCATTTTCTTCGTTGCTTCGGAAATCCTGCTGAGTTGATGAGTTGCATGCGTAGCTGTGCTGGCAGCGCTCCTTATCGACTCCGTGAGTTCTTCATAGCATGTTGGTGGATTTTCCGTGAGCATTTCGGTGATGGTGTTCTTGAATCTGACGGGGTCCCATGATCTTTCGCCTCCAGCCCGCTTGGCCTTTGCGAACTTCCTCGACTTTTCCTTCTTCGCGGTTGAGCGGAATCTCGCGCGCAAAAGACGGTGGTCACTGCAGTTGAGATAATCACAGTATACTTCGCAGTCTACTGCAATTTCTCGCCTGTTCGTGAGAATGAAGTCGATTTCGTTCTTCGTTTTGCCGTTCGGACTGATCCATGTCCACTTCCGGTTGGGTCGTTTGGGGTAGATCGTGTTAAGTATTGAAACTCTGCTGGAGAACGCGAAGTTCACCAGCCGATCACCATTATCACTTCTTTGACCAGTTCCGTGTCCACCCACAAATGGAAGATCGTCTGAAGAGCATCCGACGACGGCGTTGAAGTCTCCGCAGATGATGATCGACGAGTCCCACTTCGATAGCCGTGTGTATACTTTCTTCAGATCCTTGTAGAACTTATCCGACTGGGTCTCATTAGCGGCCGAGGTGGGTGCATAGACGTTGATGACGTGGAGATGAGATCCATGAAAATCGAACGACGCCGTACTAATACGGTCCGACTCTCTCTTCGTTTCCACCAGACTATCGAGCCAGTCTTTGTGAATCCAAAAAGCCAGTCCTCCTTCGCGAGCTTCGCGTCTTGTGCAGATCAGTTCGGCTCCACTGGACAAGACCCATTCCCCTTCTTTTCTCTTCGTCTCTTGTAGGGCAATCACCTTGCAGCCGCTATTGACAGCTAGCAAGTCGAATGCCTCGGCCTTGGATTGATCGGATATCGATCTGACGTTGAGAGAGCCGATGTGGAAGTCGTTGCCTTTCCTTCTGTTCTTGGGGCCGTATGACGCTTCAGTAATTTCCGTATCCGTGGTGCTCCTTCCAAACATTTTCTTCCGACCAAGACAACTCGGCGAGCACCGTGGCCGAGCTGGTGAATTCCTGGACGGGTCCTTTACATTCTTTTGATTCAGCTTTTTAGTAAGTTTAGGTTTGTACTTCAGCAGGCTTACTAGGCCGGCGTGAAGCCCCTTCTTCACGAGTATCGGACACTACCGTGGCAAAGAGTGGATTTTGGCTACTGTGCCTAACAGTGGTGTCCAATTTCCCCTGTCGTAGGAGCACAGCATTGCCCAGTTTGCACCGCGAGGAGGTATCCAACAAGCAAACCCCACACGTCCGTTCTTGAAGACTCCAACGCACGAGTAGGTGGTTCCGAGATCAATACCGATGATGGTTCCATACTTGGTCTCCTTCTTCTCGGTTTTCTCCTCCTCTTCACAGTAGACACTGACTGCGGTAAGGGCGATGAAGCCCAACAAGAATAAGGTCTTCATACTGGTAGTTTGATTTAGTTTCCTCAAACTTGGGTAATTAAACCCTCAAACTTGGGTAATTAAAAAAAGGAAAATACAAAATTAAAAAAAAAACCAGTTTTATTTTCGAAAATCGGAAAAAATCCGATAGCCGATTTTCCGAAAAATAAACTTACTTGTGATACTTGTGAGGTTCGACCTCAGTTTCCATCCTGGATACTGCGAACCAAGCTGCGCCAAGTTACACGATCCCTTCCGACAGTGGACCATGCTCGTCTTGCCTCGAGTATGCCAATTCTTCGGCGGCCGTGCCCGAGGTTGCCCCTGAGGGCCTCATTGTGGATGAAGATTTTGATCGAATCCTTGATGTCGTCGGCCCATCTTTTCGGAGGACGACCGCGTGGTCGTGCTGATCCCCTAGGATCCCATTCTGATACTATCTTCGCCCATCTGTCGTATTTCATGCGTGATACGTGTCCTGCCCACTTCAGTTTTCTTCGTAAGACTTGCTTTTCCATGTCTGGTGGGTCACATCCGGCAATTTCGAACATGTTGCTAACCGCTCTCTGTAGTCTCTTCGTGTCTGCCTCCTTGGAAGTCCATGTCTCGCATCCATAAGTCATCGCTGGGATGACAGTTGTTGTGAGAAGTCTTATTCTTGTCTTCTGAGGAGACTGCAAGAGCTCCCGCCGAATGGCGTTGAAAGCAGCCCATCCCGCGCGAATCCTTCTAGCGACTTCTTCAGTGAGAGATCCGTCGTCCGCAAACGTTCTTCCGAGGTATTTGACCTTTTGGGAGATTTCAATCCTCGTGTTCAGAATATCGATATCTGATCTTGTGACGTACTTATTCATCAATATTTGCGTCTTGGACGGGTTTATATTGAGGCCGTACTTGGGACATCCCATTGCAATCCGATTTGCTCTATCTTCTGCCTCTTTCACAGAGCTCGCGAATAAAACAACGTCGTCTGCGAATTCCAAACGGTGAATTGATTCTCCATTGATGTCAATTCCGGTCTTATCATCCTCACAAGGTGCTGGGTCTAGCTCATCCAAGATCGCCTGAAGAGCCAGCGCGAAGAGTAGTGGAGACGACGAATCACCTTGACGTACTCCTCTTTTGATCTTGAACCTCATCTTCTTGTTCAGAACGTTCAGCTCTCCAATCCGATTTTCCGAAAAATTATTTCGGAAAAACATTTCCTTTTCCGATTTTCCGAACAAGCCTGATTATAGGGTTACGTCTACTTTTCAATGTCTTTAAAATTGTATTAAACCTTGAGGAATTTCCAATAAAATTTTTTTTTAGAAACCTGTCAATAAGGGACAATTGGAAAAATTTAACCAAATTATTAAATTCATTCCTATATGAGAGGAGCCGGCCTATTTTAGGGGGGCTGCTCTATTTTAAAGGGCCGTTCTATTCGAAAATTGACGGTAGTATTGTGTTTTCAATCGACTTGCGACATGAGATCGCGAAACTCCGCCCAATTTTTTGTGCATAGTATTTTGCAGAATCGTGCACGACTTTTCCTTGTTCGTTTATTTTCTTCCAATATCCGCGAATTATTGACAATATAGTTGTTGTTTTTGTTTAATTTGCT
This sequence comes from Caenorhabditis japonica, assembly GCA_963572235.1. Classification (NCBI taxonomy): domain Eukaryota; kingdom Metazoa; phylum Nematoda; class Chromadorea; order Rhabditida; family Rhabditidae; genus Caenorhabditis; species Caenorhabditis japonica. Next base: position 5,294,874 of record OY754347.1, on the reverse strand, counting down.
TCATTTTTTGCTGAAAATTTTCCATTTTTTGCTCTTTTGCCACTGAACTGGCGATAAATATGCCCCTTTATACCACCTTGTAGTCCTTTTTTGACCGTAGAAATATTTAAATTATTATGGATTCGTGAATTAGCGATAAAACGCGGTGAATTGTGGGGCAAAAGTCGGCTGGTCTCGCCACGATTTTGACAGACTACGGTTAGCGTGAAAATATTTTTTTAATCCTTGTTTTTTTAATTAAAACGCATTTTCATAGTTTTTTCTCAACAAAATAAGTTTTTGAGTTGAAATTACTCATTCCAGGTTACACAAAAAATTTTAATAGTGAAAAATGCTAGTCAAAAGGCAAAAAATCGCGTTTTTATTTAAAACAAAAGAAGAAAAAATATTTTTCGCGCTAACCGTAGTCGGTCAAAATTGTGGCGAGACTATCCAACTTTTGCCCCACAATTCACCGCGTTTTATCGCTAATTCACGAATCCATAATATAAAAAAAATCGGCAAGGAAAACTACTCGGAGTAAATTTCAGTGGCAAAAGAGCAAAAAATGGAAATTTTTCAACAAAAAATAATTAAATAGCAAAAAAGAAAGCAAATTAAACAAAAATAACAACTATATTGTCAATAATTCGCGGATATTGGAAGAAAATAAACGAACAAAGAAAAGTCGTGCACGATTCTGCAAAATACTATGCACAAAAAAGTGGGCGGAGTTTCGCGATCTCACGTCGCAAGTCGATTGAAAACACGATAGCACGAATAATTAAGCGATATTACGTTTTCCAGCCTCTCTTTGCCAAAAAAAGGATATTCCAATAGCGTGCAATAAAACATCGTGTACAAAAATCGTGCCACAGACTTGCAAATTTTTCCCCGAATTTTTGTTCATCGGCTTCGTCTTTTTTACCGGTTTTGTCACGCTCCCCACTCTTTGTTGGAAAAAATTCATATTGCGGCCGGATTTTACAGAAACGGGTTCGAAAAAAACTGTAAATTACCAGAGCAAGCGGGAAGTATTGGTAAATTAGTTCAATCCTAGTCATGTTCGATTACGACGAGTGATATTCCGGTCGAGTTCTATTACGAAAAGTGATATTCTGTGGTACCCCCGAGTAACCCCATACCTTTTACCTTTTTGTCTTCTTGGTATTTCTTTTGACTTCTAATCATGCCACACGTATTTTTCAAGAATTGATCAAGAATGTTCCAACAGAACTTGAATGTGACGAATTAAAATAGAAATTTTGTCGAATAATGTGAGGAATTGCTCTAAAAAGATAAAAACCAATTAATTTCACCACAAATCATAACAAACCTTTCTGGTGTCATTTTAGTCCTTTTCACAGTGCCGATTAACCCTGAATAAAAAATATTGTTCATATTAAGACTCTGGCATTTCATTTTTGTATTTTTAGAAAATCGACGAATCTGAAACGACTGATTCGAATAATTATCATGGCTGGATAAGATTCGTAAATTTTCTCGTGAAGCCTCGTGAGAAATTACAAATCTCACAGGGAAATTTACAGATCTCACGAGGAAAATTCAAGTATCTCACGAGATTTACGAATCTCATGAGATATTTTACGAATGTTTTAAGGCAGTTTACGAATCTCATCCAGCTACGATATTTAATTATCCGAATCGGCCATTTGAGGAAATGCGGAAAATATCAAACTTTGGCAAACAATTGTGAGCAAAGTCGGAAAACTTGGTCGGAAACTAGGAAAAACAGTCAAGAATATTTCCGGACATGAGGCCCAAAAAAGAAACATTGCCTAAAATGTTTGAAAATCAATATTTCAGATTGTAAATTTTAAATTTGGGATTTTTTCAACAACTTTTGTTCCATGTATCAGACCAAATTTACAAGATAACTCGCGACCTTTATCGTTTTTTATTTTTGTTTTTTAAAAATAGACTCACAAAAAAAAAAATCAAAATCAGAAGAAAATGTGAAAAAAAAACGATAAAAAATTAAAAATTTTGAAGAATTTTTTAAAATACTACAACGCTCCGTTTTTCCACGCACCTTCTTTAACTGGGTTTCGACACGATCAAACCAGTGGATACCTGGAAGATACTGGTTTTCCTCGGAACCCCTTCTTTCACTTGAGTTTCCTCACAGAAAAACGCTGAGCTAGAAAAGCAAGCAAGATTTGAACATTTAAGATTTAAAAAAAAACAAGACAACTTTGGTCCGCAATTGCGCGTCGCTGTGTTTGCACACAAAACACCGGTTTTCACCGGTGGAAACCGGTAGAAACCGGCGGTAAGGCTTCCATTCGGACGAAAAAAAAGCGGACGAATTTCGTCCGCTGTTCGTCCGGTTCGTCCGGTTCGTCCGAGGTCGGTCCGCTTCGTCCGTTTTTTTTCTTGTTAGTTTTTCTTTTTCTTTCTGTTATATTTTGTTTTCAAAAGCTGTTTTTGTTCTTTTTTCTTAAAAATATCAACAGAAATGTCTTGTTTCTGCTATCAAAAATTCGGAAAAAAATTAAAAAATTTGTTTTCGCAACGCTAATTCTACATAAATTTGCAACCGCTTACATTTTCAATGTCAGAATTTTTAAAGAGAGTGCCATAAATTAAAATTCCCAGCCAAATAGAGCGTGCCGGACGAACCGGACGAAACGGACGAACCGGACCGTCCGCGGACGAACCGGACGAACCGGACGAACCGCGGACGAAGCGGACGGACGGCGGACGGACGGACGAACGGACGGACCGGACGGACGAAAATTGGTCCGAATGGAAGCCTTAACCGGCGGAAACCGGTTTTTTTCACACCGGTGGAAACCGGTTTTTTTGTAACCGGCGGAAACCGGTTTCTACCGGTTTTCACCGGTATTAAAAAACACCGGTTTTTATCGGTTTTTGCCACCGGTGGAGCACATTGGTCATCACCTATTAAAATATTTGATAATGATGCATTTATTCATTTATCGAGTGAATAAAGCACCCGGACCGGCCGTTAGTAGGCAAATGATATGTATGGTACAGCAGAGGAGCAAGGAATGGAATTTCGGGGAAGTAGGAAAAAGGCTCTACGTAATTTTTTGGAGCGAAGGAGATCAAAAGAAGGTCTGATGACGTGGAACACTAGAGGTAAATTATATTTAACATGCTGTGTGAGTAAGAGAAAAACTGGGAAATGAACATTAAATCAGGAAATGAAAAATCATGCTTTAGTGGGCAGTAATGATAGATTGTGAAAATCCGCATCTTAAAGGAACAATTCAAGAAGAAACTAAACCAATCATCCTCTGAAGCAGAACGCTATAAGTGACGTCACCGAGCGATGCATAGTCCTCGTGTTTCGACAGAGCTACTATACTTTCAGACGTATCCAGTTCATACAAACATTCATCCTAAATACAGGTTTTAGTCAATTTCCACACAACTTCAACTTTATAAATTACCTGGAGCTGAGAGAGATTGTAAATCTCCGCGTACTTGAGCTTGGTGACGGTGTGAATTTCCACAGTGCCAATCAGAAACGCTTCACACTTCTCAAGAACGAAAGGCACATCGAATCGATGGGCAAGTTTCAGTAGATGTTTCACGTTGCTTTCTGAATTTTTTTGTTGAACACAATTTGTCACATGCGTGAAAATAAAATTACACTTACTATTCACACTTTTGTGAGTTGGGTAGATCAGATTGAGCAAATCGACGAATTCCGAGTGGATGACGTCTTCAAGCGTGATTTCGTTCTGCGAACTCTCCGAGAATTTAGAGAAAAAGAGAGAAAAGAAGAATCTCGAGTTCGATGCGAGATACTGTCTACCCACATGAACCTTCTTTCCTTCGACAATCAACACCACGTCAGTCAAGTTTTCTTTTGGCTCTTCGAAATTCTCCAAAATTGTCTCATAAACGCCGACGGTATTCTTAACAATGACATGTGCTTCTATGACGGCACGTTTATCGGCAATAAAATTACTGTAGGGACAAAACAAATCGATCCAGCTATGGAAATTTGGAACATCGAGAATCTTCGTTTTCATATCAAACTTTTGCTCAAACTCCATCGAGAATGGCTCTCTTTTGCCATTCGAACTCAGTTTAATCAGCACGAATCGAACAGAGGCGTTGAATGACCACAGATTGCTGTGAGTGTCGTTCTGACACTTTAGAAAAACGCCAAAGTTATGCGCATTATCTGTTCTGCAAGAAGTCTCCAAGTGTGCTCCAAGAATCCTAAAATTGCAAATAAATGTTTGTATTTTTGTTGAAAAATTGAATTAAAATTTACTTACCAATCAATATTTCCAATTACGACCGGTTCACACTCCAATTTCGTCGCCAACTTTGATAAACTGTTGATTTCAAGACGAACGACACCTTTTTTTTGAGGTGCCATTTGTTACGGTCTCGCGTATACAGTGGGGGCAGGTCGAGAAGCTAGTGTAAGGTATCGCACCGATCACCTTTCCTCTATCTCCATCTATTCCATCACGCTGGTATGTCAAAGTTGTCGTGCACCTAGTATCTGGTTTCTGAGGTCTCTCTGAGACCTACGAAACACAGATGCCGACGCCTAGACTTACCAGCTCATTTTGACCTACAATATTTGACCGGGCGCGAAAGCGCGCCCGCGATGCCTCTCACTTACACTCTGACCTCTGCCCCTCTCACTCTCTCACCTCGTCACTATATAAGGTGACATTTCCCTTAATCCAGGCCGTTTTCTTAACCTTTAATCTTTGTTAATGCCGCATCACTTGTTAATGTAATAAACCCATAGGCGTAGCCGCACGTAAAGACCAATAAGATTACTGGTAGCAGCGAGTAGGGTCTTTTAAATTTTTTTTTTCTAGGCTTAGCGATCCACCGTGGTCTTTAGGTTAGGTGCGCCTAGTTGCCCGCACATTTTTCCGCATTGCTATAGCTTGCCGCGTCTACAAAAGGCGCCTTGTATTCGTTGGCGTTTTTATTTCTTCTCTATTAGCATACCGGACACTGTGCCGTTTTGTTCACCACTCTGGTGAACACATTTTCAATTGGTGACTGGCTCACAATTTTTTTTAGGTAAGAAAAGTGGGGGTTGCCACATGGTTTTACTTGCCTCATTTTCCTCAAAAAGGCAAGACGACGAACTAGCGTCAAGGGTTTAGTCGTGCGCGCGCACTCGGGGTCTCCATTCCAGTAGGCATTTGGATGGACGACATAGCGCAACCTCCCATCGTTTCACACGCGGCCGGTCAGATGTTCAGCGATTTTGTAGTCTCACGTTTCCCTCGGTCTAATCCTTTTCAGAGTTTTCCTGCGTATTGTTGGTTTCGTTCAATTCAAGGACACAGTTTGCATCGTCATTCTATGACCCGACTTCGTCTTGCAAGTTTTCGACATAACAACTATCAGTGCTTAATTTGGATAAAATCAGGTAACGAACAGTCTCGCGGCCTCGGCCAACAGACCCCGTAAGGGAACAACAACTCAGGAAGGTGGTGCGAACGGACAGGGTAACTTCACCCGGTCATCAAACCATATAGCCGACCAGAGGGAGGATTCGTCCTTAATACAAATTCCAAAATCTCACATTTTGAGCGAACAAGCTGATGTATTCAGGTCTGCAGATGCACCAGACATCTCAGACGTTTCAGGTATCGCCTCGCAAGCGGGCGCAGGGCCGGAGTATGGCGTAGAGCTCTCAGGAGACGTCCTGATTGTCTCGAGGATGGAAACATCCTGGCTCCAGTTTTCAGAAAACTTTCATGGAGCGATTTTTTTCTCGTCAGTGCACATGGCGAAAGGTCACCAGCAAGTCAGACTGAAAAGACAAGCTTATTGCAAGCAAACTCACCAAAGGACTCATCAATTTGAGTGGGCGACAGAACGCCAACAAGCCGTCATATACGCTGAAACACGCGTTCACAAGTAAGCCAATAAAAATCTAGCGTTTCCAGACTATGATAAAGGTTTTTCACAACTCTACGGACGCATAAAAGTAGCTCAAGAAATATAACTCAGACAAACAATGCTGGATTCGCAGAAAAGCAACGTGGTCATCGCATACACCAGTAAACAACTACTCCACGTCCACCGAATCTAGCACATCGACCAATATCATCGACGAGCAAATATGAACAAGTTCGAACAACGAAGAATTTCCTTGCCAATCCAGCAAAGCCAATCGACACAATTCCGAAGTCTTGGGATCCACACCTGGAAAAGGTAAGACTGTCGGAAAACGGCACGCTCACTGTAGCGTACCCTGACGGTTTATATTTAAAACAATTATTTTATCACCAACTTATCAAGTCGTAATTGACTATTACCATAGTGATACAGCCGCTTACAGGCACTTCAGTACAAACAAAAAAAAGTGAGAAAAAAAATCCTTCTGTCCCGAATTGTCTTAGGACCTTGTCAACTGGACAGGAAGATACGTCAAAGGCCAACAGAACTCACGAGGACACCGCAGGAAATTGTGCTCACATCCCACGTTTTCGAGAAAATCGGAGCGGATCTCGCAGTTTCACTCCGAACTACTCTAGTAGACAACCAATTTTGCCCGCACATTGTCCGTGAGTTTTATTTTTCTGAATTTTCTTTTTCAGTACCTTCGTCAGACTACAATATAGAAAGCAAAACTGTTCTTGAACAAATGGCGACTGAAGTTCGGATGTCTTGGCAATAATTGTTCGGTCACGCTGGTCACGCCTTCGAAAAGTTTTTCAAAAAACTTTCACGAGCATCCAGCTAAAACTTTCACGAGCATCCAGCTTTCGGGCGATTCCCTGCCTGCACCACAAAAACGACGCCACCAAACGGACGTGCGCCCGTTAATGCCGAAATATGCGTATGCGAAGCTTGCACGAGATGAGGCACATCACTTCAACCGACGATTCATTCCACAACAGGAGAAACCCGTGCCGTCATCACCAACTGTATGAATAAAAAGGATTGCTCCGGAAAGTTTCGACTCCCATTCGCATTTGAATTTCGAGTTATCGACGCCGATTTGCCTATAGTCACGATTTTGAATTTAAAAATCTCAAATTCCAACAAAAGTCATTAATTTCGAATAAATTAAGCTGTTTTACAGACCGGTTGAAGGAACGAACATCGAACATCTTCAAAGCAAACGAAATCCAGAAATCACGGAAACAACATCAACACGGAACAAATCCCAGTCGCGTCGGCACCATAGCAAGAAAACTCACTGTCTCAGACAATCGAGAAGAAGCCTTCCACAAAGTGACCACAAATCGAGCCATCTGAATCGGATCCACTTATCGGAACAGCTCGAAATCTACCACGTGCGAAGTAAATATCACAAGATTGGTCGATCAAAAAGGACACGCCTCACGACACGCATCGCGCCGCAACAGTTTGTTCCAAATCCACTACAGTAAGATTTTTATTTAAAGGCGCATACCTCATTTTAGTAACGGGTCCCACCACGCGTGATAGAGTAATATTTTTTTAAGGTGCTGCGTCCATTTTTTTTTTCGTGCCCTTTTCGCACAGTTTGGCTTTTGTAGAAAATCCCAGCTCTTATTTCATTTTAGAATTTATTTTAGGTTTTTTTTTGTTGTAATTTTAGGGCATAAACTTTCTGAGTAGTTAGGTAAAATTTTCCGCTAAAATAACACGTCGCTAGTTTTAATTTTTATTCCGTTTTTTCGACGTACCGCTTAATTTAATCATTCTTTTGTTTCTCTTCAGTCCATTCCGCGTAAAAAGCATCCGTTTATGAAATTATTTGTTCTCCTCCAAAAAAAAAAAAAAAAAAAAAAAAAAAATTTTTTTTACATGGCTTTTCTGAACCAACTGCGCTCGTTTTACAGTATTTGTTGGCACTGTTTTCCACGCCACTCGTAAATTAATTCTTTAATTTTTCAGCTATAATGACCGGCGACAGCTCCCTGAAACGTTCAGCCGAGCCGGTCGGTGATAACGGGCCACTGCCGGGGAGGAGGGCACCATCGCTTGGACACTGTTCCAGACGGCCTTTCCCAACCCCGTGCAACCCGTTTGAGGCCAATAAAAATTTTAACCATTTCTTTATCCACCGATCGGCAGTACAGCCAAAAGCGAATGAACCGACGGCTAGATCGCAGAGCCCACTGAGAGCGAAGTTTTGAAGCAAGATATGGATAACGGTAATTTTTTTTCGGTTTCCCAGCTCGTTTCGAGAAGCACATCAGCCAGGACTCGTATATGCTGACTCGGGACCATGCACCGGAGAGCATTGTTGGCCATGTCGAGTTTGAAGAAATTCCAGCAGCTGAATGATCTCCGCAGTACATCGATTGAATGGATGCAGCTGCTAGAGTGCCCTACCGACTACGCACCACCAGAGTCTACCATGCCGATAGTTTTGTGGATGTTGTGGACGCACCCCGACCTGGAGTCAACACCATCTACTTGATTCAAACAGAGGGAAGTAATCCTTGTGCTTTGTAACAGAACTTCTAGCACATTTCCGACCCGACTTTCTCTTCATCCACCTGTCGCGCTTCTCGTACGACTCCAAGACTCACCGTCATGGGAGAGCAATTGCCAGGAGACGTGATCGTAGTCGAAGAGCTTCAATGGATGCCCGGTCTGCTGCTGCCAGAAGATTTCCACATCAAGCCCGAGGAACTCCTTAATGATGCTCGACGCTCGTACTGGTTCATCGCCAAGTACCGGACGAGGACACGCGTCCTCTCAGCACCGCAACCATTCATGGAGCTTGGCCGGGAATACGACACTACGAAGAAGAAGCGTGTGATGGCCAATGGATTGATGAGACCGGTGCTCATCCGGACCCAGCAAATCATACCTCTGCAGCGGAATCCAGGGATGGTCGTGGCTCTTCACCCAGCTGCTCATGCCTCTTCAGCTGGCTTGCGGAATCCGTCCAGGACATCACCGCCAACGCGTCATGCGTTTGACAGATGCACTATCGCAAGGATGGGTGGTTCACCCAGTAGCTAAGGAGGTGCTCCCATGGAGAGACTCCCGGCACGAGATGCTTCGAGCCGAATGGAAGTTTGCGACATCCACTTTGACTACTGCCACTACAACACTACGATCACTCGCGTGGCTCATGCCGACAGATTTGGCCTGGCAATCTTTTCAACTGCTAGCGATAACCCAGTTACTTTTGGTCAATTGAAGAAGTACACATACAATCCACGTTGGAATTACCGGATGGGTAAATTTTAAAAATCTTTATTAAATTTGCAGTTTCCCAACGTTTCGGCGCCTAAATTACATCACGGACAATGAGTGGCCTAAACGATCTTCTAATCTGAACACTCAAGAACAACGAAGTCAAAGAGAACACGGTTCTGCACATCCTAACAGCCACCAGACGACAAGGACAGGTCCGGTGATCACAATATTCTTCTCGGGTAACGGTCTATTGGTCAACCAGTCTATCGCGTTCATCAACAACGAGTCGAGGTGCAAGCCATAGGGACCTACACTCAACGAAAACGGATGAAATCGTCTGGTCCACTCGGCTCAGACAAGTTTTTAACCACGTTTCAGTAAACTTTTTGGATTTTACAGCAAACAAAAACGAACTACTGTCGTCCACCAGGCGGTTGTCGGCACTAAGGACCGAGCCCCAGGCAATGTCAATCATCCACCACACCAGATCATTTGACTATCAAAATTCGCGGATTCCCAAACTACCGTCAGCACATCAGAAACCTCGAGAACCAAGCAATCCGGACATTGCGCACCAAGCCGAACACCTCACCAACATGGCCTATGTCCAAGCGATGGAGCAGTGAGGCGATCGGGTGCTCACCTTAGTAATAATTTACCCCTCGCTCATTACTGTTCGCTCATTTTACTTTATTTTCTCTAGGTCTCATCTCCTCCCTTTTTTTCACTCCATTTTTTTCTTGAGGACCAGAGACGGTCCTACAGGTGGTGGGGAGGTGTAAGGTATCGCACCGATCACCTTTCCTCTATCTCCATCTATTCCATCACGCTGGTATGTCAAAGTTGTCGTGCACCTAGTATCTGGTTTCTGAGGTCTCTCTGAGACCTACGAAACACAGATGCCGACGCCTAGACTTACCAGCTCATTTTGACCTACAATATTTGACCGGGCGCGAAAGCGCGCCCGCGATGCCTCTCACTTACACTCTGACCTCTGCCCCTCTCACTCTCTCACCTCGTCACTATATAAGGTGACATTTCCCTTAATCCAGGCCGTTTTCTTAACCTTTAATCTTTGTTAATGCCGCATCACTTGTTAATGTAATAAACCCATAGGCGTAGCCGCACGTAAAGACCAATAAGATTACTCTAGAATGTTGAGGCCTCAATAAAGTAAAACACTTTCTCAAATATGACAAACAACTTCGCACAGGAAAATTTAGCGGGGGGAATGGGCAGATCAAAAAGTAGATCAAACTCAATGGTAAAATGGTTTACGTCTCTTAATATTTGCAAAAATTTCAATTTTTACTTTTCAACTAAATTTTTGAATTGCGTATTTGGCTCTGGGGCGTTTCAAAACAAGACGTTTCGAAACTGGGACATTTCGAAACTTGTCACATCGAAACTAGGACGTTTTGAAACTTTAGTACTATTTTTCGGGGCCGTGTTCGCACTATTGACGAATTTCGGCCAAGGATAAAGTAACTGTCGAAGATTTTATCTTTATTCGGAGAATTTTTCAAAATTAACCACCAAAAATGCACTAAAGTTTCGAAACGTCCTAGTTTCGAAGTGGCAGGTTTCGAAGCGTCCCAGTTTCGAAACGTCTTGTTTCGAAACTTCCCAGAGCCGCGTATTTATATGTAGGTACCACAAAGTGTTTTTCAAAACAAATATTCTCTGAAATGTTTTTGTTGCATTATGGACCTATTCAAAGTACTGTAGAAAATCGGAAAAAATGACAAAAACCTGGGAGAAAACTCGGAAAATGCTCCGATTGGTCTGAAATTTTGGGAGAAACTGTCAAAAATGCTTACGGACTTTTTCAGAAAATCTTGGACCGAAATATCGATTTTAGAAAATTTTCAGAAAAAAATCAATATTTTTTAAATCGATATTTCGGTCCAAACTTTTCTGAGAAAGTCCGGAAGCATTTTTTTTGACAGTTTCTCCCAAAGTTTCAGACCAATCGGAGCATTTTCCGAGTTTTCTCCCAGTTTTTTGTCTTTTTTTCCGATTTTCTACAGTACTTTGAATAGGTCCATTACATTCTACAGCCAATTCTAAGACTTTTGCCAAAAAATCAATCCAAAAAAAGCTACTCGCTGTCGAGTTACAGCCGTTTTTATGCTCATTTTTAATGTACTGATTTTCTGCCAATCCAGTGGGCGGGGCGATGTTTGCAAGAATCCCGAGCGAGATAATCGTTCAATTTGAAGCTCACAAAAGGAAAACGCCTCATAGACTGATCACAAATCAAGAGTTTTCACAGCATAAATGCGATCTATCTATTACAAATGAAAGTCTATGGTGAATGCACGATACACCAACCGCAGCTAAAAATCAGCTAGTGACTCGCTGATAGATCTATCTTTGCGCAGCCTTGCGATAGCTCGATAATGAATCTATGGCCCGCTCATGTCACTGGAGCACGTTTGCATTAATTCTATAGGTAGCGAATTTTTTTTTGAATTTTGTGTCCTATTTTTCTTATTTTTCTTCAAATTTTATCAATATTTTACTAATTTTTTTTGTTTTTCAGATGAGGAGACCGATTGCGAATCAGTGCGACAGTGAAAACTGAAGAAGGTAAGCTAAATATAACGGATTCGTGACGGAATGAAACTTCACTTGAAATTTTTGTTAACTTTTTCAAAAAACAAAACGTGAATTCAAGTGTCGCTCCGTTACGAATCCATGATAAAATTTAAAATACACATTGATTTTTGCAGACTCGCTGCTCGTCACAGACGCGTCGAAGAAGATGAAAAAAAAGTTGGTAAGTTGTTTCAATAATTTGAAAAGGCGCAAAAAATAAAAAATAGGAATTGATTTCGAACTCGCTCGGTAATCAGAAAAAATTTTCGCGCAAAGATTTAGAAATTTTTGTGCAATTGCTTTAAAAGATCAGGAAATCGGCTGCTGTCTGTATTTCGGTGAAGCTGTGCCATAAATTAGAGCAGAGTTTTCAAGCAGTATTTTATTTTGGTTCCAGCTTTGAAAATGTAAATTTGATTTACGAAACTATTGTCGGCCCGCCAAAATGGTCAAACGCGCTCCGCTGAACTCAATGCTATGCGATTTTCATTTTGGTCTTCAAATTATTTCATTTCACGTTGAATTTACACGTGAAATGAAACAATTTGGTGACGAAAATGAAAATCGAATTGTGTTGAGTTCAGCGGAGCGCGTTTGACTATTTTGGCGGGCCGACAATATACAATTTGAACGTCATTCAACTATTTTCGTGATTTTTGCTCCAATTTTATGATTTGAACATCTGTAGAGTCATGATAGAAATGTACAACAGTTAAATGGCGGGCTCATAAACTTCAAAATTCGGTATGAAACAATTTAGTACATACAATTAATTAATTTTCATAATTTTATAAGCGCCTGCTCAAATTTTTTCACTGATTTCCGGGAGAAAATTCCGAAAAAAAAACAACTTTTGCCCGGAAATTCTGTCGAAAACTTCAAACATTTGCGATTTCCAACCAATTTTTGATACCAACGAATGTGTTCAAAAAATAAAATCGTAGAAAACTTTCCTCCTAAAACGAACAATAATTGTTCATAAACAAAAACAATTGTTCGAACTTCGAACTAGATTTTTTCGGAATCGGAGTCTTCCGGATTGATTTGGCTTTACAAGAAATATGGTTTCGTATCTATTTATTTCAGAAGTTCCGTTCGAACGATTTTGAAATCTGGAAGGTCCCGCGCATTCCCCGAAGATGGAACAAGTGGAGTAATGAGGATTTGTAGAAGAAATAATTGTAAAATATTTTTTTTTTCTTTTATATGTCAGTAATTTTGTTTATTATTGACCTATAAACTATTGTTGATCTTGCTTTTCATTTTTCTTTGAATATCTCGCCCCATATTTTTTCCGCTTTAGCTTTACGTGTATTTAATCTTTGACTGATAATAAATAAATCCTAATCAATAAATTCGTAGCAGCTCGCAAGCAAAGAATGACTCGTTAATAATAGAGCGATGGAAGTCGAACGCCTCACCTACTGTGAATCCATAACACGCCGAAAATGCGTCAACGATGCGTCAATGATGCGCCAATAAATGCGATAGATTCATTACGCGTACACAATGACACCCTTGCAGTGCCCCCATGCCATTTGCGCGCGAGTCACCAGCGAGCTGTAACGCATGTATCGCATTTCACCTGTGTTATCACTGCGCCACACCGCCACTCTAGATCGCAGCTTCTTTTTCCTACATATGGTCGCCGCCTCACTGCCTCCTTGCTATCGCTGCCAGATTAAATTGATGCTGATTTATGCATAAAATGTACAAAATTTACCCAGAAAGGGGGAAAAAAACTTAAAAGGGGGATTATAATTTGAAAATGTGTGAAAAGCATTTTGTCAAAAAAAAAAGATGTAGAATTCGAATCCGCCATAAAAACAGTGGGACTCGACCGGCATCACCCTCAAAATTGCAAAAAAAAACAGAACATTGGTTTTGAGCCGATCACTTTAGGAGGTATTGTGAAAACAAAAAAGTTGCAACGCGGTGCTTGCGTACTTTTGAAATTCAAACGAAAATGGGAACAAATCTCTTCATTTTCCATTCTATTATTGTTTTAAAAAATTTGTCACCTGGCGAGAGGCGCGAATTCAAAAAATAGGCTCCGCCTCCTCGCCGAAATATTTTTGCAACTCTGCGCGCGCCAATTTGCAATCGCTGTGCGCGCGATTTTCTGCGTCGAATTTTTGTCCAGTGCCTTTCAATTTCTCCTGGAAAGCTTTATAAAAATTGTTATTTTGAAGCGAATTTGGCAACTTTTGATTTAAAGTGAGTTTTTGATTTTCTTAATTGGATATTTGTTAATAAGTAACGGAAATTCAACGCATAAAATCGCGCGCACCGCGATTGCAAATTGGCGCGCGCAGAGTTGCAAAAATATTTTGGCTAGGAGGCGGAGCCTATTTTTTGAATTCGCGCCTCTCGCCAGGTGACAAATTTTTTAAAACAATAATATTTCTCTCATCGCCATTTGAATTTAAAAAGTACGCAAACACCGCGTTGCAATTTTTTTGTTTTCACAATAGGAAAGTACTTTAAAGTCGATCAATCGCTCTAAATTTTTGGCCTTGACCTTATAATTGATTGTTCTATTGGTTTCTAAAATAAAATAGAATGGATAAAAAACATCGCTGAAAAAATTGAGATAAATTTCCTCCTACTTTGACTGAAAAAAAACCTAAAAGGGGGAAATAAAACGTAAAAACCAACTGCATATTCTGATTGAGCACATAAAAAACTATAAGAATCAATAAGAAAAAGAGTGGAACTCAACATGAAAGACACTAAAATTTCGATTTTCTAACTTTCGCTTCATTTTTTTTTCGATTTCGGGTGGAACTAATGATTTTTCAGCAAATCTGATATCACCAATCGATTCCTCGTGATCGATTACACAAGGGAACATGTTAACATGAATGGTTATACCAGTAGTATCCGCCTTCCAGAATCGCAATATTGCACCACGATCCAATAACGCGCTGGATAGAAAAATCGAAACGCCCCGCCCACCTCTTTTTGCGGTGCCTATTTATATGTATATGTACAAACTATTCATTTCAAGTGAAACAAAGTTTTATTTATGTATATAAAACTGGCAACTGCTGTGAGAAAGAATATGAAATTGGAACCGTGGATGAAAAACGCAAGAAGGAACCGTCAAAAAAAGGAAACATAAAATTTCAATCAAGCATATCAAAAAGCTGATCAAGGATGCGGTAGACAATTTTTTTTTGAAAAAATATTTATATACAAAACTATTTACACAGAACCACCGCTTTCTGCTTGCCTGAGGAGAGTAATCCGCATCCAGTTGGATTCCACGAAAGCGAGAAGATTGAATGTCTGAAAAAATGATACTCGTACAAAAAGTAAGTGAAGTGGTGTTTTACTCTGTTCGGGTCGGCAGACTTTTCTCCAGCTTCGTACTGTTCTTGTTCCAAATGAAAATTCCTCCGTTTGCACTTCCGGCAGCCACGTATTCATTTCCAGCCGAAAAAACAACCTGTGACGTGTCAGAGCTTGTTCGGTAGTTCTCGGCGCTAAAGGAAAATAAAAATTAATGACAATTATAATGTGCTCAGAAGCGAAATTCAGCAATTTTGACTAGTGCGCTCCGTTGAACTCGGCGGAAAAAATCTTGGCAGTGTGCCATTTTATGCGAATTCACATTTTTCGTAACGAATTTTTGAGCCGCAGCGCGTCGCCATTGACGGCAAAAATGAGTGTGGAAAAAAAAGGCAAACGCCACTTACCTGTAACAATGCACAGTCTGAAAAGAGCGCAAATCCATGAGTGTAATTGTATCGTCGCGAGTTGATATGAGGATTTCTTCTCCGGACAGCGAAACGTTAATCGATGTGATTTTTCCAGCCATTTCAATAACTTTCACCGCTTCAGATGATCTACCATCCCAGAATCGAAGTTTCTTATCGTAGTGACCAGTGACAAAAAGTGAGGGGCTTCCGCACATGTTAGTGGCCACATCTAGAACTTTTGATCCGGGGAAAATTGAGCGGCTGCCTAAATATACGTCTGGTAATCATAGAAACAAGAAAACCAAATTTACATCTTTCATTCTGCAAATCCCAGATTTTGACAATTCTATCCGCACTTCCAGACACCGCAGTGTGCGCCTGGTAATATTTGACGCACAGTACTTGATCCGCATGGCCCGACAGAGTGCTCTAAATTTTTTCGAATAAAATTGAATTTATCATCTTGATTTTTTTAAAAGAGGTGCTAATTTTTTGGGAAAACTGTTTTAAAATATAGTATTGAGTGGGGGATTTACGAATATCACATCGAAATCGCAAAAAAAAAAACCTTGATTTTTGCCAAACTTTACAACAACAAAAAAAAGACCACGGGGAGTACACGAAGATGAAGTTTCATAGGCCAGCGCGCCCGATTTTCTACGCCGGCGGCAGGCAACGTCTTTTCGAAAACTGTATTTTCATCAGCAACAATCGGTTTGTTTCTTCTATTCCCTTTATTTTTTTTCCATTTTTTGATAAATTATTTACAAATCGGCCAAAAATTGCGCCAGGTAAACGAAAATGTAAGTTGTTTCCATTTCAAAAAAGAACATTTTCAGGGAAAAAAATGCTGGCATCCGGTTTCCTAGGCTTCGACTTCGTGTACTCCCCGTGGTCTTCTGTTTTTATTTGTAAAAATCATTAAAAATCAGAGAAACTTTTTTGTGCGATTTCAATGTGATTTTCATAAATCCCCCACTCAATACTACATTTAAAGCCATTTTTCCCAAAAATTTGGCACCTCCTTTAAAACGTACAAGTAGCCGAGATGATTTCAAATCCCAAACTCGAATGTTTTTGTCATTGGAGGAAGCAATTAGATGTAGCCGTTCCGCGGTGTAGTCGATTCTTGTAAATGCAGCATTACTTCCAGTTAGGGTATTTCTGAAAAAGAAAACTAAAAATTCCAACAAAAAATAATGAGGAGTTACATACATTTTCGTCGAACCACCATATCCATCCCATTTCCAAACTTTTATCATTCTGTCAGAACCTGCCGTGGCAAACGTGTCCTCGTTCAGCCAATGTACATCATTCACCTCACCCACTTCGCATTCCTGGAAAAAAATAAATAAATATTTATTATGGACCTATTCCCAAGGGCGATATTTTGGTCCAAAATTTTTTGAGCGTGTACAGGTAGGTACCGCAACGTGTTTCTAAAACATAAGAGTTTCGCCAAACTGTCGACAAAAATAGATTCCAGTTGTGCATATTAGCATGTTCCCAAATTTTCGTTTCAAAATGTTCAGTAATTCTCGAGTTTTAGCTCTTCAAAGTTGGCCTCCCGAAGTACTGATTTTCTCCTCGCTGGAGGGGGCGGGGCAGAGTGTGCGGGCGCGCGGCACTGAACCCCGGCAACAAAATTGTGGTGCAAGACGACTAACCGTTCAGCCACACACGCTTGTCTTGCTGCGCGCCCAAGTTTGATGATAAAGGCGAGTCCCCGCTGGATCGCCCGCCTCCCTTTAAAATTTCTATTCTGACACGTTTAAGTATGAAAAAAGTACTTTCAGGTCCAAAAAATCAACCTTTTCAGATATCGCCGACATAGTTATTTTAGATTTTTTTACATCATTCAATAACAAATTTTCTGTAGAATCGAATGAGAATAGTAACTCGCGTGACAGCGACCTCCATACTAGAGAAAAAAGCAAAAAACTTGATTTTTTTTTGAAACAACTTTCATACTTTTTGGGCAAAAAGTGTTTCAAAATGTCTCAAATAATTTAAAAATTTGTACACCCAATCTCCGATTTTTTTCGAAGCTTTTTTCCGTTTTCTTTTTTTTTTCCGGTTTTGGGAATAGGTCCATTATATATTGTGAAAACAAAAAAGTTGCAACGCGGTGTTTGCGTACTTTTAAAATTCAAATGGAAAAGGGAACAAATCTCTTCATTTCCCATGCTATTTCTTTCATTGCCATTTGAATTTCAAAAGTACGCAAACACCGCGTTGCAATTTTTTTGTTTTCACAATAGAGACGTAGATATCGCGTATGTGCTTCACCGCTCTGGAGGGAAATTGCCTTTTGAAAATTTAAAAAGAACTCTGCGCTTTCAAAACGTACAAGTGAAAACTCCACGTGGGAAGGGACACTGTCTCCCAGAAGCAAGTTTCCTTTCGAATTCGTCTCCGCGGTGGCGTTTAGCATTGCTGCTCTAAAAATAAAACAAACAATTGAATTTTTTTTTGTTGTTGTTGTTGAAATAATGAATTAATTTACACTTTCTCGTCTTTGGAAACATCTTGAACGGCGCTCAATATCTGTTCTTGAACTTTGAGACTTCTTCTCCTGAAAAGAAGAATGGAATTAGTCATGGAAATTTTTCAAAAAAAAATGTAGCAAAAAAAACAAACGATTGATTTGAAATTTGCCGAAAAAATTTTCAGCAGGTATATAGTTTTGGCATTATTAATCAAAGTGAAAGATAAAAATAATATTTTTACCTTTCCTGAAGATCAACCTCTGCGTTCATACAATCTATTTTCTGCTCGTTCAGCTCTCGAATTTTGTTCAAAAAGTTGATTCTATCGTTTTCCATGTCCAACTTTTGTTTTGTTAGCATGTTCACTGCGGCCTGAAGCAAAATTAAAAATACAGATGAAATTCATACTAATATTTAACTGACCACAAGAGCAATTCGTTCATCGTTCAACTGATCGTTATCAGTTTTTATCCTTTGAAGCTCGACTTCTGTATGCGCATATTTTGCGCAAATAGTTTTCGATACTTGTCCCAATTTGTCTCTTCTGCAGACCAAAAGTTCGTTTAAAAAAATCTCAAATATTTAAAATAAAAACTCACTCAATGACCATAGCAGCAGTTTTCTTCTCTAAATCTGTGATTTTGTGATTCGCATTTATCAGCATCTGGTCGTTTTGACATTTTTCCCTGTACAACTCTGACATTTCGTTCCTTAAACAAGCCAACTCTTCGCTTCCCTGAACGCTTCTGAAAGAGAAATAAAATATTATACATTGAGAAGGACTTTTCTAACCCATTAGACCTCGCTGGTACGTTATTCATCGATTTTTCCACTTGTTCAGCAAGTTTTGAGTCTGAAGTTTATTATTTTGACAAAGATTTTAATGAAAAAAACTTACAATTACTATAAAATATTGAAATCTGTTTATTCTTTTGCGCAACATCCTTGAGTCGGTCGATAATTAATTTTCTATACGAATCGCCTGGTTCACTCATCGAGTCTGTACGTCAAGAAGATTTTTCTGATGAATAAAAGAAAAATAACGTTATTTAAAGATTCTTTATTATGAAACAATTGCTAAATTCTTCAAACTGGATTTGTCTCGAGATTATTGACACATGTATCAATAGAGCGCACTTGCACCGCCCGCTCCTCACTTTTGATGTATTGCACGGTGTGTGAAGTATTTAAATAAATAAGCAGCCAATTTTTAATTTAACGTTATAATTAGGCCACGTATTTGGCGGGAATTTTTTTTGCGTTGAAAAAACCTGAGTTTCAACACAACATGACGGTTGTGTATTTGGACGAATCCAAGAATACTGATTAAGAAATGGGGCTTTAGACTTTTTCCTGAAAACTTTATTTAGCTATGCAAAAAAAAATTCGCGCCAAATACGCAGCGAAATCATAACATTATGCGCAACGTAAAAATTTGGCTGCGTACTTGGTAGAAACCAAGCGTGACAATTTTTACAAAAAGATAAGAATTGTAAATATTTAAAAAAAAATTACATATTTTTTGCAGACTGTTTGTGTGCAAATGAACACATGTTTTATAGTGAATTGTGGCTGTAATAAACAACAAAATTCCACACCGAGTTGTGCGATAAGGTTAAAAAATAGTTTACTTCCTTTGCAGTAATCCTTTAATATCACATTCAGAATAAACAAATGATTTTATTTAATTAATTTTACGCTCTGACGATGACGCGAGGTGTTTTTTGTTGTTTTGCAGGAGTAACTGTTTTTTAAAAAGTAAAAACAAAGAAGGAAGGAATTTAGAATATAGTCGGCGAATACATCATCAACCTCGCTCTACAGCAAAATGCCTGTAAAACAGTGTTCCAATTGCAAGATTAACTCGAATTCTAGATTTTATACTTCTTTTTAACGGAAAATGACGTATCCACGACGAATTGCAGGCTAAATTTGATTTTTCGTTTCAAAACAGGTGCACTACACTGTTGAAATTTGAAAAGTGCGGTAGAGCGAGGCTGATGATGCATTCGCCGAGTATAAACAGACAAAAAAATTCGGCATGTATTGAGTTGGGGCTCTTTCGGAATAGAAATTCGACAAAATTGAAACGTCCCGTTTTGGAAATTGCGTGAAAATGGAAATTCACAAAATAGAAATGTAATAAATCAGAAACGTAACAAAATGGATACGCGTGAAAACAGAAACGTGGCAGAGCAGAAATGTGTCGAATTGGAAGTAAAATGGCAATGGAGCGCGTTTGCGAGATTTATTTTTCAAAACAACTTTTTCGATATTTTTCACGTTTTTTTCGATGTTTTTATTTGTGGGTTTGTTTCTGACTTTCTCATTAAAGTTTTTGGAATGAATTACGGTCGCACTCATTTCAAGTGTGTCCGATCGTTTACTCGTCAACTGGTTGGAATATGCTAACGGGAGAGAAAGACAGTACCCTTCTATTAAACCATAGGTTTCATGTGTTAATTTCAGCTTCCAATTTTCCAGTAGTTCGTTCTCCATTATATGGAAAATGAGCAGGTTGAGGCTATGAAAAAATGATTCAGCTTATCCGAAACTATACACACCTTAATTTTAAGGAAATTGTTCAAGACAGAATGTAGGTTTTCGAGCATGAAGGCGAGAGTAATATCCTCCCCCTATTACTTCAGATTAATGCAAACATGATCTACTGAAACAAAAATTTTCTGGGTACAGTAGGCGATTCCCGGCGGCGATAGTTGCGTGGGGGCAATTGTGGTAAATTACCGAGAATCGTTCATTGGAAAAAAATTACGTGGTTGGAGAACAAGCAGATCAATTTTCAATAAATCTTATTCAAATACCATTTTTGGGATACTGTTGCATCTGAGCGGCTCCCCCAGAGTTGACTACGCTTCCATCAAGAAACGAAGAGCCTGAAATTGTTTTGAAATCATGGCAATCCGCTTTCGCAGCCGCATGCTAGGATACTCAAATTTGTGTATAAAATCAATCAGACCGTAAATTAAAAAAAAAAACCTTCGAAAAACAATATTTAATCACTCTCTGGTTAAAACGGTTTTAATGGATTACGGTAACACTCCTTTCAGCGGTATACGACTGTGCTGGTTATTCTCGTGGAAAAATAATTATTTTTAAGGTCACATCAGGAGTTTTTTCAG
Organism: Caenorhabditis japonica; assembly: GCA_963572235.1. Classification (NCBI taxonomy): domain Eukaryota; kingdom Metazoa; phylum Nematoda; class Chromadorea; order Rhabditida; family Rhabditidae; genus Caenorhabditis; species Caenorhabditis japonica. Next base: position 5,273,829 of record OY754347.1, on the reverse strand, counting down.
ACGAGAACAATATTGAAATTATAATCATTCTGAGCAAGAAAACAATCACAAGTATTTGTTTTTTTAGTAATACTTTTTCTCGGAAATTTTCTATCAGAGTTTTAGGAAAGTTTATTCAATAACAATTTGATTCGTACAAATACTAAAAGTACGAAAAAAAGCTATAAACGATTGACGTTGTGAAATATATGAATAGACATTTTTCCCCATTGGGAACAGTTTGGTTGGATCAAAAATCAAAGAAACCAGACCTTGACACATGCAAACATTGCTTGAAATGTAGAAGTACGTAAACACATGCACGTAACAAATTCTGAGTAGGCTGGCTGCGATGGAAATCTTCAGGTTTTTTCTCCTCTTGCTGCATTTCATTTCCTGTTAATGTGATTTGTTTCTGCACGCCTCCATTCTCATTTTGGTCCTCATCAATAAGTGACAAAGCTAGACATCGTTGAAAAAAAAAACGAAGAGAGAGAGAGAGAGAGCCGTAGTTTTTAAACTCTAACATCCCTTTGCTATATATATTCTGCCGTTGTGATTGGTCACATAACCGATCATTGGCTATAATTTAGGCTTATTGAGTGTAAATTGTTGTTCCAGAAATGAACTCGTTTCTCGTTTCTTTTTTTTTTTTATTTTGTTTTTTATTTTTCTTATTTAGACATGTCATGTCATGTCATGCAAACAGATGCAAATTCAAATGCCGTTGTTTTTCTTTTTCTTGTTTTAAGGCGATAATGAGCGACGTCCACATCAGGCCAGCATAGTTTCGCTGTAGCCCCATCGTGACGTACTGTTGGCTCATTAATCGCAATGAACCCCCTCTCCTGATTCAGAGAAGGGTTAATTCCCAAGTGAACGTTTTTATTTGTTGTCTTACAATTCGTTTTCTTCTAATTGTAAGAACCAATAACAGTTTCATCATACTCCCGATTTAAACAGAGCCATGTCAATCCAATGATGTCTCACACACACACACTTTGGTCAAAACACTCACTTTCCACATCTGGTTCGTGTTTATTTCCAATCGAATCCTTCTTTCTTTCATTTTAAACTCGAGAGATCCTAAATCTAAATTGAAATCGAAACCACGCGGTCAATTTATTAGGTTGTTGTTTTTTTTTGTTCTTCACTTTTACAGAGTTCACTTTTGACTATTTATGTGTGAAAGAGCAGAGGCCTATTTCTTCGTTCCTTTAGACATATTAAATTAAACGCTATCCCGTTTTGTTTTCCCGTTTTTTTCTACACTAGAATTTGTTCTGGAACCCTTGGAAATCTTCTGTTTTTTTTTTACTCTTCGAGGTTTATTTTGTTTTTGAAATTTTCACAGCATGACTCAATTTCAATTTTGTGAAGAAAGTACATAGCCAAACGTATAATTATAGAAATATATCATTTATACTCCTTTGCACATATGCACATAGATTTGCAATTAAGTTTAAAAACAACTGTTTACATAATAGGATAAATAGATTTTCAACAAAAAAAACGCCAAAAGCTTTTTTTTTTTAATTTTTATTTTCCTTTTTTTTATTCTTCCCACTGAAAATCAAATTGTTCGATTGTTTCATTTCAAACCTCTCAGCCAAATTCATTTCTCCAACGAGTGCACCCGAGCGAGAAGAACCCCATTTGTGGTCCAATATAGGAAAGGCTTAAACGGTCCACTTGTGTGTTGTGTGTCGATGGCTGATATATTGAAACAAGATCCATTTTTAGACGTCCTTGGTGTTGTTGACCTCGGCCCGTTGGGCACGGAGTTGTGGCTGTGGCTGCGGCTCCTGAAGTCGGACACCAAATTAGCTGTGCAGTCTAGTTTACATGTTTGCATTGAAGAGCCATCTTAGGAATAAAAAAAAGTTTATTCATCAAAGTATTCAGTTTCATTCAAGACGATTTCTAAGCCATTCATGCCTTTGTTTTTGAGAAAATCACACATTTTTATTTACTGTGTTTTTATTTTTTTTTCTCTTATTTTCTTTCACTTTTTGTAGCTTTCTAACTTTCGAGTAGACTGCAAAAATATATAATTAAGACGTTTGTCTGCTCCAAATTATAGAGCAAATTTTTCTGAAACTTTAGTTGACAGTAGCCGACTAATAGTTATTTTTACATCCACTGCTCTTGACTTTTTATCTTTTCCTGTTTGCGGGGAGGAAATATTGCACACCTTTTTCTTGTCTTTTTGCTTTGTGGCCGCTGATCGCTGATTACCCGCGCAAAAAAACAAATCGTCATTTTGCTTTTATTTTAACAAGTTCTCTTGACACAGTTGAATGATTGTGACCGTAATCTTTTCAACAAGAGAGAAAGAGAGAGAGAGAGAGAGAGAGTGTGTGTGTGTGTGAGCAACAAAAGCCAAAATAAAAACAATGGTATTTTATTTTAACTATGTCTCTCGATGAATGGATTACGGTCACACTCCTTCAACTGTGTCGAAATTACTCGAAAAAATGTACATTTTACATAGGCGAAATGCGCACGCAGATTGCGCCAGTGCTCACCCTCATGACGCAAAACTTTTTGCAGAGAATCAGCGGCATATCCTACCTTTTTCTTCCATCATTTTTTAAACTTGTTTAAATTCAACAAATTTATTAAAGGCATGATGCACGACAACGATATCCAAACAGCCCTAGTGATTGAGAGAATCAAACGGCTCTTCTTCAACAATTCAGAAAAAGCCATGGAAGTAAACACCATGATCGCGTTGAAAAATAAACCCAATTATTTTCTAGGCCGGAATGTCAGCTCTACGAGAGTACTGTTACCATCCCGATGTGCAACTTTTGGCGCAACTCAGTCTTAAAGGAGCATTGGATCATCCAGGATATCAACCAAATGGGACTGATCAGGTTTCGTCGTGAGTTTAATTTAATTCAAAATAACTACCGTAAAAACTTTATTAGAACGGCATGCCGTTCTATGAAGGTTTTTGTTTAGGCACGGCGTGCTGGCCGGAATGTTATTGGCAATGTGCTCCGCTGAGGGGGAGGAGGGCTGCTTGTCTGCGTCTCTTCAGCGAGCGTCGCTGGTAGTTTCTGCACACTCTGCTTCTCTGCGTCTCATTTTTCGTATACGTTTGATGGCTATGCAGCTAAATCACGGGGTGTTGAGAGGTACATGAAAATTAAATTTAAATTTCGCGGGAAAGTTGCCACGTCACTCGAGAAAAAAGAGCGCGAAATGGCGTATTCAAACCGTCGTTACTGCGGCGCCGCAGCAATTTTTCATATTTTTTTTTCTTATGGGTTCATATCTTTTGCATGATTCTAAATATTTAAACAATATTTCCCTGTTTATTTCATGCAGAAAACGTGTTCCGCCAGCGCCTCATTTTTGAAAATCTAAACCGTTTAAAATCTGTAACAACCGCGTTTCCTCAAATCTATGTGAGCAGTGAAGCGCATTTTCACGATGTACTCTTCAACACGCCGTTCTAAATGCAGCCTACGGTAGAAAAATGCGACCACGAATTTTTTTTTAACGTTCTGTCCAACACACAGTAAGTTGAAAAATAGCGCCGTTCTGTCTGAGGCAACCGTTCAATTAGGGGTGCCATTCTCATACAGTTTTAACGGTATAATAATACGTTTATTTCATTTCCTTCGATTTTTCTTAAAGAGAGCAAAAGTATCTAAAGCCCATATTCACGCTGATCTTCCTGTTTGTGGGACTTGTCGGATTAATTGGCAACCTTCTTACGGTCATTGTCATCTTTAAGGTACACAATTGAAACAACCAGCTTTCACGAAAAAAACAAATTTTCCAGACAAAATCACTCCATTCTCACACAAACTACTTCCTGGCAAATCTGGCAACCAGCGACTTCTTCCTTATTGTCATTGGCGTCTCATTCGACTTGGTCAACATCTGGAACGATGAGCAACCACTTGAATTGTTTGGTTACTGCTCTCTGACAAGTCTGATTCTCTTTTTCTTTGTTTTTCCGTGTTTCGAGAAAAAACAATAACGTTTTTTTTTTAGGTACTTTGATTTCCCTATTCACGTTTGCCTCAATTTTGACGATTGTTCTTCTGACAGCTGAAAGATTTCAAGCAATATGTTATCCATTTTCTCATCGAGCTATTTTTGATGAGAAGCAAGTGAAAATATTTATTCTGGTGATATGGATTGTTGCATTGGTCCCATCTATATACATTGGATTTATGGTAAATTGAGCAAAGGGATAATGAAAAAAAAAACAAAAACAAAAGGTTTCAGTTTAAACGTGTGGCGCAAGATTTTTGTGGATTCAATCGTCCGATGAGTTACGTGGGGAAATGCGATTTGACCACTTCGCCAGATAGTTTCTTTCGATATCCATTTGAGGTTTACTTCATTCATATAATTTGAACAAAAGAAATAATTAAAAAAATCCTTCAGACTGTTATGGCAATTACTTTCGTGCTCCCACTGTTTTTCATAATTTATTGCTACTTTCGCATTTTAGGTATGTAAATATTTTGTATTATTGTTTAATGTTTTGTCAGTTATTCTGTAAATTCGCTCCATTCGCAGTGGACGAGGCGGCCACGTTGCCGACGAGAGAGTTCACATGAGCGCGCTTTTTTTCTCTCTGAATCTCACTCTAAATGCATGTGCAGTTCACTGTACGATTGGAGAGAATTCATAGCGCAATACCGAGCAATACCGCAATACCTGTACGTATACCATTTGTTCTCACCCATTTTACTATAATTGGCAAAAAGATTGAGACGATAGTACATACGTATATTATCATATATTCTATATACAAAACCTTAATTTTCAGTGACACTCAACGAAATGTCCAACTCGACCCACGTGCATGCGCCTGTTGGCTCGGCTCGTAGCGACAGTGGGAACTTTCAATTTCCACATGTCTCAAATAACTCAAACAACCAGAGCTTTCCATTGACAGTTCACACTAAAAATGTGCAACCGCCAAGAAGCCAGCAAGCTCAGAAAATGGTTATCAAAATGCTAGGTCAGAAAATTTCGATTTGGGAATTAAACTTATTTTTTCTAAATTTTTTTGTTTCAGTGACAGTTACGGCTGTATTTTTTGTCTGCTATCTTCCATATCATGCTCAACGACTTATCGTCAAATACAATCGCGATTGTTCTGAATCTGTGTATTGCAAACTTCTTTATCCGATTACAGGTTTCCTTTTTTTCTAATGAGACAAACAAAAAATAAATAGATAAACATTTTTCCAGGCATTCTCCAATACATTTCCGCTTCTTTAAACCCAATTTTCTACAATCTAATGTCAGTTCGATTTCGCAATGGCTTCAAGAAGTTAATCAAAGACATCTGGAGTCATAGAGCACGCCGTTACAGTACTTTAGCCAAAGTTTGAAGAGGAATTTCCGTTTCTTGAGCTAGCTTTTTTCACTTATTACATTCCATAATTGGCATATGTTTTAATAATAATTATTATTTTTGTGCAGTCCAGTCTGGAAGTCAGAATATCTAATCAAAATTGTACAACCATATTTTTGCGTTTTATGAAATATTTGGTCAATAATAAATTAAGAAAAGTAAAAATTTTTCAGTCTAAAATAGTTTTGACATTATTTCTCAATTTTCTCCCAATTGTGTGCTATTTTTTGAACTTTTCAAAATTTCTATGATTAACCCCACCCTTTGGATGTTTAAAAAGACGGGGTAACGGTGTCCAGGATTGGAAATGTGGGCGGAGCTTAATTTACTGGCGCGTCAACAAACTTGCATGGCGCACTTTCGGTGCTTGCGCATTTTTCGACTCCCGCACTTTTTTAAATTGATTTTATTATTTTTCTTTCTGTAAAACCTGTTTTTCTTTGTAAAACGTATGTATTGTTTCTTTTAATACCATAAAATTGCCAACACTCACTTTTTTAGGGCCGCAATGCTAAAAACGATTATTCCGAAATGGTGGCTGAACCAAATTTGACGTTCTTAGGCTTAAAAAATTTCTAACGATCTCAGCTATAATTCTGTTGGAGCACATTTGGGAAAAATTGAGAATTTATGCTTTTTCCCGAAAAACATAAAAAATGCCTCACAATTTGAATTTCGCGCGAAAAAATCCAGTCGGGCGCGTTTTCTCGGCTCCGCCTACTTTTCAAATCCTGGACACCGTGGGGGAAAAATACTCGAACCAAAAATATTTAGCAAGGTCAGATAGATTTTTGAAAACGCAAACGCGCTCCGCCGCGCAAAAGTTATCAGTTCTATTACGCAAGGTTCTATAAGCGAATACCCCAATAATATGAAAAACGAAGGAATTTTTGGAAGAGTACTCAGGTATCGCGAGTCAAACTTTTTCAAACCTTTTCATGTAACAAATAAGCAATTGCTTCAAAAAGTTTCAAAATGGGATAGAATAGTTTGAAAATGGCTTAGAAAAGTTTGAGAGCATCTTGAAAAAGTTTGATGTTAGCATGAAAAGGTTTGAAAAAGATTAGAAAGTCTTGAAAAAGTTTAAACGTCTCTTGAAAAAGTTTAATAATGGCTTTATTGTTACTCAGAAAAGTTTTAAAAAGTTTGACTCGATACATGAGCGACCGATGAAATAATTCGATGCGTCGTTAAATTTCAGCCGAATTCATCATTTAAAATTAAGGCGCATTACATTTTTTACGCCGGATCTCGGCGCGATGGGTTTTTTTCTGGAAAACAACCTGCATAGGGAAAAAACAGCGACAAACGGTTTTTTTCCTGTGCTGAATAGGTACATAATACTTAAATTTACGCGATTTGTTAAGTTTTTTTTCGCATTGAAATAACAGCATTTTTTATGTTCTTTCAATGAAAATTTGGCTGCGTACCTGGCGCTAATATTTTTTCGCTTTGGCAGAAAGCGTACTCGCCAATACCCTGCAAACGAGGGAAAAATATCTCTTTTTCGCTGATGTGCACTATTTCCACAACGACACTACACGTGCCCGTTGTATAGCAGAAAGGTCTCGCCGCGAAAAGAGTGGCCGATGGGGGAGAAGAGACGGGCGGACTTGGTGCTGCGTAAATTTGACAAAAGTTTTCATCAATTTTTAAATCTGTTTTTCGCTTTTTTTCTGAAATTCTTTTTCGATAATTTTTAGCCTCTTTGTCTTTGCATTGTGTGATTTTTCCCCCCGAAATCTGACGTAGTTTTGCTCAAAAATTCATTTAAAAAAAAATAAAAATTTGTATTTCAGGGTACCATCATGTCGTTGAGCCGCTGCCTTCCTCTTGGCCAAACTGCCCGCGTTGTCGTTATCCCAGCCAGATTCGCCCATGCCGCTGCTGGACGTGAGTTTTTAAATAAAAATTAATATAAAAAATAAATTATTTTCCAGAAGCCGTAGCCTCCGGAGATGCACCAAACTTCTTCCAGAAGCTCGCTGCTCGCTTCCAAGGTAAATCTTCGTAAAAATCTAAAAAAAAAAAATAACCTAATTTTAAAAAATAATAATTTCAGGAGTCCCAATCAAGGGAGAAGCCACCGCTCCAAAGTCGATGTTTGACGACTGCAACAAGGAATGGTCCGCCCCAGAGCCACTTCCAGCAATTCCAAAAGACTTCAAGGAGCACCCAGATCGCGACTTGGTATGTTTAAAGTACCATTATTCAATGATAATTAATTTTTTTTTTTTCAAAATTTCAGGTGAACTACCCGTACCCAGCCAGACCAATGTACGCACCAAAAACCCGTCTTTTCATGGTTCCAGACTCGTGGTTCTTGCCATTCCAGAAGGTTACCGGAGTCTCCGGACCATATCTTTTCTTCGGAGGTCTCTTCGCCTTCCTCGTCAACAAGGAGTTGTGGGTGTTCGAGGAGCAAGGACACATGACTGTCGGATGGATTCTCTTCTATCTTTTGGTCTCCAGAACCGTCGGATGTAAGTGGAACTTGTCTTATGAAAATGGGAAAAAAAAAATGCAAAATTTGCAGACAAGATCGACAACTCCTTGTACCAAGGATACCAAGAGCGCGTCAACTACTTCAAGGGACTCATCCAAGAGGACCTTAAAGACGCCGTCGAGTTCAAGAAGACTTCTGCCGCCCAGACCGAATCTCTTGTCGCCATTAAGGAGGCCTTCCCAACTGCTCTTAAGGAGAGCATGGCCCTCCAGCTTGAGGCCACCTACAGACAAAACGTGCAGTCTGTGGCGACCGAATTGAAGAAGCGTGTTGATTATTTGAAGGAAACCGAGGAGACTAAGGCCCGCTTTGAGAAGGAGCAGCTTCTCAAGCTTATCAACAGCAGCGTATGTTTTAACGTTTTTTTTTTTTTTTTTTAATTTGCTAATAATATTTTGATGATAATCAAAGTATGATATATGTTGTACAGGTGGAGAAGCAACTCAACGACCGATCGTTCAAGGACCAGTACCTGCAAAACGCCATTCAACAACTCAAGGGATTGAATGTGCAACTTTAAACACAAACTACGAGATGAAGCTCTCTTTGTACCGATAAACTTTATTTTTAATACAATTCCTCACTCTTTTAGCTGTTGTTTTCTCAGATAAGATCGGCTTTCTTTTACGTTGTTCTCCTACTTGGTATAGATGAAATAAAAGAAATCGATGTTGTCAAGAACTCACTGCAGGTAAATAAATTAAAAAAAAAACACGAATTTTTACCTTTCATTGTTCCGTTTTTATTTACGATTAGTTATTCCTGAAATATCGAATAAATTAGTGTTGAATTGAAAGCTGACGTAAATCTTCAGCACTATGTATAAGCGGGAGATCAGTAAGTGCGCTCCACCAAATGTTGGCGCGAACTAATATTTTTCAAATTATCGGCCTTTAGGTCAAAATCGGCCACATTTTTGTTTGGTTTTTGCGTCAAACTTTGCTGAATTCGCCATGGATGTCAGTTCTCAGCTCACCAACTTGAAAAAGGGTCGAATTTTGCAGGATTTCGATGGCGTTGCGCCTGTTTGAAATAATTTATCTCCTTTTGTAATTTTTTGTTACATTTCTAAACGCATTTTTATTTTAGAATCACTTATGGACCTATTCACAAAACCGGAAAAAAATCGCGGGAAAAATCGAAAAATGCTCCAATTGACTTGAAATTTCGGAAAAATGAAAACAATTCTCCTGTACACGCTCAAAAATTTTTGGACCAAAATATCGATTTTTAAAATTTTCAAAAAAAATCTATAATTTTTAATATCGATATTTTGGTCCAAAATTTTTTGAGCGTGTACAGGATAATTTTTTCCAATATTTCACAAAATTTCGGGTCAATCGGAGCATTCTCCGATTTTTCCCGCAATTTTTTTTCCGGTTTTGTGAATAGGTCCATCAGAATCGCAAATTTCACTGGAAGGAAAAATCGATTATTTCGAGGGTACGACAGAACAAAACTAGGCGATATAGAAGTGCTACAAAATAGAACTCATGTTTCGATGGAGCGCGTTTGCATTTTCCATGAAATATTGCATAATCGGCAAAAATTTGAAAAAAAAAAAAATAATAATGCAAACGCGCTCCAGCGCACCACGAGTTCTATTTTGTAGCAGTTCTATTTCGCCTAGTTCTTTTCTGTCGTACCTCCTTCATTTTGTATCAAGATTTGACACAATCACGGTGTTCAGGATGTGGGCGGAGCCTAATTTGCTGGCGCGCCAGCAAACTAGCATGGCGCACTTTCGGTTCTTCCGCATTTTTTTATACTGATTTTATTATTTTTCTTTGTAAAATGTATGTATTGTATCTTTCAATACCATAAAATTGCCCAAACTTCGATTTTTGTAAAGATTTATCCTGCAAAAACACCAAAAAATTCACTTTTAGCTCCGCAATGCTAAAAACGATTATTATGGTTGCTGAACCAAATTCGACGTTCTGAAGCTCAAAAAAATTCTAAACACCTCAGCTATAATTCAGTAGAGCAAATTTGGGAAAAATTGAGAATTTATGATTTTTTTTTTCCCGAAAAACATAAAAAATGCTTCAAAATTTGAATTTCGCGTAAAAAAACCCAGTGGAGCGCGTTTGCTCGGCTCCGCCCAGATTACCCACATTTGAAGGTGCTACCTCGGAATAGAACTGAAGTGTAATAGAACTGCAGCGATATAAAACTTGCTTCGCAATAGAACCGTTCGGAATAGAACTGTTCGGTAAAAAACTGTAGCAAAATAAAACTGTTTTGGAATAAAACTGTTCGGAATAAAACTGTAGCGTTTTGGAACTAAATTAGCAATGGAGCGCGATTGCATTGCTTGGGGCGGGCCGAGCAAAAAATGATAAAAGTTTATTCAAAAAAACAACAAAACAAACAATTTTTGATGAATAGCTCAAATATAAAACTGTTGAAAAAAGCATGCGCATGAGAAATTCCAATTTTTGAATGAGCAAGCAATGCAATCGCGCTCCATTGCTAATTTAGTTTCAAAACGCTACAGTTTTATTCCGAACAGTTTTATTCCAAAAAAGTTTCATTCCGATCAGTTCTACTCCAAACAGTTTTATTTCGTTACAGTTCGATTTCGCTACAGTTCTATTCCAAAGCGAGTTCAATTTCGCTACAGTTCTATTACGCATCAGTTCTATTCCGAGGTAGCACCCATTTGAAATCCTGGACACCGTGCAATAAACGTTTATTTTTGCGATGAATCTTCAAAAACAAGGAAAATACACGAAAAAGATTCTCGCCAATTCAGTGGGGCGCACTTACTGATCTCATGCTTACTATTAGTTCTGTCGCACGGTGATTCTTTTACTACCGGCCACGCATTTCTAGTCCCCCGGTCGCAAGTATTTCCTTTCTCCCTCTCGCACTCTCTCGCTCTCTCATCACATGAAGTGGGCGGAGTTCCCACCCCTTTTTGCAAAATGCGGCAAAAAAATTTGCGGAAATGAGTTCGGCCACCACGGAAAACCAGTTTCATTTGAAATTGTACGTATAAAAACGAGTGAATTCAGGTTTAAAATATGCGCCCTAGTGAGAGCTAGTAACGTGACAGACAACTTTTTGATCAGACGTCATTTACAAAATCGCGACAGAAAAAACCTAATCGGGGGACTAGAAATGCGTGACCGGCAGTAAAAGAATCGCCGTGCATTGGAAATTGTACGTAAAAAATCAGACCAATTCCGGTTTTAAATATGCGCCATAATGAGAGGAAGTAATGTGACAAAAAACTTATCGATCCGAAGTCATTTAGAAAATCGCGACAGAAAAAACAAATCGGTGGACGAGAATAGTGTGCTCGGTAGTAAAAGAATCACCGTGTGTCGATTTACGTCAGCGATTTCTAAATAAAATCTCGTATAAATTAGTGTTGAATTGAACGAATTTATTGGAAGTTACATATATATTAGAAATCAGTGTAAATAAAGCAGAGAAAAAATACAAAAACGTAATTAAAAATTAAAATGCATTGAAATACCGTGTTGACACAAAAATTCATCACAATAAATGGGATTAGAGAAAGAAAGAAAAAATCGATTATAGATGAAACCAGTGACGAGAGAATCTACAGAAAGTCAGTTCAGTGTAAAAAAAGACTGAAAAGTTACTCTACCGGTGAGAACAAAGCGAATAAATACTTTGCAGAGTTGGATTTGGAAGAAGCCACGTATTTTGAAATATCACTACGCTCAATTATATAACACTGGGAACACAATGAATGACAGAGTAAACGAGATATGATTTGAAAAAAGGTATGATACAAAAGGACAGGCTCCTAGAAATGATTCTGTATAAAATGCGTGACAACGAAATGACACCGCTGAGGAGAAATAGAGTAAGGCAGAAAGGAATATCTACAGAGATCGAAGATCCGCTTCAATGTGCGTTCTAGGTATACGATAGGAAGTTCCTGGAAGTGAGCAAGGTGTAGGTGGATACGATTGGTCAATATCCAGAATGTCTGGAAGGTTTAAAGTTTAATGGTTCACAAAAACTTTCGTCTTTTTTGTTAAATACCTAGTGTTTTCTCGTCGTGGTCACTTTTTAAAAGTGGATCCAACAAGTGACTACTATCAAGCACTGCTGGACGGTTTGGAGAGCCATTTTCCACGTTTCCGATTCGACTTTCCATGGTTGCGGACCTTAAGTAACTCTGTTTTTCAATAAAAATTCTCATCCTCAAACTCACATCAAGCAAACTTCCATTTGCTCGTCATTTTCATTTAATGAAGTCTCGGAACTTTCACTCCCTCGAGGTCCGCCAAACGCCAAAAGAATAGGCAAAATGATTAAAGCGTGTACGGCACTACTAACAATGGTGATCAAGAAAAGTTTAAAGAAATATACCTATAATGACAAAAATAAATATTAAATAATTAATAATAAATACTCCTTAACCAACCGTAATAATTTGAAGATGTGCACCGGAAAGAAACATTGTTGAACCAGCCATAGTGACAACCGGTCCGGAAAGAATGATTGGCCCAATACTTCCAACTGACGACTCGGCCCGATCCTTGGCACGTTGACGAAGGGAGCAAGCGTAGCCTTTGAGGACATTCACCGAGAACTCGATTAGAATTCCGGATGACTGAAAAAAGATATTATGTATGTAACTGATTCAGAAACCGTTTTAATCTTACCATAACAAGATTAGTTGCTGAAAGTGCATTCACTGGAATATCGAACAGGTACATAAAAGCAACAATATGGAAGTAATTGGAAATCTGACATATGACTGCACACGCCGCTCCTTTCACGTCAATTCCAAGAGTGATGCAAATGATTCCGAACACTCCTACTACTGTGATCATGAGCTGAGTTGTCAGTATTGGAAGAATCGTAGAATACTGCTCATAGAACGGGAAGATCTTGCTATACGCAAAGACATGCGCTGTATCGTCAATAGTTCTTTCGAGGCGACGAGCGACCATTCTAGCGCGCTCCATTGCTACAATAAAGTCAGTGGAGTTGCTGATCGCCAGTTTTTTGTGAAACGTCATAAAGTGAGAGGATTGAATTCGTCCACGAGCCGTGAAGCTGATCGCGTCTTTAAATGAAGCTCTACCACCAAAGACACATTCAGAGTTTGGTGTGTCTTCCAAGAAGTGTCTCAAATGACGGTAGAACACATCAGTGGACGGTCTGTGGTGCATAATATGGCTAGTCGGGAACGAATTCGCAATATCATCGTAATCCATGCAGCTCCGACATGCTTTGTCGTCCAGCGACGTTTTATTGCGGTTGGTAGAACAGAAAGTGCTGGGATCGTGAACGTAAACTTTGCAACATGGACTTTTCCGTGAGATCCATTCTAAATAGTTGTCAATCCAGTTGTACATTTCTCCGGACAAAGAAGACTGTTCAGTGTGTCCAACGGCATAATTCATGATGTTTCCAAGAGAAGTGTCACTGCAGCCCGGAAGTGTGCAGAATTTGTTTTGGACCTCTGGTTTGTGCCAAGCAAGTTCTCCGTCTACGGTGAAAAAGACGGGTGGACCCACGTCAATGTATTTGTCCAGATAGCGGAAGTGAGTGCTGATATAACTTTTCTGTAATAAATTCGTTTAGAGAATTTTGAAATTTTAAATCTGTTGTACATACCTCAGTAAACGCCATGCTCTGATCAAAACCAATTTCAACTTTGCTGGATAGAATGATTGTTGCAATAAATGATACGACAAATACAGCTCCCTGAAATTAAAATAAGTTAATACTGATTTAATTATCTTGGTACTGATGCTTACTGTGATAATCCGAGTCATTTTGTGCATTAGAAATGGTGCAACTTGAAAATGGAAGAATTGAGTCATGAACGTGTCTGTGGCTCTTTGGCGTCCAATTAGGTAAGCTCCAAGAAGATCTTTGATTTTGTATGGAAGGAAAAACTCTGGTCTCCCATTGAGTTCTCTCTGGGTATCCCATACAAACAGAGCAAGGAAAATGGTGCAATGGAAAAGAACATCGAATAACACGGCAAGTCCAGCATACAAGCAAAACGTTCTGATAGCTGGAAGGTCTGTGAATCCTCCAATAAAGAAGCTGAATGCACAACCCAAAGAGCTGCTGAACATTGTCGGCATAGTAGCAGCCATCACCATTCCTACGATTTCTGGGCACTGATCAGGAGACATAAAAGTCATTGAAACACGCATTTGGGCGTAGTATTTGACAACCATGAATGTGCGGCAGACGCCGAGAAGTGTGACGATGAAAAATTGCACAACCAACGCATTCTTGACTGGATGTATTCCGAACATGGAGAACACTCCCCAAGAGCAGAAGGAGCTGAGCAAGTTGATGATCACGCTGAGCATTCCAAGGCAGATACGGGAGTGAACGAGAATTGACCAAAGCTCGTTTTCACATACAAAGTATCGACCAAGTGAGAAAGTGACGTATCCTATGAGGAACGCAAGAGCGATGACAACGGTGACAATTTCGTCTTTGGCGTCCTTTTCAACTTCATCCTGAAATAAGTATTTATTGATTAATCAACATCTTTTTCAATTTTATACCGTAATGGATCGTTCAGCCATGAAACTGAAAGTTATTTTAGACGACTTTTCTCTGTACTCTTTGCAAAACTTGAGGAACTCTTTCTCCCACAGCTCAGCCTTGTGAATTTCGGATTCTGTTCTTTGAGTGACCAAGATAGTCATCATCACGGAGTTTGACGCATAAAATGTCGAAGAGTTTTTTCCAAAAACCATATTCGGAGCAGATGGGCCACCATACGTTCCAAAGCAACTTATATTTGAACTTGTCTTTTGAGACATGGGTTGGCTGAAAATTAGATACATATTTTTGGACGTTTTCCCCTTTTTCACATACTCAATGCAAGAAGCCAAATGATTCAGCCATTCTTCCGTCTTTCCTTCTGATGAGAAATAATCAAATGCGTCATCTTCCTGAACGTTTTCTTCATTGCCCGTTCCAATGGCAAGGTTTTCTTTGATTCCCTTAAACAATGAACATTAAAATAAACAAGCTTTGCAAACCCAACCTGGAAGTAATTTGTGGGTGACATAATAAGGCAATCAAATCCTGGACCCATCGGTCGATAGCAGACATCGTCAAGGGTTATGGTGCGGCCATCGTCGTCAATGGTGGAAATGTTTTTGATATCGTTGAGGATGTCAAACAACTCTTCAAAGATATCTTTGTGAAAAACTGGGCCATAAAGTTTTCCATTTGTCTGAAAGTCGCGGTGACTGAGGAGCATGATCTGCTGGTAGCGTTGTGGTCGGCTGAAATTTAAAAAAAATATATTGGAAACGCCACGGCTGTGAGCAAAAAAATAACTTGAAACTTACCCAAAGTTTGAATTGAAAATCATTTCTTCCTGACGGGCTCTGGACTTTGGAGAGGACCACATGTCTATCACATTTGTGGATTCTTTATGGTAAATCATTCCTGGCAAGCACAAAAGCAGAATTCCACATCCGAGAAAGAAATGTGCTTTTGGATTGCGTCCAGCCATCATTCCAATGTCTCTTGCATTGTTTTCCATAAAGTTTTGGATCCAAACTCCAGTTCTCTTTATTCTCCCCCGTTTCGGTGTTTCCTCTCCAGCCTGCGTTTGTCTCAAGTTCTCATACTGATCGTCATATGACGTGAAGACACATCCGACACAGAGAATGATTGCGAGAGATGCGATGAAAGTCAGGATGATAAAAATCTTGAGACATTCTATGCCATGCACATTGCATGATTGCTGAAATATTTGTACCTTGTATTTTGTATCTCGGAAAGAAAAGCAAAGCAAAGCAAATCAAAGCAAATCAAATCAAATCACTTTTTTTTTTTGAAAATTTCCCCCTTATGTATGTACCAACCGTGCATCACAAGTCTTATAAAACTTATATTTGCTCCGATTTATTTGTTGTTGACTTGCCTCTTTTCTACCGCTCTATTCCTTCTTATTTTTATTTTTTTGACCACAGATCCTTCCCATTCCACGAGATGAACAACCATCTACTCAACAACGTCACTTATATTTTCTTTTCATCCCCCTCCCCTTTTCCTTTGCGACCAAAAAAAAACTGTATGCCCTCAAATGAGTAACAAAATAAACTTGGGAAAAGAGCATTGTTAAACAAGAGAATGAATGAGCAGCGAAACTGTGAAATTGAACTATGACCAAAGACCTGGAATGTTTGTATGTATGTAGCACTTCACAATGCTACTAACAAACAAGTTACCGTACCGAACCGAACCGTACCGTCAAAGTTTCTAGAGCTTCACTTTGGTTCACTAATGTCTAACGTCTATTTCAACATTTTCTAGACCCTCTATTACTCTTTTTTATTATATTTGTTCGCCAAATAGAGTTTATGCCTCTGGCAACAAACCACACGAGTTACTCACCCCAGAAGCCTCCCCGTCATCCAGATTGATCAGCTTGGCGTACTCTTCTTTGTTACACTCGGATTTCGAGCAAGTGGGCCAACCAGGTCGAGCCGACTGGTCGCATCCAGTGAAGTTTACATTCATGAACATTTCGTGATCTTCAGGGCTTGTCTGAAATAAAGCGCATATCAGCTGATTTTATATTTGGATGTTTTTACTTTAGCTGGATCTGGATCACTTAAAAGGAACTTTGTGTAAATTGGAATGTTCAAATCAAAATTTTGTGTGCCAATAAAGCCAAGCCAATTGGTCAAAGTGCATGGAGTAGATGTGCACATCACACGTAAAGCCGGTTGACCTCCGAAAGTCACATCTTTGCAGGAAGCAAACATTCCATTGGCAAAATCCGTAGACAATCTGTACTCTACTGTATTCACATACGCCTCTGCCGTATGGTACTCTGGAGTGAATCCCTCTTTGTTCTCTATCGGTTTCATTTCCACGATCTGCAAAGAACTGTGTCTTGTCTATTCAATTCAACTTTGCCCAAAAAATCATATTTGCCTATTCATGACGTTATCACCCCATCTTACTGAGTCGCCTACTGACTCACTCAACAATGCATAGTTAAGGTCGCTTATCAGAAAAAGTATAATATGCCTTTTTGAGACTGTTATAATCAGCTCAAAACGTTGCGAAACATGACAAAAAAGAATAGAGTTTAAAACTTAAAAGAACAGGGCGGGGAAGGAAGAAGAAGAAGAAGCAAACTAACCGAAACAAAGTCCTGTTGTCTTGGACTGCAAGTGAATTCACACCAGAGTTTGGCAAAGTTGTCAAAACACGACGGACACCTTCCCAATATGTTTCTGGCTTGAGCAATTTGCTTGGTTAGGCCTTCTGCTTGAGACGGGGTACAGCATAACTTGTTGTTACCATCTGCAAAAAAAAATATCTTCTAACATTCAATATTAATTCTATGTTTTTGAGTTTTTGATCTATGCCAAAAATATCAAGTTTCGTTGCTTTTGGTTGCACTCATCGGGCACTCTGTTTGCGCTTATATGCCCTTTTCGGATACAAAAAAAAATACCCGAAATCGATCGAGTGGGAGCAAAAGAATGAAAAAAAAAAACAACAACACTAAATGAATAATATGTGTAACTAAAAATAACTTACCAGCTAGCAGATGAGGACAAAACTCCATCATCCTCTCAAAAGCAGGATGCTCTCGGTCAAAGTCCACCGGCTCAGCATTGGTGTCATTGGTTACGCACGGTCCGAACGCGTCGTCGGTGTGCTTCTGGCACAATCCACGCATGATACAACCCGTCGTTTCGGCATGATCGAATATGATAGTGAGTAGCAAGCATGAAAGCAGTAAGAGCTTCATTGCTTGTGCATCGACTGAAACGCGGTAAAAATGTGAAACAGTTTTCTCAGACGGGAAGAGGAGCACGGCGGCGGCGGGACCGCCCACTGAACACAAGCACAGTTCAATGAAACTACTGAATTGTTGACCAGGAGGGAAGAGGACACGAGAGAAATATGGACGCACATTTACTGACTCATCACCTTTCATTTTTCAAATTCTCTTTTTTTTGTGTTGTTTTTAAATGTGCGAAAAAATGGATTGACCCCAGAAAGTCATTTTTGCTGGTGACTTTCCAAAAAAAAAAAAACGAATTAAATTTTAAAGAATTTCAATTCAGAAGCCTTCTGATAGGAAAACCTATGTAACGTGGTTTGAGCGGGCAACAGCTAGTCAATTTTTGTTATCAGTAAGCTTATGAAATCAAATATCAGACTCTGAAAGTTACTCTATTGTTTGCAGGCGGTAAAAATGCGATAAAACGAGAAAAAGTGGAACGTCACTCTAAAAATTCCATAGTGGGCTGAAAATAGATAGGTTTTGAAGACATTCAAAGACCACAAAACGCGGAAATGTGGAAACGTGGCAAACTGAAGAATGTATTTTTTATTCTAGCAACAAAAAAAGGGTCCAAAACAATGCGCACGGGCAGGCAGGAAGGCAGAAGAGTCCCTCAAAAATGAGGGCGTCTCCGTTTTCCTTGACGACGGGAGGACCATGGAGATCAGTGAAGTATCGGCACACCACCTCTTCACTTTATTGTTGTTAAAAAAATGAAGAAATTTCATAAGAACTTGAGAAATACCAGGAAGATCTCTTGGGTTAACAAAGCTCTATTTAATTAGTGCAAAAAGGGTGAGCAATAAGGGGAAGACTGGCTCAGGGAATTAATGGCTATTAGCCATAGGATATGGCAGTTTGGCGGGAGTTAGCCACTGATAACAGCTATTAGCCGTCTAAATTTGGCTCACCCCCACCTCTCAAATCGACGGCTAATAGCCAAACATTTCCAGAGATCTCCTTAACAATTTTTTTGAAAAGTGTGAACAGCATGAATGAAAGACAAAAAAAAATATTGTTCTGTTATTAAACGTACACGTGATAATGGATAATACTAAAGACATTCAACTTGATTTTTGTTCTACTAGGTGGGAAAACATGCGCTGTGAATGAAGTGAGAACAAAAATTTTTTTTTATAAATGTGAGAAAAATGATAAAAATTCTTATCAAGCCTGGACTAGAAGAATGCTACTAAAGAGAAAAGCTGTGGTACCGGAATGGCTGAAGAGGTGCGACGAATAGGTAATTGGAAACAAGAAGATTGGATTTCGCCCCTGCTTCTCCTATTTTTGCAAAAGCTTTGAAAGCTATATACGGGTTCAAATGAAAGGGTGAACGAGCCGGGACGTCTGAGAGCTGCCGGAAATTGGACTTCCGTAGGAAGCCAGGGTGAAAAAAAAGGGTTTAATTTCTCTTGATTTGTAAGGCGGGAAAAGGAACAAAAAATGAGAACAAAATAAAGAATAACAAAATAAATCAGGAGGCATGATTTCTGTATTTATTTCAGGCTTGTTTTTCAGACTACCGACTTGCAGTATCACAATCAAAACACAGTCTACTTGACGTGTCACCGAGCAAAACTAACTCAATTTCACTATTATTATTGTTTTCCTATTGTCCATATTGTTCGTTCCTGGTCAAGTTGTGAATCCAACTTTTTCTTTTCCTTGCCATGACAACACAGCTTTTGATGAGGGTGGTAGTGGGAGAAGAAAACAAAAAGATTAAAACAACAGAGTTTTGACACCACACGACGGGCTTCGGCGTCAGCTTCGGCGTTGCCTTTGCCTCTCAATCCCTTCATTTTCCTGATCATTCGTTCGCCTTTGCAAAGAAAAAGAGCCGACCACGAGCCAAAATCTATTAATGGTGTCCAAGGAAGGATGAAATGACAGCACTATGCAGGGGAAAAAGGAATGCGCTTTGCCTAATTTTGTGGTGCGTGAAACCATAAAACGGTCAGAGTGAGCCATCGAGGTCACCCGATCCTCTTGAAGAGGAAATGGAGGAGAGTAGGAGGTTAAAAAAGAGATGAAATTGAACGGAGAGTAATAAGGTCAAATTTTGACTAGGTCGAGTTACACAATAGGTATTCTTGTTTCTTATTTTTACGGCGAGAAAGTTGTAGGAAAAAGTGAAAAAAAAACACGCAGTTCCGTGCAGTTTTTCGCTACAAGACCTACGGAACATCGGAGTGTCGTAAGTGAATTTTGCTCATGAACACATAATACATTTTAATTGTTTTTATACAGTTTATCTTGATATCTTCTCGCGTCTCTGCATCTCCATATTTTAGCTAAACTTGCCAGAGCGGCAGCGCGCCACTGTGGAGACGCAGACATGCAATAGGGCGCGTTTTCATTCACATAATTAGTGCAATATTAGAGGAAAAAACAAGAATTTTTTAAAAGTAAACAGGGGGTGGGGGTCAAATGTGAAGTCACGGTTTCAGTCACGATAATCGCTTGTTTGTAAATAAATATGGATAATCTTTTTCTTTTACATACAAAAACAAAAGAAGGAAAACTAATTTTGGCTAATTATACATACATATGTTTCTCTGCCATCTTTTTTTTTCTATGTTTGCCCCCAAAAAATTTAAACCAAACACAGGGAAAAATAGTTACATAATATGCAGTTTTAACCTAATCAATCATTTTGCAAAAAAAAAAAAACAACAAAAAACTTGACATAAAAATATAAAAAAAACAGTGACGTTTTATGGGCAACTGTCGGTTATAAATTCTCAGGTATCTGATGTGAAAAACGTCGTTCAATCACTGTCAAAGAACCCGAGGCGCCGAGACGGTCAATTCTTATGATTTAGCCAACATAAACACTCTCGCCCCCATACACACACACACACCGTACTTGTGACCCGACCTAAGTGTGAAAAGAAGCAAGCCGGCCTAGGTGTCGGTGTCTTGTCTCGACAACGGTTCGCGTCGGAATGGTTGGTGTGTAGGCTACGAAAGCCGCTGGAATCGGATTATATGGTCAGCTACTACTACTGCTACTGTCAAGACGGAGGACCGAAAAAAAGTGTACATAGGTAGGTAAGAGTTGCGAATTTGGTGGCATCAGGTGCAGGTAGGTGAGCACTGTTAATCAGTTGAGCAAATAGAGGCGGCGCGGGATTGACAGAGGGAAAGAGGTGAGAAGCCGGTATGTGGGGGTGTGTAAGAAAGTAGTTGACAGGACTAGTTGGTTTTTTTTTGTGTTTCTTTTTGGAAAATTTTGAACTTTGGAAGAAATTGAAATATTGAGCGCTCCGCCGACGCTCAAAGATGGAAAGAGTGGTTAGACAGTTAGACAATGCCATCGATAGAGCGCGTTTTTGATTCAGGAAGCTAAATTTTTATTTGAACATTGATAAGATTAGTTAACATTTATTTCCGTTTATGATTGAAACAAATTTGATAACTTGCGAATTTTTTTTCAAATTTTATGCAAGCAGAAACTTGGGGTGAAACGAAATAGAACTTGGACGGTATAGAACCGCGCAGATCTACTGTCTCTATTGGCGGGTGCGGAAACTGTCAAGGCTCTATAGAATGTAGTATATAAAGCAGTTCTATTCCATCCGTCCAGGTTCTATTTTGTGTTACCCTTTTGTTAAAAAACAGGGAACTTTTGGCGAGGAGGGACCAATATATGGCTATTAGCTGTTGAAAAGGACAGGCGCTCAGTTGGCACCTAACTGGGGCAAATTTGGCGCGATAACAGGAGTTAGCCTTTGAATTTGGAGCGTGGGCAAAATGCATTTAGTTTACGGTTCAAATTTGACGGCTGTTTGCCGAAAATTCCCCGATTTTGTTTCATGTAAACCAAAAACTAGAAAATTTTAGTTTTGGCGGTTAATTTCAAGAGCAATCTATCTATGAAAAAGACAATATTTTCTGAGGATCACCAACAAAAAATAAATAAAATGAACCTTTTAAAAGACAAAAACAATTACCAGTTTCGTACAGAAAAAAAAAACTTTTGACCTAGTTTAGCTAGAAGTACTTGCAATTATACTGGAAAACGAACAACAGCAAATCGAAAGAAACAATCTTATCGCGAGCGTGATCAATTTCTATTTTCTACACTATTTAGCCACTCATTTTCCTTCACAATCGAAATCTGAACGTTTCACCGTGTCCGGGAGAAAGTGAACTGTCCGGAACGAAAATAATGATGAGAAGCGCCTAAAGTGAGAAAGTTCGCGCATCATAAAACGCCTCACTTCTCCGTTTTCCCCCTTTTTTCTGCTTGCCTTAAATATGTACGTCACAAATATAAATCTTCAGAGGCAAATCCATTAATGCGAACTAACGCACGGAACGAATGAGTGGCGAGTAACTTGGATGGATTCGAGGATGAACGAGAAGGAAAAGTAGAAGAAGAAGAAGACGAAGAAGAAGAAGAACTGTCTTAGATCAGCGTCGATGAAATGATCAATCGAGTGACCTTTTGAGTGGTTTGCGCCGCACTGAGAGATGGATGTGTATCCGGATGGCTTTTTAAAAGGGGTGGTGGATGCAAAATGCATTTATGGAACACACGAAAAAAAAAACACAAAGCAGGTGAACAGAAAACCTGCATGACATCAATGAAAAAATCGGATTTGCAATGTAATCATACGACAACTTTTAAAAGTTTGCTGAATTCTGTTTTGCACGCGTTGGCTTAGTCAATGAACAGTGAACTGTTTTTTTTCTGGGTATCTTTTTTCTTTTGATCTAGATAAATACAAATATTAGCCGAGAGCCATTTTCCGATTATACTGACTATGAAGCTTGGCGTCTGAAAGAGATTGCTGGCTAATAGCCATTATCGCCCGCTATTAGCCGGATAGCTACCTATATCCGTCATAAAAGCGCCAGAAATTGCATTTGGTTTTAAGCACAGGAAACTAAAAAATAATAATAATAACGGTATAACACTAAAAATGAAAACGTGTCAAAAAATAACTGACCTGCTGTTTCCATCCAAATATTAGCATAACACAGTGTGATTCACACTGTTCACACATCCGCTGTACATACAGCACAAAGTCAAAGTTTCCCGAAAAATGGGTGTGACTGACGATTCACAAACGGCTGCATGCATTTTTATTTTTCAGCCAGTCAGTCATCGCGGCAAAAGAATAGAAATAAAGGGAGAGAGAGAGAGAGAACAGTGATTATGGAAAAATGCAATTCGCAAAACAATAGAGTTCTATTTATTGATTTTTTTTTCGTCTACTGGTGCTTACTGTTGTATGGGCATAAAGATTTACATAGAAGCTTATTAATAATGAATTTAAAATACAGGCTGGCTAATGAAGACTTAGGAATTTTGGGGCTAACAGCCATCGAACTTGGGCCATGTTCCATATAAATTTGGAGCTCGTCTCGAATTCGATGGTTTACCTCTTCAATTTCTCAGGTAATTTTCGGCTATGTGGCTAATAGCCACGAAAAAAGGCTAATGGGGATCGGTGGGCGTGCGCCAAGTACAAATCGGCTATTAGCCATTCACTGGGGTATGAGGAGGGAGTGAGTAAACGCGCCCGGATGCACACACGCAACGCATCCAAATGAGACCCAAAAAATAAAAAAGCGCGCGAAATAATTTTTAACAGAGTTTCGTAATTTTCACGATTTTGCTTTGGTTTTTCTCTCCAATAATGTGAAATTATTCGCGCGCCTTTTTTATTTTTTCGACCTCATTTGGATGCGTTGCGTGTGTGCGTCCGGGCGCGTTTACTCACCCCTCCTCATACCCCAGTGGCTATTGAAAAAGGCTGACATGCATCGAATTCGAAGCGTGCTCCAAGTGAATTTGATGGCTATTAGCCAAAAACTTCCTGAGTATACAGGTTTTGGAGCGAGCTCTTGGCACTGTGCAAGTACTGGCTTTTGGAAAAAACTGAGCCGTTCGAATCAAAATCAAAATTCTGACCAAGCAGCAAGCCAATTATGGAAGAAGTCAACCCTTCCATGAATAAAATGGCCTTGAGAAACGAAAATGAAAACGAACAGCAAGCAGCCACATTTCATTTTTTTTTCCAATGGTCACTCACATCCGCATCGAGTCAGTGGCGAGTGCAAATGTACATAATGAGGGGCAGTTAACTGGGGAACAGATGCTCCGGCGGCAAAGAAGTGGATTTTGAGAAGAGCCCAAGAAAAAAGTGCTATCGAAAATGGCTCAAAGCGAAAAAGAAAATAAAGAACGATTAAAAATACAGTACGGTAGCCCAGACAGACAGATAAATTGAATTAGGATATATGTACATGTACGCTTTTGTAGAATAGAAAGAAAAAAAAACAAGATCTGTACATATGTATATGTATCTATAAAAAATTAAGTTGAGATTGAGATTGTTTTTTCTTTCTTTTTTTCATCATCGGGCTTTAAGTGGAATAAAACATGAACGTCTTCTACTTTAGTGGAGGAAGAATTTTGTTTCAAATCATTAATAGAACAACAACCAAAAAAAAACATACACTAACCTGTCCATAAGTGCGTCTTGTATATATAATTCCTCACCAATTTCCGCCGCTATCTATCCACTGGTCAGTGCTTCTTTAATTGATGTTCTTTTATTCATAGCAATCATATTGCCTGCAATTTAATTTAATTCTGTTCAATGTGATGCATAATGCTGGATAAAGTTGATAGGAAAGAACGCCAGTGGCAAAAACGAAAAAACCCAAAAAAAAATAACGGACTAGCTTCTGAGAAAGCATACATGAGCTAAGCTTGAAGATCGCGTTGAGAAGCTAGATGAAATGAAAAGAGAGCGAGGAAAAACGGGAGAAAAAAAGGAAACGAGGGAATAGTGGAACGTGGACTTGGGACCTCGAGAAGACGTAAGAAACGGACAACAACTCGATTCAATTGCTGTCTCTTGCTTTTTTGGAGGAGACCGGCCCAATTTTTCTGCAAAATTGCGAAACTTTTCGTGAGAAATGTGACCGGAAATGAGAGTGAGAGTAAGAGTGAGAGCTTGAATGAGAATTGAATTGCTTTGCAAGCAATCAATCTAATCAGGGAAAAGAGAAAAACAAAAATAGTGCATTGGTGAAATGCTTTTCGCTATTGCTCGCCGTATCCGTCAATATATGGAAATCCTTCAAGTTAGAAAATGTTACACCAAAAATTGAGAGGAATCAAGGAAGAAAGAAAGGAAGGAAGCAAGAAAGGGAGCAAGCAAGGAAGCAAGGAAGAAAGCCATATTTTGCCAAAGCCGGGAAAATTGGATTCTATCTATGTATTTACTGCCAAGCTTTAGCTAGATGAACTTGTTTTTGTTTTCTTGTTTTTGTGTTTTGATGGGTTGGCTAATGAAGCAAGATTCCCTAGAAATTCGGCGGGCTATTGGTCTTGAAATAGGAGACATTTTTTTAGTCACGCGGGCCAAACTAGAGCAACCTTTCTCGCTTCATTTCTCTCTGAA
Source organism: Caenorhabditis japonica (assembly GCA_963572235.1). NCBI lineage: Eukaryota > Metazoa > Nematoda > Chromadorea > Rhabditida > Rhabditidae > Caenorhabditis > Caenorhabditis japonica. Next base: position 5,248,729 of record OY754347.1, on the reverse strand, counting down.
ATTGTCTCTTTGAAAATTTTTATTTGAGAAAAAAAACATTCGAAAAAACATTCTTCAAAGTAACAGACTTGCTACTAAATTTTACATTTACATAGCTGTGGCTAGCATCTAACATTGCGAAATAATGGTGAACTTAGGACAGCTGCGTAAATTTGGTCAGCGATAAACAAGAAATGATGCAAAAAAGAAGGAATAAAAATAGCACGGAATGACGAAACCCATCCTTGTTATGTAAACGTTTTTCCACGAGCGAAATTCAGTTACAACGCTCCGAAATTCCGCAGGTCGCTGCGAGACCTATCTCAAATAGGCCTTTAATTAATTAGCTTTTTTTATTAATCAGAAATCAGAAGGAACCATTTCAGCACGTGTATAAATCAGAAACATGATACCAAGAGCCATTTTCTCTGTTTTCAAATAAATGTATTCCAAACAAAACTTTTGGTGATTGGAATTGTGTCACTCAAAAAAAGAAGAAGAAAAAAACCAGCAACATGACAAAAGAAGTCTCAAAAATTTGCTGAAACGGAAAAAAATATGTACAGAGATCTTTTAGAGTTCTAGAGTTGTTGACATTGCATTTTTTCTTGTTTTCTCTGAAAAAGATTGAAACATCAGATTTTTTCCCTTGCAAAACCAAAAGCAGGGAATGTTTCGCTATTAGCCGTCGCATTTGAGGTGTAGACCATGGCTGTGCGAAAAATAAGTTTCGAAAAATTTTCGAAAAACTTTTTTTTTTCGAAATTTTTAGACCGAAAAAAACGAAAAAACAATTTTTTCGAGTTTTTTAAGACAAAGAAAATCCGAAAAAAAAATTTCGTTTTTATTTTCCCGAAAAAACCGAAAAATTTCGAAAAATGTTGTTTTTTTTCCTGAAATTCAGTTAAAAACAGATTATTCATTTAATACATTCAACAAAATCAGTAGTGACGTATTTACGAATATCATACCGAAATCGCACAAAAAATTTCTCTGGTTTTTGGCGGATTTTACAACAAAATTTAAAAAAAAATAGAAAACCACAGGGAGAACACGAAGTCGAGAAATCGGCCAAAATTGCGCCAGGTCAGAGGGAATATACATTTTGACCATTTCAAAAAGGAATTGGAAAAAATACTGGTCGCCGGTTTCCTAGAGTTTTTGGCGCGTACTCGGCAGGAATTGGCAGCTGTGTGGCTAAAAGCCATTGAAAACGGATAATAGTCATAAAAAACGGCTAATAGCCATCGTATTCGGGACGTGCGCCGCTTAAAAATGGCGAATAGCCATCGAATTCGAGACATGCGCCAAATACATATGGCACGGGTCGATTCGATGACTATTATCATACAAAACCAGATAATTTTTTTTTGTGATTTCGATGTGATACAATTTAAGCAATTTTCCCAAAAAGTTGGCACCTCCTTTAATTGAAATATTGTCGGCCCGCCAAAATAGTCCAACGCGCTCCGCTGAACTCAACACTATTCGATTTTCATTTTCGTCACCAAATTATTTCATTTCACGTTGAATTTACACGTGAAATGAAATAATTTGGAGAACAAAGTGAAAATCGCATAGCGTTGAGTTCAGCGGAGCGCGTTTGATCATTTTGGCGGGCCGACAATAGGTGCAAAAATATAAAATACATTGGTGAAAAAAACATTTTATACAAATTTTGGTTATTCTGCGCACATACTCCGCGTCTTGAATGCATCCCAATTTTTCGAAAATTTTTCGAAGTTTTCAGACCGAAAATTTTCCGGCCGAAAAACTTTTTGCACAGCCCTGGTGTAGACCAAATGCGTCGGCCTTGACGGCTAACAGCCGTTTTCGATGGCTATCTTTTGCTTCCGTGGCTTTAAACGCTTTGACGTTAATCGGCACGTACGCATAGGCTCTAATCGCGCCCCAAAATAATACCGATTATCACAGAATTGGCGCCAATGACGATATGCGCTGGTAATGGCTAATAGCCTTTTTAACGGCTAATAGCCATACACCTCCCTTAGCCGCCATATCCGCAACCAAAATTCGCTCAGAAAAAAACCACTTTATCAGAATACACATCAGAACCAAAAAAGGCTCAATAAATATAAATACATCGTTCATGAACCGTTATTGACGATCATTAAAATACCAAAATAACATAATAAATTGCAGTGTAGAAATTCAGAAATGGATCACTCATATCCTCGCTTTTCCGTTTTTCCCACTGGTTTAATTTTCTGAAAATTAGTTTTTTAGTTTTCTTTTCACAAATTGAAATTAACAAAACCCAACCTACCCTGGAGTTTTTTGAAATCTTGTTTTTTCTCGACAATGACTTTTCCTTCTTTACTGGAACTTTTTCTGGTGTCATATTATATCTGGCGTATCTGAAAAGTTTTCCACATTTTCATTTGAACTGGGCATTTCGAATAAAAATAAAAACTCACATTTCAGCGGCGCACCCAGCCTCTAAATGCGTATCAATATTAGCCAAGCTGAATGGCTTGAAGCACACTTCGCACAGACTGCACGGTTTCGGCTTGTTTCTCGGCAAATACCATTTTTGAAATATAGGTTTCAGAGCAATGGTACCGGTCATGATGGGGGCTGTAAAAGGGAAAGCAATGTAGAGGGGAAAAAAGAAAGATTTGAAAAGATAAGTGAGAAAGAGCAAAAAGTGCAATAAGAGTGAGATAGCGAACAAATAATCAAAGCGCACTTTTGCTTCACACCCCCACAATAGTTCAGTTGGCTGAGCGGAAAGAATGAATGATTGAATGAACAGTCTAGTAGTGGGTCAATGACTAGCGAGGCCGAAAGTTCATTGACCTTTTCGTTTCTATCCGAGTTTAGCGTGTTTTGCTACTCTGCTTATTTTTCTTTTCCTTTTCCATGTTCATGTCTAGTGCCTGGTTCAACGGAAGTAAATAGATATGTATGTGTGTTTATATAATAATATTTATCATAATCATAATCATAATAATACAAAGTTCATTGCTCAACGCGCACAATCAGTGGGTTGGTTTCACCTGGGATAAGGAAAGGAAATAAAATGAAATAAAATGAAAAAACAACTATTGCCAATTAATTCATAACAGGAAGCGAAATTTAAAATGTTTTTTTTTCGCAATATTAGGCAGCTGCAATGAAAACAGAATATGCACATATGAGCGGCCGGAGATGAGAACGGGGTACTTGACAAATCCGCATATAAAATGGAATGGGTTCAATTGATTCACCATGTTTCTATAGAAATTTAGAACGCCGATGGGATGAAATAAAAAGCGAAAAACTGATGATTAAAAAAAAAAGAAAACACGAAAAAGTAAGAAGCCTGAATGCAAAGAGTGCAATGATCAAGCGAATGATGACGCTTTGTGTCGTCCTTTGGAAAACAAAACGAAGAAGCTTTATGTGTCACACTAACTGGAAAATGGCCTCTCTGATTTCTTCTCATTAATACGAGACCATCTGGTCAACAAGAACACACATAAGACTTCTCAGAAGTGTGGAATTGTTTAAACTTGAAAACAAACGTTGTTCTGGCTTTTTTCCTCACAGGAGAAAAAGAATGTTTTGCCTTAGAATGCAAACAAAGACATTAGTATGTATGTATGTTCATACTCTACTCCAAAAATCTTTTGTGACTGACTAGTCGTGCCTCATCGTGAAATGAAATGTGACGGCGCATTGCATTTATGTATTTCTGTTGGTGTTCCAAATTACCGATTTAGGCAGCGATTTGGCTATTAGCCGTTTGAAATAGCTATTAGCCAGCACCTCGTGCGGGTTTGACGCACGAGGTTCTGGCCACTGTCCTTGTAAAAACGGGCTCTGGGACGTTTCGAAACTTTTGTGCATTTTTGCGGCAGTGCACGGTGTCCAGGATTTGAAAAGTGGGCGGAGCCGAGCAAACGCGCCCACTGTATTTTTTCGCGCGAAATTCAAATTTTGACGCATTTGTTATGTTTTTCGGGAAATAAAGCATATATTCTTATTTTTCCCAAATGTGCTCCAATGGAATTATAGCTGAGGTCTTTAGAAATTTTTTAAGCCTAAGAACGTCGAATTTGGTTCAGCCATCATTTCGGAATAATCGTTTTGAGCTTCTACACGTAATGAGCCTCTCCGTGGCGTAGAAGATCAACACCTGGATCTTTTCTTCAACTCCGGCGGATTTCGTCACCCCGGCAAAGATTCAAGTGGCTAATCATTACACACTGCCTCGCTCAGGTCGGATGTAGTGTCGAATACTTCCTCCCTGCGCACATTCCTCGGTTTAGCAGGCCGTTGAAGAGTAGGCATACCCGCTACGAACAGCACCAACAACTGCCTCAGTCCTCCGCATCCGGCCTCTACTCTTGTTACGGCAGATTCAAGAGTATGTCGGAAGAGGCGATCTAATCACGGAGTATCGAACGTCTGCCACACTGGACGGAACAAGAACACCCGGCCAAAAACAAGAAGAATCGACTACAGAGTGTGTACGTTCAACTGCAGATCGGTTGCCACCGATGACCGACTTGCAGAGCTGCTAGAGGAGACAAAAACGATCAAGTACGACATTATCGGACTGTCGGAAACGAAGAGAGCAGCTGAAACACACATGATGCATCGAGACGGGACCGGAGTTTTCTTAGGAAAACGGAACACCACTTCCGTGTCAGGAGGGGTCGGCTTTATCGTCAATAGCACCCTCCTGCCGAAGATCCAAGAAATCAAATTTCTCAACCACAGGATCGCCTACTTGACTTTCCAAGTAGACCGGCGACTGAGCTGCACCGTCTTCCAAGTGTATGCTCCAGTTGCCGACTCTGATCCGGAAGAGTTAGCTGATTTCTATGAGAGCTTAGAAGAAGCCTACACTGCTTGTCGCAGTAGATACAAGCTAGTTGTGGGTGACTTCAACGCTCGAATAGGTCCTAGGCAACACACGGAACGGTTCATTGGACCACACTCAATGGAACCGCGCAACGAAAGCGGCGAACTACTCGCCACCCTTTGTGAATCGAACCGCCTATGGCACATGAACTCACAATTCGGAAAGCCATCACATAGACGCTGGACCCACATCAGTCCCAACAAGTTACACAAACATGAAATTGATCACATCCTGGCCAATGGAAAGTTTGTCACTGATGTCTCGGTCGTCCCATCGATCACAACCGGAAGCGATCATCGTCTGCTCCGTGGAAACCTGCACTTCAACACCAAGATCGCAAGATTCGAGCAGGTCAAACGGAGAAAGCCCCCGAAACGAGTATTGGACCCGGCTGTTGCTCACGCAATCACCGCCACTGCAACAATCACCCCAAGCGCTGACATCGATCTGGACTACATCAACCTCATCGCAATGCTCAAGGAACTCCAAGATCAAGCAGTCACTCAGCCATCCAATCACTCCACCAACAGACTTTCGGGAACTACTCGGCAGCTTCTCACCAAACGACGTTTTATGGACAGAACGGACCCCAACTTCAAGTCACTGTCAAACGAATGTCGAGAAGCCGTCAAGAAAGACCATGAAGAATTCGCCAAAGACCGCCTACTGCAAGCCGCACAGAACAAGAAAAGTATGAAGAAAGTCGCAAGGGACATACAAGAATACAAGACCTTCATCCCTTGCCTCAAATCCTCAACAAGCGGCACAAGAATCACTTCTCGGACCGAGATGGAGAAGGAGATCCAACAGTTCTACTCGAAACTCTTCAGAAGTAACCGAGGACCTCCCGTGATTGCATCACCCATCGGAATGGAAATTCCACCACCGTTCCTTCCAGAAGAAGTTCGCGCTGCCTTTCGCTCATTCCCGAACGGAAAAGCAGCTGGAGATGACAAAATCACTGCCGACTTCCTCAAAAGCTGTCACGACAACGTCATCTTCCTCCTAACGGACAGATTCACTAAGTACCTGCAGAGCGGGAAAGTTCCGGAAAAATGGAAAACTTCTAACACCACCCTGATCTTCAAGAAAGGGGACAAAGAAGATTTGGAGAACTATAGGCCTATCTGCCTCCTCCCCGTGCTCTACAAGGCATTCACAAAATGCGTGCTGAATAGAATACGGACCACACTCGAGGAGGCCCAACCAGTCGAGCAAGCAGGATTCCGCCGATCATTCTCTACGATCGACCACATCCACTCAATACAGCGCATACTCGAAGTTGGACGCGAGTACCAGCAACCACTCACACTTGTCTTCATAGACTTTCACAAAGCCTTCGACAGTGTTGAACCACAGGCAATCTGGGAAAGCCTGAAAAGTCAAGGCGTCCAGCCTGCCTATATTGCCCTACTACAACAGTGCTACACCAACTGCACAACCACCATCACACCATTCCACAAGAAAATCGAAATTCCGATCACAAGAGGAGTTCGCCAGGGAGATCCCATCTCGCCGAACCTCTTCTCAGCATGTCTGGAGAGCGTCTTCAACAAGATGTCATGGCAGCACCTGAGAGGAGACGAAGACGACGAGAACGACAAAGCCAATCTCTTGCCCGGAATACGAATCAATGGCCAAAATCTCACGCACTTGAGATTCGCCGACGACATCGTTCTGGTCGCCAGCAACCCCAAGGCGGCAAGCCTAATGATTCAAGAATTGGTTGAGATGTGTGGAAAAGTAGGACTCCGAATGAATACTAACAAGACCAAAGTTATGAGAAACAAATTTGCCAGCCAAAGCCCGGTCAACGTAACGCTTAACAACGTTACTACCTGCATCGAAGAGGTCAATGAGTACGTCTACCTCGGTAGGCTACTCAACCATAACAACGAACTGGAGCCGGAACTTCACCGAAGACGCCGAGCAGCATGGGCTGCGTTCAACAACATCAAGAACACCACAGATGCCCTGTCTTGCCCGCGAATCCGAGCTCAACTCTTCGATTCCATCGTTTTACCGGCTCTCACGTATGGCTCTGAAGTCTGGACCTTTACGCAGGCACTTTCCGAAAGAGTCAGAGTGACCCACGCAGCATTAGAAAGACGACTAGTCGGAATTTCACTATCGGAACAACGTCAGAGGAATCTGCACAGGGAAGATATCCGAGCACAATCGGAGGTCCGAGATCCCCTACTAGTCATCAAGAAAAAGAAGCTTGGATGGGCCGGACACATAATGCGAAGAAACGATGGCAGATGGACGAGGTTTGTGCAAGAATGGTATCCCATAGGAGAGAAGCGACCCGTTGGAAGACCACGGATGAGATGGAGCGACTCCCTAAAGGAACAAATATCATTATTTGATGGCAATCATCTCAAAACACACTGGTCAACAATCGCCAAGGACCGAATGGCTTGGAAAGCTGTGATCCGCGACCACATCAGGTGATCGAAGAACGGATCGACTAAGTAACTACATAAGTAAGTAACCACATTTCCAATCCTGGGCACCGTGAACCGATGAAAACAAGTAATTAAAACCAAATGCGCGTGTGTTTTGGTGTCAATTGGCGAATACCGCCACGCGAAAATGCCAGAAGGTTCGGAAACGTCCCAGTTTCGAAATGGCAGGTTTCGAAACGTCCCAGAGTCCAAAAATGTGCTCCGCTAAACACAATCTTGGCGGTGTGCCAAATTATGAAAATTCACCTTTGTCGACATGAATTTTTCAGGCAGACAACGTGTAGGCGATGAGACGCAGAGCGGTGTCACGCGACGCGACGCGACCGCAGCGCGTGGGCGTCGCCGGAGCTAGACCCTACAAAAATGCTATTGCGCTCTATAGAATTTCTCTGCGCTTCCACAGTTTTTGAACAAGTTGCGCTGAAAAATAAAGACGCGAGTGAAATAAATAGCCGCAAAAATTAGCTTTCACAACAAAAAAAACAATGGCTATTAGCCACTGTGGCTACAAGAATTGCTTTTCTATGTAGACTTGAAAAATAAAAGAAAATAAATTAAAAAAGAACCCACTGTAGTCACCAGACTCGCCACCCATCTTGTCAGCTCTATGCTCGTATTTATGAGAATGATAATACCGGGGATTAATTTCTCGTTTATTTTTATTTTTAAAGTTTTTATAATACCAATTCGGGTGTAATAAGTTGGTTGGTTGGTTGGCATTTGTCGTACAAACAAGACACCGTTCTGGGAAGGGAACATGAAAATGTTCTAGAGAAAGTGATATTTTTGAAGAAAAAAAATTGAAGAACTATGTACTTTGATCTTTTGAAAGAGTAAAAAAAGAAAGGGCAGATGAAGAAAGAAAAAATAATAACAACAACTAGGAATTTAGGGATTTATATACCCCACACCACCATTTTAAATGAAAAACTGGGACGGACGGAAAGGAAAGGAAAGGAAACGTGAAAGAAAAAGAAAAAAAAGAAGACAATGAAAACAAAATCAAAAAACAAAATGAGTACTATGAGGAGATCACCAGAGGAATTCGAAATGGAAACAAGTGGAAAAGGGAAAATATACACACAGAAAATACCAGCAAGAATCAGAAAAACATTCCGCATCCAGTGTTCCGTTTTTCCACTTTCCGCAACATTGCAGTTTTGCACTTGTGCGAGATCAACACCGTTCCGGCCGATTGGACCCATGCTTCTCCATCTCTGTAATAAAATGAATTGGAATATGTACATAACAATGACATCGTATTAAGAAGGCGACCACTCACGATTGCATTGGAAACGAGTGGTTTCCCTTCAAGACCAATTTGGCGTGTTTTGCCTGGCCTATGCATAATGGGCTGGCCAGACCGATTTGCATTTGAGCAATGTGGAACGACGATGTCACCGCAAACACTTCAATAGTTTCGTCGTCGCAGTCCTGGCGATGACTGCCGTTGTATGTGGACCATGGCTAAAAGTGTCGGATGGGAGGGGTCAGATGGTATTAGGTTGTGGAGAAAGTCTTTGCACCAACTTTTTGGGTAAAGTGGCTTACTCTTGGGTGGGGGATTTATGAGTATCACATCAAAATCGCACAAAAAAAATTATCTGTTTTTTCAAAATAATTTTTCAAAAAAAAAAAATAGAAGACCACGAGGAGTACACGAAAGTCGTGGCCGTGGCCAAGGAAACCCGCGGCCGCGGCTTCTAGAAAATTCAATTTTCACAAGAAATATTTATTCTTCTTGCAATTTTCCCTGTTTTTATAATATATTTCCGATAAAAAATGCTTTAATCGTTTATTAAAATTAGAAAAAATCGTGAAAACACATTTTAATCATGAAAATCAAAAAATCGATATTCGCCTGTCGTTCAATTCAACATTTTAAATATTTTCTTGTGAACATTTTTTTACAAATAAAAGAGTGAATTTGATGCGGAAATGAGCAGTAAATGAGCAGGTTCTCATGCAAAAAAATGCGAGAAAGACGGGAGAAAAATGACAAATGCGTTTGAATTTCCCGTCACCTCGTGTACTCCCCGTGGCCTTCTATTTTTTTTTTTGTAAAATTTGTCAAAAATCAGAATTTTTGTGCGATTTCGATGTGATATTCGTTTCCCTCAATATGTACATAAATATATCCATAGTACCAAAACTTTCTCGCCAATCTAATATTTGATAATTACCTTAACTCCTGCACCCCAATACGGAATGTTGAGGAATATAAGACCTTCTATATCAGGAAGGTTAATGTGCACGTCATCCAAGTACAAATCGATTCGTTCGTTCAATCCCTTACAGACTCTCTCGAAAACATCCTTCGTGCCAAAAGTGAAGAAAAGAAACTTGTTGAGAAATCTGAAATTAAAGGGTTATTGTAATTTTTATTTTCTCCTACTAAATGCTCTCAATGTACCTGCTGCTCATGGCTCTTGGAATTGACTCCCGAGTATTCTGCATTCCTAACGTCACACAAGCATCAACTCCGATGGAAACGTAGTTGGTCATTGACAGCGTTTTGTTGGACTGCAATCGTACTCCCAGCTATAAAACCTCTTTCCAAACAGTTCCCAATTTCCTCCCCGATCCCTAGCTAGAGCGAATGACCAACACTCACTTTTTTCTGGCTTTCCGCGTCAATTGTCCATCGATCGACATGTGTAACCTCAGCGTCTTGTATATCCTCCATCAACTGCAAAAATCAGGTCTTTTCTCGTCTTTCTCTGCCTTATTTAATTGTCATTTCTATTCCCTCGAATAATTATCTGATTCCGGTAAAACAGCGTCTCGTGGGCGCGTCGTCAACCGAAACCGTAACCCACCTTGATGACATCGACGTCGCCACCGCATTTTTTGCCCCATTTCAACCATCGAGAGAGATCGTTACCAGTACCAAGCGGCAGGACGGCTACCTAAAAACGCGACGAATAAATTAAACTAAATCTGTTTAGAAATAAAGTTTACGAACTGGAATTCTCCGACTAAGCGTGTCAATTTGATCAAGGGTTGAACAAATTGTACCGTCTCCTCCGGCAATTAGAATACGGACATCAACTTCTGGATGCTCATCAATCCATCGGAGTGAGGCCGCGATGTTAGATTTCAGGACATCAACAACTTGGGCTGGGTGAAGATGAGCTCTAAAGTTCCGGAGCAACTGTTTTCCTGCTCCTGAACCACTTTTTGGATTGACAATGACCATTATCGGGCGCCATTTGTCGGTGTCTGTTGGGATTTCCACTTTGTCAATGACCGCCTGAAGTACGAAAAAAAAATGTGTGTTTGCATATAGTGTCCGTATTTGAATGTTTTTTTCGCATTTGGCGAACCCGTCGCTAATGCTTTTTTCTAGTAATTGCGCTGAGTTTTTACACTAATATTTCGTGACCTTTATAGCGCTGCCAGAAATGAAAAAAAAGTGGCCATAAATGCAGAAATTTCCCCCTTTTTTTCTAAATCAAAAAAAAGCCCGATATGATTCAAATACGAACACTATATGCATCCACCGCGTGTACTCACCATTCTCTGATTGCGGTTGCCTGGCTTCCGGGTTACAACGCAGTACGGCGGTATGATAGTTCTCTGAAGTCGGCCGAAATCGCAACGGTGGGTGAATTTAGGTTTACACCTTGTATGTACGACACGCCAGCACCTGGAATAGAAATTATATTGTTAAAAAAAATTGTTTTGGGGAATGAATGAATAGAATAGAATGCAAACATATGTACGTTATTTTGAATTTTTTTTTCTTTTCGTTCGTCCGATCAGATACAATCGTTATCTTGATTCTTGATGGTAGGAGGAATGAAATAGAAATAGGAACCCGGTTTCTAAAGACAAGTTAAGAACTTTGAACCGAATTGAAATGAAATTAAATTCACTGAATAGAAAGAAATGACCGTTAATTTGGATTAATTAGTAAGAAAACTGAAAAAGTAGGTGGACCAATGAGAGATAAACGGATACTGTTCTTTGGTTAAAATATCGCCTGCATTGGGAAAAGGTGTACTATACGAACAAACAAACAATTAGCCAGCCCGTTTTGACGTCAGTAATCTTTTCGTAGCTTTTCTGTGACGTTCATCATCACTACAGTCTTTTTTGAACAGCCCTATGATCAGTGACACATTTGTGTAAAACGGTTTTTTTTTTGCGTCGTTGGCGACTAATCTGTGCATGTTTCACGGGCGAATTGAAGCGGTTTGGATTGGATTCATAATAAAGATGAAGAATAACAAAAAAATGAACAAGACAATGCGAACATAACATACAAATACATATGAAACCAATTGATAGCTTGATAACCCAAACCAAAAAAAAAAAGAAAAAGAAAATAAATTTGGCTGAATAGGAAATGAAATGAAAGCCTTTCTTTTCCATCCTCCACGTATTCTTCACTATTTTCTCGCTTTTTTCATCCCTTCGTTTCTCTGACAAAAGAAGAAAACTGTCAGAAACGACGACATCGTACGGCAAAAAGCGCGGTCGTAGTAGGGCATGCGCAGAGGATCAGAGTGGCGCAGCAGCCGCAGCGACGGTGGCCGCCGCAAACATTTACAGGACACGAGAAACCGGATGAATCAAAAGAATGAGAGAACGGCCCCTCGCGACAAGACAATCCGAGGTGTTGTCTCGCACTGTCGGCGTCAGCGTCGGCGCAATAAACCTCTTGCGCCATAATCTAGGATGAACATACATAAATGAATGATTGGGTGGATGTGTCATGGGAAACTGACGGACAAACGTGACGACAAACGGTAGGTTAGTTTTCTTTTTTTTTTTCTCTTTTTTTGTTGAGTCAAGCTCGTGCGTTCTTCTAACTCATTGGTGTCATGTGGCATCACGCGAGACAACACATAGACAGCGGAACGAGCGATTGATAATAAGTGCACGGCACATTCGGCCTTTTGAATTGATTCAAAATACGTAGATCATCGGGAGTGATAAATCAAGGGCCAACTTTTCGGGGTAACTGTTTTAAAACATAGTGGGAGATTTGCGAATATCCCATCGAAATCGCACATAAAAATTTTCTGCCAAATTTTACAACAACAAAACAACAAAAGACCACGTGGAGTACACGGAGTCGTAGTTTTCACGGGGTGTTGAGAGGTACATGGAAATTAAAATTTAAATTTCGCGGGAAAGTTGCCACGTCACTCGAGAAAAAAGCGCGCGAAATGCCGTGTTCAAAATGTCGTTACTGCGGCGCCACAGCAAATTTTTTTTACTTTTTTTCTTGTGGGTTCATATATTTTGCATGATTCTTAATATTTAAGCACCATTTCCCTATTTATTTTATGCAGAAAACGTATTCCGCCAGCGCCTCGTTTTTGAAAATCTAAACTGTTTCAACTCTGTAACAACCGCGTTTCCTCAAATCTGTGTGAGCAGTGGAGCGCATTTTCACTACATACTCTTCAACACTCCGTGGTTTTCTAGACCGGTGGCAGACAATGTTTTTTCGAAATTTGTATTTTTGGGTGCTATATAAACAGATAGCTTTGCAGTCACGATTAAAACAAAGTTTTTAAGCGTCGGGCCGCCCGGAAAAGTTGAAAAATTGCTAATGGACCTATTCACAAAACCGGAAAAAAAGGAAGAAAAAGGAAAACAATTGCGGGAAAAATCGGAGAATGCTCCGATTGACCTGAAATTTTGGGAAATATTGGGAAAAATGCTCCTATACACGCTCAAAAAATTTTGGACCATATAGATTTTAAAAATTTTCAGAAAAAAAATCGATATTTTGGGCCAAAATTTTGTGAGCGTGTACAGGAAATTTTTTCCCAATATTTCCCAAAATTTCAGGTCAATCGGAGCATTTTCCGAATTTTCCCGCAATTTTGTTCCTTTTTCTTCTTTTTTTTTCAGTTTTGTGAATAGGTCCATAATGGGGTTATTCAGGGTCATAGTATTTTTCCTTTCTTTTTTCCTTATTCAAATGACGGAAAAAAAGAAAAAAAAGAAAAAAAGAAGCGAGAGTTTTTTCCGTTGCTTTCCTAGGCCATCGCAAAAGTTTTTTAGGCCCTCCGCTGTGAGAACTGCGAAATATCGATTTACGGGCGAATGAATTTGAAATTTTCTTTTTTGAAAAAATACAGAAATTCATTGGAAGTAAGCAATAAAATACGATCAATTCTCCAAAAAAAATTTCAAAAATTATTCGCCCGTAAATCGATATTTCGCAGGTCTCACAGCGGAGGGCCTAAAAAACTTTTGCGATGGCCTAGAAAAAGCAACGGAAAAAAACTCTCGCGGCCACGGATTTTTCTTTTTTTTTTCGGTCATTTGAATAAGGAAAAAATTTTTTAACACTTTGAAAATCACAGAAATATGACCAAAACTAACCGGAACCAAAATGACATGGCTAACCTTGACTCTATACAAGTACCCAACAGGTAGGATTGCCTAGCGATGCGTAAGTGAACGTAAGGATGAAGGCAAGTTTCACAACAAATTATTTGTTAATTGCTCTTGTTAGTTTCATCTCAATGACAAAGAACTTAAGTTATTAATTTGAACAATTTTTCACAAGATTGGGCAAGTTTGAAAATTGGTAAGAAAGGAAAAGTTGAATTCTACATATAGAAAAAAAAACAAATAAAAATATTTAGGAATGATGAACTAAAAAAATGGTGGGCGTGGAGAGCATTCCATCGTTTTTTTGTTTTTATTTTCTTGGCTCGAAACAAAGAATTCAATTTTAAATACATATCTTTACGACAGTTTTTTTTTCTAGCACAGCAAAAGATGAACTCACTTGAACTAAAATTTGATGAGAAAGAAATTAGAACAGAATTCGTCTTTGTCTCTTTTTGTTCTTGTTCTTTTTTCCCCCTTTTTCCTTTTTCTTAAAGTTGTCAGTCGACTTTTGTTCTTTTCATTCCTACTATGTATTGCAAGAAACAAGAAAAAACAGTTAAAGGAAAAGGTTAAAAGCAGCCAGAAAAGAGGAAAAGAAAACTAAAATGGCTTGGAAAAAAATAGGGACGACAGTTCTGTGTTTGTTTGCGCACATTCGTTGCCTAAACTTTGGAAAACCAAGTAAGAATAGAGGAAGAGAAAAGCTCACGCGCTCAAAAATCAGAGATTGGGGTAGAGACGAACTGTTAGAGTGATAAGATTTTAAACATATAAGAAATGAGAAATACACATTGCAGGATACAGATTTTTTTTGGCTCCAATTTCCTCTACCACCACATTAACAAATTAAATGAGAAGGCGGTGTGAAAAGTTTTAATTTATTTCTGAACTATTTATTTACATTTCCTAAAGCTCGTCTATCTAGCCTAAATATGTACATTAGCCATGCGTCATTTCCTAATCGGAAATGATATAATTTTGAGAAAAGGCGGCGACATGCCTTGAATAGGAGTTCAGATAGGAAACTGCTAAATACCACTGAATTGTCTAGTTTCTCCTAGGAAAAACAAAAAATAAGAACAGGAACATTTGACACGTTTCCGAACAATTTTAACCACTGTCTAGAAAAGCGGTTTATGAAAAGAAAAAAGGAAAAACAAAAGCAATGCTTGAACAATACGGATTCAAAAATTACAGTGCAATTTTTTATGTTTCAGTTTCTAAAACTGAAAAATGTACACAAACTGATATCATAACGGATCTATCTACCACTAAAAAGCATTTACATGTCTCTAAATGCGGGTAATATAAAAAGGAATTTTTCTCCATTTTATGACTTTTTTGGCACGATGCAATCAAATCAACTATCACCCGCCATCATCGTTGTGTATATATTTTAAGTATTTTTAAGGTCAATAAACACCAACCACGAGCATCGAAAGTCCTGAAGGCCAACTCCGCCGCCGCACAGTTCTTCGCATACTTCGCAGAACAGATCCGGACCAATGTTACCGATAATCTGTAAAATATATAATTAATTTATGATATTGATTATGTATAATGGGATTTCACGGTGTGCTGACGAGTGTCGCGGTTGCGTCGCGTGGCAACACTGTCTCTCGTCTGCGTCTCGTCGCTTAAACGATTTCTGTTTCAAAAAATGTGAATTCGCAAAAAATGAAAAGCTGCCATTATTTTTTTTTTAGAAATGTTATTAAAGGAGGTACCCACTTTTTCGGGAAAGCGGCTTGAAATGTAGAAATATCACATTGAAATCTCACAAAAAACGAAGTCGCGGCCTAGGAAACCGGCGGCCAACAATTTTTTTTCAGAAAGTTTTCAGTTTTGAAATGGACAAAACCTATATTTCCGTTTACCTGGCGTAATTTTGGCTGACTTTTAAATAATTTATCAAAAAATAGGGAAAAAGTGAATGAGGTAGAAGAAAAAAGAACCGATTATTGCTAAAGACAATACATTTTTCGAAAAGACGTAGTCGGCCGCCGGCGTAGAAAACCGGGCGCGCTGGACTAGGAAACCTCGTCTCCGTGTATTTCTCGTGGTTTTCTTTTTTTTTTTGTGGGAAAATGTCAAAAATACTCATGGAAGTTCTCAAAAATTTTCTCCAAATTTTCTGTCATTTTTACGTCAAAAATTGCAGAAAAATATCAAAAAAAACTAAAAGTTCTGAGAATGCACCAATTTACCAGGAAATTTGGAAAAATGTTTTAAAAATACTTCTGGACATGCTAAAAATTTTCGGACTGAAAATTAGATTTTAAACATTTTTGAGCATATCCGGGAGTATTTTTGATATTATTGCTCAAAGTTTCAGAACAATTGGAACATTTTCTTTCAATTTTTTGTTATTTGTTGCATTCCTCGGCATTTTCATGCCCCGAAATGTCGAAAAAAGTCGAAAAAAAAATGAAGTGAAAATTGCTCTCGCGAAAAATCGCTGAATTGAAAAATATTGGCACTGTGCCAAATTATAAAAATTCAAATTTTTTGAAATGAATTTTTCAGGCAAAGAGCGTGTAAGCAATGAGACGCAGCGTTGTCACGCGACGCAACCGCAGCGCGTGGCGTCGGCGGCAAAACAAACGTTTGAAACAAGGCAGTCGCCAGCCCTGAGCTTTAGCTTTCAGAAGACATTTTATGAATAACCCCATAATTTTTGTATTTTCGGGGCGCAAAAATCAATTTTGCGCTCCATCGATACCGTTCTCTAACTGTCTAACTTCTCTTTTAAATTTTTAAAAATCATTTCTCCTTCAGAACGTCATCAATGGAGCGCGAAATATGTAGATAAAAAGGTATGTATTTATTTACAAACCCAATGGTGATCGAATGTTTCTCTCCGGCATTGTGATTGGTTGACTTTACATTGAATTTTTGTAGAAATCGAGCGAAGGCAGTTAATCTGAAAAATAAATTTGTCTACTCTATTTCAATGTTCCTTTCAACATTTTTTTTTTCAAAAACACGAAGAAAACAGCTGCTGGATGGCAAACAGTGCAAGGCACGGTTGGAGTTGTGTTGGAGTTTTTTTTTCAATTTTTTTTAAACCCGCCAAAATATGACCACTTTATTTACCGCCAAAGGACCACTAAACCTATCACTTTCTCTGCGCCTCCTCTCTCTCTGACTCACCGCTCATCCACGTAAATAAATAGCTCACTATTGGTCATGTGTACGGTTATTTGGCTCATTATTATTTTTTTTTTCAATTTCTACTGCAAACCATACTATTTATTTACTCACATTGTCCACCTTAAGAAGGCAGTTATCACACTCGTAACCCGAAACAATATGCTCTTTGCATCCTGAGCAATAGTTATGTTGCTCGCTGCAGTCAATGGGGCTCCAATAGTGTCCACCTGGAAATTTGTTCATTTTTTTACTCTTTCTTTTTTTTTTGAGAGTCAGGTTATTATTATCTTTCTATTGTTTGGCAGATTGTCTCTTAAATCTCATGTTACAACTTGGTCGGCAAAGACGAAAGAAAAAAAAAGTTTTTTGATCGGCAAAACTTCAAAACTTGACGTTAAAGTTTGGTTTGGCGCTTGCAAAAATCGATATTAACGCTGAGATGAGAAATAAAAACATTCTTTTTTTTTTTCTTGTCGGTGAAATTTTTGAAGAAAAGAAAACTCACTTTTCGAAGAAGTATCGTTGATAGTTTTTCGTTTCCTCACAGCCAACAACTTTCGGAATAGCCACAAAATAAAGGTTGAAAAAATGATGAAAAGTGCAGCAGCCAATAGCTCATCGTACACATCCATTTCCATTTAAGGTGTGGCGTGAAATGGTTGAAATTATCTTTTTGTTGAACTAGACGTTTTCAAAAAGACTTTTCATTTCTCGTCTGTTGTAATGGCATAAAGATTTTTGGGTGACTAGTTTTTCTGTTTCTATTTGCCATCACCTAGCCATCCACCGTCGCACGCTCCTTTCAATATTCCGTTGGAGGGAAAAAGAGAACCGGCCGCGACGCGGGGCCTCTGCGATGCGGTTTCTCTGGTGCTTTTATTCAAATGTTGAAGATTTGTGAACGTCACGTGGTACTAGCGTTTTGTTTCCTTTCCTGAAAAGGAAGTTGAGTTATAGGTGTAAGTGTGAAGAAGGAAGAAATGAAATAGAAGAAGAAGAAAACCAAACAGCTAATTCATGAGAAACAAGTGCACTCTTTTCTTTGCTCGCTGAGCTGACTGCACGCAAAACTCGAGAGAGAAAAAAAGAATGTAAGAGATAGACACGAAAGAGCACGCCACGCGAAAATATAGTAATAATAATATCATTAATAATTGCATGATAATCAGTGTGTCTTATCGATAAAGGTTTGATAATTTTGTCAAATTTGGATTTTTAAATATATCGATAAAAATTTCAGAAAAATTATTTTTTTAATTAAAAATCAGAATACTTGTCGTGAACAATGATTTCAAACGGTTTAAAGAAACATCTAAAATAATTTTCTACAATTATTTGGTTAGCTATTACCGGCCCACGGCGTGTTGAAGAGTACATCGTGAAAATGCGCTCCACTGCTCACATAGATATGAGGAAACGCGGTTGTTACAGATTTTAAACGGTTTAGATTTTCAAAAACGAGGCGCTGGCGGAACACGTTTTCTGCATAAAATAAATAGGGAAATATTGTTTAAATATTTAGAATCATGCAAAAGATATGAACCCATAAGAAAAATATATATAAAATATTGCTGCGGCGCCGCAGTAACGACGTTTTGAATACGCCATTTCGCGCTCTTTTTTCTCGAGTGACGTGGCAACTTTCCCGCGAAATTTAAATTTTAATTTTCATGTACCTCTCAACACCCCGTGCCGGCCCGCCACGTCGGTCAAACGCGCTCCGCTGAACTCAATACTACGTGGATTTCACTTTGGTTTCCAAATTATTTTATTTCACGTTGAATTTACAAGTGAAATGAAATAATTTGGAAACCAAAATAAAAGCCACGTAGTATTGAGTTCAGCGGAGCGCGTTTGACCATTTTGGCGGGCCGACAATAGAAACCGTGCCCGGGCGCACGCTGACGTAAATCGACAACACTAACCGGGAGATCAGTAAATACGCTCCACCAAATGTTGGCGCGAACTACTGTTTTTCAAATTTTTAAGAGGATTTTGATTTGGCGATTTTCATGTATTTAATCGGTTTTTCTTCTAAAAATGTTATAATCGTTGCCAAACAATTGGAAAAAAATTCAGAAGACGATTTGCATGGAAATTTCATTAGAAAATAGGCAAAAAAAAACAAATTTTTGAAGCGGTAATTTTCATTAAAAATTATTTTAATTAAACATTCAACAAAGAAAACCAACTGAAAAATGTAAACATACTGTAAAAAAACTGACTTATTTCAATTTAAACGCCAAAAAATCGAAACAACGACATTCCGCAATTACGCCACCGTGCCTTGTTTAGCTAATATGTCAAAAATAAAGATAACTTCTTGAAATTTGTCGAAATTTTTAATTTTTGGGCACGTGGAGGAAAAAATAGACAAGCGGAACGAGTTAAAATTTTTTAAAGAAAAATGAATGGAAAACTAGTAGTTATCACCTCACTTTAGCACATGTAATCTGCTTTCTGTCGGTCACGACACGTGGTTTTTGGGAGGAAAAATATCAGTTTGAAAAGTAGGAAAAAACAAAATAAAGAGACCACTTTGCATGGTCGATAGAGCGTGAATTACAGGTCTCTGCCGCAAAAACACTTTAAAACGAAAACTTTTGTACTAAATACTTCAAATGGATGGCAGCATGGATGTTCAAACATCTCAAATTTCAATTTTCATTCAATAGATTGCCAAGTTAGAAATTAGAATACAGTTGCGTTGTTTTTTCGCGAAAACAGCATTTTAAAAATTAAAAAGAGAAGTTAGACAGATAGACAAAACGAGAGATTGGGGAAACTGGAGATACGCGGCAAAGAAATTTGTAACGCGTCGCGCATGTCATGTTGAACAGAACCTTGGAAAAAAATTCTGGCCTAATTGTAAGCGTGGTAGCCTTTTTCTACCGTAGGCTGCATTTAGCTGCACAGCGACTCATCTGCATTAAACTGAAAAGAAGAGGAGAAGCAGAGTGCGAGGATATTGTTGTTTTGTAGCGACTCTCGCCGAAGAGACGCAGACAAACAGCCTCCCCCCCCCCCCCCTTCAGCGGAGCGCATTGCCAATAACGTTCCGTCCAGCACGCCGTGGCGTCGTGTCGCGTCGCGTAATCATTGGAGCAAATTTGAGCATATTGTTATACATTGTTCCCCTTTTTACAATAGAAAAATTGCAATGACATATATATGTTCTAGATACAAGATTTCGTAATTTCAAACCGCTTTGACGTCGTTTTTGTGTACATTGCTCACTATTTGTAATCCCTTTAGAAAAATCACTTTTTTGTGCTCATTTCACCAAACCAAGAGAAACACTAATTTATACATGTGCATATTGTCTGTGCCTGTCGAAGAGCAACCGCGCAGAAAATGAATTTTCCGGTCAGTCCCCTCGCAAATGCACTCTTCTGTTTTTCTTTTTTCATTTTTTTTTAAATTCCATTCGATTCGATTCCATTCCATTTCATTCTCAACTACCGATTTGGTTTGGGCTCTCCTATTTCACACATTTTCACTTTTCTCCTTTCGTTTATCTTTTTAAAAATGCATTGAACTTTTGTTGGACGGCCAAAGGATCAGATTAGAATTGTCTTTGAGCGCCGTCTCAAAATAATCCCGTAATGCAACTTGATACCTTCTGAGCTCTGCACTTTTGGCGCTATTCTGACGAACCATTTGGGAAATGAGTAGTAGTCCATTTATGGTATCTACTTTTTTGATCTATCTTTATTTTTGCAAAAGTTGATGCTGATCTTTCCGTTTATCCTCATTTTCTGGATGTTTTGTTTAGAAGAGAATTTAAGATAAACTCTCCGATCGATTGGTCTCTGTCTCCCAGTTGACAGGTCGACGAGCTCATTTTTTGTTTCGTTTCATTTCGTTTCGCTTCCCTTTTTCCGTTCTCATTCGTTCACCCCACCACCACCATTCTTCCAAAACTAACCGCGTTCAAATACTTTAAACAAACGACGAGAACTATATTTTTTCTCGCTATGCTGTGCCGGTGCCGGTGCCGGTGCCGCAATTCTCTCCGCAATCAGTGCGGTCTCACTGCGACTTGAGTTTCTGCTCTGTCTCTTGTCGGATTTTGACATTTTACCATCACAAGCGCAACCATCCCCTCCCACTTTTGACTTGCTCTCGATACACCACACCCGAGGCTTGCTTCCGATTTGAAAAACATTTATTTTCGTTCTCTTGACAACTTTGTTTCATTGTATCTCTCTCCACACTCGGGCGCCTATTTTCACGCCCCCAATCTCTCTCTCTCTGTCTTCTCTCTTTAGCCACACTCGAACTGTAGTATTTGTCTGTTTGTGTCTGTGTACGCAGTTTTCGCCCACCGAGGCAACCATCCTGTATCTTTTCTATTTTTCTTTCTTTTTGTCTTTAATTACTCATCCTTCTTGTTCGGTAGATATTCGGACAACACTTCTAGCCCGAGTGACTCAACTCACAATCAGCGAGGCCGTCGAAATAAATGCAAAGTGTTGATAAGAGGAACAGGAAATTGATAAATTTCACAATGTATATGACGTTATAATTGTTCCATCACGCGCTTCTCTTCTCGACTCTACTCGACTCGACCCGACTCGGCTTTTGGTTTCTAGAAAATTAGTATTTTTTCACAAATTGCTGTTGTACGGTTCTTTCTTTCTTTCTTTTTCTTGCTTTCTTTTGCATCGTGTTGCTTTTCTTTCATTCTTTCATTTCTAAACGACCCGTCCTCCTGCCAGTCGATCAATCTGGCGGAAGTGGGATTGGAATGGAATTGAATAAAGTGAAAGGAAATGAAATAGAATGACGAATCTTTATAGGAAGAAGAAAAAAAGGAAGAACCAAAAACAGTTGTTGACTAGAATTCTCTCTGTCTCTCTTTCTCGCAACCCTCGTTCCTATCATATTTCCAGAAAGCGGTCAGGCTTGCTTGTTAGGTTATCAAAATATTTACCAACCATTTGTTCTAGCTTTGTCTTCTTTCATTGCTGGGGTCTAAACTCTTCCACGAGTAATTATAGCACGCCCGGACACAGCTGAAATGAGTGTGACCGTAATCCATTAAATATTTTTCTCTCTGGATTACGGTTACACCTTTCAGCTCGGACGAGTTTGCAAGTTCTAGACTCCAGCTGAGACGAGAATACTAAATAAGATCAAACATTTTTGTTTTGAAATATAATTTTTGATCATAATCTGATGATCAGGTTGGCAGTCAAAGTTGGCAAACTTCCTTTTTTTTTTTCTTTGGACACTCCTTTCGATAAGCCAACAATAATTGCGAAGTTTGATTGTCTATGTATTTCTTCTCTCGTTCTCTTTCTCTCTACCTTATTTTGTTCTGTTGTGATTTTTAACTTTCTCTTTTTCAGATCATGTCGGACCACGAGAGCGAGGGAGCAGAGTTTCAGTACAAGCAGCCGCCACAGAAAACGATTGATGAACTGCTTAACACTGATCAAGTATGTTTAGGATAGAAATTTCTGAAATTAGTATTAAAGACGAATTGATTTCAGGAAGACGAGTCGTTAAAAGTGTACAAACAAAAATTGCTCGGGCAAGGCACTGTAATTGTCGATGAAAACAATCCTCTCCGTGTCATTGTTCGATCCGTCGAGCTTATAATCGATGGAAAGACGGCTCAATCTTTTGATCTCTCGGAACCGGCGAAACTGGTGAACTCTGATCTTTCTGTGAGCATCAAGGAAGGCTCTAACTACCGACTTCAGTTTGCGTTCCATGTGCAGCGAGAAATTGCCTCTGGACTACAGTGAGTTGGAGAGCATGAATATCTAAAATCATTTCGTTTTTTAGCTACAAGCACAAAGTGAAACGATCTGGAATAACTGTGGAAAATGAGAAATTCATGATGGGCAGCTACGCGCCAAAACTTGAGATCCAAGAGTACAAGTCGCCCAGTGAAGATGCACCCTCTGGAATGATTCATCGTGGAAAGTACAAGGTGTTCTCGAAAATTACCGACGACGACAATAACGTGTACCTTGACTGGCAGTGGACGTTGCACATTTCCAAGGATTAATTTGACCTCACTCATTTCATTGTTTTTATCTCGACAAATGTTTTATTGTTCTTTGACAAATAACTTATATATTGCAAGTTCAACGTTTCTTTTTTGTTTCATATTTCTCCCTTTTCATCAAGTTCCCGAATTGACTATCCCTGTGGATAGCCTCATCATCTGTGTTTGGCCAATATTTTTCCCGAGTTTTGAAGTTTTGAAAGTTTTAAAAAGAATTCAAGTGATTAAAAATGTATTATCAATCTGATTTTTGCTTTTCTTGTTTTGTAATGACGTTTACTATTTTAAGTAAGTTTATTCTGCTTTGGAACGCGGCGTGAGTAACTGTCCTGCCAGCAGATTTTGCAAAAAATAAAAAAAGAAGCATGGGAAAAGCGTTACACAATGTCCAGGATTTGAAAAGTGGGCGGAGCCGAGCAAACGCACTCCACTGGATTTTTCGCGCAACATTTAAATTTTGATGCATTTTTTTTATGTTTTTCGGGAAATAAGCATAAATTATTAATTTTTTCCCAAATGTGCTCCGACTGAATTATAGCTGAGGTCTTTAGAAATTTTTAAAGCCTAAGAACGTCGAATTTGGTTCAGCCACCATTTCGGAATAATCGTTTTTAGCATTGGGTGTTTTTGCAGGATAAATCTTTACAAAAATCGAAGTTTGGGCAATTTTATGGTAGTAAAAGATACAATATATACATTTTACAAAGAAAAACTGTTTTTACTGAAAGAAAAATAATAAAATCAATTTAAAAAAATGCGAGAGTCGAAAAATGCGCAAGCACCGAAAGTGCGCCATGCTAGTTTGCTGGCGCGCCAGAAAATTAGGCTCCGCCCACATTTCCAATCCTGTACACCGTGCGTTACAAAACAAGGTTATTTAAACAACAAAATGGGAGAAATATATGAGCAGCCAAGAAATCGGGATTTTTTTTTCGCAAAAAAATCACTTGTCTCAGCACTCACTTTGGATTGAACAATTCAACCCGTTTCACGAATAAAATCAACACGATTAAACACAGCTGAAATAAGTGTGACCGTAATTCATCAACAAATTTTGACTAGAAGCACAGCTAGTACTGCTACGCTCACAACTCAACAACTACATTTCAGAAGCAACAAAGGAACTCATGTTGTTCTACTTTAGGCGATTCACTCATGGAAGGCGAAAGATGTGGATCTATTTAGCTGTCCTAAGCAAGGAGGTACAAATATCATTAAATAAATGCATAGAATATGACGGGAACTTTAAAGGCTAGAAGAAAACAAAAAGAGTTATTGAAGATCACACGGTTCGCGAATATGTAATGACCGGGTGGCTCTTGTGATCTGGAAACTCGTACTTTCACACTTCTCTTTTCTCTATGCAGCAAGCACCCAAGAACCGCAAGTCAAGTAGCACCCAGACGAACCGAAAATTCTTTGGCACGAGGTGGAGCATGCAATAGTCACCTCAAAGACGAACATATAACCAGGAGCGGATTGGATCACAATGCCACAGTTAAAGCTGGGAATCGGGAGCACCGCTGTTCCCCTACATTTTTGGCTGTCTCTTCAGGCAATCCTATACAAGCTGGACCCAACATCTTGTCTGGATAACGATACTATGGAAGTTGCCACCAACGGAGAGTCAATTCATCGATTGGAATTCCCAGACAATAATGATTCGTTTGTAAGCAGACTAACATAAGAGAAGCAGAGGTCAGAACATGTCGCAAAGAAATGGGATGTCCCATGTATGGATTTATTGTATGTATGTACATAAACCCATCAAAAACGCAAATATTGATGAACGAGCCCCGAAGACGTAGCTAGAAGGATTCGTGCTGGTTGGGCTGAATCGAAAAACATTAGGCGAGAACTATTACAATCTCGCTGTTAGAAGATACGAAACAGACTGCTCACAAACACGAGAAACGGTAATTTGCGAAGATCGTATCAATATGGGATCCTAGGGGATCAAAACGTTCGCAGCATCCAGGATGGAGACTAAGGTTTAACCTCAAAATGGCCACAAGTACAATACTAAAAGAATCTAGAGCAAAAAACATTTTGAAAGGGGGTGCCAACTTTCTGAGGAAAGTGGCTTAAAATATACTCTTGAGTGGGGGATTTACGAATATCACATTGAAATCGCACGAAAATTTTTTTCTGATTTTTGGCGAATTTTACAAAAAAAAATAGAAGACCACGAGGAGTACACGAAAATCGTGGCCGTGGACTAGGAAACCCGCGGCCGCGGCTTCTAGAAAGATCCATTTTCACCAGAAATATTCATTTTTCGTGCAATTTTCCTCGTTTTTATTATCGATTTTCGATAAACATGCTCTAATCGCTTATTATAATTTTAGATAATCGCGAAAATACAGTTTAGTCATGAAAATCGAAAAATCGATATTCGCCTTTCGTTCGATTAATCGTTTTAAATAATTTCTTGTGAACATTTATTGTTCAAATATAAACGTTACAGATAAAATAGTGAACTTAATGCGGAATTGTGCAGGAAAAGGGACAAAAAGGGAAGGTATGAGAATTTTTGTTCCGAATTTGTTTTATCGTTACTTTTGTGATCAACACGCGTTAATTTGATATTTTAAAACACGAAATGATGTTTGTAATATATTTCCCAAAGATTAATGCAAAAATATTAGAAAAACACGGGAGAACAATGATGAAAAAGAAAAATGGCGTTTGAATTTCGCGCCAAGTCGTGTACTCCCCGTGGTCTTCTATTTTTTTTTGTAAAATTCGCCAAAAATCAGAAAAATTTTTTCGTTCGATTTCGATTTGATATTCGTAAATCCCCCACCCAAGAGTATATTTTAAGCCACTTTCCCCAGAAAGTTGGCACCCCCTTTGAATATCTCTCCTACTTTATATGCCAATGCCAAAATGTTCAATTATATCGAGCACGTAACCAACACGGAATTTTTTGGTTTTTGAAAGACACTCCCATTGATGAAAAGTTTTATCGCCAAGAAGAGGCAGAATCCATGCATCCCCTAACAATAGTTTTTTAATCAAGAAAACAACACTTCTGCTAATTTATTAACATGAATTTGCTGATATTCTTACAACTTTCTCTTATCACAGATTTTAACATTTATGGAGAGACTGTGAGAATTGAATGTAATGTTGTTCTAGAGTGTGACATGGAAAATAGCTGCTATTCGCTGAAAAGGCAAGGTAAATAATACAATTTTTGAACTCATTTCAAGAGAAATGAATCTGACTCTCTTCTCAGTTCGCGCTTGCACGGTGTGCTAGACAGTACGTGAAGGCGAACGCGACCTATCGCTTTCTCTGCGTCTCCACAGTGGCGTCCTGCCAAGTTTGGCTGAATGCGTGCAAAAATATAGACGAAGAGACGCGAGAAATGAGTCTCGAAAACTCGCTTTTTATAACAGTTTTCAAAGTATTGAACACCCTGTGGCTAAAAAATGCAAACCATTCCAAGAGGAAACTCAGCACGAACGGACACACCGGAAATGAGTGTGACCGTAATCCATTCAAAGTTTTTTTGAAGCAAGAGTGAGTAAAAATAATAATTTGATTTTTTTTCGTGGTTTTTGTTAAAATGGTTTTTTAATGGATCACGGTCACACTCATTTCAGCTGTGTCCAATCGTGCTGATATTACTCGTGGAAGATTTTTTATTTTCTAGGCCCAGCTCTCACCAGCTAATGCGAAAAAAAATAAATGCGTAAAATAGCGCTCCAAAAGAATAGAGTTACAGAGAAATAAATGGTCAAAACGGATAACGGGTCGCCTCTTGATTAAATACATATTTAAATGCTGTAAATATCACACCAAAACCTGTTTTCACCGTTATGGTAATCCTCTCAACGGGCAGATTATTTTTTTTTCAGGTGGCACCCCGTAAACGTATGACAGCGAAACCAATACAGACTTGAAACGAGGCAAAATGAACACAATGTTTCTGGCTCAAAACGTTGAGACTGTTCGATGCGTTCTACTCAACGAATACAACTATTAAAGAAGGGAATTTATTTTTTATTTATTTTTGGTTTTTTTTTTTTAATTTATATAAAAAAGTGTTTCAAGGAGTTGAAAGTAATTAGAGTTTTTATTGTTTTAAAAAAGTTGTCACCTGGCGAGATACGCGAATTTAAAAATATGCTCCACCTCCTCGGCGAAATTTTTCTTTAATCGCTGGGCAAGCGATTTTATGTGCTGAATTTTCATTATTTTGTTAACAAATATCGACTTGAGAAAACTAAAAACTCAAAAACAATGTTTATGAAGGTTCCAAGGAAAAATTGAAAGGCAGTGAACAAAAATTCGACGCATAAAATCGCGCGCGCCGCGATTGCGAATTGGCGCGCGCAGCCATGGCAGAAAAGGAGGCGGAGCCGAGTTTCACTCATTTTTTAGAACTGTGCGGTTTTTAACTCAATTTTCCTGATCCTGTCATTTATTTCCGGTCTTTCTAATTATATTTTAAATGATTGGAAAGACAAACATAAAACAACAGTCTCAGAAAAATTGAGTTCCGAAAAGTTCTATTTTGTAGCAGTTCTAAAAGCGAGTACCCCAGCGAATTCTGTATCATTTCCTTTAGAACATGACAAGGTGTTGCAATGCTTTTGTCTCTCTGCCTCTTATTTCTAAAGAAACGCAGAACGAAAAGGTCAGCGGGTTTTCTTTCTCTTTTTCTTATTTCCTCACTTCTGAATCAGCTGTTGAGAGGTGTTTGGCAGATTTCCGTCCTAAATCTAGATAAACCTATTCATTCCCTTGTAATTTTAAGTTATTCTACATAATTCCTTCCTCAGGATCTATTTCCAACTTCTTCTGGTTCGGAACGTACCGATTGAAGAACTAGATTCACGAAAACTCTTGCAGAACGTTTATAATTATTCCACGCCCCGAGCTCTCCCTAATTCTATCCTCTTACGGTAAATCAATGTCTAATAAGCATGTATTATCACACGCTCTAATTAGCCAGTCGGGTACCTCCAAACAAAAGACACGAGTAATCTCGTATTTATCCGATGAGTGGTTTAGTAATCCCGATGGTTTCTGCATACACTGCCATAATGAAGGTACCGAAATTTGAATGGATTTTTCTAGTTTGTTGTAATAGGTTTTGCAGCGTTAAAATCATTTCTACTAGTTCATTTATAATTGATTTCTTGCATGATTATTTCTCTTTCTCCAAATTTCGCGGTGTGACCGCGGGAACGTTATAGTTATGAAACGAAACGCGCCCTATTGCTAATTGTTAATTTTGAATTCCACCGAGTCTTTTTCGAAGCGTTTGTATCACATTGTCAGCAGCGAACGACCACCTTGACTCGCTTACTCATCTTTATTTGCGTTGCTTTTTTCACTATTACGAAAATGCTTTTTTTTTTTTTAGTTTTTCAACAAAAATACTTTTTTAGTAAATATTATCGGTTCGATATTCTTGCCGGCTACCATATGCTCCCGCGCAAGTTTTAGAATAGACGCAGACATAACGAGACGACACACGCGCTCACATTTTTGCACTGCGTTCAGTTAAAAAACCTGTGGGGCGGAGTTTCGCCACTGCTTACTGTAGCCGGCAAGAATATTGAATTGATAATAAATAGGTCCATAAAAAAGCCAACAACTTCCCACTGTTTGCGACCGCGCGAGTAATTATTTAGCAATCTACTTTCTTTGTTGCTCAATTTTAGTTGCATTTGTATTTATTATTTACTTTATCAAATTATCCTTTTTTTCCTAAAACATTTTTTTATTCCTCTCTCTCCCAAACCCCCTAGTCTTCCAACGTTTTCTTCTCATTCCTCCTCCAGAAAAAGAATGTTTACGTTTAGACAACTTGTATAACTAGGTCAGTAGTGCAGTGTGTTCGGATTTTTCGGAATTATTTTTGTTGTTGGGAGGGTGTCAAGACGTTAAAATTTTAATTAAAATTAAGAGTGTGAAATGGTGACCTACCATAACCGAAATAGAGATGAGCAAGTCGTTGACCGGCATGAAAACGAGAAGTAGACGGAAAATTCCTGAAAATAGCGCGCAAGAAAGGGAGAGTGGTAGAGTGATAGAGAAAGAGCTACCGGTTACTTGACAATATCGCGCATGTATTTTTCGTGTTCTTATTTTCATTTTCCCTCAAATTGTTTGCTTTTCTCTCAATTTTGTACGTTTTATCAGTTAGGTCTAGTGAAAGACTGCGAAATTTGTCGATTTCATCACTCTCCGACCATTTTTCAGTCCTGAATTCGGTAATTTACCATGTTTCTTAACCCTGACGTAAATCGATAGCACTAAGCGGGTGATCAGTAAGTGCGCTCCACCAAATGTTGGCGCGAACTACTATTTTTCAAATTATCGTCCATATTTATTTTTCTCGGCATACATATTTTGTACATATTTTATGTGAAACCAGCCAAATTTCGCTCAAAAATCGCTAAAATTGTGTTCAATTTTTGTTTCAATATTAATTTTTGTGCCTCAAAATTCTCTCCAACGCAAAAATATGTCCAATTATCGGAAGTTTCGCAGGTTTTTCGATGGTGTCGCGCCTGTTTGGAATAATTTGTCTTCTTTTGTAGTTTTTGTTCAATTTCTGAACGCATATTTTTAAATATTTACGCTAGGAATAGGGGAATTGCACATTTCAGCAGTCGAAAATTTAAAAAATCAATTATTTCTGTGAAGGGGCTCATTTTTTATCACGTTTTATCCCAAAAACAGTTTATTTTGGAGGTAAAATTACTTTAGAGACTATCGAAATCTTCAAAAACAAGGAAAATACATTTAAAAAAAATATTGCAAGTATCACAACAACAAAGATTACAAAGTCGATCCGTTCTTCAAGTACCGAAGGTACTGCGGATCACGGTTTTCTGCGTACGCGGACGACTGGTGGTGTACCGTTCAGAGCCAGACGTTATTTAAGTCAATTCATGGCTAGGGAAATGACCGGTGAAATGACCAAAATGACCCATTTTAAAAATAGCATTTCGCGCCAAAATACGGTAGAGCGCACTTTCTGATCTAACGGTTAGTGTTGTCGATTTACGTAAAAAAATATAGCCGCGACCAACAGTGACCCGAAGTTATCGTTATCCGTTGTTTATTTTTGGTGCCAAGAGCATGGAAATTGCATATTTTGTCGTTTAAAAGTTTAGAAAATCACTATCTTTGCGGGTGACTTGTTTATTATCGATCCCTGAAAGTTCTACCGGGAGTCGATTGGGAATCTAGTTTAAAGGCGCACGTCGAAGAACCCTTGTATTTTTTCTAATTTTTCCGCTTTGGTCTTGGTTGGCCTAGGCTTCCATGGCCTAGGTCCCATGGAATTTTTTTTTATTTATTTTTCACCCACGCTGGGCTCCAGACTGCATTTTTTTTTTAAATTTTCGAGCGTCATTTCTCGCGTCTCTGCGTTTCCATTTTTTGCACGCGTTTATTGTCGGTGAATGCATGATCAGCCGCGCTCCACTGGACTTTTGAATTTGCAAGTGTGCGGTGCGCCTTTTTGGCGGGGGTACGACAGAATAGAAATAGGCGAAATAGAAATGCTACAAAATAGAAATGCTACAAAAAAGAACTGGAAAAAATAGAACGGCTAAAAAATAGAAGTGAGCGGAATAGAACAGCGCGAAATAGAAATGCGACAAAATAGAAATGGGCGAAATAGAAATCAGTGCGATAGAGCGCGTTTGCATTATTCTTCGAATTTTCCACTGGGGTATGAGGAGGGAGTGAGTAAACGCGCCCGGATGCACACACGCAACGCTTCCAAATGAGGCCCAAAAAATAAAAAAGCGCGCGAAAAATTTCGCATTATCGGAGAGAAAAACCAAACCAAAATCGTGAAAAATACGAAACTCTATTCAAAATTATTTCGCGCGCGTTGGTTTTTCTCTCCGATAATGCGAAATTTTTCGCGCGCCTTTTTTATTTTTTGGGCCTCATTTGGAAGCGTTGCGTGTGTGCATCCGGGCGCGTTTACTCACTCCCACCTCATACCCCAGTGATTTTCCGATTATTATAGGATTTTTCAGTACTTTTCAGATATTTTACGCACTTAACAACATCGAAAATGAAGAAAGGTATAAAATCAATGCAGTTTCAGAAAAAAATAATGGAAAATCGGCGAAAAACTGAGCAATTGAAAAAATAATGCAAACGCGCTCCATCGCCAAAATTTTTTCTATTTTGTAGCATTTCTATTTCGCCCATTTCTATTTTGTAGCCGTTCTATTTCGTAGCATTTCTATTTCGCTCAGTTCTATTTTTTCCAGTTCTTTTTTGTAGCATTTCTATTTCGCCTATTTCTATTCTGTCGTACCCCCTTTTTGGCGGGAAGATTCAGATTTGAGCTGGCAACAGTCGTTTGGCAATTTTCTTTATATTTGTTCGCTGCATATTTCTTTCCTTTTTATTATTTTATACGTAAACAATGAAATAAAAAATTTTGAATTCGCGCCAATTTTGCAAGTGCGGCACGGTTTCGCAGAATTTCGTCAATAGAGCGCGACTGATCATGCATTTACCGACTGTAGTTAAACTTGACAGGACGCCACTGCAGAGAATGAGAATGCGATAGGGCACGTTCGCCTTCACGTAAATAGGGTCTATCACGCCGTGCACCATGCAACTCTAAATAAATTGCCTCATCAATCATATTTTATGGGTTACGGTATGTCACTATTTCCGCCAACAATGCGTTTAGAGTTTAATAGTGATTCATACGTATTTTCTTCACATTCTTATCACGAACACAGATTTCTCAACTTTTCTTCTGCCGGTTATCGTCACTAGCAATAGCCATCATCTGGCTGTTCCTTCCTTTCATTTCTCTAGCTCTCTACCGCCTCTTGTCCCACTCGTTAGTTATTCACCGTCTTTTCGCTGCGTGGTTTGGGTGGGGGGTGCGCGTCCTAGTAGTGTCCAATAGAACTGTGTTGAGGGCATTAGGTAGCGTCTTCCATCTGTAGACGCAGACGTGCTACGAAGGGCGGCAAGAAACGCCAGAGCAGTCCGTGTGGTGTACTCGCTAGTCGTTTTCTCTCGCCTATCAGGGATTTTCTGGTTTGCTCCACGAAATGTTGCTTTTCTTTTGTATATAATTGTGTTTGTCTTTCTAACGAACCACTTTTTGTTCTCCATAGTTGTAAATTAATTTATTTTCAGCGATGCCTCGCAAACGGAAAGCCGATCAAATGATGAAGGATTCAGAGTCAGGGGTAGGCAATTTTCTAATCATGAGAAAACAGCCCTAGAAATTGTTTCTTAATTTCAGAACGGTTACTCGTGCCCACTCTGCAAACAGACATTCCAGCGAGGATGTGGATTGGCGAGCCATCTGCGAAGACATGCTCCTGTACTATTAAAATGCACTCTTTGTGAATACACATGCAAGCACAAGTACGCCTATGATCGTCATATGGTGCAGGTCCACAAAGTTCGACCAGAAGGGTACAACGAATCGGTAAGACGAAGTCAGTCGCGTAATTCGACACGTGAACCGTCTGAGACTGCTGAAGGCGATCAGTCGGATTACGAGGAAGAGATGCCGGTGCTTGTACGAGAAGATAGCGAGGAGAAGGAAGAAAAAGTTTTGACTCCACTACCTACACATCCGTCACCGCCAATAGTACTTCCATTCGGATGCCCAACGTGCAGCGATCGATTCGAGCACAAATCTCGAGCCGCATTTCACATTCAGTGTCATCGACAGAGAAAATGGCGTGTACCAAAGGTTCGAATCATGTTCAGACGGCTGGGTAGAGTTATGGTTGGTTGAATATGGTTATGGTTGGTTATTTTTAATTTTTATTGTGGTTGTAGAACCGAGGATTCCGACAAGGATCTCATTCAATGGTCAGGTGGCGTCTGAACTGTGAACGTCGAACGATACCACAAAGACGAGCATATCTGTACAAGTACATGGAGGAAAACTTTGGAGGTCCTGTTCCCAAATTGTTCAAAAGTCATACCGGAAATGGAGTGGTGCCCGCGCAGCCTTCTTCTGAGTAAGTCGATTTGATTTTAACACTCCTGGCTCTTTGGAATACGTTTCTCAATAGTTTTTGCTGCTCTTTGGGTATCAAATTTGCAAATTTTGTAAAAAAAAAGAGTAGTCGTAGCTAAAGAGCAATCGTAGCCAAATTTGGTATTCTAATGGGTCTATGCAGATGAATTTTCCTAAAAGTTTATTGCTATGCAAACATGCATTTTAGTTAAGTTTCCTGCATTAAAATGTAGGTTTGCATTGAAATAAAATGGCATGAAAATTCATATGCATAATTCCATCTCTGAGACCCAAAGATCCGGGACCAATTGAGTATTGGTCATGAGTTATGGCGCTAATACAACAATCTGCGAGCAGTTAAATTGAAGGTTAACTTTCCAATGGTAAAGATTCTGAGAACAGTATACAAGAAATTAGCTCAAAGAGAAAGGAAAAATAACAGGCTGACTCTCATTAGACTGTTTGTGATTTTTCCGTTCTTTTTTGTGTGCATTTTATTGAAGTTATGCACGGAACTAGCAAAAAAATTCAGCGAAAATTCGGAGAATGCTCCGATTGATGTTAAACTTCGTGAAATCATTTAAAAAATTCTCTCGGACATTCC
Organism: Caenorhabditis japonica; assembly: GCA_963572235.1. Classification (NCBI taxonomy): domain Eukaryota; kingdom Metazoa; phylum Nematoda; class Chromadorea; order Rhabditida; family Rhabditidae; genus Caenorhabditis; species Caenorhabditis japonica. The sequence continues at coordinate 5,215,273 of OY754347.1, read as the reverse complement.
CTGAAAATTTCAGACCAAAAAAAATTTTGAACAATTTCAGAAATAATCAATATTTCAGTCTGAAATTTTCTGAGAATGTTCGAGAGTATTTTTTAAATGATTTCCCAAAGTTTCAGACCGATCGGAGCATTCTCAAAATGTTCGCTATTTTTTTTTTTTGCTGGTTCCGTCAATAAGCAGATGGTTCATATACATTTTTTAACTGTGAGAAGCAGTTTTTAAAAAATAACGAAAAAATTTCGAAAACTGGCCGAGTTGTGATTTTGACCATAAAATTCAATTTTGGGTTGGTAAATGAAAAAAAACCAACATCTAGCCCAAGGCTCTCTGACGTTTCGAAAGTGGACTTTTCGAAGGTTTTTCTGGATTTTGTCGTCGCGGCTTTTTAAAATGATTGTGTCGACAAAATCCAGAAAAAGCTTCGAAACGTCCGAGAGCCCAGCCCAATACTGATTCTTTCAATTTTCCGAGTTTTGCTCCAGGAAGATGGTCCTTTTCAGCTGAGGAGGCTGCTTTGCGAGAAAAAAAACCCCAACATTAAATCTCCCTCCCTTACAGATTATCAACCACTCCTGCCAGTAGAAGTCGTACCACTTCGAGACCCAGCGAAACTGTTGTACAAAATAACGGAACGGTTGCGATGGTCCGAAAAAACAAGCTGCGAATGAAGAGCAACATTGCGTTTGCGCAAAAAATGCTTGTCGACAATTGTCAATTCTACTTGTGCCGAAAATGTCCATACACCACGTGGAATGTCTCATCTCTTTGGCGCCACTTTCGTCATCACACCCAATTGTCGAGAAGGTCGTACACGTGTGTTGCCTGTACGTTCAGCTCTATACACATGCGCAGCATTGTGCAGCACAGCAAAATGCATACTACGCTTGAAAATGATACTGAGGTAGGTGTTTTTCGTGGAGTTGTTTGTAGAAATACAGAAATTTTTTAAAAATTGTATGAAAATGCGAGGAACTTTTTTGGCACAACATGTGTAAAAAATAGGACGTTATAGGAAAGCCAAAAATTAATTTTAAAAAGTTTTATTTAATTTGGTCCTTGAAGTTGTGCGCTTGCAGGCTTCCGGATCATGACCAGGCTTTCTCGGAAATTTCCGATAACGGTTCCGAGACAAAATGATTTCCGAAAATAATTCCGTTTCCGTCGGAAATAATTTTTTCCGATGTCGGAAAAAAACATTTTTTTTTCCCTCGAAATTTGGTACGAAAAATCTTTTTTTTTTTGGAAAAAATTCGACCATGTTGGTGACACAAATTTCCTATTTAAAACACGAGTCTACGTATCTTTCCTCAATTTTTAAACTTTTTTGTGGATAATTGAGATTTTATGGGCCTATTCAGGTTCATTTGCGATTTTTCCGATCGGAAATCGGAACGAGAATTTTCGATTTCGGAATCCCGACGGAAATTCGGAAATAAAAATGAAAAATTCGGAACTCCGTCGGAACATCGGAAGAGAAAATTACAAAATCGGAAATTTCCGAAAAAGCCTGATCATGACCCTGAATGTTTTTGACCATATTTTCCAAACTTTGAACAAATCAGCAAATTATTATCGGGATATTCACGGAGCCAGCGAAAAATTCAGCGAAAATTCGGAGAATGCTCCTTTCAATCTGAAACTTTGAGAAATCATTTAAAAATTACTCTTGGACATTCCCAGAAAATTACAGACCGAAATATTGATTTTTAAAAATATCGATTTCTGAAAATCTTCATAAATCGATATTTTGGTATGAAATTTTCAAGGAATTACCGGGAGTATTTTTTTAAATGATTTCCCAAAGTTTCAGATCGATCGGAGCATTCTCCGAGAATAACCCATTTTCAAACAAATATTTTTTCAGTATTTCAATTGGCTTCGATTCGAAAAAGACGTCAATATCACCGACTTGAGCACTACTGTCGACGCCAAGCCAGTCCTATCATTGTCATCGACATTGATTGCAAAAGCAATGTCTTCTGCCTCTCTTGTATCGCCTAGAAAAACAAGATCCATAGTTATCAAACAAGAAATTCCCTCGCCAACACCAATGTCACCGGCACCAACTCTCCGTCCCGTGTCACCAAGCAGAATTAAGCAAGAGCCGATATCGCCAATTCCGAAATTGTTTTCACAAGATCAATTCAAATGGAACAGTGGAACGGCGAGCAGAGTGCTAACTGTGAAAACGGAACCAATCGAGGTGAAGAATGTCAAAAAATATTTAGAGCAAAGCCGGGCGAAAGAGTTGGATTTGAATGGTTCCATTGTGAATTATATCAACGGAAATCCAAAAAAAAGTGTGGGCTCGTCGTCGGCATCAACTCCCATGGCCAAAAAAGCTGGACTCGTTGTTAAAACGGAGAATTCAGCTAATGTGAGTACTACTGCTAAGACGAACACACGTGCCAAGACATCTCTGTCTTCCAAATCATCCCAAGCAGCGCCAGTATCTGCAAGACCTATTCGCTCGGCTGCATCGACATATAAAATTGTCCCAAAATCGGATTTACCGGCTAAAGCTACCTCGACGAAGACCCTCAAACCTTTCACATCTGCATCCGCCGCACCATCTGCGGCAAAAATTAAACCTGAACGTGCAGCCCAGCTGTTGGCGGCTTCATATGCCGAAAATAAAATTGGAGCGTGGCTGCCCAAATTGGTTCCCAAGACGATTATCAAGCACGGTGACGACATTCAGAGCACATCAGGACTGAGAACTTTCCACACTGATCAAGATGCGACTACAATGGTATCCACGACACAAAAGGATATTGTTGTGGAGGTGGAGACGGACGGAGTTCCAAGAGCGCCGAGATATGAAGACTTTCTTTATATTAAACCGGAACCAGCGTTTCTCAAAGAGAGGCATATTTGTGAGGCTAGCGGTTTGTATTATGTTGCAATGGAAAAGTATAAAAAGGAGATGAACAAGCCAAAAGTTGCAAACGCCGGTATCAATATTCCATACGAGGATCTGAATCCAGCAGCTAAAGCTCAATACGGACGCAGTAACCCAAGGGAATACTTGATAAGAGAGATGCGAATTGAACGTATGTTTATGAAACAAAATATTATATAATTTATTTATTTCTTTTTCAGGTTCTGGTCAATGCGCTGACTGTCCGTATCACGAGTACAAAGACCTGGCTAAATTTCGCTTGCACCGTGACAGACATTACTTTCCGGGACCAATCAAGTGTAATGAATGCAACTACTCTGCGTATGACAGAACGGAAGTCAACTACCACATGTACTATGATCACTTTATGACAGAAGTGAGGGCAGTGGAAGGAATATCGTCATCAGAATCGGAGGAATCTGAAGTTGAAGAGGTACCGATTCCACAGCCGGAAAAGAAGAAACGCGGAAAGAGGCGTCGTCGTGCGTGGTAATACTTTCATCTTGCTCACTTTATTTCCATGATCTTTTTTCATTTTCTTTTTATCAGACTCTGTTTCTGAAACTTCCTGTTTTTTTTCTAAATTTTACTTGTTTCATGTTTTTCTTCGGAAAATAATACCCAGCTTTGTTTCCTATTGTTTGCTTTTGTTGTTACCCGAAAATCGCTATTGTCATTTGATCCTCTCTTCTATTTGGCAAATCAACTTGTCCATCTGGTTTTTCCCACCCTATCATACACCAATCTGAAATTCCCAGTCTTTCAAACGAGTTAATATGATCGTTCGTGCACCAACATACATACATTTCCCAAGAATTCAGCAATTACTGAATTTTAAAAATTATTATGTTAATTGCGGTCCTCTCAAGATCTTTACAATCCTTTGATATAAAAATGTTTGTTGTTTTTTTTTCTGATTTTCATTTCTGTACCATTTCTTCAAGCGCCTTTTGAAATTCACGGCGTTGCGACTGAATCGCCCATGCCGGACAGAAGTGGAGAGAGCCTGGGAAAAAAGTGGGAAAGGTACGAAGAAAGATTCAATAATCTTCTGAAAATGGGAAAAAGCTCGCCATCTTATCCATCGTTGTCGGTCAAGCACGGCGTGTTGGGCGGAACGTTGGAAAAAAAATTGAACTGCGCGGGTTTTTTCCAAAAAAAAAAAAGAAACTGTAGGCTGCATTTAACTGAATAGCCACTCGGCTGCATTAAAACGGATGCAGAGGAGACGCAGAAAAGCATATCGCGGGATAGTGTTGTTTTTAGCGACTCTCGCCGAAGATATGCAGACAAGCAGTCTCCGACTTAGCGGAGCGCATTGCCAATAACGTTACGAACAGCACGCCGTGGTCAAGACGAGCGGAAGTTTATTGACGACCACACCAGGGATTCAGAATTTTTTCCCATTCAACGCCGCCGAAGAAAAAGCAAATGCTTTTTTTCTTTGCCGATTCAAAGGAAAACTCGGCCAACTTGCAGATTGGTGTTCTCAAATGCGAATTTTTGATCTGGAAAGATTTTTTTAGAGCCCGTGCCAACGGGTACGATTTCGCGATACTATCGCGTATCTGTGACCGCCTCCATCCGGAGCAAGACAGTGCAAAGGAAGAGAGCGGACAATGCCGCACGACGCTGGCGAAAGTTCCCCAGAGCCGACTGTGAACATCACGAGATAGAATGGCACCTGCCTCGTAGTGTCATCGTTTGAAGAGAAAGTTGCCGACCAAGACGACAAGCGGATAATGCAGCTCAAGCTGCATGGACTCCACCAGAGAAGTCCTAATTTGTGTCAGTGAACGTTCTGGAACAGATGAAAAAAACTCACGGTCATAAATTCGCTATTTCGGAAAAGACAAAAAAACGACCAATCTATTTAAAGATATCCGGTGGTGCGCCGGGAGACATCCGCACGATCCTCCGACGAAGTGCCGACGAATCGAGCTCAACGAAGATCTCGGCAAAAATTCAAGATGTCGTCGAGACTGGAGCGAAAAATGATGAGAACAGTCCGGCAATACGATAAAAAGCTACGACAAATGTGCAACTCTTTTTTCTATTGCCTTTTTTAAAAATTAAAATAGGTACATTCAAAAAAGAATAGAAAGAAATAAAGACAGACAGGAAATTGAAATAGCAGAAGAACGGCAACACGAAGCGGACATTCCAGAGAAACGGCAAAACTACGCGACCCGTTCTTCTTTTGTGCACTTCCGGAGCGGCTGAAAAAAACACGTAAATACGCGAATAAAACGGCATTGTCGATCGATAAACGGGGTAAAAAACGAGAAAACGCCTTTTCGTTCAAAAAAAAGTGAGAATCTCCCTATCGCTGTCTAATTCTCCAAAAACCGCGTGTGGAGAGACACAGTTTCTTTTGCTGTCTCCGTCTACTATCGCGCGAACGGTATTGGACAGATAGAAAAAGAACAATATTCAATTGAAAACGATTAGAACTTGTATTGTTTGATCTGAAATGGAAGTATACATTTTGCTACCCACATCTTTCGCTACTAAATTTGCTTTTTATCTTTCGCTTCCTTTTTTCTAAACAGTGCTAAAGTTTTAATATTACATTTTTGACTAAAAAAATGGTTCGAAAAAGTTTGAAAGTGGCTCAGAAAGGTATATTTTTTTGAATTTCAAAAGCAAAAACAGTGGAAAAAGATAAATATCACCTTAAGTAGCGAAAAAACAACGGGTAGCGAAATATAGTTTCCCTGCGGTGGAGGGGCGGAGTCATCTGCGTGGGTGGCGGAGGATTAGAGCAGCGTGCGTGGGCGGTGGGGAGGCGGAGCTTGTCTGCGGGGACACATCTCTTGGCATGCAACATTGCGGTGGATGGGCGGAGTCAACTGCGTGGGTGGCGGAGGAGTAGAGCAGCGTGCGTGGGCGGTGGGGAGGCGGAGCTTGTCTGCGAGGACACATCTCTTGGCATGCAACATTGCGGTGGAGGGGCGGAGTCATCTGCGTGGGTGGCGGAGGAGTAGAGCAGCGTGCGTGGGCGGTGGGGAGGCGGAGCTTGTCTGCGGGGACACATCTCTTGGAATGCAACATTGCGGTGGATGGGCGGAGTCAACTGCGTGGGTGGCGGAGGAGTAGAGCAGCGTGCGTGGGCGGTGGGGAGGCGGAGCTTGTCTGCGAGGACACATCTCTTGGCATGCAACATTGCGGTGGAGGGGCGGAGTCATCTGCGTGGGTGGCGGAGGAGTAGAGCAGCGTGCGTGGGCGGTGGGGAGGCGGAGCTTGTCTGCGGGGACACATCTCTTGGAATGCAACATTGCGGTGGATGGGCGGAGTCAACTGCGTGGGTGGCGGAGGAGTAGAGCAGCGTGCGTGGGCGGTGGGGAGGCGGAGCTTGTCTGCGGGGACACATCTCTTGGCATGCAACATTGCGGTGGAGGGGCGGAGTCATCTGCGTGGGTGGCGCTGCGTGGGTGGTGGAGAGGTAGAGTAGCGTGCGTATGCGGTGGAGGGGCGGAGCTTGTCTGCGGGGACACATCTCTTGGCATGCAACATTGCGGTGGAGGGGCGGAGTCATCTGCGTGGGTGGCGATGCGTGGGTGGTGGAGAGGTAGAGTAGCGTGCGTATGCGGTGGAGGGGCGGAGCTTGTCTGCGGGGACACATCTCTTGGCATGCAACATTGCGGTGGAGGGGCGGAGTCAACTGCGTGGGTGGCGCTGCGTGGGTGGTGGAGAGGTAGAGTAGCGTGCGTATGCGGTGGAGGGGCGGAGCTTGTCTGCGGGGACACATCTCTTGGCATGCAACATTGCGGTGGAGGGGCGGAGTCATCTGCGTGGGTGGCGCTGCGTGGGTGGTGGAGAGGTAGAGTAGCGTGCGTATGCGGTGGAGGGGCGGAGCTTGTCTGCGGGGACACATCTCTTGGCATGCAACATTGCGGTGGAGGGGCGGAGTCAACTGCGTGGGTGGCGCTGCGTGGGTGGTGGAGAGGTAGAGTAGCGTGCGTATGCGGTGGAGGGGCGGAGCTTGTCTGCGGGGACACATCTCTTGGCATGCAACATTGCGGTGGAGGGGCGGAGTCATCTGCGTGGGTGGCGCTGCGTGGGTGGTGGAGAGGTAGAGTAGCGTGCGTATGCGGTGGAGGGGCGGAACTTGTCTGCGGGGACACATCTCTTGGCATGCAACATTGCGGTGGAGGGGCGGAGTCAACTGCGTGGGTGGCGGAGGAGTAGAGCAGCGTGCGTGGGCGGTGGGGAGGCGGAGCTTGTCTGCGGGGACACACATCTTGGCATGCAACATTGCGGTGGAGGGGCGGAGTCATCTGCGTGGGTGGCGATGCGTGGGTGGTGGAGAGGTAGAGCAGCGTGCGTATGCGGTGGAGGGGCGGAGCTTGTCTGCGGGGACACATCTCTTGGCATGCAACATTGCGGTGGAGGGGCGGAGTTAACTGCGTGGGTGGCGGAGGAGTAGAGCAGCGTGCGTGGGCGGTGGGGAGGCGGAGCTTGTCTGCGGGGACACATCTCTTGGCATGCAACATTGCGGTGGAGGGGCGGAGTCATCTGCGTGGGTGGCGCTGCGTGGGTGGTGGAGAGGTAGAGCAGCGTGCGTATGCGGTGGAGGGGCGGAGCTTGTCTGCGGGGACACATCTCTTGGCATGCAACATTGCGGTGGAGGGGCGGAGTCATCTGCGTGGGTGGCGCTGCGTGGGTGGTGGAGAGGTAGAGTAGCGTGCGTATGCGGTGGAGGGGCGGAGTTAACTGCGTGGGTGGTGGAGGGGTAGAGTATCGCGCGTATGCGGTGGGGAGGCGGTGCTTGCCTGCGAGGACGCATCTCTTGGCGTGCAACAAAACCCTTTTATGGCGCCGCCTTTTCACCGGGGAAAAATAGACATTGAAGACATTACGATCTTGTCAGCAGAGTTATTCTTAACAGCAATGCAAAAATAATAATTGAAACGTCACGAATAAGATGCACAAAAAACACATGTATTCAATTTGAAAAGAAAAACGTGATAAATCGAAGAGAAGAAAGATTATAATAGGGAAGAAAAGGCGAAACCATTGGAAAAAAAATCATTAAAGTTTGATTTTTATTTTTTCTGAGTTAATTTATTTAATTATCAGGTAAACGATTACATTTTTTGTGAAAAATTAGGGCGATTGCATTGAATTTTGATTTTTTTTTTTACAATTTTAGAAAGGAAACCCTTTTTAAAAATTGAAAAATTACCCGAAAATTACAAATTCTAAGTTTTTCAGTTTAGAACTTTGTTTTTCCAAGCAAAACAAGTTAATTTATCAGAATCGCTCACGTCAGTAGTATTAGGGCTCGATCGTGGTAACCTAGGTTATTTACGGCAATCATCCCCCATGACATACCAGCTGAAAAACCCCGCTGAGCAAGCTTCCACCCAGTTTCGTACGGTCGCCAGTTTTTAAGGTGTCACACATGCTTCCGGCACATTACCGCCACAAAAACCCGCTAAGCATACTTCCAGCTACCTAGTGGGGCGCATTCGCAGTTACCAGGTAAGGATGTGGGATGATTCACTCTTTTGCCGCGGAGGGAAACGCTGGTATTTTATCCAACATTCAGCAGATCATTGTAGAGCAATATTTTTCGGAGCTGCGGCGTGCTCTTCAGACGATCTCCATTTGTAGGCGGACACGGAACAGGTCAAAGAAGCGAAAACGGACATCGGCTGGTGAACTTCGCGTTCTCCAACAGAGCGACAATACTCAACACGATCTACCGGGCATGGATCCGTCCGGACGGCAAAATGAAGAATGAAATCGACTTTAACCTGACGACAAACATGCAAAAAATGGCAATCAATTGCAAAGTCTTTTGCAAATACCGTAAAACTGTATTAGAAGGGTCCCCTGGAATGGAAGAACCACACTAAACATAAAATCTCGACCAAATTTCAGTTTTTAAATATTTTTATCGTTTTATGTTCAAACTTGAATGTTTTGTTGAATTTACCTGTCTTAAACTTTTAAATTTGAAACAAAACATGAGTTACGACGCTCGAGATGGCAGTTTGTCGACAGAAGAATATAGAAAAATTGCTCGAATAGGCAGTTTCTTTTACTGTCTCCGTCCATTATCTCGCGAACGGTATTGGACAGTGGGGAATTAATTAAATATGAATGCAAAAAAAAATTTCGAAAAGAGGATGGAAAGAGTGGAAAAAAGAATAGCATTCAATTGAAAACGATTCGAATTGTTATTGTTTGATCTGAAATGGAAGTATACATTTTGCTACCCATATCTTTCGCTACTAAATATGATTTTTATCTTTTGCTACCTTTTTTCTAAACGTCGCTAAAGTTTTAATATTATATTTTTGACTAAACAAATGGTTCGAAAAAGTATGAAAGTGGCTGAAAAAGGTATAATTTTTCAAATTTCAAAAGCAAAAATAGTGGCAAAAGATAAAAATCACATTAATTGTAAGTAGCAAAAAACAGCGGCTAGCGAAATATAGTTTTCCTGCGGTGGAGCGGCGGAGTCATCTGCGTGGGTGGTGCTGCGTGGGTGGCGGAGGAGTAGAGCAGCGTGCGTGGGCGGTGGGGAGGCGGAGCTTATGGCGCCGCCTCTCCACCGGGAAAAAGATAGATAAGCTTATCGATTTGCCGTATTCTTCGCAAAATGGTCCACTCTCGCTCCAAAAATGCAGGACTCGTCTTCCCTGTCGGTCGTATTGACCGTTATCTGCGACAGAGATTGCTGAAAATTAGGATTGGTGCCGGAGCACCAGTATTCCTGGCAGCCGTTCTTGAATACCTGGCCGTTGAGCTGTTGGAGATTGCCGGAGACTCCGCCCGTGACAACAAGAAGATCCGTATCGCCCCCCGACACATCCAACTCGCTGTCCGCAACGACGAGGAGCTGAACAAGTTGTTGGCCGGAGTGACGATCGCTCAAGGAGGAGTCATCCCACGGGACCAGCCGGTCATGCTGCCCAAGGAGACTGCTGATAATTAAATTGATAGTTTTTTTTGTTAATTAAATAAAGTTGTTGTTGGTTCATTGTCCTATGATAATACAGCAAATACAACTCACCGCATACCCGGCCTGCTCTACTAAAAGAAGTCATACTCACTTACTTACTATAAGGAAAAGAACTTACGCGCTGCAAATGCGCCCGGAAATAACTTCTTTGTAAATACTTTGGCTAACCGACACGAAAGGTGTTTTTAGTTTGAAAAAAAACTCGGGTATGATAGTTCCGATTGTTTACCCGTCATGTAAAGGATCGAGAATAAGCCCGATTTATCAGGAATCTTCCACCTCAATCCGATTTCAATCTTATCGAGAATGTTTGTGGCCTTCGGCTGTGTACTGAGCCCAAGCATTCGTGAAGTCCAGTGCATTCGATCGGCCAAATCACAGCCATGAAATAAAAACTCCGAGCACGATGAGCAGATTTGACGTGAGAATAGAGTGAACGCTTGCAACTAGCTCCTTGGCGACAGACCTGTTCGTGTATGGAACCGTGGGTAGAAAACGAAGACGAACATCTAAACCGAGCCGAAAGCTTATTAAAAAAAACCTATTTGGGAGTGGTTCAGGTAATTCTGAGCCGAATGTGGGTGAATTGATCAAAAAGAAAAGTCAAACTTCGATTTTTATGAAAAATCAACAAATTATTCAACGATAACGTCGGCCTCTTTGGTGGCGCGGGTGTACACGACCTGGTCGTGGTGATGGACGAAGAGTCCTTTAGCTTGGAGCTCCTTGAGTCCAGCCTTGACCAATGAAGCACGCTCCTTCAGACGCTCTGACACACGAGATTGCCTGAAATAATCTAAATTTAAATGACGAACAAAAATAAAAAAATAACTCACCTCCGTGTAGAGCTTGTCGTAGGTAGCCTGGTCGAAAAGCAAGATGTTGTAAAGTTTATCCCTGGCCTTTCTCTACGACCACGTCTTCTTCTTCTTCTTCTTGTCCTTTCCTCGTCCAGATCCCAACTTCTTCTTGGATGGGGGAGCCTTTTTTTCCTTCAAACCCTTCTTGGGGTGCATTTCACCTAGAAAATCAATAATTTTAAAATGGAAGAAACAAGAGCGAAACAGAGAAAATAAAGTTATTGCTACCAGCGTTTTAATGCAAAAATACACATTAAAAATCTACAATAAAAACAGAAAAAAACGTGAAAATTTAGTGAAAAATAGAAGAAAAAATTAAAATTGGTTGAATTTTTTTAGGATATGGAAGAAAAATCGAAGCATACTGTCTTACTGTTGAAAAGCGCGTTGAGACCCGCGGCGATAAATGCGTGTGCCTTTATCCCGCGTTCTCCTCGGTTTGCACACTATCTCCTCAAATTTTAATTTTTGTGTGTACAATTGGAAAAAAAATTACAAAAATTGATTTTAAAGTTTGTATTTAGGAGCATATAATTGCAAAATATGATCATTTTATCAGTCACCGATCGTGTTTCAGTCACAAATGTTGATTTTTATCAAAACATCAGGTGTTTTCGATTTTTCAATAGCGTGACTTTTAAATATTGGTAATAATATGACATACCGTAAAATCTCTAATAAAACGGCCGGCCGGTCTATTTTTCACTACCCTCCTAGGAGGGCCGGTCTATTTTAGGGGGTCGTTATATCATAGGGTTAGGTTTACTTTTCAATGTCTTTAAATTTGTATTAATCCTTGAGGATTTTCAATAAAAACGACACAAATGTATTTATTTATTTACTTATTTATTTACGCCAATGTGACGTGTTGATATTGTGTACACAGATACATTAAAGGTATGTGCAGGAAAATAATGAGAGCAATAAGGAGTTGGGTAGAAACAGATCAAGAATGAGAGCAGAAAAAAAAGGGTGGGGTAGAAGTGATAAAGAATCTTGGTGACGTCCGTTCAGCAGTAGTTATAGAGTGATTGCGGTTAGCTTGCGGTTTGTGAAAAATTCTTGGCGAATCTTTGTTTTGCTGCGGGCCCAGATAAATTTGGTTTTTGCGCGCGTTCGCGTGTTTTGAAAGAAAGTAAAGAATTGTCTTGTGTCGATATCAACGTTCCCTGCTATCATCTTAGTCAGAAATTTCCTGTCAAAATACTTTCTCCTGTTTTCTAGTAATGAGAGGCCGTAGAGTGAATTTCTTTCGGGCGCCGAAAGATATTCGGGATCATCAGCTCTTATATATCTGCCTTTTTGTCGTCTGTATAACCTTCTGGTGAAAGCATTTTGGACAGATTCGACAGATTTGATATCAGATTTTTTGTGTGGGTTGCTTATCACTGTACCGTATTCGAGGATGGGTCTGATAAAGATTTTGTATAGCAGAGTGAGTAGTCTGCTGTTGTCGCTACAGTATTTTTTGAATACGAGTGTTAAGGCGTATTTTGCTTGGTTTGTGGCTTTGTGCACGTGTATGACAAAACTAATTTAGAAACCGGTCAATAAGTAACAATTGGAAAAATCTAACCAAATTATTGAAAAAAGTGTTAAATTCATTCCTATATGAGTGGGGTCGGTCTATTATGAGGGCCGTTCTAATTTACGGTATTTTTGAAATAAATGTACACTTCATATCGCCTTTTTGTTCATTTAAAATCGAAAGCTTTTTTGGTCTAAACTAATTCTGAATTGTTTTTTTATTGCTTTATCTTGCTGCAATAAATACATACAGTAGCGGCCACCGAAATATCCCCTTTCGGTTGTTCAGCTATAACTTTTTTTAGAGAAGAGCTAGGAACTTGAGATCAACTGTGAAAATGTTCCAAAATAAGCCAGAATAATTATCTATTGAGATTTCACCCGGGTAACGACTTGTAAATGAGGTAATAAGCGATATAAACAGTTGCAAACTGATTAATACTTAATTTCGAACACTTGAGAATCGATAACAGCTTGACATCTTCTTGGCATCGACTGGATCAGGTTGGTTAGAACAGACTGTGGAATCTGAGCCCACGCAGTCTGCAACTAAGAAAATTTCTCGTCGGCATTTCGAGCACGGATGCCGAAAACGCGTCTCTCCAGCTCTTCCCACAAGTGCTCCATAGGATTGAGATAGGGGATCTGGCTGGGCGACTCCATTACGATCACACGATTGGTAGCGAATCAATTTTTTAAAAAAAGTTACTGATGGTTTGAGACATTTCACTCACTTTGATGTGGTTGGACATGTGTTTCGGGTCATTATCTTGTTGAAACGAGTAACGAACCCTTCGGGAGGCACGAGCGAACGGGAGCATTACATTTTGCAAGATCTGTTCGTAAATAAAGCGATCCAAGTTGCCTCGGATGAGGTGAAGATGTCCGACCCCATGGCTGCTGGAGCAGTCGTCTCACATAAGAAATTCCATCCGAAGCAAATAACATGAACTTGCTCTCATCACTCCACAAAACTCGTTCCTACTCAACTTGAGTACTGTTGAGATGAGCTCGCGCCCAGCCACACGAGCTGCTCTATTGGGGTCAGAGATGGCCGGCTTTTTCACAGGTATTCTGCCAAACAGCCCAGCATTGTTTAGGCGCCGTCGGATCGTTTTGACGCTTGCCACAGGTGACCCACGGGGTCGGGGGCTCTGAGCCTAGAATTGCTTCTCGATGCGCTGATGTTTCTGTCTGTTAGATGGTTCAAATCTACTTTTCCTTTAGTTTTTGTCATTATCTAAATCAATAGATATTGAAGACTATGGAAAATATCGGAGTTGTAGCTAGCTTTTGAAAAAACGATCAAAATCGAGAAAATAAAAAAAAAAATTAGAAAAATTTTCATCGGTAAAAGCTAAACTGGATAATTATTCTGGCTTATTTTTGAACACTTTCACAGTTGACCTCAAGTTCCTAGCACTTCTCTAAAAAAAGTTATAGCTGAAAAACCAAACGAGGATTGTTCAGTGGCCGCTACTGTACCTTCACCAATGACTCTGAATTTTTCGTTCCTTCCGACGTCTTACTCTTTTTTTCAGTGCTCGTTTTAATCCGCAGAGTTTTTTTCTTCGACGAAGCCTTCCTTCTCGGATTAGAATTGTTCGACTTAAAATCAGTTTTCACTCTGCCGACACGTTTTGTATGGTAGCTCAACTTGATAATTGAAGGAAACCGGGATTTGATTCCACACACAAGAGGATCACAACATGCTTCCGCCCTTTTTTAAAATATCACACATGCTTCTGGCGCGTTGCCGCTGAACATTCCGGAAAATAAATAAATCCGCATATTGCCAAACTTGATTTCAGTTGCACTGCTTTTGAAGCAATCATTTGTTTTTCTCATGATTTCATTCGGAAACACATCACAATTTTTTTGTTGTCGAGAGACTTGCAAATTCAGAAAAATTCGAAATACGCAACAGATGGATAATTTGAATGATGCCTGGGAACAAGAGCCTCCTGGGATCAGGAAGCCCCCAAGATAGCCGATTGGTTGCCGACCAAGATAGACCGTATTTCCTTTTGTTTCACTTCCTCACAACTTTCGAACTCTCTCTCTCTCTCTCTCCCTATTAAACTTTTTAATTCGAGGTAAAACATAAGTTATTATGGATTCGTGACGTAGCGAGACAGCGTGTCAAGTTACGGGACAGCAAATTTTGCGTCTCGCCACGATTCAGCTCTTGACAGCGTGAGAGGAATCAACTTTTTGCAAATTTTTTTTATTTTGCTGGCGCACAACTTGCAGCAGCGTGTTGCTACGTCACGAATCCCTAATACGACGGTCCAGGTGGTAGTTTGTCGACAGAAGAATATGGAGATATTGTTGAAGAGCGTATTATAAACAAAAATCAACAAGAGGAAAGCGGCTGTGGATCAGACGTGGAAATCTAAGACAATTTTCAGGATTCTGAGAAGGAAGATTATTACGACAGCGAAACTTCAATTGATGTGAAGAATGATGGATAGTTGATTATTTTAAAACACATTTTCTGATATCTTTTTTCATTTTTTTCTAATTTTGTGAATTTTTTTTTGAATTTTCAGAAATTTTAAAAATAACTAGAAGGCCCCTCTAATAGAAAAAATTGTCCCGATATTAGAAAGCTAGTTCTCATTTTTTTAAACCATTTCCGCGAATCGAAGACTTTATCTTGCGGCCGCCTCCATCCGCACGGTGATTCTTTTACTACCGGCCACGCAATTCTAGTCCCCCGATCGCAAATATTTCCCCTCTTTCCCTTGCACTCTCTCACTCTCTCATCACATGAAGTGGGCGGAGTTCCCTCCCCTTTTTGCAAAATGCGGCAAAAAAATTTGCGGAAATCAGTTCGGCCACCACGGAAAACCAGTTTCATTTGAAATTGTACGCAAAAAATCAGACCAATTCCGGTTTAAAATATGCGCCCAAATGAGAGGAAGTAAAGTGACAAAAAACTTCCCGATCCGAAGTCACTTAGAAAATCGCGACAGAAAAAACAAATCGGTGGACGAGAATAGTATGCTCGGTAGTAAAAGAATCACCGTGATCCGGAACAAGACACTAAAAAGTAAGAGGGCGGACACCTCCGCACGACGCTGGCGAAGTCTACCCGGAGCCGACATAATCATGAGAAGCATAGTTTTGCCACGTACGATGGTAAAATGAGAAATAAAAGATAAAAAAGGAATATAAAATACGTGTATGTCTTGCCACGCATTTAAATGTCACGCTTATATGATATCTGTCTCTAATAAAATATTTGTACGTGAAACTTTATTTTTATCGTGAGGGGGTTTCCCGTGGGGTCCTGAACTGTAATGTTGGGGGTGCACTTCTCTAATTTTACCAAGCTCGGGTATGATAGTACCGATCGTTTCCCCCTCATGTAAAAGATCGAAAATAAGCCCCATTTATCAGGAATCTTCCACCTCAATCCGACTTCAATCTTATCGAGAACGTCTGTGGCCTTCGGTTGTGTACTGAGCCCAAGCATTCGTGAAGTCCAGTGCATTCGATCGGCCAAATCACAGCCAGGAAATAAAAATTCCGAGCACGATGAGCACATTTGACGTGAGAATAGAGTGAACGCTTGCAACTAGCTCCTTGGTGACAGACCTGTTCGTGTATGGAACCGTGTTCAGAAAACGAAGACGAACATCTAAACCAAGCCGAAAGCTAATTTTAAAAAAAACCTGTTTGGGAGTGGTTCAGGTAATTCTGAGCCGAATGTGGGTGAATTGAACAAAAAGCAAAATCAAACTTCGATTTTTATGAAAAATCAACAAATTATTCGACGATAACGTCGGCCTCTTTGGTGGCGCGGGTGTACACGACATGTTCGTGGTGATGGACGAAGAGTCCTTTAGCTTGGAGCTCCTTGAGTCCAGCCTTGACCAATGAAGCACGCTCCTTCAGACGCTCTGACACACGAGATTGCCTGAAATAATGTAAAATTTAAATGACAAAAAAATATATAAAATAACTCACCTCCTTGTAGAGCTTGTCGAAAAGCACCATGTTTTAAAGTTTATCCCTGGCCTTTCCCTACGACCACGTCTTCTTCTTCTTCTTCTTGTCCTTTCCTCGTCCAGACCCCAACTTCTTCTTGGATGGGGGAGCCTTGTTTTCCTTCGGATCCTTCTTGGGGGGCATTTCACCTAGAAAATCAATAATTTGAAAATGGAAAAAACAAGAGCGAAACAGAGAAAATAAAGTTATTGCTACCAGCGTTTTAATGCAAAAATACGCATTAAAAATCTACAATAAAAACAGAAAAAAACGTGAAAATTTAGTGAAAAATAGAAGAAAAAATTAAAATTGGTTGAATTTTTTTAGGATATGGAAGAAAAATCGAAGCATACTGTCTTACTGTTGAAAAGCGCGTTTAGACCCGCGGCGATAAATGCGTGTGCCTTTATCCCGCGTTCTCCTCGGTTTGCACACTATCTCCTCAAATTTTAATTTTTGTGTGTACAATTGGAAAAAAAATTACAAAAATTGATTTTAAAGTTTGTATTTAGGAGCATATAATTGCAAAATGTGATCAATTTATCAGTCACCGATCGTGTTTCAGTCACAAATGTTGATTTTTATCAAAAAATTAGGTGTTTTCGATTTTTCAATGACTTTTAAATATTGGTAATAATATTACATATTTTTGAAATAAATGTACACTTCATATCGCCTGTTTGTTCATTTAAAATCGAAAGCTTTTTTGGTCCAAATTAATTCTGAATTGCTTTTTTTTAATTGCTTTATCTTACTGCAATAAATACATCTCAGAGAATTATCGGCATGAAGTCGGCCTGAAAGGCGGCAACTTGCCGAGCTTGCGGCCAGGAGTCGGCATCTAGAATTACATAACCCGGCGTGATGTCGGCACGAACTCGGCAAGTTGCCGCCTTGCAAAACTCTTGCCGATTCAGGCAGCAAATTGCCGACATATGGATTCGGCCAGCCCGCCGAGGGGCGGCAAATCGCCGATAATTCTCTGAGATACAATATGTAGCGGCCACTGAAATATCCCCTTTTGGTTTTCCATCTATAACTTTTTAAAGAGAAGAGCTAGGAACTTGAGATCAACTGTGAAAATGTTCCAAAATAAGCCAGAAATATCGGCTCGAAGCGGAGGTGCGGCGTGCCAATTGCTACGTTTTCGCGAATCGAAGATTTCTCTTTTTCGTCTGTGTTTGAAAATTGAATCCCATTGGCTTTTTCTAAAATTCAAATACATATAAGAAAAGATAGAAAGAAATAAAAAAAACAGACAGGGAGTTTGTTAGACGAACGGCAACTTGTAAATAGATGCCAATCCAGAGAAACGACAAGACTACGCGACCTCTTATTCTTTGCGCACCTCCGGAAGGGATGAAAATTAAAAAAAAAAATTAAACACGCGAATAAAACGGCATTGTCGATCGATAAACGGGGTAAAAAACGAGAAAACGCCTTTTCGTTCAAAAAAAAGTGAGAATCTCCCTATCGCTGTCTAATTCTCCAAAAACCGCGTGTGGAGAGACACAGTTTCTTTTGCTGTCTCCGTCTACTATCGCGCGAACGGTATTGGACATTGGGATATCAATGCAAAAATATTGTGCATTTTTCGAAAAGAGGATGAAAAGAGTGGAAAAAAGAACATCATTCAATTGAAAACGTTTAGAATGTTTATTGTTATAACTCGCTCCCTGAGTTTAGCGTATCCAACGTTTTTTATTCGAATTTCAAGATCAAAAATAGTGGCAAAGATAAAAATCACATTAAGTAAGTAGTGAAAAAACAACGGGTATTTAGCTAAATATAGTTTTCCTGCTGTGCGGTGGAGGGACGGAGTTAACTGCGTGGGTGGTTCTGCGGTGGAGGGGCGGAGTTAACTGCGTGGGTGGTTCTGCGGTGGAGGGGCGGAGCCAACTGTGTGGGTGGCGAAGGGGTAGAGTAACGTGCGTGGGTGGTTCTGCGGTGGAGGGGCGGAGTTAACTGCGTGGGTGGTAAAGGGGATAGTAACGTGCGTGGGTGGTTCTGCGGTGGAGGGGCGGAGCCAACTGCGTGAGTGGCGAAGGGGTAGAGTAAGGTGCGTGGGTGGTTCTGCGGTGGAGGGGCGGAGCCAACTGCGTGAGTGGCGAAGGGGTAGAGTAACGTGCGTGGGTGGTTCTGCGGTGGAGGGCGGAGTTAACTGCGTGGGTGGTGAAGGGGATAGTAACGTGCGTGGGTGGTTCTGCGGTGGAGGGGCGGAGCCAACTGCGTGAGTGGCGAAGGGGTAGAGTAAGGTGCGTGGGTGGTTCTGCGGTGGAGGGCGGAGTTAACTGCGTGAGTGGCGAAGGGGTAGAGTAAGGTGCGTGGGTGGTTCTGCGGTGGAGGGCGGAGTTAACTGCGTGGGTGGTGAAGGGGTAGAGTAAGGTGCGTGGGTGGTTCTGCGGTGGAGGGCGGAGTTAACTGCGTGGGTGGTGAAGGGGATAGTAACGTGCGTGGGTGGTTCTGCGGTGGAGGGGCGGAGCCAACTGCGTGAGTGGCGAAGGGGTAGAGTAAGGTGCGTGGGTGGTTCTGCGGTGGAGGGCGGAGTTAACTGCGTGGGTGGTGAAGGGGATAGTAACGTGCGTGGGTGGTTCTGCGGTGGAGGGGCGGAGCCAACTGCGTGAGTGGCGAAGGGGTAGAGTAAGGTGCGTGGGTGGTTCTGCGGTGGAGGGCGGAGTTAACTGCGTGGGTGGTGAAGGGGATAGTAACGTGCGTGGGTGGTTCTGCGGTGGAGGGGCGGAGCCAACTGCGTGAGTGGCGAAGGGGTAGAGTAACGTGCGTGGGTGGTTCTGCGGTGGAGGGCGGAGTTAACTGCGTGGGTGGTGAAGGGGATAGTAACGTGCGTGGGTGGTTCTGCGGTGGAGGGGCGGAGCCAACTGCGTGAGTGGCGAAGGGGTAGAGTAAGGTGCGTGGGTGGTTCTGCGGTGGAGGGGCGGAGTTAACTGCGTGGGTGGTTCTGCGGTGGAGGGGCGGAGCCAACTGTGTGGGTGGCGAAGGGGTAGAGTAACGTGCGTGGGTGGTTCTGCGGTGGAGGGGCGGAGTTAACTGCGTGAGTGGCGAAGGGGTAGAGTAAGGTGCGTGGGTGGTTCTGCGGTGGAGGGGCGGAGTTAACTGCGTGGGTGGTTCTGCGGTGGAGGGGCGGAGCCAACTGTGTGGGTGGCGAAGGGGTAGAGTAACGTGCGTGGGTGGTTCTGCGGTGGAGGGGCGGAGTTAACTGCGTGGGTGGTTCTGCGGTGGAGGGCGGAGTTAACTGCGTGGGTGGTGAAGGGGATAGTAACGTGCGTGGGTGGTTCTGCGGTGGAGGGGCGGAGCCAACTGCGTGAGTGGCGAAGGGGTAGAGTAAGGTGCGTGGGTGGTTCTGCGGTGGAGGGGCGGAGTTAACTGCGTGGGTGGTTCTGCGGTGGAGGGGCGGAGCCAACTGTGTGGGTGGCGAAGGGGTAGAGTAACGTGCGTGGGTGGTTCTGCGGTGGAGGGGCGGAGTTAACTGCGTGGGTGGTTCTGCGGTGGAGGGGCGGAGTTAACTGCGTGGGTGGTTCTGCGGTGGAGGGGCGGAGCCAACTGTGTGGGTGGCGAAGGGGTAGAGTAACGTGCGTGGGTGGTTCTGCGGTGGAGGGGCGGAGCCAACTGCGTGAGTGGCGAAGGGGTAGAGTAACGTGCGTGGGTGGTTCTGCGGTGGAGGGGCGGAGTTAACTGCGTGGGTGGTTCTGCGGTGGAGGGGCGGAGCCAACTGTGTGGGTGGCGAAGGGGTAGAGTAACGTGCGTGGGTGGTTCTGCGGTGGAGGGGCGGAGCCAACTGCGTGAGTGGCGAAGGGGTAGAGTAACGTGCGTGGGTGGTTCTGCGGTGGAGGGGCGGAGTTAACTGCGTGGGTGGTTCTGCGGTGGAGGGGCGGAGCCAACTGTGTGGGTGGCGAAGGGGTAGAGTAACGTGCGTGGGTGGTTCTGCGGTGGAGGGGCGGAGTTAACTGCGTGGGTGGTTCTGCGGTGGAGGGGCGGAGCCAACTGTGTGGGTGGCGAAGGGGTAGAGTAACGTGCGTGGGTGGTTCTGCGGTGGAGGGGCGGAGCCAACTGCGTGAGTGGCGAAGGGGTAGAGTAACGTGCGTGGGTGGTTCTGCGGTGGAGGGGCGGAGTTAACTGCGTGGGTGGTTCTGCGGTGGAGGGGCGGAGCCAACTGTGTGGGTGGCGAAGGGGTAGAGTAACGTGCGTGGGTGGTTCTGCGGTGGAGGGGCGGAGCCAACTGCGTGAGTGGCGAAGGGGTAGAGTAACGTGCGTGGGTGGTTCTGCGGTGGAGGGGCGGAGTTAACTGCGTGGGTGGTTCTGCGGTGGAGGGGCGGAGCCAACTGTGTGGGTGGCGAAGGGGTAGAGTAACGTGCGTGGGTGGTTCTGCGGTGGAGGGGCGGAGTTAACTGCGTGGGTGGTTCTGCGGTGGAGGGGCGGAGCCAACTGCGTGGGTGGCGAAGGGGTAGAGTAACGTGCGTGGGTGGTTCTGCGGTGGAGGGGCGGAGCCAACTGTGTGGGTGGCGAAGGGGTAGAGTAACGTGCGTGGGTGGTTCTGCGGTGGAGGGGCGGAGCCAACTGCGTGGGTGGCGAAGGGGTAGAGTAACGTGCGTGGGTGGTTCTGCGGTGGAGGGGCGGAGCCAACTGTGTGGGTGGCGAAGGGGTAGAGTAACGTGCGTGGGTGGTTCTGCGGTGGAGGGGCGGAGTTAACTGCGTGGGTGGTTCTGCGGTGGAGGGGCGGAGCCAACTGCGTGGGTGGCGAAGGGGTAGAGTAACGTGCGTGGGTGGTTCTGCGGTGGAGGGGCGGAGCCAACTGTGTGGGTGGCGAAGGGGTAGAGTAACGTGCGTGGGTGGTTCTGCGGTGGAGGGGCGGAGCCAACTGCGTGGGTGGCGAAGGGGTAGAGTAACGTGCGTGGGTCGTTCTGCGGTGGAGGGGCGGAGCCAACTGTGTGGGTGGCGAAGGGGTAGAGTAACGTGCGTGGGTGGTTCTGCGGTGGAGGGGCGGAGTTAACTGCGTGGGTGGTTCTGCGGTGGAGGGGCGGAGCCAACTGCGTGGGTGGCGAAGGGGTAGAGTAACGTGCGTGGGTGGTTCTGCGGTGGAGGGGCGGAGCCAACTGTGTGGGTGGCGAAGGGGTAGAGTAACGTGCGTGGGTGGTTCTGCGGTGGAGGGGCGGAGCCAACTGTGTGGGTGGCGAAGGGGTAGAGTAACGTGCGTGGGTGGTTCTGCGGTGGAGGGGCGGAGCCAACTGCGTGGGTGGCGAAGGGGTAGAGTAGCGTGCGTATGCGGTGGAGGGGCGGAGCTTTCCTGCGTGTCCCATGATAATACAGCAAATACAACTCGCCGCATACTTGGCCTGCTCTACTAAAAGAAGCCATACGGAAAAGAACTTACGCGCTGCAAATGCGCCCGGAAATAACTTCTTTGTAAATACTTTGGCTAATCGACACGACAGGATAGTTCCGATTGTTTTCCCGTCATGTAAAAGATCGAAAATAAGCCCGATTTATCAGGAATCTTCCACCTCAATCCGATTTCAACCTTATCGAGAATGTTTGTGGCCTTCGGTTGTGTACTAAGCCCCAGCATTCGTGAAGTCCAGTGCATTCGATCGGCCAAATCACAGCCAGGAAATAAAAATTCCGAGCACGATGAGCAGATTTGACGTGAGAATAGAGTGAACGCTTGCAACTAGCTCCTTGGCGACAGACCTGTTCGTGTATGGAACCGTGTGCAGAAAACGAAGACGAACATCTAAACCAAGCCGAAAGCTAATTAAAAAACCTATTTGGGAGTGGTTCAGGTAATTCTGAGCCTAATGTGGGTGAATTGATCAAAAAGCAAAGCCAAACTTCGATTTTTATGAAACATCAGAAAAATCAACAAATTATTCAACGATAACGTCGGCATATTTGGTGGCGCGGGTGTACACGACCTGTTCGTGGTGATGGACGAAGAGTCCTTTAGCTTGGAGCTCCTTGAGTCCAGCCTTGACCAATGAAGCACGCTCCTTCAGACGCTCTGACACACAAGATTGCCTGAAATAATGTAAAATTTAGATGACAAAAAAATATATAAAATAACTCACCTCCTTGTAGAGCTTGTCGAAAAGCACCATGTTTTAAAGTTTATCCCTGGCCATTCCCTACGACCACGTCTTCTTCTTCTTGTCCTTTCCTCGTCCAGATCCCATCTTCTTCTTGGATGGGGGAGCCTTGTTTTCCTTCAAACCCTTCTTGGGGTGCATTTCACCTAGAAAATCAATAATTTGAAAATGGAAGAAACAAGAGCGAAACAGAGAGAATAAAGTTATTGCTACCAGCGTTTTAATGCAAAAATACGCATTAAAAATCTACAATAAAAACAGAAAAAAAAACGTGAAAATTTAGTGAAAAATAGAAGAAACAATTAAAATTGGTTGAATTTTTTAGGATATGGAAGAAAAATCGAAGCATACTGTCTTACTGTTGAAAAGCGCGTTGAGACCCGCGGTGATAAATGTGTGTGCCTTTATCCCGCGTTCTCCTCGGTTTGCACACTATCTCCTCAAATGTTAATTTTTGTGTGTACAATTGGAAAAAAAATTACAAAAATTGATTTTAAAAGTTTGTAGGAGCATATAATTGCAAAATGTGATCAATTTATCAGTCACCGATCGTGTTTCAGTCACAAATGTGGATTTTTATCAAAAAATCAGGTGTTTTCGATTTTTCAATAGCGTAAATTCTCTAATAGAACGGCCGGCCGGTCTATTTTTCACTACCCTCCTAGGAGGGCCGGTCTATTTTAGGGGGCCGTTATATCATAGGGTTAGGTTTACTTTTCAATGTCTTTCAATTTGTATTAAATATTGAGGATTTTCCATAAAAACGACACAAATGTATGACAAAACAAAGTTAGAAACCGGTCAATGAGTAAAAATTGGAAAAATCTAACCAAATTATTGAAAAAAGTGTTAAATTCATTATATATTTTCGGCTCTGGGACGTTTCAAAACAAGACGTTTCAAAACTGGGACGTTTCAAAACTTTTTTAGTGAACGACTCTTTTCAATCGCCTGTCAAATTTTCGTTCCCAAACGGAATCGTATTGGAAAGGAAGCCCTGTAGAAGTTTTGATTTTGCTCACTATTTTCGGCCCGCCAAAATGGTCAAACGCGCTCCGCTGAACTCAACGCTATGTGATTTTCATTTTGTTTTCCAAATTATTTTATTTCACGAAAAATTTATACGTGAAATAAAATAATTTGGAAACCAAAATGAAAATCGCATAACGCTGAGTTCAGCGAAGCTTTCCGTTATTTTCCGTTTCCGTTTTCGCGAATGATAAAATAGTTTTCCGTTTCCGTTTCCGCAGAATTAGAAATATGTTTCCGTTTCCGTTTCCGCTTTCCGTTTTTCAGAAAAACGGGTTTCCGCTCATCACTGGTAAAGCAGCGTGCGTGAGCGGTGGGGAGGCGGTGCTTGCCTGCGAGGACGCATCTCTTGGCGTGCAACAAAACCCTTTTATGGCGCCGCCTTTTCACCGGGGAAAAATAGACATTGAAGACATTACGATCTTGTCAGCAGAGTTATTCTTAACAGCAATGCAAAAATAAGAATTGAAACGCAACGAACAAGAAAACGCAAAAATTCGAACGAAAATAATTTAGGTCGACTATATATTTTTGTAATGGAGATAAATATTAACAATAAATTCACGTGTTATTTTCGCGTACAGGTGCACAAAAAACACATGTATTCAATTTGAAAAGAAAAACGAGAAAAATCGAAGAGAAGAAAGATTATAATAGGGAAGAAAAGGCGAAACCATTGGAAAAAAAATCATTAAAGTTTGATTTTAATTTTTTCTGAGTTAATTTATTTAATTATCAGGTAAACGATTACATTTTTTGTGAAAAATTAGGGCGATTGCATTGAATTTTGATTTTTTTTACAATTTTAGAAAGGAAACCCTTTTTAAAAATTGAAAAATTACCCGAAAATCACAAATTCTAAGTTTTTCAGTTTAGAACTTTGTTTTTCCAAGCAAAACAAGTTAATTTATCAGAATCGCTCACGTCAGTAGTATTAGGGCTCGATCGTGGTAACCTAGGTTATTTACGGCAATCATCCCCCATGACATACCAGCTGAAAAACCCCGCTGAGCAAGCTTCCACCCAGTTTCGTACGGTCGCCAGTTTTTAAGGTGTCACACATGCTTCCGGCACATTACCGCCACAAAAACCCGCTAAGCATACTTCCAGCTACCTAGTGGGGCGCATTCGCAGTTACCAGGTAAGGATGTGGGATGATTCACTCTTTTGCCGCGGAGGGAAACGCTGGTATTTTATCCAACATTCAGCAGATCATTGTAGAGCAATATTTTTCGGAGCTGCGGCGTGCTCTTCAGACGATCTCCATTTGTAGGCGGACACGGAACAGGTCAAAGAAGCGAAAACGGACATAGGCTGGTGGACTTCGCGTTCTCCAACAGAGCGACAATACTCAACACGATCTACCGGGCATGGATCCGTCCGGACGGCAAAATGAAGAACAAAATCGACTTTAACCTGACGACAACCATGCAAAAAATGGCAATCAATTGCAAAGTCTTTTGCAATTACCGTAAAACTGTATTAGAAGGGTCCCCTGGAATTGAAGAACCACACTAAACATAAAATCTCGACCAAATTTCAGTTTTTAGATATTTTTTATCGTTTTATGTTCAAACTTGAATGTTTTATTGTATTTACCTTTCTTAAACTTTTAAACTTGAGGTAAAACATGAGTTACGACGCTCCAGATGTCAGTTTGTCGACAGAAGTATATAGAAAAATTGCTGAAGAGCGTGTTATAAACAAAAAAGAATGCTGAATTACACATTCAGGTTTAAAAATGTGCTGGAATACGCCTATAAAAGCAAAAAGAGGAAAGCGGCTGTGGATCAGCTTGAAGGATAAGTTGGAAGTCGAATAGGCAGTTTCTTTTACCGTCTCCGTCCATTATCTCGCGAACGGTATTGGACAGTGGGGAATTAATTAAATATGAATGCAAAAATAATGTGCATTTTCAAAAGGAGGATGGAAAGAGTGGAAAAAAGAATAGCATTCAATTGAAAACGATTCGAATTGTTATTGTTTGATCTGAAATGGAAGTATACATTTTGCTACCCATATCTTTCGCTACTAAATATGATTTTTATCTTTTGCTACCTTTTTTCTAAACGTCGCTAAAGTTTTAATATTATATTTTTGACTAAACAAATGGTTCGAAAAAGTATGAAAGTGGCTGAAAAAGGTATAATTTTTCAAATTTCAAAAGCAAAAATAGTGGCAAAAGATAAAAATCACATTAATTGTAAGTAGCAAAAAACAGCGGCTAGCGAAATATAGTTTTCCTGCGGTGGAGGGGCGGAGTCATCTGCGTGGGTGGTGCTGCGTGGGTGGCGGAGGAGTAGAGCAGCGTGCGTGGGCGGTGGGGAGGCGGAGCTTATGGCGCCGCCTCTCCACCGGGAAAAAGATAGATAAGCTTATCGATTTGCCGTATTCTTCGCAAAATGGTCCACTCTCGCTCCAAAAATGCAGGACTCGTCTTCCCTGTCGGTCGTATTGACCGTTATCTGCGACAGAGATTGCTGAAAATTAGGATTGGTGCCGGAGCACCAGTATTCCTGGCAGCCGTTCTTGAATACCTGGCCGTTGAGCTGTTGGAGATTGCCGGAGACTCCGCCCGTGACAACAAGAAGATCCGTATCGCCCCCGACACATCCAACTCGCTGTCCGCAACGACGAGGAGCTGAACAAGTTGTTGGCCGGAGTGACGATCGCTCAAGGAGGAGTCCTCCCCGGTCATGCTGCCCAAGGAGACCGCTGATAATTAAATTGATAGTTTTTTTTTGTTAATTAAATAAAGTTGTTGTTGCTTCATTTTCCTATGATAATACAGCAAATACAACTCACCGCATACTTGGCCTGCTCTACTAAAATAAGTCACAAGGAAAAGAACTTACGCGCTGCAAATGCGCCACGAAATAACTTCTTTGTAAATACTTTGGCTAACCGACACGAAAGGTGTTTTAGTTTGAAAAAAACTCGGGTATGATAGTTCCGATTGTTTCCCCGTCATGTAAAGGATCGAGAATAAGCCCGATTTATCAGGAATCTTCCACCTCAATCCGATTTCAATCTTATCGAGAATGTGTGTGGCCTTCGGCTGTGTACTGAGCCCAAGAATTCGTGAAGTCCAGTGCATTCGATCGGCCAAATCACACGGCATGCTGGCACCTACCTCAGTGCAAACGCGCCCCAATAACACTAAACGTTTGATGAAACACTGTGACCCGCGTGTTAAGAGAACATTCCTTCGCGGCGTTGCCAACACTGCTGCTGTATCAAATGTTTTAAAAATATAATGGTTATCTGCGAGAAAAAAACATGTTTTAATTTTTGTTTTCGCGGAACTTACGCAGAAAATTGAACGCGCGAAAATATCGAATTTCATAAAATGAGACTAAAACGTAGATGCCAGCATGCCGTGAATCACAGCCAGGAAATAAAAACTCCGAGCACGATGAGCAGATTTGACGTGAGAATAGATTGAACGCTTGCAACTAGCTCCTTGGCGACAGACCTGTTCGTGTATGGAACCGTGGGTAGAAAACGAAGACGAACATCTAAACCGAGCCGAAAGCTAATTGAAAAAATAAACCTGTTTGGGAGTGCTTCAGGTAATTCTGAGCCTAATGTGGGTGAATTGATCAAAAAGCAAAGTCAAACTTTGATTTTTATGAAAAATCAACAAATTATTCAACGATAACGTCGGCATCTTTGGTGGCGCGGGTGTACACGACCTGGTCGTGGTGATGGACGAAGAGTCCTTTAGCTTGGAGCTCCTTGAGTCCAGCCTTGACCAATGAAGCACGCTCCTTCAGACGCTCTGACACACGAGATTGCCTGAAATAATGTAAAATTTTAAAGACGAATAAAAATAAAAAAATAACTCACCTCCGTGTAGAGCTTGTCGTAGGTAGCCTGGTCGAAAAGCAAGATGTTGTAAAGTTTATCCCTGGCCTTTCCCTACGACCACGTCTTCTTCTTCTTGTCCTTTCCTCGTCCAGATCCCAACTTCTTCTTGGATGGGGGAGCCTCGTTTTCCTTCAAACCCTTCTTGGGGTGCATTTCACCTAGAAAATCAAGAATTTGAAAATGGAAAAAACAAGAGCGAAACAGAGAAAATAAAGTTATTGCTACCAGCGTTTTAATGCAAAAATACGCATTAAAAATCTACAATAAAAACAGAAAAAAACGTGAAAATTTAGTGAAAAATAGAAGAAACAATTAAAATTGGTTGCATTTTTTTAGGATAGGGAAGAAAAATCGAAGCATACTGTCTTACTGTTGAAAAGCGCGTTGAGACCCGCGGTGATAAATGTGTGTGCCTTTATCCCGCGTTCTCCTCGGTTTGCACACTATCTCCCCAAATGTTTATTTTTGTGTGTAAAATCGGAAAAAAAATTACAAAAATTGATTTTAAAAGTTTGTATTTAGGAGCATATAATTGCAAAATGTGATCAATTTATCAGTCATCGATCGTGTTTCAGTCACAAATGTGGATTTTTATCAAAAAATTAGGTGTTTTCGATTTTTCAATGACTTTTAAATATTGGTAATAATATTACATATTTTTGAAATAAATGTACACTTCATATCGCCTGTTTGTTCATTTAAAATCGAAAGCTTTTTTGATCGCAAATTGAACCCCATTGGCTTTTTCTAAAATTCAAATACATATAAGAAAAAATAGAAAGAAATAAAAAACAGACAGGGAATTTGTTAGACGAACGGCAACTTGTAAATAGATGCCAATCCAGAGAAACGACAAGACTACGCGACCTCTTATTCTTTGCGCACCTCCGGAAGGGATGAAAATTAAAAAAAAAATTAAACACGCGAATAAAACGGCATTGTCGATCGATAAACGGGGTAAAAAACGAGAAAACGCCTTTTCGTTCAAAAAAGTGAGATCTCCCTATCGCTGTCTAATTCTCCAAAGATCGCGTGTGGAGAGACACAGTTTCTTTTGCTGTCTCCGTCTACTATCGCGCGAACGGTATTGGACATTGCACGGCACCCCAGCCTTCCAATGGTGTTTCTACCTGGCGCATTTTTAAAACCCTAAGGCTCGGCCAATGTTTGACCAACAGGCCTCGTTTTTGGATTAAAATGATGGTGTCATCCTGAATAATCAGACAATGATTCGAATTTCTCAAAAAAGTAAATTTTCGAGTGAAAAAATAATTTTATTATCCGACGAGCTTGGTGGCCGATTGGAAGACGGGGGAGGCGTGCATTGGGATATCAATGCAAAAATATTGTGCATTTTTCGAAAAGAGGATGAAAAGAGTGGAAAAAAGAACAACATTCAATTGAAAACGTTTAGAATGTTTACTGTTATAACTCGCTCCCTGACAAGGGAACCTTTTAAGTCAAGGTTGTCTCCGGAGAAAACTAACTATACAGGTAGAAAGAGGGGATTTGAAAACCTATATTCCCGTTTTCAAAAGCTGCTTACGAGACCTCTGAGATGCTGAAATTCCAGTCCGAAGTTAGACCATTTTACCATAGATTTTTGACATTTCATCGACCGCGACGACCCACACTCAGATCACCGCATTTTCCTACTTGTCAACATCCGCTAAACTATTTAAAATCGTGGCCGGGTGGCGCAGTGGTAGACTGCTTGAATGGGAAGTGCGCGGTCACAGGTTCGGTCCCATTATGATGCATTTTGTTTTTTTCTTTAACTATTTTGGAGAGTTTGGAAATAGTAAAAAAAAAACACTTAAAAATTTTCAGAAATTAATGTTGCAGCCTTCAATAGAAGTGCACTTTTAATCGAAATACGCAACCACGAACAATACTGTTACATGCAACTCCATTACAATTTTTAAAGCCAAATACCGTGAATTCTGTAATAGAACGGCCGGGCGTTCTATTATTCACTACCCTCTTTCTGGGGCCGCTCTATTTTAGGGAGTAGTTCTATTATGAGGGCCGTTCTATTAGAGAATTAACGGTACTTACACAACAAGTTGAGTAAAAAACTTGTTGTGTAAGTACCGTAAGCCGAAAAAAACTAGAAATGATGAAATTTTATCCCCAAACAGAAAGATGATTGTCTATTCCAAAAAAAAAACAAAATGCATCATAGGGGGACCGAACCTGTGACCTCGCACTTCCCATTCAAGCAGTCTACCACTGCGCCACCCGGCCACGATTTTAAATAGTTTAGCGGATGTTGACAAGTAGGAAAATGCGGTGATCTGAGTGTGGGTCGTCGCGGTCGATGAAATGTCAAAAATCTATGGTAAAATGGTCTAACTTCGGACTGGAATTTCAGCATCTCAGAGGTCTCGTAAGCAGCTTTTGAAAACGGGAATATAGGTTTTCAAAGCCCCTCTTTCTACTCGGGTAACATCATATTGAGCTAATCAAACGACCGCGATAGTCTAATCAAACGCAGATGAGCGACTAACGCGTCCTAGGTAGCTTTCGGTCAGCGTTCGATTAGATTTGAATGTTCGATTAGACTAGTGCATGCGATCGATTAGATTAGAGTTTGCAATTTATTAGACTGGTGTTTGCGACCGATTAGATCAACGGATGAGTGTTACTAGAAGTACATTATTTGTAATTAAAGTAGCATTTAAAAATAAAAATTGACCCTTACAACAAAATATTTATTGAAAACAGTTTTATTTATATTTAATAACACCAAAAATGAAGAAAAGAAGCAATAGTAATACATTTTTAAAGTAAGAAAAACATCAAAATCAAAACGAGAGACCGAGAATTTCGACACTGTGAAATCATGCCAAATTTAAAAAGGAGAAATAGAAATTAGACGAAAACACTGAAATTGCGGTTAGCAATGAGCCAAGGACAGTGGTGTGGGCATGGCTCTGGGACGTTTCGAAACTTGTCACTTCAAAACCGCGACGTTTCGAAACCTGCCACTTCAAAATGGGACGTTTCGAAACATTTGTGCATTTTTAGCGGTAAATTTTGACAAAACCTCCGAGTTTGCCGGTAAAAGATTCGATTACTATTTTATCCTTGGCCGAATTTTGTCAATAGTGCGAAGACGGCGGCGAAAAATAGCATTAAAGCTTCGAAACGTCCCAGTTTCGAAGTGGCAGGTTTTGAAAATCCCAGAGTACTGGGCATACTGGGTAGTCGCGTAGTCCAAAGTCATTACCACGAATCGACGAGCACATCATTCTCCTTCATCTGCTCGACGCTTGACTCTCCGCAACGAGTGATGCATATGGATACTAAAAATAAATTGTAACGTATACTTTACGACAATTAATTTATAGAAACGAGACTTACAATCAGTTTTTAATGTGATACTCTAACAGCGCACCGACTTCATGAGACAGTTAGTCCACCGATGCCATTCCGTCCACTGCGAGGAAGTTGACAAGCACCTGTAAATTGGAAAAAAAAT
Organism: Caenorhabditis japonica; assembly: GCA_963572235.1. Lineage (NCBI taxonomy): Eukaryota > Metazoa > Nematoda > Chromadorea > Rhabditida > Rhabditidae > Caenorhabditis > Caenorhabditis japonica. The sequence continues at coordinate 5,184,531 of OY754347.1, read as the reverse complement.
AAAATGGGTTATTGAAAAAATGGCGAAAATATAGAGAAAAATTGGGCAAATACTCGAAGAAAGTTCCGATTGGTCTGAAGCTTTCGAAAATAATGTCAAAAATACTCCCGGGCATGCTTACAGCATTTCGGACCGAAGTATCGATTTTTCTGATCATTTTATGAAATCGATATAACGGCCCAAAATTTTCTTATCATGTCCGAGAGTATTTCTGAAACTATTTACCAACATTTCAGACGAATCTGAGTATTCTCCAAGTTTTCCACAGTTTTTTGCTATTTTTCCCGTTTTCGCTTTTTCTATGAATAGTCCGAAAAATACATTTATAAAAAACTAACCTGTGCGAAAACACCATGCGAAAACCATACAATTGTCTTGGCGCATCGACGAATGCCTTTAAAAATTAATGTAAATATTTAGAAAATTAAACACGCGAAACGAAAAAAACTGTGGCGAATAGGGAAAACAAATGTTTTTTAATCAATCCATGACAAACGACGAGAAAATTGTTGTATTAATTTTTAAAATACGAATTAGAAAAAAAAAACATTTGTTTTCCCAGCATTATTCAAAAAAATGCAAAAGTCCCAAAACTGAAAAATAATATAGCCACAAAACGCGCAAATACAATACTGACGCGTTTTGCGTGCTTTTACCGTAGGCTAGTCAAAAGCTAGCTAGATTCGGCACCGATCGATTAGAATCGGCCCCATTCGATTAGTATCGGCAGCGGACGATTAGAATTGGCAGCGTTCGATTAGAATAGGCATCGTTTGATTAGCTTAATATGATGTTACCTGAGTACCTGTATAGTTAGTTTTCTCCGGAGACAACCTTGACTTAAAAGGTTCCCTTGTGAGTTTAGCGTATCCAACGTTTTTTATTCGAATTTCAAGATCAAAAATAGTGGCAAAGATAAAAATCACATTAAGTAATGGACCTATTCATAGGAGAAAAAAAACAAAAAAAAAAAACGTTTTTTTTTCCTATTCATAGATGTAAAAAAACGACAAACAATGTCGAAAAACGAATGGTAAACAAGTGTTTATTGACCATGATAGACCATTGATAGAGAGGAGGCGCAGAAAAGGGGCGGAGTTTGCATGAACTAGTAAACAATTCCGTTCCCACGGGGTTGTAAACATCTCTGTGCCTCCTCACTATCAATAGTCTATCATGGTCAATAAACACTTGTTTACCATTCGTTTTTCGACATTGTTTGTCGTTTTTTTACATCTATGAATAGGAAAAAAAAACGTTTTTTTTGTCTTTTTTCTCCTATGAATAGGTCCATAAGTAGTGAAAAAACAACGGGTATTTATCTAAATATAGTTTTCCTGCTGTGCGGTGGAGAGGCGGAGTTAACTGCGTGGGTGGTTCTGCGGTGGAGGGGCGGAGTTAACTGCGTGGGTGGTTCTGCGGTGGAGGGGCGGAGCCAACTGCGTGGGTGGCGAAGGGGTAGAGAAACGTGCGTGGGTGGTTCTGCGGTGGAGGGGCGGAGCCAGCTGCGTGGGTGGCGAAGGGGTAGAGTAACGTGCGTGGGTGGTGGAGGGGCGGAGCTTTCCTGCGCCTGCCTTTCCTGCGTGTCCCATGATAATACAGCAAATACAACTCGCCGCATACTTGGCCTGCTCTACTAAAAGAAGTCATACGGAAAAGAACTTACGCGCTGCAAATGCGCCCGGAAATAACTTCGTTGTAAATACTTTGGCTAACCGACATGACAGGATAGTTCCGATTGTTTTCCCGTCATGTAAAAGATCGAAAATAAGCCCGATTTATCAGGAATCTTCCACCTCAATCCGATTTCAACCTTATCGAGAATGTTTGTGGCCTTCGGTTGTGTACTGAGCCCAAGCATTCGTGAAGTCCAGTGCATTCGATCGGCCAAATCACAGCCAGGAAATAAAAATTCCGAGCACGATGAGCAGATTTGACGTGAGAATAGATTGAACGCTTGCAACTAGCTCCTTGGCGACAGACCTGTTCGTGTATGGAACCGTGGGTAGAAAACGAAGACGAACATCTAAACCGAGCCGAAAGCTAATTGAAAAAATAAACCTGTTTGGGAGTGGTTCAGGTAATTCTGAGCCGAATGTGGGTGAATTGATCAAAAAGCAAAGTCAAACTTTGATTTTTATGAAAAATCAACAAATTATTCAACGATAACGTCGGCATCTTTGGTGGCGCGGGTGTACACGACATGTTCGTGGTGATGGACGAAGAGTCCTTTAGCTTGGAGCTCCTTGAGTCCAGCCTTGACCAATGAAGCACGCTCCTTCAGACGCTCCGACACACGAGATTGCCTGAAATAATGTAAAATTTTAAAGACGAATAAAAATAAAAAAATAACTCACCTCCGTGTAGAGCTTGTCGTAGGTAGCCTGGTCGAAAAGCAAGATGTTGTAAAGTTTATCCCTGGCCTTTCCCTACGACCACGTCTTCTTCTTCTTCTTGTCCTTTCCTCGTCCAGATCCCAACTTCTTCTTGGATGGGGGAGCCTCGTTTTCCTTCAAACCCTTCTTGGGGTGCATTTCACCTAGAAAATCAAGAATTTGAAAATGGAAAAAACAAGAGCGAAACAGAGAAAATAAAGTTATTGCTACCAGCGTTTTAATGCAAAAATACGCATTAAAAATCTACAATAAAAACAGAAAAAAACGTGAAAATTTAGTGAAAAATAGAAGAAACAATTAAAATTGGTTGCATTTTTTTAGGATATGGAAGAAAAATCGAAGCATACTGTCTTACTGTTGAAAAGCGCGTTGAGACCCGCGGTGATAAATGTGTGTGCCTTTATCCCGCGTTCTCCTCGGTTTGCACACTATCTCCCCAAATGTTTATTTTTGTGTGTAAAATCGGAAAAAAAATTACAAAAATTGATTTTAAAAGTTTGTATTTAGGAGCATATAATTGCAAAATGTGATCAATTTATCAGTCATCGATCGTGTTTCAGTCAAAAATGTGGATTTTTATCAAAACATTAGGTGTTTTCGATTTTTCAATGACTTTTAAATATTGGTAATAATATTACATATTTTTGAAATAAATGTACACTTCATATCGCCTGTTTGTTCATTTAAAATCGAAAGCTTTTTTGATCGCAAATTGAACCCCATTGGCTTTTTCTAAAATTCAAATACATATAAGAAAAAATAGAAAGAAATAAAAAAACAGACAGGGAATTTGTTAGACGAACGGCAACTTGTAAATAGATGCCAATCCAGAGAAACGACAAGACTACGCGACCTCTTATTCTTTGCGCACCTCCGGAAGGGATGAAAATTAAAAAAAAAATTAAACACGCGAATAAAACGGCATTGTCGATCGATAAACGGGGTAAAAAACGAGAAAACGCCTTTTCGTTCAAAAAAAAGTGAGAATCTCCCTATCGCTGTCTAATTCTCCAAAAACCGCGTGTGGAGAGACACAGTTTCTTTTGCTGTCTCCGTCTACTATCGCGCGAACGGTATTGGACATTGGGATATCAATGCAAAAGTATTGTGCATTTTTCGAAAAGAGGATGAAAAGAGTGGAAAAAAGAACAACATTCAATTGAAAACGTTTAGAATGTTTATTGTTATAACTCGCTCCCTGAGTTTAGCGTATCCAACGTTTTTTATTCGAATTTCAAGATCAAAAATAGTGGCAAAGATAAAAATCACATTAAGTAAGTAGTGAAAAAACAACGGGTATTTATCTAAATATAGTTTTCCTGCTGTGCGGTGGAGAGGCGGAGTTAACTGCGTGGGTGGTTCTGCGGTGGAGGGGCGGAGCCAGCTGCGTGGGTGGCGAAGGGGTAGAGTAACGTGCGTGGGTGGTGGAGGGGCGGAGCTTTCCTGCGCCTGCCTTTCCTGCGTGTCCCATGATAATACAGCAAATACAACTCGCCGCATACTTGGCCTGCTCTACTAAAAGAAGTCATACGGAAAAGAACTTACGCGCTGCAAATGCGCCCGGAAATAACTTCGTTGTAAATACTTTGGCTAACCGACATGACAGGATAGTTCCGATTGTTTTCCCGTCATGTAAAAGATCGAAAATAAGCCCGATTTATCAGGAATCTTCCACCTCAATCCGATTTCAACCTTATCGAGAATGTTTGTGGCCTTCGGTTGTGTACTGAGCCCAAGCATTCGTGAAGTCCAGTGCATTCGATCGGCCAAATAACAGCCAGGAAATAAAAATTCCGAGCACGATGAGCAGATTTGACGTGAGAATAGAGTGCACGCTTGCAACTAGCTCCTTGGCGACAGACCTGTTCGTGTATGGAACCGTGGGTAGAAAACGAAGACGAACATCTAAACCGAGTCGAAAGCTAATTAAAAAACCTGTTTGGGAGTGGTCCAGGTAATTCTGAGCCGAATGTGGGTGAATTGATCAAAAAGAAAAGTCAAACTTCGATTTTTATGAAAAATCAACAAATTATTCAACGATAACGTCGGCCTCTTTGGTGGCGCGGGTGTACACGACCTGGTCGTGGTGATGGACGAAGAGTCCTTTAGCTTGGAGCTCCTTGAGTCCAGCCTTGACCAATGAAGCACGCTCCTTCAGACGCTCCGACACACGAGATTGCCTGAAATAATGTAAAATTTTAAAGACGAATAAAAATAAAAAAATAACTCACCTCCGTGTAGAGCTTGTCGTAGGTAGCCTGGTCGAAAAGCAAGATGTTGTAAAGTTTATCCCTGGCCTTTCTCTACGACCACGTCTTCTTCTTCTTGTCCTTTCCTCGTCCAGATCCCATCTTCTTCTTGGATGGGGGAGCCTTGTTTTCCTTCAAACCCTTCTTGGGGGGCATTTCACCTAGAAAATCAATAATTTGAAAATGGAAAAAACAAGAGCGAAACAGAGAAAATAAAGTTATTGCTACCAGCGTTTTAATGCAAAAATACGCATTAAAAATCTACAATAAAAACAGAAAAAAACGTGAAAATTTAGTGAAAAATAGAAGAAACAATTAAAATTGGTTGCATTTTTTTAGGATATGGAAGAAAAATCGAAGCATACTGTCTTACTGTTGAAAAGCGCGTTGAGACCCGCGGTGATAAATGTGTGTGCCTTTATCCCGCGTTCTCCTCGGTTTGCACACTATCTCCCAAAATGTTTATTTTTGTGTGTAAAATCGGAAAAAAAATTACAAAAATTGATTTTAAAAGTTTGTATTTAGGAGCATATAATTGCAAAATGTGATCAATTTATCAGTCATCGATCGTGTTTCAGTCACAAATGTGGATTTTTATCAAAAAATTAGGTGTTTTCGATTTTTCAATGACTTTTAAATATTGGTAATAATATTACATATTTTTGAAATAAATGTACACTTCATATCGCCTGTTTGTTCATTTAAAATCGAAAGCTTTTTTGGTCCAAATTAATTCTGAATTGCTTTTTTTTAATTCTCAGGTAACGAGTCAAACTTTTCTAAGCCGTTCGAAAACTTTTTTAAACTTTTTAGGGTGACAAATAAGCGTTGCTTAAAATTTTCTTGAAAAAGTTTGAAATATTCTTGAAAAAGTTTGAAAATATCTTTAAAAAGATTGTGGATGTCCTATAAAAGATTGGAAAAGTTTTATTTTTTCTTGAAATGTATTAATTTTTCTTTTTTTGGTGATAATTACGCTGGAACGTAACATATTTATTAAAAATTCAGCACAATAAGTTAACGAAATGACCGAAAATCGAACATATAAAATAAAAACAGCGTATTTGATCAATTAAACGCCGGGTTAGATCCATCGCCGCCTCCTTGGAGTGCTTCCTTCGAATTGGTCCCCTTCTTCGCCGCCGAAGATGCATTCTTGCTGAAAAATAGACATGGGAGCTTTTTTTTTTAATAGTCTTACAAAATTGATGCCTAACACGCCGTGCATTATAACATAACTGCGCGGGCAGCTGAAATTCCCAGCCCTCAAATTTTCAAATCGGCCCTGCCCACGACAAGTATGCTATTTTCGATATTCAATTGACGAATTTTCGATTTTTTGTGTTTTCGATATTTCCGAAAATTTGGTAAAATTGACTGATTATCTACATAATGTTTTTGGAAAGGCCCCACAGATTAGTATTACTTACCTGGTCATCACAGCTTAAATTAACAACTTTCACAAGAACTCTCATTCCATTCCAGTCAGGGATACTGTTGAACTGATGACACATATAAGTGATAATACGATCAAAAATTTTGTATGTGGGCTTCTTTTGGCTTCTAAAAATGCCAAGCAGCATATTGGCCGCCTGTTTTGAGCGTTCGATGTCTTCAAGGTCCAAACACAAAGCCGTAAACGGCCATAATTCCGTTCTGTAACTAGATTTTGCAATTTATTGATAAGATTTTGACATACGAGGAATTTCTTGAAATTTTTACGCCATCCCATCCTAGTGTGACGTTCAGTGTTTTCGACATGTTCCTCCCAAAAACCTTCAGTTTCTTCATTTACCATGGGATTGTCACCGATTCCATCGAACTCATCCGGATTTGTCTCATCTGAAAAATAAACATAATTTGTGACAAACACGAACCCTACTTACCATCAGGAAACCACAATTCACAGACTTTTCGGCAAGATAAACGGAGCCGCTTGGGTCGAGATGACATTTCTCGCGAGTCTTCCTGAAAATTGAGAAAAAAATGTAGTTTAGCTCCCGAAACATTTGTTTCAACAGATAAACTTTTGAAAAAGCGTAAAAATATAAAAAATCGTAAGATAATGCGGAAAAATATGGAAGAAAAACAATAAATTCGAAGGTTCAAACATTTTCGAAAACAAAGTTTTAAAAAGTTTGAAAAGGTTTGAAAAAGTTTTAAAAAGTTTAAAAAAGTTTACAACAATTTCGACGACAAAAAGATTGAAAACGGCTCAGAAAAGTTTAAAATTCCCCTTTTTTCTTCAAAAGGTTTAAAAAAGTTTGAAAGTCGCCCAGCAAAGTTTGACTCATTACCTGAGTTGCTTTATCTTACTGCAATAAATACATCTCAGAGAATTATCGGCATGAAGTCGGCCTGAAAGGCGGCAACTTGCCGAGCTTGCGGCAAGGAGTCGGCATCTATTTAGAATTGCATAACCCGGCGTGATGTCGGCACGAACTCGGCAAGTTGCCGCCTTGCAAAACTCTTGCCGATGCAGGCAGCAAATTGCCGACATATGGAGTCGGCCAGCCCGCCGAGGGGCGGCAAATCGCCGATAATTCTCTGAGATACAATATGTAGCGGCCACTGAAATATCCCCTTTTGGTTTTCCATCTATAACTTTTTTAAGAGAAGAGCTAGGAACTTAAGATCAATTGTGAAAATGTTCCAAAATAAGCCAGAAATATCGGCTCGAAGCGGAGGTGCGGCGTGCCAATTGCTACGTTTTCGCGAATCGAAGATTTCTCTTTTTCGTCTGTGTTTGAAAATTGAATCCCATTGGCTTTTTCTAAAATTCAAATACATACAGGGTGGCCGATAAGTATAGGACGTTTTGAAAGTGCTCCCATTTTTTCAATTTGAGGATTTTTCGAGAACAACCTTTATTAAACAACAAAAAATAAGCAGAAAATTTGATTTTACAAGAGAATTTCGAAGTTGGGTCCACGAGCTTTGACACAGGCTCTCAAACGTTTCTTCACCGAATTGACAGTGCGCCGCAGGTATCCGTCGTCGATCGAAGCCCATGCTACCTCGAGAGCGGCCTTCAAGTCATCGACAGTAGCAAAAACTTTTCCCGCGATCTTCCCTTCCAACATGCCCCAAACGCTGAAATCCATCGGATTGAGATCCGGGCTGGAAGCAGGCCACAAGTTCTTGTCCAGGAATCCAGGGAAATGCGCCTCCAAGACGGCCAATGTCGATCTCGAGCCATGGGACGGTGCCCAGTCTTGTTGAAGGATAAATGGACCACCAGCAAAGTGCTGAGTGACCCAGGGTAACAAATTATCCATCAACACAATCTTTTGGTACACCTCCGAGTTGATTTTCACATTTCTTTCAATGAAAACCAACGGAGTTTTACCGGTTGCCGTGATACCGGCCCAAACCATGACACTTTTCGGGAAAAGGCGGTTATGGGCAAGACGACGTTTCGGAGACATGCTGTCATCCTTTGACAATAACTGTCTCTGGTTTTGACGGTTGGGAAGAGGTTCAATAGTGAAGATCTTCTCGTCTGTCCAGATAACGTCAGAGACGCGGCGCACTTGAAAGTGCTGGAGTATTTTTCGGCATTTTTCGAGTCGCATCGCTTTCGATTTGTCCGAGAGGTACTGTCCACGACGTAGTTTGTAACTTTTGAGCTTCAAGTCGTTCTTGACAATCGATTGGACAGTGGATCGGGCAATTCCAAGCTGTGACGCCATCCTATTGAGACTCAATCCATCATTTCGAATGATCCGTTTCTTGATGATTGCACGAGTATTCCGGGTGTTGACAGAACGTGGACGTCCGCTTTTTTTTACTTCAGAAGCATCTCCTCGCTTTTTGATAGCAGCGACAACGTTTCGAACCGTCGAAGACGAAATTTGAAGGCGTCGAGCGATCTCAGCACTTCCGAGGCCTCTCTTGAACAAGAGTTCAATGGAAGGACGATGAGGAGAACTTTTCATAGCTCGGCGATATGGAGAAGTGAGAACAAATGACTGAGAAGCTTACTTATATAGTCTCTGGACTTTCGAAAAGTTTCGAAATTTTTCGAAAATATCCCTTGGCACCGTGCCAGGGAACGCTGAAAGCGAGCGTCCTATACTTATCGGCCACCCTGTATAAGAAAAGATAGAAAGAAATAAAAAAACAGACAGGGAATTTGTTAGACGAACGGCAACTTGTAAATAGATGCCAATCCAGAGAAACGACAAGACTACGCGACCTCTTATTCTTTGCGCACCTCCGGAAGGGATGAAAATTAAAAAAAAAAATTAAACACGCGAATAAAACGGCATTGCCGATCGATAAACGGGGTAAAAAACGAGAAAACGCTTTTTCGTTCAAAAAAAAGTGAGAATCTCCCTATCGCTGTCTAATTCTCCAAAAACCGCGTGTGGAGAGACACAGTTTCTATTGCTGTCTCCGTCTACTATCGCGCGAACGGTATTGGACATTGGGATATCAATGCAAAAATATTGTGCATTTTTCGAAAAGAGGATGGAAGAAGTGGAAAAAAGAACAACATTCAATTGAAAACGTTTAGAATTTTTATTGTGATAACTCGCTCCCTGAGTTTAGCGTATCCAACGTTTTTTATTCGAATTTCAAGATCAAAAATAGTGGCAAAGATAAAAATCACATTAAGTAAGTAGTGAAAAAACAACGGGTATTTATAGTCGGCGAATACATCATCAACCTCGCTCTACTGCAAATTCATGTAAAACAGTGTTGCACTTGTAAGATTAACTCGAATTCTAGTGTTTATACTTCTTTTCAACGGAAAATGACGTATCCACGACGAGTTGCAGTTAAAATTTGATGTTTCGCTTAAAAAAAGCGCACTACACTGTTGAAAATTGAAAAGTGCCGTAGAGCGAGGCTGATGATGCATTCGCCGAGTATAGCTAAGTATAGTTTTCCTGCTGTGCGGTGGAGAGGCGGAGTTAACTGCGTGGGTGGCGAAGGGGTAGAGAAATGTGCGTGGGTGGTTCTGCGGTGGAGGGGCGGCACGGCCCGGCCAACGCAACGTGGCCGAGGAAAAACTTGTAATGGTACAGCAGTATTGGCAGCGAAACTGGTGTGCAAACACCGCGGCGCAACAGTGCAGATTGCGCGTCATCACCAATTCGTTTTGGTTTAAATTTTGCTTTTTAAAGTTCTTAACAGCGAAATTAGTTGCTTTATTTCATAAAAATTGTTTAAAAAACAACAGAAAAATAAAATACAATCATAAAATAAGATTCGGACAACAAGAAAACGAGGAAAAGTAGCAAAATAGCCACAAAAAACAAAAAATATATAACAAAGTCGTGAAAACATAATACTTTTGACAAAAAAAACAAGATAATTATTTGAAGTACGTTGGGGGAATGTTTCAGAAAACTATACCTACTTATTTTTGAGAAAAATAGTTCTTTTTCTGAAAATGTTCACATTTTTTCGATTCTTCGTGGTTTTTCTTGAAAATGCTTACATACAGCTTCAGGCAGTTGTTATCAAACGAAGGAGAATTGCCTCAAGAACATTGTGGCAAAAAATCAGAGAATTAAAAGAACTGTTTTTTGAGAAAAAATGGTTTTTGTCTGAAAATTTTCATATTTTTCGACTTTTCGTGGTTTTTTTTCGAAATTCACACATACAGCTTTAAATATTTGGCATCAAACAAAAGATAATTGCCTAGTGAACGTTTTGGCGAAAACTCAGAGACTTAAAAGGATTGGTTTTCGAGAAAAACATTTTTTGTCTGAAATTTTCACATTTTTTTACTTTTCGTGGTTTTTCTTCAAAATTCGTAAATACAGCTTTAAATATTTGATATCAAAAAAAAGGTAATTGCTTGGAAAACGTTGTGGCAAAAAATCAGAGAATTAAAAGGACTGTTTTTCGAGAAAAAATATTTTTTGTCTGAAACTTTCACATTTTTTTTACTTTTCGTGGTTTTTTTTTTTGAAATTCACACATACAGCTTCAAATATTTGACATCAAAAGAAGGAGAATAGCTTGGAAAACATTGTGGCAAAAAATCAGAAAATTAAAAGGATTGATTTACGAGAAAAAATATTTTTTGTCTGAAAATTTTCATATTTTTCGACTTTTTGTGGTTTTTTTTCGAAATTCACACATACAGCTTCAAATATTTGGCATCAAACGAAAGATAATTGCATGGAAAACATTGTGGCAAAAAACCAGACAATTAAAATGATTGATTTACGAGAAAAAATATTTTTTGTCTGAAAATTTTCACATTTTTCGACTTTTCGTGGTTTTTTTTCGAAATTCACACATACAGCTTCAAATATTTGGCATCAAACAAAAGATAATTGCCTGGTGAACGTTTTGGCAAAAACTCAGAGACTTAAAAAGATTTTTTTTCGAGAAAAAATATTTTTTGTCTGAAAATTTTCATATTTTTCGACTTTTTGTGGTTTTTTTTCGAAATTCACACATACAGCTTCAAATATTTGGCATCAAACGAAAGATAATTGCCTGGTGAACGTTTTGGCAAAAACTCAGAGACTTAAAAAGATTTTTTTTCGAGAAAAACATTTATAAAAACTCACTACTTTTGAAGACTCGCGAAGGGAAGTGTGCGGAACAAATCCGAGCTCGGTTGTGAGTTATCCTGAAAGTAAAGTTTATTTTAAATATTTATTTACAAAAAGATAATGAAAAACACGAAAAAAACAACAAAAAAACGAAGCTTCATAAATAGTTGCCTCTCGGCGCAATGCATTAAAAAGGAGGTGGCCGAGTTTCCGAAATTTTCTCGGCCACGTCGTTTTGGCCGCGCCGTGGGCGGAGTTAACAGCGTGGGTGATGAAAGGGTAGAGTAACGTGCGTGGGTGGTTCTGCGGTGGAGGGGCGGAGCCAACTGCGTGGGTGGCGAAGGGGTAGAGTAACGTGCGTGGGTGGTGCTGCGGTGGAGGGGCGGAGCTTTCCTGCGCCTGCCTTTCCTGCGTGTCCCATGATAATACAGCAAATACAACTCGCCGCATACTTGGCCTGCTCTACTAAAAGAAGCCATACGGAAAAGAACTTACGCGCTGCAAATGCGCCCGGAAATAACTTCTTTGTAAATACTTTGGCTAATCGACACGACAGGATAGTTCCGATTGTTTTCCCGTCATGTAAAAGATCGAAAATAAGCCCGATTTATCAGGAATCTTCCACCTCAATCCGATTTCAACCTTATCGAGAATGTTTGTGGCCTTCGGTTGTGTACTGAGCCCAAGCATTCGTGAAGTCCAGTGCATTCGATCGGCCAAATCACAGCCAGGAAATAAAAATTCCGAGCACGATGAGCAGATTTGACGTGAGAATAGAGTGAACGCTTGCAACTACCTCCTTGGCGACAGACCTGTTCGTGTATGGAACCGTGTGCAGAAAACGAAGACGAAAATCTAAACCGAGCCGAAAGCTTATTAAAAAAAACCTATTTGGGAGTGGTTCAGGTAATTCTGAGCCGAATGTGGGTGAATTGATCAAAAAGAAAAGTCAAACTTCGATTTTTATGAAAAGTCAACAAATTATTCAACGATAACGTCGGCCTCTTTGGTGGTGCCGGTGTACATGACATGTTCGTGGTGATGGACGAAGAGTCCTTTAGCTTGGAGCTCCTTGAGTCCAGCCTTGACCAATGAAGCACGCTCCTTCAGACGCTCCGACACACGAGATTGCCTGAAATAATGTAAAATTTAAATGACGAACAAAAATAAAAAAATAACTCACCTCCGTGTAGAGCTTGTCGTAGGTAGCCTGGTCGAAAAGCAAGATGTTGTAAAGTTTATCCCTGGCCTTTCCCTACGACCACGTCTTCTTCTTCTTGTCCTTTCCTCGTCCAGATCCCATCTTCTTCTTGGATGGGGGAGCCTTTTTTTCCTTCAAACCCTTCTTGGGGTGCATTTCACCTAGAAAATCAATAATTTTAAAATGGAAGAAACAAGAGCGAAACAGAGAAAATAAAGTTATTGCTACCAGCGTTTTAATGCAAAAATACGCATTAAAAAATCTACAATAAAAACAGAAAAAAACGTGAAAATTTAGTGAAAAATAGAAGAAAAAATTAAAATTGGTTGCATTTTTTTAGGATATGGAAGAAAAATCGAAGCATACTGTCTTACTGTTGAAAAGCGCGTTGAGACCCGCGGTGATAAATGTGTGTGCCTTTATCCCGCGTTCTCCTCGGTTTGCACACTATCTCCCCAAATTTTTATTTTTGTGTGTAAAATCGGAAAAAAAATTACAAAAATTGATTTTAAAAGTTTGTATTTAGGAGCATATAATTGCAAAATGTGATCAATTTATCAGTCATCGATCGTGTTTCAGTCACAAATGTGGATTTTTATCAAAAAATTAGGTGTTTTCGATTTTTCAATGACTTTTAAATATTGGTAATAATATTACATATTTTTGAAATAAATGTACACTTCATATCGCCTGTTTGTTCATTTAAAATCGAAAGCTTTTTTGGTCCAAATTAATTCTGAATTGCTTTTTTTTAATTGCTTTATCTTACTGCAATAAATACATCTCAGAGAATTATCGGCATGAAGTCGGCCTGAAAGGCGGCAACTTGCCGAGCTTGCGGCAAGGAGTCGGCATCTAGAATTGCATAACCCGGCGTGATGTCGGCACGAACTCGGCAAGTTGCCGCCTTGCAAAACTCTTGCCGATTCAGGCAGCAAATTGCCGACATATGGAGTCGGCCAGCCCGCCGAGGGGCGGCAAATCGCCGATAATTCTCTGAGATACAATATGTAGCGGCCACTGAAATATCCCCTTTTGGTTTTCCATCTATAACTTTTTTAAGAGAAGAGCTAGGAACTTGAGATCAATTGTGAAAATGTTCCAAAATAAGCCAGAAATATCGGCTCGAAGCGGAGGTGCGGCGTGCCAATTGCTACGTTTTCGCGAATCGAAGATTTCTCTTTTTCGTCTGTGTTTGAAAATTGAATCCCATTGGCTTTTTCTAAAATTCAAATACATATAAGAAAAGATAGAAAGAAATAAAAAAACAGACAGGGAATTTGTTAGACGAACGGCAACTTGTAAATAGATGCCAATCCAGAGAAACGACAAGACTACGCGACCTCTTATTCTTTGCGCACCTCCGGAAGGGATGAAAATTAAAAAAAAAATTAAACACGCGAATAAAACGGCATTGCCGATCGATAAACGGGGTAAAAAACGAGAAAACGCCTTTTCGTTCAAAAAAAAGTGAGAATCTCCCTATCGCTGTCTAATTCTCCAAAAACCGCGTGTGGAGAGACACAGTTTCTTTTGCTGTCTCCGTCTACTATCGCGCGAACGGTATTGGACATTGGGATATCAATGCAAAAATATTGTGCATTTTTCGAAAAGAGGATGAAAAGAGTGGAAAAAAGAACAACATTCAATTGAAAACGTTTAGAATTTTTATTGTGATAACTCGCTCCCTGAGTTTAGCGTATCCAATGTTTTTTATTCGAATTTCAAGATCAAAAATAGTGGCAAAGATAAAAATCACATTAAGTAAGTAGTGAAAAAACAACGGGTATTTAGCTAAGTATAGTTTTCCTGCTGTGCGGTGGAGAGGCGGAGTTAACTGCGTGGGTGGCGAAGGGGTAGAGAAATGTGCGTGGGTGGTTCTGCGGTGGAGGGGCGGAGTTAACTGCGTGGGTGGCGAAGGGGTAGAGTAACGTGCGTGGGTGGTTCTGCGGTGGAGGGGCGGAGTCAACTGCGTGGGTGGCGGAGGGGCGGGTTTAAATGCGTGGGTGGTAGGGGTGGGACAAAAAACATGTGTGTTTCAGTTTTTTTTTTTTTGGGTGAAACAAAAATTTTGGTTTTTTTATTTGATAATTCGCGCGAGAGAAACAATTTATTTTTTTTTTTCAAAGTGCGCCGTGGGCAAAACTTTTTTTGTTGGAGCCGCAAAGGTTAAAAAATTCTGGTTTTTGGCAAAAACTTAATAGGTATATGTTCGGAATTCATAAAAAACTTCAACGACCCATGTGCAGTAAACTCCTCCTCTTCACCGCATCACCACCCACGCATTTAGATTCGTGACGTAGCGACACGTTGCTGCAAGTTGTGCACCAGCATAATGGAAAATTTTTTTACTCTTTCGCCGCCAAGAGCTGAATCGTGGCGAGACCCAACAATTGCTGACGCATAACTTAACACGCTTTCACGCTATGTAGCAAATCCATAATAGTAGTGGGGCTCGATCGTGGTAACCTTTCAATCATTCCATGTTATAATGGATTCATGACGGAGTGACACTCGAAGTCACGTTTTTATTCGAAAAAATAAAGAAAAAAGGGTTTTTTGTTGTCCGGGCATCGAACGGTTCTTTACCCGGACGGGTCGGACGGGAGAAAAACATCCTACATTCATGGTCGTGGTATTTTACCAAATATTCAGCAGAACATTGTAGAGCAATAAAACATTCTGTTGGGGTTTCTATCTGAGGATCTTTGTGTATCTGTGCATTTTTCGAAAAGAAGATGGAAAGAGTGGAAAAAATAACAATATTCAATTGAAAACTATCCATAATTTTTGCTACAAGAGACTTTTCGCCACTAAACTTGCTTTTTATATTTTGCTACCCTTTTTGTAGGCATTGCTATTGTGAAAAAAAAAGTTAACCCTAAAAAAAAGTTGGCTCTAAAAAAATCTTGCCTAAAAATGGTTCGAAAAAGTTTGAAAGTGGCTCAAAATTGTATAATTCGTTCACAGAGTTTAGTGTCTTCAATTTTTTTTTCAAATTTCAAAAGCAAAAATAGTGGCAAAAAAACAACGGGTAGCAAAATATAGTTTTCCTGCGGTGGAGGGGCGGAGTCATCTGCGTGGGTGGTGCTGCGTGGGTGGCGGAGGAGTAGAGCAGCGTGCGTGGGCGGTGGGGAGGCGGAGCTTACCTGCGGGGACACATCTCTTGGCATGCAAGCCGTTTTTGGCCCCGCCTCTCCACCGAGAAAAAGATAGATAAGCTTATCGATTTGCAGCATTCTTCGTCATTATGCCATCTAAAACATCAAAGGCTGGATTGGTTATCGGTGTCGGTCGTGTAAACCGCAAACTCCGGAAACAATTGATCAAACAACGGATAACGGCCGGCGCCCCCGTTTTTCTTTCCGCAGTCCTGGAGTACCTGGTCGTGGAGCTGCTGGAAATTGCCGGCGACGTGGCCACGAAGAACAAGAAGAAGCGAATCACGCCACGACACCTTCAAATCGCTGTCCGCAACGACGAGGAGCTGGACAAGTTGTTGGCCGGAGTGACGATCGCTCAAGGAGGAGTCATCCCCGGTCATGCTGCCCAAGGAGACCGCTGATAATTAAATTGTTAGTTTTTTATTTGTTAATTAAATAAATTTGTTGTTGGTTCATTGTCCTATGATAATACAGCAAATACAACTCGCCGCATACTTGGCTTGCTCTACTAACAGAAGCCATACGGAAAAGAACTTACGCGCTGCAAATCCGCCCGGAAATAACTTCTTTGTAAATACTTTGGCTAACCGACACGAAAGGTGTTTTTAGTTTGAAAAAACCTCGGGTATGATAGTTCCGATTGTTTTCCCGTCATGTAAAATATCGAAAATAAGCCAGATTTATCAGGAATCTTCCACCTCAATCCGATTTCAATCTTATCGAGAATGTGTGTGGCCTTCGGCTGTGTACTGAGCCCAAGCATTCGTGAAGTCCAGTGCATTCGATCGGCCAAATCACAGCCAGGAAATAAAAACTCCGAGCACGGCGAGCAGATTTGACGTGAGAATAGAGTGAACGCTTGCAACTAGCTCCTTGGCGACAGACCTGTTCGTGTATGGAACCGTGTGCAGAAAACGAAGACGAACATCTAAACCAAGCCGAAAGCTAATTAAAAAACCTATTTGGGAGTGGTTCAGGTAATTCTGAGCCTAATGTGGGTGAATTGATCAAAAAGCAAAGCCAAACTTCGATTTTTATGAAACATCAGAAAAATCAACAAATTATTCAACGATAACGTCGGCATATTTGGTGGCGCGGGTGTACACGACCTGTTCGTGGTGATGGACGAAGAGTCCTTTAGCTTGGAGCTCCTTGAGTCCAGCCTTGACCAATGAAGCACGCTCCTTCAGACGCTCTGACACACAAGATTGCCTGAAATAATGTAAAATTTAGATGACAAAAAAATATATAAAATAACTCACCTCCTTGTAGAGCTTGTCGAAAAGCACCATGTTTTAAAGTTTATCCCTGGCCATTCCCTACGACCACGTCTTCTTCTTGTCCTTTCCTCGTCCAGATCCCATCTTCTTCTTGGATGGGGGAGCCTTGTTTTCCTTCAAACCCTTCTTGGGGTGCATTTCACCTAGAAAATCAATAATTTGAAAATGGAAGAAACAAGAGCGAAACAGAGAGAATAAAGTTATTGCTACCAGCGTTTTAATGCAAAAATACGCATTAAAAATCTACAATAAAAACAGAAAAAAACGTGAAAATTTAGTGAAAAATAGAAGAAACAATTAAAATTGGTTGAATTTTTTAGGATATGGAAGAAAAATCGAAGCATACTGTCTTACTGTTGAAAAGCGCGTTGAGACCCGCGGTGATAAATGTGTGTGCCTTTATCCCGCGTTCTCCTCGGTTTGCACACTATCTCCTCAAATGTTAATTTTTGTGTGTACAATTGGAAAAAAAATTACAAAAATTGATTTTAAAAGTTTGTAGGAGCATATAATTGCAAAATGTGATCAATTTATCAGTCACCGATCGTGTTTCAGTCACAAATGTGGATTTTTATCAAAAAATCAGGTGTTTTCGATTTTTCAATAGCGTAAATTCTCTAATAGAACGGCCGGCCGGTCTATTTTTCACTACCCTCCTAGGAGGGCCGGTCTATTTTAGGGGGCCGTTATATCATAGGGTTAGGTTTACTTTTCAATGTCTTTCAATTTGTATTAAATATTGAGGATTTTCCATAAAAACGACACAAATGTATGACAAAACAAAGTTAGAAACCGGTCAATGAGTAAAAATTGGAAAAATCTAACCAAATTATTGAAAAAAGTGTTAAATTCATTATATATTTTCGGCTCTGGGACGTTTCAAAACAAGACGTTTCAAAACTGGGACGTTTCAAAACTTTTTTAGTGAACGACTCTTTTCAATCGCCTGTCAAATTTTCGTTCCCAAACGGAATCGTATTGGAAAGGAAGCCCTGTAGAAGTTTTGATTTTGCTCACTATTTTCGGCCCGCCAAAATGGTCAAACGCGCTCCGCTGAACTCAACGCTATGTGATTTTCATTTTGTTTTCCAAATTATTTTATTTCACGAAAAATTTATACGTGAAATAAAATAATTTGGAAACCAAAATGAAAATCGCATAACGCTGAGTTCAGCGAAGCTTTCCGTTATTTTCCGTTTCCGTTTTCGCGAATGATAAAATAGTTTTCCGTTTCCGTTTCCGCAGAATTAGAAATATGTTTCCGTTTCCGTTTCCGCTTTCCGTTTTTCAGAAAAACGGGTTTCCGCTCATCACTGGTAAAGCAGCGTGCGTGAGCGGTGGGGAGGCGGTGCTTGCCTGCGAGGACGCATCTCTTGGCGTGCAACAAAACCCTTTTATGGCGCCGCCTTTTCACCGGGGAAAAATAGACATTGAAGACATTACGATCTTGTCAGCAGAGTTATTCTTAACAGCAATGCAAAAATAAGAATTGAAACGCAACGAACAAGAAAACGCAAAAATTCGAACGAAAATAATTTAGGTCGACTATATATTTTTGTAATGGAGATAAATATTAACAATAAATTCACGTGTTATTTTCGCGTACAGGTGCACAAAAAACACATGTATTCAATTTGAAAAGAAAAACGAGAAAAATCGAAGAGAAGAAAGATTATAATAGGGAAGAAAAGGCGAAACCATTGGAAAAAAAATCATTAAAGTTTGATTTTAATTTTTTCTGAGTTAATTTATTTAATTATCAGGTAAACGATTACATTTTTTGTGAAAAATTAGGGCGATTGCATTGAATTTTGATTTTTTTTACAATTTTAGAAAGGAAACCCTTTTTAAAAATTGAAAAATTACCCGAAAATCACAAATTCTAAGTTTTTCAGTTTAGAACTTTGTTTTTCCAAGCAAAACAAGTTAATTTATCAGAATCGCTCACGTCAGTAGTATTAGGGCTCGATCGTGGTAACCTAGGTTATTTACGGCAATCATCCCCCATGACATACCAGCTGAAAAACCCCGCTGAGCAAGCTTCCACCCAGTTTCGTACGGTCGCCAGTTTTTAAGGTGTCACACATGCTTCCGGCACATTACCGCCACAAAAACCCGCTAAGCATACTTCCAGCTACCTAGTGGGGCGCATTCGCAGTTACCAGGTAAGGATGTGGGATGATTCACTCTTTTGCCGCGGAGGGAAACGCTGGTATTTTATCCAACATTCAGCAGATCATTGTAGAGCAATATTTTTCGGAGCTGCGGCGTGCTCTTCAGACGATCTCCATTTGTAGGCGGACACGGAACAGGTCAAAGAAGCGAAAACGGACATAGGCTGGTGGACTTCGCGTTCTCCAACAGAGCGACAATACTCAACACGATCTACCGGGCATGGATCCGTCCGGACGGCAAAATGAAGAACAAAATCGACTTTAACCTGACGACAACCATGCAAAAAATGGCAATCAATTGCAAAGTCTTTTGCAATTACCGTAAAACTGTATTAGAAGGGTCCCCTGGAATTGAAGAACCACACTAAACATAAAATCTTGACCAAATTTCAGTTTTTAGATATTTTTTATCGTTTTATGTTCAAACTTGAATGTTTTATTGCATTTACCTGTCTTAAACATTTAAATTTGAGGTAAAACATGAGTTACGACGCCCCAGATGTCAGTTTGTCGACAGAAGTATATAGAAAAATTGCTGAAGAGCGTGTTATAAACAAAAAAGAATGCTGAATTACACATTCAGGTTTAAAAATGTGCTGGAATACGCCTATAAAAGCAAAAAGAGGAAAGCGGCTGTGGATCAGCTTGAAGGATCAGTTGGAAGTCGAAGAGGCAGTTTCTTTTACTGTCTCCGTCTATTATCTCGCGAACGGTGTTGGACAGTGGGGAATTAATTAAATATGAATGGAAAAATAATGTGCATTTTCAAAAGGAGGATGGAAAGAGTGGAAAAAAGAATAGCATTCAATTGAAAACGATTCGAATTGTTATTGTTTGATCTGAAATGGAAGTATACATTTTGCTACCCATATCTTTCGCTACTAAATATGATTTTTATCTTTTGCTACCTTTTTTCTAAACGTCGCTAAAGTTTTAATATTATATTTTTGACTAAAAAAAATGGTTCGAAAAAGTATGAAAGTGGCTCAAAAAGGTATATTTTTTCAAATTTCAAAAGCAAAAATAGTGGCAAAAGATAAAAATCACATTAATTGTAAGTAGCAAAAAACAGCGGGTAGCGAAATATAGTTTTCCTGCGGTGGAGGGGCGGAGTCATCTGCGTGGGTGGTGCTGCGTGGGTGGCGGAGGAGTAGAGCAGCGTGCGTGGGCGGTGGGGAGGCGGAGCTTATGGCGCCGCCTCTCCACCGGGAAAAAGATAGATAAGCTTATCGATTTGCCGTATTCTTCGCAAAATGGTCCACTCTCGCTCCAAAAATGCAGGACTCGTCTTCCCTGTCGGTCGTATTGACCGTTATCTGCGACAGAGATTGCTGAAAATTAGGATTGGTGCCGGAGCACCAGTATTCCTGGCAGCCGTTCTTGAATACCTGGCCGTTGAGCTGTTGGAGATTGCCGGAGACTCCGCCCGTGACAACAAGAAGATCCGTATCGCCCCCCGACACATCCAACTCGCTGTCCGCAACGACGAGGAGCTGAACAAGTTGTTGGCCGGAGTGACGATCGCTCAAGGAGGAGTCATCCCACGGGACCAGCCGGTCATGCTGCCCAAGGAGACTGCTGATAATTAAATTGATAGTTTTTTTTTCTTAATTAAATAAAGTTGTTGTTGCTTCATTTTCCTATGATAATACAGCAAATACAACTCACCGCATACTTGGCCTGCTCTACTAAAATAATTCACAAGGAAAAGAACTTACGCGCTGCAAATGCGCCACGAAATAACTTCTTTGTAAATACTTTGGCTAACCGACACGAAAGGTGTTTTAGTTTGAAAAAAACTCGGGTATGATAGTTCCGATTGTTTCCCCGTCATGTAAAGGATCGAGAATAAGCCCGATTTATCAGGAATCTTCCACCTCAATCCGATTTCAATCTTATCGAGAATGTGTGTGGCCTTCGGCTGTGTACTGAGCCCAAGCATTCGTGAAGTCCAGTGCATTCGATCGGCCAAATCACAGCCAGGAAATAAAAACTCCGAGCACGATGAGCAGATTTGACGTGAGAATAGATTGAACGCTTGCAACTAGCTCCTTGGCGACAGACCTGTTCGTGTATGGAACCGTGGGTAGAAAACGAAGACGAACATCTAAACCGAGCCGAAAGCTAATTGAAAAAATAAACCTGTTTGGGAGTGGTTCAGGTAATTCTGAGCCGAATGTGGGTGAATTGATCAAAAAGCAAAGTCAAACTTTGATTTTTATGAAAAATCAACAAATTATTCAACGATAACGTCGGCATCTTTGGTGGCGCGGGTGTACACGACATGTTCGTGGTGATGGACGAAGAGTCCTTTAGCTTGGAGCTCCTTGAGTCCAGCCTTGACCAATGAAGCACGCTCCTTCAGACGCTCCGACACACGAGATTGCCTGAAATAATGTAAAATTTTAAAGACGAATAAAAATAAAAAAATAACTCACCTCCGTGTAGAGCTTGTCGTAGGTAGCCTGGTCGAAAAGCAAGATGTTGTAAAGTTTATCCCTGGCCTTTCCCTACGACCACGTCTTCTTCTTCTTCTTGTCCTTTCCTCGTCCAGATCCCAACTTCTTCTTGGATGGGGGAGCCTCGTTTTCCTTCAAACCCTTCTTGGGGTGCATTTCACCTAGAAAATCAAGAATTTGAAAATGGAAAAAACAAGAGCGAAACAGAGAAAATAAAGTTATTGCTACCAGCGTTTTAATGCAAAAATACGCATTAAAAATCTACAATAAAAACAGAAAAAAACGTGAAAATTTAGTGAAAAATAGAAGAAACAATTAAAATTGGTTGCATTTTTTTAGGATATGGAAGAAAAATCGAAGCATACTGTCTTACTGTTGAAAAGCGCGTTGAGACCCGCGGTGATAAATGTGTGTGCCTTTATCCCGCGTTCTCCTCGGTTTGCACACTATCTCCCCAAATGTTTATTTTTGTGTGTAAAATCGGAAAAAAAATTACAAAAATTGATTTTAAAAGTTTGTATTTAGGAGCATATAATTGCAAAATGTGATCAATTTATCAGTCATCGATCGTGTTTCAGTCAAAAATGTGGATTTTTATCAAAACATTAGGTGTTTTCGATTTTTCAATGACTTTTAAATATTGGTAATAATATTACATATTTTTGAAATAAATGTACACTTCATATCGCCTGTTTGTTCATTTAAAATCGAAAGCTTTTTTGATCGCAAATTGAACCCCATTGGCTTTTTCTAAAATTCAAATACATATAAGAAAAAATAGAAAGAAATAAAAAAACAGACAGGGAATTTGTTAGACGAACGGCAACTTGTAAATAGATGCCAATCCAGAGAAACGACAAGACTACGCGACCTCTTATTCTTTGCGCACCTCCGGAAGGGATGAAAATTAAAAAAAAAATTAAACACGCGAATAAAACGGCATTGTCGATCGATAAACGGGGTAAAAAACGAGAAAACGCCTTTTCGTTCAAAAAAAAGTGAGAATCTCCCTATCGCTGTCTAATTCTCCAAAAACCGCGTGTGGAGAGACACAGTTTCTTTTGCTGTCTCCGTCTACTATCGCGCGAACGGTATTGGACATTGGGATATCAATGCAAAAGTATTGTGCATTTTTCGAAAAGAGGATGAAAAGAGTGGAAAAAAGAACAACATTCAATTGAAAACGTTTAGAATGTTTATTGTTATAACTCGCTCCCTGAGTTTAGCGTATCCAACGTTTTTTATTCGAATTTCAAGATCAAAAATAGTGGCAAAGATAAAAATCACATTAAGTAAGTAGTGAAAAAACAACGGGTATTTATCTAAATATAGTTTTCCTGCTGTGCGGTGGAGAGGCGGAGTTAACTGCGTGGGTGGTTCTGCGGTGGAGGGGCGGAGCCAGCTGCGTGGGTGGCGAAGGGGTAGAGTAACGTGCGTGGGTGGTGGAGGGGCGGAGCTTTCCTGCGCCTGCCTTTCCTGCGTGTCCCATGATAATACAGCAAATACAACTCGCCGCATACTTGGCCTGCTCTACTAAAAGAAGTCATACGGAAAAGAACTTACGCGCTGCAAATGCGCCCGGAAATAACTTCGTTGTAAATACTTTGGCTAACCGACATGACAGGATAGTTCCGATTGTTTTCCCGTCATGTAAAAGATCGAAAATAAGCCCGATTTATCAGGAATCTTCCACCTCAATCCGATTTCAACCTTATCGAGAATGTTTGTGGCCTTCGGTTGTGTACTGAGCCCAAGCATTCGTGAAGTCCAGTGCATTCGATCGGCCAAATAACAGCCAGGAAATAAAAATTCCGAGCACGATGAGCAGATTTGACGTGAGAATAGAGTGCACGCTTGCAACTAGCTCCTTGGCGACAGACCTGTTCGTGTATGGAACCGTGGGTAGAAAACGAAGACGAACATCTAAACCGAGTCGAAAGCTAATTAAAAAACCTGTTTGGGAGTGGTCCAGGTAATTCTGAGCCGAATGTGGGTGAATTGATCAAAAAGAAAAGTCAAACTTCGATTTTTATGAAAAATCAACAAATTATTCAACGATAACGTCGGCCTCTTTGCTCGGCTATTGATCGGAACTGTTGAGAGTACGTTAGACAACTGTTGGGAGCATGTTCAAGAACCGTTGGGAGTAGCGATCCGAACAGTTTCCGAAAATACCCTCAACAGTTTCCTAGCGTTCTCTTAACTAGTCCCCAGCTATATCTCTATAATCGCTTACTATTAGGGGTTTTGCTTTTGTGATTACGATGAATTCTAGTAACAATTAATTAAATGTACATACATATTAATGGAACAACAAAAAAGGGTAAAAAAATAACAAAAAAAAACGAAAATTTAAAGTTGAATGACTGTGGAGTGGGCATTCTCATTATCCATCAGAAGGGGTTAAGTAGTTGGCACTCTCCTCACCACGTTGCTGCTTGTACTTCTTCCAGGACAAGTGCTTTGGACATTCTGCTTCTTGCTGAAAACAGTACGATTTTTTCTTTTTTTCCTAGTTATTTTTCAAACATTTTCAAGACACTTTTGAGCATTTTGAAACTATTATCGATTCAATATTCTTGCCGGCTACAGCAAGCAATGACGCAAAAAGTTGAAACACCGCCCCCTCAGGTTTTTCAACTGAACGCAGTGCAAAAATGTGAAAGGATGTGTCGTCTCGTTATATCTGCGTCTACTATACTTTTTACGCGGGCACGACGGCAAGAATATTGAACAGATAATATCGTTTTTTGACATTTTTATGCCAAAATGAAAACTTTTCTAAATGTTTTTAAATTTTTCTGAGTAATTTTCAAGCTATTCTTTGAAATTTTCACACATTATTGAAACGATGCTTATTCGTCACCAGAAAAAGTTAAGCAAAGTTTGGATCTCTATTGTCGGTCCGCCAAAAAGGTCAAACGCGCTCCGCTGGACTCAACGCTATGCGATTTTTATTTTGGTTTCCAAATTATTCAATTTCACGTACAAATTCAACGTGAAATGAAATAATTTGGAGACCAAAATAAAAATCGCATAGCGTTGAGTTCAGCGGAGCGCGTTTGACCACTTTGGCAGGCCGACAATACCTGAATATATTTTCAGGCATTTCATTTTTTGTATTCTCAGAAAATTTTCGAATCTCAAAAGACTGATTCTTGGTTAGATGAGATTTGTAAGTTTTCTGGCAAGACTCGTAAATTTTCTGGCAAAATCCCTAAATTTCCTCGTGAGATCTCGAGAGAACTTAAAAAGCTCACGAGTAAATTTATAAATATCACGAAGAAATTTAAGAATATTGTGAGATATTTTACGAATCTTTGGTTCAGTTTACGAATCTCATCCAGCCACGATAATTATCCGAATTGGTTGTCTTAGTTACTATCGTCTCAGCATATGCTCATCATTTTTGAAATTGGAAACATTTCGACATATTGAATTAAGTGCGTTTGTTCATCACTCCCCTCTTTCACTCTCTCATTGAATATAATACGGTCGCATTCATTCAACTTGGGCAAAATTCGTGCCGAGAAGCCGATCTTGGGTTTTTCTATCTTTTTTTTCAAAAAATTTCACTTGCTGAGAAGAGAGTACTAATTTTTAAAACAAAATTTACCCGAATGAATCGATATATCCTCTTCCTCCTCGAACTGTTCGGTCTGGTTCTCCCGGCATTTTTCTTCATCTTCAAGGCTCAAGTTGTTCACAGTGGTTTATAATCTTCTCCTTTATCAATTTCACATTTTTCTTCGAGTATGCGCTCTGAATATATCAGCATTATTTTGAATCATTCAGCACGTATTGGAATTTCATTTTTGATAATATTAAAAAATTCTAAGAATTATTGTAGCTGAATGAGTTTAGTAAGTTTTCTGGAAATTTTCGTAAATTTCTTTGTGACATTTGTAACTTCTTACGAGATTTCACGAGGGAGTTCACAGAACTAGCCAGAAAATATACGAATCTCACGAAGAAAGTTCCAAGCTTACAAGGAAATTTTTGAATCTCATCCAGCCACATAAATATTAGAAAATTCTTCGAAATTTCTAATATTATCAAAAATCAAATGTCTGAAAAATGTTTACCTCCGACCGTGTTTGCGGGATTTCTTCCGGTTTGTATGGCGTCGTGCATCATTCGACGGTTTCTTTCTGGAAAAAGAAAATAAAATTTCGAAAAACTTGAAATTAAATATAAGAATTTTTAAAATGTATTGAATCAGAACAATAAATGAAAACCATGAAAAAAAAACGACGTGGAACAGAAAATCAATAACCGCCTTATTAAAGATCCCCAAACGTGCTCCCAACGTTCGCCCTTGCGCACCCTACCGCCCTCCGGCATTCAATGTTCTCTAACCTGTTCCCAAGTAGCTAGGCAGCCTCAACGTGCTCCCAACAGTTTCCAGCATTTGCCAGTACCGCACTCCGGCATCCAAAGTGCCTCTAACGTGCTCCCAACGGGCTAGGTAGCCTCAACGTGCTCCCAACAGTTTCCCAAACTTTCCGCTACCGCACTACGGCATCCAAAGTGCCGCTAACGTGATCCCAAGTGGCTAAACAGTCTCAACGTGCTCCCAACAGTTCCCCACATTTGCTGAGTGGTGGCGCGGGTGTACACGACCTGGTCGTGGTGATGGACGAAGAGTCCTTTAGCTTGGAGCTCCTTGAGTCCAGCCTTGACCAATGAAGCACGCTCCTTCAGACGCTCTGACACACGAGATTGCCTGAAATAATCTAAATTTAAATGACGAACAAAAATAAAAAAATAACTCACCTCCGTGTAGAGCTTGTCGTAGGTAGCCTGGTCGAAAAGCAAGATGTTGTAAAGTTTATCCCTGGCCTTTCTCTACGACCACGTCTTCTTCTTCTTGTCCTTTCCTCGTCCAGATCCCATCTTCTTCTTGGATGGGGGAGCCTTGTTTTCCTTCAAACCCTTCTTGGGGGGCATTTCACCTAGAAAATCAATAATTTGAAAATGGAAAAAACAAGAGCGAAACAGAGAAAATAAAGTTATTGCTACCAGCGTTTTAATGCAAAAATACGCATTAAAAATCTACAATAAAAACAGAAAAAAACGTGAAAATTTAGTGAAAAATAGAAGAAACAATTAAAATTGGTTGCATTTTTTTAGGATATGGAAGAAAAATCGAAGCATACTGTCTTACTGTTGAAAAGCGCGTTGAGACCCGCGGTGATAAATGTGTGTGCCTTTATCCCGCGTTCTCCTCGGTTTGCACACTATCTCCCAAAATGTTTATTTTTGTGTGTAAAATCGGAAAAAAAAATTACAAAAATTGATTTTAAAAGTTTGTATTTAGGAGCATATAATTGCAAAATGTGATCAATTTATCAGTCATCGATCGTGTTTCAGTCACAAATGTGGATTTTTATCAAAAAATTAGGTGTTTTCGATTTTTCAATGACTTTTAAATATTGGTAATAATATTACATATTTTTGAAATAAATGTACACTTCATATCGCCTGTTTGTTCATTTAAAATCGAAAGCTTTTTTGGTCCAAATTAATTCTGAATTGCTTTTTTTTAATTCTCAGGTAACGAGTCAAACTTTTCTAAGCCGTTCGAAAACTTTTTTAAACTTTTTAGGGTGACAAATAAGCGTTGCTTAAAATTTTCTTGAAAAAGTTTGAAATATTCTTGAAAAAGTTTGAAAATATCTTTAAAAAGATTGTGGATGTCCTATAAAAGATTGGAAAAGTTTTATTTTTTCTTGAAATGTATTAATTTTTCTTTTTTTGGTGATAATTACGCTGGAACGTAACATATTTATTAAAAATTCAGCACAATAAGTTAACGAAATGACCGAAAATCGAACATATAAAATAAAAACAGCGTATTTGATCAATTAAACGCCGGGTTAGATCCATCGCCGCCTCCTTGGAGTGCTTCCTTCGAATTGGTCCCCTTCTTCGCCGCCGAAGATGCATTCTTGCTGAAAAATAGACATGGGAGCTTTTTTTTTTAATAGTCTTACAAAATTGATGCCTAACACGCCGTGCATTATAACATAACTGCGCGGGCAGCTGAAATTCCCAGCCCTCAAATTTTCAAATCGGCCCTGCCCACGACAAGTATGCTATTTTCGATATTCAATTGACGAATTTTCGATTTTTTGTGTTTTCGATATTTCCGAAAATTTGGTAAAATTGACTGATTATCTACATAATGTTTTTGGAAAGGCCCCACAGATTAGTATTACTTACCTGGTCATCACAGCTTAAATTAACAACTTTCACAAGAACTCTCATTCCATTCCAGTCAGGGATACTGTTGAACTGATGACACATATAAGTGATAATACGATCAAAAATTTTGTATGTGGGCTTCTTTTGGCTTCTAAAAATGCCAAGCAGCATATTGGCCGCCTGTTTTGAGCGTTCGATGTCTTCAAGGTCCAAACACAAAGCCGTAAACGGCCATAATTCCGTTCTGTAACTAGATTTTGCAATTTATTGATAAGATTTTGACATACGAGGAATTTCTTGAAATTTTTACGCCATCCCATCCTAGTGTGACGTTCAGTGTTTTCGACATGTTCCTCCCAAAAACCTTCAGTTTCTTCATTTACCATGGGATTGTCACCGATTCCATCGAACTCATCCGGATTTGTCTCATCTGAAAAATAAACATAATTTGTGACAAACACGAACCCTACTTACCATCAGGAAACCACAATTCACAGACTTTTCGGCAAGATAAACGGAGCCGCTTGGGTCGAGATGACATTTCTCGCGAGTCTTCCTGAAAATTGAGAAAAAAATGTAGTTTAGCTCCCGAAACATTTGTTTCAACAGATAAACTTTTGAAAAAGCGTAAAAATATAAAAAATCGTAAGATAATGCGGAAAAATATGGAAGAAAAACAATAAATTCGAAGGTTCAAACATTTTCGAAAACAAAGTTTTAAAAAGTTTGAAAAGGTTTGAAAAAGTTTTAAAAAGTTTAAAAAAGTTTACAACAATTTCGACGACAAAAAGATTGAAAACGGCTCAGAAAAGTTTAAAATTCCCCTTTTTTCTTCAAAAGGTTTAAAAAAGTTTGAAAGTCGCCCAGCAAAGTTTGACTCATTACCTGAGTTGCTTTATCTTACTGCAATAAATACATCTCAGAGAATTATCGGCATGAAGTCGGCCTGAAAGGCGGCAACTTGCCGAGCTTGCGGCAAGGAGTCGGCATCTATTTAGAATTGCATAACCCGGCGTGATGTCGGCACGAACTCGGCAAGTTGCCGCCTTGCAAAACTCTTGCCGATGCAGGCAGCAAATTGCCGACATATGGAGTCGGCCAGCCCGCCGAGGGGCGGCAAATCGCCGATAATTCTCTGAGATACAATATGTAGCGGCCACTGAAATATCCCCTTTTGGTTTTCCATCTATAACTTTTTTAAGAGAAGAGCTAGGAACTTAAGATCAATTGTGAAAATGTTCCAAAATAAGCCAGAAATATCGGCTCGAAGCGGAGGTGCGGCGTGCCAATTGCTACGTTTTCGCGAATCGAAGATTTCTCTTTTTCGTCTGTGTTTGAAAATTGAATCCCATTGGCTTTTTCTAAAATTCAAATACATATAAGAAAAGATAGAAAGAAATAAAAAAACAGACAGGGAATTTGTTAGACGAACGGCAACTTGTAAATAGATGCCAATCCAGAGAAACGACAAGACTACGCGACCTCTTATTCTTTGCGCACCTCCGGAAGGGATGAAAATTAAAAAAAAAATTAAACACGCGAATAAAACGGCATTGCCGATCGATAAACGGGGTAAAAAACGAGAAAACGCCTTTTCGTTCAAAAAAAAGTGAGAATCTCCCTATCGCTGTCTAATTCTCCAAAAACCGCGTGTGGAGAGACACAGTTTCTTTTGCTGTCTCCGTCTACTATCGCGCGAACGGTATTGGACATTGGGATATCAATGCAAAAATATTGTGCATTTTTCGAAAAGAGGATGAAAAGAGTGGAAAAAAGAACAACATTCAATTGAAAACGTTTAGAATGTTTATTGTTATAACTCGCTCCCTGAGTTTAGCGTATCCAACGTTTTTTATTCGAATTTCAAGATCAAAAATAGTGGCAAAGATAAAAATCACATTAAGTAAGTAGTGAAAAAACAACGGGTATTTATAGTCGGCGAATACATCATCAACCTCGCTCTACTGCAAATTCATGTAAAACAGTGTTGCACTTGTAAGATTAACTCGAATTCTAGTGTTTATACTTCTTTTCAACGGAAAATGACGTATCCACGACGAGTTGCAGTTAAAATTTGATGTTTCGCTTAAAAAAAGCGCACTACACTGTTGAAAATTGAAAAGTGCCGTAGAGCGAGGCTGATGATGCATTCGCCGAGTATAGCTAAGTATAGTTTTCCTGCTGTGCGGTGGAGAGGCGGAGTTAACTGCGTGGGTGGCGAAGGGGTAGAGAAATGTGCGTGGGTGGTTCTGCGGTGGAGGGGCGGAGTTAACTGCGTGGGTGGTTCTGCGGTGGAGGGGCGGAGCCAACTGTGTGGGTGGCGAAGGGGTAGAGTAAGGTGCGTGGGTGGTTCTGCGGTGGAGGGGCGGAGCCAACTGCGTGGGAGGCGAAGGGGTAGAGTAACGTGCGTGGGTGGTTCTGCGGTGGAGGGGCGGAGCCAGCTGCGTGGGTGGCGAAGGGGTAGAGTAACGTGCGTGGGTGGTTTTTCGGTGGAGGGGCGGAGCCAACTGCGTGGGTGGCGAAGGGGTAGAGTAACGTGCGTGGGTGGTTCTGCGGTGGAGGGGCGGAGCCAGCTGCGTGGGAGGCGAAGGGGTAGAGTAACGTGCGTGGGTGGTTCTGCGGTGGAGGGGCGGAGCCAACTGTGTGGGTGGCGAAGGGGTAGAGTAAGGTGCGTGGGTGGTTCTGCGGTGGAGGGGCGGAGCCAACTGTGTGGGTGGCGAAGGGGTAGAGTAAGGTGCGTGGGTGGTTCTGCGGTGGAGGGGCGGAGCCAACTGTGTGGGTGGCGAAGGGGTAGAGTAACGTGCGTGGGTGGTTTTTCGGTGGAGGGGCGGAGCCAACTGTGTGGGTGGCGAAGGGGTAGAGTAAGGTGCGTGGGTGGTTCTGCGGTGGAGGGGCGGAGCCAGCTGTGTGGGTGGCGAAGGGGTAGAGTAAGGTGCGTGGGTGGTTCTGCGGTGGAGGGGCGGAGCCAGCTGCGTGGGTGGCGAAGGGGTAGAGTAACGTGCGTGGGTGGTTTTTCGGTGGAGGGGCGGAGCCAACTGTGTGGGTGGCGAAGGGGTAGAGTAAGGTGCGTGGGTGGTTCTGCGGTGGAGGGGCGGAGCCAGCTGTGTGGGTGGCGAAGGGGTAGAGTAAGGTGCGTGGGTGGTTCTGCGGTGGAGGGGCGGAGCCAACTGTGTGGGTGGCGAAGGGGTAGAGTAACGTGCGTGGGTGGTTCTGCGGTGGAGGGGCGGAGCCAGCTGCGTGGGTGGCGAAGGGGTAGAGTAAGGTGCGTGGGTGGTTCTGCGGTGGAGGGGCGGAGCCAGCTGTGTGGGTGGCGAAGGGGTAGAGTAACGTGCGTGGGTGGTTCTGCGGTGGAGGGGCGGAGCCAACTGTGTGGGTGGCGAAGGGGTAGAGTAACGTGCGTGGGTGGTTCTGCGGTGGAGGGGCGGAGCCAACTGTGTGGGTGGCGAAGGGGTAGAGTAAGGTGCGTGGGTGGTTCTGCGGTGGAGGGGCGGAGCCAACTGTGTGGGTGGCGAAGGGGTAGAGTAAGGTGCGTGGGTGGTTCTGCGGTGGAGGGGCGGAGCCAGCTGCGTGGGTGGCGAAGGGGTAGAGTAACGTGCGTGGGTGGTTTTTCGGTGGAGGGGCGGAGCCAACTGTGTGGGTGGCGAAGGGGTAGAGTAAGGTGCGTGGGTGGTTCTGCGGTGGAGGGGCGGAGCCAGCTGTGTGGGTGGCGAAGGGGTAGAGTAAGGTGCGTGGGTGGTTCTGCGGTGGAGGGGCGGAGCCAACTGTGTGGGTGGCGAAGGGGTAGAGTAACGTGCGTGGGTGGTTCTGCGGTGGAGGGGCGGAGCCAGCTGCGTGGGTGGCGAAGGGGTAGAGTAACGTGCGTGGGTGGTTTTTCGGTGGAGGGGCGGAGCCAACTGTGTGGGTGGCGAAGGGGTAGAGTAACGTGCGTGGGTGGTTCTGCTGCAGAAAACGAAGACGAAAATCTAAACCGAGCCGAAAGCTTATTAAAAAAACCTATTTGGGAGTGGTTCAGGTAATTCTGAGCCGAATGTGGGTGAATTTATCAAAAAGAAAAGTCAAACTTCGATTTTTATGAAAAGTCAACAAATTATTCAACGATAACGTCGGCCTCTTTGGTGGCGCGGGTGTACACGACCTGGTCGTGGTGATGGACGAAGAGTCCTTTAGCTTGGAGCTCCTTGAGTCCAGCCTTGACCAATGAAGCACGCTCCTTCAGACGCTCCGACACACGAGATTGCCTGAAATAATGTTTTTTTTAAATGACGAATAAAAATAAAAAAATAACTCACCTCCGTGTAGAGCTTGTCGTAGGTAGCCTGGTCGAAAAGCAAGATGTTGTAAAGTTTATCCCTGGCCTTTCCCTACGACCACGTCTTCTTCTTCTTCTTGTCCTTTCCTCGTCCAGATCCCAACTTCTTCTTGGATGGGGGAGCCTCGTTTTCCTTCAAACCCTTCTTGGGGTGCATTTCACCTAGAAAATCAATAATTTTAAAATGGAAGAAACAAGAGCGAAACAGAGAAAATAAAGATATTGCTACCAGCGTTTTAATGCAAAAATACGCATTAAAAAATCTTAGTTACTTAGTTACTTAGTCGATCCGTTCTTCGATCACCTGATGTGGTCGCGGATCACAGCTTTCCAAGCCATTCGGTCCTTGGCGATTGTTGACCAGTGTGTTTTGAGATGATTGCCATCAAATAATGATATTTGTTCCTTTAGGGAGTCGCTCCATCTCATCCGTGGTCTTCCAACGGGTCGCTTCTCTCCTATGGGATACCATTCTTGCACAAGCCTCGTCCATCTGCCATCGTTTCTTCGCATTATGTGTCCGGCCCATCCAAGCTTCTTTTTCTTGATGACTAGTAGGGGATCTCGGACCTCCGATTGTGCTCGGATATCTTCCCTGTGCAGATTCCTCTGACGTTGTTCCGATAGTGAAATTCCGACTAGTCGTCTTTCTAATGCTGCGTGGGTCACTCTGACTCTTTCGGAAAGTGCCTGCGTAAAGGTCCAGACTTCAGAGCCATACGTGAGAGCCGGTAAAACGATGGAATCGAAGAGTTGAGCTCGGATTCGCGGGCAAGACAGGGCATCTGTGGTGTTCTTGATGTTGTTGAACGCAGCCCATGCTGCTCGGCGTCTTCGGTGAAGTTCCGGCTCCAGTTCGTTGTTATGGTTGAGTAGCCTACCGAGGTAGACGTACTCATTGACCTCTTCGATGCAGGTAGTAACGTTGTTAAGCGTTACGTTGACCGGGCTTTGGCTGGCAAATTTGTTTCTCATAACTTTGGTCTTGTTAGTATTCATTCGGAGTCCTACTTTTCCACACATCTCAACCAATTCTTGAATCATTAGGCTTGCCGCCTTGGGGTTGCTGGCGACCAGAACGATGTCGTCGGCGAATCTCAAGTGCGTGAGATTTTGGCCATTGATTCGTATTCCGGGCAAGAGATTGGCTTTGTCGTTCTCGTCGTCTTCGTCTCCTCTCAGGTGCTGCCATGACATCTTGTTGAAGACGCTCTCCAGACATGCTGAGAAGAGGTTCGGCGAGATGGGATCTCCCTGGCGAACTCCTCTTGTGATCGGAATTTCGATTTTCTTGTGGAATGGTGTGATGGTGGTTGTGCAGTTGGTGTAGCACTGTTGTAGTAGGGCAATATAGGCAGGCTGGACGCCTTGACTTTTCAGGCTTTCCCAGATTGCCTGTGGTTCAACACTGTCGAAGGCTTTGTGAAAGTCTATGAAGACAAGTGTGAGTGGTTGCTGGTACTCGCGTCCAACTTCGAGTATGCGCTGTATTGAGTGGATGTGGTCGATCGTAGAGAATGATCGGCGGAATCCTGCTTGCTCGACTGGTTGGGCCTCCTCGAGTGTGGTCCGTATTCTATTCAGCACGCATTTTGTGAATGCCTTGTAGAGCACGGGGAGGAGGCAGATAGGCCTATAGTTCTCCAAATCTTCTTTGTCCCCTTTCTTGAAGATCAGGGTGGTGTTAGAAGTTTTCCATTTTTCCGGAACTTTCCCGCTCTGCAGGTACTTAGTGAATCTGTCCGTTAGGAGGAAGATGACGTTGTCGTGACAGCTTTTGAGGAAGTCGGCAGTGATTTTGTCATCTCCAGCTGCTTTTCCGTTCGGGAATGAGCGAAAGGCAGCGCGAACTTCTTCTGGAAGGAACGGTGGTGGAATTTCCATTCCGATGGGTGATGCAATCACGGGAGGTCCTCGGTTACTTCTGAAGAGTTTCGAGTAGAACTGTTGGATCTCCTTCTCCATCTCGGTCCGAGAAGTGATTCTTGTGCCGCTTGTTGAGGATTTGAGGCAAGGGATGAAGGTCTTGTATTCTTGTATGTCCCTTGCGACTTTCTTCATACTTTTCTTGTTCTGTGCGGCTTGCAGTAGGCGGTCTTTGGCGAATTCTTCATGGTCTTTCTTGACGGCTTCTCGACATTCGTTTGACAGTGACTTGAAGTTGGGGTCCGTTCTGTCCATAAAACGTCGTTTGGTGAGAAGCTGCCGAGTAGTTCCCGAAAGTCTGTTGGTGGAGTGATTGGATGGCTGAGTGACTGCTTGATCTTGGAGTTCCTTGAGCATTGCGATGAGGTTGATGTAGTCCAGATCGATGTCAGCGCTTGGGGTGATTGTTGCAGTGGCGGTGATTGCGTGAGCAACAGCCGGGTCCAATACTCGTTTCGGGGGCTTTCTCCGTTTGACCTGCTCGAATCTTGCGATCTTGGTGTTGAAGTGCAGGTTTCCACGGAGCAGACGATGATCGCTTCCGGTTGTGATCGATGGGACGACCGAGACATCAGTGACAAACTTTCCATTGGCCAGGATGTGATCAATTTCATGTTTGTGTAACTTGTTGGGACTGATGTGGGTCCAGCGTCTATGTGATGGCTTTCCGAATTGTGAGTTCATGTGCCATAGGCGGTTCGATTCACAAAGGGTGGCGAGTAGTTCGCCGCTTTCGTTGCGCGGTTCCATTGAGTGTGGTCCAATGAACCGTTCCGTGTGTTGCCTAGGACCTATTCGAGCGTTGAAGTCACCCACAACTAGCTTGTATCTACTGCGACAAGCAGTGTAGGCTTCTTCTAAGCTCTCATAGAAATCAGCTAACTCTTCCGGATCAGAGTCGGCAACTGGAGCATACACTTGGAAGACGGTGCAGCTCAGTCGCCGGTCTACTTGGAAAGTCAAGTAGGCGATCCTGTGGTTGAGAAATTTGATTTCTTGGATCTTCGGCAGGAGGGTGCTATTGACGATAAAGCCGACCCCTCCTGACACGGAAGTGGTGTTCCGTTTTCCTAAGAAAACTCCGGTCCCGTCTCGATGCATCATGTGTGTTTCAGCTGCTCTCTTCGTTTCCGACAGTCCGATAATGTCGTACTTGATCGTTTTTGTCTCCTCTAGCAGCTCTGCAAGTCGGTCATCGGTGGCAACCGATCTGCAGTTGAACGTACACACTCTGTAGTCGATTCTTCTTGTTTTTGGCCGGGTGTTCTTGTTCCGTCCAGTGTGGCAGACGTTCGATACTCCGTGATTAGATCGCCTCTTCCGACATACTCTTGAATCTGCCGTAACAAGAGTAGAGGCCGGATGCGGAGGACTGAGGCAGTTGTTGGTGCTGTTCGTAGCGGGTATGCCTACTCTTCAACGGCCTGCTAAACCGAGGAATGTGCGCAGGGAGGAAGTATTCGACACTACATCCGACCTGAGCGAGGCAGTGTGTAATGATTAGCCACTTGAATCTTTGCCGGGGTGACGAAATCCGCCGGAGTTGAAGAAAAGATCCAGGTGTTGATCTTCTACGCCACGGAGAGGCTCATTACGTGTAGAAGAAAAAACGTGAAAATTTAGTGAAAAATAGAAGAAACAATTAAAATTGGTTGCATTTTTTTAGGATATGGAAGAAAAATCGAAGCATACTGTCTTACTGTTGAAAAGCGCGTTGAGACCCGCGGTGATAAATGTGTGTGCCTTTATCCCGCGTTCTCCTCGGTTTGCACACTATCTCCCAAAATGTTTATTTTTGTGTGTAAAATCGGAAAAAAAAATTACAAAAATTGATTTTAAAAGTTTGTATTTAGGAGCATATAATTGCAAAATGTGATCAATTTATCAGTCATCGATCGTGTTTCAGTCACAAATGTGGATTTTTATCAAAAAATTAGGTGTTTTCGATTTTTCAATGACTTTTAAATATTGGTAATAATATTACATATTTTTGAAATAAATGTACACTTCATATCGCCTGTTTGTTCATTTAAAATCGAAAGCTTTTTTGGTCCAAATTAATTCTGAATTGCTTTTTTTTAATTGCTTTATCTTACTGCAATAAATACATCTCAGAGAATTATCGGCATGAAGTCGGCCTGAAAGGCGGCAACTTGCCGAGCTTGCGGCAAGGAGTCGGCATCTAGAATTGCATAACCCGGCGTGATGTCGGCATGAACTCGGCAAGTTGCCGCCTTGCAAAACTCTTGCCGATTCAGGCAGCAAATTTCCGACATATGGAGTCGGCCAGCCCGCCGAGGGGCGGCAAATCGCCGATAATTCTCTGAGATACAATATGTAGCGGCCACTGAAATATCCCCTTTTGGTTTTCCATCTATAACTTTTTTAAGAGAAGAGCTAGGAACTTGAGATCAATTGTGAAAATGTTCCAAAATAAGCCAGAAATATCGGCTCGAAGCGGAGGTGCGGCGTGCCAATTGCTACGTTTTCGCGAATCGAAGATTTCTCTTTTTCGTCTGTGTTTGAAAATTGAATCCCATTGGCTTTTTCTAAAATTCAAATACATATAAGAAAAGATAGAAAGAAATAAAAAAAACAGACAGGGAATTTGTTAAACGAACGGCAACTTGTAAATGGATGCCAATCCAGAGAAACGACAAGACTACGCGACCTCTTATTCTTTGCGCACCTCCGGAAGGGATGAAAATTAAAAAAAAAAAAATTAAACACGCGAATAAAACGGCATTGTCGATCGATAAACGGGGTAAAAAACGAGAAAACGCCTTTTCGTTCAAAAAAAAGTGAGAATCTCCCTATCGCTGTCTAATTCTCCAAAAACCGCGTGTGGAGAGACACAGTTTCTTTTGCTGTCTCCGTCTACTATCGCGCGAACGGTATTGGACATTGGGATATCAATGCAAAAATATTGTGCATTTTTCGAAAAGAGGATGGAAGAAGTGGAAAAAAGAACAACATTCAATTGAAAACGTTTAGAATTTTTATTGTGATAACTCGCTCCCTGAGTTTAGCGTATCCAACGTTTTTATTCGAATTTCAAGATCAAAAATAGTGGCAAAGATAAAAATCACATTAAGTAAGTAGTGAAAAAACAACGGGTATTTAGCTAAGTATAGTTTTCCTGCTGTGCGGTGGAGAGGCGGAGTTAACTGCGTGGGTGACGAAGGGGTAGAGTAACGTGCGTGGGTGGTTCTGCGGTGGAGGGGCGGAGTTAACTGCGTGGGTGGTTCTGCGGTGGAGGGGCGGAGTTAACTGCGTGGGTGGTTCTGCGGTGGAGGGGCGGAGTTAACTGCGTGGGTGGTTCTGCGGTGGAGGGGCGGAGCCAACTGCGTGGGTGGCGAATGGGTAGAGAAACGTGCGTGGGTGGTTCTGCGGTGGAGGGGCGGAGTTAACTGCGTGGGTGGCGAAGGGGTAGAGCAACGTGCGTGGGTGGTTCTGCGGTGGAGGGGCGGAGTTAACTGCGTGGGTGGCGAAGGGGTAGAGCAACGTGCGTGGGTGGTTCTGCGGTGGAGGGGCGGAGTCAACTGCGTGGGTGGCGGAGGGGTAGAGAAACGTGCGTGGGTGGTTCTGCGGTGGAGGGGCGGAGCCAACTGCGTGGGTGGCGAAGGGGTAGAGAAACGTGCGTGGGTGGTTCTGCGGTGGAGGGGCGGAGTTAACTGCGTGGGTGGCGAAGGGGTAGAGTAACGTGCGTGGGTGGTTCTGCGGTGGAGGGGCGGAGTCAACTGCGTGGGTGGCGAAGGGGTAGAGCAACGTGCGTGGGTGGTTCTGCGGTGGAGGGGCGGAGCCAACTGCGTGGGTGGCGAAGGGGTAGAGAAACGTGCGTGGGTGGTTCTGCGGTGGAGGGGCGGAGTTAACTGCGTGGGTGGCGAAGGGGTAGAGCAACGTGCGTGGGTGGTTCTGCGGTGGAGGGGCGGAGTTAACTGCGTGGGTGGCGAAGGGGTAGAGTAACGTGCGTGGGTGGTTCTGCGGTGGAGGGGCGGAGTCAACTGCGTGGGTGGCGAAGGGGTAGAGCAACGTGCGTGGGTGGTTCTGCGGTGGAGGGGCGGAGTTAACTGCGTGGGTGGCGAAGGGGTAGAGTAACGTGCGTGGGTGGTTCTGCGGTGGAGGGGCGGAGTCAACTGCGTGGGTGGCGGAGGGGCGGGTTTAAATGCGTGGGTGGTAGGGGTGGGACAAAAAACATGTGTGTTTCAGTTTTTTTTTTTTTGGGTGAAACAAAAATTTTGGTTTTTTTATTTGATAATTCGCGCGAGAGAAACAATTTATTTTTTTTTTTCAAAGTGCGCCGTGGGCAAAACTTTTTTTGTTGGAGCCGCAAAGGTTAAAAAATTCTGGTTTTTGGCAAAAACTTAATAGGTATATGTTCGGAATTCATAAAAAACTTCAACGACCCATGTGCAGTAAACTCCTCCTCTTCACCGCAGCACCACCCACGCATTTAGATTCGTGACGTAGCGACACGTTGCTGCAAGTTGTGCACCAGCATAATGGAAAATTTTTTTACTCTTTCGCCGCCAAGAGCTGAATCGTGGCGAGACCCAACAATTGCTGACGCATAACTTAACACGCTTTCACGCTATGTAGCAAATCCATAATAGTAGTGGGGCTCGATCGTGGTAACCTTTCAATCATTCCATGTTATAATGGATTCATGACGGAGTGACACTCGAAGTCACGTTTTTATTCGAAAAAATAAAGAAAAAAGGATTTTTTGTTGTCCGGGCATCGAACGGTTCTTTACCCGGACGGGTCGGACGGGAGAAAAACATCCTACATTCATGGTCGTGGTATTTTACCAAATATTCAGCAGAACATTGTAGAGCAATAAAACATTCTGTTGGGGTTTCTATCTGAGGATCTTTGTGTATCTGTGCATTTTTCGAAAAGAAGATGGAAAGAGTGGAAAAAATAACAATATTCAATTGAAAACTATCCATAATTTTTGCTACAAGAGACTTTTCGCCACTAAACTTGCTTTTTATATTTTGCTACCCTTTTTGTAGGCATTGCTATTGTGAAAAAAAAAGTTAACCCTAAAAAAAAGTTGGCTCTAAAAAAATCTTGCCTAAAAATGGTTCGAAAAAGTTTGAAAGTGGCTCAAAATTGTATAATTCGTTCACAGAGTTTAGTGTCTTCAATTTTTTTTTCAAATTTCAAAAGCAAAAATAGTGGCAAAAAAACAACGGGTAGCAAAATATAGTTTTCCTGCGGTGGAGGGGCGGAGTCATCTGCGTGGGTGGTGCTGCGTGGGTGGCGGAGGAGTAGAGCAGCGTGCGTGGGCGGTGGGGAGGCGGAGCTTACCTGCGGGGACACATCTCTTGGCATGCAAGCCGTTTTTGGCCCCGCCTCTCCACCGAGAAAAAGATAGATAAGCTTATCGATTTGCAGCATTCTTCGTCATTATGCCATCTAAAACATCAAAGGCTGGATTGGTTATCGGTGTCGGTCGTGTTAACCGCAAACTCCGGAAACAATTGATCAAACAACGGATAACGGCCGGCGCCCCCGTTTTTCTCTCCGCAGTCCTGGAGTACCTGGTCGTGGAGCTGCTGGAAATTGCCGGCGACGTGGCCACGAAGAACAAGAAGAAGCGAATCACGCCACGACACCTTCAAATCGCTGTCCGCAACGACGAGGAGCTGGACAAGTTGTTGGCCGGAGTGACGATCGCTCAAGGAGGAGTCATCCCCGGTCATGCTGCCCAAGGAGACCGCTGATAATTAAATTGTTAGTTTTTTATTTGTTAATTAAATAAATTTGTTGTTGGTTCATTGTCCTATGATAATACAGCAAATACAACTCGCCGCATACTTGGCTTGCTCTACTAACAGAAGCCATACGGAAAAGAACTTACGCGCTGCAAATCCGCCCGGAAATAACTTCTTTGTAAATACTTTGGCTAACCGACACGAAAGGTGTTTTTAGTTTGAAAAAACCTCGGGTATGATAGTTCCGATTGTTTTCCCGTCATGTAAAATATCGAAAATAAGCCAGATTTATCAGGAATCTTCCACCTCAATCCGATTTCAATCTTATCGAGAACGTGTGTGGCCTTCGGCTGTGTACTGAGCCCAAGCATTCGTGAAGTCCAGTGCATTCGATCGGCCAAATCACAGCCAGGAAATAAAAACTCCGAGCACGGCGAGCAGATTTTACGTGAGAATAGAGTGAACGCTTGCAACTAGCTCC
Organism: Caenorhabditis japonica; assembly: GCA_963572235.1. Lineage (NCBI taxonomy): Eukaryota > Metazoa > Nematoda > Chromadorea > Rhabditida > Rhabditidae > Caenorhabditis > Caenorhabditis japonica. The sequence continues at coordinate 5,144,441 of OY754347.1, read as the reverse complement.
TTGGTGACAGACCTGTTCGTGTATGGAACCGTGGGTAGAAAACGAAGACGAACATCTAAACTGAGTCGAAAGCTAATTTAAAAAAACCTGTTTGGGAGTGGTCCAGGTAATTCTGAGCCGAATGTGGGTGAATTGATCAAAAAGCAAAGCCAAACTTCGATTTTTATGAAACATCAGAAAAATCAACAAATTATTCGACGATAACGTCGGCCTCTTTGGTGGTGCCGGTGTACATGACATGTTCGTGGTGATGGACGAAGAGTCCTTTAGCTTGGAGCTCCTTGAGTTCAGCCTTGGCCAATGAAGAACGCTCCTTCAGACGCTTGGATGCAACTGATGGAGTGACGAGATTGTAGATGATAGCCTAAAATAGTGTTAATAATGTACAATTTAGAAGTCGAAAAAACAAAAAATAACTAACCCCCTGACCTTTCCCTACGACCACATATTCTTGTTCTTGGCCTTTCCTCCTCCAGGACCTTCCTTCTTCTTGGATGGGTGAGCCTAGCTTCCCTTCGGGTCCTTCTTGGGGGGCATTTCACCTAGAAAATCAATAATTTGAAAATGGAAGAAACAAGAGCGAAACAGAGAAAATAAAGTTATTGCTACCAGCGTTTTAATGCAAAAATATGCATTGAAACGTTACCAATAAAAGACAGCAAAAAAAACGTGAAAATTTAGTGTAAAATAGAAGAAACAATTAAAATTGGTTGATTTTTTTTTAGGATAGGGAAGAAAAATCGAAGCATACTGTCTTACTGTTGAAAAGCGCGTTGAGACCCGCGGTGATAAATGTGTGTGCCTTTATCCCGCGTTCTCCTCGGTTTGCACACTCTCACCCCAAAAGTTAATTTTTCGGTGTAAAATCGGAAAAAAAATCACAAAAAAATTGATTTTAAAAATTTAGCGAGTTAATTTTTTGGTTATCAGGTATTTTCGGCCCGCGAAAATGGTCAAACGGGCTCCGCTGAACTCAACGATATTCGAGTTTTATTTTGGTTTCCAAATAATTTAATTTCACGTTGAATTTATACGTGAAATGAAATAATTTGGAAACCAAAATGAAAATCACATATAGTCGGCGAATGCATCATCAGCCTCGCTCCACAGCACTTTTCAATTTTCAACAGTGTAGTGCACCTTTTTTGAAGCGAAAAATCAATTTTGAACTGCAATTCGTCGTGGATACGTCATTTTCCGTTGAAAAGAAGTATAAACACTAGAATTCGAGTTAATCTTACAAGTGCAACACTGTTTTACAGGGATTTTAGCAGTAGAGCGAGGTTGATGATGTATTCGCCGACTATAGCGTTGAGTTCAGCAAAGCGCGTTTGACCGTTTTGGCGGGCCCACAATAAACAACGAATTTTTTTGTTAAAAATTAAGACGAGAGCATTGAATTTCGAAGTTTTTTCAATCTTAGAAAAAATCCTTTTTTAAAAATCGAAAAATCAATCGAAAATCACAAATTCTAAAATTTTCGGTTTTGAACTATGGTTTTCGAAGCAAAAAAAATAGATTTTCTGATGAAGAAAAATGGTAGTAATTTTTAGAAATGCGCGGCTTTTCCGTTCCGACTGCAAAACTAGCGGAGCGCAATACTTGGAGACGAAAAACTGGGAATTTCAACTTTCGAATGGGCTCTGGGACGTTTCGAAACTTTTTTGCATTTTTGCGCTGCGTTTTTCGCCAATTGACACAAAACAGCGCATGTGGTTTTTATCAATTATTTATAATCTTTGGGGAATTTAAATCCACAATTGTGTTTTCAATCGACTTGCGACATGAGAACGCGAAACTCCGCCCACTTATTTGTGCGCGACCACGCGAACACAGTGACATTTGAAAAGACGCAGACAGAACGGTGAATGCAGACTTGCGTTTTCATGTCGTAAGTCGATTGAAAACACAATAGTACGCCAGAAAAATGCAAAAAAAGTTTCAAAACGTCCCAGAGCTTTTAAGCGGGATCGAAAAGACACTGAAATAAATTATAGAAAATTAATCATATTTAATTAGTATTTCAAACTGTAAATATCTTTATCTTATTTTTAAAAATTCCGGATCCCGAGGTTTCCGGCGTTCTGATTCGTGACGTTTACATTTTGAATACTGAAAAACAGGAAAAATTTATGGTGTTAAATATTTATAGAATTTACGAAATAGCCAAGCTGGGAGAAAATCCAATAAAACATGTCTTAAACTTTGGAAAATAATTTCAAAAGCACTCGCCAATCTGCCAAGACTTATTGTTAGCCCAAAATTTTTGAGCATGCTCGGGGGTAATTTAGTCATTATTTTCCCAAGTTTGAGACAAATCGGAACAATTTCTTGCATGTTCCGATGTTTATATTGGCAATCCTATAAATTTTCACAATTGTATGGTTAAAATTGTTAAAAATTAATTACAATACATGATCAAAATGAAAAAAAAATAACGGAAAAAATAGTGGAAACAAGTGGAAATGAGCGAAAAATCGCAAATTTCACAAAAACTCAAAACTCAACACTACCGTACCCCTAGAAATTCGTGGCGAGACCCGCGTCACGATAAAATGGTTGCGCCTTTAATTTGTTGTTCAATTTTTCTCATTTTTAGGGCATTTTTTCTCATTTTCATTGTTAAGATGGCTCCAGAAACCAGACGTTGCAGCAGAGCGAAGAAAATAGACAGCTGAAGTAGTGAAGATAAAGAGGGCGATGAGAAACGTGTAAGTTTTCCATTTTTGTTTTATAAATAAAAGGAAAAAAAAGGTACAACTCTAAAATTTGAAATTCAACGCATAAAATTATCCGCAATCCAGCGTGGACGGCGTCGACAACGTCGACAACGTTGAGGGCGATAATGACGGCGAACTGCTTTGCGATTTCAAGCCGAGTCGCAATAAAAAGTTCACCAGAAGACGAGTTTTTCGTCGTAAAGTTGTAAATTCTGATATCATGGGGGTACTTATTTTTATTTTTATGTTTATTATTGCAGCTGCGAGGTCCACAAACGACAAAACACCGTCACGGAAAACAGAGAAATAATTATGAAGTTTGATGATCATAATGCTTAGAAATAAACGTTCAAGATTATTTATCGGTGGGCGAAAATGTGAATTTGAAGCATTTTTAGCAAGATTTTCAGCATTCTGGAAGCTGAAACTGGAAGCGAAAGCGGTGACAACATCTCCGGAATTCAATATTTACCCCTCGGACATTTTTTAAAACAGAAAACTTCACACCCAATCCGTTATTTCTTTGGGAGAGGTCATTCAGGTAAGTTTTTTTTTTTGGCAAAATTTGATTCTAGGTCCCTCTCACTTTTTGGTGCTGCTTAGACTACAAGATAGGCCTGTGCAAACCTAAACGGTAATAAAACACAACATTTCTTATTTTTTTTTTCTAAATAAACCGGTATTTTCGGTAAACTCGCTAAAAATTGAGAATAAGCTCAAAAATCCTACCCCCGCTGATAATAATATCTAGCAGCTTTTCATCCGCAATAGCATCTCCCTGTTTGGTCAGAAATGAAGAAGTTGTTGTTTTGAAGTTCCTGTGCTACCCATTATTATTTTTTGTTTTCCTAGATGCGATTTTTCGATTGGCAAGGCAAAAGCAAAAACAAAAACAAATCTTACAAAAAGCTTCTTCATTTACACAGGAAAAATTGTTTTTGTTAAATTATAATTGAAAAAAAGCTGATAGGAATGAAATGAACAATTTTCACAACGACTGTAATATTAGCTCGCAATTAATAGCCAGTTGATATCGGTTCAAAGCTTGTCGTTTTCCTCTTGTTCCTTTGTTTCTGAAAATTGTTGAATTAGCTGAATCGTTTTCATTATTTGCTCACTCTTGGTGTCCTCTCCTTGAGACTGAAGCCATTTTTCCATTTCAGCCGCTTCACTTTCAGACGGCAGCTTAAAATTTGAAATCGCCTTGCCACACATTATTTTTTTGTTTTATGTAAATACCTTATTATTGACAAGAGTTGCTAATCCAACGTCAATTTGTGGCTCAGCGTTTGCTTTGTATGCCTCAGGAGATGATGTTGATTGTCCACTATTTGCCGCTGTCACTTCTGAAGAAATGACGTTAAATGAAAATTTAAAAAAATCAATATTTAAACATACTGAAAGCAGAAAACTGGTCTTTCAAACTTTTCCCATCACCCATATCAATCAAATCGCGAGCCTCGGCAACCTGTTTGTCACTGTCGCGGTTGGTAATAAATCGCTCGTACTTTTCAAAAACGCTGTTCAAAGAATCGTTGACCATAAGAAGTTCGTCTAAAACAATTTTTATCATTTTTTCTCCAACCCTTTTCACGCACAAGTAACTTCCTCATTGCTCACGTAACGGATTAAATCCAACACACGCTTCTGCATTTGTCGGCAACTGTCATTGAGATCAGAGAGCAATTGCAACTCATCCGCAGTCTCCTTGCGTGGAACGACGTCAGTGAGCGTCTCGCGGAACACTTTGATGTTTTGATTGACGACATCAAGGTCCGCACGCAACTTGGTTAATTGCTCAGGGGTAGCCGCAATCGGTTCTTGTCCTTGCTCGCGGATCGTGAGAACGTCGTATGTCTGTAATGAAAACATAATTTTTACATGCATTATCATAAATTATATAATGCACGAAATTGCACAAAACAACATCTAACCGCGTTTGGATTTTGGTTTTGGTTTTGAATTGGAGGATCTTGTTGTGGCGGTTGCTGTGGCGTGGCGTCCAAAGTTGGCGGTGGTGGTTGGATGAACACTGTCTGAACTTACAAAGCTCACCAATTTCACAAAACAATACAACAAATCAAACAAAACAAATTCTTCAAACTTACACGTTTCGGAGTTTTAATTGGGGCAAGAGTGTCCAAGTCTGCAGCTGGAAACTCTACTCCCTTGCTCTTCAAATCATCATACGACTGAACAACACCGACCAGAGTTGGGTCCCCGCGAAAAGCGTCGGCCCAAGCTTGAATCAAGCTGAGTACACGCTCCTGGATAATTTGTGGAGCATCAAATTTGGGTCCGATTAGTTTAACAAGATCTTGAACAAAGTCTTTGTTGCACACCAATACGTGGAATCGGTGGTCGCAATTTTTGACGGCAGTCTCCAAAACTGTCAGTGTGTACATTACGACGGAATTGTTCTTTGACATGGCGTTGTGGAGGCGCTTTTTGATAGCCCGAACGGCGTCGCGAGCTCTGAAAATGGTAAAGTGTTTTGTGCTGTGTTAAATTGAAGAAGGAGCCAACGCACAAAATATTTCTCGGATCTTTACCAAATTTTACAACAAAAAAAAATAGAAAACCACGGGGAGTACACGAAGACGAGGTTTTCTACTTGGTTTTTTCTTCTATTTACTTCATTTTTTCACTATTTTTGTGATAAATTATTTACAAATCGGACAAAATTGCGCCAGGTAAGCGAAAATATAGGTTTTGTCCATCCAAAAACAGTAAATTTTCGGAGAAAAAAATGCTGGCCGTCGGATTCCTAGGCCGCGACTTCGTGTATTCCCCGTGGTCTTCTATTTTTTGTTTTGTTTCAAAAATCATAAAAAATCAGAGAAATTTTTTTTGTGCGATTTCGATTCGACCCAAAAATTTGGCACCTCCTTCAAATCAAATAACTGACCCTTCCTCAGTTCCATTTATAAAATCGCAAATCTCCATATTAAGTCCCCAGTTCTCTGTGGCCAAAAGGTTCGCATCGGTGGCAAGCTCTGAAATTCATCTTTACACGCTTAACCATGCATCTTTCCCAAATCTCCATTTCATTCTTCACTTCCTTCTCTTACCATCTTTTCAGTTCCTCTTTCACAAGTCGACGTGTCACTAGTGAAGACGCAGTCATCTCTCACCTCACGGAAACCGGTTTGTGGGATAGATGAAGAAAAAAAGGAAAAGAAGGCTACCGGTGCGGTGGTGGTTGTGGTGGTTCTCGGACTGGTCACTAGAAAGCAGCGCAACGTGTAATTTCGAATGCGAACGTGCCATGATCACAGTATCCGTAATAATCCGGATCTCTCTGTGTCTCTCTCTATATGGACGCGTTTTGTTGCCTGTTGATTCCTTTGCAAAAACCACATACACACACCGCATAATTGGGCGAATTAACTAGCTTTTCACATGTACATATGCAAGCTTTCAATAAGTCGAAAAAGCAAATAGGAAGTGGATTAAAACAAAAAGAGCTGAACTTTAAAAAGAGAAACTCGTTTTGTTTATCGGTGTTAGAAATTGACGCGGAGCGAGCAGAACTCTGTGAAATGAAATAAAATTTGATACGAACGCTTCAAAGATGGAGATTAAAAAACAATAATTTTGCATCAGAGCGCGTTTCGAACAACACCGACCCTGGGGGAGGAAACGCGCCCCGACGCACATCCGCGACGGGTCCAAATGAGGCCCAAAAACTAAAAAAGCCCGCGAATAATTTTCACAATTTTGGTTGGCTTTTCTCTCCGATAATGTGAAGTTTATCGCGGGTTAAAAAAAAAATAATTTTTAGGCCTCATTTGAACGCGTCGCGGTTGTTGTCCGCCCGGCGCGCGTTTCCCAGCCGCTGAAAAGCCTTTTTTTCCCAAATTACTCACCAATTTTGCGGCCTACCGGAGTAGCAAATGGGTTTCCCTGGAAGAAGTCGGAAACAGATTCTCCAACCTTGGCGACAGTCTCGCGGGCGCTCTCCGCAGCCTTCGACACTTGCTCGCTCACGTTACTCATTCTAAAATCGATATTTTATAGGATGTCATAAAGGGAAGTGTAAGGGAGGAATCAAATGGGGAAGAAGATGGATTCGATGTGAGTGGATGGGTATATACACCCTCGCTTTTTTAATGTTCTTTACAACATTGCTATTATGTGAAAAGTTGCAAAACAAACAGTTTTAAACAGCTTGCAAATATAAATATGTAGTGCGATAAAAAATAGTGAAGTTGGTGTTTGCGGACTAGTTGACGATACGTTGCGAAAATTTTATTATTGCGATTGATGTATTACGTATTCGTGAAATGGTGACATCACGTCAAATGGTGTACATTGTGGTCTCGCCACGGGCGGTGTTTGCGGACTTGTGGATTTACGCGCAAATTTGACTGTTTCTGTTTCGAAACTTTACAAATTCCTTTTTTTTCGTTTTTGTTTCTGTGCCGTTTTAAATTTTTGTAACTATGGAATTTTTAAAATAATTTATTATTTTTCAAAAAGGAAAGATTCAAATTTGCGCGTAAACCCAGAAGTCCGCAAACAACGTACGTGGCGAGACCGCAATGTACACCATTTGACGCGGTATCACCATCCCAGGAATTCGTAACATGTATCTTTTACCAATGTGCAAATTCTTTGCTTCTCAGTCGGTTTCGATTGGTCGGCCGTTCGAAATACACAGGAATTAAAGCTGGGAGTCAGCAAACGCGCCCGCACGCACGACAACTGCAACCGTTCAGAAATGAGGCCTAAAATTAAACAAAAAATGGTTCTGCGTTCGAGCGCGCTTTCTGACTCGCGGCTCATGTCCCTTTGATAATAGTGAGTACGCAAAAACCGATGTCACTATTTTTTAATCGCTCTATGCATACATATTTGTGCATAAATAATGCAAATATGTAACGTAAACAAAAGTATACTGCCCTAAATGTTGTTTGAATTTGTGTGGGGGGGGGGGGGTCACTGGTGAAACATTATGCAAATTATATGAATGCGAATTTTAAAACAAAGTGATAATAATTACTAAACTCTCTAGCTCAGCTCCAACCACTCCGGTAGTCAAAAAGACGAAGAATAAAAATTAAAGTGCGAGAGAATTATTTGATAAGACGTTAGGCAGTTAGCAAAAATCGATGCGGAAAAGCATGGCATGAGCGTGAGCGGCTAGTGGAGAGTATGGAGCAGTAGTAGTAGTAGCCAGTAGGCACAAGACAACGGCTCTCGTCGCTCACTTCGTTCTTTAGTGAAGGCGATGGGCACCGGGAACACCACCAAAACATTTTCGCCAGAGACGAGATGACGAACGTGTGCATTCATTCTCATTGTTGGAAACGAAAATAAAAGAAAAGAAACGGCGCGAAATGAGGGGACAAGCACACCATTTTTTTGTTGCGGTCGCTGAGCTCCCCCGGTCTCATTTCTCATTTCAAGCACCCGTCAACTGGCGGCAGAAAATGAGAATTCTATTATGCGCAGTAAAATGGGGGGAAATTGAAAAACGGAAACTAGACTTTTTTTTGTTGAAATTTTACGAAATTATTACATATTCCTCGATTTGAGATATTTACCTCGTCAAAATTCGGGTCTCACCATGTCGGTCGATTTACGAGCAAAAATGATTTTTTAAAACTTAAATTCGAAACGAAAAAACTCCATTTTGCGCGTAAATGTAAATCGAAAAGTGTGTATACACCGTCGTGGCGAGACCCGAATGCGCACCATTTTACGAAGTATCAAATCGAAAAAAAAATGCATGAACAGGTCAGATGCGGTTGGTCACAACTGGGAAAATCGATTTTTCCGCAACAACAACAACTATCTAGTTCACTTATTTCGCAATAGGTAAATACAAATTTAAATATTTGAATAAACTTTCTCAAATATACTAAACGTTTCATTGGTGATAAAATATATTTAGAAAGTTGAGTTTCTTGACTGTACACGGTTCACATATTTAATTATTTAATTAATTATTTACCTTCTAGTTTTTTCCGCCATTCTCAAAACTTTGCCGCCTGACTTGCTTGTAAAATTCAATAGTTCTCGTCTCGGTCAAGTAGACAGTAAAGAGTATTTACGATTGAAATGTATGGCGTGTGGTGTGAGACAAGTTGTTTGTGCTTATCTTGCCCGTTTCTTTTGCTCCTGCTGCACATATGGCAAACATCAGTCGCGCTGACGTTTTTAGGTAATCATATGTGCCCGCCGTCTTTTATGCCACCATAAACATCAGAATCCAAGCTTCTAATTGCCGGTTTCTTTTAATTTCGACTGCGCAGTTCTGTTCTTCACTTCTTCTCATCGATCAAAAACGGAAGATATTTAGAGACAGATAGATAGAGAGAAAGAGACAGAGCGAGAAGAATCGAATTGAATTGCGGACGAGATCGGCCTTGACATGGTGCTAAACGTATCAGTTGACCTCCATTTTTTGCGGGCTGAGATAATGATTGAGATGGATTGCCAAGATATGCGAAAAGTTGGTCAGGTCACTAGCCAGTTGTTTGAGCAAAAAAAAAACTGATTAAAAAACGATAGACCGGTCGCAGTGACCAGAGGACAAATCAAAATCCAAATCCATGAAACAGGAACTTTTAGAAAACCGTTTTCCAGAAACTGTCAATTTTTCGTATGATAAAAGTGAGAAATGCGCGAAAAATTAGGTTCGGCTAAATATAAACGAAAATAAAATCGCTCATTTTTTCCTGTTCGAATGGGAATGTGAATGCGAATGAACATTTGAAGGACGTTTTAGAATAACGCTCAGTATACCGAAATCACTTATGCATACATAAATAGTAAGGAAAAAATGCAAAAACTACCAAAAAATGTGAAGAAGGAGTCAGCAAACGCGCCCGGACGCACAATTCGGATTCAGCGATTTTCATGTATTTACTTTGTCGGTTTTTTAAAATGAAAATGGAGGTACCAACTTCTTGGGGAAAGTGGCTCGAAATGTAGAGAAAGGCAAAAAAAAAAAAATAGAAACCCACGGGGAGTACAAGAAGTCATGACCTAGGAAGCCCACGGCCAGCGTTTTATTTTTCCAAAAATCGTATTTTTTGAAATGGACAAAACCGATATTTCCGCTTGCTTGGCGAAATTTTGACCGATTTGTAAATAATTAATTTAAAAAAAGTGAAAAAATGAACGAAATAGAAGAAAAAAAACCGCCACCGGCCGAGAAAACCGGGCGCGCTGGCCTAGGAAACCTCGTCTTCGTGTACTCCCCGTGGTCTTTTATTTTTTGTTGTAAACATTCGCAAAAATCGGGGAATTGTTTTTGTGCCACGATTTCGATGTGATTTCGATGTTTTCGATGTGATATTCGTAAATCCCCCACTCAATACTATATTTTAAAATAGTTTCCTCCTTTAACTTTAGTTTTGCACTTCTTTCCCACTCATTGGCCATCCATAAACAATCCCACTGACCCACATGACCCTCCCGCCAAAAGTTTTCTTCTCCTCTAAATATCTTCGTCTTCCCAATTCCCCAAAAAATTGATCCAGTAGAAATAGAAGAGCAAAAGAAAAAGGGAGAGAGAGAGAGTGTATAGCATTGCAAGGCAAGGCATTTTCTTTTACAAACAAAAAGAGTTGTGGAGCAAAAAGTAGAGGGTGGAGGAGGGGACAGACATTTGGCTTTGAAATCAATGGAAAGTTAGGTACATGTATAAAAAATAAATAAATAATACGTGGGAATGTGAAATCTATAAAAGGAGCCGAGCGACTATGAATGAAATGTTGATATCGATACACCCCTTCTATGCTCGCTCTTTGCATTATTTACTCTTCCGCGCCCGCCGCTCACCGACCAATTTGTCCGCCGCTTCCTTCATTTCTTCCTTTCTTCCTTCCGCGCGGACCAATCCTTCCTTTCAAATGCATCCTGACCTAATACTTTAACCATTTTCATTCATCTCCAAAATACTTTATTCCGTAGTTGACCCAGTGTCCTGGTAAGCGCTCGCCGTCTCAAGATGCGACCTCCCTGGCGGCCTACGTGAGGTACACGACACGTCCTTGCCCGCCGCCGCCGCCGGCCAAACTGCACGACCAATCGGCGAGAAGGGCGTGTTGGGGGCGGGCCAATTGACGTGTTCCACGACTAAGTAAGCGTGGACGTCCCATCGACGGAGAATAAGAGGACACTCTCGATCCATTCGCCATTCATCGTGATGTTCCAGCTTGTCGGCTTGTTTTTCCTCGTCTTGGGCGCTTCGGCTGCCGTTATTGAAGAGGAGGAGAATGTGATTGTTCTCACCAAGGTATGTTTTTGTTTAATGAAATTATATATATAAGAAATCCTTCAAAATTTCAAAGAAATGACGAAAAAAAAAGAAACCAAATTTCGAAACTTTTGCACTTACTTGTGAAATAATTATTTTTTCATCACACTATTGATTTTTTTTGTTCAGGACAACTTTGATGAAGTGATCAACGGAAATGAATTCATCCTTGTCGAGTTCTACGCTCCATGGTGCGGACATTGCAAATCGCTTGCCCCAGAATACGCCAAGGCCGCCACTCAGCTCAAGGAAGAGGGATCCGATATCAAGCTCGGAAAGCTCGACGCCACCGTCCACGGAGAGGTTTCCTCCAAGTTCGAGGTGCGCGGATACCCAACCCTCAAGCTTTTCCGCAACGGAAAGCCACAAGAATACAACGGAGGACGCGACCACGACTCGATCATCGCCTGGTTGAAGAAGAAGACCGGACCAGTCGCCAAGCCACTCGAGAACGCCGACGCCGTCAAGGAGCTCCAGGAGTCTGCCGATGTTGTCGTTATCGGATATTTCAAGGTAAGAACAAAGAAATGATGATGGGATGGGATGGGGATGAGGATGATGATGCCCTTGACCGATTTGCACCGTTCTGCGCCGTAGGGATGACCTCGAATTATAATGGGACAAATACTTAGTCCGGCGAGAAAGAACGTGCAAGGAAGAGGGTGCAATCTATCTTCCTTTCTTTTGATGCTGGCGAAGATTTTGTCGGTGACACCGGACTTTGTCCCGGTATTTGAGCACCAACTGTTCTAAAGATGAGAAAGTGTAGATGGACTTAACTTATTCTCGTTTTTACAGGACACCACTTCTGATGACGCCAAGACCTTCCTCGAGGTTGCCGCCGGAATCGATGATATCCCATTCGGAATTTCCACCGAAGACTCTGTCAAGGCCGAGATTGAGCTCAAGGGAGAGGGAATCGTTCTCTTCAAGAAGTTTGATGATGGACGTGTTGCTTTTGATGAGAAGCTCACCCAGGATGAACTTAAGGCTTGGATCCAGGCCAACCGTCTCGCTCTTGTCTCTGAGTTCACCCAGGAGACCGCCTCTGTCATCTTCGGAGGAGAGATCAAGTCGCACAACCTTCTCTTCGTCTCCAAGGAATCTTCTGACTTTGCCAAGCTCGAGCAGGAGTTCAAGAACGCCGCCAAGCAATTCAAGGGAAAGGTTCTCTTCGTTTACATCAACACTGACGTTGAGGAGAACGCCAGAATCATGGAATTCTTCGGACTCAAGAAGGACGAGCTCCCAGCCATCCGCCTCATCTCTCTCGAGGAGGACATGACCAAGTTCAAGCCAGACTTCGAGGAGATCAACACTGAGAACATTGTCAAGTTCACCCAGTCGTACCTCGACGGAACTGTCAAGCCACATCTTATGTCCGAGGATGTTCCAGAGGATTGGGACAAGTCTCCAGTCAAGGTTCTCGTCGGAAAGAACTTTGAGCAGGTTGCCCGCGACAACACCAAGAACGTCCTTGTTGAGTTCTACGCCCCATGGTGCGGACACTGCAAGCAGCTCTCCCCAACCTGGGACAAGCTCGGAGAGAAGTACGCTGATCATGAGAGCATTGTCATCGCCAAGATGGACTCCACCCTCAACGAGGTAAAGATTTTCAATATATATTCCAGTTGTTTAACTTTTATTTTTCAGGTCGAGGACGTCAAGATCCAATCTTTCCCAACCATCAAGTTCTTCCCAGCCGGATCCAACAAGGTTATCGACTACACCGGAGACCGTACCATCGAGGGATTCACCAAGTTCCTTGAGACCAACGGAAAGGACGGAGCTGGAGCCTCTGAGGAGGAGAAGGCTGAGGAGGAGGCCGAGGAGGAGGGACACACTGAGCTCTAAATCAGCTTTGAAAACCAACTTTCTTACTTCGAGGTCTTGGGACCTGTTGTTAAATTTTCCAATCGTTAATTTATTTCTTTTTTTCTTCCCCCTCCCCTTCCAAACACAAAAACTTCTCTTACGGTTTCTGAATGTGGTGTCTTCTCAATTCATTACTAATAAGGCCTCTGTCGGAACTAAATTTTCAGCATTGGTCCCGCTGAGAAGGCTTTGCAGTTTTGAAACCCTCCCACTTATTATTGCTATCTCTTGCTTTGTCGTATTTTACCCTTGTGTTGTGAAAAACAATGCAAGTCACTTCTCTCATTGCATTCGTGTCAGACATACTGGGTCATTTTAATAAATTTCTACCAAACGGAATCATCGTGTTTACTGATTTTGCCTTTTCTTCTCCAAACTCGGATTAGAAAGGTTTTGCTGAAAATTCATGGGTACGATATTTTTTAATCCGAAAGATACAGCTTCTAATAATTGAATTACAATAGTATAAATGGGTTACGGTTTCATTTATTTTACTATCACCTAAATATTCGACTGATGCAATCATAACCTGTGAAGAGATGATAAAAAAGTTTCCGGAAATTATCGGGTGCAAATAGTGATAAATAAGTGAACACACATTATTTGTTTTCAAACGAGTTGAATCTTGAAAACATGAGTTGGCTATATCTTTTTGTCTGCGTCTCTTTTTGTTTGCGTGATCGCGCACAAATAAGTGGGCGGGGTTTCGTGTTTTCACTCTAGATTAAAAACACAATACAGTGCTGGCCAAAAATGTGTTTATAATCGGTTTTTTATGCACAAATTCCAATAAATTGTGGTCAAACTGAATCTTTCTGTCAGCGCTTTGTGAATGCCCAAACTTGAAATCGAAGAGTTGAGCTTGGATTTGGTGGCAAAATATACCATATTTGAATGCAGCCCATGCTAGTTCTTTAATTATTTGGCTTGCCGTGCTGGAGTTGTTCGCCACCAGAAGGATGTCGTCGGCGAACCTTAAGTGGTCGAGATTCTGTTCATTGACTTGCATTCTTGGCAAGTGGTCGTAGTTGTCCTCGTGTCCTTTGAAATGTTGCTAACAATAAGAAGAGGTTCGGAGAGATGAGATCTCCTTGGCGTACACCTCTTGTGATCGGAACGTCGGCTTTCTTGTGTGATATTGGTGAAGCAGTTGGTGTAGAACTGTTGCAGGTGGGAAATATTGGCAGGCTGAACGCTTTTTCTTTTCAGACTTTCCCAGATTTCTTGTGGTCCAACATTATCGAAGGCTATGAGTGTGAGGTTTATTCGGCACTCAACCTTGAGTAAGCGTTGGATGAAGTGGATGAAATGGATATACCGTATTTCCTCTAATATAAGCGCACCTCTAATTGAAGCGCACCTCTAATAAAGGCGCACCCTGAGGGGTGCTTCGAAAAATAGAGGCGCACCCTCTAATTGAGGCGCACTCACTGGCTGTACATTTTTCCTTTTCAGTTTTGCGAACTTATTTTTTTCGGTTTTTTGCAGTTGCTCTTAAATTCAATTCGCGAAAAAAGCAAGTGCGCTCCACGAAGTACTAAGTTTTGTGGAGCGCACTTGCTTTTTTCGCGAATGGACAATAGTTTTCTAGCTTTTTTTCAATACTCAGTGAATTTGTCGATGTGTCAGATGCTGAAGAATTGGCAAAAAAGCAAAGAATAATGCGAATCCACCGTGATCACAAAAGCAAAACCTATAAGCTACCAGAGATATAGCTTTGGACCAGTTCAGAGCTAGGAAACTGTTGAGGGAATTTTTGGAAACTGTTTGGATTGCAACCCCGAGCAGTTCTAGAAGACCGTTCCGAGCAATAGTTGAGTAAAAATGCGGTCGTTTCGTTTACTGAAAAAAATAGCGTTTGCTGTGCCGCCAAGAAATTTTATTTTGACCAAAAATGTATACAGAGACGGATTACCAATATTGAAAAAAATCAATGATAAGCTGAATTTTCTTCAGAAATAAATGTTTGAAAAATAGAAGCGCACCCTCTAATTGAAGCGCACCTCGAATAGAGGCACATTTGGAAAAGAGGTTGAAAAATAGAGGCGCATGCGTTTAAATTAGAGGAAATACGGTAGTTGATCGTTCAGAAATATCGACTGAATCTGGCTTGTTCGGCTGGTTGGGCCTTCTCGAGTGCAGTCCGTATTTTATTCAGCACGCATTTTGAAAACTTTTTTTTTAATGGTTTTCTGCGTTTTTCCTGCTCAAACCTTTCAATGTTAGTCTTGAAGTGCAGGTTTCCACGGAGAAACAATGGTCGTTTCAGTAAAAAATTTTCCACTGTCCAGGATAGGATCAATTTCGGGTTCGTGCTGTTGGTCCGGGATGATGTGGTTAATTTGTTAATTCTCCTCACAGTACTGAAGCGTTAATCTCAAAATTGAGAAATTAAAGCTTTTTATCTAAAAATAATCAGTAATTACATTCTTTATTTAACAAACTCAAATTAATAAAAGTCAAATAGGAAATCGTTGATTATAAAAATTACAATGACCACGAAGACAATAATACATCTTCGATTAACAAAACAACTTCCTCGGAGTCAAATAAGAAAAAAAAAAACAAAAAATTAAAACGTGCAGGAAAGTCATGTGGACGATAAAAGAAAACTCAATTTTTTCGAATAACGCGGCTCGGTGGAACTCGGGATTACAGTACATCCATAATTTTGTCCTCGATATCGGGCACGTTCCCGCATGTATTTTAGTGTTCGGCCTCGGAATGATCAAGATTTCTGTTGTCGGCTCTTTTTCTAGATCTTTATCAGCGTTAGCTTGACGGGCTCCCGCCGGTGGCACAATTATGTCTTAGACTCGGTTCCAACTTTTTGCCTGTACTTTTGTGTAGTAATTTCTCATAAATTGCATGTTTTCTATCAATCGTTTGTGTGGTTCCCCGTCGATGCATCATGTGTTGTATCCAGCCCTCCAATTACAGTGCAGCCAAAGTTTATCCCAGGTGAGTCTGCAGCAGTTAAACTCACTGAATTATTCGCATCAAATGATTAATAGCTCGACCACATCATCCAAAACTTCTTCATTGATGGTCATTTTCTCCTTGAGCATAAGATGTGGGATAGAGCCTTTTTGGTGAGACAAGCTTCTCACATCAGATTTGTCCAACCACATTTTCGTAGATGAATGCGTTTGTCTTCTTTCCAGCTTTTATTTGGATTCAAATTTTCTAGAACGGTATCGATGATGATCCAAACGTCCTGAGTGGGAATTTTACGGTACCTTTCTATATTAAAATCGGTTTCCGATCCCATTTGATGTGGTTGAAGCCGGTGTTCGGCGTATTGGGGTGTTACCCCTGGTAGCTATATTTATAGCTACGGCGTGGTTGGTTGGACCTCCATCGTCCGTTATGTAACCTTCATTGGGTGGCTCCCGGACATTTCAAACCTAGACGTTTCAAACCACGGATCCGCAATCTGTCGTCGCTGTAGTTCTGTAGTTCTGTTCGTTCTCCTTTTCCCACGAAAAACCGATTTGAGCAAAAAAGTCTAAACCACCCAATAGAAATAAAGAAATACAAACATTGCGCCTAAATATGTATGTATCAGTTTAGCGATGAAGAAAAAAAAAAGAAAAAATTTTGTCGAAAATAAGGAGAAGACGGAAAAGGAAAAGAAGTGTAAAAACGCTCAACTCTAGGTTCTCTCTTACAATTTGTGCAACGTTTCCAAGCACGTGTGGACAGACAAAAGGTGGAGGTCTTTGTTCTCCTATCCTGTTGAAATTCTTGTTGGCAGTGCAGTGCTCCCAGAAAACGGTGTGTTTCGTTTTTTTTTCTTATTTACCGCCAGTGTTTTGAAATTCAAACCTATTGGCGGTATTATCAATCACTGAAAGTTTTACCATTTGAAGGCGCAAACCGAAACCCGTGGGCACACTAGTTATTTCGAAATTTTCAACATGGTTCGGCTTGCGCCTTTAAACTCTCATGGTGTGATGCCTGTTAGGCCAGTTATTAGAAAACCAAAATGCCTATTACTGTCTTTACTTTCCACTCCGGTAAAACAATATTAAACTAATCATACGGTATCAATTTTAATTACAGGGTGGTAGTGCGCTAATTAGGGCGCATTAGAAGTCAAACTTTGTTGCATTAGGGTAATGACTGCGGGCGATTAGAGTAATAGTGTTCTTCCCGAGCAACTTATTTTTAACTGGGTAATTATAATTTCACATTGTCGCTACTTTACTATTTAAAATTTTTTTTTTCAATAATTATTGACTTTACAATCATTGTTTTGACCTTTGTAAAAATTCGCTACAAAGTCTGAGTTTGGCTCCAAACTTTTTCAAATCTGTGCTTTCGTTGCTCAACATATTTTTTTTGCTTTTATCCAATGTCCATGTGAAATGCTGTTCTGTCAGTTTACGAAGAGTTTTGCAATGATTAGCTGAAAATTTCGGATTTCGAGCTTGCCTTCTTTCAAAAATCGGGAAGAATATCCACGACGAATATAATCTATGTACATACCAAACCGCGATCCTCGATTTTTCTGGTATCCCTCTCAACTTTTGTGGAAATTTGTAGTTCGTGTTTTAGTTAATAGCACGTCACAATTTCTGGTTTTAATGGTTGTTAAAATTCCACAAACACCCAAACAAATATACACGAGGAAGAAACATTTCCCATATAAGAAAGATGATAAGATAATACATTTCTAGCACAGAAATGTTCATTGAACTAATATCTATAAAATACCAGAAATCTGCCAAAAATTGTAGACGGTGGTGGTGGTGGTGGTTGCTCAGATACAATGTGCCCTCGTTTTCATGTTTCTTCAATAAAATTATTTTTCTTTTTATAAAAAAGAATTATTCATGGCTTCATTACGTTTTCTAAATGCGACATTAATTTAATTACAGGGTGCGGAAAAAGTAGTGCTACTAAACTTTGACGCAAGCAGGTCGGTTCTGGTGCACTTTTCGTGTATTGCATTTTTTTTTGTCTGTTCTTCATGTATTTATTACTTGTTTCGAATTTGCAAATATGGTGCTTCTAGATGCGCAGGAAGGGGAAACGTTTAAAAGCTTACTCAAAAAAAGAAGAATACATCATGACTTTTTCACGAATTGTGCGCTGATGAGATTTGTACCAGTGACAGAACTGCACTACGAATCAACAGAGATGAGTTGAAAAGAAAGGTGTATCGCGTCCAAATGAAGCAAGCTCGCTGGACTCCAAGAATACCAAGAATTTTTCTTCACCGACGAAAAGATTTTCACTCTGGAAGCGGAACTCAACTCACAAAACTATAACGTTTTGATCAGGAATTCTCTCAAAGCCAAGACCGTGCTAAAGAAAGTGGTTCCTCTATTTTTCCAAAAAAGCTTTGGAACGCAATCATAGACGTTCCAAAACGGCTAGGCCTCTGCCCAAGGCGGAGATCGCTGAAATAGAATGGCTTGCTTCGAGCTTCGAGCTCGGATATCAATCTGAAAAACTTTTCTGTCTGCAGCATCCTTCAGTCAAAGTCCAAACTCGTCCTCACAAATTCTGGATAGCCCAATAAAATCATTGATGGAAAAAACGAAAGAAATTGTGGTGTAATAAACACTTCCGTGTCCTTATCAATGATTATCCAAAGGGGTTGGAGAAGGTCATCAAAAGTTGAGAAGTTGAGTGCGGACGGCTATAATTTGGTTTTGTTCTTTGAAAAACTACTCCAACGAACGCATTTTGTATAGCTGAGTACTAGTCTGTTTTTAAATTATAAAAACAGTTTTTGAGAATACCATACTTAGCAAGCGGGCCGAGCGGGCCGACGACGGGCCGGCAAATAACTCAGCTCAGAATGAATATTTTTTGTTGACTGAGATATTCAAAATGAAGATCTCGGCGAGTTCTACAACATAGGAGCATAATATTGACAGTTTATTTATTCCCTTTGTCACGGGCCGTGGAAAGACGTGTGATTAAACTGTCAATATTATGTTTTTGAACATCTCATTCAACAAAGAATATTCATTCTGAACTGAGCTATTTTAGGTACGCCGTCGGCCTGCTCGGCCCGCTTGCCAAGTATGGAGAATACCCTTAAAAATTAAAAAAAAATAGACAGTGGGCTTCTGAAATTTTGATTTCCAAATGTTTTAACTGTAACCACGGAGTGTAGGCCGGAATGTTGGAAAATAACATTTAAACTGCGCGGGCTTTTTTCCCGAAAAAAAAAAACTATTCTGGCCTATTTGTAAGCGTGGTCGCATTTTTCTACAGTAGGATGCATTTAGCTGCATAGCCACTCGGCTTCGTTAAAACGGATACGAAGAAGAGACGCAGACAAGCAGCCTCCCCCTCTCAGCGGAGCGCATTGCCAATAACGTTTCGGCCAGCACATCGTGACTGAAATCTTGAATTCTACTTTATTTTTCAAACTGTTAGACCAATTGGAGCATTCTATGCATTTTTAAAAACCTTTTTTGTAAGTTTTCGATGTTAATCAAAATCCAAGACAAAAAATATGTAGAGAAAAAACTCTGCTTTTTGAAGATAGACGTAGGTAGTCCAGGGAAGTGACGTAACATTACAACACACTGCAAAAAAAGTTATTTTTGTCTGGCTGATAGTGAGTTCCCCTTCTAAAACTTTATCTTTAGCAATCCCATTTTTTAATTTCTGATATTGAAGTGTTTCAAGAAATTATGACTTGCACTGTATGCGAATTTTCGGTCTCTTAAATAATTTTAAGACAAATTTCCAGTTTTGCACTTATTTCTTAGAAAATAAATGCAAATATTCTTAGAAAACGTGCATTAGCGTAAAATATTATGAGTCACTTTATTCAGATTAACTGAAATTTAGTCGGCAAAGTGAGTCACGCACATAGACCACGTTGACCGCGTGGAAATTGCAAGACCATTCTTTTTACGTTGCCTGCCTGTAGTCGATAATTTCAAATGAAGAATACCAAAAATCACGTCGATCATTTGTTCAGTTAGCGGCCGTTTCTATCGGAACAAGTCTTATCGGTTCTGACATGTGACGGTCGCAACTAACTCGCTGTTGCCACGTGATTATTTGTTTGTGAGCGTGACCATCGGTTTTTATTTTGCAATCCAATCCTACCCAACCCAACCCAACTAACAAACGCAGCAACGGCAACACTGATCTTTTCGTTTTTATTTTTTTTTCTATCATTTCAAAAGTCGATTTCTACTCGTGTCAGTTTGTATGGCGGCCTTGATCCGTCAAGATAACAACCACTATGCAAAGATGAAACAGACAAATGAATGTTATTAACTTATCTGACGTGGAAAGGGTACCGGCGTGTTCTCGCAACCAACACCCATGATCTCTAATATTACAATAGATCAGTAGAGAAAGATGGGAGGCAGTAGGGAAAAGGAGACCTACCGGAGAGGTGGTGTGCCTAGTTTTTTTTTGCCCTCCGTTTTTTCCTTTACAATGTAAACCGATCTCCAATGAATAGAACCAACGAGTGAGGCACCATTTTGCTCTTGAAAAAGGCAAATTTTACACGGCTTTAGTTTTCCTCGTCCGAAGATCATCTCTTGACTTTGCTCTTTTCATAGCATAATCTTTTCGCTGCTTTTTCTGTTTGTTATCACCGAGCAGAACAATTTTGCCATGCTTTATCAATTGACAAAACGTTTTGTCTCATATATTTCCGTGTTTTAATAAAGTCCATAAGCTACGAAAACCATTAAAAATTAGGAAACTAAATTTCTCCCCATAAAAAATTTTACCATAATTTTACATCTGCGAAAAGTTTCTAAAACACCTGGTTTTTTTCTTTTTCTTTTTCTTGAATTCTCAAGCCATGCGAGCTCACCCCGCATCAAAAATCATTGTAGCCTAAGCTGAAGCGCGATTTTTTTTAGATTGCAAAAAAAAAACCTCTTGCTGTTATTAAAAAATTTTGGTTTTGTTAGTTATTAAATACATATATATACACAGCTGATTTTTTAAACTAAAATTAATTTTTTTGCTTTCGCTTTTGCTTTTGCTTCTCGGATTGGGAGAAAATATGCATGCAATAGATGAAATAGATGAAATATACCCACGACTCTTTTGAATTTTACGCGTGTGTAAACTGGAAGGATATGACGTCAATTGTATTCCATTTCAACTATGATTTTGGATTTTGAGCTAGAAATTTGGTTGTTTTTTGTTTATTCCCGTTACCTTGAATAAACTTGAGAAATGTTGATTCTTATCTATTTACAATTGCTATTCAGCCAACTGTGTTTCATTCCTGTTAATTCGCCTCCACTCACTACTCGAAAAGTGCGTCTTGAACTCGATTTTTTCTATTGTTAGTTCGATCAAGCACTACTCAATTATAAAGTTTTTTACATCCATCCAATGTCTCGTTTCCATGGTCGTCTCGCCTTTTTCTTTCTTTCTTATCGCGCAAGCAAGCAGCAGTATCAAATGTTCAACCTCTCCATATGCGAGAAACGTGAAAACGGCATGCGTGTTGTTGTGCAGCAATGCCGCTTACGGCATTTTTGATGCAGAAAATAGAAAACTTTTTTTTTTCTGATTCTTGCTTGGTCACTGGTTGTTATCAGAGGGGGAGACCAAACGAAAAGGCATGTCGCGGTACGTCGTTTTATTTTTTTTGTGACATTCCTGTTCAACTTTTAGTTCTTCAATCTTGTTTAATTTTTGTTTTTTAAAGTTGTTGTTTTTTTTAGCGAATTTGTTTTCAAAAGTGGTTGAGTGTTAGAGGTGTTTTTGAATTTTTTAAAGCAAATTTGATCTGATTCTATTGTTCGATAATCGCATTTAGGTATTAACATGCGCGTTTTGGAAGATTGGTTAGTACCTGCAAAACTTCTTCCACGGCCTTGATTTTAAAATTGAATTGTTTTGATTTAGAAGTGTGTATCTATTTGTAAAGAGGAATAATAACAAAAAAACAATGAGAAAAAAAGCAAAAATTTAAAATAAATAATTTAGACAGTGAACTTTTTTTTTTGCCGAGACTATGAAACTTTAAGAAAAGTTTTTTAATACTTTTATTCTTGTCTCATAGTCAATTTGCAAAAGCCTAGAACGATCTGGCCCAGCTGAAATGAGTGTGACCGTAATCCATTGAAAATTTAGCAGTAGATGGAGAGTAAGAGAATAATACATTAATTTAAAAAAATGCAATAAATACAGTAAACATTTTTTGTCTTGGTTCATTCCGAAAATGACATTTTCTGCACTCGTAATGTACAAAATGAATGACCTCATTATTTTCACTCATTCTCTCGCTAGAATTTTTGATTGGATTACGGTCACACTCATTTCATTCTTGTTGGGCCGCTCACGCTGAATTGGAAGAGTTTGCATTTTCTAGGCCACCGCAGCTGAGACGCTAGTAAAACGTAAATTCTCGACGTTTCAATCGTTCTCAATACGATTATCGGGCAATATAAAAATTTTCAACGAAATTCATAAGAAAATGTTATGTTTAAATAGGCTGGCTTAATAAAATAAAAATCAGCGATAAGTGACATTTTAAAATCTTTATTGGCGTTTCCCAATTTGCCCAGACGTTTTATCAGTCGTTTTGCAATCAATTTCTTGATCACGGGGTGTTGAATGCGAGGCCGATGCAAACGCGCCCCGCTCACTACGTATCTTTAAAATTAGCAAGCAATTTTTATGGTAGATTATTAATTTACGGTTTTTTAATTATTGTGAAAACAAGAAAATTGCAACGCGGTGTTTGCGTACTTTTAAAATTAAAACGAAAAGGGGAACTTTGCTCTTCATTTGCCATGCTATTTCTTTGATTGTTGATTGTCGTTTGAATTTTCAGAAGTACGCAAACACCGCGTTGCAATTTTTTTTTTCACCATACTCTCGTTTAAAAAAATGTTCATAATCTTTGAAAATAGCCAATTTCCCCACGAAAACAGTTATATTGTTTTCATTTCTTTTCTCTTGTTTTTCGTGATTTTTGTTCCAACTTGTTTACATTTTTCAATGGGTTACGGTCGCACTCATTTCAACTGTGTCAAAAAATTCGCTACGAGACACTTGGGGGCATGGGCTAGGTTTTCTACATTTTTGTATTATATTTTCCCAATAACTTTTCATTGAAACAGCACATTTGTTTCAATATTTTTCGATGAAATTATTTTTGATTGATTTTTTTTTCTGAAAGCCCCCGTGATATAGGGAAACCCGGCTAGACTATGCATGTAGATCAGGGTCTACAGTACTATATAGTATGTACACTACTTTTTCACGAGCTTTTTCCCTTTCCTTCCCATTCAATCACATGTTTTCTTTATTGTTTTTTTTTTAATCAATCAGATAGCATTGGAATTCTTTTTCAACTTTGTATTACTACTGTCGAATCGATTGACAGACTACCCTTTAAAAATGTGAACATTGTGTATCAACACTAATACCAACAGGGAGGTAAGAGTTTTGCACCTTACCACGACGCGTCCGCACTACAAAAAAGTACAATCGGGTTGGGCATGAAGAGAGGAGCACTCAGACTGTGTCGCGTCGCGTTTATCTCTTCTCTTTCAAGTGATGTTTTTCCTCTCTTTCTGTCTTTCATTTGGCCTGTTACATCCAAGACACACGTTGCTGCCATTCCGCTATCACATGTCTTTGTTTCCCGTTTCTCACACACACACACACACTGAACTTGCAATTTTCGTCCGTCCGTACACTTTTCTGCTGAATGCATCCGAATTTTTCCCTCTAGAAGTACAGAGGTAGAAGCAATCAATGAGTTTTGCTGACAATCACGCCACATTTTACTTTTTTTTTTTTTTTTGATAAGCAGAAAATATTATTTGATAAAAGATAAAAGGAAAGCAAAAACCGTCCCGGATGAATGAATGAATGAATGCATGAATTGAAATGGCTGGTTCTTTTTCTTTTTTTTTAATAAGTTTTTTTGCTCTTTTTGCACTTCTCTTTTAGTGTTAGGGGAAGAAATTGGTTGCGTTGCGTGTAGTTTCCATGCGTTTATTATCATTTTACTCGCATCAACCAACTTATCTCCGACTAAATAGATCAATAGATGGAGAAGATGGAGAAGAAGAAGAAGAAGAAGAAGAATAAGAAGAAGAAGAGAAACAAAACACACGTTGGTTTTACCTTCACTCCTCCCTCTCCACACTCGCTCTCAATTGTTTTGTTTGCCTTCTTGTCCTCTTCGCATTTTCTCCCGCCACCCCGTCGTTGAACCTACTTTATTATTGATTTATGTTACAGAGACGATCAAATGCTGGGATTCACCATAGAGTCTAAACCTGATCTAGACGCCGGTGCGTGAGACACTGTTTTTCTGTTTTTTGTTGAAAATTTTTTCATTCAATACAACGTACCTGTTATTACAGGCAAAGACAACACAATCTGCCACATCTGCAGTGACGTGGCGACCGGCAGACACTATGGAGCAATCGCGTGCAATGGCTGCAAAGGATTCTTCAGAAGAACGGTTCGACGAAACTACGACTACCACTGCAGATTCGAGTCAAAATGTGTGATTGATAAACGTATGTTATGTTGTTCCGGTTTCGGATGATATCTTTTTCAAATGGATCATTTTACCGCTATTTTGAAGATAATCGAGCGGTTTGTCGATACTGTCGCTTCATGAAGTGTATCGCGTCGGGGATGCGTGACGACCAGGTACAAAGCGAAAGGGATGTGATAGGCAAAAGGTGAGGTCGTGTTTGGGATTTTTGATCAACAGATCAGTTTACCAGGCCGAAATAGCTTTAATTGTGGGAAAATTCAAAGAAAAAATACATATCAAAAGATCAACTTTCTTTTATTCGATTTTCAAAGAACTCCAAATTAATTTTTTTTGTGGTAGTTAGTTTTTTTTTTTTTTAATTTAATTTTTTCAATGTTCTTGCCAGTACGCAAAACTGTACACTTTCGGTGATCTCTGAATTTCTTATAATCACGATGTGCTGGCCTGAACGTTATTGGCAATGCGCTCCGCTGAAAGTCTGCGTCTCTCCGGCGAGAGTATGCTACAAAACAACAATATCCTTGCACTCTGCGTCTCCTCTTCGTATCAGTTTTACGCAGATGAGTGGCTGTGCAGCTAAATGCAGTCTACGGTAGAAAAATGCGACCAGAATTTTTTTTTCGGGAAGAAGGCCTGCGCAATTTAAAATTTGTTTTCCAACGTTCCGTTTGCTATACATATACTGTAACCAACGGGCTGCAAAAGCGCTCCCACGCACTACGTATCTTTGAAATTATTTAGCGAGGAAGTTTTCTGATAAATAGATTGTTCAAATTTATTTAACTTTCTATATTTTTTATGCCTAATTGTAAGTAAAAACATCGATTAGATACACGCCTTTTCATTGAAATTTCGTTTATTCTTGCACAAAAACGCCCAACGAGTCGCTACGCAGGCCGCAATTTTTCGCATTTGAGTTTATTTTTGAAAAACGTAGTCGTCAACACCCCGTGGTAACCGGGAAGGAAATTGAAAAACATAATATGTAGCTTCACCTTGTACATACATATTTTTGGAATCCAAATGAACAAAAGATCAGACATAAAGCTCAAGAATTTCTAGATTCAATTCATTCATTCCAGAGAGAAGAAAGACACTGGAAAATCCTTTTGCAACGAAACGACGCCACGCACGTCTCCGGAATTGGTGATTACGCCGACAATAGATGAGCACGAATTTCTTTTGGATAGTCTTCTGAAGTCGGAGCAGACAATTCAAGGACTCAGGGATACTGTAATCACACAAACTGGAAACGTCGAGTACGCTACAATTATGAAAAATGTTTGTTTGTTTTTTGTTTGTTGGTTTTGCCTTGTTTAGATACTGGAAATAATTTAATGTGCCCAATTTCAGCGGATGGCAGAAGCTGACAGCACGGCGACGCTAAACGACGTTTTGAAATCAATGCACAGTCAACTTTTATTAGTTATTGAATGGGCGAAGACACTTCCAGAATTTACCCAACTCTCAGGAGCTGATCAGGTTAGTGGACTATTTTGATTCCACCGTTTTCTAAAAATTGTGGCTTGGTTCAACAGTTCAATTGTGTGAAAAACTTTGAAAGCGGCGGTCATTTGCAAAAAAGCATCAAATTTCACCCAGTGTTTCTGAAGTGTCTGAAGCAGAAAAAATAAAAAGTTTCCAGGCTATCCTTCTCAAAAACTTTGCCGGACAACACGTGACACTATGCGTTGCATATCGCTCAGTTGGTGTCAATGACGCTTTGAAACTTCTCAATGATCTCTACATCCCGAGAGCTTCAAAGACTACGCCGCATTTGAAAGAATAGTAAGAAAAACAATAAAAAGGTTTTAAAACAAGGGCCTGGTTCAGTGTCGACGGGTTCTACCTTCGCGACTGTGAAAAAGTTCTGGACCAATTGGTGGAACCAATGAGGTTTTTAAAGCTGGACAGCAAGGAGTTTGTAGCGCTGAAGGCATGCGTTCTTTTCAATCCAGTAGCACCTGGACTTTCACCTATGGCTGTAAATTTGGTACTTAACGCAAGACGAAAAATCTTCACAGCTCTGGAGAGATATGTGAAGTTGACAAAACCATTGGAAAGCACACGAGTTGGAGATTTGACATTCTTCATTTTAACCCCTCTTTCGGTATGTTCATACTTTCAAATTTTTTTCTTGAAAAAATATATATGTATGCACATAAAACTTCCAGGTCCTCGCAAAATCAATTTCCGAAGACATCATGTTCACCAAAGTCAGCGGGGTCGCCAGAATCGATGTTCTTATGGAGGAATTAATTCTCGCTGATACCGACTATTCGGATGATCGCCAAGGTGAGGAATAAACTTATTAAGATTATTGATAAACAGAGTTCAGACCAAACACCAGGTTCAATGATTCTTGAAACGCCATCTGGAAGCGAAATGTGTAGTCCAGAAGAGTTTGTTCAGAGTTCCCCAGCGAACACTTCTCCAACTAGCGCGTAAGTTTTTCTCTGTATTTATGTATGTATGTACTTTTCATGCCCTTTTGCTTGTGATTTTTGAAAGTTTACCACTATAATTTCCTTAATTCCAAAAGTGGTCGAACTGCGACAGCGAAAAAATGTCTCTTGCCAACATGTCGAATTGAACAAACACTAACCTTGTGAACTCATTGAGTTCGCATTACACTTTTTCAAAATGACGTTCTTTGGCAAAAAAAAAAGAGAGTTCGGAGTGTTGGCTTACAATTGATCAAAAATTGAGGATGAGGAAAGTATGTTTCCACTTTTAGGGATCTTGTGCAAACTAGAGCAGACCCCTAGATAAACTTCATACTGATACATATAAATATGTATTTCTTCCACTTGAAACGTGCAAATTTCTTGAGAAACTGCTCCAGCGGGACCAATTTCTCTTCATTTTCCAATTCATATATATATCTATTCTTTTCCATTTTTTCAATATCCC
This sequence comes from Caenorhabditis japonica, assembly GCA_963572235.1. Taxonomy (NCBI): domain Eukaryota; kingdom Metazoa; phylum Nematoda; class Chromadorea; order Rhabditida; family Rhabditidae; genus Caenorhabditis; species Caenorhabditis japonica. The sequence continues at coordinate 5,117,179 of OY754347.1, read as the reverse complement.
CTGCGACTAGTAGCTCCACCGTACCAGGCTTTTTGTAGCAATTTTTGGAAAGGAAACAAATATTAAAAAAAAACAAATTTTTTAATTTTTATAAATACATGGAATGCAGCTCGCGTTAAAATTTTTTGAATGGGTTACGGTAACACTTTTTTCAGCTGTGTCTAGTCGTTCTGAATTTACCCGTGGAAGAGTTTGCATTTTCTAGGTCACATGACAAAATTCACGTCTTAAAAAAAAAACGCTTGCACAATTCCCATTTTTGCAGATCTCTAAACAATGGACTGCTGCTGAAAACCGAAGACCCACTGATTTCCGGAATCTGTCCTTCTGAATATGGAACTCCTCAGTATGAAAAATCAATCTAATCATAAAAAAATTTTATTTTTATTTTAGACCGCATACTCCACATTACGTTGGCGCAGAACATATGAACCCGTTTGGATTTCCCTCAAACTACAATCAGTACCCGAACTACTCATAGTAGCCAGCAATTGGATATATGTGAATTGTCAAAAATAGATGTATGCATGCAAAAATAATTAACTTATCAACTTTTTTTTTCTTTTCTTTTTTTTTCTTCTTCCTCTTCCTCTTCCAAACTACTCATTTTGCAATGCGCAATTTGGAAAGTAGCTGTAATCTTTTCATGTTCAAATTCTGTGATTCCGAAACCTATGCCCAAATCTTTGATAGTCAACTTGAAAAAATGCCATTGAAAGTACCAAACAACGGGTAAATCCACCTTATTTAGTTCAGGAGAGTATTATCAATTTTCATTGTTTCTCATTTTGATTTTTATTCGATTCGATTGGATTCTTCTTTTTTTCTTTGTTGTATTTCCTTTCTCATTTTTTTCTTTTGAAAAAAAAACAATTAATAACCCTTTTCTCTCCAACCTCTCTTTTTTTTCAGCACGGGATTAAAAATCAATAAAATGCAAGAAACGCCTCCAAATTCTTGACCCGACAAACAAACTGATTTTAATTAGAGCCCCCGCACGCAAAACACGAGCCTTCAAACTCCCATTTATTACATTTTTGGAGTTTGACATTTTGCAACGAAAAAAAAACAGAGGAAACGAAAGATGAGGGAAGTAATGTTTCAGTTCAATCATGCTGAAAATCGGAGGCACTCTAAAATTTTTGCAGTTTTTGCGTGGGATAACTGGAATATTTGATGGTTTTGTTCTGGCTGAAGCTAGGAAGGAACTCGTGAAAACCAACAAATTTTTGAAATTTGAGCATGCATTGAATTCCAAATATTATTTTACGTTCTATACAACTAGGCAAAAAGCGCGATCATTGAAATGATCTTTTGAAACAAGCATTAATCATTAGGCACACCTGTTTCATTACATTCAGTTTTGTGCTGGTTTGCGCCGCCTGTCTTTCTTTTTGCAACTCGTGCGCATTTAAATCAGTGAAATGATCATCACGTCAGAGTGAGCTTTGTGAACTTGGAATAAGATTCGATTTCCGGACGCATCCCATGAATATGCGAAAAGTCATCTTTTTGAGCTTTTGGCATAAATTAGATGCGTAAAAGAGACGAATGGATGTGAGCAAGAGCAAAAATCTGAATGGAACGAACGAACGAACAAACCAACAAACAAATACTATTCATCTTTTGGTTTTCCATAAGGACAATTGGACGAAAATAACTTTGGACGGCACGGACGAGGCGACATGGCTGTCAGTTTCACAACTGAAGAAGAAAAAAACAAAATAAATAAACCATTTTTTTAAAATGAAACATGGTTTTTCTTTGAGCTGTGACCTAGAAAATGACGACACGACCAGACACAGCTGAATTGAGAGTGACCGTATTCCATTTAAAATTTGCGCTGTGTCCAGTCGTACTGAATACTGTCGGGCGTAGATATTTGTGGTCTGCGTATCGCCTCTTCCGCACTGTTAATTTTCTTCTAACAGTCTAACTTCTCTTTTTTAATGACTTTTTGCGATACGAATTTTCACGCCTTAACACAACAATATGTATACTACGATGTAGGCGGATAATTTTCGCACTTGTTTGATAAAGAGAACAGAATTAATAAAACAGGGTAATCGGCAAAAAAAAAAATAAATAAAAGGAATTGAATTGCGTAATACTCTTATAGAACGGAACCAACATTATTAGTATAGGCTTGCTTATCACTCGGCTATTGATCGGAACTGTTGAGAGTACGTTAGACAACTGTTGGGAGCATGTTCAAGAACCGTTGGGATTAGCGATCCGAACAGTTTCCGAAAATTCCCTCAACAGTTTCCTAGCGTTCTCTTAACTAGTCCCCAGCTATATCTCTATAATCCCTTAGGGGTTTTGCTTTTGAGATTACGATGAATTCTAGTAACAATTTATCAAATGTACATACATAATAATGGAACAACAAAAAAGGGTTAAAAAAATAACAAAAATTAACAAAAAAACAAAAATTTAAAGTTGAATGACTGTGGAGTGGGCATTCTCATTATCCATCAGAAGGGGTTAAGTAGTTGGCACTCTCCTCGCCACGTTGCTGCTTGTACTTCTTCCAGGACAAGTGCTTTGGACATTCTGCTTCTTGCTGAAAACAGTACGATTTTTTCTTTTTTTTTTCCTAGTTATTTTCCAAACCTTTTCAAGACACTTTTGAGCATTTTGAAACTATTATCGATTCAATATTCTTGCCGGCTACAGCAAGCAATGACGCAAAAAGTTGAAACACCGCCCCCTCAGGTTTTTCAACTGAACGCAGTGCAAAAATGTGAAAGAATGTGTCGTCTCGTTATATCTGCGTCTACTATATTTTTTACGCGGGCACATATGGTAGACGGCAAGAATATTAAACCGATAATATCGTTTTTTAACATTTTTATGCCAAAATGAAAAATTTTCTAAATGTTTTTAAATTTTTCTGAGTCATTTTCAAACTATTCTTTGGCATTTTCACACATTTTTGAAGCTATGCTTATTCTTCACCAGAAAAAGTAAGCAAAGTTTGGATCTCTATTGTCGGCCCGCCAAAAAGTAGTACAAGTTCAACGTGAAATGAAATAATTTGGAGACCAAAATGAAAATCGCATAGCATTGAGTTCAGCGGAGCGCGTTTGACCACTTTGGCAGGCCGACAATACCTGAACATATTGTGTTTTCAATCGACTTGCGACATGATAACGCGAGACTCCGCCCACTTATTTGTGCGCGACCACGCGAACACAGTGATATTTGAAGAGACGCAGACAGGTAGCGCACAAATAAGTGGGCGGAGTCTCGCGTTCTCATGTCGCAAGTCGATTGAAAACACAATATTTTCAGGCATTTCATTTTTTGTATTCTCAGAGAATTTTCGAATCTCAAAAGACTGATTCGTGGTTAGATGAGATTTGTAAGTTTTCTGGCAAGACTCGTAAATTTTCTGACAAAATCCCTAAATTTCCTCGTGAGATCTCGAGAGAACTTAAAAAGCTCACGAGTAAATTTATAAATATCACGAAGAAATTTACGAATATTGTGAGATATTTTACGAATCTTATCCAGCCACGATAATTATCCGAATTGGTTGTCTTAGTTACTATTGTCTCAGCATATGCTCATCATTTTTGAAATTGGAAACATTTCGACATATTGAATTAAGTGCGTTTGTTTATCACTCCTCTCTTTCACTCTCTCATTGAGTATAATACGGTCGCATTCATTCAACTTGGGAAAAATTCGTGCCGAGAAGCCGATCTTGGGTTTTACTATCTTTTTTTCAAAAGAGTGAGCACTTGCTGAGAAGAGAGTACTAATTTTTAAAACAAAATTTACCCGAATGAATCGATATATCCTCTTCCTCCTCGAACTGTTCGGTCTGGTTCTCCCGGCATTTTTCTTCATCTTCAAGGCTCAAGTTCTTCACAGTGGTTTATCATCTTCTTCTCTATCAATTTCACATTTTTCTTCGAGAATGCGCTCTGAATATATCAGCATTATTTTGAATCATTCAGCACGTATTGGAATTTCACTTTTGATAATATTAGAAAATTCTAAGAATTATTGTAGCTGAATGAGTTTAGTAAGTTTTCTGGAAATTTTCGTAAATTTCTTTGTGACATTTGTAACTTCTTACGAGATTTCACGAGGGAGTTCACAGAACTAGCCAGAAAATATACGAATCTCACGAAGAAAGTTCCAAGCTTACAAGGAAATTTTCGAATCTCATCCAGCCACATAAATATTAGAAAATTCTTCGAAATTTCTAATATTATCAAAAATCAAATGTCTGAAAAATGTTTACCTCCGACCGTGTTTGCGGGATTTCTTCCGAATTGTATGGCGTCGTGCATCATTCGATGGTTTCTTTCTGGAAAAAGAAAATAAAATTTAGAAAAACTTTAAAAATGAAATATAAGAATTTTTAAAATGTATTGAATCAGAATAATAAATGAAAACCATGAAAAAAAAAAACGACGTGGAACAGAAAATCAATAACCACCTTCTTAAAGATCCCCAAACGTGCTCCCAACGTTCTCCCTCGCGCACCCTACCGCCCTCCGGAATTCAATGTTCTCTAACCAGTTCCCGAGTAGCTAGGCAGCCTCAACGTGCTCCCAACAGTTTCCAGCGTTTGCCAGTACCACACTCCGGCATCCAAAGTGCCTCTAACGTGCTCCCAAAAAGCTGAGCAGCCTCAACGTGCTACCAACAGTTTCCCAAATTTGCCGCTAGCGCACTTCGGCATCCAAAGTGCCGCTAACATGCTCCCAAGTGGCTAGGCAGCCTCAACGTGCTCCCAACAGTTTTTCACATACGCCGGCACCGCAATCCGGCATCCAAAGTGCTCCTAACGTGCTCCCAAGTGGCTAGACAGCCTCAACGTGCTCCCAACAGTTTGCCACATTTGCCGAGCAGTTAAATCGTGGTGTTTGTAATTGTATGAGATCAGCGGAAATGATTTTTGGTTACCTATTTAGTTATTGAGAACAATATTTCATTACCCTGAAAGCTTTTGTTTTTTTTGACATGAACACCATTTTCAATTGGCTTGCGAACGCCTTTTTCTGGTTGAGCATTTTAGGGTATTAGTTTCTTCTAAAAAAATATGAAAACAAACGAGTTCGTTTCCATTTTTGTTATTTTTAAGATCTTAATCCACCTTGAAAGTTAGTTCCCAATGCATGCATTTCATTTTTACACTTAAATACTTTTCTTTAAAATGTCATTCTTTTTTTTTTCTGAAAACAGAAAATAGGGTCTCAAAATTATAGTTTACAATATTTATTCATGACGATTTGTAGAATTTTTTATTATTTAATTAAATTTTATAGAAAAGTACCGTAGAACACATCCGCACCAAACTTTGTCGTCAAGATTTTTCTCTCATCTTTGTCAAAGCAATGTGATCCAAAACACGCACAAAGTTCAACCAAACAGGCTACACGTTAGAGATGAAGATGGCTGACATCAAAAACTCAAAACAGCATACTCGTGCACAAAAGTTTGATAAAGAAAATCAGCTGTGTATCTAAATGGAAGCCATTATTAGAATCATATTGACAGGCATAATTAATCACTGGAACATTTAAATACTTCACGAGCTGTCCTGTCCGCGGGGACGTAATTATTTTTTCACTAGCGAAATTCAGTCACGACGTTCCTATTTTTCGGTTGCTTATAGAGCAATAGTTTTTTGCTGCGATACCTGGAGCGTCGTAACTGAAGTTCACTCGTGAATACATAATATGAAAAACCAAAAAATGTAAATCAAAAAAAAAAAAAAAACGAAACGAAACGCGCTCTAATGACAATACGTACGCAATTTTTGAATTAATACCGCCGTTCTAAGGCATTTTCAGGGCTCTGGAACGTTTCGAAACTTTAGTGCTATTTTTCGTCGCCGTGTTCGCACTTTTGACAAAATGGGCCAAAGATAAAATAGTGCCCATTTTTTTACCGGTGAATTCCGATAATTTACCGGAAAATTTACATCTAAAAATGCACTAAAGTTTCAAAACGTCCCAGTTTCGAAGTGACAAGTTTCAAACGTCCCAGAGCCATTTTCAGCGGCTTCGTGAAATAATTTTTTTCGTCATCATTACCATTTTAGAAAAAAAACAAGCCAGCAACTACAAATGCGCGAATTAATGGGGTTATTCTCGGAACCAGCAAAAAAAGCAGAACATAGAAAAAACGAGCAAAAAATTCAGCGAAAATTCGGAGAATGCTCCGATTGATCTGAAACTTTGGGAAATCATTTAAAAAATACTTCCCGTCATTCCCTGAAAATTTCAGACCAAAATATTGATTTTAAAAATATCGATGTTTATTTCTGAAAATTTTCAAAATCGATATTTTGGTCTGAAATTTTCAGGGAATCACCGGAAGTATTTTTTAAATAATTTCCCGAAGTTTCGGAGCAATCGAAGCATTCTCCGCATTTTCGCTGAATTTTTTGCTAGTTTTTTCTATTTTTTGCTTTTTTTGCTGGTTTCGAAAATAACCCCATAAGATTTCTATTATGTAAAAAATAATGTTTCATTGTAGAAGAATTTTCGGCTGTTAGCCGTCCAAGTCTAGTCTTCTGCCAATTGCGTTTCGGACCCGCACGGAATTCAACGGCTACTAGCCGTTTTTTATGGCTAACTCCCTGCTGTGCGCTGATTAATGCCTAACTCGTGCCGCATAGGTCCCAAACCGAACCCCAACATGTACCAATTGCCTATTAGGCTTCAATTCGGTTAGCAATGGGGAGCCTATCTTTTTTGGCGCTAGAGGGGGATATTTAATTCTAGGTACCCAACTTTAGGCGATGATGGTAATCTATTGTGCTTTCAATCGACTTGCGACATGGAAACGCGAGTCTGCATTCACTGTGTTCGCGTGGTCGCGCACCAAAAAGTGGGCGGAGTTTTGCGTTCCCATGTCGCAAGTCGATTGAAAACACAATACCAAATTTGATGGTTAACAGCCATTTTCAACGGCTAACATCAACTTTTGATAACTGCGCGGTGGCAAGCAGTATAGAAAAAACCCTTTGAAGAAACTTTCCCAAAGGAATATTTTAGATGGGAACGGGGGCGATTCCCTACTATGGGGGCGGACTAATATTGTATTATACCATGAAACTCTCTTTGTCACTTTTAAATCACATCAAAGTCTCAATTGTTCTTATGATGTCACTCAATTGAAACGTCGCCCACTATTAAAAGACGACGCCGACTTAGAGGAGGTTCGCGCCGATTTGTGGACTCTTCAAAATCAAATCCGTCTTCATTCTTTTCTTTTTTCCTTTCGATTTCTTGAGTGACAACTCGACTCGAGTAAGCTCTACGTGTAGTCAGAAAGCTTCTGCAGGGCGCTTGCTGATTTATACATGTATATGCAAAAATAAAGAAGAGAAAGGAACGTAAAATTGGTGACAAAACAAACGCGACCAATTTATCCAATATCCGCTCGAGCATCAAACGTCGAATGGCGCAATCTCAACATCACTGAGATTTTTAAAGAGATTTATTGAATTGGATCTGATATTTGATGCAAAAAATAAAACAATACACTCGAAATTGCCAAATTAATTTATGTGCATGTCTCCCCAATTGCGTCACTTTTACTCTTTTATCTGAATAGAATAAAAAAAGGTTTTTTTTTCATTTTTCAAAAAGAAAAGAAAAAAAAAGAAAACGAAACAAAACAAAAACATTGAAAAGCTATGTAATATGCATGCATGTATTTATAATTAGAACAGAACATGATAATTCTTAGGAAAAATAATCGGAATTAAATTTTTGTAACAAAATGATTTTGTTGTTAGAGCATTTGGTGGTTTGAAACTTTTTCTGAAGTTTGTTGTCTAATTTTTTGATTCGGTGTGTTGATCATGGTTTTTGAGAAAGTTCTTAGAACTCCTTGATTGAGCTATTGTCGCAGCAGACTATTGAAACAAATTGGAACACGTCACATAAAAAGTTGCATCTGAAGTTTCAGATTAATTCTTCTCATGATCGGATTAGAGAGCACTGATATCTTGCTACTCTTTTTAGCTGCTTTTCACACCGGCGCGTTTCTGTTATGTGAGAATCTGGGATTTCTGAGTTTTACGTGTGTTCAGTCAAGTCTGATGCGATTACATTTGATCAGATGCATAATTGGCAGAAAAAGACTGAAGTCTTGCAGTGATGTCAGCTTACTAAGCGTCTGAAAATTGAAATATATGCAAATAGATCATGTTTTCCGGAATTAGAAAATTTCGATCGATCGCAACCATCCACTTTGATTTAATTTTTGAAAAAAAAATAATTCAGTTATTGGGTTTTCAATCGACTTGCGACATGAGAACGCGAAACTCCGCCCACTTATTTGTGCGCGACCACTCGAACACAGTGATATTTGAAGAGACGCAGACAGAACGGTGAATGCAGACTTGTGTTGCGTTTTCATGTCGCAAGTCGATTGAAAACACAATAGTACGTCATCATGGAATTTGCTAAAGAGAAAAGGAACACATTTTTAAGCGGTGACTTGAGTTGACTTGATAAACAATTCATGGAGAGATTTGTCCCAATTGTTCGTGGTGTCACTACTGCGTAGGTAGAGCAGTAGGAACGAGGAATAAGCTACAAAAAAAGCATTTCAGATGGAACAGTTAGGGACAGCAGAAACAGGGAATATGTTTAAAAAAATAGGTCAAAAAGTTATTAAGTTTTCATTTGCAGGTACATAATTTTGTAACCATAAAACGTTTGAATTCTTATTTTTTTATTATTATTTTCCACCTGCCTCTCGCATCATTTGAGTTCACTTCCGTTGGTTATTCCCTTGACTGCCCGCCCACTCCAACTTTTTCAACCGAACTTTTGCTTTTTTCAAAACTACTTTCCCGACTCCTACGGTTCCACGCGTTTTCGTGCTTTTTGTTCAACGGAATGATGTGCGCATATTTTGAAAGAGAAACACAAACACAAACATTATCTACGCGCCCTACCGTATGTTCCATGCATAGTTCAAACTCCGCCCTCGTCTAATTTTTTTTGTACATTTGTTTCTATTAGTTAGCCCAATATTCTATTGGGAGGGGGGGAGGGCTCAACAAAATGAGCCCGAATGCCCTCTTGGGCATGCCACGCCCCTCGAGCAAACAGCTATTTAAGAGTGGCGCCGGTAGACTAAGTTATCCTCGTTCTCTGCTACTTTTTCCCTATTATTTTCTCTGGTTAGAATATACGTACATCGAAACGATTTTGTAACTATTTACATATTTTGTTGCAATGTTCTTTCTTCGCGAGCTGCACTTGACACATTTATTTTTTCTCACGTAATAAATATATGTAGAAATAGTAACAAGCAGCTCATTTCCATTATATATTTATTCCTGAAAGTTTGATCCTCAATGAGTAAGTCAAAAAGCGACTAGTCATAGCCCAGAAAGTAAACACATTCATCAAATTGCTAATATTTCTTGTTGAAATTGAATTTCACCACCTTTTTATTTTTAGAACCTTTATGCAGAAATGAATCATTTTCTTCCTTCCAGAAATCCAATCCTCAAATCACCATTCCCGCTCCAACACCATGTCTGCTAAACTGTTCATTATCATCGCACTCATCGTCGTGGCATTTCAACTGGCTTCTCGAGCCGAGGCTCGTAGCGCGCCTCCAATGACCCGTATACAGGTGAGTCGTAACGTCAAGGAAAACAAAAAAATATATAGTTGACTTGTAGTGTATTGTTTCCGCTGAGTGAGTTTTCTGGTTAGTGCGCTAGTATGGAACTTTTCCGGTTTATTTCCAAAACTCGCATTTTTATTTTTGGTAAAATCTTTTGTTCGAGAATAGAAAGCTTAGCGTTAAATTTGTGCATAAAAAATCAAAAAACTTTATTTATACCGACGTCACTTACTATCCCCAGCCTCGTCCATTATTTAGAACCTAAAGATCTTTGAGATACTATTCATTTTTCAAAATTTTTTTTCAGGAGGTTTTTCGCAGTCTCATGGCACCTGAAGAGATTCGCGGAAAAAAGTACTATCAGCAATACGGATCAAACGTGGATGGTCCATATTTCTCCGAATGGTAAATCGTGAAAAATTCGAATACGGAACAACAGCAGAATCAACATCGTCATCGTCATCGTCCCAGTTAATTTAATTTAATTAACTTTACTTTGTCTTTAACTTTAACTTTGAATAATGCAAAATTCAAACCAAATCAATGTAGCAACTACAGCATTTCTAAACATGTCCTTGTATTCATTACCATCACGAGAAACAGTATTTAAAGAGATCCTTCTTTTCAAAAAAAAAAAGAAAAAAAAAGTTACGCAATTAGTGAAGTTTGACAAGAGAGCGTGTGTTAATAAAAAATGTTGATAGTTAACGTTTTCACTCATCCGATGTAATAAAAAAGAAAATAAAAAGCTGAGAAAAGCAATAGAAAATGAGTTGCTGGAAAATGCGTAGAGGAATTGCAATAGTCATTGAAGCATGTACATTTGAGAACGCGGGTTCCGAAAAGTGAAGTCTGTTCGCACATGTCCACGCCTGTAGCCGTATAGATATAAATAAGTAAAACTACAAAACTTACCGCCAAAAGGAAGAACTGCACAGCCTCTGATCATGGATATGATGCTCCGCTCTCGATCGGTAAACATGCCCACTGAAAATTTTGTATTTAATTAAAACTGCCATGGCCATAAATGTTAGGTTGTTCGATAAATTCTGTTACACTTTAAACAATACTTTACATTATCGGGGCGAACCCGGGTTCGTGTAAATTACGGATTAGTGTGGAGTGAGAGTGCCACAGTCTATCAGCAAGACAGCGACTAGATTGGCGGCGATCCTCTCTACTTAGTGTCTTCAAGGCATCGAGATCAAATTGTTCAGTCCCCATTATAAAAGTTGGAACCACGGCCCATTGATTTGTTGATACAGCCAGTAGCAGCTCGTGCGGATGAGCCCAGAGAATCAGCTTTAACTTGTTTTGAGAGATTGAGTAGGTTTAACCGTCAAAAGGATCTATAGTCGGTGAATACATCATCAACCTCGCTCTACTGCAAAATTCCTGTAAAACAGTGTTGCACTTGTAAGATTAACTCGAATTCTAGTGTTTATACTTTTTTTCAACGGAAAATGACATAGAAACGACGAGTTGCAGTTAAAATTTGATTTTTCGATTTTTTTTTTTTATTTGGGTGAAAATCGAGTGATTAACAACCCATATGGCACCTTTTATACATATACCCAAACTAGGAAAAATTCTAGAATGTTTTAGAATTTTTAGAGCAAAATTATTAAAGTGTAACAGAATTTATCGATTAACCTAATACACATCCGCACCCACTTTTATCAACTCCTCCTGATAATATTGCAATTTTTACACATCCAAAAAGTCCATATTGACAAGAAGTTGCACTGTAGACACAATCAGTTCCTTGTGATGAGGTACACTCGTAGCAATTTATGGCACTAGCGGGGTTAATAAACAACAAAAATAAGAAGAATATAACATGGAAAAACTTGAACGAATTCCTCGAAAACCATAACCAAATTTGTAGCATGTTCCGGAAAATATGAGAATGCATGTGATGGCCGGTCTTATTTGATCAGCATCCTAACAACTTCAGACTAGCGCATATGTTTTGGTCATTTCTTTGAATGATATCGTTCGTCGTTTGCTTTTCTTTCTTTCTTCACAAATACTTGTATGAAAAGGAGGAAATGCAAAAAAAAAAGTGCACGCCACGATATATGGTATTAAATACATACATAGTAACACAAATTTCATCAGTCGCATTACATTATTTTGTCGATTCATTCATTGGCACGGCACCCCAGCCTTCTTCCAAAATTGTTTCTACCTGGCGCATTTTTAAAACCCTAAGGCTCGGTCATTTTCTGACCAAAAGGCCTCGTTCTTGGATTAAAATGATGGTGCCATCCTGAATAATCAGATAATGATTCGAATTTCTCAAAAAAGAAAATTTTCGAGTGAAAAAATAATTTCATTATCCGACGAACTTGGTGACACATTGGACGACGGGGGAGGCGTGTGGTACCATACATATTATTGTCTTTTACTAATAGCATTCAGATTCTCAATCTACCCGTGAGAAAATGATGATTGTCACCAATGTGTGCTCCCGGGACCAAAAAATGAAGATTCCCGGGAATTTTGGAAAATATAGTCTTCCCGGGAATTCCTAGGATCCTACCCTTTAAGTGGTATATTTTGCATTCCCGGGAAATCCCGGGACTCCCGGTACTAGTTACCGGGTAGTCCCGGAAAATAAATCCCGACCGCCACTCCCGGGATTCCCGGGAATTATTGGTAGTAGTCGCTTTAAATTCCCGGGAATTCCCGGGAATCCCGGGAATAGTATTTTCGGATTCCCGGGAATCCCGGGACTCCCGGCAGTGGTATTTCAAAATTCCCGGGAATTCCCGGGAGTCCCGGGATTCCCGGGAATTCCCGGGAAATTTTTGGAAACAGTAGAAAATTAAAAAAAAAATCAAATTTTTATTCAGAAAACAATGCGAATTTGTATTTTTCACATTTTTTTTTTCATTTTTAGAGTATTAAAGTATTATTAGATTGGTAAATATTGGTTATTTTGAAATATCTAGTAATTACTCTTTACAAAATATTCGGTATAAAAAAGGTTCGCGATAAGAAAGAAGTTTACATGAAAATGCATAGTTTTCTCAGAAAAAGGAGAAAACAAAAATGGAGCTCGCTTTTTTGACCAGGGTGGTCGATTTTACCGGGGCACGCGGCTAATTTTGAGTATACCGATAGTTTAAGATGTGGGGAATTCATTTCTGAAATCAGTTTCTGTCCTGCTAGTTTCCGATTTTTTTAAAGCTTGTCAAACTTCAAGGAAAAATTCTAGAAAAATTTCAGCGATGACCCTAGTTTTTTATTTGTGCAATACAAAGATAAACCCTCTCAGAGCTCAAATACAAAAATTTAGAGCACTTAACTCAGTTTGAGTAATTTTATGTACATTTGAATGAAGCATGTTCGCACAAAACTTAAGTTTTTTGAGGATTTGAAGGTCGCAAATATGGAGCACGCGGCTAATTTTTCATATACAGATTCAGCGTAAAATTTGCTACAAAATCATGTAAAAATTAATATTGTGGCTAGTTTCCGCTTTTTTGTTCGTGCCGATTTCTGTGCGAAAAATACCGTTTTCCGTTGAAAATGCTGATCGCGCAAGCAGCGGTGGAGGAGACAGCCTCTCTCCATTTCGCGTTGTCTCTCGCTCAATCTCGCTCTGTCGGCGTCTCTTTTCTCGCGTCTCGACGGCCCGCCTCATGCAAATCTGGGGAGAAAACAGTGCTACTTTGGGATGGTATAACTCAAGAAATGCCGAACATTTTTTGAAACAAATTTGACAGCGTACTCATATTGAGCCAAGAAACACATTCCAGTAACAAGTTTTCGGAAATTTTGTGTTTTGGATAACTCGTTGCGGTCCCTAACTATAGTGTGGATTGTCGAAAACTGTTTTTCGATAATCGACCAATTCGTCAAATTTTTCGATAATTTTCCATAATAAAATATCGAAAATTATTGAAAATAGTTTCGATGAATTTCTCGATAATTTTTGACATTATCGATAATTATCGACAATTATCGCAGTTCTATTCCGGACAGTTCTATTCCGCACAGTTCTATTCCGGACAGTTCTATTTCGGGCAGTTCTATTCCGCACAGTTCTATTTCGGGCAGTTCTATTCCGGACAGTTCTATTCCGGACAGTTCTATTTCGGGCAGTTCTATTCCGCACAGTTCTATTTAGGGCAGTTCTATTCCGGAGAGTTCTATTCCGGACAGTTCTATTTCGGGCAGTTCTATTCCGCACAGTTCTATTTCGGGCAGTTCTATTCCGGACAGTTCTATTCCGGACAGTTCTATTTCGGGCAGTTCTATTCCGGACAGTTCTATTTCGGGCAGTTCTATTCCGGACAGTTCTATTCCGCACAGTTCTATTTCGGGCAGTTCTATTCCGGTTCATCTAGTGCCGAATAGCCACCAGATAGCCTCCAAATAGCTGCCAGATAGCCTCCAAATAGCTGCCAGATAGCCGCCAAATAGCTGCCAGATAGCTGCTAAATAGCCGCTAAATAGCTGCCAAATAGCCGCTAAATAGCTGCCAGACAGCAGCCAAATAGCCGCCAATTCGCAGCCAATTAGCATCCAAACAGCAGCCAAATAGCAGCCAAACAGCCGCCAAATAGCAGCCAAATAGCTGCCAAATAGCCGCTAAATAGCTGCCAAATAGCTGCCAAATAGCCGCCAAATAGCAGCCAAATAGCCGCCAGACAGCAGCCAAATAGCCGCCAGATAGCTGCTAAATAGCCGCTAAATAGCTGCCAAATAACTAGATTTCAAAAACAAAAAATCTTTATTTTTAATGAAAAAATTCATTTACGAATTCCCGGGAATCCCGGGAAAATTCCCGGGAATCTCCTAAGACTCTGCGCGACTCACTCCCGGGACTCACTCCCGGGAAATTCCCGGGAGTCCCGAAAATGATTCCCGGGAATTACCGAAAAATTCCCGGGAGTCACGAACCCACTCCCGGGAAATACTATAAAATTCCCGGGAATTCAAAAGCAATCCCGGGAATTCCCGGGAATTCCCGGGAGTGGACGCATGAGTCCTCCTACAAGTAGCAATAGGAATTTTTTCCCGGGAATTTCCCGGGAATCCTACCATTTCCCGGGATTGTGTTTCCCGGGAGCACACATTGATTGTCACAGCAGGAATCCTCGGCGACAAGTTGCTTGGAGCTTTTCTTAATGGAGATGAGTCGTGTACTGGTTTGCACATAAATCGGATAATAATGGACATTAATTTGCGCCCACCCGCCCTTGAATAGTGATTATGTGACCTGAGTGATTAGCTCTTCATTCCAAGGTCATGAGAAAAGTCAATGAGGTTGAATCCTGAAGTGGGTGGCAACATCTCGCCTCGCTCCTCGTTACATGTCACACCTTCAACCCATGATTACGGTTTTATCCTTGAAATGTCAAGACTTGTGACAACACGAATTTGCACAGTTTTTGAATGTAATGTATGTGTGTATGTGTTCGTAATTCATTCTTCTTCCAGAAGATTTACCAATCAAAAGTGACCCCTTCTCTATTGTCTAATGTGCACTCATCTATCTAATTCCTCCGCATAATTACAAACTCTGAGGACTTTGGTCCCCTGTCATCTTCTTCTCAGAAAATACCGTATAGCAAAGAAGTCTATGTATGCGGAAAAAATATAGCTGTATTATCTTCTGCTGTCATCCGTTTATCGGCAATTCATCAGTTTGCGCGGAGAACCCCGAAGTATTCCTGAGTCGTAAAAAGATATAACCTCGAGTTGACCTTTGTTGTACACTTAATGCATGTTGCTTATTAGTGCAAAACCTTCCACCTCGCGATTCCCACTCCGGAACATACTGTTTGCCGTCTTGAAGTACTCTTATTGTATTTGAGCAAGACGCGTCTTCGCTCTCCGGATGAAGGAGGAAGTCGTGTACAATGAATACATTATACCTGTATAGTGCCTGGATGCCGGGAGAGCAAAAACAAAGTGCCGACACCGGTGAATGAGGTCATTGGCACATGTGTCTCGTTTTTCTTGTACTGCCAACCGGCCAGGTCTATTCAATTGTGTTAGCAACAAGATGGACTGATTACAATAGAGTCACGATGATGAGGGTCTTTCGGAACGGTCGGCTCTTGAAATTGAAGAAGTACCGAAGAAGGAGATGTGTATAATTAGGTTACGGTGCATTGTTCTGTGTATAGTGTGCTACTGAGTTTGAGTTTGAAACGGAGATGTGGATAATGATTAGTGTGTGTATATGTCAGCCAGGTAATTGGTAGTGCTTTTCTGCTTTGGAGTGGATGTTTTCATTTCATAATTCTCAGAAAACGATAAAACAGTTCGGCATAAAAAAATTGTTTAAAAAAAAATAAGCATAATCTGGTTAATTTTTTAATATCTGATTTTCACGGTGGTCACGAAAAAAGGTTGAATTTCTGATTTTTTTTTTAGAATTGTGTGTGTGTGTCCTGCAAAAACAAAATAAATGTTAAAAAATAAATTGTAGTTGCTCAGAAATGTCAGTCACCAGCGTTTTCTCAGCTCCTACTGGACCGATTTGCACCAAACTTGGTATAAACATTTTCAAAGCCAAGGGTCATGAGACGGCCGAAGTTTAGTTCACATCGGTTAAATTTTAAAGGTAGCATACTAAAAAGACCTATTGTTAGCTGTTTCTAGCGAAAATATCACTGGCAACAGCCTCTGAGAACCTTATAGTAAAATTTCGGCTCCGGGGCATTTCAAAACTAAGACGTTTCAAAACTTTGCTAACACGGATGGAGCCGAAATCGGGCCTATATTTAAAACTACTTGCTAGCCAACCCAAATTTAACAACTCTCTACTTTATGTTTTCTTTTCTGTGTTAAAACGGTTTTAAAACGTCTCGGTTTTTAAACGCCCGGTTTTGAAATGTCCCGGAGCCAAATTTATGTATCTGAAAACAAATATTTGTGTGTTTTTTTTTTAATTTTATGCAGAGACGGAACTGAACAAAAAACTTTCATCCGATGGATGCCTTGATTTAATGCCAGATGGTAATCGAACATTAGCTGCCCTCATGATTCGATCTCACCCCTCGGTCATTGTCAGACAACTGTGAATAAAAAACAGGGAAAAATTATAGAGTTGCCGGTCGCCGGTGGTGGTGGAATGGATAGGACGACGAGTTGTTTGCTAGACGAGAATCACCGTCTTCTCCTTTACCAACTTCTTAAGATGGTTGTACTAGTGAAGGACATTTAGCAATTGTGTAGAAGCAACCAACTCGCCACACGACGCGAAAGGCCCACCGGCAGCGCACCTTGCCAGCTGCGTAACATTCCGGTTTTTAAATTTTTTCGCGAACAACGATGTCAATGGCTATCACATTGTCCATCAACACGTCTGCGATTCTTTGGACAATGTTATCTTTGTAAGGAATACCGAGTGAAAAAACCTGAAATTGACGAGATTGTTGATCGCGCACATGACACATGCTAAACAGTGTCATCTGATGTTACCGTGTACAGTTTACTTGAAAGTTCAGCTTACCACAACCGTAGCCATTTTTTTATATTTTTTCTAAAGCACTTTCCAGCAAATAAGCTCTTCATTACCAGTTTTACTACTCAGAAAAGTCACCTACAGTGACTGACTCACTTTTCCCGCATCTCACAATCAGATCAGATCGTAGTGACCAATCCATATGTGTCATCTTTCTTTCCGTTCTTACCAGCTGATCGGAAGAGAGAAAACGCGGTTGCCGCAGAGAAGACAGTCGGGAGGTGCGGTGCGGCAGCCGTTGGGCACGTCGGCTAATTGCGCAACTATCGCAAGGTCGATCACACTTTCCAATCCAAAATGACCGTAAAATGCGCCAGCGGAGATGTTGCAATGTCTGGTAGACCGATAAGCTTTGTCTTTTACCTACTTGGATAGTAGTTATTGCTGAGGACGAGTTGATTGTACATAAATAAATATGAAATAAGGAAAACATTTTTGATTGAGCCAAAAACGGTTCTCTTTTATGTTCATATTTCAGGGTTCACGCCAGGAATAATGTACCAACGCCCCGCTCAAAATTAATTTTGAATATATAAACTCCCAATCATACATCCAGAGAGAGAGAGAGAGAGAGAGGGAGACTCTTACCACTTCCCCTCCTC
Organism: Caenorhabditis japonica; assembly: GCA_963572235.1. Lineage (NCBI taxonomy): Eukaryota > Metazoa > Nematoda > Chromadorea > Rhabditida > Rhabditidae > Caenorhabditis > Caenorhabditis japonica. The sequence continues at coordinate 5,099,464 of OY754347.1, read as the reverse complement.
TCTTCCTCTCCACAGCACTATTCTGTTCTTCTTCTTCTTCTTCTTCTTCCGATTTCTTTTAAAAAGTACCGTCTGACAGGCGTTTTCAACTTTCGGTTTTCTACCACGCCAGCCAACCCAACTACCAGGTTTTCTGTGGAAACGAAAAAGAAGGCGAAGACGAATAAAAAAAGGTAAGAAGTGTGCCCACTATTTGACCGTCCATCCCTGAGACGAGGGCAATTATTGCGACTTTGCTACAACAAAATGTTCGGAGGTGCCCGATTCGATTCCTACTGACAGTTTAGTTTCTATCTCGATAGGTGTCCCCTCTCGCCCGTACTTACGTAACCGCCTTTGTCGCCGTCAGTCTCTGTCCTGTCCGTCCGTCCGCAAAAACGATTAGAACGATTAGCTTGCCGTTTTGACCTAAAAAGCATCTTGGTAGCTGTGGCGGCTCGTCGTTCCCCTTTCTTCATTACGTAATTGTTGAGGGCGTATCCTTGGCCCTTATTCTTATTCTCGTCTACAGTTTTATTTGAGCAGTGCAAACTGTGGTTACCATTTTTCTTACCATCCATGGGCCATAAAATGCTAAAAAGAAAGAAAGGTGCTTCTTAATTTATACTTCTCGAGATTTGTGATTCCCAATTTCCCATGAATTGCTAATGACCCGTAATCACTGTGGAGGATTGTAAACCTGGAGATCCGTCTAAACTAGGCATTGTTTGTGAGACTCTTCTCCATCGCAACAAAATAGGACAGAGCTTTATTTTCTTTTCTCCTACTTACTTTCTTTTCTCGTATCTTCGATCACTTTGCGCTCACCTGTCTGCCTTTTGAGGCATATGGAATAGTTTTCTTATCCATTCGCTGTATCTCTTCTTTTTCTTTCGTTCTTTTGCATTCATTTTCTCGGAGATATACCAAAGATATACGGAAAAGATGTGCTATGATAGCTACTGATTATGTAGCCGTCAAGGAGAACGCGACCCGTACAGGAGTGTGAATCCTTATTATACGAGCGCCTCGAGACGGCCAAGGCCAATCCTTCCTTTCGTGCCGAGATCCCTTTCTCGGAAGAGTTCCTACTTATATCCCACGCCGCTATACAATTAGAATACTGTAGTGTTGATTTTGCAACCAAAAAAGCGGTAGCAAAAACAAAAAATCGAACTGAAACACGAGAGGATAGAAGGAAGGGAAGCGAAATCTACTACGTACACACCATCGATTCAACGCTCAACAATTTTGAAATTCGGTGTGTCCAATTAAAAAAAGCACATTGAATAGATAGTTGAACTTGTTGATGCGGATCGAGAAAACCGGCCCAAAGCATTGTGTGATTATGGGGTCGGATGGCATGTAGAGGGGCACAAGAGAGAAAAATTCGAATATAATAGCAATGTTGGATAGTTTATTCTAGCATTGCGCAACCCGAATCAATTTTACAAAACTGGTTTTGTCGCGGTGTGCCCCCAGGCGCTGTCCAATAAGAAAAGAACACGAAAATCATAGATACGCTGAATCCTCAACTCAAGCAATCATGCCGCTTTGCCGGTCATCTTTCTTTTTTCTTTTTTTGGATGATTTTTTTAGCCACCAGTTACTTTTTCGCCAAACCGCAGTTCAGTTCAGTTCAGTTTAGTTTAGTTAAATGCGTTGCTGTTTACAAAAAGTAGGCAGTCATCCATCCATATGTACATCACATGCTGGTTTCGAAAAGCACAGTAACAAATTGTTGTTGGAATTGCTCTTTGTGTATGTAAAGCGACGAGGAGCTGGCTATTAGCAGTTCCCACTGTCTCTTGGCACCTGATTTATGTTGCGTTATGCGGTCTTCTTGTTTCTCTCCGGTGTGCTCCCGTTCTTTCTTCTCAATTTAAAACTCGAAAACCAATCTGCACTCGCTAGATTGTTGCTACTTACGATCCAAAAGTGCTTCTCGCCATTCTCTCACCTCCTATTGCCCGTGTCTCGCTATCTGTCTACTGCATGGTATGCCCCGCCTCCAAATACGGGTAGGCGGGAAGAGTCACAGCCTTCAGCTCGCTTGCGCGCCCGCCACCCTCGCTTACTGCTATTTGCCATTTTGTTATTCTGCAACGGGTCAGCCGGGTTACTGTAGACTTTGTTGGTATGACTTTATTTAAAGCAGTGAACCTTCTCAGACCGTGAAAACTATTCCATTTTACACTTCCGCCTCTTGAGCACCAACCACACTTGAGCTACAGTACCGCATTGTCCAATCGGAGCTATGTATGCTCACCGCTACTTCTAAACAGTATGGTGTAAATACCTAGTTGGTGGTGTCAGCCAGCGACGTCTTTTTTCGGAAAAGAGAAGAGCTGCGATTTTTATGAATAACGTTTTAAGTGTTGAACATTCTCGCGAAATTTTTTCAAGTACTGGTAGCCTTTATACTTGTTCATATAGCACTCGTTCAATTCAGACAACCATTTTTACCTTGTTCATCTTACTTCTTAGTCTTGTCTCAAATTGTCCTTTAATTCAACTTTGAACATTGCAGACTAACACTAACACCTAATATGCCCTATCGCGCCGAACTGAAACGACCTGACCTCAAAGGTAACATTGCTTGTTTCGCATGCTGGATCTAGCAAACCGAACATGTTTTAGGCTCTTTTCCGTGTTCCATCTGCCACAAAGTGTTTTGCCACAGTTCGTCTTTGAGTCGTCACCGAATGCAAGCCCACTTCAAAAGCTACACATGTACCACATGCAACAACGAAATTCCAAGTGAGTTGGTTAGAAATTCATATCAAAGTAAAATGAAAAGAGGGAGGAAGGAGGTTATGATTCAGAGCATCAGGAGCTTGCCTAACAATACATATTAAAGCGAAACGAAATTTTGCCGCTATTGAAATTTCTCAAGTTCTTGTATTGTTAATAATAATAGAAACGAGGAAAACTTGTGGGTTTTGAAAAAAAGAAAAAAAGTGAAAAGTATGTAGGTATGTATGTATTTATGTATGTATAACAGTTCGAAAATCAAATTTTTTTGTCATACTCATACATACATGTTTATAGTTTCTAGGGACTTTTTTTTTCAATCAACACATCCCAACAATGTACATATGTATTCACATGTTGTCCTTCGGAAGTGCTCATGTTCTGAAATGCGCGAATACCAGGGAGATCTGATCTGCAAATGTTTGCTGCGAAGCTTAAGCACCTCGATTAGCAGCACTCGGGCTATATTTGGCACGTGTCAAACATGGCAGTACTCCCCTCCCGTAGGCAAGAACTACCTAACCCTCTCCTTCCGTCAACCTTTTTGCGAAAAAAATTACATTGCTTGTCCAAATATTGACACCTTTACTACTGTATTCTTATTAATTGTAAGAAATACATGTATATGGCAAAGCAAACAGAATATTATTTGGTGCTGTCAATTAGGAGCAAATTTTATCAGAAAACTTTGAAATTCAATTGTAAGATATTTTCAATCCTACTTGATAAGGGTGATCAGGCAAACTGGGAGTTCTTTTAGCGTCAGAGCGGATTTTTTCCCTTGAAGACCACACCTCGGACCATATTACGCCATTCTTTTACAACAACGCCGTATTTGTACGATCTAATTGCTCGTCTCTTTTCCGCTTCCTTTTCTCGACCCGCGCGACTTCTTAAAAGAAAATGAAAAGAGGGATAGGCATAAATATCCGCCGTTATGTATGTATTACTTAATGGTTTCTTTTTCTTTTCTTTGGTGGTTGAACTCCCAAGGCCAGTCATTTGATGACCATTCCATCAGCTAATTATTGGCACATCATCGCTAAATGAGCTTAGAGAGCGAAGAATAAGGCGAACTGTGCGCGCGTCGCAAAAAACCGATTGTCTACTCTCTACTTCTACCTTTTTACCTTCAATTTCCTCCATTTTCCTTCGTCCGCAACATAACAAAAACTTGCAACCTCGCTCATTTTCTCCTTCCTTTGCTTCTTTTTTCCTCACCTATCCAGTGATTGGTCGTTCACTCGTCGTCAATCATTTGGTACGGTTCATCGAGCATGAGGGTCGTTTAAGAAACTTACGACACCTTCTCACCACTCTCTTCTCTCACTCATCCTCTCCCTCCGATGCTTGCCAACGATGAAATACGTGGCGACATGCTAGGCCCCCACCCGATCAACAGGATTTGTTACTGTTACCCGCTTGCGCAACAAGAACAATAAGAGGATGATCCGCTCGAGGGTAAAAACGCAACATAACATGAAAATGTTATACTTGTATTATATGACCTTTTTGGGTTTGTCGGCATGAGCCGTCGACACATGTAATGTTTTTATTGCCACCGAGCATCGCATCTCTATCCAGCCCCATTTGAAAATTTGGAAAACGGAAAATGGTAATGAGGGGTGGTCACAGTGAAATACCATTAGTCACATTGTCACCTAACATGCCTTTATATGGTTGTGTGTGTCGTTGAATGTTGCGAATTTCCTCTTGATTGATAGACTCATTCACGTAGAGGCTCGGTGGCACAAAGAATGGCAATTAAGCGGAATATGGAAATAGCAATGCGATGCGATGTCTTTCTGATACTTTCGGCGTCGAGTTGAATTAGTTGAGTCAAGCAATGAAACCGAACCATACTCTACAAATTTGAAAGCTGACACCGGGTTGGCAATATGCATAATTACCGTAATAAAACGTGGGGGAAATGAGCCGGCATGAATTGAAGTCGTCTCAATAATGTGTATCGGCAATTAAGAAACAACAACAATTTTAGGCAACGACACACTGCGCAGTCACATGTATCGTATGCACAACATCACCCGAATGTTCATGTGCCGTTGTTGTAACTGGGCTTTTCCCGACAAAACAAGTCTTCACATTCACATGCAGAGTATGCTGAAAAATGGAACTCCTGGAGATGCAGCAGTTCTCGCAAAGAGCTCGGATGGTATAGAACTTTTATAATTATTGGATAAACTTGAAACAAAACGTGTACTATTTACAGTTGGAGATAGCAGCTCTGAAACGAATTCTCCTCGCCACTCCCCCAACTTCTCTCCTGATCTGCTTATCCAGAAGCGTATGATCCGAGCTGCTGCTAACAACAATAACATTGGCTCAATTTTCCCGAACCTATTAAAAAGCCCAGATACCAAGTCTGTATTCCCATTAGACCTATCGAATATGGGACCATCTCAATTCCTGTCTGCTTGGCTTGCTAACAATCCAATCAATGCAACTGCTCTTAACCTTGCTGCTCAGCAAACTCCTTCAAAGGTTAGTCTCTAGTCACAAGATTTTTACCATATTTTTGTTGTTGCAGGATTCAGTAGAATCAAACATAAGCGACTACGACGACTTGGAAGTGCAAACTACGGAGGAGGACATCAAGTTTGAAGCGGAGAGCAGCGATGTCAGTCCTAGATCAGTCATTGTGAAGCCTGAAACGCAGGGGGTGAAGCGGGAGCTGAATTTTGAAGCGGATATCGATGTGGAAGGATATGTAAGTTTTAAATCGAATCCAAGAATATAAGGGAAATTGACAATTGACAATAGGAATATTTTCAGGGAGAACCACCATTAAAAATGAGAATTGGTGAAAAAGACATTCATATCAGCCATGATCAACCTTCACCGACGGTATCCGATTCTCACATTAGTGGATCTTCTAGTCATTCAGGAGAAAGCTCAAAATGTTTTGACTGTCAGGTTCGTTTGAATACGCCAAACTCTAAGCTATTCCAATTTCTGTTTCCAGGTTGTCAGAGGAAAATTGGCAGCAGTTGAAGAAAAATGTCGCTCATACGAAAAGCAGATTCGAGAAATGCAAGTTCAATTGGACTTTGTTCGAAAACTCCCCGGCAATCCAATGAATCCAGTAATGCTTCCACCTCCAATGATGCCATTACCGTCCACAGGAGCCGCCAACTTTCTTCAAAATCCTGCCATGCGCCTTCTCCTAAACAATCTCGTTCATATGAACCGCCCGCCCATGATCCCATAAATTGTTATGATTCCTCATCGATCCAATCTCTCATTGATTCTAGTGCATATAACAAGTAGTCATACATTTTTTTTGCCGCAATAATGGTTTCATTGTAAAATTAAAAATCCGCTTTGCTTTTTTTTTTGCTGCTTAAATACTTAATAATGCGTGTACATATATTTCATTCTCATTCTCATTTTCATTTTCATTTTCCCACCATTTTGACAATGTCCTTACCGCAATTTTAGAAACAGGTAGACATGTTTTCCAAAAAGAAAAAATCAATGTTTTACATACTTTAATTTTTTGTTGCAATAGCTTCCGACACAACCTAGCCTTAAATGCACTCAGCAACTCACCTAGAACGTCTAATATGCAGTCCAGAGCACCTATTGTTCTCCTCCTCGTTTTTTCTTCCTTTTTATTTCATTACATTTTTTGGGCACTATTGACGTCACTTCTTCTTCTTCTTTTTTTTTCTTCTTTCATGTTGCCTTATATTTGCACTTTATTGTGATAAATGTATTATTTTACTTCGACTGTATGTATTAAAAATGGTTTTTTTTTTCTATGTTTTCAATATCAGGCAACCAGCCTTTATTTGAACTTTTGTGCTATGCTTCTTGGAATCGTACAAATTCTACAAAACGCAGCAAGCACAAAGGGTGTTTCGTCAGCTAATGTGTGTTGTCGGGTGAAGCGAAGTGAGATTGTTTTCTTTTATAACTGGAAAACGTCACAAAATGTTGAAAAATGAGATTTTTCCAAGATTAAATTTACTGTCTGTAGACGGCGAAGCAAACTTTGTTTTTTTTTTCATTAGTGATTTGAGTAATCGCAATCAGGAACCACCTCCCCCTCACCATGTTAGCTGGCTCCACTTCCAACTCCTAGTCAGACCAAAAGACTACAGTAAGTATCTGCAGACACTACAAATTCTTTTAATTTTGTAACTTGCTGCCTTGCTTCTTCCGCATACTAAAAAGAGAACAAAACCTATGAACCCTATGTTTTTAAGCTATGCGGTTTGTTTTCTATTCATCACGTCCATCCGTCTGTCGATTAGTCCTCCTCCAAAATCCAATATAACATAAAAAATTGCAAATTTAATTTCAAAATCAGAAAAAGTGAGTTTTTTTTTTCTTTTCATTCATAATTTTTCTACTACAAAATAAAGGCTGCCCACGTTTCTTTATATCACATGTGCACCAGAATTTGAAATTATTCATAGCAACATCATACTTTGAGTAGGATAAAAGTAAATACAATAGACTAGAGAAAAACTTTTGATATACATATATATCACGAGCAACAATTTTTGCAGAAAACAGGTGAAAATGTTTTGTTTAAGCGGACTACGTAACCGGTGGCTAGGCGGGGCTTCAGTTTGCCCATGAACTGACAGAATTTATCATAAGCGCATTCGGTGAATAAAGTTTTTTGTATAACGTCATTCGCTTTTGTTTTGTGGTTAGAATTATTAGAAATCCCCGCCCCGCCCATGTTAAATGTTTTATTGTATTAATTTGAAAAATCGTAGTGGCCGGGCATTTAATATAATCTATCTATGTTTAGTGGTTCTTCATACTTATCATTCATCTCTGAGAGTTCCACCGCTCGAACACGTAACGTTAACTGCGGACTTTCCCGCATTTCGTCTTGCGTCTCTCTATTTCCAACGTAGAAAATAGGTATTCTCAGGAAATTTTTTGCAAATAGCCATTGAAAACGGCTAATAGCCACTGATTCGGGGCGTGTGCCATTTGTCTTCGGCACACGCCCCATATTCGATGGCTATTAGCCGTTTCCGTCCGCTATCATTTTCAAAATTTTTCCGTTTCAAGTTTCGGACATTTTGTGTCTGGAAAAAGTCGCGAAATCGCTGAGTAAGCACGTAGATTGTTTCCTATAATTGTCGCATGTAAACATCCTATAGTTGCGTTGCCAACAGGCGAATTTTTTATAGGCGGTGGTATTACCCCATAATGGCTAATAGCCCTTTTCGGCGGCTAGTAGCCATTATCGCCCTCTATTAGCCTTTTCGCCGGCTATTAGCCATTTTCAGTGGCTATTAGCCACCTAGATGCCGACTCTCGCCATAACACGCCAAAAATTTCCTGCGTTTTGCCGTTGGACTTGTTCTGCATGGCCTAGGTTCCAATGGGCCCCCGGTGGACAAACCTCTCAATAAGTGCTCCTTAAAATAGAAATATAAATAGAAACTTTCCACGCAAAATTGTGAGATACGCCCAGGAGACTCGTTTTTTATCCCCAAAGTTCATCCCTATTGGTGGTCCGGCAAGCTCGTTCCGTACGTATTCCTATCTTTTTTATCAGCATCTGAATGCTAAAAGAAGACGAAGGATTGCACACATTCAAATAAATATTAGGTTTTGAAAACAAGACAAACGCTAATTACCGTTCCGGTTCCCTCGAGACCATATGAATTGCTCAGTCATTTTCACTCCCTCCCTCCCTCTTTCGTTTTTATTTTTCGCGATATTCAGTCATTTTGGTTAATTTCACAGGAACAAACGTGGGCCCCTCGTGTCTGGAAATGTGGTCGATCTCATCAATTTCGCTTTCACTTTTGGTATTCTCTCTTGTCGATCTCACGAGTTGTCTGACAACTCATCAAAGTCATCGAAATATGTTTGAAATGGTTGGTGAAACATCTTTATTCTATTTTATTTTTTGCATGCATATAGCCTGTTCATATTTCTCATATTTTCCAGAAACCATCACTCGAATCCTTTCTCAGAAGCCGACGTACATACATTGATCAAAATGAGGTAAACGTTGCCTTCGCATGTAGAATACATACTCGTGCGAATCACCTGCTCTCATGATCATATCTGCATAGAAACATACTTTCAGAACTGTGGTTCGGATGAAATGGAAATAGTGCACACCATAATGGACCGAATATGCATGCTGTGTCATGAGCTGCAATCTCACATAGCACCGAACACCCGTCTCGAGTGCAGGCAGGACTGCTTCCGGAACACTGTATTCCAGTCGTGTATGCGAATCTTCTCAGGAAAACCGCCACAACCGCAGCGCCACCTAACAGAACCAACGGCGCCAGTTCCTTACAATACGGCCGAAGTTCAGGTGCTGGAGGATATTAATGAGTAGAACGTAGGATCCTTCATTTAATGCTGCTGTTTTTGATGAAAAAGCCAACACGCCAATCTCTGTTACATATAAAGTTTTTTTTTTTTGGAAATTTAAACTATTAAGCTCAATTTAAGACTAATATTTTGAATTGAACACGTATTAACTTAAATGTTTATTTGTTAAAGATAAATTTATGATTTAGTATCTTTTTTTGTTGCAATGAAAAAAAAAACTTAATCGCTTATCACAACTGCAAAATTGTACGTTACAGCTGCTTTACGTGCAAAAATTTTGATTTTTTCGTTGCAAAAGCACTTGGTTGCAGACGGGGAATTAGAAGACCACCGAGCACATACAAGGGTTTTAAAATTCCGTAAAATTTCTTTATTAAAATGTTTTTTGTTATTACGTATTCCCGAGTACGTGAGATGTCGTAAAATGAGTTTCGCCACGATCGGTGTATGCATAATTGTAAACAATCTACAGTACTTGGGATACTGTAGATTGTTTACATTTTTCGACATGCGTTAATTGGAAAAATCATGATATTTTTTACATGAATGACCCCCTAAGTATAAAATAAACGTTTTAAAAAACAAAAAAAAACATGAAAAATTAAAGAAAAAATTTAATTGAAAAAATTCAAAAAAAAAAATTTAAATCCGCAAGTGTGCAAACAGCGATCGTGGATGGACCCATTTTACGACATCTCACGTACTCGGGAATACGTAATAAAGCCGAACTTGATATTAAGTGCCAGTAATAGTTATTTGCCATTTTTGATGGCTAATAGCCATTTTCAATATTTATCCGCCATATCCGCGCCAAAAAACGCACTGAGAAATTTGTTGTGTCTGGTTCGGATGAAATAAATGGTTAAATTTCCCATACAAGTTTTTAAAAGTTTTTTTTTAAATTTTATTCATAATTTCCTACCGTACCACAGTGTTATCAGACTCAAACTTCACAGATCCCAATATTTAGACTTTCCTGCAAATCCAGTAAATAATATACATATTTTCATTAATTAACCGCAAACAATGTGCAAGTTCTGAGTACACGCCGCATACAGGAAGTACGTATAAACATCACGTGGTAAATAGAGAACGGCAGAGTGACCAACAATTATATAGTTACCTATTTTTTCCTTGTTTGAAGCTTTGCGGATAGCCACATCTATTTTGAGCCACCGAGTATGTTGTCTATAAAATCTTAGGCGTGGGCAACACAAAGTCTTTTGGGAACAAATAGTTCTTTTTTGCTCTTTGGTCAATGAATGACTTGCATGAGAGCACGTCCGCCCGGTTCTTTTTTCGATTCTACTGCGACGCTTCTGGCTGGTTTTCCAAAAAGTGCACGTTGGGGTTGATTTAAAGCCCCGAGCATCTTTTCTTCCGGCTTGTTTTTGAATAGCTTTTCAGATTTAAGGTGTAACTTTTTTATTTATATGTATGTAGGTACCGTAATATTAGCCACTAGACGAAAAAATTGCTAGTACAACGATACGAATGGGCGTCAGAATCTGTTTTTTGCACCACAACCAACGACAATAGGAACGGGAATGGGATTGGGAATAATAAATTAAATTTTTCTTGTAATTTATCCGATTTACAAGAATCGACCTCAATTTGATATCATATCACTTCCGCCCCCGCCCCTTACAAGATACGGCGGGCCCTTGGGAACAATATCATTGACACGATTACGAAAAAAAAAAGATTTGTTAGAGCGGAAACTTCACGTCGCCCCGCCCCCCGCAAGCGGGTCGGGGTTTGATGCAAGTCGGCCCAGAATGAGCTGAGAAAATTTTCTGGCCAGGAAATCTGACAAATAGAGTGCAAGGCTTAATAATACTTATACAGGGGCCCGGACGCACATTTAGGATCACGAGAAATTACCAGGAACATCACAGAAACATATCTGAAAAAAAGTTCCGTTAATTTTTCCGGTCAGCCACGAGACTCTCGCTTACAGGTTTTCTATTTTCTATTTCACATTCACATCTCTGTACATTCCCACAGGTCATCAAATGCATTGATAGCAAAACCACGGAGCATTCAAGAGAGTGCGAGACGCCAGAGAACGATAGGGGAAACATTAAGTTTTTGCAGGTCAAGCAAATGATAATTGGACTAGAAAAAATTATTGTTTTTGGTTAAAAATAGCTTCCAAGAAGCAAAGAAAATGGTATTTTATTCTTGTATCCGTCCGTAACACAAGAAAACACCCAAACGGGAGTTGTTAAACAATGACTGATTGCATCAGATAGTTAGTGCCAAGTACAGAATAAATACGCTTATCAGGTCATTCTTCGAGTTCGAAGCTCAAAGCACCAAACCGCCCCGCGGCAGGCTAATTTCGATTGTTTGGACTCAAAGTAGGCGAAAAAGTGAAATATTCCAGCGACAGTCAGGTCTTTAAAGATAAGAAAATTCATAAACGCTTCTTCGCTGGTCGCCACTCTTCGCACTCGACCAGTGCAGTTGTCCCTTCGTGGCAACATTTGAGCACACCGACGGCTATAACTGAGTGCCATAAAAACGTTTGTCGGCCAACTTAAAGATTTTTGTTTTTACGACTGCACACCGCTTTATTATTTCCAGACTAACCGTGTCAGATAAGATTCTTTTTAGGTGCAATATTCGGTTGGCTCTAAAACTGTTTTGTTTCCCTCTCTTCACAATTTTTATTTTTCTATTTAATTTAACTAACGGCATTATTTTAATTTCAGATATAGGCCAAATTTCTCAAAATGGCGGAACCCAATTATACTGCACAGATTCTAATGTTACAACAGGAAATGGAAGAAATGAAAAATGATTTCTCTGAAAATGACAATGCCTTCTTTTTGTGTTCAATGTCATTGATTATTTTCCGTAAGTCAAATATTATGCAAAAAAAATACAATTTGAAATCTTGAATTTCAGTTATGCAATGTGGTTTTGCATTTTTGGAAGCCGGCGCAGTGCGTAGTAAAAACACAACCAACATTTTGATAAAGAATTTGCTGGATTCTTGTGAGTCTGAAACAGAAAAGACAAAAATGTGTACGGAAAAATTGTTTTTAGGCATTGCCATTATCGGATACTGGGCTATTGGATGGGCATTAGCATTTGGAGATTGCCCTAATGATGTTATTGGATTGTTTGTCGGGTATTCACAGTTTTTCCTCGCCAATTTCACAAATTATCCAAAGTGAGTCGCGTGAAATTTTAATACATATTGTCGGCCCGCCAAAATGGTCAGATGCGCTCCGCTGAACTCAACGATATTCCATTTTCATTTTGGTTCCCAAATTATTTCATTTCACGTTGAATTTATTTCCATTTTGGCGGGCCAAAAATACTTTGATTTTAAACCTTAACATTTTAAAAATCATACTGATCAAAAATAATTATACAAATCAAAAGTGCACAGAACAAGCAGTATAATGACCACGTGTATTGTAGATAATAAACATTTCTAATCGTAATCCGCGAAACTTCTTGGCGGCATAATACTTTAAGACGATCAAAATCAAGCTTTTCACTTTTCTTTCAATTTCCAAGAGATTATCAAACTATCGAACTCTTTTAAAGGTTCTTCTTCCAATACGTGTTTGCCGCTACATCAGCAACCATTGTCTCAGGAGCCGTTGCGGAAAGATGTGAATTTGCGAATTACATCACTTACTGTTCAGTTATCTCAAGTGAGAAAGAACCATGAATCTAATAGTACGTCATATGTACATATTTGTTGTTTAGCGCTTGTCTACCCAATTCTCACGCACTGGGGATGGCATCCCAAGGGATGGATGGCTCAAGGAATTACTAGCGGTGTTATTAACACGCATTATGACGTAATAAATACAGCAGCTATGTATAGAAAAAAAACATTGTATTTTCAGGACTTTGCCGGATCCGGAGTAGTGCATCTTTGCGGTGGTTCTATTTCTTTCCTGGCCGCTTACATGATGGGTCCGAGAATCGGAAGATTCCCAGAGGATGAGGATGAGGAATCTGATGAAATTCTTGGTCACTCTGTTCCAGTGAGTAGCTTTTGATAGTTCGAGCAATGGTTAAAAAATTATCAGTGGGGAAATAAATATAGGAATTAAATTGATGATAACGAACTTTTTTCTTTATAAAAATTGCACTGTTTGCATGATCGTTTGGTCTTAAAGTAGTGTGATTGACAGGCAAAAAATGTTTTAAAAAGTTGTGCATGATGCTTTTTACAGTTCGCAGCTCTCGGTGGATTCATTCTCATGTTCGGATTCCTTGCTTTCAATGGAGGATCAATGGCAGATATTGTGAAGCCAGGAGAGGGACATATTGTTGCTTTGGCTATGGTGAACACTATTTTGAGTGGTGCTTTTGCTGCTTTAACCTACCTGATTGCTCATTACTTGTACCACGGAAAATGGACACTTCTCTTGACAATCAACGCTTGCTTGGCTGGAATGGTTGCCTCCTGCGCTGGTTGTAATAAATTTGAGCCATGGGCCTGCATTTGGGTTGGAGTGGGCGCTGGACTGCTTTATCTGACTTTGAGCAAGCTTATGGTTAGGTACGTTTCTGTGTCCAAGTGATATGTATTGAGAGATGTGTTTTTTTTTTCAGATGGAGAATTGATGATCCTCTTGATGCTTTCGCTGTTCACGCTGGAGGTGGATTCTGGGGTCTCACTTCAGTTGCAATTATTGGTCATGATGGTGTAGTTTATGCTATCGGAAACACTATCGGTGGAGCTACCGATGGAGGCGATCAAATAGCACAAGCGTTTGCGGTGAGAGTTCATTCCGCCTATAGCAGAGTACAGAAAAACAAGTCTATTAAATTTCAGCAGTTGGGATGGCAATGGGTTTGTGCACTTGCAATTGTGACATGGTCTATTCTTTGGATGTGGCCAATCTTTGGACTTTTGAGGAAAATCGGAAAACTTCGCGTGTCAGAGGAGGTTGAGATCAATGGATTGGATATTTACAAACACGGAGAGTCAGCCTATCCATTGCATGCTTATGGCCACGGTTGGCACGATTTTGAAAAGGCGCCAACTTCAAACAAAGATCACATCAGATCTCTTCCAGTTGGAAGGAAAAACCGCATCATGAGTGTCTATCCAGAAAGTGCGTGAGAACTTATTTAGTTGTTTACTGTAGATGTAGAAATGTTGTTTTAGTGTCTCTTGAACATCTTGCATCGGTTTACGACAGAAGTGGAAGCGTTGGAGAGGCTGATCAACCAAAACGACTTTTCACCAATCAAATGGAAAGAAGAAAGTCGCGAATGATAGAAGCTAATGCTCTCAGCAATTTGTATTTGGATGATAGTGAAGTGCCTGAAAGAAAAGTTGCAAATTCAAAATATGTCAGTCTTCAAGTGCCAACGATCGTAGAGTCAGCTGAAACTGAAGAAGAGAAAAAAGAAGAAGAGACAAATGAAACTAGTTGGACTTAAGTGCATAATTAATTTAGTAATATAGGTTATTTGATGAACGTTTTACTGTCTATTTGTATACTTAAAAGCAACGCTAATCCCTGTTCTCTTCGTTTAGAGAACACAATTTGTATATTACCGTATTTTGAAATAAATTCTGTTTTGAAAAAGATAAAAATCACTTTCAATCGTGTCAAGAAAAATTGTTTTTCTCGGTAGATCACAATTCTGTGAACCAGAGGTCACGCTTGCGTTTCTTCACATGAATAGTTGCATCTGTTCAGAACACAATCCTACTGTTTTGTAGTCTCTTTTACGCAATTAAAGTGTTAAAGATTGATAAGTATCTTGTATTTGCCTATTTTCCTTCTTTTTTGGAAACTTTTCGGGTAAACTAAAAAGATAACGTCTTGTGATATGTTTGTTTTCAATACTTCTGTACTTCGTACACCTCAATAAGATGGATTAAAATCGTGATTTCGTCAAAAGGTAGAAAAACAGAGAAGAAACTATTAGATTACTTCAGACAAAGGTTAACAATCTCTGTACTCGTGGGAAAGTACCGTAAAAAAATAAAGGATAGGTCGAATGAAAATATGTACGACTGTCGAATAATACAAAGAAAAAGGAAAACAAAGTCATTACCCGGTCACAGATGTTGTCGCCAAAATTTTTTCTGCAAAAATTCGACTATAAAAACAATAGAATGCCGCATTTTGTCACCCAGGACCATGCTAGTCTGTTCTTGATAACCACTATTTTCCCACCGTTTCTCTCTCCATCTCATCGAACTTTGTGTCCAGTCGATCAAAAAGTGGCTAAGAACATCAGCGATTAAAAAGTTGTGACACTTATCACCGCGCAGATTGTGTAACACAAACTGGAAACCGGTAAACAGTTTTCATTCAACAAAAGGATACAGTTTGACCCTAAGATCATCCGCCCACAACTTTTTGATTCGGTTGCTCTCTGTTTCAATTAAATCATAAAACAACCATGGCGACGGCGGCGAATTCGTCCGCGGAGATCGACAAGCTTCATGCTGAAATTTCAAGACTCGAGACGGATTTCTATGAAAATGTCAATTCGTTTTTCCTCTGCTCAATGGCTCTTATCATTTTCTGTAAGTCCATTTAAAAAGTAGTGCAAAATACTTTATTTTTCAGTCATGCAATGCGGTTTTGCATATCTTGAAGCAGGAGCAGTGCGCAGTAAGAATACGACAAACATTCTTATAAAAAACCTTCTGGACTCTTGCATTTGCATCATTGGCTATTGGGCGATTGGATGGGCGCTGGCTTATGGAGAGTCGGGAGATGGTGTAAATCTGTTCATCGGTCATTCGCAGTTTTTTCTTTCGGGATTCTCGGATTATCCCAAATTTTTCTTCCAATACGTCTTCTCAGCAACTGCAGCCACTATCGTATCAGGCGCTGTTGCCGAGAGATGCGAATTTGTAACTTATGTTACTTACTGTTCAGTCATTTCAAGTTGGTGATAATTTAGCATTCATATTATGTGTTCACGAACGAGGTTTGCAAACGACGCTCCGATGTTCCGCAGTTTATCACTGAGGTCTCGCAGCGAATACTGCGGAACAGTGGAAAAATTGCGGAACATCGGAGCGTCGTTTGCAATCCTCGTTCGTGAACACATAATAGAGACTTCAAGATAGTGTTAAATTGCAGCTTTTGTTTATCCGGTTCTTACTCATTGGGCATGGTCGGATAATGGGTGGATGGCCAAAGGAATTACTAGTGGTGGCATTGACACAAAATATGATGTTAGTTAGATTAAAATACATATTTAAATGTTGTTAAGTTCAATGCAAAATGCAAAAGGATTTAGGACTTTGCCGGTTCCGGTGTCGTCCATTTATGCGGTGGATCTATTTCTTTCCTTGCCGCCTGGTGTATGGGGCCAAGAATTGGTAAATTCCCAATTAAAGAAGAAGACGAATCGGATGAAATTCTGGGCCACTCTGTTCCAGTACGTAAACTTTAAAAAAAATGTTTGAAAATATTTAATTATGAAATTCTTAGTTCACCGCCCTAGGAGGATTCATTCTCATGTTCGGATTCTTGGCATTCAACGGAGGGTCAGTTGCCAGTATTTCTAACGCTGGAGACGGTCACACTGTCGCTCTGGCCATGATCAACACAATACTCAGTGGTTCTTTTGCCGCGTTGATCTATCTTGCCGCCCATTATTATCAGCATGGAAAATGGACGCTTCTCCTCACAATTAACGCTTGCTTAAGTGGAATGGTAGCTGCATGTGCTGGATGTAACAAAATGGAGCCTTGGGGATGCATGTGGGTTGGAGTTGGGGCTGGGTTGCTCTACCTGGCTCTCAGTAAACTCATGATCAAGTATGAACATAGATCAAACAAAGAAACCAAAAAAATAGTTGTTTAGATTAAAGATTGATGACCCACTTGATGCATTTGCCGTGCATGCTGGAGGTGGCTTCTGGGGATTGGTGTCGGCTTCAGTCATCTCTCGTGGCGGTGTTGCGTATGCTCTAGTTGGTGTTGTTGGTGGAGCTGAAAACTCAGGGGACCATTTGACACAAGCTTTCGCGGTATGTAGTGACTTGCCTGTTAGCAATCAAATTTTCAATTTTTTTTTAGCAATTTGGATGGCAAATGATTTGTGCTTTAGCAATTATCGTGTGGTCAATTTCATTCATGTATCCAATATTTTGGGCTTTGAATAAGGTTGTAACCTAGAGATCAAAACCTTATTCAAAATTTGGTTAATTTTAACGTTTCAGATCGGAAAACTACGAGTTTCCGAGGAGATTGAAATAAACGGGCTTGACGTGTTCAAGCACGGAGAAATGGCTTACCCGCTGAGAGCTTACGGACATGGATGGCATGATTTTGAGAGAGTTAACAAGTTTAACGCATTCAGCGCAAAGATTACGGTCGGAGAAGGGAAGAACGCTAGAATTATGAAGATTCACCCTGAAAGTATGTATTGTCTATTTGAAATTAATCAAAGAATATTTTTGTTAATTTTCTTTTTCATTCCAGTGTCCATCGAACAACTTGCTTCCGTGTACGATAGAAGTGGAAATGTGATTCCAACGTCGAAAAAGTCACGCACTCTCTTTACGAATGAAGCTGAAAGGAAAAAGTCGGCGATGATGAAGATGCACGATGAGAATCAATTGTGAGCATGCGAATTATATACATACATAAATTAAAGTTTAGTTAAATAAAAAAGACATTTAAATTTTTAGTTTTCTCCTATCGTTTCACTTCAATGAAGTTTCTCGTGTACTCATTTATGTATTATACTTTTCCATTTCTCTTCCATTCCAGAATTCCCGGCGCTCTTCTCTTTTCTGCCGTCAAATTAGTTGGGTCGCGGACACATTTTCCATCACCCCTGCAACCCCAATAACCGCCTTCCTTCCACTCATTGCCCTCTTATTTCGTGCACGGCTTCTTCTTCTTCTTATTTTCCTTCTTCATCAGCTTTTGTCTTTTCTTTCCCGTCCTGAAGCTCCATCCCGCCGAGCCCCCGCCCGACTAATTACAAAGTCGGTAAACGCGCAGCGCAGACGTCGCCTATTTCTATTTATGTAAACGCCTTTTAGCCCCATCACCACTTTCATATTATTCCTACCCTAAATTTGACAACAACAAACAGAAAAAAATGGACGAAATAGGAGTAAAGGGCTGTGGGGAGGGCGGAAAACGGAAAGAAGAGCAGCTTTTGTTGGGTGCGGCGTAAAAAGCTATGGGCTTTTGTTTATTCCCCGGGGGAAATGTGAAGCACACGCGACGAATACGAAATGTGATTTTTGAGTTTTGCAGTTTCGAGTAACTATACAATCGTGGAATTTTTGAGGGTTTTTTTTTCTTTTTCTGCTTTTGCTCGTTCCAAGTTACAAAATAGTCTTCGCTTCTTTCGGAACTTCATTTATTTTGTTTTTTTTTCAGACCAGAAGAGATGAATTCAATTATCGTAATTTCTTCCTTTTTTCCTTTTTTTCAAGTGTTTTGTTTGTTGTTTTTTTTCTAATGGTGTTATTCTTGAAACCAGCAAAAAAAGGAAAAAAAAATTGAAAAAACTAGCAAAAAATTTGAGCGAAAATTCGGAGAATGCTTTGGGAAATTCACTGTAAATTAAAACATCAATTTTGAAAATTTTCCGAAATAAAAATCGATATTTTTTGCAATCAATATTTCGGTCTGAAATTTTTTTTTTTTCAAGTTTGATACCGATCGGAGCATTCTTCTGAATTTTGCTGGTTTTCTTTATATTTTTTTGCTTTTTTTGCTGGTTCCGTGAATAACTTCATAACTAGTAAGTCTAATGAGAAAGTCGGTATTAGAATTTTTCGATGGCTAACTCCCGCTTGCGTACCGTACCGATCACCGATTTCACAAAACCGGAAAAAAAAGAAGAAACCGGAAAAAAAATTGCGGGAAAAATCGGAGAATGCTCCGATTGACCTGAAATTTTGGGAAATATTGGAAAAAATTATCCTGTACACGCTCAAAAAATTTTGGACCAAAATAGCGATTTTAAAAGTTTTCAGAAAAAAATAAATAATTTTCAAAATCGATATTTTGGTCCAAAAATTTTAAAATTTTTGAGCGTGTACAGGAGAATTGTTCCCAATATTTCCCAAAATTTCAGGTCAATCGGAGCATTCTCCGATTTTTCCCGCAATTTTTTTTTCCGTTTTTTTCCGGTTTTGTGAATAAGTCCATAACTGATAGTTATTTTCTATGACCATTAAATTCCCAGAGTTGAAAGTAAAGGGACCAGTCAGCACAGGCCGGCCTTATACAAACACTCAACCTCTGATGACTAAAAAAACAAACGTCTACTTGAATTTAGACCAAACAGATCAAATTTGCGAAAACCTGGGGCACTCGGAAATTTTCCTTTCCGTCCATCATCGAAAACTGATCATATCGAATTTCGCTTCAAATTGGGAGAAAATAAAGAAATAGAATGCTGCAGCTCTTCATTCCCCTTTTTAAATTGTTCCTTTCTTTTGTTTTCTATTTTTACTGAACACAAAATGCTTCAACATTTCACGGGACACAAAAAAAGGGGAAAGAAGCCTCAAAGAAAACTTACTTACCCCCAGTCAATTGTTGTTATTCAACACAATTTATCGACTTTTTTTTCTTCTTTTTTTGCTCCTGTTCTTTTTTCCACTTCTTCTTCTACTTCTTCTTCTTCCGCTTTTCAAATGAAGCCTCGTTGGCCCCGCCCACGTTCAAGAAGCGGCCAAAAGAAAGAAAGCCAATAAAGAGCTGCATTTAAAACATTGTGGACCTATTGTACTGAAGAGCTTGCGGTGAAAAAGTGAGTGCACTCTTGAAAAGAAATCAGATTGCGTTGGTTGGTTGCCGCAAAATGAAGAGAAGAGAAGAGAACAGAATCGAATTCTGCGCGTCGTAGTCGGGGTCGCACTTTCTTTGTTGCGTCCAGACGAGCACATAGTTCCATTCTTCATTAAAAATGGAAGGAGGGGGAGGAAGAAGTAGAAGAAGAAGAAGTCGTTGTCGAACATGTGCTAATGTGCACGTCAAGACCTGCCACATGTAATCCATTTCTTCTCAAATTTCTTTCCGCTCTCCTGTCGCGACGTATCATCCTATCCCATTGCAATTTGCATATGCATTGGCTGTCTACCATGATGACAAGTCATCTTGCGCAACGCAACGCAACTCATAGTTTTGTTTGCTCTCTCGCTCTCTCAACGTCCTTTTATTCATGTTGTCTGTTTTCAATGTTGTACAGTTCTTTCATAGCTATTTTTGAATGTTTTATTAGAAAATTCCCAAATGCTCATTTTCTTGAACATTGAAAATAAACTAGCATACATCCTTACACCCTGTCTGTGAAGTTTTGGCTATTAGCCGACGATATTGGGGCGTAAGCCGTTTATGAATGGCTAACTCCCGCTTGCGCGCCGATCGGCGTCTATTATTTCCCATTAGTTGCGAGATGTGTGTTAGTAATGGATATTAGCCACAATTGACGGCTAATAGCCATGTTCAATGGTACACTGCTTCCAGAACGGGGAATTTAAACCTGAATTTTCAAATTCCAATTTCTGAGCCAATTTTCAACTTTTCTGGGCGGTCCGGCGCCTAAAATATTTGTTTTTAATGTGTTTACGAAATTATTTATAGTGAAAATGGAAACTTATCGTGTTTTCAATCGACTTGCGACATGAAAGCGCGAGACTCCGCCCACTTTTTTTGTGCCGTTCTGTCTGCGTCTCTTCAAATATCACTGTGTTCGCGTGGTCGCGCACAAATAAGTGGGCGGAGTCTCGCGTTCTCATGTCGCAAGTCGATTGAAAACATAATAGACCCTTTGCTAGAATTTTCGGAAAAATTTTTATTTTCAGCAAATCGCTTATAAATTGCTTATTTCTCAACCAATTTGATCGCGCAAGCTTTTAAAATGACCGCTATTCATTTCTTAACAATTTCTGCAAATCGTTATTTTCAGCTGAAAACTGTGCCAGCACCCGCTGGGGACAATGGGGCTATTCATTAAAAAAAAATAAATAATTCGGTAAAATATCAAAAAATTAAGCGGACATGCGAAAAACAATGTCAAAAAACATGCTCAAATCACTCTGTGCTAAAATATCGAGCTTGAAGGAAAACTTTTCTCTCGGCGTGCTGACCGGAACGTTATTGGCAGTGCGCTCCACTGAGTGGGGAGGCTGCTTGTCTGCGTCTCTTCAGTGAGAGTCGGTGGCATGCTGACACAATGAGAGGTATTTCCAGGCTCTCATGCAACTTTTTTAATTTTTTCAAAACAGTTTTCAATGTTTCTATATATAGGTGCTCACAAAGCAATTTTTTTAAATTTATATTTCACAAAAGTTCAGAATATTGTGAAAACAAAAAAAAATGCAACACGGTGTTTGCGTACTTTTAAAATTCAAACAAAAAAAACTTTATTTTTTATGCTATTGTGTTTTCAATCGACTTGCGACATGAAAACGCAAGTCTGCATTCACCGTTCTGTCTGCTTCTCTTCACGTATCACTGTGTTCGCGTGGTCGCGCACAAATAAGTGGGCGGAGTTTCGCGTTCTCATGTCGCAAGTCGATTGAAAACACAATATTTATTGCATTGCCGTACGCAAATTTTTTCGTTTTCACAATAGTCAAGATATTATTTTTATTATTTAACCTCATAAAAAATTGTATACATTCCAGGGGCATAAACCGGAAGTCAGCAAACGCACCATTCAAGATTTTATATTTTTCAGTCGTACCATTTTTGTTTTCAAAATTGGAAAAATAGGAAAAGAGAAATATTTTTTTTAAAAATCAGAAAAACGCCTAGCGTACTTATAACCACGCATTTCCTGCGAGCTTGCTCTCTTGTTTTGCTCTTTTTTCCTTTTTCAGTTTTCCTTCTCTTCTTCTCTCGCCTTCACTGGTCAAGCCAGGTGTCAAGGCAGTCGTTTAGGAAATTGCTCGCCCACGAGGTTCGGTTCGCGTTTGCCTCGGAGCACCGAGAAGCACGCGGAGTGAAGCGTTGATTTGCTTCCTTTCCGCATGCATATGTCGCATATTTTTGGCCAGGGTGTTGGTGCCAATCAATAGTATGCATGTGTTGACGAGCCTTATGCAGTATGTGACTAGCCGGCCACCTTCACCATTCCTCCCTCCCCCATCCGCTTCTCTTTTGTGCATAACCCTATTGAATATTCTTCCCCTTTTTTTTTCCAAATTGTACATTTCTTTTTTTTTCTTTTTTGGGCACCACATTCCGTCCCGCCCCGCCCTCACTCCGTCCGTCCCGCGACAATTTGTTCCTTCCGCTTTTCACTTCTTTTTTGTCTCTTTTTTTCGGTTTTTTGTGTTGCTGTTGCATGTTTCATGTACATATTCCTCGCCTCTACCTTTTGCGAATAGTGTAAAACCGGGACATTAATGCTCATCTCATCTTTTTTCACTTCAGATGCTTTTCCTTTTTTTTCCCCCCTCGCCTTCTTTTTTCTCACGACCAACATTGCAACATGCATAGCGTACTCACAACTTCGCCGCCTTTTTTCTCCCTTTTTCTCTTCTTGTTGTTATGTTATGTTACACTTTTAAAATGTGTTGACCACCCTGATGACGAAAAATGGGCGGCTCGAAAGGAAGATGTACATTATAGGGTTTCGGATAGAAAGATAATAGGATTAGAAATTTTTTGCTTTTTTTTTTTCAAAACTAGTTCTATTTCTTGTTGAATTTTTTGTATACATAAAGCTTCTTCAGTTAGAAAAAGAAAAAACAACAAAAAACCCACTGAAGTGAGCAAGGAAAACTTTTAAAAAACTTGTTGAGAATTGCTAAATGTTTTTTTGGTCTGTTTGTGTTTCCACAAAAACACTCGTAAAAAAAAAGAAAAAAAAACAGACTTATTTAACTGTTCTGCTTGCTTTTCTGATGCTTTTTTTCCTCAATGTCTCGTTTTGTCTAACTGTCTAACTTCTCTTCACGCATCTGTAGAGCGCGTTACACATTTCTAATAAACTTTCCTTTAAAAATGGATGTGTTTCAAAAATACATAAGCAGTCTAGCTTGAGTTTCAAGTTCCAGAATTTCCATTTCAACCTGCACCTGCTCATAAATGTTTTAAACCAACCCGCTTTTCTTCCTTTCACCAACTTCCTTCCTTTTTTCGACATTTCACGTTTTATTTTCGCTCGTTTCCAGGCATGGAAGAAGAGAATTGTCGATCGAGAAAGCCACAAATTGTTGTGAGTTTTAATACTTGTTGTTGTGGCGACCGGCTCTGCTCTTTACCCGCTTATCAGTGCTTTTGATACTATAATACAATGTTAATTTCCTTTCCTCTCCTTTTCTTTCCTTTCCTTTCCTTTCTTTTCCTTTGCAATAGTGGTTCAAAAAGTGTGTTCGCTTTTTTTTGTTTCTTTTTTTTCTGCTTTTTGTTCACTTCCGTTCTTCTTCCGTTTTTTTTTCCAGTCGGTTTTGAATTCTCTGTGCTGCCTTTTTTCTTTTTCGTCAGCTTTTTCGTCGCTTTTTCTGGCTCCTTTTACTGGTTTTGTTGTTGTTGTTTTCAAATTTGACATTTTGACATTTTGCGTGTATCAAAAAAGTCAGAAAAAAAGGAACCAGGCCTATAAAAAAACTTTATTTGTTTTTTATCTTCTCTTCTTTTTTTCTTTTTCTTTTTCAGTTTCTCTTAGTGATGTTGGAATTAGATTGTTTTGTTTGAAAATTGCGCTTTTGTGAAGACAAAGTTAAAAAAAAACTAGGTCCAAAATTTATATCTTTTACAGCTCTGGTTGGAAGGACGATTCGAAACTATGATGAACGGACGGGCCGTGAGGTCCGTTCTCATAAGAAACAATCGGCAAGAGAATGGATCCGTTGATCATGTACGTAATTGTTTAATTTTATTTTCCGGGCTCTACTTATGCCTAGGTCCTACGAAAATGCAAACGCGCTGTTCTGCCAATTTTAGCAGAACGCGTGCAAAAATGGAGACGCAGAGACGCAAACAGCCCGCGAAAATTTGCTTTCAACAACGTTGTCCCGAAATTGCTTTTTTTTAATTTAAAAACTTGGTTTTCCCCCCGAAATAACATGGCATGGTTCTCCTGATCGGTAGAGCGCGAATAACACAGGCGCCAAAATTCCACCTTTTAGAGTAAATTTTTCTGAAAGTTCTGACTGAATTGACGATTTTTAAGATTTTTATTGTCATTTCAATAATTTTGACACTCGGTGATAGCGGACTCGCAAAAGCCCGCTCCGTTAAACTGGACCGAAAGAATTTTTGAGGCACTAGGCGACGAGACGCAGACGAGAGACAGTGTTACCACGCGACGCAACCGCAGCGCGCCAGCACCCCGTAGCGTTACAAACTTTCAGAATTGTCGAGATAAATTTGAAATTGAGCATACATTAAGTGAGAAAATACTCGCATAAGTGCAACTTTCTTGCATTTAAAAAAACTGTTAGACAAAACGAGGCATTGGCAAAAATGAAGATACGCAGGCAACAGAATAAAACATTCATTCTTCCAGGTCCCACGCTCCATACAATTCGACGAAAGCTCCGACGAATACAGATGTCTTTGCAACTGTTTTCACGTAAAAACAGGAGCATTCATAATCGGATGTGTGCACATTTTGATGATCCTCTTTTTCTTGATCCACAGTCTTTTTGTCTACTTTCAGCACGATGGAAGACTACAACAGGTAGGCGATTTTCAAGGCTTATTTAATTTCAAAGAAAAACAATTTGAAATTCTAGGCTCGAGGAGTGAAAGAAAACTATGTTTTTGGAAGTTTTCTAGCTGAAATGGTTGGCCTCGGGCTCGGCATTTTCGCCGTTTTTCTTCTCTTCGTCGCATTGTCTCGAAACTCGGCGTTACTGGTTATACCACATCTTGTTATGCAAGTTCGTTTTGTTTTGCTTCTTTTTTTTGTGGTTGCAGAAAAAAAGACGAAAAAAAAACAGATATATTTTGAGTGTTTTTGCAAGAAGAAAAAAACGAGTTTTTCAAACGAAAAATAACATTTTTACAGGTTATTGCAATTCTCTGCTTTATTCTGCTACTTGTCAGTGGGACAATCGCATTGTGCACTGATTCCGCAGTTTTTTATCGACTAATAAATGCAGCACCATTTATGGAGCATCCAAATAACAACACAGTTGCTTTGGACACTGGTGAGGACTTTAAAATGAATCGAACGGCTTACCAGAAAACCCACGCCGCGCACGCCCCGAACCTACGCCAAACTAGGGTAGATCGCGCTAATAGTGGCTAATAGCCATTTTCGTTGGCTAATAGCCGTTTTAATACATAATTTTTTAGGAACAATGGTGCGAATTTACTCATTAATGATTGTCTACGCAATTTCCCTCGCGCTCGAGTTTTGGTTTGTAGTGGTGATTTACAATTGCAACCGGTACTTGGACGAGCGAAGTGACTACATGAAGTATTGTTTGGCATTCAGCACACCGATGAAGACACTTTCTGCCAGATAGATTTCCATAGACACTAATTTGGATGGCTAGATCTTTTTTTTTTCGCTTTCCCAGACGTTCTAGTGCTGCTTTTACTATCTTTAACTATTTTCTGCTACGGTTTTATTAAATTTAAATCAGACTCGAATTTAGATCTATATATTGTGTTTTCAATCGACTTGCGACATGAGAACGCGAAACTCCGCCCTCTTTTTTATGCGCGACCACGCGAACACAGTGATATTTGAAGAGACGCAGACAGAACGGTGAATGCAGACCAGACTTGCGTTTTCATGTCGCAATTCGATTGAAAACATAATTTTTTTTCCCTCTCACCAAAGTGTGTCATTTTCCATGAAATGTCTCTTTACGTCTCACTGAGCATTTACCATTTACCTCTCTATGTATTATTTTAATTTTATTTTTATGTTTATTTTAAAATTTACTGTATTTATTTACTTTGCTCAGTTTCGTTCTGAACCTGTTCTTTCACTTTTATCTATCTACATACATAATTATGAAGAAGATCTACTCTTTTTTTTACCAAAGGTTGTGACAATGGATGTACATACATACATACATAGATATTATATTTTTCACTTTTATTTTTAATTTAATTTAATTATCCATAAATAATTACGCTTAAAAATGCAGTTTTCATTTTTTTTATTAATTATTCATCATTCAACAATGTGTATGTACTTTTACCTGCCGAGATCAATTGGTACAATAAACTTAAGTAAAATTAAATTAAAATTAAAATCATCAAGTAACAAATAACAGAATAATTAAGTTATGCACCTCCCAGATACCACGGCTTCCATTTTTTCGTTGCTGCGAGCTCAGTGACAACCTGGTAATGCACAATAGGCTGTGCAGTTGTTGGTGTTGTGTGCACAGGCCTGTACAGTGATTTGACAGGTTTCGGTGGAATTATTTCAATTTGAGGAGAAGGAGGTGGAGGAGGAGGAGGAGCAAATGTGTAAATTTCAGGTTGAGCGACTGCTGAAAATGGGTCATTGAAAATGTGGTAGTAACTTTTTTGTTTACATACCTTCCGAAGTTGCATAAATCTCGCTATTCGGAGAAATTGCTGGCGTATTGTAACTTTGCGTTTCAGGGAATGTTTCCTTGTCATAACTGTTCTCTAAAAGAGCAGTAAGCTGTGAGGGCAAATTTGGAGGTATCAGACTCTTCAGAATGTCGATAACCTGAAACAAGCATGGATTTTCATTGCAATAACACGTTTTTCAAATTACATACTTTGTGGCGTCTTGGCGTGGCTCCTAAACTTGTCGTAGTGAATAATGGATGTTGAGTCGTGAACAACAGTTCACCTGCAAGAAAACAAGCAACTATGGATGATTTTTTTTTTTTTGGGAAGAACAAACCCGAGGTGGTCTTCTGTCTCCAATGCTCTTTGTTGTATTGCACTTTCTGTCCATAGTCGCCTTTCTTCCAAACGCTCGTCTTTAAACTTTCCTGGCCGGGGTACAAAGAGGCAATGTTGTTGGTCACATTTGCGGACGGCAAGTTTGGTTTCTGCGGCATCATGTAAACATTTGGTGGAATCTGTCCTGGCGGAGCAATGTAAATGTTATCGGCCGTGGGACGCGTGGAAGGAGAGGTCAGCACAAGTGGGTGTTCCTGGATTTCGGTTTTGGATTTTGGAATCTGAAAGCAAGACAAAATATGATGCGATGCAAGTAAAAAACAACTTACCGGTCGTCTATATTGGGTTTTGCCTTTTTTCTCCGGTGCAATTTTTCGGGAATTCGCATTTTGAATTTTGTTCGAAGAAGCAGAAGAGGAAGTTTCTAAAACCAAATAATATATCATATTTTTAATTAAACTATTTACCGTTTCCAGAATTGCACACAATTGGATAAGTAGGTTCGAAAACTTGCGCCTGGAATTCTTGGAAAAGGCCAGAAGCATCTGCTCCGCATTTTTCTACAACAACAATATCATATTTATTTTAAGAGAAATGCACATGCACTTGCCATTTATATCTTTCAATGTGCACGTGTTTTGCTCAGATATCCATGTTCTCATCATGCAAATGAAATCGGAGCCACGGGAATTGCATTCTTGTCTGTAATTTCATAAAGAACAAATACTAATGTTTTGCAAAAACTCACTTGCATGCTAAAACTTGTTGTCCATACTTATTGTCATCCAACTGACATCCCGCCGAGGCTGGCAAAGAGAGAACTCCTGATATGCACTTTTGATTCTCTAGCACCAATCTGAAATATTTACAGTTACTTACTTATTCGTTTATATCCCTTGTCCACTGTCTGCTTTCTTTACTTAGGCCCAGACTTTAAAAGTAAAGTAGCGGATTACAATTTCACGTTATTAAGCAAACAGTTTGACCATGGTGCATATTTGCGTTGACACCTCTCAAGTGCTTCCGTTCTCATCTCATCGATACCCCCACCCCCCTTCATGATGGAAGGGGTAGGGTATCGATGAGATTATGGATTTTTTGTCCCTTCTGTCAAACTGACTTCTTATTTTAGAAAATAGAACCTGATTGGCGCGCTGTTAAGCTGTGGAAAACAAGGGAAAACCGTTGTGCAAACTTTGCCGAACGCTTGTAAATAAATAAAGTAATACAAGGGTCACGTAAACGAGGCCCACAGTATCGAAATAGATTGAAACAAACAGTGTAAATTAAAGAAAAGGAAAAAAAACAGGGCTTAGAATGGTCAAAAGTCGATTCCATACAATTCAATTCAATGCAAAAAAGGTGTTTGTTGTCCGTACACTAAGCCTAACCATACGAGATGCGACAACTGTTTGGATTTGTTTCAAATGTTAGTAAAGAAAGAAGAAAAAATAAAACCTACTTCTGTCTTTGCATACTGAACGGAGAGCAAAGATAAATGATCGTTTTGGACACCTCATTCAGAATCCTCTTCTGTTTTTCATCACCACACTCTTTGATTTTGTCTTGAAAGCATGGGAGAGTTGCTGAGTAGACTCTAAAAAACATTTTCCTTGATAAATATTCAAACGAATGATTTCTATTCGTACTTGCAAGTATGGAGCAGTCGTGCTTCTGTTCCTATGCCGAATACCAAACTCAGAATATTCTTCTCTATGGGAACTCTTTGAGCTTTCAGTCTAAGCATGCAGCCAATGAATGAGTGATCTGGGCATCGTGTTAAAACATTTGAGATTTCTAAAATCGGTATTTTATCAGCAACAAAAAAAATAATCGTTAAGTTGCACCCTACCTTTAAAAATAAGGAATATAAAAAGTAGCTTCATGATATCTTTTAAACGGAAGGAAAAAGTATAAAAATCTTGACAGGAATAAGAATAAAACAAATGAGAAGTGAGCAGAACGTGCTCTACCGTCGTCGGCCTGACACTTTCCAAATAAGCGCACGCCCTCCTCCTCCTCCTTTTCCTTCTTCTCGTCGTTCGAACGTTGTTTTGCTCACTCCCCGCCCCGCTCTTTTTCGTGCGCATTTTGGTAACGATACAACGCAAACTTTCGATCACTTTGCTTCCACACTGGTCATTCTTGTGTTTAATCCACTCAGGTTTTGATCGCCATTTCAATTTCGTTTTCAATGCGGCGGATAACAAAAAAAAGACAGTGCTCGGGCAATGAGTTGGTCACAAGGGAAGTTGTTTGCTCAGAGATAACGATCTGCTCATTGTGGATCTGAAAAGGTTATTTTGAGATAGGAAGGAAATAACTCGGGGCATTCTACAAATAGCTTTATTTTTTAATGGGTATAGCGAACATGAAAACTTCAGTTTGTATTTTTTTTTTTTGTGCGACCTGCGGAATATCGGATTGTCGTAATTGAAATTCCCTCTTGAACACATAATCATAATAATACAAAAGAAAGATGACGTGGTACCCGCCGAATGAACAAAAGACAAATCAAGAAACAGTTTTTTGTCCTTTTTCCCCTTCCACTTTTAAATATTTATTGGGTCATTTTCCAATGACAAACAAAATGGTTTTTTTTGTTTTACTGTTTTCTTGTAAGTTCATTTTGATAAGGTATAACAAAAACTTTCTTGCCAACCTAATAATTTTCGCAGTGCATTTTTTTGATATCGGGTTTTTTTCTTCAATATTGTGTTTTCAATCAAGTTGCAGCATGAGAACGAGAGAAAAAAGACATGTTTTCTCTGCTTCTCTTCGAATCGAACTGTGTTTGCGTGGTCGCGCGAAAAAAAGTGGGCGGAGTCACGCGTTTTCATGGGGGGTACTACGGTATAGAACTCGCACGGAGTAGAACCGCTATGGAATAGAACTGGATATGCAATAGAACTCGCACGGAATAGAACGGCTACGGAATAGAACTGCACGGAATAGAACTGCTACGGAATAGAACTGCACGGAATAGAACTGCACGGAATAGAACTTCTACGGAATAGAACTGCTACGGAATAGAACTGCGCGGAATAGAACTGCACGGAATAGAACTGCACGGAATAGAACTGCTACGGAATAGAACTGCACGGAATAGAACTGCACGGAATAGAACTGCTACGGAATAGAACTGCTACGGAATAGAACTGCGCGGAATAGAACTGCACGGAATAGAACTGATACGGAATAGAACTGCTAAGGAATAGAACTGCACGGAATAGAACTGCTACGGAATAGAACTGCTACGGAATAGAACTGCGCGGAATAGAACTGCACGGAGTAGAACTGCTACGGAATTGAACTCGTACGGAATAGAACTCATACGGAATAGAACTCGTGCGAAATAGAACTCGTACGAAATAGAACTTGTTCGAAATAGAACTCGTACGAAATAGAACTCGTACGAAATAGAACTGGTATGAAATAGAACCAGATAGCTGCCAGACAGCTGCCAAATAGCCGCCAAATAGCCGCCAAATAGCCGCCAACTAGCCGCCAGGTAGCTGCCAAATAGCCGCCAGGTAGCTGCCAAATAGCCGCCAGGTAGCTGCCAGGTAGCCGCCAGGTAGCCGCCAAATAGCCGCCAAATAGCCGCCAAAGAGCCGCCAAATAGCCGCCAAATAGCCGCCAAATAGCCGCCAAATAGCCGCCAAATAACTGGAGACGGACCTATCCATTGGCAGACCTATCTACACGAGTTTAGGGTATTTCGTACGAGTTCTATTTCGTAAGAGTTATATTTCGTACGAGTTCTATTCCGTAGCAGTTCTATTCCGTAGCAGTTCTATTCCGTGCAGTTCTATTCCGTAGCAGTTCTATTCCGCACAGTTCTATTCCGTGCAGTTCTATTCCATAGCAGTTCTATTTCGTAACAGTTCTATTCCGCGCAGTTCTATTCCGTAGAAGTTCTATTCCGCACAGTTCTATTCCGCGCAGAAAAAACAATAAAATCAATCAAAATGCATTTTTCGGAGCCAATCAGATCCGTATAGGTGTTATTCGGAAATTTCAGCGGCAACGCGCCGGGAGCATGTGTGAAACCTTAAATATGGGCGACCGGAGGGAGCTGGGCGGAAGCATGTCTTTGATCCTGCCAACTTTTGGAATTTCGATTAAAAGCTGAATCATTTGTTGTGGTTTTTTAGCCAAAAAATACAAATTGAAAATATTCCGACGGAAATTTCGCGGTAAACCCCCAATATTACAGTTCAAGACCCCACGGGAAACCGCCAAAATAACCCCCCTCACTATTAAAATAACGTTTCACGTAAAAATATTTTATTAGAGACAAATATCATATAAGCGTGACATTAAATGCGTGGCAAGACATACACGTATTGTCATATTCTTTTGTTCTATTTTATTTCTCAGTTTATCATCGTATGTGGCAAAACGATGCTTCTCATGTTCATTTCGAATGATTTCATGAATACGGCCCCTGATGTTGCTCTCGCAAGATCACAAGAAAGGTTCATTTAGAATGGACCATTCTATTCCCTACCATTTCTTTTTCTTTTGTTGGCATGTGGTGTGAGTCTGGTGTAACATCTGTTGGTCATTACTATCTTTTGTAGGTTTCTTTTGTGTGGTTGGTGCAATTAACTGGGTATAAAAGCCTTGGTATACCACCAGATCCGTCCATTTTGTGGGTATCGTTTTCGAATAAGAAAAGATGAATATTCTGCTGTCATTATTCGTTTTGATTTTTTTTGCTTTTGCAATGGACAATTCTATTTACCTTGGTAACGGTTTTGTGGATCGATTAGGGGACGAAGTAACCCAGTGCGCTAATTTTTCCGTTCCTTTTCCATTTAGTGAGATCAATGAAACAAGAAACGGATTCAAAAATATATGTCTGAGTAAGTATTAGTGATAAGTAAATAATTTAAACTCATTAGTTGTTTTTAGAATCACGGCGCACTCAAAGGGCTATACAGATCCCAATTTTATTCGCAGTTGCTCTAGCTGTAGGAACCATACCCGGTGCTGCAGGTTTCTTTATCTTGCAAAATAAAATCAATAAACAAGAGCGTGAACTTGTGGAATTGAGGAAAACTTACAAAATATTTTTGGAAAAAATAGAAAAGATTAGGAGGTAAGTGTTTTAGTATTCTACCATGCGTTAGTTTAAATTTCTAATGTTCTAGAGCACAAGGAAATTTGGACCGACAGCTAGCTGACCATGAATGGCAGGAAATCGAACACAGACTTTTTCAGAAGACGAATATTGAAAGAGTTTTCAATATTTTAAAAATAGATCCGGATCAAATTTTGAAGAATTTTGAAATCCTGAGTCACTGGGAACGGATATGTTTGCTACGTTTACGTACGACGCAAAATGCGGCGAAAGCTTCGACACTATCGAGTTAAAAGTTTGTAACCGTGCAAGTGCGTCTCGAAAAGTTGGTAGAGTATTTAAAATGGCTCCAAAAGGAAAGTTCATTAACGCACTGACCTATCAATATTTGGAAACTCCCCGATATGGAATTATCACCAGTGAAGGTTTTGTATCGGCTGACAAATGCAATCGATTTGGACGGCTATTCGCCTGCGAGGAAAGCTCGGAAAGTTGTACCTACTACAAACCGGCCGGGTGTATCAAGAAAACGGTTGAAACAGATGGAACTTTCGTGAAAGAAGTTGATGACTCTTCGTTTGTTGCTACACATTTAAAAGTAACATTTTTGGAATTCACAATATATTAATTTCATTTATTTTCAGAAGTATACCATTTGGAATCAGACAACAACAGTTACAAAACAAATTGGGGAATCTGGACAACTGTTGCTGAGCATCCCGTATAATTATTTTGCAATAGTCGGCGCTCACACCATCAAAGGAAGGAGTGAGATATTTGAAGAAGCAGCGGTCGACGTAGAAGACAATTGATACCCAGCCTCCAAGCAGTCCAGTTAAAATGTTAATGGATCCTTTATTTTTGTACCACATACTTATTTGAATAAAATAACAAATTATTTAAGAAAATAAATGTAAAATTATGCGATGCGGAAAAGGAGAAAAAGAAGACAAAAATTATATTTGCAAACATCAAAAAACTAACTTTTTAGCTAAACGGATCGACTCTAACGTAAATCGCCGACACGAATTGGGAGCCGCTGCAAGTGCGCCCTATTGAACACCTCAAATGCGCGCGAGATTCAAATTTTGAATATAATCGGCTTTGCAGATGTGAAGTCAATGCACAGAACGAAATGTGTACCGAAGGAAAAACAACGATTTTCGACAAAATTTGCGATAAATTTATCCAGAAATCTGTCAACAAACCTTTTTTTAGCCAAAATGCTTTGTATATGGGTCTTTTACATAAAATATGACAACCGGGACATTACAAATTAAGCTCCATGTCTTTTTTAGTCGTTTTATTTTGAAAATTCATCGCACAATTTTTCGCAAAAAATATTTAATAACTTGCCGATATATTTTAGCAGGGTGAAAGCATGCATTGCGAATCGGAGGCCACTGATGTTTCGATTTTCCGAGACCGGATAACAGACAACAGACTGAAAGCATGCTTCCACCCAGCTCCCTCCGGTCGCCCATTTGATGGTGTCACATATGCTTCCGGCGCGTTGCCACTGAGCCTTCCGGTTATGAATAATTACTTGAAAACGCAAAATCTAAGCGTCGAGGAGAAACAAGGGCAAAAAAAAAACGAAAAGAAAAAAAAATTCAGCGATTCTCAACCCGCATAACGCCAAAAAAAATTAATTCATTCATAAAATTCACATAAATAAAAAGAAATAATATAGTTTCCTGCGGTTGTTCTCTTTTTTTTCGACTGATTCTCATTTTCATAGCCGAAATTTTTAAAATTTGAATCTCGCGCGCATTTGCACATTTGAGGTGTGCAATAGGGCGCACTTGCAGCGGCTCCCAATTCGCGTCGGCGATTTACGTTAGAGTAACGGATCGCTTTTCATCTTTTTTATGGTGTTATAAATATATTTCAAAATATATATATTTCAGCGAAACTTCGGAGAATGCTCAATCTATTTGAAACTTTGAAAAATTATTTGAAAAATACTCTCACAAGTTAGACATTCCCAGAAAATTTCAGACCAAATATTGATTTTGAAATTTTTGAAAAAAAAACATCGATAATTTTCAAAGATAATTTTCATCGATATTTTGGTCTAAAATTTTCTGATAATTTCCGAGAGTATTTTTTAAATGATTTCTCAAAGTTTCAAACCAATCGGAGCATTCTCCGATGTTTCGCTGAATTTTTTGCATTTTTCGCATATATTGCTGGTTTCGTGAATAACCCCATTAAACGTTTTCCACAATTCAATGTGTAAATGACCCTATTATGCAACGAATCATCTCCAAGCACCCCTTTGCAACAACAAAAAAAAAGAAACGCACTGACACGTCACCCGGGTCAACACCATAAATGCGTCAGCAATAGCCCACATTGCGTGTTCCACGTCCTGCAGTTTTTATTTATTTATGTATTTGTTTTCACATTTTTCTTGTATTTTTCTTATTATTTTTAAAATTAGTTAATTTTAAATATTTTTTGGTTAAATAAATGCACATGCTCGCTGACGCACACCTTTGTTTTTATTTCTCTCTAACCTAGAAAATCCTCCTTTTTTACTTTCTGTCTGTTACACTCAACCTGGAACCCAACAACATTTTTTTGTGACTACATGTCAGTTAGAAGAAATCAGTTGAGAGAAACTTTTGCTCTTCCTTTTCTTTTTGCTTTTACGTCGGAAAGAAATGGTGAGTGCCGGCCGTGCCGTGATTATAACGCATAAGAAAAAAAAAGAAACATAAAATAAAAGTAGCAACCAATTTGACTTTTATCGCCATGTTTTTATTATTGTTTTTCTGCACGTGTGGCAAACTGAAAAACTGAAAAACAACACTGGTCAAATATTGTTTTTTATATTTAGTTTTCGTATCGATTGCCACAGACATCACCTCTGTTTTTTATGTTTTCTCTTCTTTTTTTTAAATTTTTATTTTCAGATGGGCAATATCTTCTCGCGTAACAAATCTCCGGCGACGGAATTGGAGCGCGTTGCTCTCACCATCGAGGATTTGAAAAAAAGACTGCAAACTATCAGCTCTGTAAGTTTTTCTTGGTTTTTTTGAAACTATTTTAACATTTTAGAGCAACTCGAACACTTTGTACTATTATTACATGAGTATTATCGTTGTAATGAGCATAGCGATGGCTCATACTTGGCTCAGATTCGAGGATCCTACGAAGGTTGGTTGTTTTGTCGTGAATGGGGTGAAAACAATTTAGGGGATCGATGAAGATTTTTTACTTTTTACACCAAATTTGTTGCCAAAACTAGCGAAAATTGATTGGTAAACTTTTGGCCAATAAATTATCGGCAAAAATATTGTATAATGCAAGAAAATAAATGCAGATGAATTTTTCTCCCATTTTAATTTAATGCAGGAAAATACAGGTTAATGCACGAAAATTAATTAAAATATTGGTTTGCATAGCAATAAAATGGCAGGAAAGTTCATCTGCATATGACAAATGATTAAAAAATTGTCATCGACAAAACACACTCCACGTAAATATTCATTTCCAGAGCTACGTGGCATGTGCTCTTGTCGTTGGAGCAACAATCGTCGTGCTCGCCGGTCGGTACGCCATAAATGGAATATACTCTTGGAGAGCCAATCGGACAACTCAAAAACTCGAGAATGCCTTAACTCAAAAAGTTGTCTTGTTGGATTTGGTTAAGGAGACGTTGAAGTTTAAGGTATGTGCAGATAATTCAAGTGATTTTAAATCAGTAATCGCAATTTTCCAGGAGGCCAAAGAAATTTTGGATCGGTTCGAAAAGAATGACCAGCAAGAACAAGAAAAACTGATCGCAAAAGAAGCAGGGTTAATTCAACAGTCTGCACAAAAAGCTCCGCTAGACAAAACTGTACCCGGATCGCCACAACAAGATGTGAAAAAAACTCCGGTCACTCCAGCCGAACCGAGAATCAATTTGAAAACTGCTATGGCAACGGTAATTTGTTATATATAATAGAAAAAATATGGGTTAGATGTTACAAAAATTGCCTGTACAGAAGACAGAGGTCAGTCATTCTCGGAAGTTTAAATTTTTTGAATATGCTGCCGGAAAAAAGTATTTCGTAGACCATTCTTTCCTTCCGAAAATTTGGAAATTTATATCTTTTTCGTATTTCTTTTTGTAGCTAAAAAATTGGAATTTTAATTCCAAAAAATGCCCGGAACGGATTTTTCAGCCCCCTCAGCTATCGGCATTTTTTTTATAGACCATCTTCTCGCGAGGGGATGCTAAAAATCCCCCATCTCGTTCAGTTTTTAAAATTTCCCAATTCTGTATTTTTAAACATTTTCTAACTGTTAAGATAAGCTAAATAATCGCCTGTCAGCTGTTCTGAAACGATTTTTTGGTCGATAGACAATCCGCAGAAATTCTTGGACCATCCGCTGGGAGACGCCGTTTCCATTGCGCTGAGGAGGCTGCGGATTTTTTATTTTCGGAATATTTGGACTAAATTTCAGAAGCAGAAAAATTGGTTCCGAGTGATTTCTTGTTTTATTGGATGAATAGTTTAGATTTCTTGTTTTATTGGATGAATAGTATAGTTTTTTTTAATCGAAATTTAGCAAGAAATTTACGGACAAAGTTTTAACGGTAATGTAATTTTCCGAAGAACCCGTTTACCGGTAAATTGTTTTTGGGGCTCTGGGACGTTTCGAAACAAGATGTTTCGAAACTGGGACATTTCGAAACTTGTCACTTCGAAACTGGGACGTTGCGAAACTTTAGTACTATTTTTCGGCGCCGTGTTCGCACTATTGAAAAATTTCGGCCAAGGATAAAGTAGTTTTCGAATCTTTGACCGGTAAATTTCGAGAATTTTTTGAAATTTACCAGAAAATTTACCTCTAAAATTCACTAAAGTTTCGAAACGTCCCAGAGCCGTTTTTGGCAACGCACACTAAACGCCTATCGCCCATCTTTCTCAAATTCCAGCAAGGACAGTCACCTTTCAACCAACGCCATCCAACTGCGACCCCAGCTCGTCCCTACCTCCGCCAAACGACTGCTCTCGATCGAGTGCTCGATTACTTTATGTCGGATGGGCCCAATTGCAGGTACGAGCTCATTTTTTATCCAAATTGCTTCAACTGTTCCGTTGTTGCCTTTCATCGTCATCGAAACGACGCTCATTTTTCAGAAACGCCTTAATCTGCTCCATTTGTCATACACACAACGGAATGGCTCTTCCTGCCGAGTACCCATATATTGCCTTCCGCTGTTTTGAATGCGGTCACCTGAATCCTCCGAAGAAAGGGTAAGGAGCTAAAAATAGATAAATGATTGATTGTTGATTTTTTCAGACCCCCAGTTCCACTGACTCGGCCACCAGTTGGACCAAAAGGCATTCAGCATAATGGAAGGACTGGATTGCCGATAAATGGAAATAATGCGAACCCGACGAATAATAATCAGCAAAATTCTCCAGGGGGCAAAAAAGAACAGCAGGCAGCCGAGATTGAGAGAAAATTGGTGGAAATTGATGAGAAACCGAAAAAAGAGGATAATTCTTCTGAACAAACGTAAAATCCAAAGAAAATATGAAAATGCCTATCAAAACACCGGGTATCCCACGTATCCTACTTTTTTTTTATTGCATTCTTGATTTTTTGTTGGGAAAATCAAAATTTTATTTTTCTGATATTACAAGTTCCTCTGAATTCTCTGGTAGATTTACTATTGTTGTGAAAAATACGTTTTCTGTCTTCTGTGGTTCTTGTGGTCCCCTTGCCGTATTTATTGGTTTTGAAACTATTTAATAAAAAATTTCCGGATTTGATATTTTTAAATTGGTTAAACACTTTCCGGCTGGAGTCAGCAAGCGCGCCCGGACGCATAAAAGCAAGGCTCTGGAAAAAGAAATTCAAAAACGGGAGTCAAAAAATGCGCCCGTATCTTTTTAAAATAAAATTTAAAAGGCGATTAGCGTTTAAATTTAATGAAAAAAATTTGCTTCTTTTTCCTCCGAATTACAACTTTCTCATTTTCCGGTGCTATTTTCCAAAATCCTAAGGCTCTGCCATTTTCCGAAGAAAATTCCTCGTTTTTGGATTAAAATGAAGTTTCCAACGTGAATATTCTGAAAATGAATCGTAATCTTCGAAATAATATGTCATCGAGTGAAAAATGGAAAAAAAAATCCGATTTTGAAAATGAAAAATGACATTCTTCGCATGCGAATAATGCAAACGCACTCTACTGCGAATTTGCTGGAGCGGCGGGCGACGGGGGAGGATGAGTGACGAGATATGGCACGGCGTGTTGGAAGCTACGTTTTTGAATTGTTTTTCAAAAGCGAATTTTCGCGCGCTATTCTACTCTCGCGTCCCTGCGTCTCCTCCGCAGAGACCTGTGTCGATTTACGAGATTTTATTTTTTCTTTCTTACTTTTCTTTGTTATTTTTTTTCTCATTTTTTATTCATTTTTTGTTTCTCATTAAAAAAAATTGTTTTTGAAATGGTTGTTTTTGAGATTAATCTGATAAATTTTTTTGTTGGAAAGTTGATTTTAAATCTGTTTTTTTTTTTTGGTAAATAAAAACAGTTAATTTTAATTTAATTTAAATTCTGAAAAACAAAATACAAAAATTCGGGCTAAAAATGCGAACAACGTTATATTTAGCCAAAAAAAAAACATGTTTGGCAAGGCGCCAAAGATTTTTGGCAATACTCCGAGAGAAATATATGGAGGCGCAGAGAAACACGCAAAAGTGCGCCAGGGCGCGTTTGCACTTTCGTAGGGTCCAGCATGCCGTGTATGGGCCGGTAAATTTGTTTTTCGTCTGGAACCAACTCTCTCCCCCGTCGTGCTACAGTAGGCAAATACTCATTTGCTTGGGATCATTGGCTGTTTTCTCATTTACTTTAGAAAATGAGCATAAAAACGGTTGTAACTCACGGCGTGTTGGACGGAACGTTGGAAAATAAAATTTAAACTGCGCGGGCTTTTTTCTTGAAAAAAAAATTCTCGCCTAATAGTATGCGTGGTCACATTAAGCTGTGCAGCGTTTTTCTGCGTTAAACTGATACGAAGAGGAGACGCAGACAAGCAGAGTGCGAGGATACTGTTGTTTTTGTAGCAAACTCCCGCCGGAGAGACGCAGACACTTAGCGGAGCGCATGGCCAATAACGTTCCGGCCAACATACCGTGTTTGGAGCGAGTCCGCAATACCATGCTTCAATAAAACGTAGGGAAACAATTTAAGATTTATTGTTCATTGGCTGCTATCACAATTCATTACGAAATTGACATAGAGAAAAAAAAGTGTGACAATCATATTAACCAATTGGCGGTCACCTCAAGAGACTTTGATGATACTCTACTTTCGTCCAAACCGAATGAACTCGAACTTGTTGCGTCGCTTTTCAGCCATTTTCAGTTGCTGACTTCCCTCCTGAAGAGCTTCCAACTCTGCGAGCGCGTTCAGAAGTTGATTGCTGATCTGGAAATAGAAAAGATGCTAGTTAATACAATAATTTAGAACTAGTACTTTGTTCAGGCTCTCGTGACTAACGTCTCCATCGTAC
Source organism: Caenorhabditis japonica (assembly GCA_963572235.1). NCBI lineage: Eukaryota > Metazoa > Nematoda > Chromadorea > Rhabditida > Rhabditidae > Caenorhabditis > Caenorhabditis japonica. The sequence goes on along the minus strand of OY754347.1, from coordinate 5,059,980 downwards.
ATTGCAGCAGGGATCACTTCAGGCGATCCTTTGGCTGAAAAATTTGATTCATTTCATGGATTTGTCTGTCTGTCCGTTCTTTTTTTTTTGTGCTTCCAGGGATTGTTTTCGAGTATGTTCAATGGGAATGCCGTCCCCAACGAGAGTCCCTAATTTCTATCTAGACGAATGGCTTTGTGTTGTGTTGGCGAAGGAATTTCTGCGCGGAATTATGTATTTTCGCATAAGAAAGAATAGTTGTTTTCTTTTGTTTCGAAGAAAGGGAGGGCAAAGGGATCAGGAAGTTTAAATGAAATATGTAAAGTGTAAACATCTGAATAGACTTTATCAGGTATCCAAAACAGTTTCCCCATCAAATAAACTCACACTTCTGTGCGGCTGATGTTGCGATGAGGCAGAGCAGTAGGGTGATGTAAAATAAAACGTTCATGATCGGAGAAAGTTCAGTTCAGCTGCGAGCGCAAATATGATGCCGATCTGAATCTGGCAAGCTCGGAAGAAAAACTGGTTGGGCGTGGCCTATCGACGGACAACCCCCTAGGCAAAAAATAATGGGCATCGGCTCAAGTTGGACGCTTCTCCGTTGTCTCCAAGACTGCAAGAATAACATAAAAAGTGAAATCATGTGTCTTTTCGGGAGGAAGATGGATTGTAGACAATGGTAGTAAATTGGACTGGTCGCTCGCGCAAGTACTGACTCGTCATCGCTTTCCGCCACAGCGACTTTTTCCCTTTCAGACTGATTGTGAGAAGCATGGTGCCATCCGGATGGGAATGGAATGGAATGGAAAGGAAAGGAAAGGCGACAGAAAAGTGATGTTGGTGTGGCACGCACAAAAGGCGCAAATTGGAGATCCGCGCGTGGGGGTCGAATTTGCCGACAAGCATTTTTGAAATGTGTAGGCTGTACAAAACATGTTGAGATTCATGTCAGATTGTGGCGGAAGAGTCCGGAAAGTTGAGAAAGAAAGTGACGAATCCCGCTTCCAGACCGGAACTAGCAAGGAAAGGAAGTCGAAACAAAACTTTGGCCATTCAGTTCTATTCAGGACTATTTAGAAGTACTACTTTGAAACGCAAATAGATCAAAAACCTATCAGACAACGGACATGACACAAATTAACGGGGGCATGAATCGGGCGTCAGCAAACGCGCCCTGACGCAAATTTAAGATTTCTTCAATAAGGATTCGTGATTTTCTTCTAAAATAATTTTATTGTAATTTTTTTTAATTTCAGCCGGCGATTTGCTTTGAATATTGGAAAAGAACGCAACATCTTTTTCGAGCTTTGTCCATTTGCGTTCGTGCGGGCGCGTTTGCCGACGCCCGATTCATGTGTCTGTGTGTCGTCTGCGTATCTTGTTTTTCCTAATGTCTCATTATGTCTAACTTATCTTATTTAAAATTTTAAAAGCTGTTTTGTTTCCCCTTCAAAACGGTGAAGCGCATAGGCATACAATTTCTGCGTCTCGGCAATAGTTGAAACTTTTTGTAAAAGTATCATCACATCTTGAAAAGTTTCGTAAATCAAAAATCACATTAAATGGCTTAAAAACAATATTTTAAAACATTTCTAATTTGTTTAACGAAAATGTGTCTTTTTCCTCCAATTTCACTACTTTTTTCACATTCGGTTCGCAAAATTTAAGTACAAATTTTATTTTTATCAGCTCTAATACTCTTGTCTCAGCTGCCGAGATATGTGGCCTAGAAAATGATAATGAAAACTACATAAATTTACCACGACCGGGCACAGTTCATATGAGTGTGACCGTAACCCGTTCAAAAAATTTCTAACGAGAGAGAGAGAGAGCGAGAAAGAGAAAAAATTCAACCTCTCATCTTGAAACATTTTTGAAAAAATGAAAGAAAAAACCTGAAATCAAAACTAGTGTGCGTGGTGTCCAATCCCCTATTTCATCCAACCCAAAAAAACGGCATTAAAACGAGCCATCGGGGAGTGATGCGTCCGAAAAAGTATCATTCCGAAATGTAGTTCCGAGTCGTTATGTCTTTTTACACTTTTTGATGCGCAATTCAAATGTGAAATCAGACGGAAAACATCAGATTTGAAGCGAGTTTTTGTTTATGTTTTCAGAAAGCTTTGAAGAAGAATGGATGAATTGGGTAGTTTTATTGTGGTTGACATCACGATAGACATTACAGATATAGTTAAATGGAATTTGTCTTAAACGGAACCGATTGAGTTGTTTTTTAGACTTAAAATGTGGTAAAGAACCTAGTTAAACCGGGAGGGTTTGTAAAATACCAAGTTTATGAATGCCCAGCCAAATTTAACTTGCATATGGGCATGAGACGGTAGTCAACTGAAAGTGCTTACAAATCAGGTTCAAAATTAATACAAAAGCAAACTCGTTATATATTAATTTTGGGCCTCATTCGTAAGAAATTTCAGTTGAGCAACCGGGCGCGTTTGCAGACTCCCGGCTCATGCCCCTGTGAACTTGTATAATATTTTGTCCGTGCAAACCACTTGTTTAACCCCTTGCCTTCATCAATCGGGGAACCATGGCCATGGACCGAAAATCGCAGAGTGCTGCTCTCTGGTAATTTTTGACGCGTATATGGCGGGGATGTGGCTAATAGCCGTCGGATATGGCTAGTAGCCAGTATGGTGCATAATTGGCACCGCGGCTAATAGATTGTTCGCCTCCAGCAATTAAAGCAAACAATCAGGGCGTTTTGGTGCGAATGGCACATATGCAGCGTTTTTCAGGCACATGGAGCCCAGAATTTGAAAAGTGTGCGTAGTTCAAGAGAATAGCCATCGATTTCTGAGCGTGTGTCAAATCGCACGCATCATTCGATTTTCCGCTTTTGGTCGTTTTTTTTATCTTTCGCTGGATGCCATTCTATTTTTTCGACAATCGCCGCATTGCTTTAATTTAATGTATTTTTCTTGCAATTTTTACAATAGTTACTTGTTTTTTAATTCAGATAACTTTCTTCGTAGCATATGCAAAAGAAGAAGAAGGCCGCTGGAATCAAAATATGGCTACCGTACTCCCGAAAAATTAAAGGGACATAAGCAAAACTGTGAGTTACTGTCTGAAGTAATGCGCGCGAAAAATCATCATTTAAGAAAACTTCGGCCCGGCTTTTTCTTCTTTTTCTTTATATTGTTTTTCGTCATTTTCCGTCGAAATCGAGAGCAAAGTCAACTGGACATTATGCAACAATTGGTGATGATCCCAACGTGAAATGGCCAAAAAATTCAGAGGACTCTTGGATGCGTGTGTAATAATCTTTTCACTGTGCTGATTTCGATATGTGAAAAGATCGAAACATATTGTCCACCACAAAATGAAGCCCGCCCCGAACATAACGTCTGCTAACAAAGCCAAAGCAAGGTTTGCATGGAAACGTTTCGTTTGTTCATCAAAACAAAAGTTGTTGCAGGTTATTCAACCTCGATGGCTCGGAGGAATGAGGAACGATTGTGGTTTGGGGAGCCTTTTGCAACAAAAAAGGAAGTTCCCTGTTCAATTCATATCACACCGAATGAACAGTTCTGATTATCAAGGTGTTCTGGATCAGGAATTGGCTCCTTTTCTTCGCCACTCGTCACTAAAAACTGTAAATTCCAACAGGACAATGCTGTCATCCACGTGATACAATCTATTTAAAATTATCAAGGACCGGATAATGTCGACGAAGATAAAACGGATCGAGTGGACAGCCTGCAGTCCTGATCTGAATCCTATTGAGAACCTGTGTTTTTTTCTGTATTTTGTTGTCGCGGTGTTTGCACACATTCCATTTTTTTAAAGGAAAATTCCATAAAAAACTTTACACGGTGATTCTTTTACTACCGGCCACGCATTTCTAGTCCCCCGATCGCAAGAATTTCCTTTCTCCACCTCGCACTCTCTCACTCTATCATCACATGAAGTGGGCGGAGTTCCCTCCCCTTTTTGCAAAATGCGGCAAAAAAATTTGCGGAAACCAGTTCGGCCACCACGGAAAACCAGTTTCATTTGAAATTGTACGTATAAAAACGAACGAATTCCGGTTTAAAATATGCGCCCTAATGAGAGCTAGTAACGTGACAGACAACTTTTTGATCAGACGTCATTTACGAAATCGCGACAGGAAAAACCTAATCGGGGGACTAGAAATGCGTGGCCGGCAGTAAAAGAATTGCCGTGCATTTGAAATTGTACGTAAAAAATCAGACCAATTCCGGTTTTAAATATGCGCCATAATGAGAGGAAGTGACGTGACAAACAACTTCTCGATCCGAAGTCATTTAGAAAATCGCGACAGAAAAAACAAATCGGTGGACGAGAATTGTGTGCTCGGTAGTAAAAGAATCACCGTGCTTTAAAAAGAAAGATTGTGTGCAAACACCACGACGACGAGATGCAGAACAACTTTCGAAACGGCGATTTCGTGTACTCCTCTTGACCTTCTAATTGTTTTTGTTGTTGTAAAATTCGTTAAAAATCAGAGAACTTTGTTGTGCGTTTTCATTGTTAATGTGATATTCGTAAATCCCTCACCCAATAATAATATCATATAACAGGTTTATTCCGATAAAAAACAAGGCAATGGGCTATTTAAATTATGAGACAAGAGGTTAAAAAAAAACAAAAAATACGTAAATAAATGTAAATAATACATAACAAGAAAAAAAAGTACCGGCTCCGCGGATGAGATATCACACAAGACAAAAAAAAACATTAATTAACATTTGAACGTTCGGTTGGTTTGAAATCCTGATTGATAATGTATTCCTTACTCTGTTGGGTTTCTCCCGACATCACATCATCGTAAAAAATTATCAAGTGTTGTTTTCCAACAAAACGTTGTGCTTCTGCAAGAGTTTGCTGAAGTTGAAATTGCATGAAAGTTTGATCATCGAGGCGCTGCAATTGGTAAATAAAATTAACTTTAAAAAGGGTCGGTTAAACTCACCAAGACCCACAGAGATCCCACATCGTTGGCATTAAATGTAGACCGAGATCGAACGAGACACGCGACATGATAAACTGAAGAAAAAAATTATTAAGTAAATTTTTTTCAAAAAAATTAATTGTTTTACATGTAGAATCTCCACTGGAAGCGCAATAAATAACAGTCGCTGGAGTTCCTTGTTGGCGCTTCTTTTCAGCGTAACCATTTGTCGGCCAGAGCTCTAATTCCACATTTCCCTGAAAATAGTACATACTTTTATCTAGAAAAAAAAAGAAACTAACATTTTCCCTTTCCTGAAGAGCAGAAGCTGCTCTAACTGGCTCAATGGTTTCCGGCCGGACTGGTAGAGTTTGTTGAGCAGCAGATGGAGCAGCTGGAGCAACTGGAGCAGGTTGAACCGAAAAAACTTGTGCTTGCACCTGCTCAGGAGGCTGGGCCACAACACGTTCTTGCGGAGCAGCTTGTAAGACAACTTGTGGCGCTTCTTGAACCTGTTTAGGAGCATAACCGGGATGAGCCAAAACTGGAGTAGCTGCAGGCGGTGGAGCAAGTTGAGCCTGTTGAGCCTGTGCATATTGCTGCTGCTGTTGAAGCCATTGTCCAGTCTGCCCCGCTTGTTGTTGCATTTGCTGTTGGTACTGCTGCATCTGGAGTTGTAAAAGTAATTGCTGTTGGTTTTGCAGCTGTTGTGGAGTTTGCTGCGGTGGTGGAGCTGGAGTTTGTGGTGGCGGCTGCGTTCCTTTTGCCATTCCTGGCATCCCCGGCATCATTGGCATCATTGCCATTCCCGGCATCACTTGTAAACCTGGCATTCCTTGTGCGCCAGGCTGTTGGGTACGAGCATAATGCATTTGCATCTGTTGCATCTGTTGCATTTTTTGCATCTGTTGATATTGCTGAACTTGCTGAATCTGTTGCAACAATTGTTGCTGTTGCATAACCATTCCTGTATTTCCAGCCTGAGCAGCTTTTTGGGCGTTTAACATTGCCTGAGACTGGGCGTGAGCTAGTGCTTGGGCCTGAGCCTGTGCTTGAGCATGAGCCTGGGCTTGAGCATGCGCCTGGGCTTGAGCCTGAGCTTGAGCCTGAGCTTGAGCACGCGCTTGAGCTTCCGCAACTTTCCGAGCACGTTCTTGTTCCGCTTTTGCACGAGCCTCAGCTTCAGCTTTGGCACGAGCTGCTTCTGCTTCAGCCTTTTGACGAGCTTGTTCCTTGGCAAGTTGTTCAGCACGCTGGCGAGCCATTGTTTCTTGTTGAGCCTTCATAAGATTATTCATATGAGCTTGTTGCTGAAGAGCAGAGCGAACATCCGCCTGAGCTTGCGCAAAATGAGCACCAAACAGTTCTTGGTTTTGCGATGGAATTTGGCCGCGAGCATGAAGCAATTGATAAACCGCATTCAGCTCCTCTTGTTGCTTTCTTTTGTCGTCCATTTGCGGTGGATTCCTGCAACAACAAAAATAAATAAAAATAAAAAATTGTGTAATTTCTTTTTAAAACATACATATTCATTTGCATCTGCTGCGGTAGCATATGAGGGTTCATTCCTTGAACAGAATTCATATTCTGAGCTGGATTCGCAACAAGACCTGGATGTTGACCTTGACCTGGTACCGGAGTTGGAGCAAGTCTAGAAGCAATTTGAGGAACTTGTTCAGGAGCTGCTATCGAAGCTGGACCAGCTTGTGAATTTTGCATTGGTATTTGACCTGGTGCCGGGGTTTGAATGGCCCTTGGAGCGGGTGGTGCTGTCATTTGTCCTTGCGATTGCGGAGTTGGACCATGAGCCGGAAACGCGCCTGGAATTGCACCTGAGAAACGCAAACCCATTGCTTGAGCCAACTGGGCTGCAAGAGCCGCTTGGGCCGCTTGTGAATTCTGACCAGACTGCGCCTGTTGAACTTGCTGAGTTAATTGAGCAATTTGGGCCGCCTGAGCGGCTCGAGCATCCTGCATCTGTTGCGCTCCTTGAGGCGCATTCGCCATTTGTGAAGCCTGCCAAGCCTGAATAGCTTTGGCGTTTGCGTTTGCCGCCTGAGCCTTTGCAGGTGTCATTTGTTGTCCTTGACCAGGCGCGGCGCCTCCATGAACAAATTGGCCGAGTTGAGCAATATGGGACGATGGTTGTGGTGTCGCTGGATGGTCTCCCTTCTTTGCTTTAGTTGGTTTTGGAGTGTGGATTGGGCGGATCGGAGTGCTCTGCGGTGCTTGTGCCATCTCTGCCATCATCTTCTGCTGGTGTTGGTGTTGATTTTGATAGCCAGCAGCAGTAGCAGCAGCAGCAACATTCGGCACTGCAGTGATTTTCGTAGGAGCATTCTGAAAAACTATTTGATAGAATGATGTTTACGATGAAAAAAGTACAGCTAGGGAAAATGTTTCACATGCAATGAAGATAGGATCCTCAAAATGAATTCATGTATTCCTGTAATGATGATAAATAGCGCGTGAAATGATGTACATTGTGTTCTCGCCACGGACGGTGTTTGCAGACTTGTGTATTTACGCGCAAATTTGAATTTTTAAATTTTTTATCACATACATATTATGGATTCATGAATGAGCGACAAAAAGCGGTGAATTGTAGGGCAAAAGTTGGCTGGTCTCGACACGATTTTGACAGAATACGGTTAGCGCGAAAAATATTTTTTCTTTTTTTTTCAATTAAGACACATTTTCATAGATTTTTTCTCTCTCCACGTTACAAAAAAAATTTGAATTGTGAAAAAATGCTAGTCAAAAGGCAAGACATCGCGTTTTTATTAAAAACAAAAAAAAGAAAAAATATTTTTCACGCTAACCGTAGTCTTTCAAAATCGTGGCGAGACCAGCCAACTTTTGCCCCACAATTCACCGCGTTTTGTCGCTCATTCATGAATCCATAATATTGAAATAAAAATGTTACAAGCTATCCCGGAAATGTTTTTAAAATTCCATAGAGTTAAAAAAATTAAAAACGGAAAAATAATAACAAAAAACAACGGAAAATTCGGAAAAATTCAAATTGGCGCGTAAAATCATCCACAAGTCTGCAAACACCGTCCGTGGCGAGACCACAATGTACACCATTTGACGCGACATCACCATTACAGAAGCACGTAATATGTAAATATTACACAAAACAACAACAACAACTATGTCTAGAATGTGAACGGACCATATGAGTTTGAAGTTGATGGAGAGGTAAAGGTGGCTGGACTATGGACATTTGCTGTAAGAGATTAGTACGTGTTGGAAAGACCAAAGACAGAAAATAAAGCAGGTATACTGATTATTAGCACACATTAATTCTTACCACATTTGTCATCTTCGGCTTCTTTGGTTTTGGAGGACCACGAGGACCTTTTGGACCACGGGTTGGCGGATGAGGAGCCACAAACTGTGGAGGCGGTTTTGGAATAGAAATGCGGATATTGGCCATTTTTTGCGACTTGAGGCGAGCACGATCTGCAAGAAAAAAATAAACAAATTAGAAGAGGAAGAAAATGAAAATGAAAAAGAAATAGAAAAACAAGTTATTACTAAATACAGTAACTCACATTTGGCACGCTCAATTTCAATTTTCCTCTCAACATATTTTCTTCGAATCTTGAGTGGAATATTGGGCATAAACAGTTTTTCCCTTTTGCGAGGCTCTCTCACTTCATTTGGAACACTTGTCGGACTTTTACGTGGATTCAAAAGATCGTCATCGCTGTCCATCTCGCTGTCATCATCCGAAGACTCTGCCCCTTGTCTTTGTTTCAAAATCTTTTTAGCCAACTCCAACTGGTCAATTTGTATGATCGGCTCTTCGTCCTCATCAGCTTCTTCCGCTTTTACAGCCTTCTCGCTTTGTCCAGCAACCTCGTCAGTTTCCATCTCACCATCGTTTTCTTCTTTTATATGGTTTTCAGCAGACGTGGAAGGTCCTTCTTCGGATCCCAAATGGGCTCTTTTATTCTTTTTATAATTGCGAAGAGCAGTCTCGTTCTCGACAAACATTGCAGTCTGGTGATAACGTTCAGCATAGCTCAGAATCTCTCGATTGATTTCATCCTGACGAATCTTATTCATTTTCTCATCAAAATCAGCAAGCTTGCGTCCGAATGAAGCTTCCTCGTCGAGATCAATAGTTTTTTCAACAAAGTGAGAAGTCGAGCTGCTTTCACCATCCTCTTCTTCTTCTTCTTCTTCTTCTTCCTCCTTGACCAATCCATCGCCGCTCTCATTTTTAAAAGTTGTATCTTTATCCTCGTCTTCTTCCTCCTCATCACATCCATCTTGTGAACCCGATGGCAAGCACTCGTCATCATTCCTCTCAGTTTCCTCTAGGATTGTAGTATCGACAACGTGTGAAATGTTACCGGCAAGGATGGGTTCGCGATCGTCACTGTCATTGCCTCTTGCCATTTCCACTTCGTCGCGGTGGTTTGGAGATCGAGATTGTTTGGAGAGATCTTTTGGAATTGTCATAGCCATGTTTTCAGAGTCATGACAACGTTGTGGGGTGGTAGTGAGAATTTCAGTTGACGTGGTCAGTGGCTCCACCAAACCATTATTTGAATTGTCCAAAGTTTTGATTGAGACTTCAGAAGTTCCCTTGTGATTACTTAAAGCTTGATCCAAAGGTTGCGTGGAATTTACGGTAGACGGAATGATCTGAAAATGGATGATGTATGTATGTATGTACATATAAAGAGCAAAATTTTAATTTAAAAAAAAATACCTGTATGCTAGTTGATTGCACCAAAACTTGATTTTCTTGACTCGACGGAGCAAAAACTTGCGCAGTAGTAGAATCCACAGAATCCACATTTTTCGACTTATCCGCTTCCAAACTCACAACTTTAGCTTGACGCTCCGCAATTTCAGCATTCTCCTGGGCAATCCGTTTTCGAGCGAGCTCCTCAACACGAGCCTGCTCCGCCTGTCGAGCAGCAAACTCCTTTTCAGCCTGTGCTTTTTGCAGAGCACGCTGTTGTTGCATCGCCTGATGTTGCGCCTGTTGAAGAGAGACGGCAAATTGTGGGTTCATCAAAAGCTGACGGAGAATTTGGGGATTTTGTAGGTTTTGCAAAAGGCTGCTCTGCTCAGACTGCTCTTCCAGCGTGTACGGATTCAGCTCACCGTGTTTCACTTTCAATGCAGCGAGTTGTGACTGTTGAAGAGCGAGCAATATTTTCTGAAAATTTGTAATTAAATTATTGTGTTTTTCAAGGAGAAAGTGGCGTGTGAAAATGAAGCAGAAAAACAATTAAAAAATTGTCAGCCTCCTATGAGTACGATTTTTTTTCATATATGCACCAACTTCTTTAATACGGTAGAAAATAATTATTCCTATTTTTTGCTTTTGCACGAAAACTTTACAAAAACAAGTTGAAAAAGCGTCATCGATTGAGCGCAGATAAAGATAACATTTAAAAGAGATAACATGAGGGAAAGTGAAACTAAAAAATACGATATTTCTATTTATTTCACTAATGGCACGCGGCACGCGATGAAACAAAACGCATTAGGTGGCTGGGCTCAATTTCTCTCTTCCTTTCATTCGCCTGCCCGCCCAATACAATGATAATTAATTTTCCATTATAATTGCATGTGAAAACGGAAGAGAGAAAAGAAAGAAGAGTGACGACGAAACTGGCTTTACAAAATATAGTAGAGTGCGGAAATAAGCCATAGTATCGGAAATGAATGTGTGAATGCTCATAACAAAACACACTAATGAAGGTTATTCATAAACTAGAAAAGTCAAAGAATTCTTCCTATGCAAATTAGACCGCACGGGGTGCTGGCGACTGCCTTTTTTCAAACGCTTTTTTTGCCGCCGACGCCACGCGCTGCGGATGCGTCGCGTGACAACGCTGCGTCTCATCGCTTACACGCTCTCTGCCTGAAAAATTCATTTAAAAATTGTGCCAAGATTTTTTAAATGAAGCGAACTTTTGTGCGGGCAGTCGCAGGGTCTGCATTCACCGTTATGTCTGCGTCTCTTCAAATATCACTGTGTTCGCGTGTCGCGCACGAATAAGTGGGCGGAGTTTCGCGTTCTCATGTCGCAAATCGATTGAAAACACAATATTTCTTTCATTTTCGTTTCAATTTTTTTCACAAAAGTTCCAAAATCTTTAGAGCCTACTCAGGAGCATTTTTAACCAAATTTTTCTAAATTTCAATGAACAACTCCATAATAAACAACACCAACGCAAGTTTCAGGTAGAATATCAGAAATCGTGCATGCCAGGTGAATATAAATGCAAAATTACGTCGATTACACCACTTCACCTGGCACTTTGTGATATTAATTAGCTATCGAAATAGGCAAAACAAATTTTAGGAAAAGAGTAAACTAGAATTTTACAACAATATTCTTGAAAACAAGTGAAACATGGAATATTTTCGTTGAAAAATTCGTGAAAATGGTTATTTTGCGTAGGACATGAGAACGCGAAACTCCGCCCACTTATTTGTGCGCGACCACGCGAACACAGTGGTCTTTGAAGAGACGCAGACAGAACGGTGAATGCAGACTTGAATTGCGTTTTCATGTCGCAAGTCGATTTGACCATTTTGGCGGGCCGTCAATATTATGAAATAGTTTCTGCACAAAATGAGTTCTTTCTTTTAAAAGAGGTGCCAACTTTTCGGGGAAACAGTTTTACCAAAATCACATCGAAATTGCAAAAAAAAATTTCCCTGATTTTTTGCCAAATTTTACTACAAAATAAAATATAGAAAACCACGGGGAGTACACGAAGACGAGGATTCCTAGGCCAGCGTGCTCGGCTGCGGCCGACCCGTCTTTTCGAAAAATGTTTTGTCTTCAGCAATAATCGGTTGTTTTTCTTCAACTTTCTTCATTTTTTCACTATTTTTTATATAAATTATTTACAAATCGGCCAATATTGTACGAGGTAAGCGGAAATATAGCTTTTTTCCATTTCAAAAAGGACAATTTCCGGAAAAAAGACGCTGGCCTCCGGTTTCCTAGGCCGCGACTTCGTGTACTCCCCGTGGTCTTCTATTTTTTTGTTGTAAAATTTGGCAAAAATCAGAGAAAACCCCAATACTACATTTAAAGCCACTTTTGCATGTCTAAATTCCATTAAAAAATTTATTTTAAAAAAACCATGGACTAACTTTTCACGAGGCCTCTTCCATTAAAATGCAAACAAGCGCATTTTTTACGCAAAAAAAAAATGTACTCACCAGATGTTGCGGCTCTGTATTTCCACAATACTTGAACTTGACAAGGTTTGCCTTTTCAATCAATTTTCTTTCGATATTGACCGGTGGTTTCCTCACAGGCCGTGGATGACGTGCATTGAAATTCGTGTGAAATTTTTTTACCAAGTTTTCCTAAAATATTCAAATAGATTTTAAAAACATTATGTTCCTACCAATTTCTCATCGTCCGGATTTTTGGTTGCTCGTTTCCCAGTACCCGATAAAATTCCAAACTCGGCGTCCGTATTTCGCATACAAAAGTCTAGCGCAAGAGCTTCATCGGAAATTGGCGGCTCTTGCCTGACCAATTTTAAAAACTCGTTCGACACGTAGTCGCCAATGTTCCTCTTTACAATATCCACATCGGGTTTTGAGATCAATTGTCCAAGTCTATGTTCAAGGTAGTCTGGGTCTTCATCTGCAAGAGAAAAAAAACGTGATAGCCTCTCAGAGAGGGAACGGTAATAAAACTTACCAGAGGAAGATTCATCAATTTCCGGTAGTTTTTCGATAACTTTGATCGTTTTGGCCACTGGATCAACAACCACTTCAGTGTCCGTATCATCACTCTCGCTACTTTGGATGTTGTTTTTTGTTGTTTCTGTTTCTTCCGTTTTAAAACTTTTATGATTTTTATCCAGCTCGCTCGTTAAGCATTCTATCCTAGAGACCGGATCTTTGATATAGTCTCCAGATGTTGCATTTGGAGTCGTTGGCCTCGCAGAAGCGCCGTTAGAAACAGGAGTTTCTGAAGTAGAAGTACATGCTTCACTTGACGCTTCTTGCACCCCCTTTTCAATAGAGTCCTCGATAATTTGTTGCTCTTTTTGAACACGATTCATCATTATGTCTCTCTGTTCGGCTTGAGCTGAAGAGCATGGTTCGTTGGGATCAAAAAACATTTCATCAATGGCAGTTTCTCCAACATCTGCAGCAGGAACTGGACCAGCTTCGACAGGAGAAGAAGACTGCTTTTCAGAAACTTCCGTTGCTTCTTCATTAGACACTTGTGCAGGTGCTTCGTTTGGCAATTGCTCCACTTCCTCACTGCTCTCTTCATCTTCGGTCGTGTCAATGTAAATGTCAAGATCTTTGGCAGCAGCTTCGATTGCCTCCGTGACAATCTGCCGGCGCCGATGAATCTTGTTCTCCTCATAGGCCACTTGTTTCTGAGTCATCCTTTCCACTTCATCCATCGTCAGCTTTTTCGCGTATTTTATACCATCTCTATTCAGCTGGCCCGGAAATGCCGATTTATCCACATCGTAGTACACACGGTGATCCACCGGTGGCTTTTGAAGCGACGTGTACATATTCTTGTCAATTTTGGCGAGATCCATTTCTTCGAGTTCAATTTCGCTGTCGCCTGATGTATGTGAAGATCCTAAATATGATTCGTCAGTCAATTTCTCTTCAATGTCGTTCTCGTTGAGGCGGATTGAAGAAGATTGTTTCTTGAGTTTAGAAGATGTGCTAGATGTTTCCACGTGTGCAGAGGTAGATGGTTTTGGTGAAAACCCGCTGTTTTCTTGTTTTACATCAATTTCCATCACTTTTTCATCATCCAACTCTTCGCAAACTGATTCTGGTACTTTGTAGTCAGGTGGAGGAATTTTCAAATCGCATTTGGTTTCGATAACTGAAAAGGAAAAAAATTAAGTTGTCATGGACCTATTCACAAAACCAAAAAAAGGAAAAAGAAAAAAACGGAAAATAATACGGGAAAAATCGGAGAATGCTCCGATTGACCTGAAATTTTGGGAAATATTGTGAAAAATTCTCCTGTACACGCTCAAAAAATTTTGGACCAAAATATCGATTTTAAAATTTTTCAGAAAAAATCGATATTTTGGTCCAAATTTTTTTGAGCGTGTACAGGAGAATTTTTCCCAATATTTCCCAAAATTTCAGGTCAACCGGAGCATTCTCCGATTATTTCCGCAGTTTTTTTCAGTTTTTTTTCCCGGTTTTGTGAATAGGTCCACCAGGGAACGTTGGGAATTTTCCGCAAATTCGCTTTTTTGATACTTTCAGATCTTGTCAAACTTTCAAAACTTCTGACAGGAAATGTTTGGCTAATAGCCGTTTTCGACGATTCCCGTCTACGTTCCGATCGCCGATTAGGTGCCAACTATGCGCGGCTATCCGCCTTTTTGATGGCTAATAGCCACTTTCAACGGCTTATAGTCAAATAGCTGCTTATATCCTCGCTGAAAACTTTTTGAGTTGTCATTTTAGGCGACATTTTTAGCGTTTGAAGCGTTGAACCACGGAGTTCTAGGAACTACTTTTTTCAAAATTTTCACGCCAAAACACAATACGATGCAGGTGCGACACGGTCTTTCATTTCCATCTCAAAAATTATTTTTTAAAAATGTGAATTCACCTAAATTGGCACAATGCCAAGATTTTTCCCGCTTAGTCCAACGGAGCGCACTTTCGCGATGACAGTCGCCAAAATCCCGTGCCAAAAAAGCCAATTTGAACAAAATTCGCAAATAAAAAAAAATATAAACTCACTTTTCTGCGGGTACACCACAAACACATTTTCAGGTATCACATCGAAATGTGCATTCAGACATTCTGGAGCTCTCTCAATCCTTGGCGGATCGGGATCGCCGTCACGAAAAAGAAATCCGTCAATCATTCGAGCTCTTCCCGACTCATAATCTTCCAAAAGTTCCCTTGTGGCCTGATCCATAATTATATCTTCTGAACGAAACACGATCTTGTTCGTTTTTACTTCGTCTTCTTCTTCTTTGCACCCATGGTCAAGTGGCTCAGCAGCGGATGTTTCAGCAAGTTCCGTCTTCAAAGCTTCAGTTTTCTCAGGCCCTGACGTTTCCTTCTTGGTGGACGTTGTTAAAATTTGAGCGTTATTTCCATTCGTGTCGGGTGGAGGTTCCAGAGCTTTTGGTGGGTTGCGCAGATATTTTAGGATCGCTTCTTGATGTTCCTCGTCAAACGACTCATTGGTCCCCGAGGAATCTGTGGAATCCGACGACTCGTTTGAATCATCGAATATCACTCTCGGTTCACCGTCTTTCTCGTATTTGCGGGTGACTTCAGTGTCCTGAAAGTTGGAAAATTTTATTTAAAAAAAAGGCTCTCGGACCACGGTGATTCTTTTACTACCGAGCACACTATTCTCGTCCACCGATTTGTTTTTTCTGTCGCGATTTTCTAAATGACTTCGGATCGAGAAGTTTTTTGTCACGTCACTTCCTCTCATTATGGCGCATATTTAAAACCGGAATTGGTCTGATTTTTTACGTACAATTTCAAATGCACAGCGATTCTTTTACTGCCGGCCACGCATTTCTAGTCCCCCGATTAGGTTTTTCCTGTCGCGATTTTGTAAATGACGTCTGATCAAAAATTTGTCTGTCACGTTACTAGATCTCATTAGGGCGCATTTTTTAAACCGGTATTCGTTCGTTTTTATACGTACAAATTCAAATGAAACTGTTTTTCCGTGGTGGCCGAACTGATTTCCGCAAATTTTTTTGCCGTATTTTGCAAAAAGGGGAGGGAACTCCGCCCATTTCATGTGATGAGGGAGTGAGAGAGTGCGAGAGAAAGAAGGGAAATACTTGCGACCGGGGGACTAGAAATGCGTGGCCGGTAGTAAAAGAATCACCGTGCGGACGTTCGAAAGTTTTTCTGCATTTTTTGGTCGCGGTGTTTGCACACATTTATGGACCTATTTACAAAACCGGAAAAAAAATTGCGGGAAAAATCGGGGAATGCTCTGATTGACCTGAAATTCTGAGAAATATTGGAAAAAAATTCTCCTGTACACGCTCAAAAAATTTTGGACCAAAATATCGATTTTTCTGAAAATTTTTAAAATCGATATTTTGTTCCAAAATTTTTTGAGCGTGTACAGGAGAATTTTTTCCAATATTCCCCAAAATTTCAGGTCAATCGGAACATTCTCCGATTTTTCCCGCAATTTTTTTTTCCGGTTTTGTGAATAGGTCCATTATTTTTAAAACCTTTTTAAGGGAAATTTCATAAAAAGCTTTGAAAAAACTGATTGTGTGCAAACAGCTGCTCAAGGAGATTGCTCAATTCGAACATAAAGGTTTCAATAAAATGTTCCCATTTTCATTTTGCAGGCACAAATTCATACAAAATCAAGAATTTTTGGAATTTTCGCCCGTATTCTTGTTGTTTAAATTACGGTGTTATCGTCTCAATTTTCTTGCTGGTTATTGTGTAAATAAAAAATGTGCAACGCGGTGTTTGCGTACTTTTAAAATTCAAACGAAAATGGGAACATTTTTCTTCATTTCCCATGATATTTCTTTCATTGCCGTTTGAATTTTCAAAAGTACGCAAACACCGTGTCGCAATTTTTTGTTTTCCCAATACAGTGGACAGTGGCGCGAAAATTTGAAAAACCGCCCACTTAAAATTCGAATTTTCAACTGAGCGCATTGCGCAACGGTGAAATCTTAGCTGCGTTTCTAACAAATTTTTAGCGGGAGCACATTGTAACCAAGAAGAACAATAATTAATGTATTTTTCAACAAAAAAAAAACTCACCATATCAAGCATAAAGTCAAAATTGTAGAGCTTTTCCTGGTCGGGATGGCCGTCTTTTCGTGGATCACGATTAAAGGCTGAAAAAATTCATTTTTTTTTTAAATAAAACTTCCGTGTCATTACAACATACCCTCTTCAAAAACAAAAGCATACGGATCACCTTCGTCCTCCGATTCTTCATCGGTAGAAGTCAGCGAGTCTTCACTTGGCGTTGGAATGTCACCATTCACAATTTCCACGTCGAGATCATCATACTTTACCTTTTTCGGCCTTCCCATCGTCTTCTTCTTCTTCTTTTTCAGATATTTACTCTTCTCTGTTTCTCCATTCACAGTTTTCGTCTCGTTTTCACTACTCTCGCTGGATTCATCAGAGTCTTCCGTTCCACTGTCGTCTTTAAATTTCTTCTTCTTTTTCTTCAGTGTTTTTCCCTTTGTTTTCGCTAGATTCTTCTTGTTTCTGGTCGGGGATTTTTCTTGCTTCTCCGATGAATCCTCGTCGGAATCAGTTTCATCAGAACTACTGTCTAGGTCAGAAAGATCTTCGGCTTCCGACGACCCCCCAGAAGATTCAAGGGACTCATTGCCAGGCTGCAAACCTTCAACTTCCCTGGGCATCTGCCTAAGATGTCGACTGGCTGCATATCTTGGAACTCTTACGATCGTTTGGTCTTTAAAATTTCCAACTATAGTGCATATCCGACCATCGCTAAGCCTTGCTTTTCTCTTTGCAATTTTATCGGTAGGGGATGCTTCAACATTATCGGTACCTACAGACGATTCCATTTGCATCACGGAAATTTCCATAGCTTGCGCAGATGTCGACGGTTGCGCTCCGTCATTTTCAGGCTCGGGCTCGGGCCTTTTTTGAGAGGAGTTCACATATATAAGCTCCCCGTCCTCCTCTTCATTCAAAGTGACGCCGTCATTTATCCCATTTTTTCTTCGTCTCTTGAATTCAATGTACTCTGGAACGGCTCCGTCTTGTTCAAACTCGTGAAACCATCGCACGCGCTTCTTTTTGCTTGGAATGCACTTTGGCGCCTTTTTCTTCCGTTCGTTGCCGTTATCATTGTTAAAATGATTCCAAGTGTCGCCTCCTTCAATGTATCCTTTCCGACCAAAGTAGACATCTTTCTCTCGTTCTCTGTCTTTTGCCATCATTCGATGAACAATTGAACGACTTTCGACAACCTATAAAACAAAATGTTTAGAACAACTTTTTTTGTGAACCTACCTGATAAATCAGCTGATCGAATCTCGGATCTTGTTGAAAATCGCGTTTTGAACCCAATTGCTGACGACACGTTGGACAAGTATTTCCTGATCGCATTAAAGTCACCAAAATGCACTGATCACAAAATCGATGACCACACTTCTTGGTCATGACAGAGCCTGTGATGAGTTCTTGACACACATCACAGGAAAAACTGCCGATAACCTTTTGAATGTCAGCTTCGGAAATGGCGGAGCCCGGCAAAACGTTGTACTTGGCTCGAACCTAAAAACTCACAAGTTGAAGTTACAATTACCCCAATTATAATTGACATACCATGTCATACGCATTCAGTGTGAGTTCTCGGCCTTCCATTCTTGCCGGATTCATCAGCGTCTCTTCCAGCTCGTAGTACTCACTGCTGTTCGTCGGAAGTTTGCACTCTCCTTTCCCTTCTCCTGGTTTTCCGAGTTCTTCCAGCGCCATTGCATAAAGATTTTTCCTCTGAGATTGCATTTTCCCGCGCAAATCCACACGATATCCAGTGTCACGGATAACGGGACGGTTTGGAACCACCCGCACCGTTTTGGCATCGTCGGAATGGGGTGTCGACTCGTGACTGTCTTCTTCTTCATCGGATGCTTGCTCATCCTGATGATTTGAAGAGCTCGATGGACCTTCGGTTTCCTGGAGAAAACAACATTTTTTGTTTTGTTATCATTTTTCGACTGTTTTGTTTACCTGTGATTCATAGGCAGCCCGCTGACCGCTACTATTCCCAGGCGGATTATCCATGATTGAGTGAATTTGCGCGTGAAATTTTGAGATAACACTTAAAAATAAATATGATACAATTTTACGAAAGAAAAAGTGAACAATCGAGTTGCAACAAAATACGCTGACGTAAATCGACAGCACTAACCGGGAGATCAGTAAGTGCGCTCCAACAAATGTTGGCGCGAACTACTATTTTTTAAATTATCGTCCATATTTATTTTTCACGGCGCACATATTTGGCCAAAACCAGTAAAAATTTTCGTTTAATTTTTGTTTCATACATCATTTTGCGTCAAACTTTCCTGTTTTTTTATTTTATTTTTGAATGCATATTTGTTTTATTATTGCTGTCACCTGGCGAGAAGCACGAAAAAATTTTTTGTTCAGGGCCTTTCAATTTCTCCCGGAAACCTTTATAAAAATTGTTATTTTGAAGCGAATTTGGCAACTGTTGATTTAAAGTGATTTTTTAATTGTCTTTGATCGATATTTTTTAATAAATTAACGAAAATTCAACGCATAAAATCGCGCGCACGGCGATTGCAAATTGGCGCGCGCAGAATTGCAGAAATATTTCGGCGAGGAGACGGAGCCTATTTTTTGAATTCGCGCCTCTCGCCAGGTGACAATTTTTTTAAAACAATAATAGAATCGCACATTTCACCGTTCAAAAATTGAAAAATCGATTATTTCAGTTCATTTTGTATCAAGTTTTCACACAAAAAACGTTTATTTTTGGAATATAATTTTTTTAGAGGCTATCGAAATCTTCAAACACAAGGAAAATACACGAAAAAGAGGTGCTACCTCGGAATAGAACTGAAGTGTAATAGAACTGCAGCGATATAAAACTTGCTTCGCAATAGAACCGTTCGCAATAGAACTGTTCGGTAAAGAACTGTAGCAAAATAAAACTGTTTTGGAATAAAACTGTTCGGAATAAAACTGTAGCGTTTTGGAACTAAATTAGCAATGGAGCGCGATTGCATTGCTTGGCCGTTAAGGCGGCCGAGAAAAAAAATGATAAAAGTTTATTCAAAAAACAACAAAACACTCAAATATAAAACTGTTGAAAAAAGCACGCGCATGAGAAATTCCAATATTTGAATGAGCAAGCAATGCAATCGCGCTCCATTGCTAATTTAGTTCCAAAACGCTACAGTTTTATTCCGAACAGTTTTATTTCAAAACAGTTTTATTTCGATCGGTTTTATTCCGAACAGTTTTATTTCGCTACAGTTCTATTTCACTACAGTTCTATTCCAAAGCGAGTTCAATTTCGCTACAGTTCTATTACGCGTCAGTTCTATTCCGAGGTAGCACCGAAAAAGATCGCAGGTAGATTTTAAAAATAGTAGTTCGCGCCAATCCGGTGGAGCGCACTTACTGATCTCTCGCTTAGTGCTGTCGATTTACGTCAGCGTGCAATCGAGTTGCAACAAAAAACAAAAAAATTCAAAAGTACGCAAACACCGTGTTGCAACTCGATTCAAAACAAAAAGGTAGTGTTTGCACTTTAAAAAAAGCAACAAAAAAAGAAAGAAAGAAGATAAAGGAAAAAGGTAGGTGACACCAAAGTGTTCTTGAGAGCGGAATTGCCCTTTTTCATGCGAAAGAATACAAAAACAAACAAGGGAAGCCTGTAGTTTGACTAATTTGTCTCAAATTTGGTGCAAAACTATTTAGAAAATATGTAAGATAATTAATTCATTAATGCCACACACACACACACACACGCAAAGAACATTTAATTTCATTTCATTTCCGCTAGAGAAATTGTTCCCTTTTTTGTTGTTGCATTTTAAAATGTGAAATAATCTCGCAAGTTTTTTTTATTTAAAAAAATGCAAGAACAACCACGTGGACAGAAAAAACAATTGGATGAGATGAAGCAAGGAATTAAATAAAGTAATGAAAAACAGCTAATACGGAAAAACCAGATTGACCACCACTACTGGGTGGTGTGTGTGTGTGTGTGTGTGTGGGGTTTGTGTGTGCGTTGTGTGTGAGTTGTGTGAGCGCAAAAGAGTGTGTATGAGGCCGTTTCTTGGTGAGCGTTCGAGAGATTGTGGTGAGTGAGGATGAGTTGAGATGTGTGCAGCAGCAGCAGCAGCAGAGTCGATCTTTCTTATTGCCACCTCGTTCGCCTCGCGGCGAGAATGACCGCCTCGAAGAAAACGAAAGGCATTCGTTCATTCATTATATTACACCTTGGGCGGAAAAATATTGAAGATACATACTTTATGATTAAGAAGCAACAAAAAATAAATAATAATATTGTCGGCCCGCCAAAATGGACCAAACGCGCTCCACTGAACTCAACGCTATTTGGAGACCAAAATTAAAATTGCATTTCGTTGAGTTCAGCGGAGCGCGTTTGACTATTTTGGCGAGCCGACAATAATAGAAATATGACTCTCGTTTCGAGAAAATCCAGCACGACGGGGCACTACTGAAATGAGTGTTACCGTAATTCATTACAGTACATTTAACCAGAGAGAAATAAAGAGGATGCTGAATTAACTCGTTCACAGAGGAATGAGTGGGGAGTCAGTAAACGCGCTCGGGCGCACAAAGGCAATCATCGAACAATATTTGAATTTTTTAAGGAAATTTTGTTACATAAATAGAAAATGACAAAAACAGCCAAATTGTTCTGACTCCGAAAATAGTCAGACTACATTAAAAAAAAAAATTTTCAATTTTTTTTTCAAGACCAATTGGATCAATTATCACATTTCTCTTCTTTTTTGTCATAAAAAAATCCATTGTGACTAACAGCTTCGATTTATTTGTTCTTTTGGTGTGACCTCTCCGGCCAAAATATCTCACCAACCGCCAATGACAAATTTTTGACACCTGGAGAACCGTCTATGCTAAATATTCCCCTTTTTTTTGGGGTTAACAGCCTGTAGACTTTTGTTACGATACCAGTAGACAGTTGAAACTAATTTTTAATAGATCACACTGGTGTATTATCTAAAACTCTCAAACGACGTTCTTTAGTTTTTACCGAGTTATCTCGCGCTCCACCGATGATTTTCATTTTCCCAAAGTTTCATTTTGTCTGATTGTCTAGCTTCTCTTTTTTTATTGAAAAAATCTGTTTTACGTAGCAAACAAAGTAAAAAGCCTCACATCAGCTGTAGGGCGCGAACAAAAAAATGATAACCTTTAAAAAACATTGTTTAAAAAGCATAGAGATGTCAGAGAAACAAATATCACGCTGCCGGCAATGGTCTTTAGACGTTTAGACGCGAAAAACGGAAATTTTGATATGACATATGTATTGGGTTTTTCACTACAGTACGCACGAAATGTGGCCAAAAACATGCTTCAAACGGATGTATCGAAAACAGTTCAAAATTGTAGAGCATCGTTAGGTTTCGCAGGATGTGGAATCACTTACTTATGGGGTTATTCATTTCATGCAGTTTGCATTTTTTGTCAAATTTTCCTTATTCATGCAGAAAACGACATTTTCTGCAGCAGAAAAATGCATTTCGTCGAACTGCAAAATGCACTTTTTGTCATGAAAAACACGCAAAAAATACAAGAAAAATGGTGGTGTTATTCATTTTTTGCAGAAAATGACAAAAAGTGCATTTTGCAGTTCGGCGAAATGCAGTTTTCTGCAATTTGCAGTTCGACGAAATTCAGTTTTCTGCATTTTGCAGTTCGACGAAATGCAGTTTTCTGCTACAGAAAATGTCGTTTTCTGCATGAAATGAATAAGGAAAATTGGACAAAAAATGCAAAATGCATGAAATGAATAACCCCATTACAGAAACCATGAAGAAAACTATCAGAAAATATGTTTACAGTATACTGCATCCAATTTTCCGTATGACTTCCAAATGCTGAAACAAGCGAGGACGATGGAGCAGTTGTAATAAAATAAATTAATTAGTTAAATAAATTATATTTCATTGGAAAAGAACGTAAATCATTTATTGTCGAACCGCCAAAATGATCAAACGCGCTCCGCTGAACTCAGTACTACGTGGATTTCATTTTGGTTTCGAAAATGTTTTTTATTTCACGTTGAATTTACACGTGAAATTAAATAATTTGGAGACCAAAATGAAAATCGCAAAGCGTTGAATTCAGCGGAGCGCGTTTGACCGTTTTGGCGGGCCGACAATACATAAAACAATAAGTTATTTCTCAAACAAATTTTAATTTACTTCCCTCCATAGGTGTTGGCAGTTCCATAGGAAGTAGCTGGGCTATCATTGGAAGGGGATCCGTAAGCGGACGAAGCTGGAACATCGTTGGATGGAGCTCCATAGTTGACTGGAGCATCCTGAGCATGTCCTCCATAAGCTGGACGGTTGTATGAAGATGGCAAATAGTAGTAATAGTCATCCTCATAGCTTCCTGGGCTGGAGTCGGAATCTGAAGAATCCGAATGATGATGACGTCCGTGTCTTCCATGACGCCCGCGACGTCCATGGTGTCTTCTGTGGTGTGGTTTGTAGAAAGGACTATCCCATGCTCTGCAAAATTACGAACTTTTTTTGCTAAAAGACTCTCTAGCTTACGCTGGACCGTAATATAAAGTGGCAACTGCAGAATAAGCATTGTTGTTGTTGTTGTTGTTTCCATATGAATTCGCAGCAACCACTGCAATAAGGGCACACAGGACAAGAAGAAGCTTCATTTTGAGAAGATGTGATGTTTTCTGAGAACCCAATGTTCTTTTTATACCAAGTTTTGTTTGGAAACTGACGAATCCACAACTGTTTTTTATAACAAACGAAAGATTGAATCGGCAAGGCCTAACTTTTAAAAATCAAAACCTTGTCGAAACCCCTTCTGCGATCGTTACATGTCCGAGAAGAAATGTTAATTGGATGGAACAAGGTGCGGGCTGTACGGTGGATGAGCCAAAGTAGTCCAGTTTGCTGGTCTTAGCACAGAGAGAAATTGGAAACCATTGGAGATCTGGAGTTTTTACTATTTTTGTCTCCTTTACTACTTTTTATTACTAATTCGCCGATGCCCCTTATCCAAAATTTATTGAGAACTGTTTTTTTTTCTCGATAAAATGGATAAGCGAGACTTAAAGTTTATCATTATTTTCATGCTAAATTTCTTATAACAATTATCGTTGTCCGGATAGTTCAGCCTTTGAATCGCCGGAAGCATTTGTAAATCCTTTAAAATGGGCGACCAGAGGGAACTTGGGGGAAACATGCTTTGCTTTTGATACGAAGTAATCTACTCTAAACATGCGTATCACGGCGCGGCCAAATCGACATGGCCGAGAAAATTTCGGAAAATCGGCCACCTCCTTGCATTGCGTGCATTGCGCCGAGAGGCAACTATGAAACTTCGTTTTTTTCGTGTTTTTCATTATCTTTTTTAAATAAATGTTTAAAGTAAACATTCTTTTCAGGATAACTCACATTCGACCTCGGATTTGTTCCGCACATTTCCCTTCGCGAGTCTTCAAAAGTAGTGAGTTTTTATAAATGTTTTTCTCGAAAAACAGTCCTTTTAATTCTCTGATTTTTTGCCACAATGTTCTCCAGGCAATTATCTTTCGTTTGATGCCAAATATTTGAAGCTGTATGTGTGAATTTCAAAAAAAAACCACGAAAAGTCGAAAAGTGTGAAAATTTCAGACAAAAAACATTTTTCTCGAAAAAAATTGATTTTCAGATGGTTTTCGAAACCAAGAGAAGAAAAGCGTCACGTTTGGTATTTCCCCAGTTAATAACGAAGCGCCATAGAAATGTGAAAGCTATCGGATTGGAAAAAAATGTGTGCACCGATGCAGAAGAAGTGTCCTCGAAACAGTCGGAGTTTGAGATGGCACATAAAACGGAATCCATGCTTGTCGAAGCTGCTAGTCTTTCGAGAGTTAGTTCGCAGAAAGATAATAACACGGCGTGCTGCCCGGGACGTTATTGGCAACGCGCTCCGCCGAGTGTCTGCGTCTCTACGGCGAGAGTTTGCTACGAAAACAACAGTCTCAGGAAATTTTTGGCTAATAGCCATTGAAAACGGCTAATAGCCACCGATTCGGGGAGTGTGCCATATGTATTTGGCACACTCCCCATATTCGATGGCTATTAGCCGTTTTCCATGGCTATTAGCCGTTTCCGTCGGCTATCATTTTCCATATTTTTCCATTTCAAATTTCGGTCATCTTGTGGCTGGAAAAAGTCGCAAAAGTACTGAGTAAGCGCGAAGACTGTTTCCCCTAATTGTTGCATGTAAACATTTTATAGCTGCGTTTCCAACAGACGCATTTTTCATAGGCGGTGGTATTACCCCATAATGGCTAATAGCCCTTTTGAGCGGCTAATAGCCATATTCGACGGCTAATAGCCATAATGGCTAATAGCCAAATTCATCGGCTAGTTGCCATTATCGCCCGCTATTAGCCTTTTCGGCGGCTATTAGCCATTTTCAGTGGCTATTAGCCACCTAGACGCCGAATCTCGCCATAACGCGCCAACAATTTCCTGAGGTATCCTCGCACTCTGCTTGTCTGTGTCTCGGTTTTCGTTCCTCTTCGTATCAGTTTAACGCAGAAAAACGCTGCGCAGCTAAATGCGACCACGCTTAGGCGAGAAATTTTTTTCGAGAAAAAAGCCCGCGCAGTTTAAATTTTATTTTCCAACGTTCCGTCCAACACGCCGTGTAATAAATTGTTAATCAAAACTTTATTTTAGTCGAAACACTTGGGAATTGCGAGTACTTCAACTGAAGACCTGAATATGGAGATGATTGCCGGGCCAATGAATTCACCAAATACATTGTTCCAAACAACTTCTGTGCTCCAAAGTGATCAATGCGTGAGCTGAAAATTTGACGAAAATTGTAGTTTCATTGATTTTTTTTCCAGTACTCTTCAAAAGCCTCTGACAAATCGACTCAAGTGGATTCTCCCTGTGAGAATACCGACTCAGTAGTCGAATTATTCTTGGATGAGTTATATATATTGAAGGAAGAGAACATCAGGATAAAACGCGACATAGAATCATCTGAATTAATGAGGATAAACCAGAGAACCAGATATTTAGAAGCAATCTCTGCCAGAAACTGATTTCGCCGGCAGCTATCGGCGAACAGCAAAACGTTGAATACAGTCAATTCCAAGCTCAGTCAAGTTCTCACTGAAAATCAAAAGTTGATAAAGATGGAGAAACAGCATCTGCCACAGTCAGAAGCTGCTTACAGTTCGCTTTCCAATGCAACGTCGAAAACGAAAAAAAAGTAAATTGGTTATATATACGGTACATTCAAGATGTGACAAATGAAGAAGACATTTGTGCCTTCCTGGAAGACTTCATAAAATTTATTGAAGAAGGACAAACTTGCAGTTTTCGACTGTCTGTATGGCAATGTGTCGTGCTGAAAACACGGGCAAATATAACACGTTATCAGATAGAGCAGATGAAACAAGGTGTTTCGTATATGTCAGTTGTCAAACAAAATATCCGGAATTGAGTTATACCAATCGTCCATTGTGCAGTCAAACGGGTAATCGGTGACCACCATCGAATGTATAGATATTCGTAGACTTGTGGAATGGATTCTAGAGGAGTTATCAGCATTTGTTCAATTGCTTTATGATGACTATTCTGGAGAAGATGTGGTTCTTGGTATCGGCGGAGATAGCGGCGGAGGGCCAACCAAAATTTGCCTCCTCATTGGAAATTTGCGCCAGCCGAACTCGACAAAGCATATTGTCACAATTGCTGTTTTTGATGACTCTGACACTTATGAAAATATTGAGAAATAATTGCAACCAACATTGGACCAATTGAACAATCCTCGAACAATCAAGATTGTCGAGAACGATAAGCTGGTTATCAGAAGAATTGTGCACAAAGTTGTCGGAGACTTCAAATACGTCAGCGAAATGCTCGCACACAGAAAGCAATCTTGCAAGTTCTTCTGCCCGCTTTGTTTCCAAGATAACACAAAAGGAACAAATACAATTGGCTGAAGTCAAGTGATCGGACTACGTTGACTTATCATCGAGATGCTGAGCATCGAAATTTTGGAGTCAAGATGGGCCACGGGACGCTTTTAAAAAATGTTGAAGTCAAAAATTACCTGCCAGGAATGTTGCACTTAATCACTGGCTTATTCAATAAATATGTGCCTCAACCGATATAACAATATGCGCTGGCAATCCAGGCACAATATCATAAAACGATTATTACCGGAGTAGTTTTGCATGCTCAATCCGATTTTTTAAGTTACATGTCGCAGTTTAGCCCGGGCGTGACAAGGCAGACTACTTTGAATGGGGCGCTAGTTGGAAGGTTTGCAATGCATTCTGATTAAATAAATTATTTTTAATTCAAAAAAAAAACACACAAATAATTTACATAAAACAATAAGTTGTTTCTCAAACAAATTTTGATTTACTTCCCTCCGAATGTGTTGGCAGTTCCATAGGAAGTAGCTGGGCTATCATTGGAAGGGGATCCGTAAGCGGATGAAGCTGGAACATCATTGGATGGAGCTCCATAGTTGACTGGAGCATCCTGAGCGTGTTCTCCATAAGCTGGACGGTTGTATGAAGATGGCAAATAGTAGTAATAGTCATCCTCATAACTTCCTGAGCTGGAGTCGGAATCTGAAGAATCCGAATGATGGTGACGTCCGTGTCTTCCATGGCGCCCGCGACGTCCATGGTGTCTTCTGTGGTGTGGGTTGTAGAAAGGATCCGCATAGGCTCTAATAAAAAAACAAATATTTGTCTGATAAAATATATTCTAACTTACACTGGACCGTAATATGGAGTGGCAACAGCAGAATAAGCATTGTTGTTGTTGTTGTTGTTTCCATACGAATTCGCAGCAACCACTGCAATAAGGGCACACAGGACAAGAAAAAGCTTCATTGTTTAAAGATGTGATGTTTTCTGAGAATCCAATGTTCTTTTTATACCAAGTTTTGTTTGGAAACTGACGAATGCTCAACTTTTTTTCTCATAACAAACGAAAGATTGAATCGGCAAGGCCTAACTTTTAGAAATCAAAACCTTTTCGAAACCGATCGGCGATCGTTACATGTCCGAGAAGAAGTGGTAATTGGATGAGCCAAAGTGGTCCAGTTTGCTGGTCTGCTCTTAGCACAGATAGAAATGAAATTTGCATGGAAATCATTGGAGATCTGGAGAGCCTGAATCATGAGTTTTCAGAACAGATGGCAGACTGTTGTCGACAAGAGATATCAAAACTATTTTTGTTTTAAAAGCTCTCTGTTCGAATAAAAATTGTTTTAAAGTTTACACTATATCATCCTAATAATACTCATTCGTACGGAACTGGAAGTCAGAAATCTTCAAAATTTCAAAAAGTTTTTGTCCATATCTCGATTAATTTTTTTATGGGATCTGAACCTGCAAAACCGGTAAGATTACAGTTCTGCAAACACTTTTTCTTGTTGATTGTTCTTTAGTTGAACAAATTTATTTCACAAGAAAAAAAAAGGGTGGCAGGCATGCAATATGTTATTTCAATATTGTGAATTGTTTCACTGAATATGAATACAGTCTAGGAAAAGAAGCAAAATCTATAGATTGAAAAGCCTATGCACAAAGAATAAAATATACATACTTATAAGAAAACTCATAGCAAGAGTTGAAAAAAAAAACAGGGACTGGCTGGTATTGAAACCGTCAATTTCAAGATTTGAGGATCAAACTGCAAGAGACCGGAGAAGACCAATAAACTATCACAAAATTAAAGCTATTTCGGGTGACCTAAACTCCAATTTCCAACAAATGATGTTTTTTGTTTCCTTTCATACGTAGACTGTTAAACATGCTATTCAATTTGATGTGAGTATGATTCCAATTCAGAAGGTATTTAGCGAATGCTTTTACGTCACTGGCTTTGGTGTTGAGATGGTGATGGTGATAGATCGGGTTGGCTGCTGAAAATGTTAAAGTTAGTACGGTTAGGTAACTCTCTCTATTTATTACTAAGAATTTTTCCTGTTCGTCTTTTTGCGGGGTACTGTGAGTTCCCCATACCCTGAACTCTCTGGCCATTGAATAAAACCACGTCGTTGAGGCGCTGACGATCGAGGTTCCGGTTCTGGAACTTCTGGATTCAGAGCTTTCTCGGCTTCCACTTTTTGCATAAGATATGTGCGTTCTTCTTCCATTTTTTCAAGAACATCTGCCACGGCAGTTGGCTGAGCATTAACCACTAGATCCGCATGATTCACATGTTTTGCAACAATTTCCCGAACAGTAAGATTGCCAGAAGTACCCTGTCCCAATCTTTCCTCCTCTTGGAGTTGATCCATCAGGTGGAACCCATTGCCCTTAGCGTCCAAGGGGTTTCTATAAAAAAAAAAGTATTCCATGCGCGAAGATCTCTTTCTAGCTTACAAAAACTCATTGGTTCGCTTTCTGGTAGTCTTGTACTGCAGCTGATGAAGTTCTGCGTTGCTCAACTGATATGCTTGTCTTTTGACAATAGTCTTGAAATTGGTTCTTGGAATCCTACATTTTGTTGGCTTGTTTTTTAAAAACTCTCGACTGATTGAACCAGAAATCGAAATGTGTTGATTTTCAGAAAGCACGCATTCCGCAGAACCATTTTGGTATTCTAGTCCCTCCGATGACAACTGATTGTGAAGAGAAAGGAAATCAGAGTCGGTATTAATGACTACTAAACATTCAATGTGAACCAATTACAACTAATCGCTAGCTACAGTTACCGGATTCGTCCTGGAGCGGATTATCCATACGCAGCAATGGCGAGCACGTCGGTGACGCAAAGATACCATGAAACGATGATTCCATCGCTGTAAATGACACTTTATTTATGATTGCAGGCTTAACAATTATTTAGAAGTTTTCAAGGTAAAAATTATTCAAAAGTACACACATCCATAAGAGTGGTCATCAATGATTCCCACACTAGGCGTTGAGGGTCGAGTATTATCCGAACCACTCAAATCAATCACATCCTTATCAATATCAAACTCCTCGTCGTCGAGATCAAAAAGTCCACGTGGTGGCTTGTTTCGAACATTTCCGCTTAGGAACGGATCATCATTCGACTTCAACAGATTATCATGTGGGCCCGAAGTACCGGTCAACGCATTAAATGAGAGATCAGGGACAGCAACACCCGAAGAAAGCATCGGATCAGCAAAGTACATTCCCAGTTCATTGTGCTCTGTTTTTCCTCTTTCCGTCGCCAGCTTTCTTTGCTTTTCCTCCTCCAAATAGTCATCTTCTCCTTCCAAAATGTTCAAAGGCAGCGGGTCATTGTTGGCACCTGAAATATTTATGCAATTTCATACAAATACAAAAAAAAAGGCATGTCTCCACTTACACGAACGACTATAACTGTTCTGACCGTCATAACTCGGCAAGTACGTCGCAGTGTTGTACTGAGCAATTGCCTGTGGATCTTCTAATGACAATGGACAGTTAGTTAGCGTGCTCATTTCCATATCCACTGGTCGTTGCATAAAATCGAGTTGTTGAGAAAGAAAAGCTTCCGTTGGCGTCTGAACACCCGAAACAAGTGGTGATGGTCCCATCGAGTTAGTGTTATCGTTCGTGAGTACAGAGAGTGGTTGTGATAGAGTTTCAGCAGAAGTCGAAGGGCCACAATGTTCCGGAGAAGCATCAACAGATGGGACAACAATCGCCTTTATCGTAGTGGCACCGTTTCCATTTTTGGAAGTAGACTCCTCCACCGTCTTGGTAGGTTTCCGCTTTTTGCTTGGCGGCTTGGTTATTGTTGTTTTGCCAGCGCGAACTGCAGCCAACCTCTTCCGGAAGCGACCGTGTAGAGCTGGTTCCACTGAAAATGAAATACTTTTTATTTATATAAATATTTAAAATACCGTAAAAACTCTAATGGGGTTATTCAGGGTCGGAAAAAAAAAATAGTTTTTTTTTCCTTATTCAAATGATGGAAAAAAAAAGAAAAAATCCGTGGCCGCGAGAGTTTTTTTCCGTTGCTTTTCTAGGCCATCGCAAAAGTTTTTTAGGCCCTCCGCTGTGAGACCTGCGAAATATCGATTTACGGGCGAATAATTTTTGAAAAAAATTTTTCTCACAGTGGATGGCCTAAAAAACTCTTGCGATGGCCTAGAAAAGCAACGGAAAAAAACTCTCGCGGCCACGGATTTTTTCTTTTTTTTTCCGTCATTTGAATAAGGAAAAAAAGGAAAAAAAAAACTATTTTTTTCCGACCCTGAATAACCCCATAATGGACCTATTCACAAAACCGGAAAAAAGGAAGAAAAAGGAAAAAAATTGCGGGAAAAATCGGAGAATGCTCCGATTGACCTGAAATTTCGGGAAATATTGGAAAAAATTCTCCTGTACACGCTTAAAAATTTCGGACCAAAATATCGATTTTAAAAATTTTCAGAAAAAAATCGATATACCCGCAATTTTTTTCCTTTTTTTCCGGTTTTGTGAATAGGTCCATAATAGAACGGCATACCTTCTGTTTTTTCATTTCATAACAACTAAACACTTTCTAACCAAGCAGGCATGGAACGACCAAATTTTGGTGTGCAAACCTCTAATTACCCGGCAGTTGCGATGAAATGAAACAATAGAAGGGTATGCCGTTTTTAAGGTAAGTAAAAGAAATTAATACTTACACTCTGGATTCTCAAGAACATCGTCGACACATATTTCTGGCTTGCACGGCTCTTCAATCATCATCTGCGATATAGACTCGTAGTGCTCCAGATATTCCTTTTCAAAGTCTTCACAATCGGGCTCGTGAATACCCAAAGCTTCTTCAGGCAATAGAGGACCAACAGATATGACATATCGAATGATGTCACGTACATGATTTGTTCGAGCTCCACCAATATTGGGCAGAGGACGTTCTGTAGGCATCACAAAATCACTTTTGTTCGCCTCAGACGCCATCTTTTCCTTGATAATTTGCAAAATTTTTTCTGCATCTTCCTCGCTTGATTTAGAAGTAGGAGGCTTCGGGTTAATCTTTGAATCAGTGACATTTGGTAATTTGGGAACTGTACAAGGCGCACTGGAGGGTCTAGTCAAAGCCGGTGAAGGAGTTTCTCGTGGGATGTCTACAGAGACCTGCCGACGAGTCGCTTGGGATTTGGATTTGGATGATGCATCCAAACTGTTCGCCAACATTTCTTGTTTCGGTATCTTCTGACTAATTTCTTGTGCAATGTGTGGCGACGGAGTACGAAACAACTGCATCTTTTCTTTCTCAGTCAGGTTCTTGAAGTCGAGCTGCTGTTGAACATGATTATTAAAATGAGCCGGCGGCTCAACCAACATTTTCGAAATTTTCTGTTGCGGGATTGTGGGAAGGTCGTAGTGTTGAATCACCACAGCTGGCGGTTTTCTTTTGTCTTGATATAAAGGAGAACATGGCCCTTGTACGCCGCTCGGTTTTTTCTCCACTGTTTGCTGCGGTGGCTGTTTGAGACGCTCAACCAAAGTCAATTCCCTTTCTGGTGGTTTAGGTAAATCTTTTCCAGATGGCACCTGATCTTCCTGGTTGCAATACATCCCTATCGAAACATTCGCACAGCTTGACGACGACTCCTGCCGCAAAATATTATTTCCCCTTATTTGAGCATAATGAAGATCAATCTCTTGTTGGCCACGTTTTGGAGCTCCTTGCAATGTTTTCGATAATACCGAACGTTTCTTACTTTTCTGAAGAGATGCCTTCGCCAGTGATGCGATACACTGATTAGTCTTTTCAATCGTTTTCACATGTTGCGATTTGATCGAAGCCGGAATGTTCAGAGCAGTAATTGGCAGATATCGTTGCAACGAGTCGCCAGTTCCCATAACGTTCGAAATGACAGTGTCTATCGTCTCACTCACAGAATCTCGCTTATTCGGATCGTGTTCTTCTGGTAGATCACTCTTCTCGGGCTGGACGGCAGGAATTGGTGACTGTGAACTGCCAAGATTTATATTCAAAGTAGCCAGCGTGTTGTTTCTGATCTTGACGTTGTTTCTTGTCCTCGTATTCGATTTTGGGGTGGATGTCGAGCTGTGAGTGGGATTGGGCATCGACGAGTACTTGGTTGTAGACGTCGAGTTATTCATTGCATTGGACATTGCGGGCAACACTGGATTTGCTGCCGTTTGGTGTGTATGGTCTGTCGAGTTGGATGGCAAATGCGAGTCCCCAACCGAGTTAGGTCCATTGGTTGCCTTCGTGAAAGAATGCAAAATTGTCTTCGAACTCAACTTTGAAAAACTTGAATTCGGAGTCATTGAAGCATTCATTGCGTTCATGGCAGTACTATAGCTCAAGTTGGAAAGCGCGTTAAAACTCAAGTTTGCAAAAGCGCTAGAGCTTAAATGTTGATTCTTCTTCAACAACTCGCCAATCGACATGTTGCTTGCACTTCCTTCGATGGGAACATCTGAAACTAGAAAGCTTGTTAGAGATCAATAATTTACAAACTCACTTCGTCCAATCTTCTCAAGAAGAGTCGCCTGATCCATATCCAACTGGTTCATCAACAACCTTTTCTTCGATTTCGATTTTGACTTCTTCAAATGCGGCAAGGCTGGCAGAAAATTCAGTGACCCATTTAAAGTTGAGTTAGTGTGTTGTTGAGGTAAGTACTGTACATAAGACACCTGTTCAGAATCCGGCGGTGGCAAGACACTTCCATTAGCAACGTTTGTTTCCTTCTCCAAAGCCACGTTTGGCCCAGCGAGTTCACCCTTAGTCTGGCACTTGTTACAATCTGCTGGACAAGTGCTCATTTCGCATTCATCGTCTTCACCGCACATGTTGATAATCTCCTTCCGGCCGTTTGCCAAGTATTGAACATTGCTAGTATCAGGAGTCATCTCTCTTGGGCGGGGAGCTTTTATGGAGCTGTTGACACCTCCATTAGTCTGATGATCAGAAGCCGAAAAGAACTCGGCAATATCCGTTGGAGTTAAACTCTGAAGTTCCGTTACTGGCTGTACGTGGTTAGAAGAAGAAGAAGCAGTAGAAGACTGCGGATCACCACTCTGATGAGATTTTTGCTGCTGCGTTGTTCCGAGATAGTTAACGTGTGGATTTTCCATCGGTGTGAGAAACTTTTGAGTGTAAAGATCGGGTTGGAATTGATGATGACTGGTGGTGGACTCGGAATGCATTAGACCGTAATTTTGTTGAGACATGCTAATTTGACTATCATTCGTCACCGGATTTGTGCTGTAGGCGGACCCATGGCTTGCGTTAGCTGAAAAGTTGATGAATTTGCAAAAATTTTGATTTTTTTTTCAAAAGAAGGTGCCAACGAATAATACATTAAAATCGGAAAAAATTTTTACAAACAAAAAAAATAAATAAAGATCACGGGGAGTACACACAGTCGCGGCCTAGGAAACCGGCGGCCAGAATTTTTTCCGAAATTGTTTGTTTGAAATGGACAAAAATAGACCAAAATTCCGCATACCTGGCGCAATTTTGGCCCGATTTTGATTTTGGTCTTGAAATTATTTCATTTCACGTTGAATTTACAGGTGAAATGGAATAATTTGAAGACCAAAATAAAAATTGCATTGCGTTGAGTTCAGCGGAGCGCGTTTGCCCATTTTGGCGGGCCGACAATAGACAATAACATTTTCGAAAAGACGTGGTCGGCCGCCGGCCTAGAAAACCTTGTCTTCGTGTACTCCCCGTGGCCTTCTATATTTTTTTTTGCTTTAAAAATTGGCAAAAATTTTTTCCACTCCATACTATATTTTTGCCACCTTTTTCAAATTGCCAAAAAAAAAAAAATTCAAACTTACAGATCGGGGTTGGGGGCATGCTAGACATATGAGAGTTGGGTGCATTTGATTCTTGCGACTGATACGAGATATGACTCTCCACTGATAGTGGTGCATACTGCATGTGACCGTCACCGCTTGAAAACTGCTGCTCAGTAGAGTTGGACAGTGGTCCGTTATAGTCAGATTGTCCTTCGTAACGTGCGTAAAATTCGCCTTCTCCGCCAGGGCCCATAGAGTACAGAGTTTGATAATTCGAGTTATCAACGGTCTGCTGCGGTGGCAGAGCACTGGCGCTGCTACACGTGAGTGGCTTGAGCATTGAAGCGACTAAATTTGAAAAAAATATATATATAAAGTTTAAAACAAAAAACGGATATAATAAACTCACGGCTTTGTTGTTTATTAGGACGATCTTGCTTATTCATCGAAATGTTGTACGTTTGGTACGTCGATGAAGAGGAAGCGCAAGGTTCTTGCAGACTTCCCGAGCCAGACACTTCCTGCGCTACGCCGTTTCCTAAAAGTACAAGTATAATGTAATATACGTTGCGGCCGATCAGTAAGTGCGCTCCACCAAATGTTGGCGCGAACGAGATTGCAGGTTCATTTAAAAAATAGTAGTTCGCGCCAATTCGTTGGAGCGCACTTACTGACCTGCGTGAATTCATTTTCTTTTTGGGTAAACAATCAACAAATATCCGTACGTTCGTTCTCCAGTTGAAGGCAGGCAGGCAAATTCAGAGAGCTCACAGCTGTTTTCTTACACTAATAAATTAAACGCGTCCCCGTCCCCAAGGCTCATTGCTTTTCATAGATCGTCTGATCATTTTGCGCGAAGAAGAAGAAGAAGAAGAAGAAGCAATTGGCCAACATCTGCCACGCACCCTTCTGCTCAATGCGCATATAATATATACGGCCATCATCCCCCCACCGCTTCCGTTCTCCACTTACTATCTGTGTATGGAAAGCAGCTTGGTATCATTGTTTCATTCTGTTGTTTTTGATATCCACTGATTGGGGGCAAAAGATTGGCAATTGATGGCAAGCACTGCTGGCTTGGTTGCTGATACATTGATTGTTGCTGATGGATCTGTTGCTGCTGCTGAAGATCCATTGCGTCTTGGTGCTCAGTTTCTTTTGAAGCCTGCTTCTTTTTTGGAGGAGCTCGTTTCTTTTTGGCTGAAATTTTTTTATGATTTTTTATTGTTTTTTCCATCACTCACGTTGATCCGCAGCTGAAC
This sequence comes from Caenorhabditis japonica, assembly GCA_963572235.1. Taxonomy (NCBI): domain Eukaryota; kingdom Metazoa; phylum Nematoda; class Chromadorea; order Rhabditida; family Rhabditidae; genus Caenorhabditis; species Caenorhabditis japonica. The sequence goes on along the minus strand of OY754347.1, from coordinate 5,024,303 downwards.
CCGTGTTATTCTCAGCAGACTGTGGCGGTTTCCGTTTCACACTATGCTTCTTCTTTGACGTGACGCATCCTTCTATCGATTCCCCGCAAAGCTCTGACATGCTCTCCACCTTGGTGCTCAGAAACAACTCCTTCTGCGTCTGAAGGTGTCCAGCAATTGCTCCTAAGGGTACCTGTGCCATCGCTTCACCGAGAGGCATGTCTAAACAGACAGCCGCCAAGTATGAATCGTTTGCTCCCGTTAGTGGCTCCGTTGTTGAATACTGGGCTGAAAGGAAGGAAAATTTGTGTAAAGTGGTCACAACATGTATTGTCGACCCGCCACGACGGTCAAACGCATTCATTTTCGTTTCGAAATTATTTCATTTCAAATATAAATTAACAGTGGAGCGCGCTTAACCGTCGTGGCGGGTCGATAATATCAAAATAAAGAAGAAAGTGTCGTGCGGCGAAGCCAGTGCAAATCAACAGTTGAACCGAGGAAAATAAATAATAAAAAATGAATGGAAGAGTATGAGATGAGATTATAGGAAATAAAAAAAAAATAGAAGAAATGAACATGCAGGACAACCGCAACGACATGAAACACATACCCAGAAATGTCTGCTCTTCGGCTAAATACAGTTCAAGGTCCGAGTCGTCTAAAAGAAAATTTTCAACTTTTTTAAAAGCTTCCCTCTGTTGAGAAAACAAAAAATTGCAACGCGGTGTTTGCGTACTTTTGAAATTCAAACGAAAATGGAAACAAACATTTTTCTTCATTTGAATTTTAAAAAGTACGCAAACACCGCGTTGCAATTCTTCTTTTCGTGTCAATTTGAACGTTAACTACGAATAGCAGCAGCGGTACAATGAATGAACTTGAGTATAAATGTATGATAAGATGTGGTAAGATAAGGAAGGACAGAGTCAGAGAATTGATTAGCGTGGAAAAATACTAAATATATATATAAAATCATGTTTTGGCGGCATAACTAACAAACTAAACAAAGATTATGGTAATAAGCAGGGGGAAAAAATGTAGAAAATAAACATAAGCATGCAGAACTTATTAACGCGGAGAGACACGCAATGCCCCAACAATAACGATTAGTGTCACAAGTCCCCCTTTGTCTTCACATGGACCTTTCGAATGGTTCGCGGGCATGAACCGCGCACGCGGCACGCAACGCAACACTTTAACGTATTCGCAGAGCGAATTTGCATCTTGTTTGCTGAGCAAGAAGAGCAAGAGTGGATGAGGAAAAAAAAAGAAGCGAGAACGGATAAATATATACGATGTGAGTCATAATCGAGAAGACTATTATGAGTCATTTGAGAAAAGTATTTAAGTAGGCAAAAATCGTTTTGAGGCGGTTGGAGTATAAAAATAATTGAGCACTATCAGATCTGAGCTAACGCTCTATTTGGCCAATTAAATTCAGCGCGATGGAGCACAGCTGAAATGAGTGCAACCGTAATCGATTCGAAAGATTTTAATAGTTGGAATTTGTTTGCTGGACATGAACTCCCCGCATTCAACCATTTTGTGAAAAAGCAGGAAAAAAAAAAGAAAAAACAAAGAAGCAAAGCCAAGAGGAATGAAACAATACACAGTGATAAATATTGATAAATAGCTTGCCAGAGATCCAAATAAAGAAAAATATATTAAAGTGGTCAGCCAAAGCCAGAAACCAATATGACTAGTCACAATACAGAGTCCCAGCAAACTAACGTTCAAAATTTGGAATGTCGAAGGATTGGAGGAAAGACTCCATCTCTTGTTGCTCGAGGAGCATATCGGAAGGTGTCGAAAGAAATTGAGAGTAGTCATGAGAAGCCATGTCGCATGATGTGTCGCCCATTTGCTCCGAGAATTTTTGCTCAGTTGGCATGCCTTGATTGGAGTTGGATGCAGGTGCAGCTGATGATTTAATTCGAGGTTTCCGTTTCGGCAATGGGTCGAGAAGCTTCCTTTGCGCTGCCTGACGCTCTTCCTCTCTAGCCTTCTCTAATGGTTTTCTGAGGAATTCGATGAGCTCAGCGTCCGTCTTATAATGTGAAGGACTGTCGCTTCTGCCTCGATTAGATCGAGTTCCGGGAGCCCATAGAAATAGACGGCTTCTTTCTGGATCGTCTGGCTCCACTTTCAGTGGCTGTCGAATTGTTTCCTGTTGTTCTTGCAGAGAGATATTAGATGCAGAAACTGCCGTTGGGATGTCTTTGGTGACGGGAAATTGCGTTTCACGAGAAACAGATGGAGCAGCTGCATCGTTAGTGTTTACTGCTCCCGACAAAGTCACTGTTTCTTCCTTCACAGCCGTGCTAGTTTTCTTTGTCACCTTCTTTGGATTCACACTTCTAGGCATTTCCTCTTTTTCAGTTGGCGAATTACTGACTTTGTTGACTGATTTTTTGGCATTGGTGGCACTCTTTGACATTACACACGTCTTCTTCGGTTTGGTGGGAGAAACCGATGCTAATTCAATTGTTTCAGTGCTTTCTTCCTCTAAAAAACGCGAAATTCCAAAAAATGCACGGCTGTCTTTTTTCGGAGATGCTTTCGCAGGAATTGAAGAAAGACCAAGCTCTTGGAGAGGAGGAATCACCGAATTTGATGTATCTACCACAATGGCCGTAGCCGTAACGCATTCTTGGCTCACTGACAAGATGGAAGATGGATTTGTTGAACCTTCGACCGGAAAAGATTGATCTTTGACAAAATTAGGAGCAGCTAAGCAATAGTTCAGCTTTGCAAATTCCGGTTGAGCAAAATTCAAGTAATTGAGAAACATTGTCTGAGCTTCTTTCGTGCTAATAGTCAATGGATCCACAAAAGGCTCTGATTTGCAACTGCTTCTTTTTCTCGGCTGTTGAGATTGCGGCCTAGCACGGATCGGCGGCGACCAAACGTTTCTTCTTGCGTCTTTTTCTGCAAAGAACTTTAACGCCTGTTCCTCCATTACTCGCCGCATTTCGATTTCGTCCGTCGCCATCCTTGAAACAATGTCCTTTTTCTCCGCTTCTGAATCCCTTTGGACCAATGACGCCAGCGCGTCTCTAGTCGACTGATTACTAGCCACGACGACAGATTGTCCAGTTTGGTCGTTCAGAATAAGAACGGTATCGTTCGAAGCAATTTGCGTGGATACCAGTCCTATTCGCCGCGAGTCACAACCTGAAAATTACAAATATTTAATAGAAGTGTATTGGAAGGGTGGGGGGAGGTCAGAGCTGTACGAAATGAAAATCCGCAAAGAAAGAACACGGAAGTTACGGACTGCCAGCGGCAACATTACCGTTATCCGAAACGCGCTCCAATGAAAATTAATTATTTTTGAATTCAAACCGTGCCTTTTCGAATCGTTCGGTGCTGGCGACTGCCATAGCGAAAGTTCGCTCCAATGAAAAAATCTTGGCAATGTGCGAAATTATGCGAATTCACATTTTTTTCATATAAATTTTTCAGGGTGTAAGCGATGAGACGCGGCATTGTCACGCGACGCAACCGCAGCGCGGTCTTCCGTACAACTCTGATGACACAGGGGAATGATCTGGGGAGTCAGCAAACTCGCCCAGACGCACAAAGATAGGATTTTGCGGTTTTACAGTAACTTTTCCCTCACATTTTGAAAATAATGTTACTAAAAATTTTTTAAAGATAATTTCTGCCTTTGTGCCTGCGATCTCATTTGCTGACTCCCGGCTCATGCCCCTTGCGTGGTGATAGCTCACTTAATGATGCCGCACGAATTAGCGAATCGGTTTTTGTTTCTCCAGAATCCGTCATCAAACTGTTTGGTCTTTTTCTTTTCTTGCTGGCTGAAAGCAAATCACATTATATACAAACTAGGTCCAAAAATGTTTACTTCTGGTTTCCATGGTAGTAGCTTGAGGTGATTGCTGAGGCTCACTGTGAAGTCGTTCGGGCGTACTTCCAGAATCAGGATTCCCTAACAATTGTTTAGTTGATATGCACAAGAAGTCATGAAACTTCTGAGACTAACACACAACTACAAATATATATATATATGCCCATTCGTTGCGTTTTTAACTTAATGCAACTCAAAATATTCACTTGCATTGTTATGCTTTTTGTGTAAATGCGCCAGACAAAAGCCAGATGTCTTTCTTCTGCGGTCAAATAAATTGTAAACATGAGGCAGGATGAGAAAGAAAAACTAGCATTGGATAAGCAAATCATATATTAAAAATCACCTATTGGTGAATGCGAAAGAAAATGACTATGTATGGTCTGGTTTGAAGTCCCCCTCATACACTGCCAACAGTTTGCTATCTTTTCCACGATTACCATACCGTGTGTTCAACACAACACTCTCCTTTTTTTTGATTCTCGGAAGAGATGATAATCAGAAAATGAAGTTCGAAACCGAAACAAACTTATTTTTTGTTGTTGTTGTTGTGGTTAAATTAGATTTTCTCCCAAAAAACATAGGATGATTGATGATTTGAAACAAAGGAAGAAACAACATGCAAAGATAGGAAAGAAACAAAATACTATGAACTAAAGCATGACAACGATGGTAATACCTTCGGCCATTTGGGCGAGAGAACCCGGGCTGCTTAGATGAATTTCCGGATTACTCATTCAAACAATCGGCTCATGACCACTGTAAATTGCAATTTTCAATTTATTTATGTACATAGTTTCATCGAAATTCAGTGATGAGAAAAAGAAGGAGCGAGGAAAATCGATAGAGAAACCAGTAAACAGAAGGGAGGAGGAGGGTGGTGGCATCACATATATTCTCAGTGGGGCGCGTTTTCCTACTGCCCGCGTGTGTGAGCGCTAATGAAAATAGTGTGCGACGTGAGGAGACGATGGCCGGAATGAGAGGAGAGAAGGCGGCCAGAACAGCAATGACGCGACGGGTTGGCTAGCGTCTCGATTCCATCACTCTTTCTTTTCGTTTTTTTTATCATTTGAAGCGAGCGGCAAGGGTAGGAAAAAATGAAAACGAAAAAGCGCAAAAATGTTGGAATGAATGAAACAACGTTCGGAATGAAAAAAATACCCCCGCCGTGCAGTAAATATCGATTGTGACGAGAGTCAACTGTTGCAGCAAAGGAACTTTACTCCGATAACAAAGGAAAGTGTAATTGTTGTGGAAAAAGTGCTAGAAAGATTTTGTTGGGAACATAACAATTTTATGTTTTTAAAGTGTGTTTTGTTCTTTCTTTCGTTCTCCTTTCCCCCACTTTCAGGTTTCCCAAATTTTCGTCACTTCAACAGACTTTTTTGTTTGTTTTAAATTATCTGTTCAAAAATTGAAAAGAATTTTAAACATAAATTAAAAATTAAAAATTAAAAATGATTACTTTCATCTCGGCTGGTGAGAGATATGGCCTGGAAAATGCAAATTCTTCCACGAGTAAACTCCGCACGATCGGACACAGTTAAAATGAGTGTGACAGAGATATGTAAAAAAAAAATTTTTAACAGGAAAGCGAGGTTTTTGTGGAAATTTTAACCTCTCTTCTCCCGTTAAAAATTGTCAAATAAATTACGGTCACACTCATTTCAGATGTGTCTGGTCGTGCTGAATTTACTGTTGGAAGAGTTTGCATTTTCTAGGCCACAGCAAGTGTTAGCTGAGAGCTGTCCATGGTGTTTGCAGACTCGCGTCGCAAACCATAAGTCCGCCAATTTTTTAAAAGGTTTTTCCGTTATTCTGAATTTTTGTTTTTTTGTCTATAAAAACTCTCCAAAAGTACGCGAAATTTGACTGTCAATTTTTCTTGGAAGCTTTTTTGAGCTAGATAAACATTTAATTGTTGTTTATTTTTTAATTTTTTTGAATAGTTTGACGAGAACTAAATATCAAAAAATACAATTAAATCAGTATTATTCAGATAAGTCGTCAAATGGTACGTGTGGATTTACGAGCAAGATTGAATTTTTCCGGATTTTATGTTTTTATTTTTTAATGTTTTTGATTTTTTTTTAAATATGTAGTAAAAATCTAATTTTTCTGGCCAAGTGTTAGAAAACCAAAATTACTTGTTGAAAAAACATTCCAAACGGATATAATTAGTTCACAGAATTTTGCGTAAATGTGCGTATGCATACACCCTCGTGGCGAGACCCACAATGCGCAATATTTGACGAGGTAACTCAATCAGACGAATACGTAACAAACATTTTAATGGACCTATTCAAAGTACTGTAGAAAAACGGAAAAAATGACAAAAAACTGGGAGAAAACTCGGAAAATGCTCCGATTGGTCTGAAATTTTGGGAGAAACTGTCAAAAATGCTTCCGGACTTGCGCAGAAAATTTTGGACCGAAATATCGATTAAAAAAAACATTGATTTTTTTTCTGAAAATTTTCAAAAATCGATATTTCGGTCCAAAATTTTCTGATCAAACCCGGAAGCATTTTTGAGAGTTTCTCCCAAAATTTCAGACCAATCGGAGCATTTTCCGAGTTTTCTCCCAGTTTTTTGTCATTTTTTCCGATTTTCTACAGTACTTTGAATAGGTCCATAAGAAGTGGGCGGGGTTGGGCTTCTAAACCTTGGTTTGTGACGGAAGTCCGCAAACACCGAGTGCCAATAGTTTTAATAAATTTCAGCGTGTCATGCCACACATCCTGCATTTCAAAAATTTCGAGAATTAATTATAATAAAACTAATGTCAAATTGAAATTGTTTTTCATCGGAGCGAAAAGGGCAGAAAAAGAAGAAAAATAGCGAAAGAAAAAGACGAAGAAGAGGAAGCGAAAAGAAAAGGGGAAGAGCGAGTCTGACATGAGCGTATTCGTATATGGGAGGCGAGCAACAAGATGAAAATAAAAGAGGGGAGGAAAGAGAGCAAGGCAGAAGAAGTAGAAGAAAAAAAAAGAGAGTCGAAGCCGCGCAAAACAATGCTCTCTTTCCGATTGGGGGATTTGACATTGAGCTTGAGCTATTCTGCTCATAATATGAGGATTGTTGCCATGGTAGTAAAGACGAGGCGTAGACGACATCTGAGAGGAGAGGAAATTGAAAACTGCGTCATGTTATATGAGTAGGTAAATCAACGATGCATATGAAAAAAATGGCTGAAGAGAAGAGGAAAAAAAATGGAGTAATGATGACTCGAATACGAATATCTATCCGCTTTTAATCTTAGTTTGTTTTTCTTCTTTTGCTCTATTTCAGTCTTTTCTTTGTCTTTTTTTTTTCTTCTCCTATTTTTGACGGAGCAAACCCTATAATTTTGTGGCAGAAGCAAGCTAGAGCAATAGAAGAAAATTGCCAACACAGCAAAAAAAAAGAGCCAATGATATGTGCATAAATATGCACATAAATGCATCAGAATTGAAACAGAATAAAAGAGATAAAATAAATATAAAAGAAAAAACACACACACACACACGCATTCCCACACTCTCAGAATTCGCATTTTTAGCACATACATACATGTATCGCTCAAACGCGTATGTATGTATGTATGTGTATACGTGCTGTGAAAAGAGCTTAGAGGCGACGAGGAGGTTTGGCTGCTTAGTTGGAGGCGAGAAATTGAAATTGGAATAGCAGTATACGCCTCCGGCGCCTCATGGGTAAAAGGTTTTTGAGAGTGGGGTGTGGTGGGGTGGCCGCTTCAAAAAAAAATGAGAGAAGAAAGAATGAGACGGGAAATAAATAAATAAATAAATACGTGAAATCTAAATTGGACAAATAAAGGAAACACATGGCTTGAGCTTGAGCTAAACCAAACCAACCCAGCCAACAGAGCCCGGGGGGGGGGGAGGGGTCATAAAATACTCGATTAAATACAAACCAAGCTCACACAAATTCCCTTTTTCTATTTATTATTTAAATACATTTCTTTCTTCCTTAAATACATCATCATCAACGTTCTTCTTGGTCGCAAAAGTTGAGAAAAAGAAAAGCTCATTCATATTCAATGAGCCCGTAACCTAGAATATAACAACCACCTTTTGCCCTGCCCTGTCACGCCATAATAGACTGCAATTATGGTTGTGTCAAGCAGTAGTAGTAGTAGTAGTACACCCTAATACAAAGCAAGTATCTATCCAGAAACAAAATGACTCCAATTAGCCCCACGCACGACTAACGTGAGAATGGTAGGAGCTGAAAATAAGCAAAATAAGACCGCTTGAGGGATTTGTTCACATTATATATTATTATTATTATTTTCATATTTGACACGACGCCACACACACATACATACAGAACAGAACAGAACAGAATAGCGGATTTAGCCAGCCAGCCAACCAGGCAGCCACGCATCTCGCATCTCGCAGTTAGTTAGACGCGTGAAAAAGAAAAAAAAAATAAAGCGGATTTTCACCAAGGTAACGGGAGCTGATTCTGGTCGAAAGACGCCGATGCCCTTCACTTGTTCACTTCACTGACTTCCGTGCTTCAACAACCACAACACTAACCACAAACAATGGCGACGGCTCGACTTGAAGACGTTGAAGAAGGTGAGGTACAATGATGGGGGGCTTTCCGGGAGGGGAGTGAGAAATGGGGTAGGGGAAATAGAAGAAAATGATGTTAACGTTTTCACATCATATTATGTTTCATTGGTGGGGTGGGGGGTCTTGGGTTTCCACTATTAAAACTATTTTATTCTTGCTCCCGGAATTTCATTTTCGCGTTTTCCTTTTGTGACATACATATGTATGCACTTCCTTGGTTTCTTTTGAAAAAATTTGGGAAAAGTTCAAAGAGATTATTATTATTATTATTACCAATTCTGAAACTTGCCTGCCTGCCTGCCTAGCTTTTTAGCCTATGCTTCTCTCTTCTTCTTTTTTCTTCTTTCTGAATTTTCGATCACGTAATATTTTAGTTATGCCTTCTATTTTTATATTCTGCCTGCCTTTTCAGCCTTTACGAACTGAAATATTAAGCGAATAAACACAATGAACAAATTTAAAGGGTTGGTTGGATGGATGGTAGAAATGAGAAAATACGAATTATTCGACAAGACAAAATTGAAAAAGTGCGTGACGGCAGGCAATTTTAAAAAGAAAAAAAAAGGAAAAAAGAAGTGTGTCTGCCATGAAAACACCTCACCGCGCGTTGGCGAAAATAACGAAAGAGTGCGATGGCGAACAAGGGTTGGTGTAGCAGACGGCTATTTTTTTGTTTTTTACTTCTTTTTTTTTTCTTGATCTCAATTGGTATGTGCGAATTTGGCCATGGCAGACACCTAATTATTACACTCGTCTCAGCTCGTGAATGGTGTGGCCTAGAAACTGCAAGCTTTTCTTCCACATTAAAAAAAATAGAACACAGCTGAAATGGGTGTTACCGTAATTCATTCAAAACGTTTTTACGAGAAAGCGAGTGAAAATTGGAGCTTTTGTTTTTTGAGGAGGTTTTTTTTTTTTTTAATTTTTGAATGTATTACGGTCACTTTCATTTCAGCTGTGTCGGTTCGCTCTGAATTAAATGTACTCGTGGAATGATTATCATTTTCTAAGCCACAGCGCTTATTATTACGTATTCCCGAGTACGTGAGATGTCGTAAAATGGGTCTTGACACGATCGGTGTTTGCACACTTGTGGATTTGAATATTTGTTTTCGAATCTTTTCAATTAAAATTTTTCTTAATTTTTTCATGTTATTTTTTTGTTTTTTAAAACTTATATTATATTCTTAGGGGGTCATTCATGGAAAAAAATAACATGATTTTTCCAATTAACGCATGTCGAAAAATGTAAATAATTTACAGTATCCCAAGTACTGTAGAATGTTTACAAGTATGCATACACCGATCGTGGCGAGACCCATTTTACGACATCTCAAGTACTCGGGAATACGTAATAGCTGAGACGAGAGTAGACTTATTATCAGTTCATGAACAAAATCCACTGACGATCCTCTGATGTTTCGCGGTTTTTCACTGCGGTCTAGTTTTGATAACGCGGTGTTTGCGGATTTGGGTTCGTGCCTAGTATAAAATTTAAATTTCGCGTGCGCTCTACATTGTTTGAAAAGTTAGGCAAAGCAGGGGACTGTGTAAACCCCTCACAGGAAACCTTTGACGTGGATATGGCTATTAGCCATTGAAAATGAGAGATAGCTATTTCCGACGCTATAATCGAAGATTGGCGCGAGAACACAATATACTATGCGATATTCAACTTTACAAAAAAAGTAATACCTACATGCATGCTCCGGTAAAACTGCTCAAAAAGTAGTCAAACTAGAAAGAAGAATAATTGTCGCAAAAGTTAGATTCGTTGAGTGACGCCGGCCAAATTTATGCCTCTCGCGCGAGATGAAGATATCTGGCTTGCTCGATTCAAGGACGTTGAATATCTCATTAGTGGGAGTGCATCAGCGGAGGAAACAGAGAGACGATGAAGAAGGAGACAATTTTTTAGACGCGTGATGATCAGATTCCGCATCGAGGGGACTCGCCGAAATCCTTTTTGATATGCGGGGAAGGGAGATTTGCAGGACAGGGCATGACCGAGCAGAGCGAAGATAGGATTTCAGTCGAAGGAAATGGATTGAAATTAAATTTATCTTTGCAAGGGTAACACATGTACAAATTAAACGGTTAAAGAAACAGGCAATACAAAGAAAATATTTTTAAACACGAGTGATTAGTCTTTAAGCCGACGCGCTGCGGTTGCGTCGCGTGGCAACGCTGTCTCTTGTCTGCGTCTCGTCGTTTACATGCTTTATGTTTTTCCACGAGTTCAACGGAGCTAATCACACGTAACCATGCTTATTCACACTTTTTCCCTTTTCAATCCTTGTAGATTTTGGCACTTCATTAAGCTCCGCTTTTTTCCCCGAATGAATCAATGTTTATATTACACTTCATCCAGTAACCTCCAATTGCTCTTTTAGCTCAAGTACTTGATGTTTCTGTTTTTTAAGTTCTTGAATGTTCACTTTCCCTCACTTTTTTTTTCAGGATTTTCGATGTTCCTTTTTTCAAGAGAGACAGAGAGAGAGAGAGAGAGAGAGGAAGAGTCTCTTAAAATGAAAACGGACTTTCTTTTTCCATACCCCCAGGCCCAGTTCGTAAAAAAACAGAACAAAGAAATTCCCATCGGGGAAAAGAAGAAATGAATACCAGTCTCAAAGAGCTGTTCTCAGTTTTCCTTTAACCCGTTTACCGATTCACCAAAGAGATTTTTCCCCTCTTTCTTGTACATAAATATCCTTTTTCTTTTCATTTTCAATTCCTCCCTCTGTTTACTGTTGACCGGAGAAGATGTGAGATCTTAACCATTTCTTTCTTTCTTTCTTTTTTTTTCTTCTTTATTCTGAAAACAAGAGAAAAACATAAAGATAGCTGTGGGAAAAAGAGAAGGTGGAGTCTTGACGCAGTAAATATAACACAAGAAGAGGTCCTTAGTGCGCAAACCGGCTTGGCAAGGGTGCTTTTCGCACAACACTTGGCCGTAGGGGGCACTGCGCGGGAGAGCACCAAAGAAGAGTCACATGTCTATGTTTCTGATGAGAGCAGTTCAGTTATTATATTCCGTCTTTTTTGTTTTAGTTTCTTGTTCTTTAAAGTCTTTTAAGATACATTTTCTTTTGGGTGCATTTTCAACTTTTTTTGCATGTTTTTCATTCCTTGTTTTATTGTGTTTTCAATCGACTTGCGACATGAAAACGCAAGTCTGCATTCACCGTTCTGTCTGCGTCTCTTTAAATATCACTGTGTTCGCGTGGACGCGCACAAATAAGTGGGTGGAGTTTCTCATGTCGCAAGTCGATTGAAAACGCAATGCATATGTAGATATGGAGCTAAAGAAAAAAAATGCGAGTCAATAAGAACCGAGCCAATTTTAATCCTGATTTGTGACACTGCCTTCCTTCCGCGTTTTTGTTTCATCTTCTTTTTTTGCTCTTCTTCCTATATGTTGTTGTTGTTGCTGCTTCCATCTCGCGATAGAAGGCAGGCAAATTTTATTTTATTCAAAGCTGCTGTCTGGTCCGTTAGTCATTACTAGACCCCTTCTCCTTCCTCTTCTTCTCCCGTTGTTATATTAATTCATTCGCTGCCTTAATCATATCCTCCTCGAGTTGGTATTGGGTAAGAAGCCTGTGTTCGGAATCTCAGCTCGGTTGATTGGTTGGTGGACTCGATAAAATAAACACAAGACTTGACCTCGTTTGCGGCCTTGTATTTTATTATATCTCTCACTGCTCCACTCCTCCTGGTCAATTTTACACTGATTTCGGCTTTCTTTCTGATAACTTTTTACATCAACTTTCTGATAGCATTTCAAGTTTGATTATCGCAATCAATTGAGATGTTTGTGTATTTAAAATGTTATTTTTATCTTTCTTTGCTTCCTGGACAGGATAGTGTTGGATAGACTGTGGGAAAGAAAGCAGAAAATCACGGGACCCCGAGGAAAAGAGCAAAATATTTGAGTAGACTTGTAAACGACATATTTTCCAGTTGCCACCCACCCTATTCAAAATCTTGTCGATTCTTGATGATTGGTTGATTTCGTTTATTTGCTTCCTTTTTCAATCTATTCTAACGTGTTTTATAAATGGATCACGTTTGGAAAAACCCCATTTCATTTAATATTAATTTTGCGTGCGTGATCCGAAAATTTTCAGTGCTCTGCGCTTTTCGATTTTGTATTTCCGCTTCAATTCCTACTTTTCTTATTTCTTTTCTTTCTTACTTTTTTGCATATTTTGTTTTTTTTCCGCTTGTTTGTTGTCTTGTTCCAGAAGAAAAACCGACAGCATTTCAATTTATAGATGGCAACTTTTTTTACTTGCAGCTTTTTTCTACTTGGTTTTATTCAAAATTGCGAATAATAGCCATTTTCAATGACTAACTCCCGCTTGCGCGCCAAATATGCCGATTTGGGGACATATTGTGAAAAATAAAAGTTGCAACGCGGTGTACTTTTGAAATTCAAACGGCAATGAAAAAAATAGCATGGGAAATGAAGAGATTTGTTCCTATTTTCATTTGAATTTCAAAAGTACGCAAACACCGCGTTGCAATTTTTTGTTTTCACAATATTGTGTTTTTAATCGAGTTGCAGCATGAGAACGAGAGATAAAAAGACATGCTTTCTCTGCTTCTCTTCGAATCGAACTGTGTTTGCGTGGTCGCGCGAAAAAAAGTGGGCGGAGTCACGCGTTCTCATGTCGCAAGTCGATTGAAAAAACAATACGATGTAATTCAACACTTTCAACAACATATCCGCGCTGAAAAGTACCTGAAAATTTCGAAATCAGAAGGAAATTAAAAATCAAAATTCAATTTTTATGTTGCCCAATTCCTATTCTGCAAATGTTGCTTTTTTTATTTGTCTGCTTATCTTTGCTTTTCCCAATGTCTAGATTTGTCTAACTGTCTGACTTCCTTTTTTTTTTTTTTTTCAGACAATTTTCCCTCCAAAACAACGCAACACGTTTGACGCCATCGGTGGAGCGCGTTCGTTAGGAATTTAAATCAATGCTTGATGTATAATTTTTTTTTTAGGGTTGCAATTGCAAATCTCCTTCTTTTTTTGTCCAACTTTGCTATATGCTTTCTTTCAAAATTAGTCACCGACTAGTGAAGCATAAAGTACTACTTTTTCAAAAGAAAATGAAAAGCTGAATTATGGTTCAAAACGATGTCTCAAGGGACCAGGATGAAGACCAAGATTAACTGGCAATTGGACAATAGTCTTTGAACATGCTTTCTGCGAAAAAAAAGTTCTTGGTCCACTTTTTAAACATAGCTTCTTGGAAACTTTAAGACCAGAAATATGGCATTTTTCTACTAATTATTTCAATTTGTGTGCATTTTCTTTCGCTCCAAAGAAAATGAAATAAGAGAGTTTCTGCCACTGCAACATGAAAGCTTCAAACCTATCGTTTATCCATTTTGATATGCATCATAAAAACCTTCATTCTCATTCTATTTTTCTTTCATCCATCTGCCGCTTTTTCACTTCTTTCCCATAAGATTTCTTACTCCTGTCCGTCTCATTTGACGGGTCTGCACTAAAAATTGCCATCAGAGACGATTGCACATCAAGAGATTCAGAAACTTTAACTCGTCCCTGATGTAAAGCTGACAAAAGATTCGAGAGCGGCAGAGAAGCAAAGATGTGATTGTTTTCAGGTGAAGAGGCGGTGCGAATGGAACTCTTGGACAAGACAGTTGAGCTGCGTGGCAGTCAAGTGCTCAATATGCAATCCTATCACGCAATTATCTGGCAGCGTCGATGTATGGCCTTTGCAACATTTCTTGCATGGGTGAGTTAATTGGAGGAGTAGGGGTACAAAGATTAAAGGGGTGAGGGTTTTTAAGTCAGTAATTCATCTGTTTCTCATTTTTTATTCGTGTTGCTAGAATTTTAGATTAGAGGGCTTTTAGTTGACTTGCATTTAGCTCTCATTGACATTCATATTAAAAATTCCTTTAAGGATATCATAAAAACGAAATCATAAAATATCTAGGACAACTTTTCTATTTTTGGATAAAGAGTTGTTAAAGGAAATGGGGTAATTCAAGTTAGGTACAGTAAAGTGTATTTTTTTTCTTTTGCTGAACAAAGGTTAAAAGATTTAATTCACGAACTCCTGTTTTTTTAACCTCAAATTTACATAAAAATGGCAAATTTCTCACTGAAAACATATGCCTAAACTCTGGCAAATCGTTGCGAGACCCACTGAAAAAAGGCTAAATGCTGTTGCTGTAAGCCGGCGAATACTGCAGGTCGCTATAACTGGCATCTAGTTGGCTTCTCGCCACGCAAGCTCGAGTGAGACATAGAAAATGGCAAATAGCCAGAATAGACAATGATTTTGATTAGATTACGATTCTAGAATTTTTTTTTTTTCACATTTTGATGAAATTGAAATTTGCGTTAGTTACGGTCTGCTGAGATTGTATTATGTCTCTTGAATGAAAAAAAACTCCGAATTGATATTTACAATTTCATACTTTTTGAAAAAAGCTGAACCACCAGCAAAACAAGGAAAAATATGATTTCAGGTTGGCGTAGTGCTATTGATCGCGGGCCTCTCGACGACCAACTGGGCGACAATTGACTTTGTGAACACAGACTACCACATGATCCACGTGGATCTCGGAGTGTGGGGAGAGTACCGAACAGTAAACAACTTCAAAAAGCCCACCGGTAAGATGCGGAGATGATGAAATCAGAAACGGTACGATTTTCAGTTGAGTGGATCCCTCATTTCCCAGCTCCACCAGAGAGCATTCTTCGACTTGCAGATACGGATCTGAAACGTATGTATGTTCTAATTAGTTCTTTGTTGCAAAGCGCTGGTTTTCAGACTACTACCGGTCACAAGCCTTCATGGGATGCTTCGCCGCACTTCTCCTTCTGATCACTAACTCGCTGGCTATTTACACTTTTTATCATCATCGTTACATGTATAAGAGAGCTGTAGCTGCACTATATATCGTTGACGGTAGGTAATAAAACATTGCGGAAGTTTTAGTTGAAATTGAAACCGATTTTCTTTTCTTTTTCAATGAACAGTTGGTGCCGACGGGGCAGTTAAAAGTTTGAAGGTGCACGAGACATGAGTTTCTAATCAGAGAAAAATCAACAAGAAAATCTGTGTTTTGATGCCAGATCCAACTGAACGGAAAGGGGCAGAAAAATAAAAGATTAGTGGGAAAAAAGACAAGAAAGAACAAAGTTTTTTTTTACAGCCATGTGCATATTTGCCACCATCGAGATCCTTTCGAGCAGTATCGACGAGTGGAACACAGCGGTTGCAAAGGTAGGATAATTTTAAATGGGACCGGTAAAAACGGGGGTTCTGGAGATTGTCCTCGCAAAAGTGCGCTCCGTTGAACTTGGCGCGTTCACATTTTTCGAAACTAATTTTCGAGGCAGAAAACCTGCAAGCGACGAGACGCAGACAGAGACAGCATTAGAAAAAAAAAACAGTCGCCAGCACCCTGTGATTAAATCATGGACAATTATCTGACTGTCCTCTGATTTAGCCAAGAATGTGATGCACATACCGTAATTCCTCTAATTTAAGCGCATGCGCCTCTATTTTTCAACCTCTTTTCCAAATGTGCCTCTATTAGAGGTGCGCTTCAATT
Organism: Caenorhabditis japonica; assembly: GCA_963572235.1. NCBI lineage: Eukaryota > Metazoa > Nematoda > Chromadorea > Rhabditida > Rhabditidae > Caenorhabditis > Caenorhabditis japonica. The sequence goes on along the minus strand of OY754347.1, from coordinate 5,008,257 downwards.
AGAGGGTGCGCTTCTATTTTTCAAACATTTATTTCTGAAGAAAATGCAGCTTATCATTGATTTTTTCAATATTGGTAATCCGTCTCTGTATACATTTTCGGCCAAAATAAAATTTCTTGGCGGCACAGTAAACGCTGTTTTTTTTTCAGTAAACGAAACGACCGCATTTTTACTCAACTATTGCTCGGAACTGTTCGGTAGGTAACTGTTGGGAGGGCCTTCTAGAACTGTTCGGGGTTGCAATCCAAACAGTTTCCGAAAATTCCCTCAATAGTTTCCTAGCTCTAAACTGATCCAAAGCTATATCTCTGGTAGCTTATAGGTTTTGCTTTTGTGATCACGGTGGATTCGATTTATTCTTTGCTTTTTTGCCGATTCTTCAGCATCTGACACATCGACAAATTCACTGAGTATTGAAAAAAGCAAGAAAACTAAAAAATTTAAGAACAACTGCAAAAAACCGAAAAAAAAAGTCCGCAAAACTAAAAAGGAAAAATGTACAGCCAGTGAGTGCGCCTCAATTAGAGGGTGCGCCTCTATTTTTCGAAGCACCTCACAGGGTGCGCCTTTATTAGAGGTGCGCTTCAATTAGAGGTGCGCTTAAATTAGAGGAAATACGGTATGCCTTTATATTCAAAAAAAAAATCACCTTCTGATTTTACAGAATGGAGAATTCGACTACGAAGCCGGAAAAAAGATGGGGTACTCAACTCGTCTTGCTCAAGCAGCTATTGGCACTTGCATTATTGCCTTTCTGGCATTCGCATTTGGGTCCCACAAACAGAAAGGGGAGCATGCGGCAACAGCTGAGCTGGAAATTGAAGACAGAGAATACCATATGGGACGATGATGGAACTTACTTACTGTTCATGAACTACTAATTATTCACATTCCTTTCTTTTTTTTTGTGAAGTCAATCAAATTTTTATTGATGTTGTTTTGGTTTTAATTTCAATATGTGAAACCAATTAAAAATTGAAAAAAAAAAACAAAACAAAACAACCCACCAGATTCGGAGAGATAAGAAAAAAACCAATATGAAAACTGTTTTTTATCTTTCAAAATTTGACCAAAATTTATACTCGATATAAAGCTCTGAAAATTTGCTCCAATCGCACAGAGCGAAACATCGGCCATTATCTCTCTCTATTTTCTACACTCTCTTGTCGCCAACGTGGCCGCGTCTTCCACAGTCCAAAGGGAGCGAATTTGCAGCGCTCCATACTGAGAATAACATGTTCCCTCTTTTCCTTATCATTTGAGTGACCATTTATCCACGAGCTTTTTTTTTACTAATAAATGTATAATAAAACTCGGGCATTTACAGCAATACATACTTTTTGCAATGGTTGGCCGTCAAAAACAAGAAAAACGGGGAAAACAACAGGAAAAAGAGAAACCAGTTTTCAAGTTTTTTCACGGCGTAAAACGGGTGCCGTCGGTCGGTCATTATGTTTCATTACTGATCGATATTTAAGAACAATTATTTCAGTGGGTGGTCAAAAAAATTTATAGTTTTTATTGGACGTATTGTTAGGGCGCAGAAATCTATAACGCGCGCCACCGACGCGTGTCATATTTCGTTGTCTGTGTATCGTTTTGTTTCACAATTTCTCGCTTTGTCTATCTGTCTAACTTCTCGTGTTCCTTTCCTTTTTGTTATGCCGCATCGAAAGTTAAAAAATTTCCTGAAATCACGTTTTTTTTCTGCAGTCCGAAGTTGCAAAAAATCCCAGAAATAACAGGTGTTTAGGGTACCACAGTATTTTTCGTCGTGAAAGTTGTAAACAAAAAACACAAGAAATTATAGTGGTAAACTCCTGTTATTTCTGGGATTTTTTGTGCAATTTTGGACTGCAGAAAAAACGCGACATTATATTTGCAGCGCCCACCAACGTGACCGATTTTTCGCTCATAAGCGCGCCATTTCTCTTTCTCCTGTGATTTTGCGATTGGAGCGAATTTGCAGCACTTTGAACCAAGTATACTGTATACAAGTTTGTTTCCCTCTTCCCAAACAGTAGAATGCGATATTAATGTTGTTTTTTTTTTAAGTAAATTTCGTTTTCCAGTTCGAGTTTATACACTTAAACTTTGATTGATTTTTTTTTCTACTGATACGCTTATCATTTTTGCCTTTATGCACGTTTTTCGTGTTTCCCTATCATCACTTTTATTTTTTTCCGAGTTTTTTTTGTTTTTCATTTCAGAAACATGGGTTTTTGGACGGATGTGCTGGATCGGATAAAAAGTTGGCAAATTACGATAGAGCCTTTGATGTTTGTCCTGGCAGCATGTAATACTGCAGTGTAAGTTTTAGCAGCAAAAAAACTCATTAAAACGTTGACTTTATGCAAAGATATGTGACAAATTTCCAGTAGCATAGTGTCCCCTGCCATGAAAGAAGGAAAGATGAGGCGAGTTTACCCGGCTCCTCCAGACATTCACGGAAAAGAGTTGGATAAATACTATAACAAAAAGATGGTGATGTGGGACAACTACTATGAATACGTCAACTTGCCAATTGCGTGCATTTTTGGAATTATTTATGGTGAGAACCTCTGCGGGTCAAAGTGTTTGTAATTTATTTTTCAAGGAGGTTATAGTGATCACCAAGGAAGAAAATATCCGTTGCTCGTTGGAATTCTCAGTGTTTTACTGTCAAATGCAAGTGAGAAAAGAAAAAAAAGAAAATGAATGAATGGACGGGGAAAATTGTTCCGTTCTTTAGTGAATTTTCTAATGTGGGATGAATCGACCGATTGGCCACTTGCATGGAATTATCCTACTGCTGCGATTGCTGGATTTCTAGGAGATTTTTTATTGACAATGAGTTGCATCAACGCATATATTGCTGACGAGTTTCCTGACAAAATTACGGTAGGTACTTTTCTCATTTCACTTTTCCTAGTATAAAATAGTTTAGTTATCCTATCGCATGGTTGTGGTGTCAATTTTGTTCAGCTTGGGGTCTTTCGTGTCTTCGCGGTTTATAAAAGATTTAGTGCAATGGACCTCTAAACCAACGGTCATGCTGATTGCCGAGGGTTAGAATATCGATTTTTATAACTGTTTTAGCGTTTTTCTTGATTTCAGGAGTGTATTTGCTTACTTTCCTGGTGTCCTTATTTGTACTAGAGCAGAAAAAGCCAAAAAAGAAAGATGGACTGATAAAAGAAGATGAAGACGTTGCGAGCCTTGAGAATCAGGAGTTGACGACGGTTCCAAATACCGAAGAAAATCTGTGAGTTTTAATCTTTATTTTTTTTTAAATTTACAAGCCTGCAGCTTGTGGCGACTAAGTCGCCTTCGTCAAATATTTATTATTGTTTTTATTGCTAGTAATGGCAATCATTTCTTTTCCCTATTTCTTTCAAGTTCTCGTGACCCTTGTGGTATAGCGGTTAGCAGGTTTGAACGTCAATCGAAAGGTCGCGGGATCGAGTTTTGTCGACTGCAAACTCGTGTGTGAGACACACAAACAAACACACAGACTAATCTAAAATTTTCTATATAAGAAAGATTGTTTTAAATGAACAATTTTCTTGCAGAACAGTTCTGGAAATCATTAAAATATCATTTGTTTCCCTGTACGATTCTGCTAAAATCTTCATGTTTCCTCGAGAAGGACACCGAAGGTTATTCCTCTGGCTTTGTTTTGCGGCCAATTTTTTGGATCAGTTTGTATGGGGAGAAGAAAAAGGTGAAGTTTGGAAATTAGTGTCAAAAATACTGCTAGACATGCGTGAAAAAACATGCAAAAATTTGTCAGTTTTACCTACATTTCTATGAATAAAAAATGAAATGAGAATGTCACTTGCAATCAAATTTATTTTTTCTTTGGAAACTTTCCACTAACTCGTGCATTATTCATGAAAAGCTGTCAGTCGGCCACGTGTTGTTTCTCGGCCGCGGCCATGTGCTCTCACGTAGAGACAAATATATTTTCTCCTTAATAAAGTTGTTGAAAAAAAAGTTATCGTAAAAGTTTTACGATAAATTTTTTTCAACAACTTTATTAAGGAGAAAATACGGTAAAACTATCACAAATTTGTGTTTGGTAATCGAAAACGACGCTTCAAAATTGCGCCAGTTTTCAAAAAACCGACTGGAGCCCTCTACGAGAAAGATGCGTTCACAAATAAATAGCGTGGGCGTTCTATTTTGATTTCCACATCTTCTCATGAGCTAATTTCAGTTTAATGCTTGCAAACGAAGTTAATTCCGATGTTGTTAGCCTGAAGCACAAACATCGGCTGACTGAAAATTAGCCACCGACCGACCCACTGGAAGTTCACGTCATGCAAAAATAAATATTGGAAAAAAAGAGGCTGAAACATAATTGATTGAAACTGTTTCAGGATTACTCGGCACTTATGTCAGACTTCCTCCATTTAAATGGGATACTCTCACTTATGCTGACTACAAATCATGGAGGCCCATAGTTCGTTAGTAAATCATTTTTATACTAGAACTCTTTTTTCTTTTAGAAATTGTCGGTATGGCTGTAGGAATGTTGTTTTTCAAGCGGATTTGCCACTTCCGAGACACTTTTATCATTGTTCTGGCTATTCTGAGCATGGCTGGCTGTGTGCTTATGATTGGATTGGCTCAGGTCAATCTTTAGTCCCCCCTTAAATTCCTGCTGGATAATTCATTTCATAATCCTTGATGGGATTAATAATAAAAGAAACACCGATTTCCTATTGGATGCTTACATAATGAAATGAATTAAACTTTTTTTCAGGCTTCATGGATGATATTCGCTAGTTTAGCGCCCGGAAGTTTGCATGGATTACTCAATCCCATGTCATACACCTTTATGGCTTGCATAGTGGAACCGGATGAGGTCTAAAAAAGAGCATATCATATGATAGCACTCACAAACACCAATTTCAGATCGGAAAAGCCTACGCGATAAGTTCAGTGGCACAAAAGCTGGCCGGAATTGCTCAGAGTTTAATCCTCCAAAACATTTACATTGCCACAGTGGATTTCTATCAGGTGGATGAGAATTGGTTATTAATTGTTACACATTTTAAGCGTTTTGCAGGGTTTCGTTTGGCTTCTCATGGCGGCCATCAGCTTTGTAGCCGTTGCAATTTATCTTGTCGTTCATTTTATGGCAAAACGAGAAAACGTTGGCTCCTGAATGGAAATGCGAGAGTTTTAAATAAATATGCCTGAAATTTGAAAATAAAACAAAAAAAAATGAATAGAAAATGAATAAAATAAGATGTATTTCAATATGTACAGATTAGGAAACAGGGAGGTCTTTATGGGTGGCGGAGGCGACCTCCCATAGAGTGTGCAAACTGTCGTCGCGGTGTTTGCGGCACGGAGAAATCCGGCCGGATCCGGTGCATTGCATTGGCAAAAACACGCTGGCTGCATGCATTTTCTATTTTATTTATTTAAACATTTCCTTTTGACTGTTTAATGCTTAACGTTCCATTATGCAACTCAATTTTTATTTTTCACCGTTTGCAAAAGCCTATTTCGCAATCAGATGTACTAAATTATTGTGATTTTTAACTCGCTATTTAACCGCGCACGCGTTCACATGTTCCGTTACGAACAAGAATAGTATCCGTTTGATACATTGACATGTCATCGATGTAGTGTAAGAACAGAAAGAGATGTGATACGGTTTGCGGGCACTGAATTAAATTCACTTTCCAATAAATTGATTGTCTAATGTCAATGTACCCGTGTACGGCAGCATTTTCGTTAGAACTTTGGTCCTATCAAAAAGAAAAATGAAAAAAATTCGTCTTCTTTGCGATCTGATATCTGGTTCATGCGTATCAGTATATAACAAATTGTTTGCGGGGTTTTTTTTCTCTCTTTTATTCTATTTATTATTATTTTTTCTTGGTTTGTGCTCGTGCTCCAATTTTCGTTCTCATTATCTATTTGCGCGCCGCGCCGCGTCGGCAGCTGGTTGTTCATTTTCACATTTTCAGTTGTTATGCTTCATTTTTGACTCTTTTCTTCTCCTCTTTTTCATTTTTATTTCTAACGCATTTTCTCACAAGGAATGCGTGAATTTCCGTGCTCGCGACTGCCTTTTTTCAAACGGTTCTTTTTGCCGCCGAAGCCACGCGCTGCGGTTGCGTCGCGTGACAACTCTGCGCCTCATCGCTCCCCCCCCCCCCCCCCCATCTGCCTGAAAAATTAATTAAAAGGAGTGTGAAGTCGCATAATTTGGCACACTGCCAAAATTTGTTTAATAGAGCGAGCTTTCGGGAGGGCAGTCAGTCGCCAGCACCCAAATAATATATTGTTTTTATATATCGCACCGCTCCATCCTAAAGATTTAGTTTCACACAGAAATATATAGCATGATGAATGCTATTTTCGAGAGTGGATTTCGTTTGAATGGTCAAGATCATTCATTTTTTGCGCGCGCGGGGGTGTGAATAAAATACTAGTTGCCGTGAGAAAGGTATTGTTGCCTTTTTTTATGTGATCAGTGGGCGACTAAACGTAACCATGTTCAAAATTGTCGCAATTTTTTTTCTTTTTCTAAATTATTTTTGGCTGGCTTAAGCCAACAATTCGCCCTTTCTTTTCTATGGTTTATTTTTTCCCTATTCTTTCTCCGAATCGTTTTGAATGCAAATACACAGAGTATGTATTACTAAAATGGTATATGTATGTATGTATGTACACGACAACTGATAGCGTTGGACATTCCCGAGTATTCATTCTTCTTCCAACCAAGAATGAAATGCCATGCCATGTCACATCTCTTTGGCGCGAAATAGAGGTCGAGGCCGAGGCAGGCAGCTCGAAGAGCCCGCCCCCAAATCAAGCGCTCGCGTTTTATTCTATTCTCACTTCAAGGACTACCCGTGTCCTCTGTTCGCTCCGCCTATTCCGTTCCTTCTATTCCGATTCTTCTAATTCTCTAATGCCAAAGCGTAAATTTCGAACTGTCTGCAAACGTGTCATCAGTAAAATTGTGATAATCAGAAAACTAAAAGGTGACTTTAGCACTGCTTGGGTCACCCGAATAATGTCAGATTCTGGAGGTACAAAACAGCAACGCCGGCAGCAGCTCAATGGTCGACTTTCTGTGGATCGATGTGCTATACTAGAGCTCATTGTGCAGGTAAATAATAGTTTGCTCAGTTATTTTGTAGCCATGTTTACTTTCGTGTACTAAAGAACAAAAGCCTACGCACCTAGTAAAAATGATGACTGCAAATATAAATGTAAATGCATAGTTTGGTGTTTGTTTTGAGTTTTAAATTTTAAGTTTTAAGTTTTACTTTCACAAAAACAGAACACAACAGCACCATCAGATAATCTGAGGCGCACGCATATGCATATGCAAATGCATTTCTAACTTGTTTTCCTTTACAGCTGTGTTCGGACAATGCGGCGCACTTTGAAAAGATCGCTCAATCGGGTAGCAACGGCTATAACGAGCGAATGCCGGCGGTTCAAGCAGTTTTACAGGCGTCCATTGAACAATTAAAAGGTAAATAAATAGTTTACACTGGCATGACACCGGTTTTTTCACACCTTCTTCTTTACAGAAAACATCAAAAAGCTTCAAGAAGTGGCACCCAAGTATGATTATGACGAGAAAACGCCAGGGAATGGATACAGGTGAGCTGAAACCGTATTTTTTTGACTTATTGGACAAGATGAGACCAAAGTCCTTCTTATTTCCTTTGACGGAAGAAAAGAAAAGAAAAGAAAACGTGACTTACGACTAACTAATTAATCGAATTGGTGCAAATGTAAAATATGGACTAATCACAAATCAAAGAGTTTTCTCTTAAGAGAAAAGGAAATATCGGCTTGTCACGCGGGGACGGGGTGCTGGCGAATGCCTTTTTTTCAAATGTTTTTTTTTTGCCGCCAATGCCACGCGCTGCGGTTGCGTCGCGTGACAACTCTGCGTCTAATCGCTTACACGCTCTCTGCCAATCGCATATTTAGGCATATTGTCAATATTTTTTCAATGGAGCGAACTTTCGCGAGGGCAGTCACCAGCACCCCTTGGGATTGGTGGTGAGAAATATGAGATGAAATACAAAACAATCCCACCCGAACATTCTCAAAACATTATGTATAGTGTTGTTCACAGTGTCCAGGATTTGAAAAGTGGGCGGAGCCGAGCAAACGCGCCCCACTGGATTTTTTCGCGCGAAATTCAAATTTTGAGGCATTTTTTATGTTTTTCGGGAAAAAAAGCATAAATTCTTAATTTTTTCCCACATGTGCTCCAACGGAATTATAGCTGAGGTCTTTAGAAATTTTTTAAGCCTAAAAACGTCGAATTTGGTTCAGCCACCATTTCGAAATATTCGTTTTGAGTTTTTTGGTGTTTTTGCAGGATAAATCTTTACGAAAATTGAAGTTTGGGCAATTTTATGGTATTAAAAGATACAATACATACATTTTACAAAGAAAAACAGGTTTTACTGAAAGAAAAATAATAAAATCAAAAAAAAAATTCGAGAGTCGCAAACTGCGCAAGCACCGAAAGTGCGCAATGCATGTTTGCTGACGCACCAGCAAATTAGGCTCCGCCCACATTTCAAATCCTGGACACCGTGAAAGAAAACGCATAAAAAAACTGAAAGAAAACGCATAAAGGTAATTTTACAGAAGCTCCCCCCACACCACTACTCTCCCCCCACAACCGGAATAGGCCCCCCATCAGTTCATTTTTAGTCCCGACTCAGGGTGGGGGGGCACTTGTGTGAGGGGGGTGCTTGTGAAATGTCACCATTACAGAAGTATCCCCCCATAACTGAGAGGGGGTCGATTCTGAAAGCATAGGTAATCTTTCAGAAGCGCCCCCACAACATTTCATTTCCGCCCCCCTCAGGAAAATTACAGAACAAGCCCTCACCACGGATTTCATAAAAATTTCATAAATCTGCTGGGTTTTTTTTATTTTAAAAGTAACTTACATGCTTCCGTGGCGATAAGCTTACATTTATGGATCAATTGGTATAGATATTATATAGATATAGATGGATCTTTATAGGCCGCAGATAAACTTGAAAACATCGTTTTGCCACGTACGATGGTAAAATGAGAAATAAAAGAGAAAAAAGGATTATGAAAATACGTGTATGTCTTGCCACGCATTCACATGTCACGTTTATATTATATTTCTCTCTAATAAAATATTTTTACGTGAAACTTTATTTTAATCTTGAGGGGGGCTCTTCTGGGGGTTTCCCGTGGGGTCCTGAACTGTAATGTTGGGGGTGCACTTCTGTAATTTTACCCGCATAAAAAAAGAGAATTACCGTCGGTCTCCTAGGAGAGGTGAATTGTGATATTTGAAATAAATCTGTCATTGTCGTATTTGAATTCGAACAAATTGAATTCGAGAACAAGCCATTTTTTTCAAATTATAATGTCAAAAGTCATAATCACGCTGACGTAAATCGACAGCAATAACCGGGAGGTCAGAAAGTGCGCTCCACCGAATTGACGCGAACAGCTAATTTTTAAATGTAACTGCCATCTTTTTCGTGTATTTTTCTTGTTTTTGAAGATTTCGATAGTCTCTAGACAATTATATTCAAAAAATAAACGTTTTTTTGTGTGAAAACGTGACACAAAATGAATCGCGTTACTGAAATAATCTATTTTTCAATTTTTTTTACGGTGTAATGTGCGATTCTATTCACAAAACCGGAAAAAAATTGCGGGAAAAATCGGAGAATGCTCCGATTGATCTGAAATTTTGGGAAATGTTGGAAAAAATTCTCCTGTACACGCTCAAAATATTTTGGACCAAAATATCGATTTTAAAAATGTTCAGAAAAGAAATCGATATTTTGGTCCAAAATTTTTTGAGCGTGTACAGGAGAATTTTTTCCAATATTTCCCAAAATTTCAGGTCAATCGGAGCATTCTCCGATTTTTCCCGCAATTTTTTTTCCGTTTTTTTTCCTGGTTTTATGAATAGGTCCATAAAATAAACATTCGTTCAGAAATTAAAAAAAAAATTACAAAAGGAGACACATTATTACAAATTGGCGTAGCGCCGTCGAAACCTTACCGAAAATTCGAAACATTTTTGCGTTGGTGAGTGGAGAACTGACAGCCTTGAAAAATTTAGCAAAGTTTGACGCAAAAATTATGTATGAAACAAATACCAAACTAAAATGTGGCTGATTTTGGCAAAATATGTGCGTCGTGAAAAATAAATATGGACAATAATTTAAAAAATACTAGTTCGCGCCAACATTTGGTGGAGCGCACTTACTGATCTCCCGCTTAGTGCTGTCGATTTACGTCAGCGTGTCATAATCCATGCTATTTTTGTTTTACAGAAGCCTCATTTGTATCTGTGACACCACACTTCTTCACGTCGTCTCACTACAAAAAGCAGTTTTCGAGCAACGCGGCTACTTTGTCTTTCGCATTTCACACTTTTGCAAAGAACTCGAAGCCTACGCCACTGTCATCGACTACTTGAACAAATCGATACCACTTTGCTTGCAAAGTGAGAAAAATATGCGAGGTTCACTATTTCCACCACTCGACGGAAACTACGAGACCTATCAGGAAATCCTACGGGTTATGGAGAAACTTGACTCGTCTGTCTTTTTTGGGAGGCCCATTGGATTCCAGTTCTCCCCGTCTATCAACAAAATCTTTCGTATCATTGGAATAGTTCTTGCCACATACAGTCTTTCATGGGAGAAAGGACACGGAGCAATTGGCTCGCTTATCAACACGGGAAGGTTTTTTCTGAGTCCAGAGCAGAGAGCGGAGCGCATTATCAAAGTGACACGGGAGGCGGATATAGATTTTTGCAAAGGATTCTGGAATTTGTCAGAGCTCAGCAATGTAAGTAGCACGTTAGTTGATTTTATCGGAAAACTTGAAATCTTCAGAACATGCCAAAGTTTTTCTGCCCAAACATGGCGCTGAATGAATTGCGAGAAATCCCACTTGAAGGACCGATTCCAATGGAAGGAAAGCAAGGAGAGATTGTGATGGTCCCCGAGCCATCCGCACACACTGGTTCAAAGCCAGTTCAGTTTAGAATTCTTTCCGCTGTTCATCGGCAGAATATGTCCTCATCCGCCTTGTCAACAACGCACCCTCCATCAAAGTACCTTATTCTTCATTGTCATGGTGGAGGTTATGTGGCCACGTCTAGCAAATCACACGAGGTACATGTATTGTGTGTTCCTGAAATAATGGTGTACATTGTGGTCTCGCCACGGACGGTGTTTGCAGACTTGTTGATTTAGGTGCAAATTTGAATTTTTCCGACGAATAAATTCCGATATTTTTTTTGTTATTAGCCCGGAAAAAATTTTGAATTCCATAGAAATAAAAAAACGAAAAATGGCAAAAATACTAATGGACCTATTCACAAAACTGGAAAAAAAAGAAGAAAAAGGAAAAAAATTGCGGGAAAAATCGGAAAATGCCCCGATTGACCTGAAATTTTGGGAAACATTAGGAAAAATTCTCCTGTACACGCTCACAAAATTTTGGCCCAAAATATCGATTTTAAAAATTATCGATTTTTTTTCTGAAAATTTTTAAAATCTATATTTTGGTCCGAAATTTTTTGAGCGTGTACAGGAGAATTTTTCCCAATATTTCCCAAAATTTCAGGTCAATCGGAGCATTCTCCGATTTTTCCCGCAATTGTTTTCCTTTTTCTTCCTTTTTTTTCCGGTTTTGTGAATAGGTCCATAACGAAAAAAAAATTTTCGAAACGGAAAAATTAAAATTTGCGCGTAAATCAACAAGTCTGCAAACACTGTCCGAGGCGAGACCACAATGTACACCATCTGACGCGGTAAATATCACTATTCCAGGAAAACGTAATATAAATACTTTTGTTCTGTTCTCAACAACCCCATCTGTTTCCAGACATATCTTCGTCAGTGGGCAAAGGCTTTGAACTGCCCGGTTGTATCAGTTGAGTATTCCCTGGCTCCGGAAAATCCGTTTCCGCGACCCACAGAAGAAGTTCTCTTTGCTTACTCTTGGATTATCAACAACCCGGCAGCTGTCGGTACGTTTTTAGTTTTTATATTTTATTTTTTGTAAAATTTATGTACGTATTGTGAAAACAAAAAAATCGCAACGCGGTGTTTGCGTACTTTTGAAATTCAAACAGCAATGAAAGAAATAGCATGGGAAATGAAGAGATTTGTTCCCATTTTCATTTGAATTTCAAAAGTACGCAAACACCGCGTTGCATTTTTTTTGTTTTCACAATAGCAAACAAAATTGGTGAAGTTTAGGATGGACTGGAGAAAAAATAGTTATGGTTGGCGACTCGGCAGGAGGAAACTTGATAATGTCGGTCAATATTCGTCTGATCCAACTCAACATTAAACGCCAACCAGACGGATTGGTGTTATGCTACACACCATTCTTGTTCCAGTACTTGCCATCTCCGTCGCGAATGCTCAGTGTGATGGATCCCCTTCTTCACATGGGAGTTGTTTTGCGTTGTGTGGCAGCCTACACTGGCGCTTATGGAGCTCAGATCAACAATAACAAGTTGAAAAAAAGCCAAGACGTGCTGAGCGATGGATCGGATATGTATGCGTCCCATCGTTCGCTTTTAGATTACGTGAATGAGGTTCAAAAGACAAAAGTTGATTTTTCGGTGAGTTCAGAATCAGAGGACAGAATACGAGTTCAGGTTTGAACAAAAAAAAAATACATTTTTTCTAGGGAGGGTGTCAGTCAATTGTCTCACTCGTTCAAAAAAGCCATGACAACGATGGATTCGCCAAAACAAAGGGAAATTCATACTACAAGAAGGAGGAGTCAAATGAGGACGAGAAGTTTTCAGAGACCAAGGTTTGCCTTGAAAAGGACGAGGATGGAATTGACAGTGAAGACGATGCTCTGGAAACTACAAGCATTGCCAGTGTGCAGGTAGATTTTTAAATAAAATGTCTGCAATATGCTAAAAATCCAGGTGGATGCTGACCCGTACCACATTCAACTCAACCACACAATGCATGACGACGACTTGATCAGCTTTTTGAGCCACCATCCAATCACTAAAAAGTAAGAAACATTTTCAGAAAATTGCAAACTTAATATTTCAGTGCAATGAGCATGACACCGGACGTCAGTGAAGATGATATTGAGCTGATTGAGGCGTCAGTTGAGTTGGGTCTTGAAGCGACGTGAGTAATGATAGTTTTCAACAAAATTCAAATCTTTATTTTCAGTGAAAGCTTGGTTGTCGAAGATGAAAACAAAGACTCTAAAAGCGGTGACGAAATATCAACGGTTTCTACCGAAAACATTCCAGAAGCCCAACAAACGAAGAGGCCACGTCTTCTGCAGATGTTGAGCAGTGTAACTTCTCGGGAGAGCCGTGACACCCAGACGGCGCCTTCCACTCCGTCTCAACAACCCAAACCAATTTCCCATAGCAATTCGATGAACGGATTTAATCCTCCGATGGTAAGAGATTAGAAATCGAGTTCAAGGACATTTGCACATACATTTTTTAAGCACAAGCGATCACTTTCACAAAGTCTGGCGGTCACGGCGGCATCAACAGCTGCATATGCGCTAGATAATTTGCAAGATTGGTTCGATAGACCGCAACGAGAAAAACAAAAGTTGGATCGGACAATGTCCCGAAAAGACGATGGAGAGGGGCTGGAAGAGGTTATGGAAGAGGAAGAGAAACCTTCACACCTTCTAGAGTTGGTCTCTTCGGGAACGGTACCCCGAGATCCGCTTATCTCACCCATGTACGCCGATGACGAAACGATCCGAGAACTGCCACCCTGCTATTTTTTGGTAAATAACTCTTTATTTTCCTTCAAAAATGCATCATTTTTTCTTCTTCTCAGGCCTGTCACATGGACCCACTGCTCGACGACACTATCGCTTTTGCCGGAAAGCTGCGCGATGCGGGCGGGAAAGTGATGTCTGTCGATGTGCTCTCTTCGGTCCCACACGGATTTCTCAACTTTACTCTCATTTCTCCTGAATGCAAAAAGAGTGGAAAGATTTGCATTAACCGCCTGAAAGAAGCATTGGGGGTCAAGGTAAATTCGAAAGACGAGACTCACTAAAGCATTTTTTGTTGTAATATACATACACATATTTATTTATCTTGGATTGTACCTTTTTACTTGTAAGTTATTTAGGAAAAGAGGGTCTCTACAATTAGCTATCGGTCATACATTTTTAGAATCTTTGACCGTCACACGTGTAATTCGGTATTTATTTGAAAAAAAAGTACCGCCTTTCCACCCACTAACCAGCAATATTTTGAACCTGCCAAGGTGTTTTTTTTGTGTCAAACTTTTGTCATAGGAAATATGTTTTTTTTTGTGCATGCATCCATACAAATACTACCCCTCCGATTCAAGTCATTGAGTGTGACGAGCCATACAAAATAATTCTATATACATAAATACTAATTCTTTTTTTTTCATTTCTAGATATACCACTCAATGAATAATGATCTTTATCATGATTTTGTTTATGGGGTTATTCACAGAACCAGCAAAAAACTCAGAGAAAATTCGGACAATGCTGCGATCGATCTGAAAATTTTGAAAATCATTTAAAAAATACTCCCGCTCATTCCCTGAAATTTTCACACCAAAATATCGGATTTTCGGCATGGGATGGTATTTTTGGGCTGCATAGCCCTTCTTCAGAACGCGGGCGCCTGTGACTCAAAAAAGCCGACCATAGCTTTTTCTAGTTGCTCGAACTTTGCGAAATGCTTTTCTTTCAGGAACAGCTTGAGCGGGCGAAAGAGTTGATAATCCGAGGGTGCAATGTCTGGTAAGTACGGCAGATGCGAAATTGTCCTAAAACCTAGCTGCTGCAGCTCGGCCTAAGTTGTATTTGCGACATGAGGCGCGCGTTATCATGAAGAAGGTGGACCATGGCGCGTCTCAGGCGTTCTTCTCAAAAATGGTAGCTGTGCACTTCTTCTCGTGAAGGTCGGGCTTCGACTTGACTGGCGACTCTTCGCCACGAGCAATCCAGACGGCGCGGTGGGTGATGCTATTGTAGAGTACCCAGCTCTCGTCCCCATTCACCAGGTCTGCCAGAAACTCTTTCCTATACGGAGTGAGGAGGAGAGACTGACAGATGGTCACACGCGTATGCATCTGAAAGGGTGGGAAAGCGTGGGGGTACCCATCTCGCAAGCAATCTTCGGTAGCCGAGCTCATGGTGGTGGCTGTCGATGGTTCGGTTGGTGGAGTCATTGTTTTCGAAGCGCGTGTCGCCCGATGCGAAGCGATCGCACGGTGCCACCGGTAACGATTTTCTCGTCAAAATCGTTGCTTTTTTTGTTGTTGTGCAACGTGTAATACGTTGAGATTTGTACTTCAGTAGGTTTATTAAGCCTACACGAAGCCCCTTCTTCACGAGTATTGGACGCTCCGTGTAGAAGGGTGGATTTTCGCTACTGTGCCAAACAGTGGTGTCCAGCTTCCACTGTCGAAGAAGCACAGCATTGCCCAGTTTGCACCGCGGGGAGGTATCCAACAATGGCAAACCTCAAAATCGTTGCCGATCTTGGTGGCGGTAATTCACCAGTATAGCCCCCCCCCCCCCCCCCCGTCAGATGATTTTTTTCCGATTTACTCGATGGGGTTTATACTGTTTAGGGGTCTATTCTCATATATTCGTTGACTAGTACAGCTCCTCCCATTAGTACAAATGGGGTGGGTCATTCTGGTATCATAGGTAATTTATTAGATAAGCAAAAATTGATAAACATCAAGTTACACCAAACCATTGCTTCAAAAAACCAATAAAACAAGAAGCAATCCTAGAAAACGACAGAAAATATGAAAAATGATCAGTAAATTATGAAAATTAATGAAAGTTCGGCGTCCTCTACACAAACTACATTCTGCGGAGAGCGTATGCATCTGGCCTTCTCTGCAGGAGGCTATATCCGTCTTTTCCAGCAGGGGGTTTTACTGGTATTTCATGGGTGGTTATGCTGTACTTATACCTTGGTGGCCGTCTCAGCTACCCTACCGGGGTGCCACATTACGAAGATGATCTGTCGAAGTTGAACTTTCAGGAATAAATTACATTTGCTTTATTTTTCTTTCAACAACATTAAAACTTTCTGAAAAATCAGGAAAACTCCAAACACGCCCAGATTGCTTCTAGGAAAAATTGTACGTGGTCCATAAATGAGCAATTTGCCGCCGAAATCGGAAAATTGCCGGCGGGCAGGAAGTCGGCAGCTAAAAATGCATGACCCGGCGTGATGTTTTCACAAACACGGCAAGTTGCCGACTTCCGGCCGCGGGCAGGAAGTCGGCAGCTAAAATTGCATAACCCGGCGTGATGTCGGCACGAACTCGGCAAGTTGCCGACTTGCCGCCCGCGGCATCTTGCCGATTCAGGCGGCAAATTGCCGACATATGGGGTATTGCTGACGCATAGCAGTGCGCTGGCGCACAATTCTTGTTGCCTTTTCTTTGTACCTATTTCACGATTTTTACACCGCGTTTAATGTAATTCTATATTTTTCAACGTCGATATTAGAACTGTTCCGAAATAGAATTGTTCCGAAATAGAACTGTTCCGAAATAGAATTGTTCCGAAATAGAACTGTTCCGAAATAGAACCGCGTGAAACAGAACCCAGTCAATAAATCGAAAACAGGTCACGCCACTGAGTGGAACTTTTTCTGTTTGGCTTTTTATTCAATAATCTTCACCCAATTGTGCTAAAACGCGCTAAAACTATGTACAGTTCTATTTCACACGGATCTATTTCGCGTCAAGTTCTATTTCGGCACGGTTCTATTTCGAGGAGCGCCTATTTATCAGATAAGTCCCCCACTTCTTCTTTTTTTTATTTTCCATATCAATATCGCCTTCCGCTATATCAGAATAGCCCCCACCTGATAAGAATAGCCCCCGCCGTATCAGAATAGCAAAACAACAAGCGAAAATCGACCGACATCGAAAAGCAATCCCAATTAATTGAAGCCTCTAATAGAAGTGCACCATTCATAGCTCTTTCTACCATTTTTGTCGCTTTTCGAATAAGGAAAAGCTTCGAATCAGAACTTTATCAAAACAGAAATGTCCCGAATCAGAACCGTTTTCTTTCCAAATGGATACGTGTCAAAAGTGTTGTATAATAATAAGGTAAATCAAATTCTCCAGTACAGAACAAGTATTTCTAATACCGTATTTATTCTATTTGTCCGGCATGCCGGCTTATTGTTTGAACCTCCTGCTTGGATACCGGCCAGTTAGAGTAAATACCGCCGCAAACGCTGTTGTTGCAAGGGATTGGGTTAGAGAATTCTGAAGGGTGGGTGGCAGCTCTGGAGGAAGGCTACGTGGCACGGTGCCACAGAGCTCACCGGCTATTTTTGGTTTTCTGTATACATGGTGCTCGTTGAGCATCTTGAGTGAAATCAGTAAAAAAATGGAAATTTCAGGTAGTCTAAAAAAGCTAAAAAGCTAAAGGACCTATTCAGCGGAGGAAAAAAACCGATTTTCGCGGTTTTTTCCCTATGCAGAATTGAGAAAAAAAAGACAAAAAACTACAGTAGTCAGAGGTTTTTTTACGAGGAAAAAAACCCATCGAGGCGAGACCCTGCGGCGAGAAAACGCGATGCGCCTTTAATATTATTGAGAAATTGTTCAATTTGCGTTGCGGAAAAATTTATTTTTGTATTTTTCACGTCAATATCTATTGTTTTCCGACATAATTTCTCATATTTTGTATTTTTCAGGTGAGGAAAACGATGAATAGAGCATTGCCCGAGTATTCTGAAAATCACGATGAAAGCAAGAAGAGAAAAATGACATTTGCTAAAGGAAGACTCTTGAAAAGCAGTGATCGCGAGGAGGTGAAGAATCGACAGTGAGGAGGCCTGTAAAATATCGGTAATGAAAAAATTATTTGTGTAAAAAAAAACAAGAAACGTACGGGAATGTGGCAAATAAGATTGTTGAGAGCCACCCAGCGTCGATGGACTTCCTTCAGCAAATGTCCTTTTTCTCTTCTTGCTTTCATCGTGATTTTCAGAATACTCGGGCAATGCTCTATTCATTGTTTTCCTCACCTGAAAAATACAAAATATGAGAAATTATGTCGGAAAACAATAGGTATTGACGTGAAAAATACAAAAATAAATTTTTCCGCAACGCAAATTGAACAATTTCTCAATAACAAGCTTGCAGCTTGTGGCGACTAAGTCGCCTTCGTCAATTTTTTTTACTGATTTTTGTATTTTTGTTTTAATAGAAATGGCAACCATTTCTTTTCCCTATTTCTTTCAAGTTATCGTGACCCTTGTGGTATAGTGGTTAGCACGTTTGAACGTCAATCGACAGGTCGTGGGATCGAGTTTTGTCGACTGCCAACTTGTGTGTGAGACACACAAACAAACACACAGACTAATCTAAAATTTTCTATTTAAGAAAGATATTAAAGGCGCATCGCGTTTTCTCGCCGCAGGGTCTCGCCTCGATGGGTTTTTTTCCTCGTAAAAAAACCTCTGACTACTGTAGTTTTTCGTCTTTTTTTTCTCAATTCTGCATAGGGAAAAAAACCGCGAAAATCGGTTTTTTCCTCCGCTGAATAGGTCCATAAAAAAAAAGCGGCAAATTGCCGCGAAAATCGGCAAATTGCTGCCCTTATGCGGCAATTTGCCGCCGCGATCGGCAAATTGCCTCCCCTCGGCGGCAAATTGCCGCCTAAATCGGCGCGTCTGCCCACAGGAGGCGGCCAGGCCGCCGATTTCGACGGCAAATTGCCGCCGAGGGGCGGCAAATTGCCGATAATTCTCTGAGTTATTTCGCACCACGAATTCTTCACGATTGAAAAATTATTTTATTCTAGCATTTTTTCACAGGGAAAGTAAAATAAATATGAAATCTGAGAGAAAATATATTAAAAAGAAAAGGGGATGCAATTTTCATGCACAAGAAAATTAGTCAGTTGTGTAATTTATATTTGATCAGGTCTGTCGACCAAATTCTCGATAACCACAGCCCACAATCCACCAGTGAGAAGACCGACCATCAAAGTGCACACGGACAGCTGCGCGGCAAAACGGGAATAATGCGAGGGGGCTTCACTGGAATTTCATTTCACTATTTCCACATTATCCGAAAAAGGAAATGATAAATTTAAAAGAGGTGCCTACTTTTTAGTAACAATAGTTTGAAATTTAGTATTCGGTGGGATGTTCACCAAAAAAACTTGATCTTTGGTAAATTAAAAAATCGAATCAATGGCTAACGCGATGCCAGACCAACTTGCAAAATCTAGGCCAGGCCTCGTGTACTCCTTTTGGACGTCATCTATTGCGTTTTAAATCGAGTTGCTACATGAAAAATGAATCCGTGTTAACTTTTTTGCCTGGATCTCTTCAGAGAGCACATCGTGTTCGCGCGCAAAAAGGGGGCGGTATTTCATGTTGTGATGTACCAACTCGATAAAAAACACAGTAGTTGTTGATTGTGCAATTTGCTAAATACATTAATTTTGAATCACTTCCCTCAAAAGTTTGGCACCTCCTTTAACATACACTTTTTCGTCGTAAGCCGTACCATTATCTTACCTAGGAGTATATCCCATGGCCAAAGCGCTCAAATACCCATGTGAAAGAGACATGACAATGCCGGCAAACACAAAAACATCAGTGCCTGAAATGTCATTATTTATTTAAAAGTGAGGAAAACGGTATGCTCACTTACTTTCAAAGAAAACAGGAAAAATGCGATCATCGGCACGGTAGTTGCAAAAAAAGAAGATTGGGATCAGAATAGCCCGTCCAACAATTGCGAACTTTAGATATTTTGGTGTGGGCTGAAAACATTTTAATTTCACGACCAAACTATCTTCTCAAACCCAATGAATTTTAGAAGCAATAATCGATCCAATGGTGGCAAAAAGATTGAAAACTAGAAAACTAGTAAGTAGAGTGTACAGTTCCTTATTTTCCGGCAGCACACGATCTAAAAACCCGTGCTTTCCCCGAGTGGTTGCCGTGGTCATGACTGGGAAGATGGTGAGTGTCACGGCAAAACAGAACCATACGTTGAACAGCTGACCGTAGCACTGGAAATAAATATTAAAAAATAGGTTCATTTATTTACAAAAATAGATGTATTTACATACACTCTTGAAAGTTTGCCAAAGAATAGAAGGGGACGGTTTTTCGGTTTCAGCTTTCTCGCGAACTTCGATTCCTTTCTGATGATAGTAGTGATAGAAGTTTTGTTTTGTGATAAACAGAAGTGCGATGGCGCAAACAACAAGAATAGCCAGCGAAATGCAAAAGTATACAATGGCCACGAGTCTCGGATTATCGTTCATTACTGAATGATACAAATTATTTTTCTAAAAAAAATACATGGTCACTCACTCAGGGTGACTCCAATCTTGACAAGCGTGATCAAAAGTCCACAAATGTTATTTCCAATAAGTAAAGCTCCGATATAAATGTGTGGAAAATCGGCGAAAACGCCGTACACGGAGTTTTCGTACAATCCGTTACTAAAGTTGATGGAAGTGGCCATTCCGAGAGTTACCCAAAAGAAGCCAGTCATTAGGCTTTCACTCGGTTCGAGCACTATGGCAAGAATCAAAATGATAGTCAGATTGATAATGTTGAAGCATACTGGTGCGAAAACACGGTAGATTAAAGGCCCTCTGCAAAATTATTTTGTGAATTCACGGTGTGCTGGCCGGAACGTTATTGGCAATGCGCTCCGTTAAAGGGGATGCCAACTTTCTGGGGGAAGTGGCTTAAAATATACTCTTGGATGGCGGATTTAAGAATATCACATTGAAATCGCACAAAAAAATTTCTCTGATTTTTTATGATTTTTACAAAAAAAAAATAGAAAACCACGAGGAGTACACGAAAATCGTGGCCGTGGCCTAGGAAACCGCGGCTTCTAGAAAAATCCATTTTCACCAGAAATGTTTATTTTTCTTGAAATTTCCCTCGTTTTTATTATCGATTTTCGATAAAACATGCTCTAATCGCTTATTAAAATTACAGATACTCGTGGAAACAAATTTTAGTCATGAATATCGAAAAATCGATAATCGGCTGTCGTTCGATTCAACGTTCTAAATAATTTCTTGTGAACATTTTTTGTTAAAATATAAACGTTACAGATAAAAGAGTGAATTTAATGCGGAAGTGAGCAGGAAAACCGAAAACGGGCAAAAATGAAAGGTATGCGAATTTGTTTTATCATTACTTTTGTGATCAACACGCATTAATTTGCTACCTGAAAACACGAAATGATGTTTGTACATTATTTCCCAAAGATTAATGCAAAAAAGGGAAAAAAGACGGGAGAAAAATGTTAAAAACGAAAATAACGTTTGAATTTCGCGCCAAATCGTGTACTCCTCGTGGTCTTCTATTTTTTTGTAAAATTCGCCAAAAATCAGAAAAAAATTTTCGTGCGATTTCGATGTGATATTCGTAAATCCCCCACCCAAGAGTATTTTAAGCAACTTTCCCCAGAAAGTTTGCACCCCCCACGGTGTCCCAAAGTGGAAAAATGTCTTCAACGTCTTCAACTTCAACGTCTGCACTCTCTTCTCTCTCCCTCACCACCCCAGCACAGCTATTTTTCCAACGGGAATTTGTTTCTTTTTCGATTTTCAGCAAAACTAGACCACTTTTTGAAAAACTTTCATTAAAATATATTCTTCAGGTCAAATTCTTTATTTTTATTACAAAAACACCACGATTGGTGCAGAATTGACGGAGGAGATGCATTTTAAAAAAATTAGTACAGAATTTTACTAAAAACTCGATTTTCTGCAACATAATAATGCATTTTTAATGTCTCCCTTGTGCAGAATTTTCTCGCGAACATTTTAATACCACGACCAGCTCGAAACGTGCGAATTCGGTTTTTCTCGGTGTTTAAAATTTTTAAAGTGCATCTCCTCCGTCAATTCTGCACCAATCGTGGTGTTTTTGTAATAAAAATAAAGAATTTGACCTGAAGAATATATTTTAATGACAGATTTTCAAAAAGTGCTCTAGTTTTGCTGAAAATCAAAAAAGAAACAAATTCCAGTTGAAAAAATAGCAGCGCTGAGGTGGGGAGGGAGAGAGAACGAGAGATGTGCCAGCAGTTATTCCTAGCGGCGCTTTTCCCGTCCGGGACACCGTGCCCCCTTTGGGGGGGGGCTACTTGTCTGCGCCTCTTCGACGAGAGTCGCTGGCAGAAGCAACGATTTCAGCGCACTCTGCGTCTCTACGTCTAGTCTTCGTATCCCTTATAACGCAGCCGAATGGCTATGCAGCTAACTGCAGCCGACGGTAGAAAAATGCGACTACGCTTAAATACAATTAGGCAAGTATTTTTTTCGGGGAAAAAAAACCTCGCGCAGTTTAAATTTTATTTTTCAACGTTCCGCCCAACGCGCTGTGCAAATTCTTCAAGAATCACGGACCTTCCGTCTGTGGGAACTTCCCTGTGGATTTTCGGCTACGCCAATTTTGTGCCAATTGTGAGCCGACTAGGCGCTAAATGTCAACCCACTTTTTTAATCAGCTAGTGTTACTTTAATTTCCCCTTCCATGCCAAAGTTTGATTTCCAGGGCAAAAATTGGACTGGAAGGGATTTTTGACCTGGAGTAGGGATGTTTAGATAGAAAAAAGTTTTCGGGCTTGTGGGAAATCAGTGAAAACACCGTACACACGGAATGCTGAAGACCGCCTTTTTTTTGAAACGCGTTTTTTGCCGCCGACGCCACGGTTGCGTAGCGTGACAACGCTACGTCTCATCGCTTGCACGCCCTCTGCTCGAAAGATACTTTTCAACAAATGTGGATTCGCATAATTCAGCACACTGCCAAGAATTTTCCCATGGAGCGAACTTTCGTAAGGACAGTCGCCAGCACTCCGTGCGTACACGGATTTTCAACCAGCCCGCTGATAATCAGAAAAAAAAAATTTAACTCACGCAATTATTAGGAAAAGATTGAACACATTAATGGAGACATTGGGAAGTTGGGAAGCAATTGTCAGTGCACCCATAAACTCTTTTGAAAACCAAGTCTCTTTGCCGGATGGTTTGAACCAGTAGTTGACATAGTATTCTGGTGCAATCGTAATGAACATATTCCACGGAAGGAGAACTCCAAAACCAACCAGAATGACAAGATAGTAAACTATATTGAACTAAAGTTTTAATTTTTTTAAAAGCTTTTTTTTAAAGAAAAAAATTGGGCAAATACCTTATCCCTTGGCGCCTGCTCCTCTTGTTCTACTTCATAATTTTCAAGCCGATTTGCAGACACCATTGCTCTGAAAATGGGAAGAAATGTGAGCAAAAAAAATAAAATAATAAAAACCGAAATTAACAACTCTGTTGTCATCCAGAGCGAATCGCCCGCCCGCTCATCGAAGGAGATCAAAAGGGATTATCGCTAGAGCGTCATTGCACTGGTTTTCTTCTTATTGGGATGTAGAGATTGAGCCGTGTTCGTGCTCACTGAATATGTATAATCTTACGGATTATAAGGGATTTCTTTGTTGGGAAACCTTTTCAATAGATTCATTAAAATTTTTTGCATGTTTGGGCTTCTGTAAAAAAAAATAACATTAAAAAAAACACATTTTCCCCCCAAGTTCCCTTAATCTGTTTGTCGCCTTGTCCCGATGCAATTCAATTCATTGACATTCAACACATCTCACTCACTCACCCACTTCCACTTGTTCACGCGGGGAGCTGATAACGAAAGAGATGCGATGACAAATGCGAGGACCTTGCTATGTAATTGGCTGAAGGCTCATTTGTCACCCATCATTTACTTTGTGGTCGGATGCGAACTCGTCGCGCTTGTCTCTGAACATTCAAAACACCATATGCTCGCCTCTCTTTCACCGGAACACATTTTTTGTGTGCGCTCCTTGCGGTTATGACCGAATGATAGGTTGTGTGAATTTGCACAAATCACAAATCACTGGAAAATTGCTTTTGCTTAAGTGACCAATTGCCAAGTGTTTGATTGTACCACAACAGCCGCCCTGCTCGCAATCCAATTTGCCAATACCGCAAGAAAACATGATTGGGTGACATGACAGGTCCTGCTTGATCGATCACGTCGATCCGACAGACATTGATTTCAGTTTAGTTTCAGTCGTTTTGTTCTACATCTATTAATCTGGCTCTGGGAAGTTTCGAAACTTTTTTGCATTTTGGGAATCGTTTTTTGCCAATTGACACCAAAACGCACGCTCATTTGGTTTTTATTTTTTGCTTTTATCAATTACGCCGCAAAAATGCGCAAAAGTTTCGAAACGTCCCAGTTTCGAAATGGCAGATTTCGAAACGTCCCAGAGCCATTAATCTAGCCACGCGATGAAGTTGACACTGGGCCAATGTTTTGAATAGGCGGTTGGATGAAATGGACAAAAAAAAGTGCAGCTGTTATTTTCTTTCTTCCCAAAGTCGTTTATTCAAATGTCGAGGAGCAGAGCACATCAAGAACTTTGTATTGCCTTGAACTGCGTTGTTATGCGAAGAGGAGCGAATCGAATCGAATCGAAGCGATTCGAAGCGACGTGATGAGATGAGATGCGCTGCTATTCGATGGGATGCGCATCCGGTGGTAAAAATATTGGCAGTTTATGCGAGATCATCATATTCAGAATGGTAATGGTGTCAATTCTTCACTTTGATGTGAGCCGAGAATCAGCTGGATGACGTCACAGTCATTTCAAGCCCTCCCCTTTCACTTCACTTACTTCCAAAATCTACCGTATTCCCACGCGTTTATGACTCAGGGGCATGAGCCTGGAGTCAGCAAACGTGCCCAAGCGCACCAGGAAAGTGTCCGACAAAATTTTGGATGAAATTCAGAATAAAAAAACCGACACAAACGCATGAAAATTGCCGATCTTAATTGAAAAAGCCCGTAATGTGCGCTGGGGCGCGTTCGATGACTCCCGGCTCATGCCCTTTTGTTACGAATTGAGCACAAGTAAGGACAGCTCATTGAATCTCCTTTTCAGGGCCATCTTTCCCTTTAAAATAAAATCCAATGAAGAAGAACTAATAATCTGAATAATTCTAATAAATATGTCACCCCCAACCAACTCATTCTCTCCAGCCGCTAACGTTATAAAATATCCGTATGGGTCCTCAAGCCCTTCGAGTAATTGTCAATTAATCGGACCTCCTCCTCCTCCTCCTTCCTTTATTTCTTTCTTTCTTCTTTTCATTTAAAAGAAAATATAAAAGCAATGACGGATTGGATCAAGTGTGGAAATGTGGAAATGCAACCATCAGGTTTCAATCACCATTTCCATCATCCATGATGCTCTTATTGTTGCGGTGGATTTTGTTGTATTTTCATTGAATCGTGCGAGAATAACAAAGAGGAAAAGTAAAATAAAATGAAAGAGATATGTATGTGGAAATATGGGTAGAGAATAAGGAACCGGAGGTTAAGCAACTACACCAAAATATTATACATATACTGATAAGGATAAAAAATGAACCCGTACATAATTGAAGAATAATACAATACAGTAAGGCAGTTTTAAAGTTTTCACTTGAATCCTACGTTCTGCGGCATCAGAATCTGATTCAGATTGAATAGCGTCAGCGGTAAAGAATTTGAAGCTGACATCACGGAAGATGAGGAAAGGGGAGTAATCATTTGTGGAAGCAGCTGAAAAAAACGAGCATTTTATGCATTTTCGTTTTTAAAATTAACTCACAATAGAATTAAATGTAGTCACCGGAACTGTCGGAAGAATCGGTTGAATCGGCGTTTCCTCAGCTGAAGGTGGAGTTTGAGGAGTGTTTGCGTCTTGTCCCGGATTGTGTTTCTTCCATTTAGTACGACGGTTTTGGAACCAGATTTTAACCTGAGTCTCGGAAAGTTGCAATTGAATTGCCAAATTTAAACGCTCGCAGACGCTCAGGTAACGGGACGCCTAAAATTCTTTTTTTTAATACTCAAAAAAAAATCAGTACCTTAAATTTACTCTCCAGCGCCACCAACTGCTCATAGGTAAACGCTGTTCGGGCTCTGCGCATTTTCAGCTTTCTATTTGACTTGTCACCAACCGGAGAGATTTGACGGACAGCTTCGTCTGAATTCGAGTCTTTCTCACGCTCGGAAAGCAAATCCTCGACACGAAATCCGTTCATGGCTGCCAAACAAAGGATGAATGGAGGTGTTGCATTTGGGAAAAAGGGCAAGTGAAAAAAAAAAACAGAAAAGAAACGACGAGTGGCCTCGAACTCCAATTTTGGAAAAAGCCCAGAGGGCAACAAAACGGGAAAAAAAAAGACTGCTTTGGGTTCAAAATGAAAAGATTAAAGGGAATGAATGCTCACCATAATTCACTACCCGGACGGACAACCGACCAAAAAAAGAAAGAGTATTTCTCGACGGCTTTGAGTAAGGTCAATCTGACGTTTTTAAATTTTTTTTATGAGTGACCCAAAATGTAAATAACTGTGTCGCGCGGTCTAACCACCTGGCACACACATTTTTAAAAAGTTCAGCCAAGCAATGTGGTTGATAATATGTATTTAAAGAAAATGGGACACTGCAACAAAATAATTAAAGAATGACGCGAAAGAAAAAGTGTAGAAAAACCTATTGGATCGCACTCAAAATCAAACTGGCAGATGGATGGGTGGAGTCGGTGGGTAGCTTTGATTGGGCGACGAAATGTGCGGCGTGGGACGGGTCCAGGAGACCCCATTCTTCGCCTCGTTGCTCATCTCATTTACAATCAATCGAACAACACTTGCGTAATAATTGCTTACTATATGAAACGATGTAACGCCTCCTTTCTTTTCTAACGGCTCCTTGCCCGCCAGACCGCTCCTCCCCCGCTCCGCCAGCTCAGTTAGCTCCGTTTTATTTATTTATTTATACATACAAGCCAGCTAATTGGATGACCGATTGCCCCGGACCCGATTCTACTCACTTTTTTTCATTGTCGACCGCGTCGTCATCAATTTCTTCTCCTTTATTCCGCACCTATTGTTTTTTGACAGAAGTATGCCGCCTACCGGAGCTAAAAAATAGTACGGAAATATGTAGTAAAGGAAAGATTGCTTCCAAAATTGACAAGCGCATGAAAGGCGGTCGGAGGCCTCCGCAATTTTATATTTTATTTTTATTTTACGAACGCCAAGGATGGGGAGGAAAAAAGAAAAATAGGCAAAAGACAAAAAGAGGGAGGCAGAACGGTCGTGGACAATCAGCTTTTTTTTTATAATTGTTGTAGAGGAAATGAAATGATGTAGCTTTTATATTGTCGAAAGTGTAGCGCAGAGGCTGAAAAGGCTTCTTGTCTTTTTTTTTTACAAAAAAGTACATATTTCGACTGAAAAGAGCAATTGAGATTGGCGTAGAACTCGCGAACAAATCTGATCTAATTGGAGTGCTATTCACGTAGAGTATGGGAGTATAATACAGATAATTGGATCACAAGATAGGATTTTTTTATTATTATTCATAAACTCTTTTTCATAAATTTTGGTGAGATAAAGTTGATAAGTATAATACATTTGTAAAAATTGTGGAAATTGATTGTGATATGGGGGAAGGATGAGGGGAATTGGGAGGGGGAGGGTGGGATAAAAGTTACAAAGGTTACAGTATAATGAAGGATTTGGGGGAAGGAAAAACATACATAAAATATGGAAAGATTGAGTTGAGTGGAGTTGAATTCGAATTTCAAAAGTGACAAAGGCGTGCCGTGCCTTACTCTACTATCACGATAAATTGCAATAGTAAATAAGGAAAGTGCAGAGCAGAAGTTTTGCGTTCGAACTAGAAGGAAAACAACTGAAGGCACTATGATACACATATGAATGAAATAAAAAACAAAAGAGTTAATTAATTAATGAATCAAACTGGAAAATCTGTGAGATCGCTAAAGAAGAAGTCACTCTTAAATATGTTGAATGTCTTTGACACCTGACTATCCTCTCGTTTCCTCTCCGTGATCTCCTGAAAACATTTTGTTAGTCTCAACCATATAAAAGCCACGTATAAAAAAAAACATACATCTACTGCAGAAGCAATACTGCTCAGCCGTGTAATTCTTCCAGCATAGTTTGGATTGTTATTATCGTATTGCTCAGCGTAGTACGTATGAAGATCCTCAGCTAGTCTCAACTCGACCTTTTCAGATATGTCTCTTGTTGCGTCAGTGATTCCAGGAAGGTCTGAAACGTCGGAAGCGTGAGTTAAATAAGGTGAATATTCTTACTTGAAACACTCCACATAATACTCATCATCATGTACATAAGCTCGTACTCTGTTGGCTGCAGCTTTTTGAATGGGTTGATGAAAATTAGTCGGAACTTGTCCATACTTCCTTTTAAGAAACTGAAAAATGAAAAATGAACAATTAAGATTGATTTGAATTTTAAAAAAATTCAAAAAATTTATAATATTCACTTTTTAACTTGTGTTGCATCCATGTCACTGATATTCTCCAACTTTACCACTGAGATTCCAAAGTTGATGATTTGCCCATTCAGTGTCAGACCTCTCTCATCGCTTAGATTATACCCTAGTCGAAGACACGTGGCAAAACACCTATCAAGCTCGTAGAATCTTGTCCAAAAGTGTTTGAAGATTATCCATTTCTGATCTTTCGGAAGTTGAGCAAACACCCGGATTGACATGCAAAACCGTGCAATGTGTTCAATCTCAATGTAGTGGTTGCGCATAAAATTTTCCATGTCAAGCGGCACATTCTCAATCATCTGGAAAGACACTTTTGAAAAACGTTTGACATGGAATAGAATTTGGCTCACTTTATCCTGATCCGGCCATTGCTTGTTGTGTTCTCGATAAGCGAGTAGGGCTTGTTGGCACAACGTTAGCGGAATATCCGGTAATTGGCAAAACGAATCGGCGGGCTGGAAAGATAATTGAGAATAAAAGGTTTGAAGCTATATATAATATAATAGCTACATACTTACCTGACTAAAAATAGCGTCAATCGACGGCGTGAGAACGTTTTGCACATTTACATGAAGGTCTTGAGTTGCTTGTTGAGCAGCCATGGCGAACATTTGATTTTGATTATTACCACTCGGATCAGTGTTATACTCCTGTGGAACATTTGTATAATGTGTTGATGACGATGGTAAAGCCAAAGTATTTTGCTCATCTGTACTCAGCAAATCTGTGAATTGGTAGTCAAATGAAGGGAGTACATTCGTTTGTGGCTGTTGATGTGGATGTTGCGGTGCGTTTGGCATGACTGCTCGGCCGACCTGGAAATAAAGAAGAGCATGTTTTAGTGAAATTTGTGGTGAATAAAGTGGTGTGGGCTTCTGTGACTTTTAATTGAATTAATGAGAGAACTTGGGCAGCATAAAGCAAAAAAAATTGAGCAATTTTTGTTGAAAAGATACTGGCGTTAAATGCTTCCAATTGTCAAAAAAAATCGGCTATTTCTAAAATAGACCTATACACGGTATGTTGGAGAGTACATTGCCTCCAACTCAGAAATTTTTTGGCTATTTTCCAGGATTTGAGGCAATTTGCCCACTAGCTGCCAACTAGCTCCCTATTTTAGCTGCCCCGGGCAGATTTGCTGAATTTATTGGTAATTTGCAATTTTTCTCGGCAATTAGCGGCCTTGACTCATGTTCTATAAATACGAAAATAGATAAAGCTAGCTCTTTTGGGATTTTTGTGGTTATTAATTTTTAATTTTTTGAACCATTTTGTGAATACTTGATAGGTTTTTAATTTTTAAATTTCGTGCCGGATACTGTGAGCACTGAGGTAAAAATCCATGGGTTAATGGGCGTGGCTTGATGGGATTTTTTGTCTTTTTTTTTGACTAAACACGGTGTCCAGGACTTGAATAGTGGGCGGAGCCGAGCAAACGCGCCCCACTAGATTTTTTTCGCGCGAAATTCAAATTTTGACGCATTCTTTATGTTTTTTCCCACGTGTGCTCCAACGGAATTATAGCTGAGGTCTTTAGAACTTTTTTAAGCCTAAGAACGTCAAATTTGGTTCAACCACCATTTCGAAATATTCGTTTCGAGTTTTTTGGTGTTTTTGCCGGATAAATCTTTACGAAAATCGAAGTTTGGGCAATTTAATGGTATTAAAAGATAAAATACATACATTTTACAAAGAAAAACAGGTTTTATACTTGCAAGTTTGCTGGCGCACCAGCAAATTAGGCTCCGCCCACATTTCAAATTTTCCATTTTTGCACAAAATCATACTGTAGAATGCATGCATCTTTTTTGAAATGTAAAACACTTAAAATCCCGAAGCCGGATCCATACAACTGGAAAACGGCGGGAAAACAGTCTTCTGGAAAACGAAACTTGGAATTCGATTAACTTTGTATGATGGAACTGAGAGACGCAGAAAAATAGACAAGCCTATTTCCGGAAAATGCCGTTTTCCTGTTTCATGAATTCTAGCTCAGGTGTTGAAACCAAAAAATATTTAAAAGCCCCGCCCACTTTTACTAGAACTGGGTCTGATGCCAAAGCCTCCAAAAATAATTTTTTCTGGTTTCAATTGTTCAAAACACAAACCTCTTCAATAACAGTCCTGTGAAATGAAAAGTTGGGCTGATGCAAATCACTGTTCGGTTGATAGGCCTCTGATGCAACCTCATTAACAAAATTTCCACCATGATGTCCACTTGGCAACATTCCGTTGCTCTTTTTATTCTCATATCCCGGTAGTGGATAGTTGTAGGACTCTAGTGAAGAATGAGGGGAGTGCCCAATACTATCAGTTTCACATCCCGACGAGTCTTTCTCTGCTTCTGACTTGTTTTGAACCACTGAAACAGGAGATGTGATGAGATCTGAAATAGTGTGGGACATGAAACAAGGGATAAGCATGCTAATCTGGTGAGCAGGTACAATATTTGAGCTTTTTTCAGTCAATGCAACATGTAAAATTTAGCAGACAATAAATATTCTATTTTTAGGTGTGAAACACAAATTTTTGCTGATGCTGATGGCGCGACAAGGTGCGTCGCCCGCTCAAGTATTGTGGAGAGTGTTAAGGTCAAAAAAAAGAAAAAAAAAACAAATACTCACTGTCTTTTCGCATTCCAACCCGAACACACTTTTCGTATCGGCAACATCGGCATGAGTAGCGTTTGTCTGAAAAAATATCAAGAGGGTATTACAATTTCCGGTGGGGTTTTGATAAGAGCTATTTTACTAATCTATTTGAACTAAATACGATCGGACAACCCGCTTGCGAAATAGACCGCTGCACGCCACCCCCGTCGTCCAATGCGCCATCAAGTTCGTCGGATAATAAAATTATTTTTCACTCGAAAATTTACTTTTTTGAAAAATTCGAATCATTGTCTGATTAATCAGAATGACACCATCATTTTAATCCAAAAACGAGGCCTTTTGGTCGAAAAATGACCGAGCCTTAGGGTTTTAAAAATGCGCCAGGTAGAAACCATTTTGGAAGGCGGGGGTGCCATGCGCTGCCAATGAAAAACTTACTAAACGATACTTCGCACTTCCGATCAAATCGACATTTATATCTCAAATTCATCGTAAGCGTTCTCCTAAAGAATGCGGCACATGCTCGACAACATCGAATTCCGAAATGTTGCCCGTGTGCATCTGTTTCGCACACCAGACAGGACATGCTACTGTAAAGATATTTGCAATTTTTGAATAAAGAGTCGCGAATCTCTCTCGGTCAAAAATCGAAAAGAAAAACGTAAGAGTTTTATCGAAAAAGACACACATTTTCTGATTTCAGAGGGGATTTTATCGTTTTGAGAGAGCTTTGACTCATTCAGCAGTTTAAAGACGTAAAAAGATTTAACTATACATTTTTTTTTAATCAGAAACTGTGTCGGAAGCTGTGAATAGGGTCAAAAGAACGATGAGGAGCAGATATGAAAAAAAGAAGCAAAAAAAGAAAGAAAAGAAACGACGTCAATGTGAGCGCTCACTACACACTTTCCAATAATAATCGCTGTCATTATGCGTAAAAAGTGTCTTATCACTAAGAATTACTAATCAGAAAATGAAATCGATTCAGCCAATGGTATTCCTTAAATACATATTTTTGGCATCGTGTTTTCTATGGTCAGTGACTTTATTTTTCAAACGTCAATGCTTTTTAGTGATAACGTAGAAGTGTGAAAGTTTGAAATTGTTCAAATGTTATGTTTTCCGAAGCTGTTACAACGCTCCGATGTTCCGCAGGTCTCACAGCGAAAACCTGCGGCACATCGGATTGTCGTAACTGAAAATTCGGTTAAACCAGTTTCGTTTTTCTTCGTTTTGATGATTATGCCTCCAAAATGTCTCAAAAACAAAAAAAAAAGGAGAGGGCACACATAGCCGTTTAATGTATGTGATAAAACTGTTTTTTTGTGTGTTGTGTGCAAATATAGACTAGAAAATTGGGTAGAAAAACTAGACTGTGTTTATAGAGAGTTGGGGCTAATATGTACGAAAGTCCGCGAGCAGATAAAATGATTTTTTCCTGTTTTTTGGCATTTCAACGTTTTTAGCAGAGCTTAATGGCTATTAGCCGTTACTGGCGGATGTTTTCAATAGAGCTGCAACATGAAAGCACGAAATCCCGCCCGCCCACTTATTTGTGTGCGACCACGCAATCACAGTGCTATTTGAAGAGACGTAGACAAAAACGGATAGCAGACTCATGTTTTCATGATGCAACTTGTTTGAAAACACAATAGTTTGACGCAGGTTACAGCTATTAGCCAAAAAAATTGGGCAGTTCACCCGAAAAGAATGTAAAAATGGCATCTATTGTTGTTTGCATTGTACGCAACAGTCTGCAGACTCTCGTCAGATTTTTTATTGTTTTGTCATCATTTTTTAACTGCCCTCTCTGAAAGTTCTACCGCTTGTCCACAACACTCATTGCGCGTTTCTCTATTTTCCTCGTGTTTGGGCGTTTTTTTCTATGGCCGAAGTTTCCCAGTGGAACTTTTAGGGATGGATATTAAATATACACACTAAAAAGAAAAAAAAATAATTTTTTTTTCAAGAAAAAATTTAAAAAATTTTTGTCAACATCGCAGCTATAATTATGATAATTATCGTTGTCAGAATCTTGTTTTTTTTTTTTTTTTTAAATTTACTTTTCACAATTAAATACAAGAAAGTTTTTAAAAAATAATTTGAAAAAAAAACACTTGAAAAAAAAACTAAAAATCATTTTGCCTACTTTTTTTGTTCAAGTAATTTTCATTGTATTGCAATCCAAAAAAAAAAACCAAAAACATTTTTTGCACGTTCTATCCAACTAAATCTGTGTAAAACGTACGGATTAAAATCCATCTGAGTCACTAGATCATGCCCAACAAAAATAATGTAAGCGAGGACTACCTGTTTGACATGCACTGCCATGACGACGGAATATATATTATAAAACATGCTCCTGGTTTCCTGCTCGTAGCTAAAGGAAGAAAAGGCTGGAGTATTATGTATTCAGCGTCTTAGAGAAGACTAAAGACAAGATAAACCACTGATCAAAACATTTTATGCGCTGTGCGGTCAAGCAGACTGAAAGTTCAGACACCGATTTCTTGGTAAGACTGATCGAGATAGAGATAAATATTGTTTTTTCAATCGAGTTGCATCATGAAAAAGAACAAGAGTCCGCAAAAACTTTTTTCTGTCTGCGTCTCTTCAAAGTGGGCGGGGTTTCATTTCTTGATGATGCAACTCGATGGAAAAAATAAATATTTAAAAAAGAAAAGAAAAGAAAAGAAAAGAACACTACACAACACAACAAACTGCGGGATTCTCAGCGAAGAGTTATCTGTCTGCGATAAGCGAGCAACGGTCTTTTCTTCTTCCCTTATCGTGTCGTGAAACCCATGATTAATAGAACAGAAATCAATAAAACTGACGGTGAATATGACGTGCGGGTTAACGTGAAAGAAACGTATTGCATTGCATTGCATTGTATTGTATTGCGAAATAACTTTTCTTTACAAATCTTCTTTCCAAAACTAGCAAAAAAGGGCAAAAAATTGCGTAGTAGAAGGGAAAAAAAGAAAAGAAGGCAGCGAAGGATCGCAGACAGTGCGCGTACATCGATTTGGCAAATATTCAAGCGCTACACGTTTCTTTTCCGTGTGATTCCTCTCCTTTTCTCTATCTTTCTACCTCTCTCCCAAATTTTGTTGAAAGTAGAAAGAGAGAGAGAGAGAGAGAGAGGGAGAGAAATAAAGGTTCACCTTTGTGCCTAAGTTCGCCGAACAACAGGATAGAAACGATAATCTCCGATTTTTGAATGCAAGAGTCAAACAGAAAGCTCAAAACGA
This sequence comes from Caenorhabditis japonica, assembly GCA_963572235.1. Taxonomy (NCBI): domain Eukaryota; kingdom Metazoa; phylum Nematoda; class Chromadorea; order Rhabditida; family Rhabditidae; genus Caenorhabditis; species Caenorhabditis japonica. The sequence goes on along the minus strand of OY754347.1, from coordinate 4,973,953 downwards.
TACGCAGACGCAAAATATCTCTTCCGCTGCACTTTTTCATGGAATTGATTTTTGATTCCTCTACTAGGTACAATCTACTTTTGGACCAGTAGTAGCGTAAAAAAATATGAGCAAAATGTGCAGTAAGCGGGAGAAAATAGTTAATGAACCAACCCAATGCACAAGTTCAGAGATTAGACAATATTTGATTTTTCTAAATATTTTCTTTCTTCTTTGGTCTAGTGCAAAATCGCCCCATCGATGACGAAAGGCTCGTCATCGATAGCGCGCAAAATAAAGTTTAGATACATAGAGTGATATCAAAAGATTAGAATTACATACTTAGGATACTTAGGATATACATACCTAAAAATAGTATACAAGGCTTATAAAAACCTTGTATGATGTCAACATTATCAGGATAAACGAATTACGAAAAAGTGGACCTAGGTAATTCTAGAAATGACAAGGCATAGAGTTCAACGTTAGGCGGATTTGTACGAAAAATCATTCTCTCGAGAGATGAAACATGAGATGAACTTCGCAACGCGTAGCGACATAGAGGCTAGACCACTCAGTTTGATCAAAAATCTAATAGAATTTAAATCTTCTTATTCTGAGAACTAGGAAGTGTGGTGAACATGTAATTTTTGTCTACATTTGTACATAGTACATTATTCAGAAAACGTAATTTGAGAAGCGCTTAAAAATATGTAGAGAAGAAATTTTTCTTCCTCTCTAAATATGTAATACAAGCCGGATGTGAAGTACATTTGATTTTTTATTATTATTTTGGTTCCTAGTTTTTTTTTTAATTTTAAAGATGACATGGGCCGTGCACTGCGGACTTTCCCGCATTTCGTCTCGCGTCTCACAGTGTCCAGGATTTGAAGTGGGCGGAGCCGAGCAAACGCGCCCCACTGGATTTTTTCGCGCGAAATTCAAATTTTGACGCATTTTTTATGTTTTTCGGGAAAAAAAGCATAAATTCTTAATTTTTTCCCACATGTGCTCCAACGAAATTATAGCTGAGGTCTTTAGAACTTTTTTAAGCCTAGGAACGTCGAATTTGGTTCAGCCACCATTTCGAAATATTCGTTTCGAGTTTTTTGGTGCTTTTGCAGGATAAATCTTTACGAAAATCGAAGTTTGGGCAATTTAATGGTATTAAAAAATACAATACATACATTTTACAAAGAAAAACAGGTTTTATTGAAAGAAAAATAATAAAATCAATAAAAAAATGCGATTCGAAAAATGCGCAAGCACCGAAAGTGCGCCTTGCAAGTTTGCTGGCGCACCAGCAAATTAGGCTCCGCCCACATTTCAAATCCTGGACACCGTGCGTCTCTCGTCTCTAGTGCTGCATGGTCTAGGTTCCGATCAGCCCCCGGTGGAACTTTCAGAGATTGATAATAAAGATTTCGGAATATACAAAATGGGAGCGTATCGCAAGGAAGGGAGATCAAATACTCAATGGTATTGGGCTAAAAAAAATATATAATTGATGACAGACAAGGCGCAACATCAGTTCACTACTGCATTAATTAATTACAAATGAACAAATGACAGGTTTTTTTTTTCGCGTTGGAAAAGGCTGATTTGTTGGTACCGAAAGAGAAACTAAATGAGAAGTGGGTGGCAGCAGTGTGCGGTGAAAAAAAAACGACAATTCACTGTGTGTGTCGTGTTTTTCTGAACTTTGTTCAGAAAGACGCAATACGGAGTGAACAAGGGGAGGAGGAAGAAAGGAGAAATTGCACTCGGGAGTGCACCCGCAGACGGTTCTTTGTGCACGCTGGCGGCTAGCAATTGTACTACGCAGGAGCATGCGCGAAGCGCACTGAGAGAGCTCAAATTATAGTTGTACATGGCTGGCATTCAGGTGAAGCCCACATTTGTCGTGTCTGATAAACAGAAATCAGCTGTCAGCAGTTCTAATTTGCATAGATCGGCGGATTCCTTGAAAATAATATAATTATATTTAATTCTAGCTATTTTGCGGGGTGGAGAAATTGGTTTCGTGCTCTATTAACGCGCGACGTGCTGCGCTGTGTAACGGAAAGGAGAAGTTAGACAGTTAGAGGGAACGAGACGTTGAGAAAATAAAGATACACAGACAACGTGGCTCACCTCGCATCATCGTTGGGGCGCGAATCCATGTTTTTTTTTAAATAAAGTGCAGATCTTGAACATAATTGCTTCGTTTTTTGTTGTTGCTCGTTCACATTCCCTTTATATTTTTTATATTGTAAATTATTTCCTTTTAATTAAAAAAAAAACATTTTTCTCTCTGTAAAACCTCCTTTTTTTCTTTCTTTTTTTTCTTTTTCATTTCGTGTTGTTTTGTGTATTCAGATGTTGCTTTTTCTTTTTTTTTCACCATCTTTTTGTTTTTGTCGCCTTTTTTAGAATTGATCCATGAGCTGAACCCATTCAACAAGCATCACAATTTATTATTCATCCGTTTTTTTCCCACTCCATTTGTCCTGTTCTTGAATTGCTTTGTCTCGGTTTTTTTAAATTCAGATTGCGCCCAATATATTATTGCGAAAGTCAGACAGCGTCGAACAAAAAAAAATATATTTGTATGTATCTATCTATAAACATGGCAAACACTATAATTTCTTCCCCCCCCCCCCCATTACAATTCCACAATTCAGAAAAGCTATTAGCCGTAAGAATCCAGCAACAAAATTGCCAAGAATCAAAAGAACAGTAAATACTCCTAGAGACTCTGAGCAAAGACCAGCTGCAAAGTTGCGCAGCAGCAGGCAAACCTCATCTTCCGGTACAAGAATATCACGTGCAGCGAGGACAAAGAAATTGAACAGAACTCAGAAAAAAAAGCCCATCTTGCTCGGCGAAACCATCGGTCACTTTATACCCACTCAAACCCACTCAGAAAGAGCAAGGAAACAAACATTCGTTGCGAAAAGTAGAAATAAGACTACAAAGAATGTCTTCTTGCCGACTCGTGTCTTTATAAATTGTACACGATTACAGGGAATTTTAAGACATTTTATTGTATACTTGCTGCGATTGAGAAATTTTGAACTCGTGGGGAAAAATATTGAAAGTGTTTTTCTGTAATAATGTACTGAGCTAAAAAATCAAACACGAAAAAATTCCACCGACTGGAAAAACCGTAACTATTTAGAAACAATTCTGATAGTTCTACATAAATTTGAACGCAGCCCATCTGATTTTAATTTCTTTTTTTTTGGAACTGTAAAATGAAAAACGACCTTAAATATTGGTTTCGCGCTCTACTGACGTTACGTGGCGTGTTGTATCTCTTCGGAGAAAAACCCAGTTTTTTCTTTTTTTTCCAATGCACGAAAACAAGAAAATTCAATGAAATTGAATAAATTTGAACGCAGAAAAACGTTCGGGTCAAGATCTCGTAATTCGACACAATTTATTAAAGGCGTACGCAATTTTTCAGTGGCAATATCTCGACACGAATGTTTTTCTGCGTTCAAATTTATTCAATTTAATTGAATTTTCTTGCTTTCGTGCATTGGAAAAAATTTCAAATTAATTATAAGCACGGCCATTGGCGCATTTCTCGTGCATTTTCTCGTGTACTACTCGTGGACAAACCGATGATTTCGCAAAATTTTTAAATTATTCTTTTCTTGATTTTTGTCAAGTTTTCAGGCAAGAATATTCTGTAAACAAACAAAAATGAATGAAGATAATTGTTTCTATTTCGTCCGACTCCCAAAATTTTCATAATCTTGTGTTATTTTCAAATCCCCAAGACTCGGTCATTTGCTGACGAAAATTCCTAATTTTTTATATTAAAACGAAGTTTTCAACCTGAATAATATGAAAATGGAGCAAAACACTTGAAAAATACTTTGTCGAGTGAAATATGAAAAAATAACCGACTTTTATTGTGTTTTCAATCGACTTGCGACATGAAAACGCAATTCAAGTCTGCATTCACCGTTCTGTCTGCGTGTCTTCAAATATCACTGTGTTCGCGTTGTCGAGCCCAAAAAAGGGGGTGGAGTCTCGCGTTCTCATGTCGCAAGTCGTTTGAAAACACAATATATTGAAAATGGGATTCGCCGCCGGCAGATAATGCAAACGCGCTCTACTGCAAATCACGACGACGGGGGAGACTTACTGTTAGTATTGTGAAAACAAAAAAGTTGCAACGCGGTGTTTGCGTACTTTTAAAATTCAAATGAAATTGGGAACAAATCTCTTCATTTCCCATGCTATTTCTCTAATTGCCTTTTGAATTTCAAAAGTACGCAAACACCGCGTTGCTATTTTTTTGTTTTCACAATAAATGCGATTTGAGTAGAAGGAAAGATAACCATCGGTAGTCTGTGTATATTTTACCGAAAACCGTGGCTGCCATTCCCATCGTTTCGCTACCGACTATTTTTTCGCATTGGAGCACATTCGCATCTCAACATACAAAGTATAACAGATACCATTACATTAAAAATAGCGACATGTGAAAATGCGCAAGAAGAATGACGTCCAACGGAGGAGAAGGAAATAAAAGGAAGAATTAGGTTGCAACCGGATTTTTTTATCCATCTCCCATGCTTAAGAGAATAAAATATTTTTCGAACTTGGCGTTTTGATCTTTGATTTTATCAATTTATTCCCATTTTTTTATAATAAATTTGATAGCATTCTTCTCTTTTATTGTTTGACACTCTTGGAAAAAGGTGCCATAATGGGACTATACACTCGTGACAAACATTGAATGACCTAAAACTTCTGCGTCCCTCGTTCCTCATTTTTCCGCTTGCGAAAGCGACCACTCACTGATTCATCGGCCGGTGGATTTGTGTTTGTGTTTACACAATTGATTTCAACATCAACGCTTTGCACTGTGAATGAAGTTCATTTCCTAAAATGTTTATTTGAAAACCACCCTTTTTGTTCTTTTTTTCCCCCTTTCATTCTTGCAGAATGAACGAAGAAGAACAAGAAGCCAATTTTATTCGAGTGAGACCTACTGAACATGTAAGACTATTTTTCTTATCATTTCTCCATTTAAATACATTTTTTTTCAGGAAAATGTACCTAGAAGAAATATCCGACCTGATCATGACATCACTTTTCCAAAGAAAATCGCTTATGGTAAATAATCAAAATTAATTCCCTTAAAATTGTTTTTTAGGCATTGGACACTTTTACAACGACTTGTGCGCAAGTATGTGGTTTACTTTTTTGATGATCTACTTGGAAAAAGTTCTCAAGTTTAGGAGCAGCAGAGCGGGTTTGCTTATGCTAATTGGACAGGTTGGTCGAGCTACACGGGTGCTGGAGATTTCCGCCACACCCCACGCGCTGCGGTTGCGTCGCGTGGCAGCGCTGTCTCTCGTCTGCGTCTTGCCGCTTACAGGCTTTCTGCCCCAGAAGCGCACGCCTTTATCTAAACGGGTGTGATTCCGCAAAGGACGCTCGAATTTGAAATGATATTGTCAGTACCGAGCACTGCAAATTCGCTCTCCTCGCAAAGTGGGCGAGGCGGCCACGTTGGCGACGAGAGAGTGCAAAAAATTGAAAGAGCGTGTCCGGCAAATCCATGCGCAATTCACTGTGTGATTGGAGCGAATTTGCACAGCTTTATACCGAGTACACTAATCTCAACCGCCCAAGTTTGAACTGGTATTATTCAGAACTGATAAAAAGAGCTCAGTTTCTGATTCCTCGATATTTTCCAAAAAGACATGTTGCATTGGGAAAACAAAAGAATTGCGAAATGGTATTTGCCCACTTTAAAAATTCCAACGAAAATGAAACATTTATCTGTATTTGCTATGCTATTTCTTTCATTTTTGTTTAAAGTTTCACAATACGCATTGAAGATGAGCAGTAGACGCAACACTCTTGCGTTATTTACCAAAAATTAACGAAAATTTCCGGAAGCGTATAAAAGGTCGACGAAGTATCTTTAAAAAAAAATTACGAAGAATTCGTCGAAACTGTTTCGAATAAAATTCATTTTATCGGTGAAATCGCTGTCATGTTTTGGCTCAGCGTTTCTGATTTATACCAGTTCTAACTGGCGTTTCTGATTTGTAAACTTTAGATTCGTACCAGTTCCACAATGTGCTGGCCGGGTCGTTATTGGCAATGCGTTCCGCTGAGAGAACGGTGCTTTTCTGCGTCTCTTCAGGCAGAGTCGCTGGCAGGTTGCCACACTCTGCTTCTCTGCGTCTCCTCTGCTTCTCTGCTTCTCCTCTCGCATAGAAAAATGGCACTTACAATTAGTTCAGCATTTGTTTCCCCGGGAAAAGGCACAGTGTGGATTTGTACCAGTTTGGATTCAGGCGGGGTCCGCTTTGTGGCTGCATCGAAAAACCTGAATTTGCGCGACCGCCGAGGTCAACGGAGCGCAAGGAAATAAACAATGAAAAAGTGTAACTGTTTTTTCATAGGTGACTGATGCTATTTCGACGCCCCTTGTTGGAATCTTCAGCGATTCAAATATTCTTCCCAAATTCTTCGATAAAATCGGAAGACGGTTGTCATGGCATTTAATTGGTTAGTTAGTTGTTTGAATCTAGAAACTTTTTTTCTTGATCGTAAAAATCAAATGTTCTTGCAAAAATTATTTTACGAACATCCCCGTTTTTCAATGTTTTACCAATTTTAGGCACCGTACTGGTTTCAATATCATTTCCCATGATCTTCAACAGGTGCTTCCTTTGTAAAAGCGACACATCAGAATGGCTCAAAGTTATTTGGTTTGTCCCGTTTATCATGGTTTTTCAATTTGGATGGGCATCTGTTCAGGTGCTTATTAATGTTTCTCATATTTTTATAAGGAGGTTTTTGATTTCAGATCTCACACCTATCGTTGATTCCAGAACTTTCTTCTGTACCATCGAGTAGAGCTACTATGAACTCTTTGAGGTGTGTTTTGTTTTGTTTTGTTTTCCCAAGCAAACCATATTTATCATATTTATGTACATCCTTTTAAACTTTTCAGATACGCGTTCACTGTTATTGCTAACTTATCCGTATTCTTTGCACTGTTTTGGTTACTGTCAGAATCTACTGGACACTCTTCAATAGGACCTTGGGATTTTAATCACTTTAGAGTTTGTTTGCCTTTCTAAATTATTTTTACAAACTCAATTTTTAAGCTTGCGGGATGGTTAGTTGTTATTCTCGGAGTTGCAGTGTCCATTTTGTTTTACACATTTACTAAAGAGCCTGTCAACCAAAGAAGGCTCAGGTTTGTATGAATCTGGAAAAGTGTACTTTTTTCAGTTTTCCCCAATTTCAGTCGTTTAAACTCATTCTCCTCGGATGCATCTGAGCTTGTTCGAATGCACTGGACGAGCTGGTTTGGCCACTTGCAGTTTTATCAGGTTTTTTTTTATTTAAAAAAAAAAAAGGACTGACTTAAAAAAAGGATCATTTCAGATCGCCCTTCTCTACATGCTCTCTCGTTTGTATATAAATGTCTCTCAAGTTTACTTTCCGTTTTATATTACACTCACTCAAAACTTTAGCAAGGTTCGGAAACGTGCATGCTTGAAAAACAGATAAACAAACATTGAACGCTTTAGGAATACGTGGCAATACTTCCGATGGTATCATACATCTCGTCATTTTCAGTCTCAATGATAAACAGTTTACCATGGTTTAGCAAGCTGTCGAAAAAAGTACTGGCAATTAAATTGACATGAGTCAAGAAATTTTTGCAGATTCTGTACATTGTTGGAGTAGCAGCAGGCTTGACAGCATGTTTTGCAATGCTTTTCGAGCTGCCAGGATGGAAAATTTACCTGTTGGCAGTGGGGATTGGAATAGCACAAGCGATTCTTTTGATAACTTCATTGTCAATTACTGCTGACTTGATTAATAAGAATACGGTTAGTTTTAGAAAAAAGGAAATGTGTAAATATTTGAGAAAAACAGTAATATACAACAGAATAGAACCGTCATGCAAGAACTAGATAGAACTGCTACGACGTAAAACATTGTTTCATTGTTATTATGGATTCGTGAATGAGCGACAAAACGCGGCGAATTGTGGGGCAAAGGTTGGCTGGTCTCGCCACGATTTTGACAGACTACGGTTAGCGCGAAAAATATTTTTTCTCTTTTTTTTTAAATAAAAACGCGATTTTTTGCCTTTTGATTAGCATTTTTTCACTATTAACATTTTTTGTGTAACCCGGAATGGGTAATTTCTTTTCAAAAACACATTTTGTTGAGAAAAAACTATGAAAATGCGTCTTAATAAAAAAAACTAATAACAAATATATTTTCGCGCTAACCGTAGTCTGTCAAAATCGTCGCGAGACCAGCCAACTTTTGCCCCAAAAATTCACCGCGTTTTGTCGCTCATTCACGAATCCATAATAAACATTTCACTAATTTTTTTCCAAAAGTAATGGTTTTGAAATTTTCATCAAATTCATTTCAAATGCCTCACTTTTCGAGAAAAATACATTTAGAAAAACTAGAAAACTTTTGAGAAATTCTGAAAAGAGCACAGTTGACGGTATAGACTCACAGCGTGCTAGACTCTACCTAAAAGCGAACGCGCCCTGTCGTATTTCTCTGCGACTCCGCAGTGGTGTTCTTGCAAGAGACGCGAGAAACGACACGCTTTCAGAAACATTGTCAAAAAGCTAGCCTTGCGCATTCTTTAGCCGAATAAATGTTCTGGCAAAATACCGTTAAATACATAAACAGGAAAGTGGAGCATTCGTATACGGAGCAATGAGCTTTTTCGACAAATTGTCCAATGGAATCGCTTATCAGTTGATAGAGTTATGGAATCCTGCTTGCGAGTAAGTTCCCGGTTATTTCAAGAAGTGGTAATTTCTTCCTTTTCAGCTCTCTCAAACCACATCAGGCTTGCGTCATTTTTTACCGTGATCTAATGGTGTACGTACCCGGAGCATGTTTGGTTCTCGCTCTTCTGATTATTTTATCTCTCGCACCATACAAAATTGGTGAAAGGAGAAGAAGAAGGCGGCCTGTTCGAGGTAGGGAAAGAATACATATTGTAAAAACTCTATTAGAACGGCATGTCGTTCGGGGCATTTGTTTGGGTGCCGTTCTATTAGTGGTGCCGTTAAATTAGGGGCTGCCGTTATATTGTTAGGAACTGCTGCGAGGGTGCCCTTCAATTAGAGGTCCTGTTTTAATAGAGTTTAACGGTATATGCATACTCGTTATACGTTGCGCTGTAAATTCGCTCCAATCGCCCAAGTGAAATGCGGGGATGCATATAGTGTCCGTATTTGAATTATTTCGGGCATTTATGAATATTAGATAAATAATAAAGCCGCGTCGTTTGATTAATGAACCTATTCATAGGATTCGTTTTTTAACATTTTTTTAAACATTTTTTAACGTTTTTTAACATTGTTGACATTTTTTGACATCTATGAATAGGAAAAAATAAACAAAAATTTTTTTTTGTTTTTTTTCCTATGAATAGGTCCATATCTTTTACACACTTTACTAATACACACACAAAATTTAAAAAGTTAGTGCAAAAAAAATCAGTGAGTAACGAAAGTTTTAAAAAAGCGGCAACAGTCGCCAAATTCCGCGAGCTTGTATATAAATGTATATAATTTCTTTCTTTCAATGCGAAAAATAAATAAAAAATCATTAAGTTACGTCCGATGGATCATATGGACGATATGATTACAATACTGACACTATATGCATCCACCACATTTCACATGTGAATATGACGTGAAATTCAGAGAAAAAAAGCGCTTTCTCAACTTTCTGCATTTTCTCGTTGTCAACGCAAATGTAGCGAATTTACAGAGCTCTGTATTGAAAATATTTAAAAAAAAAACAAGTAAAATAAAAGTTTTAGACGACGAGCAAGCGGTTTTGAATGATAACGATGACGACGAGTTTTCAAATCATAATGATGTCTGAAATATTTAATTGTGTATTTATTTATTTATTTATTTAATTTATTCCCTCTTTGATCCATACATACATGCATTGAATTTTTTTCCTGGTGCTTAATTTTGCATACATTTTGATTTTATTGGTGCTCTTTAAAAAAAAACTTGTCACCCACGTGGCTATGATTTGTTGTTGATGCTTGTGGTATGTATACATATCTACGTAATAAATAAAAGGGTAACAACGTGTGCTCATATGGTATGATAATGAGCAACTAAACTGTGGCCATCGATACATATTTTTGTGGGTCTATGTGAGTTTGTGTCTGTGTGTAAGAGGATACACAGAGATAAAGAGAAGAAGGTCAAAACGACTACATGGTGGCGCTGTATGAAGACGGAGACTAAGACAAGACACCAGAGTATGATAAGAGGACACGAGGAGTAGAACACTCTCACGCAATTCAAATCAAATCACTACGTTTAGTTTTCTGTTTTGCCCGCGCTTACTGCGTTTCTTTTCTTATCAGATGTCTGTTGAATCCATTATTTTCATTGTTTTAGGGTGTTTTAGAGTTTGGTTTTCTTTTATTTTTATGAACTTATAAAAATTAAAAAAAAAGTTCCGTTTTATGACTTATGTGGTCTGATTCGTGTCAATGGCATGATGTTTCTTTTCTTTTTCATTTAACAAAAAAATCCTTTTATTTTTCTTTTTATTGACAATATTTTGCGTTGAACGATCCGATATTCCGCATGTCTCGCAGTGACCTGCGGAACATCGGAGCGTCGTAAAATTAGGATATTGAACCAAAAAAAAAAGGTGTGATCCATCAAAACAAAAAAAAATTCTCTTCCATCTGATACTGATAATATGTATGAATGTATGTAAACTAATAAATTTTTGATAAGAACTGTGCTCATTGTTGAAACCATTAATCATTTCAATTTTTCAAGATGGGTGTCTTTTCAAAACTCGCCTACTCCTTGGGTCAACCCACACTTCACGCCACTTGCTACGAAACTATTCACACGTGGAATCCAAATTGTTATGGGGCTGTTTGGGTTAGTTATTGTTTTCTTTTCAGATGCAAATTTTGAATGTTTGTTTTATAGGACGCTGTACCGGTTGGAGTCATAGTCTCCTTAAAAACTTACGCATCTTTTTACCTTGTAAGTTGATTTTTTGGGGGTACTCGCTTTTAGAACTGTGCGGTTTAGAACTCAATTTTCCTAAGCCTGTTATTAATTTCCTGCCTTTCTATACTCGGTATAAAACGCTGAAAACTCGCTCCAAACAAACAATGAATTTCGCATGCATTTTGAGTGAGGTTTAGAGAAATCAGAGCAAAAAATCGACCACGGTCTCTCAGTTTTCTGCACTCTTTCGCCGCCAAAGTGGCCGCGTCCTTCACTGTGCGAAGGGAGCGCGTTTGCAGCGCTCTGTAATGAGCATAATAGTAATTGAAATGAATGGAGAGAGAGGAAGAGAATAACAGACTCAGGAAAATTGAATTCTGAACCGCACAGTTTTTAAAACGAGTAACCTTTATTTTTCTATGTCACTGCACAGCTTGTGATTAAGCCAGCGAAACGGCTATTAGTCGAGAATTCCCCGTTCATTGTATATATTCAGATCACAAATATAATTGCAAAACGTGGAAGATTAGACAAAGTGAATTGGAAAAAATATGTAAAAGATGTATTACAAAGTACTCTGTTTCTTATCACAAATATGTGTTTTTTCCTGATGCATTTATGCAAGTTCAGGTAATTCAAAAAATTAATTTATCATCCACATTCCATTTAAGACATTGGCTCGGATTCTTTACACCTTTCACAATGGGCTTTTTGTCGAGTATAACGGCTTCTGCCCTTGGAATTCTGATGGAGAAAAAGTCACGAAGACCGGCACTTGCGTTGTATTTGACTAATTTGGTAACAATTTGAACGGAGCGAAAGTTTTAACAAAAAATTTTTTTTCAGGCTTCTGAAACTTACTACAGGCATCTGGCGAATCATGGACACGTTAAAATGTACACGTACGGAGAATGTGTTCCTTTTGGAATTGGACTTATGCTTTTTACATGGCTGCAGACTGCCGGGAGACTACCCAAATCTTTTAACGGGTTTATGAAGTACGTTGGAAATTTAAAATTTAAAGCGCATATTTTTTACTTGTGAGCGAAATTCAGTAACTATGTTCTTCCGCAGATCTTGCAGCTACAGTAAACACCTTAAAGTTTATTGCTGCGAGACTTGCGGAACATCGGAGCGTCGTAAACACACAATACCTAAATATTTGATATTTAGAACAGATTGATTTTTCGGCTTTCGCAACTTGCTCATTTTCAGTGCCGCATTGAAGAGCAATGTTACGGAAAACGTGATAAACACGGAAAAGTTGCCTAAAAACTTTGGAGCATTTTTAGAAAAGCTAAGAACAGACTATGAAAAAACAGAATTGTGCCATCATCCGCACTCATGTGTCAGTCACTCAGTGGAGGTAAAATTGACACATATTCGCGGCAAGCTTAAACTTTTTTTTTCAGAGTTTTGCGAAAAAAATGTCAATGGGATTGATGGTGAGCTCGGTTCTCTCAGTAGCCCGAAATATCAAGACAATAATTTCAAACCCTCTCAAACTTTTCACAATCCTGCTTTCAACTGATAATTTTAAACTGCCACTGTTTGCTGGTTGCTTACCATTAATTTTCAATGTACAGTATAATTTTTCACTTCTTTTTTTATATATCTTTTACAGTTAATTTTCAGGCATCTCAATGTTCACTTAACAGAGTGAAACAAATTCCTCCTACCGTAAGCAGCGTATTTTCCGCTGGCCTGGCTTCTGTTGCAATGGCTTTTTACCCTAGCGTCAGTATTGCAATGTATTGCCTTTGGAAGGGTATTGAGGTATTTTACTATTTTTTTTCTTTTCATAGTCGGCGACAAAACACAAGTTTGTACATTTTGAAGACAATAGAAGCAAAATATTTTCAAGACCACAAAAAACAGAAAAAGTTGTTTTTATTTTTATTTCCGTTTTCTTTCAGACTGTGTACTTTGACCTCGTGGATAGAGGATATCTTCCGAAAGTGAAAAATGGAGAAATTATTCTCTACTCAATCAGTGCTGGTTATGTTCTATGGAACACTATCGTGGAGCCCGCAGCGCTACGAAGAGGATATCTAAACTTCCTCTACACACTTGTCGGTGGAAAGTGAGCAAGCATTCTCTAGATCAAAATAAAAAGTATTGAATGAAATTGAATTTCTATTTTTTTTTTAGAATTGCTCTTTTCAACCGACGGCTCTACGATCATTTCGGATTTGTTTCCCGCAACATTTACACCACAGATCCTACTTTTAACAGCAAGTTTGCCATGATAAACCCAATGCTTTATCAGCCTCTGGTGAAATAAAGTTTTTTTTTCATTGTCCCTATTTGTATGTATAATATAATACGTTTTTTGTCATTTTTTTTCTCTCAAATGAATTAATATGTATCATTTCATGTATTTACAGGATCTGAGTTATTTAAATAACGCAAAAGAAAAAAGAAATACATACGTACATAAAATAAAGAAGGGAACGAGAGTGTCAAGAAAATATTTTGAAATTTGATCCTCTGTTTTAGATTACCACTCTTTTTTAGATTATTTTATTTTCTTTTATTTTCCAAGAGAAAAAAAACATGAAAGAAAATAGTTATAAACCGAAAATAAGCAGAACTTTGATTAACAACGCCTTTATTGATTATAGACAGAGCAGAAAGGGTGTGTTGCTATTTGAGAATACACGGAGAGCGAGAGAGATCTGGAAGGAACACTTCTTTCCCAAATCGAGAAAAAAGGCAACACCAGTCAAAATCTAGACAGAGAGAGAGAGACAAGGAGAGAGACAGAAACAGAATCAGTTTTTCGTTATTATTAAAGTCGGTAGATTCGCCTCATCAATTGCTCGAGCTGAGCACGATCATCATACCACCTTAATTGTTGCCGGCGTATTGGAGCTTCTGAAGTGTTGACAAAATGTCGTGCATATGGTCGATTTGACCGGAACGACCGAAGCGGACTGCAGAATAATTACGACACATTAAGCTGACAAGAAGCGAATACTGTTCAACTGGCCAGAGCTCAACTTACCAAACGGTTGGGGTGCTCCGTTTCGTTTTCCCTGATAGCTTTCCGGGGAAAAGTCGTCCTCATCAAGAGCAGACCGTTTACCGAATCTCACCAACGCGTTTCTCATTCCTCCAGATGCACGTCCAAATCGAACTAAGGCGTTGCGCATAGCACGTTTCTCCGCACTGCAAAACCACAACGTTAGTAACTTTCAGGGAATTCCACAGTACTCACCTGACGTCTTCATAAGACTGAGCAAGCGTGACACCGACCAAGACAATGAGGAGAAGGGCTAGTGCAGAAAATTGAGTCATGATTGCGAATCGAACTCGAAAAAGTGAGACGAGTGTCGCAATGAAGCCTTTTATATACCTGCAACTTTTAGCCCAAGGGTGTGGAAATAGAGATGGGTGAGTAAATAGCCGCAAGCGATTCTGTATTACTATTTACAAACGTGGTGGTGAGTGTTGATGAGCTTTAAAGATATTTAATAAAAATTTATGAAATGAAAAATAAAATGATGTCAGGCCATGAAATCTAAGATATGAAGAATCTAGGGAAGAGGAGGGGTGGGGCTAAAGCCAAAAGTCGTTGAGAATAAAAGAAAAAAGGTCAAGCAGAGGTGTTCTATGGCTCTGAAACGTTCCCTAAGCCACGCCCTTTTTTTTTGGTGGGGTGGGGGTAGAGAAAAAGTCTAGGATTTTAATGAGAACATGAAAAGTTTTACTCAGAAGATGAACATGAAAAAATGAAAACAATATGTATGGGAACTGCAATAAAAACAGAACTCTGATCGAAATGATGTTATTTTCAATAGAAAAAAGACAAAACAGAATAAAGTATCCAGAATTAAATCTTGTATAGGCTAGACTAGCTCAAGTTATGGACAAACAAACAAATAAATGCATGTATATGTACATGTTTCCATTTTGGGATGCAACTTTACTTTACTTGCCTTATCTTGGCATAAAATCTCGAAAATCTTGGCTTCGTCATGTGCACTCTGTCAAAAACGTTTCCTAACGGAACTATGTATAGTTTTTTTTTGGGGCAAAAGAGCAAAGGACACCACTTTCTGATTATATTTATTCATTTCTATTCCAATATCGTTTAAGCATCGCTTCAATCAATCCGTGATTAATTGGTGTTAGGAAGAAGAAGAAGAAGAAGAAGAAGAACGTGCAAGCAAAAAACAGCATGCATGCAAAGTGTATTCACCGAGACGATTTTGATTAAAAGTATGCGATAGATGTGCCTTTTGCCATTCAAATTGCCGTTAGGGTGTTCTAGGTAAAGAAAAAAAGAAAGTTTTCATCTTTTTTTTTGTAATTTTCTTTATTACAAGGTAGATTGTAGGCTCGGACGAAAGTTCTCAGGAAATTTTTGGCGCGTGTATGGCGATAGTCGGCATCTAGGTGGCTAATAGCCACTGAAAACGGCTATTAGCCGCCGAAAAGGGATATTAGCCATTATGGGGTAATGTCACGGCCTATAAAAAATTCGTCTATTGGCAACGCAGCTACATAATTTTTACATGCAACAATTGAGAGAGACAATATTCGTGCTTACTCAGCGATTTTGCGACTTTTTCCAGACACAAGATGCCCGAAATTTGAAATGGAAAAATCTGAAAATTATAGCCGACGGAAACGGCTAATAGCCATCGAATATGGGGCGTATGCCAAATACATATGGCACACGCCCCGAATCGGTGGCTATTAGCCGTTTTCCATAGCTATTAGCCAAAAGTTTCCTGAGTTGAGTAAATAAGGCTCTACTCGAATTTTAAAAGGGGAAAGCAAATACATGCAAATCAAAGAGAGAGAAAAAAAAAATAAAGGATTCTAGTAGAACTGATGGCTCGTAAAACTCGAGCTTAAAATGGCTTTCGTACCCCCCCCCCCCTTTCATCAATTTTATGGATTCTGAAAAAAAAAACTTTAAAAAAAATTATTGCATTTTTCTGTTTTCTTTACATATTTTTGGGGCATGGGGAAATATGGTTCGGAGAGAATTTTTCAGTTTTTT
The DNA here is from genome assembly GCA_963572235.1 of Caenorhabditis japonica. Taxonomy (NCBI): domain Eukaryota; kingdom Metazoa; phylum Nematoda; class Chromadorea; order Rhabditida; family Rhabditidae; genus Caenorhabditis; species Caenorhabditis japonica. The sequence goes on along the minus strand of OY754347.1, from coordinate 4,957,942 downwards.
GGTAGCTCAAAATATTATTTATTGATTTATTTATTTGTATACACCCATTGCGGAACGCACGGCACCCCAGCCTTCCAAAATGTTTTCTACCTGGCGCATTTTCAAAACCCTAAGGCTCGGTCATTTTCTGACAAAAAAGCCTCTTTTTTGGATTAAAATGATGGTGTCATCCTGAATAATGAGATAATGATTCGAATTTCTCAAAAAAGTAAAATTTCAAGTCAAAAAATAATTTAATTATCCGACGAACTTGGTGGCGCATTGGACGGCGGGGGAGGCGTGGAACGTGAAAAGAAAAGAATACATAAGAAATGTATAAGAGAACATAAAGAAAACGGAATAGCAAAATTAGGCGTGGATTTTTTCTGTGAATTTCTGTGTGTGGACCGATTTGGCCCAATAGACATGAGGCAGATGAATTTTGGTAGGAATTGGTCAGGTTCGAAGAATAACATAGTATTACCAAATAGGATGCTCTTAATCGGGACCATCCAACCAGAAAAAGTGCATTTGCGTGGAGGACCACCTACTAAAAACTCTAACCCATATCCTTTTCATTTCCAACTCGTAAAAAAGCTCTCACATCATCAAATAGTTTTGTTTTATCGGCCCCATAGGTATTCTGTAATGGGGCACTTTTTGATGGCTCGGTAGCCACAAAGCCTACGAAATACGTACCATGAAATATATATTTTTTTTCATTTGTAAATTAGTTCAGTTCAATACTCATGGATAAAATGGGATTATCAAGTACATAGCATAGGGAACAAACGAAAATTGGCGAATAGTAGAAAACGGAAGTCAAGGAATGGGTAAAATGAATAAATAAAAATTTTAATACAGATCAAAGTAGGAAGTGAAAGAAACAAGTATTCAGAAGGGGGGGGGGGGGGGGGGGTTTAAACAACTGAGTGAATTATATCAGAATGCACGACAGTTTGGTCACAACTTTGGGAAACACATACCAAAGAGAAATAACAAATATGCACTCGAGGGTGCATACTATAAATAGTAGTAAAGTTGAAAAAAGACGAAAGCGTGGGCGGGAGAAGTGAAATGGAGAAGATGCTGGATGTAAAGTGATTGGTAAAGCCGTGAAACGAAAGAAGAGGGATAAGTCATTGGGGGATATGGAAGCTGCTCTCTATACTCATATTCACAAACATTTTGGTGAACTTTGACACACTTCAGTCAAAAAAAAAAACAATTTTTTTTGCTCTGCTTGCTTGATTCAAGTCACGTCACGTCAGTGGCTTGGAAGCCGTGATGCCTCCACTCGGCGTAGCCAATGGATCTTCCGAAACGAGGGCGCACAAAAGAATCCATCTGTGCAAGGATGTTGTCGACTCGGAAGCCACCATCTCGATAGTGACGTCTTCTCTTGTGTCTACAAAGATTACGCGTCATAAAGTCTCTTGGCAATTTCAATGGTGTGCTCAAGAAACACGCCTTAGCACGTTTCATGGTCAACCGTACATATGTACATAACGAGGCTACCCCGAATCAGAACGTTCTCAAATCAAAACTGTCCCACTCGCTGAGTTTGTGAGCATTAATTGCATGCGGTTTTGCCACCGATTTCGATACGTAAACGCTCTGAGAGGAAGCGGTTCTTATCCGGAACAGTTCTGCACGCAATTTTATTTTCCCGTCTACCGTACCTGTGGCGTCGATGATGGTGCTTATGGACGACGTTTTTCCAGTCTTGCAACGTTCTCTTGTGGAGTCGATCTAATCGTCCTCCTTTTCTCACCAAGAATCTACAAAACGACTTCATTTTACTACCGTTTTTTTTTTTGATGATCAAGACGCGTACATGGAAACGGACACGGACAGTCATAAAAGTTTAGTTTTTTTTTTTGGCAACGGAAGCAGTCAACTCATAAAAACATAAACGAAACGGAGGCACTTGTTGATTTTATATACTTTTGATTGGCGTGTCTTCTTTTCGCAAGTGCGCACTTACTTCTCACGGGCAAATGCAATGTCCATGAGGACCAGGAGGAGAAGGAAAATTGCCATCCATCGAATCCTGAGCATCTTTGTTGTGGAGACTGCAATCAGGATAGTACGGGGTACTGTAATTGATGATAAGAGAGACAATAATTAGAGTGACAATATGAAAAATAGCAGGAAAAGGAAAGGAGAATTTCACTATCAGCAGGGAACTTTGAGACAAGTTGCCCGTTGTCTTCAAAGAAGTTGACAAAATAGGGTGGGGTATGAACTAAAGAAGGAAGAAGAAGGGGGGGGGGGGAAGCTATCAATAGACAGTGGGAGCGGTTTCCATTGTTTTGGACTTGCAGGTTTTGCAGGACACTGGACCCAGGTCACGCTGAAATGACCCCAGGGAGGGGCAGTCCGAAAAACACTGGATTTCATGATTTAAAATTTCAATTACCAAACAAACAGCCTTGCCAATATTAAAATGGTGTTAATCGAATCAAAATAAAAGTAAACAGAGAGGAAGAAAGAGAGAGAGGGAAGGAAAGAGATGGAGTTGGAGCAATTTCGTTCAAAACGAAGAGAAGGAAGTGTGAAAAATTAAGGGACTGAACATCAAGTGAACAGAACGAACTGATTAGAAAAACAAGACTTCCAGCCCCAGTGACGACCTACAAGTAAGTAAATAACTGGTCGTGAAAAGGGAAGAGGGCACTGCATTTACATATGAAGCTGTCTCTACAGTATGCTGCGTTTTTATGGGTGTGGCCGAGATGAGTGGGAAGGCATTTTCTGTGTGAATGAAGGAATGAATGAATGAATGAATGAATGAATGAATGAGTGACGAGAAGACAGCTGCGGGCAGGTGAACACTTTCGGGGAAAAGATTATGAAATGAAAATAAAGGAATGAGTGAGTAGGTGAGTGAGTTAGTTGGTTTGTGAAATGACTCAGAAGTCGCCGCACCCACGGAAGCATCCAATTTGGGTGGGGTTTTTGCGCAATGGGAGGTGAGAAGTAACAGTGGGTAGTGTTCTACTACACTTTCTCCCATCTCTCGATTAGCAGTCTCGAACGTTGCAAGCTGAGAGAATGCGGAATGGAGTGAACGAGGTTTGGGCGGCGGGCGGTGGGTAATAAACTACCATGTATAGAAGTAGATGAATAAAAGAAGTGACTAAGAGGATGGATGAAATGAATGACATCAGTCTTTTGTGACTCATAGATTGGAATTTGAGTTAGCCCTAGCAGATGGTCCTGACCAGACCGATTTCAAAAATGTAGTTGTTAACAGCTACAACTAGGTGTGTGAATATAAAGAAACAGAAAGAGATGAAATGAAATGAAAACAAAACAAAACGAAAAACCAAAACTCATTTAGAGAAAGTTTGAATGCGTGGATAATTATATGCTTTCGTATTAGCGTGGTGAACGAGGAATGAGGTATTACGAAACAGTGTCGGTGCAAACTTTTTTTTTTCTTTTGGGTCATTCATTTTACTAGAAAGGGCACAATTGAATGATCGAGATCACCCAGACATCAATCACATCACTCATTATTTGCTCTCTTCTCACACCCACCAACCACAATAAGTAGCCAAACAGACGGTCTGCAACACTGCAAAAGAAGCCACGCAAATTGTAAGACATGGGCAAGCGATATGATTGATGTTGTGTGAAATGATATGCGATTTGCAAGCCAAGTCAAGTCAAGCCAAGCCAAGCCAAGTCAGACCAAGCCAAGCCAAGCCAAGTCAAGTCCTTTCTCTTTTTTCATTTCTTTTTTCGTTTTTTCGTTTTCCGATACGATTCGATGCTAATATTCTGAATTCAAGCGTAAACATACACCTTCACGTACTTTTTTCCCTTCTCTCTTTCTCTGTTTTTCCTTCCGTTTATTAACCGGATTTCAGATGGGTGGATAGTGTTGCGTAACACTTTCTCGTATAGGTAGGGCAGGCCTTCAAACAATGAATGGCAGGATTTGAAATACATAAATGGGTGAAATGAGGGGGGAAGGAAGCGGAAAAGGTAGGGAAAAGATATCCACAACTTGTACTGGGATGACTATTAGCCATTGAAAATGGCTAATATCCATCGAATATAGCAAATAGCTTTTTGGCGCCTAATCAGCGATCGCCGCGAGTCAAGTTCGACGATAATCGGTTCAAATTCGGCGTGGATTAGGCGCCTAGGTGGCACACGTTTGGCGCTCAAGCGGCACAAGTTTGGCAGTAATCAAATGCATTTAGCACACGCCCGAGATGATGGCTAATAGCCAGAAATTCCCAGAGATGGTTGCTGGAAAATAGGTGTATAGTTTCTATTTCTAGGGGTCAAGAAAATGGAAAAAAAAACACAATAAGTTTAAGTAAGAAGGGTCCAGTGAAATAAATAACCTTAAAAACAAAACAAAAAAAGAAAGAAAAAAGAACGCAGCAGAAAAAGGAAAAAAAGAAAGGACATACCACGACACCCCAGCCTTCCAAAATTGTTTCTACCTGCGCTTTTTTAAAACCCTAAGGCTTGGTCATCTTTTGACAAAAAAGTCTCGTTTTTGGATTAAAATGATGGTGTCATCCTGAATAATCAAGTCATGATTCGACTTTCTCAAAAAAGTAAATTTTCGAGTGAAAAAATAGTTTCATTATCCGACGAACTTGGTGGCGCATTGGACGACGGGGGCGGCGTGCATACTGAAGTTTGCTGAACGTTTTTGCTACTGTCAACTTTCATTTTTTCCAATATTCCAAGTTTTTTGAAACGCATTCATTGTCTTTGCAAGTGCCAAATGCGCGCCAATCGTGTGCTGATTAGGTCCCAACTATGTGCCAGTTGCCATATTTGATGGCTATTAGCCGTATAGCAGCCCCATTTCCCAAAGTCTACCTCAGCAATGATGATGTCATCAAATGTTTGTTTTTTTGTTTAAATCGAAGATCTACGATTGATCTAACTGTCATCAAAATGACAATTATATGGCCGACTCTAACTTGTAAACGAAACGTGACTGACCTCTATCTACACTGTTTCATTTAATTCCTATCCAATTTCCGGTTCAACCTTGAAAATGTGTGTGTGTGTGTACTGTCGCGTCAAAACGTTAAAGTATTATAAAGTAAAAGCTCCTAAACAATTAAATTTTTTCTCGAGTCTTCAATTTTCAATCTTCAATCTCGAATACGGTCTAGTAAAAAAAAAAGAAAAGAAAAGAATTTGGAAAACGTAAACGTAAACGTGACGCCTTAATCCGAAAGTGTAAATAAGCCTAATTTGCGAGAAGCGCAACAGTAACTGTAACAGCAACAGCTTGACTAGAAAATGAAAAAGTTTGCCGGTTCTTCTATTCGGAATAAGGAAGGAGCGCGCGGCACGCTTACATTAGTGCTGAGTGATCTGTTCCATTTTGCGGAAGAATATTAATTGAACGGTGTAAGAAGAAAGGAATTACGGTAAAAGAAAAAAGCGGCACTATTTGTTTCTTGGGTGAACATGTTCGCTGAGGACAGTGATATCATGATGTTGATACGTGGCGCCGTGTCAAAACTGTAGTTGCAAAAAAAAAAGGAAAAAAGTGTCACGCGAAATGCTGTAGCGCGCTATGATAGATGGCAAGAACAGGAAAATATTTGTACTATGTATAAGTTTGATAAATCGGTACACGTGTAACGAAGAAGGGGGAAAAACGTTTACGGATTAGTGACTCATTGGAGAAAATATGTATGTATGTATGTTAACAGATTAATGAGATAACGAAGCAGTTAAAAACAGGACTACATAGTTGAGAACATCATTCCTTTCTTTGCAGATTTGATTTGCATGCTTTGTATTACTTTGCATTTGTTTTCTAATACATAAACATATAAATAAATAAATCAGATCAGATGTTAAAGAAATGCAGAATTATGTCATCCTATCTAATCTGCAGCGGATTTAGATTCTGATTTAGATTTCCCTTCTTTCAAATTTCGGATTGTTCTCGACAATATTGAAACCGGATTTCAATAATTATTAAGGTTGCATAAGTCGAAAGCAATTATAATTTGGATGTGGAGATTCTTCCGTCCAAATCAAATGATATGGGAAAGTTTCCTATTTCCTCATTTGCCTCGCTATTCTATTTTATCCTATTTTATTTTCTTTTAGTTCATTGGTAAACGAAAAAAAAAGCGACCAAAAATAAACTTCGTAACACGTTAGTTTATATGAAGTGACTGCTGGAAGTTATTTTTAAGAATTACACTAAAACGGAAGAAGAAAACAAGCGAAAAACACGAGAATCTGTATCATGGCTATTTACATTTCCAAACATTGGAAAATTGAATGAAACAACAACAAAAAAACGTCAAAGTGATATAAAATTATATGTATGTATGTAATCCAAGTTTTTAACAGGTGTCATGCTATCATTTTTCTATTAATAGAAAAGTCCATATCAGGATGTGTCTGTCGTCAATCAGAGTGAAAAGACCACTGACAAAACTCGAGTTCGCGTCGTTTGATTCATTTTCACGCGCGATGTGAATTCGACCCGGAAATAACGGAGATTTTTTAATTTGAGGGTGGAAAAAAAGAAAGTTGAGGAAGAGCCTGGGGCTACCCTAAATCAGAACCGTTGTTTTTCAGAACTTTTACGTATCGAAATCGGTATAGGAAAATTAGCAAAACAGCATCTTTTGTGCAAAATAAATAATACTTTGAGTAAAAAATAAAATTAAATAAATAAATGCTCACAAACTACTGACTCTCGTTTTGAAATAGTTCTGATACGGGACCGTTCTGATTCGGGGTAGCCTCCGTACAACTACAAATGTACACAAATACGGCCCAAAAATAATATGCCGTAAATTCTGTAATAGAGCGACCCTAATAATAGAGCAGCCCTTCTAATAGAGCGGCGCCTCTCATATAGGAATAAATGAAAAACCTTTTTCAATAATTTGGTTAGATTTTTCCACATGTTACTTATCGACCAGTTTCTAATTTAGTTTTTCATACATTTCTGTCGGTTTCATGAAACATATTCTCAGTACGGAGCGCTGCAAACGCGCTCCCTTCGCACAGTGGTGGACGCGGCCATGTTGGCGACGAGAGAGTGAAGAAAATTGAGAGAGCCGTGGCCGATGTTTTGCTCTGATTTCTCTAAACCTCACTCCAAATTCATACAAAATTCTTTGTGCGATTGGAGCGAGTTTTCAGCGTTTTGTACCGAGTATATTTAAGATTTAATAAATACAAATATAAACCCATTGAAAAGTAAACCTAAACCTATAATTTAACGGCCCCTTAAAGTAGAACGGCCGGTCATTATATTAAAAAATTGAGGGTAAGCGTTTTCAGGCTCATACCCCTGTGGGAGCGATAGAAAACCCCGCTTTTCGGCGCAGATATGGCTATATGGCATTTAGCCGTTCAAATTGGCTATTAGCCAGAACTTCTCTGAAAAGGTGGGCGAGGGAGGCGATTGATTTGGGGAACGTTGTTTTTAAGTTTGGAATTATTATGTTTCCAAAACATGTACAGTATCTTGTTTTTAACAATATATCGAACATGTAAATAAGTTGATAAGTTTGGCAAACTTGAAACGAACTTAAAAATGGGACAATGCATTTAAGTAAACCTGACTTTAATGTAGTGCGTACCATAATTACAAAACCATCTCTCAGCAAACACCATAAGATGTTTCGAAGCCTGACGACCTACAGACATCCGACAAACTCCTTCGGCCGGCGAAAGAGGTTCATCCAAACGACCTCTGAAACTGTACTAGAAGATGTCATTAAAAAAAAAAAAAAATAAAAGCTGATAAATAAAAAAACGATGAGATGAAAACTCTAAACTCAATATACTATTTCCACAATTAAATTTTTTAAGGTCATTCACTTCTCTTCTTTCAAGAATTTTTAAATCGCTTCAATCCTCAAAAAAGAAAGCGAATTGAGTCGATCACCTGGAAAGAAGAGTAAATGACAGCTGGGCCAGATTGACAGCTCAATACCACGAACTAGATACTGACCACGCAGTAGATCAAAAAACGGTAGTCTAATGACCTGGGGACTCAAAAAGCTAAAGAAAAACGTGTCATTTGATCTCAGAAGGCGTCACCATGGTATTCTGACTTTTAAGATGGATTTTATGTGGTTCAAAATTGAGAGTTTTGCAATTAATCAAGTATTATGTGTTCACGAACTAGTGGGACTTACGACGCTCCGATTTGCCGCAGTTTGTCACTGTTCCAGAGCGCCGTGAGCCCCACTCGTTCGTGAACAGATAACCGCCTTTTTCCAGTTAAATTTAGGAGTTTTTAAAAAGTATTTTTAGCGGTTTAGACCGGTGAAAGTTAAAGGAATAAAAATTTTAAAAAAAATGTTTTCGATATTTTCTTAAATACAATTTCCTTATTTGAAAACGACGATTTTCACTTTTAATCACTTTTTTTGGTATTTAAATATTTACATATGCAATAAATATTTTGCTGGATGACCTACTTTTGACCGAATTTTAATATCTTTTCTTGGTTTTTTACATAGTTTCACGGGAGGGGGGGGGGGTTCTATGTGTGCTGTACCAATTTATGTTTGCAAATTCCTATTTTTCAGGCAAGACAGCGTTGTCACGCGACGCAACCACAGCGCGTGGGCTTTGGCGGCAAAAAAAACAATCAAATACAAGTTTTTATGTTGTATTTAAAAGAAATAAATAAACATAAATAAATACATTAAAAAAAAACATTAAAATTTTTGAAAATAATAATTTGAAATCTGAAATTGAAAGATTTAGACGCATACAAGTACAAATAGAAACACATATAAGGAAACATGTTTATAGACACCCGAAAACTGAAAGATACGTCCCGTGAGGCAGAGAACTAAATTCGAATCTGACGTCTACAACTAGTACACCATGGTCTGCGGAGACATTCCAGTTGGCAGATTCTGCAACAAATGGTTGGATGAACATCTTTTCTTCATAGTTGCACCTTCTCGTATGACATCTTCACCGATTCAGACGCATCCGTGTTCAACGTTCGACACGATTCCTTTGCTGTCAGGTGATCTGGTTCCTTGTAGAAGTAGGCTGCCAGGGAGAGTAGGACACCTCCTGTTAGTTTGACAACAACGGCTGAAATTTTAATTTTATTTTTAATTTTGATAACTTTAAAATATGTGGTAGCTTACTAAAGAAGAAAAACGCCCATCCTAGATTAGATGCATTGTAGTATTGACACTTTTGCGAACTGCAATCTTTTTGCCAATACATGCAATTTTCATCAATTATGTAGCCAAAGACAATGGCGCCTGGAATACTTCCGAGAATTCGCATCCAAAGCCAGCCAAAGCAAGTGAAATGATCACGGTGTTTATGGTTCACAACCCTAAACGTTTTGGTTTTTTTTTTGTTTTTTTTTTGTCTGCCCAACTCACCGAAGGGATGAGCTTTGAAGGACCGGAGCTGTAATGAAAATACAGAAGGATAGAGCAATGAACATTCCCACAAATTGATATGTCTCTTTTTCACAAGATGCATCACAATATCCTTTTTTCACCATTCCAGTCTTCGAGCAACCACAATTGGTCCAGTTTGAAGCTCCGAACTTTGCTCCCTGAAACTATAACAAGTGCATACATACATGATAAATTGTATCTTTTTTACCGGCACATCTGCACATCCAGCATGACAGGGTGAGAGAAATGTCAACTTGGTATCTTCAGAGCAAACTGGATTGAAAAAAGAGTCACAATGGCAATTTTCATTGCATGTCTTGGAAGCTCCAAATTTGGAAAGCCTGGAAAACAATGGGATTGGGTTAGTTAATTGCGTGTTTTCTTACTCTGCATCCATTACGTTAACACCTGATACATTGAGAGAATTGCAGCGAATCAACAAACAGCTACTGAAAATTGCCGCAAGAACACCAAAAACCACTACAAAATACATGGACGGTTTGAAGCGATTTTCGAATTTTTTCGAGATTTTTCCACCGATGAAACTGGCGCTAATGCCTACCGGCACAACTATTCCTCCTGCAAATTTGTAAATGCAAAAAAAAAACGTTATTTTTTTGGTTTAGAATTTCGAAATTTTCGACAATTATCAAAAATGTATCGATAGTTTTGGAATTATCGATATTTTCGATAAAACCTGGTGCTGGTGACTGCCCTCGTGAAAGTGCGCTCCATTAAAAAAATCTTGGCAGTGTGCCAAATTATGCTAATTCACATTTTTTGAAATAATTTTTTCAGGCAGAGAGCGTGCAAGCGATGAGACGCAGAGTTGCCACGCGGCGCAACCGCAGCGCGTGGCGTCGGCGGCAAAACAATACGTTTGAAAAATGACCGTGCGTAATCTTGGAGCATCGTTTCACAACAAAGCTCCAAATTAGCATTCTGCGCCTTTTTGATAATGTTTTAATAAAAACTCACCTGTAACAAGACTGGCACCTCCAGAAGAAAATCCGAGCAATGTTTCCAGCAACTTTGGGATGAACGTGATGTAACCGTTCATCAGCATGGCTTCGATTGTCTGCATAAGGATCACAAACATGCAGGTTTTGTTTTTGAACAGCATCTGACATATATTAAATTGAAGATTGCAGCAATAATAAAATGAAGAAAAACGCAAAAAAATAACAACTTACAAAAATAATTTTGAAAAATTCATATTTATGATCGGAGAAATCTTTATCCAATGACACATCGGTTCTGTGAATGTCATTGGCTTTTCGGATGTTTGTATCTGTATTAAATATCTGCTTTAATCATTTTTCTGTATCTATGAACCTTTAAGTTTCCTAGGGAACATAATGAGTGGTAAAGCAGTGAGAAGAGCCACTACTCCGCATATGACAAATCCAATCCACCACATTCCAATAAATCTTGGATCAGCGCTGTTATCGATTCCCAGACTGCACAATTTAAGGTTTAAGTTTTAATTTATGTGTATACTTACTCAGCAGGAGTTGTTCTCCAGTCACCCCAAACTCGAAGCATGAATCCACATCCAACAAATGCAAGTGCAGGACCTACGGTCGATGCGATCATGTACAGAGCTGAACGTGTTTTGTTTATAAATATTCTTAATTTAATCACAGTGCTCACGGCGTGTTTGGAACTACGAACGCGAATTTGAGAGCGTCATTTCTCGCGTCTCTGCGTCTCTATTTTTGCACGCGTTTTACCCTAAATTTGTAGAACGCCACTGTGGAGACGCAGAGAATGCGGTAGGGCGCATTTGCCTCTACGTAGGGTCCAACACGCCGTAAGTGCTCACCCAAGTTTCTTCCTGTTCTTTTATGAGAATCAAACTCATCAAGGCAAGTTATACCATAAGTGAACAATGGGCTGGCACCAATTCCTACAAATGCCTGGGAAAGAAGAAGTAGCCATAATTCTCTAAACAAAAAAAAATACTTTTAAAACTATTATAATTATTATTAACTAACCTATGAGCCACAAAAGTGTCAGAACTTGCTTCAGGACAAACTTGCTCCGGCTCGGATAACACGCAAACATCTTTCCTGGCTTCACCCACAGAATACGCCCCTGCGGTGTATTCTGGAATTAGAACCAGAATACTTCCCACTCCAACGATCATCATGCCGAGTCCAATGCATTTGACTTTGTTCACTGAAAGTTTGTTGAAAAATTTTTTTGAAAAGAAAAAAAACGATATTTGGATCTCTTGGGATTTTAGGCAAATTATCCTTGTCTATCTTGCCACTTAATTGATTTTTTTTGCTACTCTATATGTTCTTCGTTCATGTGGAAATCACAACAGACCACCATTTTTTGCCGTCAGAAAATTTCGGGCAGCTATAGTCGGCGAATACATCATCAACCTCGCTTTACTGCAAAACTCCTGTAAAATAGTGTTGCACTTGCAAGATTAACTCGAATTCTATTTTTTATACTTCTTTTTAACAGTAAATGACGTATTCACGACGAGTTGCAGAAAAAATTTGATGTTTCGCTTCAAAACAGGCGCACTGCACTGTTGAAAATTGAAAAGTGCGGTAGAGCGAGGCTGATGATGCATTCGCCGACTATAATGGGCAGCAAATGGGCCGCTGATAGGCACCTAATGAGAAGCTAGTTGATAAGGCAGCAGCTAATGAGGGAAAAGACCGTTAATTGCTGAGCAAAATGGACAATTGCCACGCAATTCGGTAGATCTGCCCGAGCACCTAATGGGCAGCTAATGGGCAGATGATGGGCAGCTGATGGGGACCTAATGAGCAGCTAGTCGACAAGGTAGCAGCGAATGGGCAAAGACGACGCTATTTGGCCTGCAAACTGGCAAATTTCCACGGAATTCGTTAGATCTACCTGGGCGCTTAATGGGCAGCTAATGGGCAGATCATGAGCAGCAAATGGGCACAAACTGGGCAGCCAATGAGCAGCTAGTTGATAAGGCAGCAGCTAATGAGCAATGAGGCCGCTAATTGCCGTTTAAATTGGAAAATTTTTTGGAAGAGCTGGCCAAGGCACCTGCTGGACAGCAAATGGGCAGCTGATGGGCACCTAGTGAGCAGCTAGTTAGCAAGACAACAGCTAATGCGCAAAAAAGCCGTTGATTGCCGCGAAAAAATGATAAATAGCCACGGAATTCGGTAGATCTGCCCGGGCACCTAATGGGCAGATGATGGGCAGCTAATGGGCAACATGCAGACAATTCCCTAACCCACGATGTCCAGGATTTGAAAAGCGCGCCAGCAAACTTGCATGGCGCACTTTCGGTGTTTGCGCATTTTTCGACTCTCGCATTTTTTAATTGATTTTATTATTTTTCTTTCAGTAAAACCTGTTTTTCTTTGTAAAATGTATGTATTGTATCTTTTAATACCATAAAATTGCCCAAACTTTGATTTTCGTAAAGATTTATCCGGCAAAAACACCAAAAAACTTAAAACGATTATTTCGAAATGGTGGCTGAACCAAATTCGACGTTCGTAGGCTTAAAAAATTTTTAAAGACCTCAGCTATAATTCCGTTGGAGCACATGTGGGAAAAATTAAGAATTTATGCTTTTTTTCCCGAAAAACATAAAAAATGCGTCAAAACTTGAATTTCGCGCGAAAAAATCCAGTGGGGCGCGTTTGCTCGGCTCCGCCCACATTTCAAATCCTGGACACCGTGTAACCTCTAAATTGTCAAAATTTTACCTTTTGTAGCGTAAAGAGCCAATGGAATGAGCATAACAGTCACAAAAACATCATAAGTGGCCGCAAAAATACCACTCTGTGTTGATGTCAGTTTGAATCTGGAATAACCGTGCACATTAATGCAAAAAGCCTAGACAACAAAGCAAATACCGTTTTTCAATTGAGCTGATTGAAACTGACACAAGACCATTAACTATTGCTCCTTGAAGAAGTGCATTGGCGGATAGAATTGACATGAACGGAATAAAGTTGGACAGCCATTGGAGCCCTTTTGGTCGGAACCATGAAAACCCGAACTGTGTTTCGTCTGAATCACCCATGCTGAAAATTGGCTTTAGAATACTTATTATTCATCGCTGAAAGTTTTATCGGTCGCCCCACGCACACGGGAGACCACAATATCCCGAGCGACTTGTCAAAATGCGCTCCACTGTTTATAGAGATTTGAGGAAACGCGGTTGTCACAGATTTAAAACGGGTTGGATTCTGTATGAAATTAATAGGGAAACAGTATTTCAAATATTTAGAGCCGTGCAAAATAAATGAACCCAAAAAAAACGAAAAAAAAATTGTAGCGACGCGATTTCGCGCGCTTTTTTCTCGAGTCAGGTGGCAACTTTCCCGCAAAATTTACATTTAAATTTTCATTCCATGGGCGTCTCTTTCACGTGTTTCGACGTCTACTTTTAAACCCACTTGGCGAGGGTCACTGAGCATGTAATTTGGAGGGTACAAAATTCATGATTTGAAGGTAATGAATTCAGGGTTTTGTACTAGGCTCCGTGGGCCACCGATAAAACATTCATGAATGGATAATACTGAGAGCACGAAAGGCATAAATTCAAAAAATTATGTGTGAGGAAACACCCCGAGATATAGATAATTGCACAGGGGCAAGAGAGTTTTTTTTTTAAATTTTTAATGTCAGTGGCAACTATTCCACTTGTTCAGCTTGAATAGCGCGGAATTTTTTTTGCTAGGAAATAATCATGGCCTCAAAAAATGCACGCTTATTGTGTTTTCAAACGAGTTGCAGCATGAAAAATGAGTCTGATATCCCTTTTTTGTCTGCGTCTCTTCAAGTAGCACTGTGTTAGTGCGGTCGCGCACAAATAAGTGGGCGGAGTTTCGCGTTCTCACGTCGCAACTCGATGGAAAACACAATAGAAAAATATATTTCCTGAGAAAGATATACTGTCATGTTTGCAACTTAAAAGTGTTTCAAGTTGCAAACAGGACTGTATGTATTTGTTCTATTTCTTCAAAACTTGTATATTTTGTTGCAAATTGCCGTGAAAATGCACCCGAGGTACTAGGAAGTCATTATAACTATACAATGCGAAGATTAGGTGAAAGAAGTGGGTTACACCAAGAGAAAGTCAATGAAAATCTGAGGAAAAAGTGGAAGAATGTTTTACTGTGAAAGTTCTTTGATCAACTAGAAACACAGGGAAAAAAACTTGACAAGTGGCATAACGAAAGTGAGAAAAAACGTCAAACTTGAGAAAACACCCACCAACGACAGCTGGACTCTAGAAAATGAATGAAGATGATGCACAGATTAGATCAATGAACGAAACTATGCATCGGTCCATTCTTGCTCAATTGCTAGTTAGCTATTTTCCTCTGTGACGAACAAAAAAAGAGAGAGAGTGAGGAAAAGAAAAGACGGAACGAATACACTTTCTGCTTGTTCGCTGACTTGGCCTAGACATCCCGTCCCCTCTCTATCCAGTGAGCATTTTCTCCTTTTTCAGATTTCAGGAACTAGAACGTGTTTACGTTTTACGTTTACACGCATGAGCAAGTCATCTTTGTCCACTTTACACTTCTCTTTTTTTTTGTGCGTTCCAGGAACAGATTAAACCAAAAAAAAAGAAAGAAAAAAACATAATTTTTCTACCAAATTTCCATTATCTCCAATTTAGATGTGTTTCAAAAAAATATATCAAAAAAAATAATATTTGAATCTAAAAAAGTGCAGAAAAGAGCAAAAATGACATAAAAGGAAATAGCAGTCCGAGCAAAATATGTATGTATGTGAAACGTCAGTTTAGAAGCCATAAATTGCATTTATTTCTTCGCGTTCAATTCTCGGAGCTGCGCATGAATAGAGTTACTGGAAAGCGTGCATGTTTTTCTTTTTTTTATTAAAGAAAATTAGAAATACAGGAGAAATTAAAAACAAAAAGAAGACCCAAAGAGATTATCAGTCTGATCATTTCATAATTCTAAACAGCATTAGCAGCTTAATTACTTTCCAAATGGCTGCGAATTAGATGGCAAGGGAGAAAAACCGGACATGTGGATGAATAAGATGCTTTTATAGCGTTGGGAACCAAAAATCGGCAGGAATTCAGAAGTAGAAAGGTATTGTTGCGGACAATAAAAAGAACCCGAAATTAAAAAAAAATACAATAAAAAAAAGCAAAACAATACAAAAAAGGAAACCATGGAACCTGGCACACAGAAAAAAAGAAGTTGGGGTGGTGTGACAATAAATTGTCATTCTTTTCGTGAAACACGGAACGATGTAACTCAACGATACCTCCCTTTTCTGCCTTCAAGGTCAATCAGATACAGACAGAAGGGGCATCGAAATTATTTAAAGAGAAGAACACATCTTCTCTTCTAAAGCTTTAAACAGTTTTGTTGCATCAAAAAGGCTGGTGACCGTAATAAATACATACATGCATAGTCTAGCATAGACACGAAAAGTTTTCCCTTTTTTTCCCCCGTTTTTTTTTTTGCCGCAAATCATTAAAACATCGGATTGAATCGGGGCCGGCCGGGTTACGGGCTGTAGAACGAATCAAAAACGCAGAGATACATGGATTTCACCGGCGATTGATATATTCAAATACGAAGCGAAACGCACTAGCCGTTGAGAGTGAGAAACAGTGACCTACATGATGGCGATTTCATTGCGTTCCGTCCGTCGTCGCCTTCCATCCATTTCTTGTCTTCTTTTCCTTTTCCTGGACGACGTCTCCAGTTCCACGCATCATCCGAAAACAACAAACCACACAGCGTTCAAGAACCTCAACTGGCTTTCGTTTCCCTCCACATACTGCTTTGTCGGGGCCAATATCAAGGGAATAATCTAGTACATGAGGAAGCGGCGGTGGCGGCGCCGGCAGAGAGTAGTGTTAAAGAGAGATGGGAACGAAACGTTTCTTTGGATTCGTCACTAACTGGTATAATATTCTTGCCGGCTACCACAGGCGCCCGTGAAAAATTATAATACATAGATGCAGACATAACGAGACGACACACCCTCTCACATTTTTGTACTGTGTTCAGTTGAAGTTTCGATTTTTCGCGCCACTGCTTACTGTATCCGGAAAGAATATTGAACTTATAATATTCTGTATTCCTCGTTAACGAATGGTGCTCGTGAATTTGAGCGCAGTTTTGAATTTTTCTGTTTGAAATTTTCGTAAATCCACAAGCGTACGTGTCGGGACCCGCATGCGCATCATTTGACGAGTTATTGTATTTTCAATCGACTTGAGACATGAAAACGCAAGTTTGCATTCACGTTCTCTCTGCGTCTCTTCAAATATCACTGTGTTCGCGTGGTCGCGCACAAAAAAGGGGGTGGAGTCTTGCGTTCTCATGTCGCAAGTCGATTAAAAACACAATACCTCGGATCGAAGAATATGTGATAACTTTGTCAAGTTTTGATAGGTTTCCAGTCGAGTTCGTGGGTCTTTTAAGATTTATCCTGCAGAAACACTAATTTTTAGCTCCGCAATGCTAAAAACGATTATTTCGAAATGGTGGCTGAACCAAATGTCTTTTAATACCATAAAATTGCCCAAACTTGGATTTTCGTAAAGATTTATCATGCAAAAACACCAAAAACTCACCTTTTTTTTTAGCTCAAAACGATTTTTCCGAAATGGTGGCTGAACCAAATTCGATGTTCTTAAGCTTAAAAAATTTCTAAAGACCTCAGCTATGATTCAGTTGGAGCACATTTGGGAAAAAATTAAGAATTTATGCTTTTTTTTTCCCGAAAAACATAAAAAATGCCTCAAAATTTTAATTTCGCGCGAAAAAATCCAGTGGAGCGCGTTTACTGTGACTCCGTCCACTTTTCAAATCCTGGACACCGTGAGTTCTAAACCCCTTTCGATTGAAAAAGAAACAATCACCTAATCATATGTCTGTCAATTTACCAGATTATAATTTTTCAACCCAATACAACGATAAGAAAAAATTTAAACCCCTCAAAATTATGCCCTGCCAATTCTGACTGGTTCACTAAATATACATACAAATCAAATCAAAAATTTTATGTATTTAAGAATTTCCATAAATTAATAAGCAAGCAACAAACTCACAAGGCAAGAAATACGAAAAACTTGTAAATCACGCTAATGACGTGAATACTGTGGTTCTTACTCGGGGAAAAAATCGTTATGGTCCGCATGCGTAAGGTGTCTGAGCAAAAATAGAAAAAATGGTGGAATGGGCAATAAGAGGTAAAAAAAAATACCATGCCAAACAAAAACAAAAAAAAAAAGAAAAAAAAAGGAAAAAAGAAAGAGGGAAAGAAGTTTGAGACAAGGGATGAGATGACGTAAGAATTAAATTAAGATTTATAATAAGAATTTTGATATTTGAAACAAAAAATCGGAATGTAAATAAATTTAAACCAACTGAGCATCTATCTATCTATCTACTCATTCTTATTTTTAGAACCGGCCTTGGCCTTTTCACGGTTACACTTGGAAATTTCGTCATAGTCTTCACGCACATCATCAAGAACGCCTTCATTAACAGAATCATAAGCAATCTGGAAAAAAATCAGGGTATCTTCCTTTTTTTTTTAAAGCTACCTTAAACAGGATATAAGCCCAGAAGACGTGAAGAACGAGAAGAGCCGATAGAAGAATCATAATAAACCGTGGAGCCATTGGTTGCTGACCCATATTGAGCCATTCATAGTCTTCCTGAATCAGAGCCGGAGCATCAAACCACACAGACCGAATGATCCAGAATGGATAATAGACAAGACGAGTGGCAACCCAGACAATCAAAACTCCAGCAAAGCACACCGCAAGAGCATTGTCCAGTCCTTCGTAGCGCAGGATTTTTGCGAGATCACTGGAAAAAAATTGAAAAATGTTTTTAAGAAATATGGAAACTAACATCAAAATATCGACAGCATCGTGGCTGACGAGAACAAGATTTCCAACACGAACCATGTTCATGATCCAAGAGATTCCTATGAGAACGATAGTTATAATGTGGTGGGTGAGCATCTGGTAAAAGTCACTTCGTTTCGCATCGAGGAACAGGATTCTGAAAGAAAATTGTGAGAGTTTAAAGGCGCAAACACGTGGATCATAAAAAAATTACCCAAAGCAAAGCGAGATGTAGAATCCTCCTTGGATCCAATAGTACCACGCGATTGACGTGGGGACCGGGTGGAATGGCCAGTTTCGCCAGCATTCCGAGATGTCGTACAAGTGAGATTCGTGGGACACAAGGTAGAGTCTGAAAGATAATTTATGGAATGGTAACTCAGGGATTTTTGGCGCGGATACATTTTAAAATGATTTTTTCACGCCAAAGCCCAACGCGCTACGGTTGCGTCGGGTACACACGTTTTGCCTGCAAATTCGGCACTCGAAAGTTTTTTTTCTGAATTTTGTCGTCAAGGTGTTTGCACACCATCATTTTTTCAAAGTCTTTTATCGAATTTTCATATAAAAGCTTTTATGTGTGCATACACCGCAACGACAAAATGCAGAAAAAAATTTAAAAACGTCCGAGAGCCGCAAATTCAGTTCGAAAAAAAACTTTCGCCGACTCTAATGGACCTATGTATTCACAAAACCGGAAAAAAAAGAAAAAACGGAAAAAAAGCGTGAGATCTCGGAGAATGCTGCGATTAATCTGAAATTTTGGGAAATATTGGAAAAAATTCTCCTGTACACGCTCAAAAAATTTTGGACCAAAATATCGATTTTGAAAACTTGCAAAAAATCGATATTTTGGTTTAAAATTTTTTGAGCGTGTACAGGAAAATTGTTCCCAATATTTCCCGAAATTTCAGGTTTCTCTCAATTTGTTTCCGTTTTTTTCTTTTTTTTTCCGGTTCACGGCGTGTTGGAGGCTACGTTTTTGAATTATTTTTCAAAAGCGAATTTTCGCGCGCTATTCTACTCTCGCGTCCCTGCGTCTCCTCCGCAGAGACTTGTGTCGATTTACGAGATTTTATTGTTTCTTTCTTACTTTTCTTTGTTATTTTTTTTGCTCATTTATTATTTTTTTGTTTGTTTCTCATTAAAAAAAATTATTTTTTTAAAATGGTTGTTTTTGAGATTAATGTGATACATTTTTTTGTAGGAATATTGATTTTAAGTCGGGTTTTTTCGTAAATAAAAAGTTAATTTTAATTTAGTTTAAATTCTGAAAAACAAAATACGAAAATTGGAAATAAAAATGCGAACAACGTTATATTTTGCCAAAAATAAAACATATTTGGCAAGGCGCCAAAGATTTTTGGCAATACTCCAAGAGAAATATATGGAGGCGCAGAGAAAAATGCAAAAGTGCGCCAGGGCGCGTTTGCACTTTCGTAGGGTCCAGCATGCCGTGCGGTTTTGTGAATAGGTCCATTATGGAATTTTCCTAAAAAGGTTTGAGAATGATTGTGTGCCAACACCGCGACGACAAATTGCAGAAAAAACTTTCAAAACGTCCGAGAGCCGAAAATTCAGGTTCAAAAAAATTTTTCGCCGACTCTAATGGAGCACACTTTCTCGAGGGCCGTCGTCATGGCGGATATATGGCGGATATACATGGCTACTCGCCATCCAAAACAACTAATAGCCAAAAATTCACCGAGATCTATCGCAAAATTGTCATTTGAAAAATTGGAAAATGATATTGGGTTATTCACAAAATAGCGAAAAATTCGGAGAATTCTTTGATTGGCCTGAAACTTTGGGAAAGAATGGGAAAAATGCTGGCGGACATTTCATTCCCAGAAAATTTCAGACCAAAATATCGAATCGGTCGGAAATTTTTTGGGAATGTCCGGTAGTATTTTTGCCATTATTTCACAAAACTTCAGGCCAATCGGAGCATTCTCCGAATTTTCGCTAAAGTTTTTGCTGGTTTCAGCTAAATTTTTAATAACTAACTCCCTTATGGACGTATTCACAAAACCGGAAAAAAATTGCGGGAAAAATCGGAGAATTATCCGATTGATCTGAAATTTTGAGAAATATTGGAAAAAATTCTCCTGTACACGCTCAAAAAATTATGGACCAAAAAAAAGATTTTAAAAATTTTCAGAAAAAATCGATATTTTGGTCCAAAATTTTTTGAGCGTGTACATGAGAATTTTTTCCAATATTCCCCAAAATTTCAGGTCAATCGGAGCCTTTCTTTCCGGTTTTGTGAATAGGTCCATTATGATTTAACATCCAACTTCGAGTTAACTGATTTAAAGTTTCTCCGATTTAAGCTCCACGGCCTGGCACAACGTTTGAGTCCTCCTTTGCACTTTTCATATCACGCCATAAAAAACCTGCTGGCAAACAGGCATCTTTAAAAAATGAAAGTGATCGTTCTGATCAGATGATTCATTCATTCATTCACTTTCAAAGATCAACACGTACCCAGTGATAAACGATATTGTGTAGTACAAGCATCGCATTGCACATTCCGCCATACGACTGTATTTTTTCTCCCTGTCCATTTGTCCCTCTGAAATCCAAAATATTAATTAGAAACGAAGGAAAAAAGATTACGTCGAGTATCTGGAGCATTCTTTCTGCTCAAAAAGTAGGCACATGGGACGAAGATGTAATTTTCGAAAACTATGCGGTAAACCTGAAAATTGAGGTTGAGAATATTAACCTTAAATTTAAAAAAAATAAAAAATAAATAAACCACTGACAATAAGCGAAATTCCAGTGAGCAATGTCATCCAAAGATGTGAAACGTGTGGGTACATATATCCGGGCTCTGTCGTCTTGTTGCTCATATCAGTCCAACCGACGCCACGTGGCAGCCAATACTTTGACTCCAACCACCACAGCATTTCTGCAAAATTGGGGGGAAAATGGGCAAATTTTAACACGCACACACAAAAAAAATGATGATGATGATGATTCATATCTGTTCTGTTCCGTTCTGTTCTGTTCCAACAAGCGAAAACAACAGAACACAACGAACGGAACTAACGAACGAACGAACGAGCGAGCGACGTCGTCGTCATGGATAACAATGAAAAAAGTAAAAAAAAAAACCAAATAGGTGGGTGACGTGATTGCTTGCGCAAACGCAAACTTTGAAACTGCAAAAAAAGGCGGCGGATGAAACGGATAAGGCTGGATTATCAATAGAGCAGGGTTGCATCGACCGGCCACGTATCCAAGCGGGAAGAGAGAAAGACGGCGTTTGCAGAAATGCAACAAAAAATGAATGACGGACAGTGCAAAATTCAAAATCCAAAATCCAAAAAAGTTGGAAGGAAGGGTGAGAAATCAAAAGAAAAGAAAAAAAAGTGAGGAAGGTCAAGAAAAGAAGGAGAGAGAGAGAGAGCGTGGTGACGTTAGGTTAGCGTTGGCCAGCAACAAAAAAAAAGATCACGACATGTGTTAAATACTCTTGTTCATTTTCCCGTTTGCTTGCTATCATGCAAATGAGATGGGAAACTGATGTTGACTCTTGCTGTTTCTCTTATCTTTTTCCAGTTTTTCGAATCTAGAATGGCATATGTATTTGCTTCCCTCGAATCGATACACCAAAGTTACAATTAAAAACATTAAAAAATTAATAAAAAAATGGCCAAAAAATTTTTAAAAACCTTATTTTTTTCAAAATCAACAATGTGCGTTAGGGCGCGTTTAATGACTGCCTTTCGGTTCATGCCTCTGTGAGAAAAAGTTAAGGCAGCGTGTGTTTTTGAGGCTATTTTCGACAACAAATTTGTCAATAAAATTATCGAAAATAATTTACACAATGAACAATGTTCATTCGGAGCGTCGTTGTTAAAAAAAATACCGAAATCAAAAACGACACTCCAAGATTACGCACTGCGCGTTGTTTACGCAATAATTCATCGAAATTTTCGAATTTCTATTGACAAAATTTTGATTTTTTTTAATCGGACTATTCGATACTTTTTCATTGAAAATTTTGTCGAAATATGTAACTGATTTTTTGGGGGGAATTTTCTCGTTCCTAAAACTTTGATACTCCATCAGCATGTCCGGGAGAATTTTTTTAAAACCTTATTTTCAAAACTCCCAATTTCCCCCAATTTATCAGTATTTCAAAAAAAAATAATTTAAGATTTACAGGGAAATTATCGATTTTTTCGGTGAAATCATTTAAAAAAATCGAATTTTTCGATTCTTTCCGAGAAAATTCAAGAAATTTCGACGATGACTTGCTCAAAAAAAATTTCGAAGTTAAAAAATGCATGCGCCGTACTTGCGAAAAAGTGAGTCATTTGGCCAATATTCTTTTCTTTTTTTTTGTTTGAAAAAAAAAATGTCTGTTCAAACATAAAAGGGCAAAAACGATGAGAGCCAATGAAACCAAAAAAAAAAGAGAGAGAGAGAGATAGCGGATGGTAAGAAACTGAGAGAACAAAATTGTTGAAGAGAGGAGTGAAAGGACGGCGACGAGCCGGCCTTTTCCTGCTCATCTGTTTCTTCACATTTGCGCGTCGTATTCGCCAGAAACAGAAGAGTGTTGCACAGCTATCCTCACGGTGATTCTTTTACTACCGAGCACACTATTCTCGTCCACCGATTTGTTTTTTCTGTCGCGATTTTCTAAATGACTTCGGATCGAGAAGTTTTTTGTCACATTACTTCCTCTCATTATGGCGCATATTTGAAACCGAAATTGGTCCGATTTTTCACGTACAATTTCAAATTCTACGTGATTCTTTTACTGCCGGCCACGCATTTCTAGTCCCCCGATTAGGTTTTTCCTGTCGCGATTTTGTAAATGACGTCTGATCAAAAAGTTGTCTGTCACGTTACTAGATCTCATTAGGGCGCATATTTTGAACCGGAATTCGTTCGTTTTTATACGTACAATTTCAAATGAAACTGTTTTTCCGTGGTGGCCGAACTGATTTCCGCAAATTGTTTTGCCTCATTTTGCAAAAAGGGGAGGGAACTCCGCCCACTTCATGTGATGAGAGAGTGAGAGAGTGCGAGAGAAAGAGGGGAAATACTTGCGACCGGGGGACTAGAAATGCATGGCCGGTAGTAAAAGAATCACCGTGATCCTGTTTCGAGAGTACGGGAGCTCTAGTGTAATCGGATTTGGGTGAAGAGCGGTTCGAATGAAGCGCAAGCGGAAATGAATGTTAAAACTTTGAATTTAGCGGAAAAGTTCAAGGCAAATTTATTGAAAACAAAGACAAAAAAATAAAGAAATAAATATGCAGAAAACGGCGTGCGAATGAATTTTGAAAGCGGAATTTGTAGCCGAGTGCATTGTGGCGCCACGGTGTTTGCACCAATTATATCAAAAAGCGGTAAAAACAAAAAAGATCGCATAAAAATGTTCAAAAGTGTTGGTCAAAATAATTACATTTTTAATTTTTTTAAATATGTGTTCACGAACGAGGTTTGCAAACGACGCTCCGATGTTCCGCAGTTTCTCACTGCGGTCTCGCAGCGAATACTGCGGAACAGTGGAAAATTGCGGAACATCGGAGCGTCGTTTGCAAACCTCGTTCGTGAACACATAATATAAATATATTTAAAACCTTTAACTCACATTTCACATTCGACTATTGTGAAAACAAAAAAATTACAACGCGGTGTTTGCGTACTTTTGAATTTTAAACGACAATGAAAGAAACAGCATGGCAAATGAACAGATTTCTTCCCTATTTCTCTTGGATTTTAAAAGTACGCAAACACCGCGTTGCAATTTTTTGTTTTCACAATAACTTGTTTTGGCATTTTCCACGTTTCTAGGAAGAAATGAAATTGAAATAAAACGAAATGAGGACTGCAAGTAACATTCAAAATAAAAAACAGCGCGCGCGTATTTAGCCGAGTGCATTGTGGCGCCGCGGTGTTTGCACACAATACAGCGAAAATCGGTGAAAAACGGGTTTTGTCATAAATTCGTCTCGAAAACTGTTTTTAATTTTTAATGAAAAAGAATTATTATTTTTTCTACGTCAATATATCTCATTATTTCTTGTTTTTGCTAAATTTTCTATTTTTTGTAACCCTCGGCAGTCACGTAGATAATCACTCAAATTTGAATAATAGTGAGACATGTATTGCCGGCCCGTCAAAATTCGATTCGGTTCCGCACAATCTTCTGTTGGCAAAAGTGCAAAATTTCGGTGTCGACGCAAAAGCATGTCAATGGATTCGTTCTTTTCTTGAAAATCGCAAATCCGTCGTAAAAATCGATAATTATGTCTCGTCCAACTCGATTAGCGTTCTTTCTGGTGTTCCACAGGGAAGCGTGACAGGGCCTTTTCTCTTTTTAATGTATATAAACGACTTACTCGAAATGTTTCCGCCCGATGTCCACGTGACCGCATTTGCCGACGATTTGAAGCTTCTTTCTTCCAATCCAGCGTCACTCCAGCACAGCATCAACCTCGTCGCAGATTGGTGTGACAAGTGGCGACTCCAACTGGCCGAACAAAAAACGGCGGTCGTGCACTTCGGCCGCAAGAATCCGCGCACAAAATACTTTGTAAATAACTTCGAAATAAATGTAAAAAATTATATCAGAGACTTGGGAATTATAATTGACAACGAATTAAAATTTGATAAACATGTAAATAATATTTCTAACATATCATTACTAAAATGCAGACAACTTTTACGAGCATTCCATTCAAAATCCCCCGAATTTTATTTTAAATTGTATAATGTTTATGTAAAACCAATTCTAGAATACGGTTCTGAACTACTAAATCTCCACTCAGTATCCCAAGCCAAAAAACTCGAATATCCACTACGATTTTACACCAGACGGGTACTGCAACGATGTAACGTGTCTTTTTCATCGTACACTGACAGATTAACTCAATTTCACATGATCTCCACTTTTCACCGAAGAATCTTATCCGTGCTCCGTATGTACTTTAAAATTGTCAACCTTGAATGTCACTTTCCGTCCCTACCACTATGTGTCAAAGCGTCCCGGTCATCCAGAAGTCCGTACATGTTAACTCCATGTGGTAATTCCGCACACGGTTTTCTAATCGACAATCTGTCCTTGTGGAACCACGTCGTCAAATTATTCCCGAAAAGACTGAATTCGGAGGCTTTTGCTGCGCGCATAGCGTCTCTCCCGTTCGAAACCCTTTCCCCCCACACTTGACCGATAGACTATTGCTGGTCTGACTGGTCATTTTACTTTTATTATCCCAATATATTTATTTTCTTGATTTAACTTGTAATGTATTCATTTGTGACGGATAATAAATAAATTCTAAATTCTAAAATTGTCAAATGCGCTCCGCTGAACTCAACGCCATGCGTTTTTCATTTTGGTTTCCAAATTATTTAATTTAGCGTTGAATTTATACGTGAAATGAAATAATTTGAGGACCAAAATGAAAATTGCATAGCGTTGAGTTCAGCGGAGCGCGTTTGACCATTTTGGCGGGCCAACAATATACGTGAAATGAAATAATTTGGAGACTAAAATGAAAATCGAATAGCGTTGAGTTCAGCGGATAGCGTTTGACAATTTTGGCGGGCCGACAATATTATCAATTCAATATTCTTGCCGGCTACAGTAAGCAGTGGCGCGAAAAATCGAGGCTCCGCCCCATCAGGTCTTTTCAACTGAATTCAACAGAATTCAACTGAACGTAGATCAAAAAATGTGAGCGGGTGTGTCAAGAGATACCTCGTCGTTATGTCTGCGTCTATTATAAAACTTTCGCGGGCGCATGTGGTAGCTGGCAAGAATATTGAATTGATAATAAAAATCAGTAATCTACCATTAAACTTTGCGCGCCGCAATTTCGCTCCAACACGGCGTTCTAGACCCTTCGTAAAGGAATTCACGCCTTTTCGCACGTGTCTGTGTCTTCACAGTGGCGTTCGGCCAAGTTTAGAAAAAGACGCCAGACTTGGCGCTCGATAATTTGACCTCAAAATTTTTTTGTGAAACTTAGTCCCCCCCCCAAATTGCATTAGAGCCCGAACAGATTGTGCCAAGACCTCGTTAAATTAAAAAAAAAATAGTGTTCATTTAATTGTTTAAAAGAAAGTTAAAGTCCAGCAAAAGATCTGACAAAGAACAACAGAAAATTAACGCGTTGTTAAACATATAGATAAGATAATGATAAATACGAAAATTGTATGACAAAGCAATCCATTTGCTGTTCAGCTTTAGTTTCAATATTATGGAAATTGATAGTTAGAATGATAGAAACAAAAAAAAAGAAAGTTCGTTGGGAAAATAGGCACATAAATCAGATGACATTAAAAGAAGTAGTGGGTAGAGCTAATCGGACAAAACAAGTGGAAAAGGTGCTAGGAGTGGTGCTGGCCAAACACATGTCTACTAAACTAATATCGACGATCGGCTGTTGTAATTTGCGTACGGCTAGATTCAAAAACCTGATAGCTTGGAGTGTATGTTCGTGGTGGTGGAGGTGCTGCAATTTCTCCGCGGGCCCTGGAAACAAGAAAAAGTGTCTGTATCTGTGGGAGGAGTTAATGTGCGTTTAATGACGACTGAAAAGATGTTGATTGGATCGCACAAGTGCGTTAATATTAAAATTATGTATTTACATATATATTTGTGATTTTTCGACCTATAGAATACGAGACAAGTGAGTAGAATCTGATCAAAAATTGTCTATCGTTAAGGACAAAAATGACCGTTGTCTATCTTTTCTGTATGTTTTGTCTTTTCCTATCAAATGTGATCCTTGAACAGGTCTTCTCACCTAGACAACGTGTTATCGTATCCGATGAGAATGCCCTCCGAATTTCGCTGCATATCCTGCAACATTAGAGATCACACGGTTATTTCATATCACATGCAATGTATGTTTATTATGTACGTATATACATTGTTTATTATTTCAAATCACTGGAGGTTGCTGAAACAGAAACATACGAAAAAAAAATTGTACATCAATTTCAAACGCAACCAAAAGAAAATGCAATCAATGGCAGAACAATGTTGAATAACTCGTTAGTATGTAATTAGTCAGGATCAGGTGTTAGAAACGTATTATCGGAGGCTGCCAAAGAACTGGAGCCTGCAAATAAATGTCTGTTAGAAACGTGTTAGTAACTGCCATGACTGTAATTTGAATTCGATCCATCAACATTCACACTAACATTGAACCCTTTGGTTGGCTGAATGTCGAGTCTCTCGTTCATTCCATGAAGACCGACGAACAGCTTGTAGATCCATGCTCCAATGACAGCTCCGATTAGAGATCCGATGATTGGAATCCAAAAGTAATATCCATGAGCGCTAAACACTTCCCATCCGTATCCAGCGCAGAGACAGAAAACACGTGGTCCAAAATCGCGAGCTGGATTGATAGCGAATCCACCATTGGCACCAAAAGTCATAGCAACCTACATATTAATTAAAATTTAAAGCTTTGAAAAAAAAACATATTTTTTCGACCTACCATACTCATAATGCTTCCAGCAAGCACTGGAACTACCCCAGTTGGGATCTGGTGGCGTTTATCAGTGATAAGACATACCAATCCCGACAGCATGGCGGTTCCAATGATCTGCAACATCTTTTTGTATTCTACGTACGCTAGCACGCATTATCCTATCTTGGATAACCTCAACCTGATTAGTCATAATTAGTCATTAAAATTTGCCGAAGAAAAGAACTTTTGATTTGTGATCACTATTGACAAGTGTTCTCAGTAAACTTCGCTGACCACCTCTTGCAAATAATTAGATTACAAAAAACTAAATCTAGTTTTCTTTTTAATGTATGACCACTTCACTTTAAAGATACTGTATTCAATGTATATATCTTATGTTAATGTATGTAGTATTAATGTAGTTCTGGTCTCACAACAAACCATAACAGCCACTTTTATCAAATGCAACAATCGTTATTTTTTTTTTGTGTGGCTTTCAAAACCAACCTGATCAAGAAGACTTCCCCACACTGACATGTGATCCGGCGGGAACGTGGTGAACAGTCCAGCGGTAGCTTGACCTCCAGTCACCTGGCGGATTCCGCCGTCAAGTTTCCATAAATCGTCTGAAATTTAAACAAATTTTCCGTCTTGTTTCCTGTTATCTATCGGTACCATGATGTCCAAAATAGGCAACAGCGGCTCCGAGGAACGCCCCAACTACTTGAGCGATCGCGTATGGAATTATCTTCCATGACGGCAAATTTCCAAGAATAAACTGAGCAACAGAGATGGCTGGGTTCAAATGACCACCAGAAACACTGGCGGCAAGGTAAACTGCAAACATGAAGCCAATTCCCCATGCAATGTGACAAGATGTAGAGTTTCCGCCAACCGCCGCAGCCGCTTGGATGTTTGCTGCGTTTCCGATTAACTATAACTTTTTTAAATTTACTATCAGGAAGGATGGTACACATGTATGTAGATATTTACCAGAAGAAAGAAGGTTCCGATGCATTCCGCCAATAATTCCCGTACAAATTGTTGATCTTCAATTCGAAGTATGCTCGCCATTTTGTCTTGAAGCACACCCATATCTAAAGGATATTGTAGATTAAAGACTTGAAGAGCAAAAAGTTAAAATAATCACAAAACAAAGCAAAAAAAGAAAACGACAAATCGACCGCAAAATGAACCTATTCAGGAAGCATTTCTCTATTTTAAATAGGAGAGTAGACTTGGTCGAAACTTTAGAATGGGCGGGAAGTTACGGTAGTTGTGAAAACTTTGAGAGAAAATCGGACGAAGGCGGGTTTTCGGTGAAAAACGACTTATGGTAATGATTTGATAGATACAAAACTATGCAAATTTCAGTTTCAAAATGAATTGATTTTGCAGAGCAACAATACGTTTTATGAGTCAGGGGGACGGAAAAACACTAGGCGTTTGAAAGTCGAAATATCTTGGCAATGATCTTTTCAAATTGGAGAATTAGAGTTATTTATCCAATTTGAATAATTTAATTTACGCATTTAGTAACGTAAATGTTTGCAGAATAAAAAACTTTCGAAAATCATTTTCGTATAGGTCACAAGCTTTTTTTTTTCTTTTTTCCGTTGATAAAATTATGCGCAGAATTGAGTCTAAAACACACTGAGAGGTCTGTCTATCCACAAGTATCTGTAAACTTTAATTAGCCAAAAAAAAACATTTATTATTTTCTCTTTTTCTTGTATTCACTTCCCATTATTCTTTTTCAAATAAAAATCAAAAACCGAGAGGGTAACCTTTGGGTAATGAAACTCATTCTCGCCCATTGATGTTCTGGTTAACTACCAATTTTTCTATCACATGAACTTCTTTAATGTTTTTTAGGAGTGTTTTGTAACAAACAAAAAATTTTTTCATCCCTGAAAAAATCCTGGAACTTCCAATCAGGTGCAAACAATCTGCAATTCAAAAAAAAAAAGAATTAATAAAAATAGAAAGGGGGTGGATAGCGCAGCCGGTAGTGGTGACCGCCGCCGTTCCAGAGGTCACAGGTTCGATTCCTGCCCTCACCCCCCGGGTTGACCCAGCCTCTAATTGGGTAGTAGAGAAATCTACGAAGATTGCTCGGTCATTTCCCTAGCCATGAATTGACTTAAATAACGTCTGGCTCTGAACGGTACACCACCAGTCGTCCGCGTACGCAGAAAACCGTGATCCGCAGTACTTCGGTACTTGAAGAACGGATCGACTTTGTAATCTTTGTTGTTGTTGTAATTGAAAAATTGTTATCAATGCAATTAGCAGAAACGGACTGCCCAACAATTTTCAAAAGTTGCATGAAAACGCAGATAGAAATCTCTTTTGATTTATTTTTAAACATGATCATGAATCGGTTCCGTTTATTGTGTATCGTGTAAGTATATCATTTTTTGAAGAAGAAAAAATAGATGAACAATTAAGGTCATTTGCAAATGTAGTGATTAAACTGCAGATAAGAAAAAGTTCAAAGAATCCAAAAACGGTCGGCTATTTGTTTATTAATGTTTTGTTTTGACTGATTTATTTTAGACAAATTTCCTGAAATTTTTTTTTTAAAACAATTTTGGAAATTCAGTGTGTTGTTGTATACGTCAAGAAGTTACCGTACCCAAAAGACTTTCAATCTTTGTTGGAATGCATATTTTTGAATTTCAAAGTGGTATGTATTTGGCGACTAATATGCTCATGTACCATGCTCAATGTACTCATGCCCACCGTTTCGTTCCGGGCTGATTTCCAGCTGAATCCCAGCGACTCACGGACAAAACTAGCTTGAAGAATGAAGGCGTAAATATTTAGATCTGGAGTAGGGGTGCTGGCGACTGCTCTCGCGAAAATTCGCTCAATTGAAAAACGCAGCGTTGTCACGCGACGCAACCGCAGCGCGTGGCGCCGGCGGCAAAAAAAGCGTTTGAAAAAAGGCAGCCCCTCTGCGTGTGGCTTCTTCTACTGTTTTTGAAATGTTTGTCACCTGATATTTTTTCTGATAATTTTTCCAGGAAGATCGTCTCCCCTATAAAATTTCCAATTTGAACGTGAGATTTCAGTGAGAAAAAATCGCCGACAAGTTCAGCACAAAAATCTTCGCAAGTTTTACCAGAAAATGTGACAAATGACCAGACGGTGCAATATCGGTCGGTGGAAGAGAATGTGAGCTTTTCGCCAATTTTCAAATATCACCGACATCGTCGCGCAGCGTCCAAATTGCTGATGTTCTTTGGCAAGTGCTAAAAATACCGTAAAACCTGTAATTGAAGTACATGTACTTCTATTTTTCAAACCCCCCAAATGGGTGTACTTCTAATACAGGTTTACTTCAATTAGAGGGTGCAATTCTATTTTTCATCACACCCCGGACATATTTTTAAACTAACGCTTGGCCTGCCATCGAGAAATACAGAATTCATTTTAACAAAGCAACAAACCCAAAAAAATCCGGCTCTACCAGGTCGTTTTTTTCAAATTGTAAATCGTTTTGGCTCGCTTTCATTTCAAGTTCCTGATTTTTCCAACAAATAATACATTTTCAGCTGACACCATACTCTTTTGCTGCTCTACAAAAAAGAACTCGTGGTGCGATGGAGCGCGTTTGAATTTTTTTTTTCAATTTTTCTTTATGCAAATTCGCACCACGAGTTCTATTTTGTAGCAGTTTTATTTTTCTCAGTTTTATTCCGCTCACTTCTATTTTTTACAGTTATATTTTGTAGAATTTCTATTTCGTCTAGTTCTATTCTGTCGTACCCTCCCAAAATATCACCCGCTTCAGATTTGGCTTCAAACCTTTCAGTTTCCAATGATCGGTCGAGAGAATCGTTTTCGAACTATTTTCAGAAGAAAATTAACAAAAAAAGAAAGACAATGCGAGACCCAGACAAAATCGGGAAGAAATCCCGCCCATTGCAAACGTGCGGCACGAGTTTTTTACTAAAAGAATTATAAAAGGACAAAAAATGGCCAAAAAAAGAAAAAGGAAAACATTCGGCGGCCCCCAACCCGCATAACGCCAAAAATATTAATTAGTTCATAAAATTCACATAAATAAAGAAATGATCAAGCTTCCTGTGGTTGTTCTCTTTTTTTTCGACTCTGATTCTAATTTTCATAGCCAAAAATGTTTTAAATTTGAATCGCGCGCGCATTTGAGGTGTGCAATAGGGCGCACTTGCAGCGGTTCCCAATTCGTGTCGGCAATTTATAGTCGGCGAATACATCATCAACCTCGCTCTACTGCAAATTCATTTAAAACAGTGTTGCACTTGCAAGATTATCTCGGATTCTAGCTTTATTCTTTTTCTTTCAACGGAAAATGACGTATCCACGACGAATTGCAGTTAAAATTTGATTTTTCGCTTCAAAACAGGCGCACTACACTGTTGAAAATTGAAAAGTGCCGTAGAGCGAAGCTGATGATGCATTCGCCGACTATACGTTAGAGTGATTTACGTGAAAACCGGGGAAATTTTAGCGTCAAAACCGGGAAAATCTGCATTTTATAGCACTTCCTGTCAAAAACCGTGCTGCAGACTTGAAACATTTTCCCCCGTTTTTGACATTTTTCCCCGGTTTTACGTTTTTTCCCCGGTTTATTTTTCACGCTCACTCTCAAATTATTTAACCATCTGCTGTACGAAATGTGCATTTTGCCGTGGCGGTGTTTGCACCAATTGTGCCAGAAGTTTACTGCTTTCGCGCTTTTCTATGCATAATATTTGCTCTATGCCTCTTCCTTGTCGTATCGAAAAGTCACGAGCTGTGCGTGAACTCGCCTTAAAAGCCTATTTTCGAATTTATTTTTTAAATTCATGTTTTAAATTGATTATTTAATTATTAAAATAAAAAATTGCAACGTGGTGTTTGCGTACTTTAAAATTCAAACGAAAATAAATATTTAGGAGCATCATTTTCCATTCGTTTGAATTTTCAAAGTACGCAAACACCGCGTTGCAATTTTTTTCAGAGAGAACCCATGGGTTTGGCAACGGTGAATAGGAAATTGGCGGTGCTGGGAGAGTTTTTTATCAACTGGGGTGGAAGTATTGTTGTGGTGAGTATTTAACTTATAAAATCTTGAACATTACTTTTCAATTTACAGACATGTGTGCTCATAAGCACGTATTATTGTTGTGTGCATATCGTGGCCGATAATGTAAGTATTTTTATTCTTTTTAGATGTATTTATCTTGTATTTAGAAAAAATAAATAATTATTTACCTTGCAGATGTATACTGACCCCGTAAAAATTTATTGGTTGACATTGCTGGCAAAACTCATTATTTTGGAAATAGCCGTCAATTTGGCCTGTTTTGTGTACTACTCACGGTTAGCCTATTTTTACTGATTTATTTATGATGTTTATTTATTTACTATAATTTTTTTAGTTTCAACAGTGTCACCTATTGGCATCGAAAATCATGTGTAGCCGATTTAAGGGTTTACGCGGAAGACAGTGAAGGTAAATAAATAAATAAATAGACTGGTATTTTTATTATTATTTAATTGATTGTTCAGCCCAACCTGAAATAGAGTATGCAACTGGACAGCCGAATCTGGAACGTCATCTGAGCTGGGAGCCCGCAAATGAGAGCGGAAGTAAATTCTGTTTCACTTGTAACAAAGAGGCACCGCAAAGGTTGGTTTTTTCGGGGTATTTTTCCTAATTATTACAATATTTTTGAGTTTCTCTTCAGAAGCCACCATTGCCCGTTGTGCAAAATGTGCGTACTCCGTAAAGATCATCACTGTTTCATCACTGGAGCATGTGTTGGGCTTGGTAATCAAAGATACTTTATGGTTTTTCTGTTCTGGTGCACAATTGGGCTCATCATTGCCATGCCGCATTTGTTTTTCTACATGAACACGGAAGTTGCTTATTGGTAAATAATATAAAATTCTGTTTTAAATACAAAGATTGTAGAAACCAATTCTAGGTATCCATTTGGCTTTTTGTACTACATCGGACCAGTCGCCGTGTTTCGATGGATATTTGGGTACACACCATTCGGCCAGGCCTGTTTTTCGACTCTTTTCTCGTTTGCCGCAGCGTCTCTTATTACCGCTGGAGGATTTTTTGGAATGCAGGTATCTGACAAAATATTTTATTTAAAGGAGGTGCCAACTTTTTGGGGAAAGTTGCTTAAAATATACTCTTGGGCGGGGGATTTACGAATAAATATCACATTGAAATCGCACAAAAAAATTCTCTGATTTTTTATGATTTTTACAACAAAAAAATAGAAGACCACGGGGGAGTACACGAAAGTCGTGGCCGTGGCCTAGGAAACCCGCGGTCGCGGGTTCTAGAAAATTCAGTTTTCTCGTTTTTATCATCGATTTTCGAGAAAACAAGCTCAAATCGCGAAAACACAGTTTGATCATGAAAATCAAAAAATTGATAGACGCAATCGGTGATAAAAACAGGAAAAATTGCAAGAAAATATATATTTCTGCGGAAATTGAATTTTCTAGAAATCGCGGCCGCGGGTTTTCTAGGCCACGGCCCCGACTTTCGTGTAATCCCGGTGGTTTTCAATTTTTTTTTTTGAAAGTTTATAAAAAATCAGAGAATTTTTTTTGTGCGATCGATTTGACAGTGATATTTTCCCCAGAAAGTTAGAACCTCCTTTCAATCAAAAAAAATATTTTAATCGTGCGCGACAGTTGTGTACGCAAACACCGCGTTAGGCGAAAGCTGCAAAGAATAAACACCTAAAAAGTATCGGAGAGAACGTTTCAAGTTCTCATGTATTTACAATTAGTAACGTTTTTTTTCCCCGATAGCAATTTGTGCAAACATGATGTTGGACTCCTGAAAGTTTGCTACCAGCAAAAATTGGCAAATAAACGCAAACAAATCAATTTTCTAGGTGTATTACACTACTCAAGGATACACCATGTATGAATACAATAATCTGACGGTTCGTGCGAGTTTTCAAGGCGACGGGTTTGTCAAAAAGAGCCGTAAAAGATCAACAAACATTTTTTTGCAGAGAAAATCTGGGTGAACGTTTTCGCCTAGTATTCGGTCGAAATTGGTTTGTCAATTTCCTCGTCCCACTGCCATGGAATTTACCAGTGTTGACGCCTGCTATATCGGACAGTCTGTTCCGAGTTCGAAGCAAAGTTCTTTAAAATTTCCACGTCAAAACTAGCTTTACTTGTTTACGGGACAATTGCTCTCTGTTGCCAAAGAAATGTGCACCATGTTAAATTTCGCTTATTTATTATTTTAATTGTGTTTGTTTTCAAAAAACAACAAAAAATTCCGTATTTTATTTGACAATGTAACAAATTTCAATTTCAATTTCAATTCCAAAAATAGTATGTCGTAAATAATGTATCGCCAAAGAATACAATTTTGGTATAGTTTTCACAAAAAAAAAGAATCATCATTATAAGGAAGAAGGAAGGAAAGAAAGAAAGAAGGAAAAAAAACAAAACAAAACACCGACAGGTAGAAACAAAAATAATAAGAGTGAGCAAAAATTACGAATCATTTCAAATGACATATCGGAACAGTTTTGGAAGCGGTTAAACAAAAAAGAAAAAAATAGAAAAATCAAGTGAAGTGAAAAATGTGTGCGTTTTTTTTCCCGTAAAGGGAAAAATTGTTTTGAAATGTTGAAACAAAAAAAATATGTAAAATTTTTGAAGTGAATGAAATTAATGACCAACTAGATTCAATTATTAATTAGTCAAAGTAGTAAAAATTAGACGTTATTCTCAACAGACCCATAATTTTGTGAAGACGGAGGTGGCATAGCAATAACAATTGGCACTGGTCGATCCGAAGCTGGTGGGGAAGGAGTAGCAGACGCTGTCGGCTGATCGACTATCACATCACCATCCCCTTGCTCTTCGCCGTTGAAATCTTCCTCGTGCACCGGTTTGTACTTTCCGCAGCAGAAGTTGCAGCAACACTGACAGCAGCACATGCAACCGCAACAGCAGAAGAAGAATCCGCACGTGAGGATGCCGATGGCAAAGAAGGTCCACTTGAACCATGGCTTCAACATCCATTGCAAGATCTTCTCGTCCTCTCCAAACTGTTCCATCACTTTCAGACCCGTCTCTCCCATTTCGTCGTACACGCGTCGTTTGTTCGGGTTTGAGAGCACGCCGTTCGCATAGTTGATCTCTTTGAACATTTCTGTTTTTTCAGGGTCTCCATCGAGATTCTTGTCTGGGTGATATCGAAGCGCTAGTTTGCGGTAGGCTCTGAAAATTTTCGTAAAATTAATTACCATTCAGACCATATGAATGCACTGGCAGTTATGCGAAATCACATTTTTTTGAAATTAAATTTTTCAGGCAGGCCGCGACGCAACCGCAACGCGAGGCGTCGGCGGCAAAAAAATGCGTTTCAAAAAAAGGCAGCACAGGGATTCGTGAAGCTTTGTCTGTTGGTTCTCGGGGTTAAAAAAAGGTCTTTGTCGTGATTTTCAGTTTTCAAAACCTTTAATTTGCTAATGGACCTACTCACAAAACCTGAAAAAAAATAATTACACGGAAAAAAATTGCGGGAAAAATCGGAGAATGCTCCGATTGACCGAAATATTGGGAAAAATGCTCCTGTACATGCTCAAAAAATTTTGGACCAAAATATCGATTTTAAAAATTTTCAGAAAAAAAATCGATAATTTTTGAAATCGTTATTTTGGTTCAAAAATTTTTGAGCGTGTACAGGAGAATTTTTTCCAATATTTCCCAAAATTTCAGGTCAATCGGAGCATTCTCCGATTTTTCCCGC
Source organism: Caenorhabditis japonica (assembly GCA_963572235.1). Taxonomy (NCBI): domain Eukaryota; kingdom Metazoa; phylum Nematoda; class Chromadorea; order Rhabditida; family Rhabditidae; genus Caenorhabditis; species Caenorhabditis japonica. The sequence goes on along the minus strand of OY754347.1, from coordinate 4,921,447 downwards.
AATTTTTTTTTCCGTTTTTTTATTTTTCTTCCGGTTTTGTGAATAGGTCCATAACCCCGACCTTCCGACCAGTTCCGACAAACCTCGGTGTCAGGTAAACGAGGTTCATGCATACGTCCTCACAATCAGATATAACTGTTCGGCAAATGATCCTTTTTCAAAATTCTGTGGGAAAAAACTTTGAAATGATCAGTGATGTACCACGGGGTGCTAGCGACTAATTTTTTTTCAAATGCCTTTTTTTGCCGCCGACGCCACGCGCTGCGGTTGCGTCGCGTGACAGCTCTGCGTCTCACGCTCTCTGCTTGAAAAATGCATTGCAAAAAATGTGAATTCGCATAATTTGGCACATTACCAATATTTTTTTTTCTCCGTTTCAACTTTAATTTTCAATTTATTATTTTTTGTGTGTATCATAAAAATCTTAAAATTTTCCCGTCAGCAAGAAAGTGAGAAAGAAAGAAAGAAAAAGCAGCGTAAAAATTGCAAATTTTAACTGATAACGATGGAATGTGTGATACGCCAGCCATTAGCGGAAACTCAAAAAGCAATTCAAAATTCAAAATTCAAAAAAAAAATGTAACCCACTTTTTAATCTCATCATCCGTTGCGTTTTTCGGGACGCCTAGCACATTGTACAAATGAAGTCCTTTCTTCGCTTCGTTCGGATTGGCAGCCGCTGGCGGAGAGTCTTCACGAGGTGAAGCATCCGCTGCTCTCCCTTCTTCTGCCTCACGAAGCCCATCTGATTTCATGGCTCTGAAATGAAATAGGTTCAATTCGTGCAGCGAAATGATGTTCAAAACGAGAGAGAGAGATGAGAATATATTTGCATAGTTAATATTCAATTATATGCACGAAAAAATGATTTAAAAAAAGGTCGATCGACAGTTTGCCGAAACAAGTGGTGAACAGTGCGGATCAGGCACAAGTCAAGTCAAAATCGATATGTAAAACACATTTGAGCCATCAGCGAGTGCGAAGTCGCAAGAGGAGACAGCACCGAAAAACGAAAGTGTAAACAGAGAAAGAGAGAGAGAGGGCGCACTTTAGCCATCGGTGACACATTGTGGCGGGCCAATGGTAACGCGCTCTGTCGCACAGCACGGTTCGCGGGTCTTGCAGCGAAGTGACCCTGTTGTTTGCACTCTTCTAAATGAGTGGTACCGTATTCCTCTAACCTGCCGATCAGAGCATGCCTAAAATTGTTCTTTTTTCGACCGGCTTTTTTGAAAGTTTCTCAACTAAAAACAAAAAATTAAATAATCTTTTTTTTCTTAAATTTTAAAATTAAATGAAATAAATTTTTTTATTTTCAGCGACTGCGTTTCATGAAATGGTCATCAACACGATTAATTATTGCGTTTTCTTGTTGCCGTTGGCCATTTCTTCTCAGTTCATTCCACCACCAACGCGTCCAGTAAACTTGTGGGATCCTTTTGAAACAACAACAACACCGCTTCCTCCGGGAACTAACCAGGTCAGTGAGTTTTTCAATTAAAATTATGTAGGAAATTTTCACACAAAAAAATGAAATAGATTTCAACGTTTTGTTTTGTTCGAAAATGGTTCCATTCAAATTGATTGATTATACGAACAACGGACGGAGACGTTGGTCACTTAGGCATCGTTATATTTGTTTGGCCAGAAGAGCACCTATTGATTGACGTGCCTATTGTGTATTTACTTGCAGGGGTTAAACCCAGATGAAGTGGTCGTACGTCTTCCTCTTGGAGACATTGTTGGCAAAGAAGTACGAATCCACAATCTGCCCTGGACAATCCACAAAGACCCAACCGAGGAGTTGCCAAAGGATGGAACTCATTTCGATCCGAATCCACTTAAACCAAACAACACCGTCACCGTGTTCACATTTCTGGGTGTACCGTATGCGGAACCACCCACGTCGCAAAGAAGGTTCAAGGTTCGACTTTCTGGAAAAATAATTTTAATAAAAATATCAATTTTTCAGCCGCCCCAGCAATTAACCGTCTTTCCGGGAAAACAACCGTTTTTGGCGTTCAACTACGCAGCATCATGTGCTCAAGACGTTGAGAAAGCTCCGAGTCCATTTATAGATCGCCCGTACCCATTTACGGTCGATGAGGACTGTCTATATCTTAACATCTTTTCTCCTGACGTAAGTTTTGATGTCATTTTGACAATCTCTAAGTGTATTCCTAGCTTTCAGATTTCAAAAAATTCACCAACGACCTTCCCAGTTATTGTCTTCTTTCACGGTGGCAACTTTCAAACAGGATCTGCTAACGAGTGGCCGGCACACGGACTTGCATCGCGTGGAATGGTCGTCGTTACGGTCAACTATCGCCTTGGATCCTTTGGATTCATGAGTTTGGGAGACTCGGAAAGTGGCAACTACGGTCTGCAAGATCAACGTCTTGCGCTGGAGTTTGTGAAAAATCACATAGCTACGTTTGGAGGAGACCCACAAGCCATCACAGTGATTGGACACGACGCCGGCGCCGCTTCTATTGGCTTCCACATGCAGTCGCCGTACTCGAGGAATCTGTTCCGATCGGCTGCAACAATGTCGGGAGCAGAAGTGTCGTATCACTCGTACATCGGAAAGCCGGCACTTGCTTTCAATAACACCATGAAGCTAGGCCGTTATTTAGGGTGCACCCAATCAGTTCCAGAGCATGTGTGGGATTGCATTCTAACCCGTTCTACAACCGATATTGTCTACGCTACGACTACAGCTCCAGTAGAATATAACAGATACTTGTTTATGCCAACAGTAGATGGAAAGTATCTTCCTGGAAATCCTCTTTGGACACTTATGAATGCTCCTAGCGGGGAAACGTCGATACTGAGCCCAGTGCCTATGCTGATCGGAATGAATGCGCAGGACGGCAGCGAAGTTGTTTTGGAAGATCGTCGTCTTGGAGAGTTCAGTCAATTCAATGATGTTGACCAGGAATACATGAAGAGCTACACCATTGAATATTGTTTCCGACACAATTATTCAATGAACCGCGAGGCAACTGCAGAAGCCATCTTGTCAAAGTACACATTCTGGCCCGATCGAGCAGCTGTTTGGGCGATCAAGGAGAACTTTATCCAATTGGCGACAGACGCTTACTATACTGCACCAATGCAATTGTCTGCTCATTTGCACAGTGCTTCCGGCTCACGAGTGTTCCAGTACGTGAACAATTATAATTTCAGTCGACAGCATCCAGATCTACAATTCATTCCTGATTGGATGGGAGTTTGTCGTGACTGCGACTTGTATCTAATGTTTGGCTATCCTTTTCTGCCAGATGAGCTGAGACCGCTTAATCTTCGAGGAGTTAATTTTACGGATATGGATAGAAATGCCAGTCGAACATTTTCAAACATCATTCGACGCTTCACATACTACCAGTAAGTTAAAATCATTCTTCTTCTTCTTCTTCTTCTTCTTTCTTCCAATTTCTTAGTCAAACCAATAAACAAATCATACGTACATATTTCAGAAACCCAAACTTTTTGTACGACGGAAGTTGGGTTGCATACGAACCACGACGGCACTGGTATAACAACTTCAACTACTCGCATAATGAAGACTGGAAGGTTCCCGGAACCATTGGAAGAGATTATCGCTATCCGGACGTTGCTTTCTGGAATGAGTACATTCCTGCTCTTGTGAACTACATGACAACTACATTTTCACCCGAAAATGTAGCTTATCGACGAGAAATCACTGTTTTCAAATGGATAACTGGATTCAACGTCATCTTTATTGCCTTGCTGATTGTGCTGGCCGCCTCATGCGGCTACATGGTTTGGGGTAATCACGAAGAGGAAGATGCTATCAAGGTTGAAAGACATGAGCTTGTGGGATACCGGGATAACGGAAATCCACTATCTGATGGGACCATGTCGACTCGAAGCGCTACTAGATCGCCGAGATCGAGAATGATGAATGCATAGTTATAATAGAATTGCACAATGTAAATTTGAATTGTATAATGTTTACTACTTAATAATATTAACACTAACACCCCATCTCATAATAATTAACCCAAATTCCTATCATCTCCTAGCTACGAGTTTATATCAAAGTTTAGTGATCTCAGGAAACATTTCAATGCCTTAATGTGATCAAATGACTCTTTCTTTTTTATTGTCATATCATTTCCCAACCTGTCACCAAAGAATTCTTTGCTAACTATTTCTTTTATGCTAGCTATTTCTTTTATATGATACCGGTTACCGTAGCCGTGAAATTTCTCTTGCATATATTTATTATTATTTTTTTCTCAAACTAAACTTTGATTCAGGGTAAAATGGCTCCAAGCGCTCCAGCTAAGACTGCTAAGGCTCTCGACGCCAAGAAGAAGGTTGTCAAGGGACAACACACCAGCCACAGACGTACCGTCCGCACCTCGGTCCACTTCCGTCGCCCGGTCACCCTCAAGACTTCTCGCAATGCTCGGTTAGTTTTTCTTTTATTTTGACACATTTTTTGATTATCGAATTGTTTCCAGCTTCCCACGCAAGTCTGCCCCAGCCACCCCAAAGATGGACCACTTCCGCGTCATCCAGCACCCACTCACCACTGAGTCGGCCATGAAGAAGATTGAGGAGCACAACACTCTTGTCTTCATTGTCAACAACGAGGCCAACAAGTACCAGATTAAGGACGCTGTCCACAAGCTCTACAACGTCAAGGCCTTGAAGGTTTGTTTAATGATTCGGAGGTGTCGATATCATATTGTTTTCAGGTTAACACCCTCATCACCCCACTCCAGCAGAAGAAGGCCTACGTCCGCCTCACCGCTGACTACGACGCTCTTGACGTCGCCAACAAGATTGGAGTCATCTAAATTGTTTTGCTTGATTGTTCTTTGTTTGGTCAATAAACAAAATGTTATTGAACTGTTTTTTTTGTCTTTTTCAGTACGGGGCACCGCGGCATATGGTTGCTGTCTCGGCTCTCGGACGTTTCGAAAGTAGACATTTCGAAAGTGTGACGTTTCGAAAGTGCGACGTTTCGAAAGTGTGACGTTTCGAAAGTGTGACGTTTCGAAAGTGGACTTTTCGAAGGTTTCTCTGGACTTTGTCGACGCGGTTTTTCACACAATCATTTTAAAATGTTTTTTAAGGAAAATTCCTCAAACACCGCGTCGGCAAAATCCAGAAAACCCTTCGAAAAGTTCACTTTCGAAACGTCACACTTTCGAAACGTCGCACTTTCGAAACGTCACACTTTCGAAACGTCACACTTTCGAAACGTCTACTTTCGAAACGTCCGAGAGCCGCTGTCTCCGCATGTGTTGTTGTTACCTACATACGTTTTTCGAAAAAAAAAATAAATGAAAAGCGAAAAATTGCCTGCCGCTTGCGTAGTGACCCACCTATAAAATTGGGCATTAGTGTGCACGCTGACGTAAATCGACAGCACTAAGCGGCAGATCAGTAAGTGCGCCCTACCGAATGTTGGCGCGAACTACTATTTTTCAAATTATCGTCATAATCAGCCACATTTTCGTTGGGTTTTTGTTTCATATATAATATTTTGCTTCAAACTTTGCTGAATTTGTCGAGGCTGTCAGTTCTCAACTCGTCAACGCGAAAATGTGTCGAATTATCCGGTTTTCGCAGGGGTTTGATGGCGTTGCGCCTGTCTGAAATAATTTGTCTCGGTTTGTAATTTTTTCTTAATTTCTGAACGCATGTTTATTTTAGAATCGCACATAAATTTTCAAAAATTGAAAAATCGATTATTTCAGTGACGATTTTATTCACGGCATGCTGGCACCTACGTTTCAGTCTGATTTTATGAAATTCGATTTTTTCGCGGGTTAATTTCGCTGCGTACGTTCCGCGAAAACAAAAATAAAAACATTTTTTTCCCGCAGATAACTCTTATATTTTTAAAACATTTGTTACAGCAGCAGCGCTGGCAACGCCGCGAGGGAATGTTCTCTTAACACGCGGGTCACAGTGTTTCATCAAAAGTTTAGTGTGATTGGGGCGCGTTTGCACTGAGGTAGGTGCCAGCGTGTGTGTTATTTTGTATCAAGTTTTCACACAAAAAACGTTTACTGTTGGAATATAATTTTTATTATGTGTTCACGAACGAGGTTTGCAAACGACGCTCCGATGTTCCGCAATTTTTCCACTGTTCCGCACTATTCGCTGCGAGACCGCAGTGATAAACTGCGGAGCATCGGAGCGTCGTTTGCAAACCTCGTTCGTGAACACATAATAGAGACTATCGAAATCTTCAAAAACAAGAAAAATACACGAAAATTATTAAAGGTACATTTTAAAAATAGTAGTTCGCGCCAATTCGGTGGAGCGCACTTACTGATCTCTCGCTTAGTGTTGTCGATTTACGTCAGCATTTAGTGTGCAAGCGTACGACAAATCAAAAAAGATATTCATTGAAAAATCAGGAAAAACTCTGTTATTTCAATGAAAAGCGTTTCTAATCTATTCAATTTTTTTTACTTATACGGAAAAATAAAACAAATACCAAATGACGTAAATTTAAATATTATTACGTATTACCGAGTACGTGAGATGTCGTAAAATGGGTCTCGCCACGATCGGTGTATGCATACTTGTTCACAATCTACAGTACTTGGGATATCGTAGATTGTTTAAATTTTTCGACATGCGTGAATTAGAAAAATAATGTTATTTTTATACATGAATGACTAACTTGTTCAATTGAATAACTTGTTCAATTGAATGGAGAGTTGATAAAGAAGGTTGAGAGCTTGGAGCTCAGTGTGAAAGAATTGAAGGAAAATTGTGCATCAAAAAAGACATTTGCTCAAGTCGTCACTGCTGGCTTGAAATCGTCTGCAGCGCAGGTCAGTTTTATTAAAGCAGCTGAGATAGCCAATGACACTGAGAAGAGGAACGCAGCTGTGATTCTGGATAAAGTCGAGCTACCGGAGAATGTTTCTGATGATGGTCAGTTTGGGCAAGCATTGCTGAAAGCTTGCGAAGTTCAGGAAGATTCGGTTTCGGTTTTTCGCCTCAAAAAAATGAGTAGGCCCGCCGTTGCTCAAGATTCAGCTACAGAAGAAGGAAGATGCCAGAAAAATGATGTCACAGTTCAACAAAATCAAGTCAACGGTTCAAGGTTGCTCGTCTGCCATTATTCGTCCAGACCTGTCGAAGCCAGAGCGAGAAAGGCAACGTGCGGCATGGAAGGAAGCTGTAATGAAGAACAACAAAGCCGGAGAGTTTCTCTTCACTGTGAGAAACCTGGAATGTGTGAAGGTGCAATACAAAGAGGGAGAAGCCCATCGCGCCTGGGAAATTCGAGAAACGCGTACATCAAACACCCAGTGAGTACTTTAAAAGTTGGCTATGCAAATTGTTGTTCTGTAGTCAATAAGATTCCCCTTCTAGAACTTACCGTCAATACTTTGCTTCTTGATATTGTATGCCTCACTGAAACTAAATTAGACAATTCCATTACTGATTCCATTCTTTCTCTCAACAACTCGTTCTCAGTTATTCGTAAAGACCGTGATAGGCACGGAGGGGGTGTAGCCGTACTAATTTCAAAACTTTTAAATTTTTCCATAATCAAAATTCCTGATTCTTTTGGGTCTCTTGAAGTGGTTGGGGTCGATGTTTTACTCAAAAGTGGTAGGTTGCGTGTTCTGTCAGTATATCATCCAAATCATAATTTATCCTACGACAGTCTTCTTGATTGTCTCAAAGATCTGATAAGTGTTAGAGGCAACTGTATTATTTTTGGTGACTTTAACGCTCCACACGTCGACTGGGCCAACCTCAAAGCATCTGACCCTAAGTGTAGAAAATTGTTGTCCTTCTCCATCAAGTGTGGTCTTAAGCAGCATGTCATGTCCCCAACTCGTCTTAATCCTGATAATGTGCTCGACTTGTGCTTCACCAACACTGACATTGTCAATGAGATTACTGTAGGCGACTTGTTCAGTGATCATCGTTTTGTGCATGTTTCACTGTCCCGTCAACGTAAAAACTCACAAAAAGTGTCCACCGTTAAATGTTTCAGAAAAGGGTCGTTTGATGAAATCAACTGCATTCGCAGTCGCATAGATTGGGATCTTCGTTTCTCAACTCTAACTGTAGAAGAAATGTACCAAGATCTTGTTGCTCTGTTGTCCAATTTGATTGACAAATTTATTCCGGTCAAAATTCTTAAACCTTCTACAAAGTTGCATTCCAGTGATATTCGCAAACTTCAAAAGAAAAAGCTCGATGTTTGGAGGAGTGAAGGGAATTCTGTAAATTACAGAGCTCTCGCTCTACTCCTCCGTACTCGTCTTTCTCTGGAAGAAAAACGAATCACGGAAAATCGACTATGCGAAGGTTCATCCCCACATGCCTTCTATAAATTTGTTAATTCTAGATGGAAGAGTGACGAGAAAATTGGTATACTCCGAGACAGTGCTGCCGGTGAGGATGTCACTGATGACATCACTAAAGCCTCTTTGTTTTCTGACACATTCTCCTCCGTTTACACTACTGATGACGGATGCGCTTCGGAATTTCCGGTTCGTACCTCCCAGTGTCTTTCGTCCGTTGATGTTAGTCCCCACGTTGTCGAGTTTCATTTGTCACATCTTCCACTCAAAGCCAATACCACTCCGGAAGGAATTCCCTCTATTTTTCTGAAGCGCGCGTGTACGTCTCTAGCCTTGCCATTGTCCATAATTTATCAGCGATCGTTACAATATAGTATTGTTCCTACGGTATGGAAATCAGCAATTGTGAAACCGCTCTACAAAAAAGGTTCTCGTTGTGATCCAAAAAATTACCGGCCTATCAGCCTAACTTCTTCTGTCTGTAAAGTCCTTGAAAAAATTGTTCGTTGTGAAGTTACAAAGCACTTGAATGTAAATAGACTGATTATTGATCGCCAATATGGATTCCGTTCAAATCGAGGAACCGTCTCCCAGTTGCTCTCGTATCAGTCAGCTCTTATTGGTATATGCATGAAAAAACTTGTTACTCACAGTGTATATGTCGACTTCAAAAAAGCCTTTGATACCGTTTCTCCCAAAAAGCTTGAAATTAAGCTTCATTCTTATGGGATTAGCGGGAGTTTGCTCTGTTGGCTTACAAGTTTTCTCACTGGTCGTAATCAAGTTGTATGTGTTAATGGGTCCCTTTCTGCATGTTCGTCGGTCATGTCTGGAGTTCCGCAAGGGTCTGTCCTTGGTCCCTTGTTGTTTCTGTTGTACATCAACGATATTGGAGATAATTTCAAATCAAATTATCTGCTTTATGCAGATGATCTGAAAATTTTCTCTCATTCATCGTCTGATGTTCAACATGACCTTGATGTTCTGTCTGATTGGTGTCGCACTTGGCAGCTCGATGTGGCTCCAAACAAATGTGAGCACATCAGTTTTTGTTTTTCAAAAAAATTGGTCCCCAGTCGTAAACCCACATTCACCATCTCAAACACAGTAGTGCCCTACACTGATAAGATCCGCGATTTGGGTGTATACTTTCAGTCAAACCTTTCTTTTGACAATCACATCGAATCAACTGTCCTCAATTGTCACAAAAGAATCAACATTATTTTCAACGTTTTGCGGTACGCCCCTCTCGATTCCTTTATTCGGTGTTTTACTGTATACATCCGTCCCTTGATTGAATATGGTTGTGAAATTTTTTCGCCTACTCTCATGTCTCATACTATTCTCCTAGAGTCTGTACAAAAATCCTTTATTTATCGTTGTTTTAAAAAATTTAAATTACCTTATGTATCATATTTTGAGTCTTTATATTACTGTAACCTTGATTCACTTGAATACAGGCGTATTTTATTTGATCTCACTTTATTGTATAAAATCTTTATTACCGGTGACACCCATCTACACGAGTCCCCATCTCTTGCCTTTGCTAATTTACGATCTCTCCGACGTCACTCTTTCATTCTCCGGTGCACTCTCAAAAATTCCTCTAAACCCCTACAGCAATTCTTCTCTAACCGTGTTCTTAAATGTTGGAATGATCTCCCTTCTCATGTTTTTCCTGTCAAACCTTCCACTAATTCCTTTAAAAACAACATCAAATTATTGAATTTTCATGAATATCTTCGTCTCAATTGTCATACATACTGACACACCTTCTATTTCTATTGTAAACATTGATAGTATAAGCGGCCATGCCCTTCTTTTCAATTAAATAAATATATATGACCCCTTATTTATAAAATATAAGTTTTAAAAAACAAAAAAATAACAAGAAAAATTTTAATTGAAAAAATTTGAAAACAAATATTCAAATCCACAAGTGTGCAAACACCGATCGTGTCAAGACCCATTTTACGACATCTCGCATACTCGGGAATACGTAATAATCAGATAATTCGAAAACCGTGAAAAATTTTTTGCCGCATTGTGTTAGAGGCTAACGTCCTTCAATGAATAAATAAATAAATAATTATTTCAAAGATACGCTGTTCGAAGGGGCGCGTTTGAAGTGCCGTATATAGCGTTCAACACCCGGTGTTCCGATAGATACTGTACTTTGCGTTACACCACGGCGCAGAGATGCAGACTTTTATTTGGCCGTTTTAGAATCAATAATGGGTCTGATTGGTCCGATTGGCATAAACGATCAGGTACGGTATAGGAAACGACGAAATTCAAAACTTGGAAGCTGTTTCATTGAAAAATTATTTTAAAAAAGGACTGGAAACTTGGCGACAATTTTTTTCCGTTTGAAAAACTGTGCCATTAATGGAGGTGTAACGCATATTGAAGGTATACGGTTTATTGAACGGGTCTGAGACCCTATTAAGATAAGAATACAAGGCCTAGTAATAATGGAATAAATGATATTTATACGGGGAAAAAAAAATGATATTTCTACATTTTTATGGAATAAATGATATTTATACTCCATCTGTCTTCCGGTTGCACTCGGATGATCTGTAAGAATACAGTTAGTGTGTGTGTGTGGGAAGTGAGGAGAATGCAGAGATGGAATGTGGTGTTTCAGCTCCCACGGGCGTTAATGGATCTCGGGATTGCAATTCCAATCTCCTGAGTGGTGTGTGACGCATGATATTCCTGTTCCCGAGGGTCTAGGCTAGTGGGGATACTGTATCGTGTACTCTGACCTAATAAAGGATATCTTTATCCTTTACACCTCCCCCCTGTAATTAGGACCGTCCCTGGTCCTCTGAAAAAGAGGAAAATAAAATGTTACCGCTTTTATTACCGGTCTGAGACCTCGCATTTCTTCAGGGAAGCAATAGTATTCATAGCCGAGGCACTATTGAATACCGAATTGTCTTCAGGCATTTCTAAAAAAGAGACAAATCGGGTTCAGCACTAAAAAAAAGTTAAAAAATAAACGGTGCGACGGTGTTTAGTTACGCCAAGAAAATTTAAAAAGAAAAAAATGTGTTGGTAAGTTGTACCCAAAGCAAAATTGAAAGAGAACGGAGCGAGAGAAAGAAGGGTTTGTGGGGTGAGAAGAAAAATGTCAATGTCACTTGCACCTAGCAGAAGAGGGTGTGCAAATTGTTTACTGCTCTGAACGACTGTACTTTTACAACGTAAGAATGATTCCGGGGAGGAGGCGAGCGCGCTCTCTGTCTGACTCCTGTGTCCGGGCTATGCGCTTATTTCCCAGTAAGCGGGTCTTAACTGCTGACTGCAAAAACCTTCGTGCTGCTGGCGGTGTGCTAACTGAAAGAGTAAGTAAACGTCTTACACCGATGTCTTACACCTATGTACTGATAAGCTTATCCTAATGACGAACATCTCTTCGAACCGCTGGATGCATCATAGGGGGAAAGGAAACTCTGTAGATTTTACCCAGGCAGCGACGAACCTTACCATAAACCTCACCTAATCAAACAGCGTCCGGTGGATCGTCTAGAGCTGGAGAAAAAAATCCAGCCACTCGCTGGTACCAATGGAGGTGTAACGCATATTGAAGGTTTAAGGTTTATTGAACGGATCTGAGACCCTAATAAGATAAGAATACAAGGCCTAGAAACAGTGGAATAAATGATATTTATACGGCCGCTTTTGTGTAGGCGTCGGACGGGGCTCCATCTGACTTCCGGTTGCACACGGAGCACTCTAGAGTGTGTGTGTGTGTGGGAAGTGAGGAGAATTCATAGAGGGAATGTGGTGTTTCAGCTCCCACGGGCGTTAATGGATCTCGGGATTGGAATTCCAATCTCCTGAGTGGTCTGTGACGTATTGTCTTTGTGCTCCCGAGGGTCTAGGCTAGTGGGGATACTGTATCGTGTACTCTGACCTAATAAAGGATATCTTTATCCTTCACACAATTTTGACTAGTTTCTCATTTATTTCACCTTTTTTCGGTTTATACAATAAGAAATGGTCCATACTGTATGGAAAAATAATTTACATAGCTAACAAAAAAATATATATAAATACAGGAATGGCAAAAGATGACAATTTTTTTTTAAATCTTCTAAAACCACTAAAAGAGATGAGATGCAGATAATGTACATCGCTTCACAATTTTTCTAACCGGGGGGGGGGGGGGGGAGATTGAGATTTTTAACAAACAAACCAAAAATACAATAAAAATAAACAATGTTATTCGGTGTACGGCGGTGGAGGGTCACGCATCAGAGCAATAATTAAGTCCTCTTCGTGGTTGGTACGTGGTCTGAAATGTGAAATTGCAGTAATTTCCTAGTGCGAACGGTTAATCCAAAGTGCAAAAAAATTTATGAATATATGTACCGTTTATTTCTCATTATTATTCGAGAAACACTCCTTTCAAGTTGTCTGTCGCGAATCACAGCTATCAACGGATTGGCGACACAATGAACCGAAAACGCAGCTACCTCTATTCCCATGATAGAGTTATACTGTTCCTGGAATTGTTATTGGCTTGTTATGCGTTTTTCTAATAATTATCACCTTCTCTTTGCTTTCCCATGCGACCATCATAAAGATGATGATAAATGAAAGACTGTTGAGGAGCAACCATAAAGAAGCAGTGGCACAGTCCTTCATAAGACGAGCCGTTTGACTGTTGACTTCTGGACTAAGACGTTGAGCAATGATAAGTTGAATTAGATTGAGCGGGTGGATAATCAGGTTGAGGACAAGAAAGACGGAGAGTAGAGCAAGATGAAATGGTACAGCGAGGACGAAAGATCGCGAAAGACGGATGAGGAAAAAGTCGGAGAGGAGCAAGAGAGTTACAAGGAGCCATGTTGAGCCGATTAGTCGTGAGAGTTGAGATCTGAAAGTTTATTTAGTTTGATCTTTGACTTGCTATTTTCTTAAAATAAATTTCGTTTTGAACTAGAACCTTGCTTCCAGGCTTTCAACTAGACATTAGTTGAATTGCCACGCTTGTTTGCAAGTGTCAGCTTTTTCTGGCCTCTGACTGAACCGTGACGATGAGCTAATTTAATTTACAGTAAAAATATGAATTTGAGCCATAGGAAAAATTATTAGTCTGCATCTGACTGTTACTTATATTTTTAATACCAATGTATTTACTTTTTCAGAATCTGCCAAAGTGAAAAAAAAAACTTGTGGCAATCTGAAGGCTAATAGCCGTTTTCGATTGCTAACTTCCGTTTGAGCGCCGATGGCCCACTAGGAACCTTTTGATAGATAATTATGGCTCTGGGACGTTTCGAAACCTGCCCTTTCGGAACTGGGACGTTTCGAAACTTTTTTGCATTTTTGCGTATTGTTTTTCGCCAATTGACACCAAACACGCGGGCATTTGGTAATTATTTTTCGTTTTTATCAGAAATTTTTATTTTTTTGGGAGTTTCAGTTCACTAGTATGCCGCCAAAATTCAAAAAAGTTTCGAAACGTCCCAGAGCCATAATTATACATTGCCCCGTTGTCTCATACAGAAGTGAAGAAAGCATAAAAACTAAAAGGGAGATAGAAAAGTTTTGCATTGCTCTTTTTTCTTTCTCTTTCCAATGAGCTTGGCCGCCGACTCTAATGAAAATCTCGAGAGACACTTTCATGTGACGTAAACATGGGAAACATGTATTCGATGTGACATCCATTTGCCCTTTCCATGCTTTTTAGACTTGAAAGTCTCTGTACCTTTTGTACTAGAAACCCACCTCGAAAGATGATAGTTGTGGCGAGCGAGTGCGTGCACAAATCCAATTGTCAACAAGGTCAGCAGACTAATCGTCGAGTTCAACAGAATTGCCGTCGTCAACGCCGGAAACCTTTCCAATTCAGCGAACGAACGAGACTTCATGTCGACAAGCTGAAAATGTCACGTTCAATTCTCTTCGCTTCGCACAGCACCGCACAACACCGCACCGCACCCTGTCCATCGGAACAGAACAAAAACGCCTTTTTCCCGTTTTTCCTCCAATTTTCAATATTAACCCAATAAATTTGCGCGAGTTCTGCCCGTGTGAGGCAATCCATAATTAAAAAAATGCCTCCTTCCTTTTTTCTTTCACAAAAACCTCAAAAACAAAGCGGGAACCAAATGTGCATGCATGTGCGCTCGCGTCTTGAATCCGTTTCTACGAATGCAAGGGGGGGGGATAAAAGGAAAAGAACAGATTTTGGGGGGAGTTGTGGTCCAGTCTGTGCTCAATGGAGCACAACTAATGAGCTAGCAGCATACTGCGGATGTTTCCTACTTCGAAACAAACAGAGATCGGCGACCAAAGAGTGGTTAAGCCTTTCTTGATTTCGATGAGTCATGCTTGGCGTCAAAAATGTTATTATTGTTTTCTTTTTTTGCGATAATTTATTCACGGAATCGAAAAGAATCATTCTTTTGTTAAACTGGAAAGAAAAGTGCAAAGCAGCAAAGCAGCTATTCTTCAATATCCAATTATTTTCTCTTTTTTTTCACATCTGAGTGAGGACTATCAAAAGTGCTTCTCTTCTTTATATTCTTTCCCCTTTACAAAGGCGTTTTTTGGACAAGAGACAAAGAGGAATGCTGCTCGTTTTGTGCCTTTTTGAATGCAGAAAGTTCCTGGGAAAGAAAGCACTCATATGAGTCAGTGACGGCTAGAGTGGATTGAATTTTTTTTCACTATTTCGAGATCAAAAATCTTGAACTACATACATACATACTCAGGAGCACTTCCGGTTTTTACGGAGATCAGAGGGAATGAAACAGTTTGGAGACCGATATATGTATTTGTTATTGGGGGGAAAACACATAAATGCGTCACGTCCTCCCTCAATCTCACCTGTTTTGGCAGTTGTTGATGGTGATAGCACGAGACTTCCAGGCATTGCGATGGATTTAGCGAGAAGAAGATGGTGACGATGGCTGTGATACTGTTGCAGACCCAGAGGCTAGTAGACAGTAAGTGAATATTGGTGTGAAGTCGCCGTTCCGATGCGACAGCGAGAAGGACTAGAAGATTGAAACCGAGTTGAAGGATGGCTAGGACAAAGTTTAGTGAGGAGGTCCACAACCACATCATGGGAAATGAATGACAGACTGCAAGAAAAAGTTTTTGTTTTTTTTTGCGGCTTCAAAGGGAGTCGAACATGGAAATAAATAAAAAGGAGTCTCTCGGGGGCTTTACGAGTCGAGTGACGGAAGAAAGAAAGAAAGAAAGAAAGAAAGAAAGAAAGTAAGTAAAAAGAGGGAGGGGGGGGGGAAGTTTTGATTTCTTCAAAATTGATTTTTAAACAACAGGTAAAAAAAACAAATAAACAAAACGAAAAAGTCGTATGTATGTACTTTGACGGAGAAGTGGCCTCCCTGATTGAGAGAAAGAAAGCACCACAGAGAGCCCCTTCATGCTCCACCAATTTTTCAACCTTTTTTGACACACAGCGCAAAAAGAAAAACGGCATTGGACCGGGACGCGCCACGCCACGCTACGCCACGCCGCGCAACACACTCACTCACTTTTCTTTTCTTTTGGCCAACTGAAAACGCGCAAGCGCCTCGCCTCGCCCTCTCCTGTCGACTCTTCTGCCCGCCTCTTCGTTTCAACATCGATTATTCATCTATCGAGTTCCGCCTATTTCTTCATGTTTTTCTTGCTCTCGCCGCCGTCCGTCCCGTTCGCTCCCTATTTCTTTGCTCCGCGAGCTGGCTGCCACTGCCGACGGCTTGCTTACCACTCTGTTTTGAGACATGGGTGACGTTGTAACGCTCTAATATGTTAGGGGGGAGAAAACGCGGAAGGAGAATGGTTTTTGCATCTACATTTAACAAAATCTGAACTCATTTACTAATTGTGCATACATATTTAACAATGAAGCCGTGGAAAAGAAGAAACATGGGATGGGTAAATATAACATGCACCGCAACAACGCAACAACACATAAACAATGTGAGAAAGAAGGTCAGCTGTCTGAAACTTTCAACACATCCGTTAGAATATTACTTTTTGAAAAAAAAAGGCCTTCTGCTCAAATTAGAAGCAAACAGAACCTGTCGTTTGCAGTAAACACGCACGGCATCAAATTATCGTATTGGTGAAAAGAAGCCTGATTATTCAATGAAATTAGTGGCGCGTAATAATCGCAATTACACTTACACAAGTTTGGCTTTCTGTCAATCGGGGAATTTAAATAATATGTACATATGTATAATTCCCCTGTAATCTTCCTAAAATTACTGTAGTAGAAAAAAATTAACGTTTAATTTCTGGTTAAACAATTAAATTAAGCGTTTCGGAGGAAAAACAAAGACAAAACAAATGAGGGAAGTCAGAAAAAAAACACGCAGGCAACAAAAAGCGGCGCCAAATGAATTTGGCGCACACCTCGAACTTGAATTTGCTTTTTCAATGGCTATTAGCCACATAGCTGCCGATACCCGCTATATACGCGTCAAAAATTCCCTGGGAATGCCCAGAATTCTGAATGCGAAAAAAGTCCAAACGCATATAGCACACTGCCCGAGTTCGATGGCTATTTGCCTGCGTATAGCGAAAATTGAACATTTAAAAAGCTGAAAATCGTAGCGAGACTCTCCGACTTGCCGTGCACCTTGTCTTTAGTAAAGTAAAGTAAAACAATTAAAAACAATGTTTAAACAAAAACAGAAAAACCCAAAAAGTACGCAAATTCTAACTTGAACAAAAAAAAAGAAAAGAATTTCAATATCATAATTTTTAAGAGAATTAAATGTTCTAGCCACGGTTTCCAGGCTTGAAAATGTGAGCGGAGCCTAAATTGCTGGCGCGCCAGCAAACTAGCATGGCGCACTTTCGGTGCTTGCGCATTGTTCGACTCACGCATTTTTTATTGATTTTATTATTTTTCTTTCAGTAAAATCTGTTGTTCTTTGTAAAAAAAAAAACTTCGATTTTCGTAAAGATTTATCCTGCAAAAACACGAAAAAACTCACTTTTTTAGCTCCGCAATGCTAAAAACGAAAACTCCGAAATGGTGCCTGAACCAAATTTGACGTTCTTTGGCTTAAAAAATTTCTAAAGACCTCAGCTATAATTCAATTGGAGCACATTTCGTAAAAATTAAGAATTTATGTTTTTTTTCCCCAAAACCATTAAAAAATGCCTCAAAATTTGAATTTCGCGCGGAAAATCCAGTAGGGCGCGTTTGCTCGGCTCCGCCCACTTTTCAAATTCTGGACACAGTGACTTTGAACATTTTTATATTTCAAATCAAAATAATTGAAGCTGGCAAACTTTTCCACGCGTAAACTCGACACGATAGGACACAGCTGAAATGAGAGTGACCGTAACCACACAGATAATTTTCAAGTGAGTAAAAATAAGATTTAGTGGTTTTTTTTTGTTGAATTTTGAAGTTCTTTTTTTTACTCTCTCTCTCTCGCTAAGTTGTTTAATGGATTACGGTTACACTCATTTCAACTGTGTCCAGTCGTGCTGAATTTATCCGTGGAAGAGTTTGCATTCATTTTCTAGGCCACGGCAAGCACACTTCTTTGTAATTTCGCCTTAAAAAAAGAAAACTTTAGAGCATTTCTGTGACCTTTTGAACACATTAATTCCGTCAAAAATTGTTATTTTTGACTAAAAAAAAAGGCACAAAGCTCGCATCTCGTCAGACTACGTTTTATGGGAATTTTTTGTTGCAAAACATAAACCAGCATTTGTTTAAAAATAAAAGGGACAAGAAAAAAAACACATTTATGTATAATATGGTCAGAGAAAAAAAAAGAAGTTGAATTGGAAAAAAAAATATTGCAAATTTTTAAACAAGAAATGTAGTGAAAATAAAAGAAAAGA
The DNA here is from genome assembly GCA_963572235.1 of Caenorhabditis japonica. Taxonomy (NCBI): domain Eukaryota; kingdom Metazoa; phylum Nematoda; class Chromadorea; order Rhabditida; family Rhabditidae; genus Caenorhabditis; species Caenorhabditis japonica. The sequence goes on along the minus strand of OY754347.1, from coordinate 4,903,283 downwards.
CAAAAAAGAGGTGGTTCGCAAATACAGGCAAGTACACGAAAGTATCAATCATTAAAGCATATCATTTTATGTATGACATGGTTGTTTTCATTCTCACAATAAATTCGCAAAAAAAGGGAACAAATATGTTTCTGATACGTAATTCACGGGTTAACAGTGAGGTAATAGGTCCAATAAATGATGTTAAACAAAGTAAACAGTCCTGGAAACATGATCATGGAAATTCGATCAATCTCTTCTGTTGTCCATTGCTGAAAAACCACCATACATTTGTTTTTGTTTACAATTTCCATCCAAGTTTCCTTCCGTTTTACCTTTTTCATTTTTATTGACGCCATGGAGCTATACTTGGTTTCCACTTGAGAGAATTGCGTCTCTCCCAATCCATCAAGCAGAAGCAGTTTCTCAGTACGATTGTGAGGAGCAAGCGAAATTGTGCTATTTGAGGCGATAATTAGACGTTTTCGCATTCGCGGATCTTAATTTAAAATTTTAATATGTGAAATGTAGCAAAAATGTTACAAACCTGTAGACCCATAACTCTTGAAAGACTGCGGTACATCGTTCGGAACATGATTTCTACAGATCCGTGGACTATTTGGACAGGAAGAAGGAGACATTATATGTGAACACGTGCTATTCTCACGACCTTTCTGTCGTCGGGCCACTTCTTCCTCTTGTTTTTGCTTCTGCTGAGCTTGTCGATTTTCAGATTGTGCTCCCATTGAACCAATTATTGCTAGTTCTAGAAGAGAGCAGAATACAAAAGTGAGACAAACAAGCATCCAAACATCTGAAAGCAATCAAAATGTTTATTAATTTTCAATATTCAAACAGTACCAAGAGCTTTGACATAACTGACTCTTGGAAGATTCCTCATGATGTTTCCAAACTGAAAAGTTAGTGCCAGCAAAGAATTGACGCCTAGCATTGTCCTAGCCGGAATCATTTTAGGTCCCAGACAGAAACTAATCCAACTGAAATAAAATACAAAATATCCATGGTTTCTTTCATTTTCATTTTCACTCCAACAAAAACATGTTTTCTTTTTTCTTTTTTTTTCTTTTTTTTTTTCTCCTCTCTTTTTTTCTTTTTTACCTGATGAATATTGTCAGATACGTTGGGATATAGGCTTGGAAAATGTACCAGCCGTAGCGTCGGCTGAATACGAATGTCATCGTCAATTCATTCCAGACACCGGCCGGATAAATCTGAAAAAACAAAACAACGAAATTATATGTATTATTGTTTTAAAAAAGTTGTCACTTCCAAAACCGCGTGAACTTTAAATATAGGCTCCGCCTCTTCACCCGAATTTTAGCATTGTCTAATTTTCATTAACAAAAAGTGAAGGAAAATAAAAATTTCATGAAATTCGTATGAAGAGGCGGAGTTTAATTTTAAAGTCAACGTGGCTTCAGAGGAGGAAACTTTTTTAAAACGATAAAATGCCTGTACACGGTTTCCAGGATTTGAAAAGTGAGCGGAGCCGAGCAAACGCGCTCCACTGGATTTTTCGCGCGAAATTCAAATTTTGAGGCATTTTTTTTTTATGTTTTTCGGGAAAAAAGCATAAATTCTTAATTTTTTTTAAAATGTGCTCTGACTGAATTATAGCTGAGGTCTTTAGAAATTTTTTAAGCCTAAGAACGTCGAATTTGGTTCAGCCACCATTTCGGAATAATCGTTTTTAGCATTGCGGAGCTAAAGAAGTGAGTTTTTGGTGTTTTTGCAGGATAAATCTTTACGAAAATCGAAGTTTGTGCAATTTTATGGTATTAAAAGATACAATTGTTACATTTTACAAAGAAAAAACAGTTTTACTGAAAGAAAAATAATAAAATCAATAAAAAAAATGCGAGGGTCAAAAAATGAGCAAGCACCGAAAGTGCGCCATGCTAATTTGCTGGCGCGCCAGCAAATTAGGCTTCACCCACATTTCCAATCCTGGACACCGTGGCTAGAACATTTAATTCTCTTAAAAATTATGATAGTGGAAATTTCTTTTTTTTTTGTTCAAGTTATTGTTGGCCCGCCAAAATGGTCAAACGCGCTCCGCTGAACTCAACGTTATGCGATTTTCATTTTGGTTTCAAAATTATTTAATTTCACGTTGAATTTACACGTGAAACAAATTAATTTGGAAACCAAAATGAAAACCGCATAGCGTTGAGTTCAGCGGAGCGCGTTTGACCATTTTGGCGGGCCGACAATAGAATTTGCGCACTTTTTGGGTTTTTATGTTTTTGATTTTATTATTTTTCTTTCAGTAAAACCTGTTTTTCTTTGTAAAATGTATGTATTCTATCTTTCAATACCATAAAATTGCCCAAACTTCGATTTTCGTAATGATTTATCCTGCAAAAACACCAAAACACTCAAAACGATTCTTTCGAAATGGTGGCTGAACCAATTTCGACGTTCTTAGGCTTAAAAAATTTATAACGACCTCAGCAATAATTCCGTTGGAGCACATGTGGATAAAACTAAGAATTTATGCTTTTTTTCCCGAAAAACATAAAAAAATGCGTCAAAATTTTAATTTCGCGCGAAAAAATCCAGTGGGGCGCGTTTGCTCGCCCACTTTTCAAATCCTGGACACCGTGAAGTCTCACTTACTTCACGCTTTAATGACGTTGAATAGTTTGACATGACAAAATCGGGTAGTACAATTTCTTTTTTAAGCAGAGACAATGGAGTCGTCCAATTCATCCATTGCATGTCAACCTAAATGATTTTATGAAATCCATGCACATATATATATTTTGCTACCTCCTGATTGTTATAACTAAAAGATTCTAATGTCAGATGACACGATTGTTGATCCATCGGAAATGCACTAAAATCCATTGTGCAAGGCCCTTTTACTTGAACTCGATAGTTCACCCATACAGTACCATTTGGATATATCATTAAGAACACGTTTTTGAACGGCGATTTGTGAATATTCGCTGATTTGCTATTGATGAATACCGTATTCGGCTTCCAGATTTGGTCGAGGATCTGCAAAGTGGAAAAATGAAAAAGCGAACACGTTTTTTATTCAATTTTTCCACTCACTTCAGAGTTGAGCGACAAGTTGTACTTGCATGGATTCAAGTGCTCATATCTGAGCGCAGTGTCCATCCACAACTCGGTGACATAGATATCCATGTCAAAGTCACTTGTGATTTCATTCACAGAGTTGACCTCTTGAACCCATACCTAAAGAAAGAATGAACAAATATAAAAAACAGAACAGCAAAATGGCTCACTTCAATCCAAACTATAACACCATTTTCCGACGGTGTTCTGAAGGATTTATAGTTGTTCAGCAGTTTTTCAATGATGATCTTATCAGAAGTGCATTGATCTTCATCATCCTCACCGGTCGCTTCCTAAAAACTGTTTATAAACTTTCAGTTCTTCGATAAATTAAAACTACCACAGCAGTGCCAGGGAATGAAGTTGTGGGCGGCAAAGGGAAAAGTTTGTTTTCCTAAAAAAAAATAGGGTAAGATAATTGGAAAAACAAATTGGAAAATTGATATGGATATGCACTACAAAGGGGTTGGGGTAAAGTCAAGTCTGTATGATAAAAAGTTTAGAAGTTAGAGAGAAAGAGTTCACGCATTTTTCTTATGGGGTTCTTCATTTCATGCCTTTGCATTTTTTTTGTCAAATTTTCTTTATTCATTTCATGCAGAAAACGAAATTTTCTGCAGCAGAAAACTGCATTTCGTCGAACTGCAAAATTCACTTTTTGTCACGAAAAACACGCGAAAATGCAAGACAAATGGTGGGGTTATTCATTTCGTGCAGAAAATGACAAAAAGTGCATTTTGCAGTTCGGCGAAATGCAGTTTTCTGCTGCAGAAAATGTCGTTTTCTGCATGAAATGAATAAGGAAAAATAAAATTGACAAAAAATGAAAAATTCATGAAATGAATAACCCCGTTAATTTCATGCAAAATTTGTTGATTTGATTAGTGATTAATGCACTTATTCAGAAGTTCCGAACATTCATTCCTTTACAAGTTTAGAGAAAAAAAATAACATTCTTCATTCTCCATTCACGTTCATCACCACCTCTTTATACCGCTCTCTTAATTCACTGAGAATAAGGTTATTTTGAACGTAAAGTTTCCAATAGTAACTCTGAAATTATTTTTGCCTAGCTTTAGGAAATTAAGCATTAAAAATTTTTTAAGCGTTATTTGGATTGGACTAACCTCTAAAGACTGCTCGGATGATGATGATGATTCTGGAGTCAAGTTTCGAGAATTAGCAGAAGCCAATAGGATGGCAAGGAAGAAAAGATCCCGTGTTCGAGTCATCCAAATACATCCGATGATGACTGTAAGTAAAGTGAGGAGAGTCAGAATTAAACTTGTTTTTTTCCGGAATATAATAGTCTAGAAACCTACACCAATAGGCTTTTCTTCCAAAGGCAAAATATTGCAACAAGCCAATTGGGGTATGCCTCCTGTGCAATTTTTATTAGTTCTCAAAAAAAAAATATACGCGCTGAAAATTTATCGAACGATGGTTGGAAAAATAAAAATAAAGGTCCTGAGATTAAGACCAGGGCTCTCTTTTTATAAACAAAAACCAAGAAAAAAAGTGTTGTTTGTTGTTGTTATTAAAGCGGCAAATTGAAAATGTTTTTTTGATGAAATGTCAACTCAACTTCAAGTCGAGTTTTGTCTTGCCTTTCATTACTTACATGATTATATTTGTGTGGAGCTGCTTACTGCTTTTACTTTGGGTTGGTCGGATTTGATAAAACAATAAAAAATATATTCCTTGTGATGATAGATACTCCTGAATTAAAATTAAAATACGTGAAAAAAACGTGAAAAACTCGAGCTCAAATAAATTCGGCCAACAGAAGAAACAAGAAAAAAAGTGACGAATTGAAGAAAATTTAATTGGTTAGTAAGGCTCCAACATGCGTGAACAATTGATCCATAAACACTTACACGTTTCAAGAGTGGGAAAAAGGGTGGGAAAGAGAAAGGTGAGCAATTTTCGTCTCGGTGGACTCAAGACCCCCTAACGACTTCACATTCTGTATTCAATAAACATTTTTGAAGCAAAGTGGAAAAGAATTGAAGGACACATGAGGTATGGGAAGCAGTAGCAGGGATGAGGAGGTCGGTCCGGACGGAAGTAAAAAAATGTTTGGATCAGACAATTGGTTTGTTCATAATTTATGACGAGTTGTTACGAATAAAATTTCCAGAATTGGGAATGAAGAAGATGAAAAAGTCGTGAGTTAGTGCAAGATGTATAAGAAAATGAAGATGAAATTTTAGGCTATTATTGGAAATCAATTCAGTATGGACATTATCCATCGAAATATGTATACTGACAGGAACAACCCGACATCTCCCATTCTCTCTCTCTTTTTTCTAACGAGCTATTATGATACGGCGATGAGATAAGGGGCAAATTGGCCTATAGCATTTCAGTGATTTGTGGTAGTTTAACACCTCGGACCGACACGAACATTAGGAGAAAAAAAAATATGAAAACTGCAGGCCGACAATTGGTGGTGGGTTGGTCTGTGGGTTGAGTCAGAATGAAATGAAGAAGCGAAGCGAAGCGGCTCAAACGGTCAAGATTGGTCGTTCTTAATTAAGCTTTCATCAATTATTAGAATACTAATTTTCAGTTATCATCTCAATTCTTCCTGCAAAATTCATTATTAGAAACTGAGAAATTCCTAAACTTGTTTTTGCAGAGTATACACATTTGAAAAAAGAGAAAGTATGAAAACAGTTATATGAATATTAGCCATATACTGGTGCATAGTTGGCACTTAATCGGCAAACACCCCGAATTTGATGGCTATTAGCCGAAAATTCAAGTCAAGCCAGAAAGTGAAAAAAGCAAAGCGCCACAAAATAATAACGAAAGCTGTGTATCAAGAACTATTGAAATGAGTATAAAGAGAAAGAAAAAGGAAGATCTCAAGTATTTCATGTAAATTGAATTGTACTTAAGAGGTGGCATAGAGAGGTGAAAGAGCAAATAGAACAAAAAAAAATCTCTGGCATACATACATATTTCGAAGCTCTGGCGGATGACGACAAAGACGTCGACTAGATCGTTGTGCAATTTGAATATTCTTTTTTTAAAAGCTCTCAAACCCCTGTTCACCATGAGCATGGACCTCACTTTTCTTGAGGGCACCCTTTTCTAGCTCGTTCTTTTTCGTGTTTTTTTTTCCAAACATAATCATGTTTTCATGAGGCCTACGTGTGCTACCTTGATTACGGAAGCTGCTGCTTCGGCTCACACACGTTTTCGGCAGGACTCATGTCCCTCTCGAAAATTATCCTATTCCTGAATGGAGTTGGGATAGGAATAAGAATGAGGTAGGTAAGAGAGAAGAGAGAGAGAAGACGAAATTTCTGATCTGGAGGGGAAGAAACCGGACGCAGGTGTAGGTGTTTGGGCTTGCCAACGTATGTACATACATGTGCATGTACAAAAATACTCAAGAGATTACTGATCCACATTTGTCATGTTTTGCCAAAAGTATTCAATAGTTGGAAAGGAAGGGAATAACGGGAAAAATGAACATGTTTTACAAGCCAGTGAACGACAGGAAACTAGTGATTAGGAACATATGGGGCAGCTTGAAAAATATGAAAAAAAATAGAAGGGAGACAAAGAAGGAAGGAGAAGGCGTATTCGAAGCTGGATGTCGGAATATTGGATCTGTTTCTTCAAGACTCTCATCGTGTCGAAGTTCACAAACAAGAGAAAACGAAACGGAAAAAATAGATAACTGAATGCTGAGAAACGAACCCTTAACGCTTTTCCAATAACATGTTAAATATTCTTATTTTCACTCACCTTATAAACTTATTTGAAAATATGAGTAAGAATGAATTGCACTATTGGAAAAAAGACAAGAAATTTATGAATTTAAAATTCTGTTCAGAACTGTGGCTACCATCCAGAGCAAAAAAAAAATCAAAAATACATAGTTTTTATGTATCCAAGCTTGTGTATTTATGTGATGTAATACGACGCTTTCTGGGATAATTTTCCAGTTATTTATATTTTTTGTAAAATACTCCGCACCTACTCAAGTGTTCCTTTTGTTGTGGAATGCAGACAAACAAAAAAACTACGAAAAACTACAAAAAAAAGTTTACTTACGTATATGTATGTATCCTGGAAAGAGTAAATAGAAAGAGTCAAATTTCACAAAAGTACAGGAAAAAAAAAGAAAAGAAAAAGAAGATTAATCTAAAAATATTTAAAAGAGAAATTGGTGCAAAAGATTCCAATTCCGATTCCGATTCCGATTCCGTGCTCGATAGAACAACGAATTTGCCTCTCAATATTTCATTCTCCTGCCGAACGGTCATAATTCAAACAATTGGTGCTCTCTCAAACTAAACTACTCTGGGGCATTGGTTGACGACTTTTGCCGGATAAAATATGATGATGAGGATTGTGTAGGCTCTCGGGAGCAGGCGTGATAAAATTAGCAATAGGTGATAGGTGATCATCAAGTGATTGGGAGCAAAGAAACGGTGGTTTTGAAAAGCCCGTCACCCTTATTTTTGGGGGTGGTTAAGCCTTGCTATTCTATTGCTTTGCTACCTTGTTGGTTTAGTTTTCAATGCTTTTAATTTGATCCGCTTGACTAAAAAAGTGTTTTTTTATTCCATGCATCTAAAACCACTAAAGTTGGTGGGTTGGTTGGCAAGCGTAGACAAAAAACAGAGACAACATTTTAAGATCTATGCTTTCAAATATGTTACATTACTTATTCGATTTTTTTTAAATTTTTATTTCTTAATACATGTGAACCGAAAAGCGAGTCAAGGTCTATTGAACGACATTTATGGATATTCCTATATTGTTATAACAAACACCTGTCAAAACCATTTCATTGCCGACGTGCAGGGTAAATGGGAATTTTGGAAAACGGGAAGTGGAGAATATCAGAGAAACGCAAACCGTCGCTTCATCAAACTAATCCTGAAGAAAGCCCTTGTGCGCACGAGGAAATGCAGCGAACGGGTGTACCCTACGGGAAGTTGTTTATTTCGTCCGGTGAACTTTTTACTACGCCCAAATGATTAGTTTGAGTGACTCCACTTGCTGCATTGCAATTGGAACCGAGTTGGGATTTTTGATTTTCCATCTCTTGAAAACAATTCAGTTGCATCTTCCAGTTAAAAAAGTTGAGACTTTGAAACTTAATATAAATCATAAACAATTCCGTGTTCACTAGTACGGACCTGGTCTCCATGAAATACACGTTCTTCACCTGATAACGATACTTGATAGTTTATCACGTATAAGGTTACAGATAGACCTACATAAATAGCATTTTCAAGGCAAGGTAAACAGAATCGTTATCATTGACCTCTACAGGGTTGTTCGTTTCGTTTATTTGAGATCAGTCTATAACGACTAGTCACTATGAAAAAATATGTCAAGATTTTCCTATTTATTTCGACTTTATTCTGCAAGACTGTTCAGGATTGTGCATGGAATGTGAGTTGAGTTGAAAAATTATGGAGTGCTGTGAAATTATTGCAACGGTTCTAGATAAGAATTTTCAAAGTGAACGAATCCACACATTGGGAATATATGTTCTTGATAATTTATTTAAATTCTTTGGGTGAACTTCAGCTGTGGTACGACGCTTGATTTACCTCTAAAACTAACTTCTTGAAAGGCTTGGGCCTTAGATACAGAAGCCAAGATCATGAGGTTATCCGGAAATTCGAAAAATGTTTTTTATAGAATTTAGAATTTTCAGAACCCGTGATTACGACCCTTTGGGACAAAAAAGGCCATTCCAACCAGTTTATAAAATGCGGAAACCCATTTTCACGCTAGTTCATGAGACCCAAAAAATAAACAAGCGCGCGAATAATTTCGCATTATCGGAGAGAAAACCCAAAGCAAAATCGTGAAAATTATTCAAAATTATTTCGCGCGCTTTTTTATTTTCTGGTTCTCATTTGGATTCATTGCGTGTGTGCGTCCGGGCGCGTTTACTCACTCCCTCCTCATACCCCAGTGCGTGACCTAGCAACTGTAGACGTCAGACAAACCGTTTGCTAATTTTGAACAGTTATTCACATCGAGCCATTTAATTAAAACAATAATAACCTTAAAAATAAAAAAAAGAAATTATCAATAAAGCACCAAGGCGCTCCAGCTGGCTTCAAACTCGCAATGCAATAATTTCGCCGCACCATATAGAAAATTCAATAAAAAAATCTTCATAATTCAGTCCTGCCATGAAATAGACAATAGTCCAGGCGTAATAACTGCACATCTAATTCCTCACACTCACGATGATCTCGGATGGATTAAAACCGTAGATCAGTACTTTTGGGGCGGTATGTTTTCTTTTTTCTATTTCTTTTTTTCCACGAACACTTCATTTTTTATATCTTCATCTTGCCTAAGGCTCTCTCTAATCAAATTTACAGCGAAGCCCGAATTAGTTCCGGTCGGTGTGCAATACATTTATAACACAGTCATTGACGAATTACTCAAGAATCCTAACAGGAGATTTTCATTCGCCGAGACTGGATTTTTGTGGAGGTGGTACACGAGTAACAGTGATTATGATAGACATCAATTGCAAAAGCTGGTAAAAACTGGGCAGATTGAGATTATCGGAGGTGGCTGGGTGCAGAATGATGAGGCAACGTCGCATTATGTCGATATCATTGACCAGATGACTTTGGGACTACAAGTTAGTTGTATTCAATTTTTGAGTGTATTTCTTTGTTGTTCAAGTTTTTATATCTATTGCATTTCTGACCTATTATTTTAGAGAACTAGTTTAGAAATACATAATCAGTTCTGTTTAGAAACTAGAGCAAATATTTGGCGAGTGTGGAAAACCAGTGTCCGGCTGGCAAATTGACCCGTTCGGACACTCTCGGGAAATGGCTAATATCTATGCGCAGGTATTTAATAATCGTTTTATCAGTACGGTTTGTTAATCGTTTTAGATGGGTTACACTTCTCTCTACTTTGCTCGCATACACTACCTCGAAAAAGAGCTTCGCTTGAAAAACAAAACACTAGAGTTCAACTGGAACGCTTCAATTGATCTGGGTGCTGAAAAATAGTTAAGCTATGCATTATTTTTAACTTCTAGATAGTCAAATTTTCACTGGTGCATTCTTTCAAGACAACTACGGGCCACCAGAGGGATTCTGTTGGGATTCACTGTGTGGTGATGACCCAATTATGGATAATCCGAGTTTGGAAGAGTATAATGTGCAGAAGAAAGTTGACGATTTTGTGAGCCATGTTAGGAAACAGGTAGAGTAAAATGAAATAAAACTTTGAAAATCTAAATAAATACATATTTCAATTTCTATTACTAGGCGGAACATCAGGCAACAAACCAAGTTATGCTCTTAATGGGAAGTGATTTTCAATACACTAATGCTAATTCGTGGTATATAAATTTGGATAAGCTGATTAAATATGTTAATGCAGATGTACGTGGAAACCCTTATTGTTCTAACAACAAAAAAAAACAAACAAGCACAACCTTACTTTTTCCAGCCAACTAAGAAAGTTAAAGTAATTTACTCAACCCCTGCCTGTTATACCCAGGCGGTCCGAGCAAAGTCCCCAAAACTAGCAGAAAAACACGACGACTTCTTCCCCTATGCTTCAGCTAATCACTCTTATTGGACGGGATATTTCACTAGTCGCCCAACTTTTAAAGGAATGATACGGCAAGCGAGTTCAATATTGCAACTTGCCAAACAGTTGGACGTAGTTGCTGATCTTGGACCGGAAGACGATTCGGACATTGAAATCCTTCGAGAAGCTTCCGCTCTAGTGCAACATCATGACGCTGTGACGTGAGTGGGAGAGTTATCTTTTGGTGAGAAAACGTGTGGAATTGCAGCGGTACTGCAAAGGAGAATGTGACCAGAGATTATGAGAAACAACTTGCTCGCGGGATCAATGAAGTGGAGGTATGAAACAATTTGGCTCTGAAATCTGAAGAACTTGAATATTTAAGGTTGTGATCAATGATTTTATGAAGAAGACGAACCCAGATGCTCTGGATGCTAAACTAGTTATATGTCCTCTTTTGAACGAAACTGTCTGTCCACCAATCAAGTACAAACATTTAAAATTTTGGGCAAACGTGTGAAATTTTAAAATTTAAACTTTCAGCGACATTTCTGATTTCTCAGTTGTCATATTTAATTCCAACGGAAAAAGGTTCAATGGCACTGTCCGTATTCCCTATTCTGAAAAATCTGCAACAGTTAAAGACTCAAATAAAAAAGTTCTGGAGAGCCAGGTAACAAGATTTTAACCATTAACTTCACCTATTTATAAATTTTCCAATGTTCAGGTAGTCCCCACGTTCCAAGTCGGCCAGCTTAAAAACAGTAACCGTTCTCAATTTGAAATAAATGTTTTTGTCAGTGTTCCACCACTCGGTTACACTACGATTTCTATAGAAAAAGGAAATAAAGTGAAACCCATTCGAGAGAAAAAGGTTAAAAATGAAAAGCTAGAAATTGAAAATGAGGTATTCAATGAAAGTGACTTTATATTAATTTCATCGTTACATATTTTTACAGTTCCTAATCGCTGGATTCGATGCCCAGGGATATCTTTCCTATGTAACTGATAAAGTTCAAAAGAAAACTAGAAGCATACGTCAAGAATTTTTCTATTACGAAGGCGTCGATTCAAAAGACAACCAGCCTTCTGGAGCCTATATTTTTAGACCAAAGTCACAACAACCGATTTCGTTGGGGAAAAAGATTGATATTGAACGCATTACGGTACTGTTAAGCTAACGTAAATCAAAAATGATTTTTTGTTTGCAGGGGTCCATCACAAATGAGGTCCGCCAAAAAGTGAGCCCATGGGTGTCACAGCAAATCAGGCTACCAAAAGGGAAAAATTATCTTGAAATGGAATGGATTGTTGGGCCAATTCCAAAAGAGGCAACGTTCGTTTCGCAGTGTTGAAATAAAACGTTTTAATGTGGTTGCAGGAACCCAATAACCAAAGAGATTGTCACGAGATACACCACAGAAGTGCGGTCTGGAAATCAATCGTTCACAGATTCAAACGGTCGTCAGGCAATTCAAAGATTGTAAATAATGAGCATACTGCACGGTGTGTTGGACGGAACGTTGGAAAAAAGTTTAAGGATTTTTTCCCCAAAGAAAAAACAATTCTGGCTTAAGCGTTGCCGCATTTTTCTACCATAGACTGCGTTTAGCTGCACAGCCACTCATCTGCGTTAAACTGATACGAAGAGGAGACAGAGAGAAGCAGAGTGCGAGGATATTGTTGTTTTGTAGCGACTCTCACCGAAGAGACGCAGACAAGCAGCCTCCCCACTCAGTGGGGCGCGTTGCCAATAACGTTCCGGGCAACACGCCGTGATACCGTAACTCTATAATTTATTTTAAACATACCAATTTTCCAGTTTCGACGGGGCCACTTCTTTCGATTACTCTGACACTGAACCAGTGGCTGGAAATTATTACCCAATCACCAGTTTCGGATACATTAAAGATAACGTCGAACAGTTTAGCGTGATAACGGATAGAGCTCAAGGAATGATGGCTACAAATGGTGTGGTAGAGATAATGGTATTACGCACACAAAAATGTGGCTTTTTGAGAAGATACTTTCAGCTTCATCGTCGTTGTTTCTATGACGATCATTTCGGAGTTGAGGAAGCGTTGGATGAGCCTGGAACTGATGGGGTTGGTCTTGTGGCGATAGGCAAACATATTTTGTTGTTTACGGATGTTAAGGTTTGGCTATTTTTAATTTTGAAGCCCTCTAATGGTTTTTACTTTTACAGACCTCTGCAGCTGAATTAAGACCACTTGCCATCGACAATTTCCATCAACCAATTCTCGCGTTTTCGACAGATAAAAAACAAGAAAAATTTGAGTTCAACCGACAGTTAGAATATTCTGGATTGACAAGAGAGCTTCCACAGTACTTACATCTTCTGTCTTTGGAAAGATGGCACAAGAAGAACAATTTGATCAGATTTGAACATGTTTATCACAACGATGGAAAAGAATCGGCAGACTTTGCCATTCAACAGACATTTGACACTACTGTAAGTGAATTTTTTATCGGATAAGTTTGTTAATTTCCAATTGCAGAACCTTTTCACTGATTTTGATATTCTTTCGTTTAAACAACTTCTTCTCGGAGCAAACAAAGTTAAAGGAAGTACAAGTGAGAATTCTTTTTTGATCTTCGTTTAATGATTGTTTCAGAATCAATGATAGCAAAATCAGGAAAATTTACAATTCGTCCATCTGAAATTTTAACGTTCGAGATTGAAGTTAGTCGTCGAAAACCGTAATTGCATTTATAAAAAATTATGTATTTATGTATATTTTATTATTTGTATTGAATGTGCAAAGTAAATATATTGTAAAGACAAAAACCAGGTGACATGGAAGAAAGAAAAGGTACAGAAAAAATTCAAATCAGAAATCATGCTCTATAAAACAACAGACGCTAATTTTTGAGAAAGATTGTTCAGACCCAAAACAAATAAATAAATGTGAATCTGACCCGAGGTGGATTCGCAAGCAAAACAGAACCTGATACAATCTTTGGAAGAGAAGTTAAAGTTTGAGAAAACAAGAAAAAAGCAAATTTACCCATAAGAAATGGCATAAAACATTGATGTGAAGAATAACTGAGACAATGAGCAGAGAGGACAAATGACTGGAAAATGGTTGGGGACAACGACGACCGGGGTTGAGGGAAATGAGTAACTATCACTAACATGGGAAAGGTTATGTATTATTAAATAAAAATTGGAGTTTTAAATACACCAGAAAGCCAAAACCAAGGCTAAAATTGTAATAGGACAAATCGTTGAAGATCCATCTGGCTCCAGTGAATTTTCTTGTTCATTCGCAATGACTGAAGGTCCTTTCGGATTGATTGATAGGTCTGAAAATAAATATATTGGTTGCTTTTTGATGGTATGGGATGGGGCGCTGCACGCCTCCCCTGTCTTCCAATGCGCCACTAAGTTCGTCGGATAATGAAATTATTTTTTCACTCAAAAATTCACTTTTTTGAGAAATTCGAATCATTATCTGATTATTCAGGATGACACCATCATTTTAATCCAAAAACTAGGCCTTTTGGTCAGAAAATGACCGAGCCTTAGGGTTTTAAAAATGCGCCAGGTAGAAAAAATTTTGGAAGAAGGCTGGGGTGCCGTGCGCTGTATTGGCAAAAGAAAATTACAGCAATTTTGATTGTATTTCACCCCCTCCTAACCCTCTAGTTCCTCTCTTCGACTCGTAAAAGTAGTGCGCACGCAAAAAGTGCGGCGCAAGGTAATTCGCAGGGATTAAGTGTAAGCGAGAGTTGAGTAAGGGAACTGACTTTTTCGGCTTCAGTTATGAGACACAAAAGCGAGAAACAACTTACCAATAGTTTTTGTCGGCTCCTCCGTCTTTGTTGGCTCTTTGTTGTCAATCGTAGTTGGAAGCCCAGATCCTGACCCCTCAAAGTCATCAGAGTCCTCATCGTCCCAAAGTGGGCTTGCAGACCCTTCAACGACTGTTGTTGGTTTCTTCTCACCTCGTTTTTCAATCCAATCCATCTGCAATCAGCAATTAATTCCAATTGGCCACCCAATTCAGCAAATATATCACTTTGCGACCTCATAAAAAAGTTGTATCTGTTGAAAACTCGTCGCGCGTGCGCACACCAAAAAAATGTGTTAGATGTTATCTAGAGGCAGGTGTACATCATCAAGCAGTGACGCATCGGAAAACTTTTTCTTGAGAAAAAGGAAAGAAAGAATATTGCATTTATTTTTGACAAGCTATAAGTACTATTGTTCCCAAAATTTTACTTGCCAACGTATCATCGGGCACATGGCTTATGGGTGTCAAGTGATTTTCCATAAGATGGATGGGAGGAAGAAGGAAGGAAAGAAACTAGTATTTGAAAAGTAAGGACTAAAAAACTGAGAGGGTCAAGGTTTTTTTACTGACTAAATACATAGTTGCACTGGTTCACAGTTTGGTGATCTCAAACGTCAAAAAGCTTCACTGTCGCCAAAATGTGAAATGCATCAATGTGAGCGCTGGAACAGTTTTCAACAACTGGGATTTTTAAGCATAAGAAACAAATTGTCGACGATCAAATATTAGCGCTTTGCTGAAAATATCTGTTTTTTTTAAATATTTCCGAGCAAAGTACCTAGAGTTCCAATTTAGAAAATGCATTACAAACAAAAAAATTCAAAAATTCAAGCCCTGAAAACTCTCTTATTGGTAGTAGCGGCTTCACAAAACCTTCCAATATTACAAACCTCTATAAATTACATAAACAACCACTTTGTCTTTCGTTTTTTTCCTGTCATGTTCCGGACGGACGCTAAATGGGCGTCCGGCACCGCATAGCAATTATTGGCGTCCTCGGCCTACTCTCAAAAAGCTCTGAACTTGTTCGTCTTCTTGACGAAAGACGTCGGAACGTTCAAAGGGGATTCAATTGTTCCCTCAAGTCTAATAAAAAAGGAGAAAAGACCGGGAAAAAGAGGGAAAATTCTGGACAATACGGGGGCCATATATTTATAATTGAAATGGTGTAGAATGAAACAAAAAACGTTCTGGCAATTGGGATGGACCAGACATGTCGTGGGCCGGGCCGGGCCGGGCCGGACCAATAATGAAATTTTGTCGGCCCGATCGGCCCGGAAAATTTTATAATACGTGAAATGAAGAGAAAATATCTGCTCAAAAATAAAAAATGTAATCACAACAAACGAATTTTACGTGAAACAGTGTTACATTTCACGTGAAACTGTGAGACAAAAAAATATCTTCATTTTTTTCCTGATATTTATTCATTTTTTCGAATAAAAACGTGATAAGATTTGTCACTTCGCCACGAATCCATTATAACAACGAAATTACTTCGAATATTTGTTTTTAATTGAAAAAAAAACGAAAAAACTTATGAAAAAAAACCGAAATAAAAATTGATCGGGCCGACCCGGCCCGGCCTGGCCCGAATTTCGACATGTCTGATTAGAATAACAAAAAAACAGTTTAAACTGTATTGTTAAGCATTTCAATCTAATTAGGACCTTGTGCATTAAAAAAAAAAGACAAAATTGTTTTTTGATAGGTCTAGGACAAATTTATAGTGAAAGAATTGGCGCAGATTGCGACCATGCAAATTGAAAATTGTTTCCAGATTTCACGAAAGCATTTTTTAACAAAAAAAAATTATACCCTCGAGAAAAACCAATCTCTTTTAAATAACAAGCGACAAAAATTGTTCCCATATCTTTTTGGTTCAATGCATTTCTAGGCAGCTAATAATTCAAAAATTATTTTAAATGTTCCCCACGAAATTCAGCTACGACCCTCCAATGTTCCGCAGGTCTCGCAGCGACTCAATGCATTGTTCTTTGAATCTGGATTTTTCCAAAGTGCATGCTCCGCTAGTCCCAAGGACGGAATCGCATTTTTTAGCCCGGCCAAACGAGAAAAAAAATCTCATCTTGATGCAATGGGATGCCAGCATTAATTCATTTCTTTCCACTTCCGGTCGTCTTCTTCTTCTCTCGCGTTTTTTTCCACTTTTTTGCTTCTTGCTGTTTGAATTAATTTTTTCTCTCTCCTATTCAATCCCATGTACATACATACAACATGTCATCCGCCTCATTCGTAACAAAAGAAAAAGAGTCACTTTCCACATGAGTTATGGGATTGCTCGAGTATATAAAAGTTTTTGTTTCGAGTGGTGGTGGCAAATGTTACTCTAGGGGATTTAACCAGTTTTGGTGGTCTCGGATCGCATTACTCGACAGCGACGCCATGCGCGAAAAGGACGACTCAAAATTGCGAAAATGCGATGACAACTCAAGATGCTAACTAAATAGAAGCGTTGTCACGAACATGAATGACCAAAAAAAGACTGGTGTACGCTACTGAAGAAGCTCTCGTCTTTTCTTTTTCTTTCTCTTGGATGTTCCTCGAGTCAATCAAACACTCTTTTGTGTCAGTCAGCGACAACCACAGAAGAAAATCCAAAGAAAGGGAAGGAAAAAAAAAAGAATGAAGACCCGTCTCGGTTCGCTTCAATTCGATTCGATCTCATACCACCCAACCCAATCCAACCTTTCCGACTCTCACACGTACATACATACATATGTGTTCTTGTGTTTTTTGGCAACCAACCAACCAACCCCATCCCATCTCATCTCATCTCATAATCCTAGGCGAAAATGGGCTGGCTGGCGGTGATTTCAAGGTGACTGTGGTGTGCGAACAACAATTTAGCTGGCTGTATCGTTTTTTGAATAAAAGAATCTTCAAATTTTGGACGAGAAAAAAGAGGCGAAAGAAACATACATAGATACATCGTGGATGCGATATTATCCCCCTAGGACACCGCGTGCGATTTGACAACTTTTAGTTGTTTTACAAATGCATCTTATCCCTTTGCACCTCTTCGAGTACCCACCCTTTACGGAACGATTGAGATGTGATGTGTGCAAATAAGCCAGCGTGCAGAGCATATTGTATTGCTATTGGATACGCGTCGGGCAAAAGGTTTAAAGCAAACAACATCAACGACTAATTAGAGCTGGTTACAAGCATAAAAATTGTGTTGTGTGGTGATTTTTTTGTAGCTTAATACATTCTATGAAAAAGCCCATACTAAAAGTGTTCATATTTTTGTAATGTGTTTAAACAAATTGACTCACCATCGGTCTCGGTCGAACGTCCTTCGTAATCGGCGGCAGTTCGTGCTCAATTCTGAAAGGCGGTGTCGTGATTACGCCGTGTAGAAAAATAAAAGCAGTAACTATTATTGGTAGCGAGTGCATCGTGAGGTCCCTTTCTTCGCTTCTGACCGAATACACTAAACACGCCCTGCCGCGCCGCCGCCACCGCCGCCATCGGTTTTCTCCCCCCTTCGCTCCGCCCACTTGCCTCAATTCTGCAGACCGGCAAGAGCTATTGTCTGCGCCTCACGCTCTTCTCACAATGTTTTAGGCTCGCATGGCGCCGAACATGTAAATTTTTCTCGACTGGAAATGGAAAGTGTTTTTTTTTTCCACTGATACCACACGATTGGTTTCGATTGATTTGAATGACAGTTCGTTGACAAGAAAGGGCATTTTTCATCTAATTTCAAAAGTCATTGCCAATTTTGACTCGGTTCATTGGTAGTGAGAGAGCAAAAGTGTATCCCAATTATCCTTCTTTCCATTTTATGACAGCCACGAACGTGAGCTGCGTAATGAAATTGTTAATTACGAGCGCGCGCTCTCTCTCAATGACTGACTTTTAATGAATGATGTTAGGGAATTTTAGGTTGGGCTATTAGCTGTTTTTGATGGCTAGCTCGCGCATGTGGTGATTGCGCCAAATCTACGCCGATGCAAACGCGCTCTATAGATCTTTAATATTGGCAAGAATCATCGCATTAATATTTAAATTCACGTAATTTTCTAATTTTTTTCCGCATAAATTAAAAAATAGCAATTTTTCATGGAAATGTTTTTTTTATTTATCGTAAGTTTCGACGCTTTTTCACGTCAAAATCCAACGCGCAGAGGCCTTGACACGTGGCAAAGCTTGCTTTCCTCTGCGTCTCGTCGATTACACACTTTCTGCTTCAAGATTCAACTCAATAAATGATAATTCGCTTAAATTGGCACACTGCCAAGACCAGCACCCCGCGGCTCTGCCATATTCGATGGCTAATAGCCAGGTGGCTGCCAAAATCTACCAGAGTTCATTTTTAAACTTACAAAAATGTTTGAAATGTGAAAAAAAGGTGTGAAACAAAACACCGTCGCTTATTTTTGTAATTTTCAATTTTCTTTTTGTGATTGGCGAAAGTGAAATCTCAAAAAAATTGGCGGTGAAATAAAAGGAAAGCGCGTGTCATAAAACAAACAAGACCGTCGAAAGCGACATCGTTACAGCTGCCTGTTGGCTAAACATCCCAGAAAAATTGGTAATATGGAAAGAGAACCATCAGAAATTAATTAAACAAAGTGGCGTCGTATTTTGGTTCTATTATGTGTTTAAGGGCAAAACACAGTTACGACGCTCCGAAAAATCTAGCAGCGACCTGCGGAACATCGGAGCGTCGTAACTGAATTTGTTCGTGGACACATTTTTTAAATTCCATTTTTTGCGACAATTCAACAAAAAGAAAGGAGAAAAAAACATAAAAGCCAACAAAAATTACCGTAAATACTGTATTATAAGCCCATGGGCTTCTATTTTTCAAAGGGGTTTCAAGGGTGGGCTTATATTACAGGTGGGCTTCTATTACAGGATGGGCTTCTATTCTTCAACCCTCTTTTTTATCCACAACAAAAAAAAAACTTCAAAAAACCAACAACAATTTTCATAATATCAAATTCTGATTGCGAGTCAGAAGTTCTAATTCAAGAGCACTAACAACATAAAATAGATGTTTGTAACTTTAAAAATAATAATTTTCGTAATCCAATGGTGTGTCGCTTTATCTGCTTTTATTTTACGACAAAATTTTCCAAATTCGGAAATCATTCAAGATGATTTCTAAAAAAACTCAACGTTTTTCTCGATGTTAACTACCAAAACTAAACCAAAAATTGCAGCATTGTTTTATTTTCGCCATTTTCATTATGATTTTTGATATTATTACTGGTTTTAGTATTTTTGGCCCGCCAAAATGGTCAAACGCGCTCCGCTGAACTCAACGCTATGCAATTTTTATTTTTGTTTCCAAATTATTTCATTTCACGTTGAATTTATACGTGAAATTAAATAATTTTGAGACCAAAATGAAAATTGCATAGCGTTGAGTTCAACGGAGCGCGTTTGACTATTTTGGCGGTCCAACTATAGTCAATTTTATTTACTGAACTGTGAAAAAATTTAACATTCGCGTGAAAAAGTGAGCGGGATTTTTTGTTTTGATGATGCAACTCGACTGAAAACACAATATGGAATCAGTTAAAAAAAATAAATTTCACGCCCAGCACTGGTGGCGTTTGATGACCGCTTCCATTAACAGAAATGTTTAAAAACGGGTGAAAGTAATGCAAAATTGAACACATCGCGATGAAACGCGCACAATTCCAGGCCAATAATCAATGGGTCCCAGACTCTTTAGGTACGATTGCTCTTTAGTTACGGCAACTTTTTTGTATGAAATTTGCAAATTTGGTACCCAAAGAGCAGCCGTAACCATAAAGAAAACGTACCAAAAGAGCGAGGAAACCAAAGGTCCGGGACCCATTGAGTGTTGGCTACAATTTCAAGATGGGCTTTTATTAAAGGGTGGGCTTCTATTACAGGGTGGGCTTCTATTTTTCAAAGGGGTCTCAAAGGTGGGCTTATATTACAGGTGGGCTTCTAATACAGGTGGGCTTATATTACAGTATTTACGGTATTTACGAGGCAATAAAAATTTCCGGAATTTGCAAAAAAAAAATCAAAAATTATTTATTTTTTTTCAAGAAGCTTTTTCTCTTTTTTTTTCAAAATCACAGTAAAAATTTCAAACAATTTAGAAAAGTTGATCTGAAATTTTTAAAGACGTACAGTAATTTTCAACTTTTTTTGCCATTTTGTCACAATTTTCGGCATATTACAAAATTTTCCAGTTAATCTTTTCCAAAGTTATGACTCAATTTGACTAATTAACTTCCGACAGATTTCTCGCAGCGGGACGTTACGAAAAAAAATTATACTTTTTGAAATCAAAAATCATGAATTTTGCGTTTCATTATTTCTCTCGCGGTAGCTGGTGAGCGCTGTGGCCTAGAAAATGTAAACTCTTCCACGAGTTAATTCAGCAAGAACGGACACAGTTAAAGTGAGCGTGACCGTAATCCGGTTAGAAGTTTTCAAAGTGAGAGAGAATTAATTTAATTAAATTTTAATATAAACCCGACTTAACTTTTATTTTTAATCATTCAAGCTTGCATTTTCTAGGCCGTGGATATTTTCAGCTGAAGGAACCTCATCAATATTTATTATGGATTCGTGACGTAGCGACTCGTTTCTGCAAGTAGCGCGCCACCAAAATGAAAAAAAAATTGGCAAAAAATTGTTTCCTCTCTCGCCGCCAAGAGCTAAATCGTGGCGAGACCCAACATTTGCTGACGCATAACTTGACACGCTGTTTCGCTACGTCACGAATCCATAATAATACAAACACTATTTACCAATAATTCTGTTCTCAAATTTAAAAAAAGAACCACTCACGATATGACTTTTGTTCCATCAAAGCACAGTGTCGGGTGATAAACAATTCCATTGTGTTCGCAAATTTTTCTGCCCAATTTTTCCCACATTTTTGTCGAGAGTTGTAGCTGTAAAGTTTGTACACATCAATAGTACTGCGTTTTGTTGTGCAATCAAAAAGAGTTCAAAAGAGTACGCCGACAACAGCAACTGACCTCTCTTACTGCTCCGTCTGCGCGAGAAACAAACGGTCCCGGTGAGAAAAGGTGAAAAATGTGCTTCGACGGGTGAATAATCATTTCTCCAAGCGGACCACAAGAGTTGAATACGTGTTCAGCGTAGACAAATGACTTTCGTTCGATGAATAAGCGGATGGCAGAGAATATGGTCTTTTTTAGCTGAAAAAGGAATTAGATGATACATTTTAAAAACGATACGACTCTGCTCTGCAAACGTGCTCTAGCGCACTAAGTATTTAAAAAAAAAGTAAACAAGTTCCAAGGCACGGGAAGCTGGCGACTGCTCTCACAAAAGTGTGCTCCATTGAACTCGGTGGAAAAAAATCATGGCTATTGTGAACACAAAAAAGTGGCAACGCGGTGTTTGCGTACTTTTGAAATTCAAACGGCAATGAAAGAAATAGCATGGCAAATGAAGAGATTTGTTCCCATTTTCGTTTGAATTTTCAAAGTACGCAAACACCGCGTTGCAAATTTTTTGTTTTCACAATATTGTGTTTTTAATCGACCTGCGACATGAAAACGGAAGTCTGCATTCACCGTTCTGTCTGCGCCTCTTTAAATATCACTGTGTTCGCGTGGCCGCGCACAAATAAGTGGGCGGAGTTTCGCGTTATCATGTCGCAAGTCAATTGGAAACACAATATGTGCCAATTTATGCGAGTTTACATTTTTGGAAATGCATTTTTGAGACCGAACGCGTGCAACGCAACGCAACCGCAGCGCCTTGGAATTCGGTGTGAAACAAGCATTTGCAAAAAAAAAATACAGTGAGCTTTCATATGTATTCCTAAACGAATGCATTTCATACATAGTAAATTAGCAATACAAATAATTCACCGAATTCTAACATTTTTTTTTAATAATGAATTCGTTCGTTAAATTTGACGAATGCAGACACCAACACCCCGTGTCATTAAATAAAAATAAAAACCTACAGTCAAAAAACCTTCTAAGAACCTCTTCTTGGTATTGGTCATATTTCTCATCAGATGCAATTTGGCGGACCAATCTCGTGAGTACTTCCCAAAACACTTTTCCATTGCATCCGAGCACGAGGTTCTGGCAAAAAAAAAAAAGAAAAAAAGTTCAAAAATGAACAGCTGATAGCAAAAATCTCACTTGCAACGTCCGATCCCACTAGTCGTGCAGTTGCACGGTAAAGTTGTGACGTATTCTTGAAGACAAGCATCGGTCAGTGTCAGATTATGAGCATTCATTAGTTGTTTGTGCATGTCCACCAGCAGGAATTCAACCTTTCGGTACCGGTAGATAGTGTCTGAGATTCTGAAACAATTTCATAGATTTAAGACAAAATTGGAACAACAAAAAAAAAACTTGACGCACGTCGCTGCCATTTTATTAGGAGTATTTCCGATGTAAGTTGACCAGTGTTTTGTATTTTCCAACATGCAATTATGGTATTCTAGAGGCACGGTCCGACATTTTCCAACTGATAGACAAAGGAACATATCAGGCAGAAGACTCTTCAGGAACTTGTCAACAGCAGTGGTGACTTCATAGCGGATTCCGGAGAATGATATGTCCTGAAACTTAGATTGTCAGTTTATTGTTGCAAAAACCTTTAAAACTCCACTTACGTTTTCAGTGAGTAAAATATTGGCAATAGTCCCTAGCAACTCATCATAGTTCGCATAGAAATCCGTGTAGTTCAGAAGCATCGGGTACGTGGATCGAATATCACGCAGGGTCACATACTTTACAAACCTCAGTAGATGTTGTTTTTCACCTGTAATTGAATATCGTGGAACAATAGCAATAAAAAACATTCGCACTCACTAGTGGTAAATGCGATAGCATCTCTGAATGGCTCCACGAGTCGCACCTGCATGTTTTTGACCTCAACAGTCAGAGTGTAGTTGGCCTTTTCGAGCATATCACTCCCATTGCAATCGCAGATCACGTCCTCCTGAAAATGTTTCAGTATTGTGAAAACAAAAAATTGCAACGCGGTGTTTGCGTACTTTTAAAATTCAAACAAAAAAGGGAACAAATCTCTTCATTTTCCATGCTATTTCTTTCATTTCCGTTTGAATTCCTAAAGTACGCAAACACCGCGTTGCAATTTTTTTTGTTTTCACAATATTTAAATAAATAATTCTCTCGTTTCAGGTGGTGAGAGATGTTGTCTAGAAAACCGTCATTAAAATGAGATACTCAGCAAGGTTTTTTGGGGATTTGCTGAAACGTTTCAATGGATTACGGTAAAACGCTCATTTCAGCTGTGTCCGTATCCGGTGGTGCTGAATTTACTCGTGGAAGAGTTTGCATTTTCTAGGCCATTGCAAATCTATACTATATCACGTGGTGGTGGCGACTGCCCTCGCGAAAGTTCGCTCAATTGAAAAAAATATTGGCAGTGTGCCAAATTATGTGAATTCACATCTTTTGATTTTTTTTTTCAGTCATAGAGCGTGTAAGCAATGAGACGCAGCGTTGTCACGCGGCGCAACCGCAGCGCATGGCGTCGGCGGCAAAAAAGGCGTTTGAAAAAAGCCAGCGCTTTCTCACGAGAAATATTGTCACGATATTTACCACAGTTTAATGAGTGAAACCGTAATCCGTTCAAGGAGATAGTGATGAATAAGAAGAAGCAACAACAAAACAATTAAAAAACACACACCCTTTATTTTCTCTAACTCTCTCTCTTTGAAGGAGTTACGGTTACATTCATTCAACTGTGTCAAAATTCGTGCCGATATTCCTCGTGGAAAAGCGGCTATTTTACAGGATAATGGACCCATCCCTTACCCTTAATCCCCTACTATAAAATCCCTAATTAATCAGTGATCACTAGAACAAAGGGGATGGTGCGGTGTTGAAAGTTTTCATTCACAAATTTTGTTTTGTGTCCGTGATTGATGATTGATGTGCTTTTCTGTTCCCAATTTTGGCTGACTTATTTCCGATTCACAAACCAACCCATTTTTTGACAAACTACTGACAACTCAATTTTGAATACCAGTAAATCACAACCACTTTTACTTTTCATTCTGTTCAGTGGAGGTGCGGTCATCGTTAATTATCTCGCAATATTTCACGAGCGTCTCTATCAATCACATTACGGAAACGATTTGGCAAAGGAAGCCGCATGTGTAATTGAAATTAATGCGAAAAAGCGGGCGTCAGACGCGCGCGAAGATTTATATTTATGTTTATGATCACACATTTTTGTTCCATTCCATCATTGCAACTTTTACCTTTCCTAATATTTTATTTCCGTTCCATTTTTTTCACTTACTGATGACAGCTCGAGGAGGAAAGAAACGAAACGTAAAGGGAAACGGATGAAGTATGAAATGAAATGAGTCAACGGATAGAGTGGTCCGCCTGCTTAGATAAACTTTGTTGATAAATGTAGGTGATTAGCGACATAGATTTATATTCCGGATAGGAAAAGAGTGAAACAGAGCAACTAAAAAAAAGAAAGAAAATAAGCTGCTCACCGATTCCTCAACTGTCGTTGTATTTGTAAGCAGGTCAATAACGACTTTTTCATTTTCAGCATCTTCTGTTGGAGTTGATGATCGAAGTAACACAAGTAGAATGAGCCACCGAAAAAAGTGCATGCTGCAAAACTTGAAACTTGAAAGAATAGAATAGAATAGCGGAAACTTTGAAAGTCATCAAGACATACATATGTATGCAAAAAAGAAGAAAACGAGAGAAAGAGAAGAAAAGAAAAGAATGGTATGGTATGGAATGCAAACGCATACATATGAGCAGAGAGCATTATCAGTACGAGCCAAATTATGTCATAGTCTGTTACTATCACTCTCTCATCTCTTCTTCCCCACTCTCTGCCCAACTGATTGCTGTTGAATAAAAAAAACCGAGCTCGCCGGGGTAAGATGGTGGGCGGTCGCTGGAGAGGTGATGAAGACGGCGGGGAGGATAAAGGAAGGTGGGCCGCGAAAACGTGACAATGTTCGCCCATGTTTCCAAAAAAAAAAGAAAGCAAAGTGTAGATGTGTTTGTAGGTGAGAAATCTGAGAAATGTGTGATTTGGCAAAAAAGAGGAAGGTGAGAATTGTTTGAAACTTTTTTTTTGTGAAAATCTAATCATAGCGACCTTCTCTCGGCGCTAACAAGAAGAACACTGATAGTGCAACAAAAAAATGTGAAAAAATAGAATAAAGCAAAGTTTTAGTGCACAGCTGGTCGAACGGGGAGATTGATCGTGTGGCATGGCGAACAAGACGACAAAAAAAAATGCATCTCTAGTCAGTGAACACGATGTCATTTCCGCTTTTTAAAGTTTTAACACAGAGGTTAGGCATGAGCCGAAAGTCAGTAAACGCGCCCGGATGCAAATTTAGGAACGGCTTTTTCTATTGAAAATGTGAAAGTAAGAATATTAAACAATTAGCTTTGAATTTTATTTAAATTCTGAAAAAAAAAACGCAAAAACCTATTTGAGCCTGGTCCTTGGGCGGCCGGGCGCGTTTTCTGACTCCCGGTTTAGCCCCATGTGTTTCAATTCCTCTAGAACAGGTCATACAAAATTAAAAAAAAATCACGAAAAGGCAAACGCGCCCTGTCGCATATGTCTGCGTCTCTACCGTGGCGTTCTGCCAATTTTTAGCTAAAACCGTTCAAAAGTGGAGACGCAGAGACGCGAGAAATGGCGCTCAAAAATTGGAAAAAAAATAGACTCCAACACGGCCAGGAACAAGGCAAAAAGTTCACATAAAGATTTACATATTACCAAGCAATCGGGATAGTCTTGACTTGTATTTTATTAACAAAAAAAAAAAAAAACAAAAAAAATAAATACCGTAATCTGTCACGAGCAACGATAAGAAAAAGGAGATCCAAAACATACCAAAGGTCAAGAAATATATAAAAGATCCAACCAGAATGGATGAATCAAATGTTACCAAAGATTTTTTACGAGCACAGACCGTAAAACATTGGAGGTTACTGCACATAGAACAGACTGTCTGCGCATTTACGATGGTAATGACTGCCACATAACAAACGGTGTACAGAGGAGAGGGGCCAAGAGTGGAGAAAGCGGCGGGATAAAAGAGGATTGGACCATTGGGTGTATTGTTTGCGGATGGGTTACCACCACCACCACCAATTCAAATTTGCCTCTTGAGCTCGTGAGCACTGCTAATCCACTACTTCCACCTTCTTTAGAGCACAGAGCTCATCCAGGAAATATCGATGGATAAACTTTAAAAAAGGAATGACAGTTCCAAATAAAGAAAATTTATTAAATAGAAAACACAAGAAAACAAATCAAGCGGGTAAGAGAACGGTAATGAAAAAAAAAGAAAAATGAGAAAAATCCGCGCATAACAACCCATCTCTCAATTTTTGAGTTATTGGCATTGAAACCCCACTTTGACATCCAAAAATGAGCGAATAAAACTAAGCAGCTGTGAAGATGTCATTATACCACATAATAGTACTATTTTTGTGAGAAACAACGATTAGAAGGAGGATTGTATTGCACACCGATTAATATCTATAATCTTGATGGGTTGGTTGTACTGTACCAGCAGTGTAAATAAATATACATACAAATATTTTTTTAAAAGAAAATCATTTTTAACCTAGAAAATTTAAAGGAGAAGGAACACAACAAATAAATAGAACAAGTGCATACAAAGATTATTCTCGGTTCAATAGTCTTAATTGGCTCAATCTAAATAATTTCCGATGGTAATTTTCCATCCTTTAAAACCTTATTAATGCACTTTTACAACAAAACAACAATTTTAAACAAAAATATGAATAACTGTCAGCGAATATGCGAAGAGTGTGGCAGAATCTCACGACAGAGATTGATGGACCAGATAAAACAGTCCCTTAGAAGCCGCCATCGCAGATTAACCTCCCAGCAGAGCACAGATGTTGACCAACGTCCAGAGCATAATCTCTTGGAGAAAGGTGATAGTTCATTCCTAGAGAGCGTGTCCTGTATTTGATGAGGTGCTCCGGGCAGTCCACAAAGCGGATTACCGAAAAATGAGTAATGGTAATGAGAATGAGGAAGGAAGAAAGAAGAAAGAAGAAAACCTTTTTAGAATATTGTCGGCGGGTAGAAACGCCGTACGCGCGCCGCCGAGGGCACGAATCGTGCCGCCTGCTTATCTTCTCAGAAAATGATCGGCTAATAGCCAATGAAAACAGCTACTTTTCATTAAATTCGGGACGAGTTCCAAATGCATTTGGCCCACACCTCGAGTTCGATGATATTATCTTCAACTACTTCCACATTCCAAATTCTGGATATAGTGTGCCTTGAAAACGCCGCATAGGCCCCGCATAGATGTCAAACACGCTAATAGCCATATCCGACGGCTAGTGGCCATTTTCTTCTGATATTAGCCCTTTTAATGGCTATTAGCCACATATCTGCCTGTATCCGCCATATACACGCCAAAAATCACGCAATGCCTTCTTTGTCTAACTTCCATTATTTAATTTTTAAATTACTGTTTCCCCATCCCCCAAAAACGATGGAGCGCATAGCCAAATTGTACGTGTAAGAAAGAAAACGGAGTCAAACATATTTTTCAAGGTTAAAATTGATAAATGTATTCAAGACAAAGGGTTTCGAAATTAAATTATTTCAAGTTTTGTTAACAATTTTCTTTTAAATTAAATTTTTCCTACATGACTACATTAAAAAGTGACAAGGCATGTGCATTCATTCCTTTCATTTTTACTTTTTTTTTTTTTAAATGAAAACCACAAACACGTGGGGGCCCACGCTAATGTGCGCTCCATTGGCAGTGTGCCAATTATGCAGATTCATATTTTTTTTGATGAATTTTTCAGACAGAGAGCGTGAAAGCGTTAAAAAAAAGCAGTCGCCAGCACCCTGTGCACAAAGAGTGTCAAATATCCTGATTTCCAAAACTGTATTGCAGTGTGTAAACATGTTATTTTCTCTAAAACTCAGAACAGTCGTAATCTCCTGAAACCCCGTCTACAAAAACATCTGTAACGCTTTCCACGTGGCACCATTATATTCCAAGTACCTGATCTTCTAACAAGAACAAGAAGATATTTGCCATGTATTATTCATTTAAACTTTTATACAGTAGTCATGCGTAAAAGAAATTCAACGTTTTTTTTTAGGTCGATTTTTGTTCAAAAAACATTCTCCTAACATGAAAATACTTTTTTTCTTCATGAAGCATTTATCAGAATGGTTCCTCTCCTTTTTTGTAAACGTTATTGGCAATGCGCTCCGCTGAAAGAGGAGGCTGCTTGTCTACGTCTCTTTGGCGAGAGTCGCTACAAAACAACAGTACCCTCAAACTCTGCTTATCTGCATCTCCTCTTCGTATCGGTTCAACGCAGATAAGTGGCTGTGTAGCTAAATTCAGCCTACGGTAGAAAAAAGCGATTGCACAAATTCTCCTTTTCATTCTGCTTTCTCAGAAAAACTTAAGAAACATATTCAAACGCGCACCGATGCACAACTCGAATCGCTTACAATTGAGGACCAAAATTACTTTTAAAAAGTGTGTTTTTTTCAATTACAACCTGATTCTTTTTATTTTTTTTGTACCCCCAATTGTAAGCATTCTTCAGTGCGACCGGGCGCGTTTGCCTACTCCCGGCTCATGTCCGTGCGCATACACCCTTTTTTCTCCTTTTTAAACAAAATCACGTGCTGTTCAGCGGAAGGTTACGTAATGAACATTAAATATCGCGGGGTTGTTAGCTTCTAAAGGTTGTCGCCTGATGATCGCTTCAAAAATTTAAGAATTTTGGCTCAGAGCGCGTTTCCTATATCGTTCCCGCCTGTCCATGTTAAACACGCATTACCCAAAAACACATGTTTTCCTTTATTCGGAGATGTCGACCTTGTTTGACTTGCTGAAACAAAAGTTGTCATTGGAGAAGAAAAATATGAAAAGAAAAAGTGTTTGTCGACATTACCGAAATCACAAATACAGAGGGAAAAGAAAAAAGAGAAAAAACAAAAGAATGTTTTCTCTGTGACACTTAAAAAAAAGATTTAAAAAAAGAAGTTAAAGCTTGTTTATTGAAGTTAGTCGTTTGAATGTAAATAAAATCAATATCAGAAAGAAGGTGCACCAAAATATTGCGTGCTTTTAGAGGAAAAACAGTTAGACCGTTATAAAAAGACAAAGAAATATAAAACGCTGCGCGTCATTGGTGGAAAGAAAATGAAAATTACAAAATTAAAAACGTTCAATATGAATACAGAAATGCCACAAAAAATCAAAAAACAAAACAAAAAAAGAAATGAAATCAGCAAGAAG
The DNA here is from genome assembly GCA_963572235.1 of Caenorhabditis japonica. Lineage (NCBI taxonomy): Eukaryota > Metazoa > Nematoda > Chromadorea > Rhabditida > Rhabditidae > Caenorhabditis > Caenorhabditis japonica. The sequence goes on along the minus strand of OY754347.1, from coordinate 4,873,523 downwards.
AGCACTAGTCATAGACCAGGTGGAATGAAGACATTGACGTAGATGTTGGATACTGTTGGATAAGCTGGAAATATATTTTAATTTAATGTTGGTATTTTTAAACTAGTGAATTGTTTACTTTTCAAAATTGTTCTCGAAGCTTACTCGTGGCTCGCCTCGTCTGCGTTATCCTCCTCGTCCCCAAGATCTCCAGAATCGTACGCTGCAATTTCTTTGGCCACCTCTTCGACACTGTCCGCAAGGGATAGCGATTCAAGGGAGGAGACAAAGTCCTCGATGGATCCCACGGATCCCTGTGTCGAAATATTCTCAACGTCGTAAACTATTTCGGGACGAGGCTCCTCGTCAGTTTCAAAGAGCTCAGAGACGGAACGATATCCATTGTCGGATGGTATGAATTGGAGCCCACTTACGTCGCTGTCCGGGCTTGTTGGCGCATCCGTAGTGAAGCCATCGTCGTTCTGCAACTGCAACTCGGGTGGGAACATATTCCCGACAAACTCGCGGTGGATCATGTGAATGCGCACGACTTCTCCGTTTTCACGGTGCAGATCTAAAATTTCTTCGTTGATAATGCGCCCTTCAGCCATCTCCGATAAACCAAGTAGTAAAAGGTTTAAATTGGTACTGTAAAAAGTGTGGAAATAAAATTATGAGATGAATTAAGTTTGAGTCACAGAAATGCGAGAATAGAATGAATAACAGAATGAGCCTGAAAAAATAAGAAAAATTGGCAGAAAGAGCGATGCGAAAAGAGCGAAATGCTGATTTCGCTTGCGTTTTTGATGATCGATACGGCTGCCCGACAGTTAAAAAAGAAAGGGAGTCGCAAACGGAAAAATAAAATTGTTATGAATAATGAGAAATGAGTGATGGTATAGAGTGCGAAAAATTTTCGAAAAATTTGTCAAAACAGCTTCGAAAATCCACACTGATGGTATATGCCGATTGAGATTTCACATTTTGAAATACGGTACGATATGTGTTTTAAATAGTTTGAAATTTACTATTCGAATGGAAAACAAAACATTAAAAAAACTGTTTTATCACGTGTCGGGTGCTTGTTTTATAACTTTTAGAATGGAACCATTCATGATTTTGCATCTATCAGACCGCATCGCTTCTCTATTCTATCTCTTTCACTCACCATACTTTTATTCTTTTTTTTTTCTATTGTCTTTTTCATTCTGAGAATTTATATATCTGTATGCATATGTTTCTCCCATCTTTTGCGCCTCTTCGCTGCCCACAGTACCTACCGTGGACATGCTTCCTGACCGGCAGAGCCTTCTGCCCAGTTGTGTCGCAAAGTTTTACATGTGTTCGCTGTCCGGTGACACCACACAGTTGACCCGCCCATTTTTGGCTCCGCCCATAATATTATAAAAGTAGGGATTGAAGCAGAGAACTTTAAATTTGGCTGACGCTGCAGTATTTCCTTCTCTAAACGCTTCTAGTCCACTATCCGCGCAGGACACGTTTTCTCAGTCACTAGCCTCACAGTGATCAGTGACTAGAAACCGTGCTCTGCCTGGTGTGTAAGGGCTCTTTACTTTCTTATTGTTATAGCTTCAAAAAATGGAAGAAGTTGAATAGCACATGGGTTACGGTATACTTGTTTGTAATAGCATACTGTAATTGGCAAAAACATTGAAAACCAATATGATTCTTACCAATTTCTCGAATGATCTATTTTGTGGTTTTGATGAAAATTTTGTAATTTGTTTTATTTTTCAGAACAAACAATTTTTCTCCGATGGAATTGCTTGATAAAGTTTCAGCCAAAACCTAAGTTTTTCCAACAGTGTGTTGTTCTAGGCACATTAAAAGTAATATTCTATGTTTCTAGAATTCAGGCTTTTTATGGGAAGTCAACCAGCCTTCCGTCGTCCCATGAAATAACTAAAATTGAATGCTTGCTTCTAACGTGAAGAAAAAGTTTAGATTCTGTCCGATTGTCAAATGTCAAACTCTCGCGCTCGACCCATTCAACAAATGCGCCGCTGCGTCTCGAGTAGAGTTGACCGAAAATAAAATTCAAATCGGTGTCGGCTTGTCTAAAGCAATGCATTCCCATGATTCATTGCGTCACCAAAGTGCACCGCTTCTTATACGGATTCTAACAGTGTCTTTACTAAGGTACTGTCATAGCAAACATTTTTTTTACTAGTGCACAAAGAAAATGATGAAAGAAGTAATGGTAGAAAGTTATATACATACGTACAATCTGTTGAAAGCAAAAACATTTTTTGATTTTTTGAATGCTCTTTTTTCGCAGTTACCGTATTTCCTCTAATATAAGCTCACCCTGAGAGGTGCTTCGAAAAATAGAGGCACACCCTCTAATAGAGGCGCTCTCACTAGCTCTGCATTTTCTCGTCTCAGTTTTTGCGGACTTTCTCCGTTTTTTGTGACGTTTGAAGAGAAAAATAATCGAATACGAGGAGCTGAACGTCGTGGTTGTGTCCGATGCTGAAAACCCGTATCCGACGCCGCCAAAAAATTTTATGTTGACCGATAATGTGTGCAGATATGGATTGCCAATTTTGAAAAAATCAATGGTGAGCTGAATTCTCTTCAGGAATAAATGTTTGCGAAACAGAAGCACTTCTTCTAATTGAAGAGCACCTCTATGAAAAGCACATTTGAAGAAGAGATTGAAAAATAGAGATTTTTGCGCTTAAATTAGAGGAAATACGGTATACACATAATCACGCTTGGAAAATTAAATCTATGTAATACGACGGGCAGAAAGTTTTTTTTTCACTTTCTGACCATTATTAATTTTCCCAACCCGTTATTATACTTTTAAATATCCTCCCATTTTGCTGGTTACCGCAAAATTTGTAAGAGACGCAGGCATCACAAGAAGACAAACCCGCTTGTTTTTTTTTGTTGCTTTGTTTAGTTGAAAAACCTGAGGGGGCGTAATCATTATGCTCTCAGAGCATCTTTTTTGTACGATTATGCGAAAAAGCAAAACACATGCGCAACGAAAGACGTTGACACTTTCCTTCAAAAATTTAGTGGAAAAACTTTAATCTTGGTAAAAAACCAAGAACTTGTCGTTGTTGCCTGGTCATCGATTCGGATATTTTGGAAGGATTGGATGTAAAGCTAATCTCAACAGTGGGCAAATTTTCAGCAGACTTACAGCAATAAAAAACAGCCAAAAAAGTTTTGAAAAAATTCTGGTAACCCTCATATAACACTTTTAAGTTTTTAAATTATTATCAAGCTTTGTTTCTTTTTCCTCAACTTTTGCATTTTGTTTAATTAGAAAATCTGGGTGGATGTGGTCGTGGATTTTCTGCGTGAACTTTCACTGCCACCGGCAAAATAATTGAAATTATTATGATGGGCTACTGCGGAATAGAAGTGTTCTGAATATATCTGTAGCGAAAAATTAACTTGAGTTTGCATACATTACAACTCGTTAGAGAAAATGCGGAGCAGATTTTTGAATAGCGTTTAGTTGAAAAATGTGGGTGGGTGTGGTTATGGATTTTTTGCGTTAACTCCTACTGTGCTCGGCTTGGAAATTGAAAACTGACGGTAGGTACAGTACCGTTCCAAAGGTTGGAAACTTTTGATTTTTGGAGTATAACTTTTGAATGGAGAGGGTTACGGTTCTGAAAATTTGCATGAATCTGTCCCGTAATGTTTTTGACAAGCTCCAAAAATGGATTTGGTCAATTTATTTTTAAATTAAAGTTTCAAAACTAAAAGTATGATTTTAGTTGAGTTTGGGTCGATCGGACCCTTTTCAGCTGACTTACAGCATTTGAATATCAGGGTCCACATGGGTAAGTCAACTACAACTTTTAATGAGGATCACCAAAACCGAATAAAATCAAACAAACTTTGCTTTTTAACAGTTTGTATCTGATTTTCTCTAATTTTCTTTGGTTTTGGTGATTCTCAATAAAAGTTATTGTTGACTTACCCATGTGGACCCTGATGTTCAAAGTGCTGTAAGTCAGCTGAAAATGGTCCGATTGACCCATAGTCAACTAAAATCATACTTTTCGTTTTCAAACTTCATTTTAAAAATAAATTTCGAGTCTTGAAAAATCTGAAAAAAAATTATTTTTGGGTCGAAAATTTTGGCATCTGCAATTTTTTGAAAATTCTGCAGTTTTCAAAAATGACCAAATCCATTCTTGGAGCTTGTCAAAAACATTACGGGGCAAATTCATGCAAATTTTCAGAACCATAACCCTCTCCATTCAAAAGTTATGCCTGAAAAACCAAAAGTTTCCAACCATTTGAACGGTACTGTATGTGTTCACAAGCATATTTCAATTGCAAAACTCCGATGTTCCACAGGTTTCGCAGAAAAAAACATCAAGAAGTTATAGTAGCTGCGAGACCTGCAAATCATCGAAGCGTCGTAACTGAAATTCGCTCATAAACATATAATATTAACTGTTGAAAATAGCTATTAGCCGTAAAAATGTCGTATGTGGCGCAAGTTTGGCGGTAACCGGTGCGCAAGCGGGAGTTAGCCATCAAATTTGAGGTTCATGTCGCATGCATTTTGCAGAAGCGGAATTCAACGGCTAGTGTTTTTAAATTGAAACTGTAAAAGCTGAGATCGAATAAGATTCACTGAAACTTAATCATCTGGATACCTCGAAGAAAAAGAAATACTTGTATCATTTATCTGTCACGAAAAAGCGAGGGTCGGCAATGAGCTCACCCAATTTTTCGCTTTTTTTTTCACTGTCGGAGTTTGTATTAACAAAAATAAAGTTTCTTCTTACAGCTTGGTTTACGGTAAAAATCGACACACCCACTTATTTTTTTAAATAGCGTCGTTTGACTGGATATTGTCAGGGGGCGTCTAGTTTTTTTTTTTAATTTGTGTCCAGAAGCTGCAATCGAGTAAAATGTCTAACTACCTTTTCCCTGAAACTGAATCCGCCGGATATGTAAACGACAATGAAATACTTTTATTCTATGTCACGAAAAAGCTCTTTATACAGCACAAGAACGGATAAAAATTTATTGACACAATAAACGAAATGATTATTATTTTATGTATGCTTAAAATTCTTCAGAAAACCAAATAACTCATAAGATGCATTATCATGTGATAGGTTATAAATTGGATGACACATAATAAAACATTAAGGAAATTTGACAAATTGGAAAGAAGAGATAAATTTTAAAGGGCAAGGAAACTGAAACGAATTAAAGAGACAGATTCAATGTTGAGATAGAAGTGATGATTGGAATTGTTGAGAATGAGTGATTGCACAGGGAATTCTAGTCAAAAGTTTGGTCAAATTCACATGTTGCGAGCTTGAGAACACATGTTTTGAGCCTGTTGAAGAGTGCTGTATCCGAAGAGAAATCTGGCAGCCGTATTCGCGTCTATAGGGCCACCAAGAACATCTCTGAGCGGCATTCCAGCGGAGGTAGTTGGTATTTGTATTACTCTGAAAGCAGGAAAATAAAACTTGCAATTCACTTTTTGTTACTAACGGTGTAGACACTGCAGTAGTTGTCGGGATGGAGAATATGTTGGCACGGTGCATTTGAAGAGATGAATTTGGATCATCTGTCTGTGCTTGTCTCTTAAACTTGTTTCGTCGGTTTTGAAACCAAATTTTGACTTGAGTTTCGGTAAGATGAAGCTTCTGAGCCAAGGTTGATCTTTCTTGACTGCTTAAGTATCTTTTGCATTCAAACATCAATTCCAACTGTGAAACCTGCAATTTCAGATAATGAGTTCATTCAAAGGTGAAGCGAATAATGATTTTGTACCTGACTTCTACTGAACACCGTTCTTGTCTTCTTTTTTCTGGCTTGAGAAGGATCACTGGAGTTAGCCTCGTCATCACTGCCTCGTCCCACTGAAACCATACATTTAACTTAAAACTGTGCCTTTCAGAGTTAAAATTCTTACTTTCATCGTCATCCTCCGCATCTGATTCAAGTGGACTTCCACCAGTAGAATCTCTAGTTTCTCCTTCCTTTGTTTCCAACTTTTCGCTTTTTTCTTCCACGTTTTCATGTGGAAGGCCAAAGTCTGAAAGAAAAGAACATAAATAATTAGTCTAAATGGTCGTACACCAGATTGTGGGACTTATTGCATTGATATGTTTTTGGTGGCAGGCCGTAATTATAACACATCTCATTCTGCCAACCGTTTCTTTTTCCCCCTATTATCTAATTATCTCGAACAGGAAGGATTACTAGGGATACGCGTGACGGTTGACAAGAACCTTGCGAGCATCATTGTCTACTATGCTTTCAGTGATCGGCTAATGAGAATTCTATCATATTATATTATTAAAATGACTGAGTAACAAGAAAGACGATAACTAATGTTACGTAAACCAAATTTGTGCGTTCGAGCATAATTTTTTCAAGCGTAGTGAAGAAGGATAATTAAAACTAGTAGTTTTAGCTGTATGGTGCTGGTGCAAAGTCTTATTTTTGTGATTTGGTAGCTTATAGAAAACAAATTAGTGAGGCAGTGAAGAATGAAAAATATGTATGGATCTTTCTTATTACTAAAGTGTACTACATGAGCTCGTTATAGTTAATCCCCATTAAATTTAAATGAGCACCTAATGTTTTTACTAGTGACACCCGTTAATAAGTGACAGATCTAATCTTTGTAGAAAACCAAATACGATAACAATAGGTGTTGAAATTGATCAAAAACAAGAACGCTTAGAATTATTATTTTTTCTTCTCACGTCATTAACTTGTTTTTCGCTCGTCTCGCTGAGCACGTACCGGCGCATCCTTTCAAGAAGCGTGGTGTTACCCAACAAAAGGTAATTAGTCGAGTTCAGCCCAGTTGGTGGTGTTTTGATTTTTATCCCTAAGATGAACAACATCCGCCGACAGACTGGCCTCTCCTTGTTCAACTTGTTAATGAGTCCCGGACTTGGCTAATTCGTACCGTACAATAACAATGGGTCAGGGAGTAACTGGGTGGTTTCTAAGGAGAAAGGATGCCGACTAACTAAAAGACGCAAATTGAGAAAATAGGTGTATGCAAGTGCGTATTGTTTAAGGGATGAAATATGGTAATTTGTTCACACGTATTGGTAATGACAGACTCTTAAATGCAAAAGTTGTGTAATATTGTCTCTGATTGAAAATTAATGACTGTGTTATTATAGCAAACTAACCTGCGTTATTCAAACTTTTGAAGTTCATCATTTGAGCGGCTTGCGGAAATCCAAGAAATGGAAGCATGGGAAAAGAAGTGAGAAGTTGATTTGGTTGATTTCCAGCGTTCATAAGTGATTGTTGTAGAAGAGCAGCAAATGGAATCATTTTTGGGTCAAAATTGAAACTGAATGTGGGTTGATCGCTATCCATAACACTGTCTTCGGAAGAAGCTGATGGAGAGCTTTGATTGTTTCTAAAATGAAAATTATCAAAATATGAATATCAGTAACCCAGAATAAAAATCCCTTACGGTTTCCTATCACTCTCAAGCAGTTCACTGATATTGAATTTGATTTTATTCTCCGTTACCGGCTTTATCTCTTCTTCTTCCTCCTCTTCCAGAAGTTCCATTTTGGGAAGTTGTGACATTTTCTCCAGTCGTTCTTGTGAGCTCATTGTTGTCATATCGATAGGAAGATTCATAGCTGAAGTCATTATTATCAGAAAAGAAAGAGGTAGCGGTTGAACAAATAGACGTGAAATGATGAGTGAACGAGAATGCTAATGAGACGCCCCGCCTACCTATCAAGACTACGGTAGAAGACGGGAGCGTTCGCGGATAAATGAGAGGGGATGATGTTTAGAGTAATGAAGGAGGTGGGGGGTAAGGCAAATTGTTGTTCACCATACGCATCGGATAGTCAATGGACATAGGTTACATTGGAATGGACAAAAAGAAAAAAGGCGTTTGGATCTTGACAATTTTCTTCTTTTTTTATCATAGTTTCTGCTAATGTGTTAAGTGATTAAGCAAGGCAGAGACTTGTCTTGATACGCCCGACAAACTTAACATCTAATTCGTTTAAGTGGATTACTATGTTTGATTAACACAACAGTTAACCGTTTTTTTTTCTGCTGAGAAAAGTGGGGAGGGGCAATTAAATTATTTGAGTTGAAATGAAATGTACTGTCAGCGGCCATTGCACTTTAGTTTTGCAGTGTCCAATAAACGGACTAATCCTCGCGTTTTGTGTTCTTTCTTCTACTCTTATCCTTTCCATTTAAGTAAAGCTTTTAGATCGATAATGATCAATTTAAAACGAAATTCGAGACGTTGGTGGTAATCATTTGGGAGAGGGCTCCGTAGCAAGCGTACGCCCGGGTCAAGAAGCGGCTTATCGTTTCGGCAGTGTCAAATTCGCGTGGTTCGCTCAAGGTAATCGGAATAATGAGGTGGTGCTGAAGACGACGTATGGTTCAATGAGCAACACTTGGGTCCCGTGTTCTCCATTCTCCAATACGAAATATGTAATTCAGTGACAAGATATGTATATGAAGGATAATAGGGAAAATAATTTTATGGTGCAATGAACTCATATGATCAGGTTTAAAAGTTTCGAATCATTCCGTTTGCACAAAATTGACCTATTAGATTCTGGGAATAGAGTAAAGTTTGGAAATGCTTGTTTCATTTTGTGTTTGTTGCTGTTACCTGCTTCTTTGTACATATGTATGCAAAAAGTATTTGTTTTTTTTTCTAAAAAAGAAAAGTAAGACACGGAAATTTATGAAATCTGATAACGAAAGTCATTAGGCATCAGAAGAAAAAAGAAGACGTCAGGTGTCTGTAACCAAAAAAGTCACATATTTTGGTGGAAGTCAATCGGAAACAATCAGTCACATGCTTCAGAAGTTATGGAAAAGTACAAGTAAAATATATAGAGCATTGAGATAACAAAACTAATATTGAACTTGAACTTACAACTTGTTGTTTTTTTCCAAATTTCTTTCAAAAAGAGCTATGATTGAAAGTTGAAACAAATCAATGGGGCCTATATAATAAGGAATATAATAGATGCAAATGTGTCGGCAAACTGATGAATGAACGTCCTCAGCTCCACCCACTTCCACGACATACGGTAATTGGAACCAACGCTTACTCTACCAAGACGACGCCCATTTGGTATCAAGTAGAAAAATAATTCAACACAATCTCATTAAAACCGGTGGCGGACAGAGTCAACGTATTTGTATAGAAAAATATGACTGGAAAAACACGAACACGTAATGTTTGATGGTAATAGATAGCGTCGAGCCGAGCCAAGCAGAGCCGAGACGTGTGGTTTTGTTTCGTTTACTGAAATATGGGCTGACGGAGATGAGTGAATAAAATGAAAAAAAAAACGGCTAATTTTCATTTTTTTTTTCTCGTTTATTTTCAACACTTTTTGTGGTCTTGTAGCCGTCGTCAACAAGGATTTTAATAAGATCGGTGGTCTAGAAGCAACATGAAAGAAAGAACAGGAAGAAAAAAACGAAAGAAAAATAAAGTCACACAAAAAAAAATCTGTGATGGGTGCAATTGAGACGTGTCTTCTACTTGTAAGGATATCGACAACCGGAAGTGTTTGCACATGAAATTTACCCATTAACACAATTTCTGTCGGTATATGTGGTCCGTACTATAGTTCTACCTATTGGATTCTGTTAGGCAGATTGAGCAAATACTAGAGTCAACATTATGGTGTCTGGGAATATCACTTCCGGTAATGGCAATAGACACCTGCTGCGGGTGAGAAAGGTTCAGCTAAGAAATTCAAACTTTTCTCCTGGGTCATTGTGCTCTCCCGACGATAGAAGAATTCGATAAATCAGAGTGGTTGGTTGGTTGGCAACATGAGGTTTTGTGAGTTGAGTTATGAGTTCAAGTTCAAGCATAAGAAAATTTTGAATCTTCTCGCATCGTAGGTGCGTCCATGGGGGCGGAAACTATAAAGAAGAGCAAAGGGGGGAAGAGTTGAAGATATTATCTGTTAGTAAACAAGGTGGTAAGTAAAATATAGACATTGGAAATGCACCTGTTGTGATTCATATGCACTGTCGGTCGGTCGGTAACCTCTTGGAAAAGGGTATGGCACCTAGTTAGAGGAAACAATGAAGCATATGTGTGCTAATTGGTGTTGAGATAAATAGATAAAAGTCAAAATCAACTGTTGGCGAAAAATCGAGTGGTTGTTATAATTTTATATAAGTGCCAGATGAATTCGTGTAGTGCTCCAGAAAAAAAAAACATAATGCTAGGGGCACTCACTTGCTGTAGATGAGAGATTTTCGTCCGCTCACTCAAAATGTCACTTCTACTCAGTCAGTTTCTTGTCATATTTTGATTTAAGAATAGAATGTGTTGTTAGGTGCTCATTACATAGAACCTCTTTCCAAAGGCGTCATCTTTGCAATGTGCTCAATTACTTAAAAGGATGGTGTTGTTTGAATGAGATGTGTCTATGGCTTGGCATGCGCATACTGGATAAACGTCAAATTAGCAATATGGTTAACAATAATGGAGTAAGTAAGTAAGTAAGTAAGTAAGAAAAGACGTGTGTATTTCTGTCCTCAAGCATCTTACTTCTTTCCTTATTCAGCGACGAGTGAGCCAGGACAAAAATGATGGAAGAGGAATAGCAGGTGCTATCTGAAACGGTCTCACCGTCACCAGGCTGTTAATCCGCAACCGGAACAGTACCAAACAAGGCAGGAAAGGTGCAATAACATACTGTCCGGATTACCCTGACAGTGTTCAATTAAGAGATATTGTTACGTCTTAAACCGACGGAATGTGATCCACGGCATAGAGATTAGTACGGTGTTGAGTGATTGACGCGTGCAATATATTTGAGCATAAAATGAGTTTTAAAGAATTTTTTAAATGGAAGGTTTAATGTTTATTTACTGTAATCAATCGGTCTGGCTTTAAATAAAATTATCAACCCAGTATAAATATTTCTAAATTTTTTCATGATTTTTTTGGTAATGTATTTAACTTAAAAGATAATTTCATCACGTCATTTTATTCTGTTCCGATCAACTTTATCTCTCGAAGACCACTATTCTATCCCTCAGTTTTCCAAACCAAATATCATCAATTTTCAAGCATTCATTCACGTCATCAAAACTTTTCCCTTTTTTTTTACAAGTACGTGTTATTTATTCGGATCAATGATAGTCAAATGTTTGTGAAAAATAAAAACAAGTGAAAATGATAATTTCGCGTGTTTATTAAACATATTACTAAACAACAAAATGACATGTTTCCCAAAAAAAATTAAAATCACACAAGAGTGTCGTTGATGCTGAATTCAATAAGCTCATCCATATCAGAAATGGTTTTGCTGAAATAAATATAACTGTTATACACAAATATGAACCATTATGTAAATAGTTTACCCTGTTTCTAAACTGGAAGCTTCTTTTTCTTTCAAATGAACTACCGGAGTTTCAGTTCTCGATGGAATTTGAAGTTTGAAGCTCGCCTCCTCGGAGCCAGATTGATCAATTTTCGTATACACTTCCCGACAGCTTCCACCGTTTTTTAAGCGTCTATTCAAATTTTTCGCGTCATTTGTGTGCGCAATTTTCGACTTGTAGACCGATGCTTGATTTATAATTCTAAAAAATCATCAAATGGTTCTCTTTTCTCAGATTGCTTTGTTGCAAACCTGTCACTTTTCCTTCGCCCGCCAAAGTACGTCTTTACAACCAGCTGGCGGAAAGTTGGATTGAGCCAGGCATATAGCACCGGATTTACGACGTTGTTAGACATTGCAATGCTGAATTGAAGAACAACATTTTTTTTAATAGTTCTAAAAAAATACCAATGAGTGAAAAGATTGAGCAAGTAGCTAATGTCATAATCATCTCTTCCAAACAAGCGGAAAAATGACTGTGAATCATCATACTCAATGATTAGAGAGATGACATTGTGTGGCAACCATGTAATGCCAAACCAGACAACCATAGCTACCAGGATTGAAGTTGTTCTGCAATTAAAGAAAATAAATTACAAACAAGAACAAAGTATGTATGTATGTATGTATTATACCTCCTATTTTGAAGCACAACTTTTTGTTTCTCCTTTTCTTGCTTGTCCAAAAACTCATTCAACTGCAATTATTGAAGTATAAATACTGCATAATGATGTAATTCATTTCATTTTATGCAGGAAACGACATTTTCTTCAGAAAAAGTGCATAAAATATCGTTTTCTGCATGAAACGAATAAGACAAAACCGCAAGATGCACAAAATGAATAACCTCATAACAAATAGTTGATTAATTTCTTATTACCTCATTTTCATACTGTTCAAGACCATGCGATGGAAATGCGCATGAGCTCTCCAACGCACTCGTCCGCTCCACCATTCTGCGGATCTTTGTTTGAGCTCGCTTGCTGAGCACCGCAAAAATGTTTGCATAACAAAATGCCATAACAGCGAATGGGACCACGAATTGAGCTAGCATGACGATCAACGTGTAGGCTCTTCGGGATTTCGCTGATTCCCACTTTTCAGTGCAAAAGTACCCGCAGATATTTTCTTCCTAAAGTTTTCCTTTAGATGCTCCTTTTGCGTGATACCTACCGTGTATTCCATCATTTGCATATTAAAGGCATATGGCAGAGTCACGACAAATGACAGTATCCAAAGAAGAACGGTTGTCAGAAATGCACCCTTTTGAGACAAAGGAGTGCTATGGGGTCTCACTACTAGAATGTATCTGTCCAGTGCTATGGCTCCAAGGCTGAATGTACAGACAAATATACTGATTCCTGAAATGTAAATTGAGCATATGTGCACATTTGATTGTTGTGTTACCTTGAATGCATGGTATCAAATGGCATAGAAGATTTCCAAAATACCAATTTTTATAAACGTTGGTAATTGGAGTGATTGGCAGGGATAGTATGCACATCATAGAATCACTTGCTGCCAAGTTAAGTATGAAAATATTTTGAACACTCTGAAAAATTATAATCCATTGAATTTAACACCTATTCATTCGATTCCCCGGCAATCTTACTAAAAAAAAAGTTCTGTCCCTCTAACGACGTACGTCACTTCCCCTAGAACTGACTGGCTATTCACCCTCTCGTTTGCCAAGTCAGTTCGCCTCCGTTCAAACTAGGAGAGGTTTATTGAGTTTTAAAAATGATGCCGCTTGTTTTTGTTTTTTTTTCCTGTTTTTTGCACAATCAAACTTACCAGTAGAGCTTTATTACTGCATGTGACGTAGATTAATGTTAAATTTCCGAAAAGTCCCAAAAAGAAGAGGAATAAATAGATACAGAGAAAGGGGATAATTGCGTAAATACTCTGAGATGGATCCGGGTAAACTTTCCAGTACACATGACACTCGGTGAAGTTTTCATCTTCCATCTGGCCTATAGTTACTGAAATCATTTGGTCCATAATTAATGAAAAGGAAAGCGATACGATACAACTTAAACATTTATAATAATGAAAATGAATATTACATGGAAGAATGAAAGAATGAAAGAAAAAATTAAGCTAGTACGGTGAAAAATTTTAGAATTTTTTTTTTTTTAGATTTTTTTTGTTTGAAAAATATGGCTTCAAATAAAGATTGAAAAGGAAGCGATAAACGAAAAGAAAAGAGTGTGTGTTTGTTTTTTCTAAAATAATAAGAATCGCGGAGTTAATCGGCGTAGGCGAAATGAAAACAAGGGCAATAAAAAGTGGAAAAAAAAATAAAACTTAGTGAGTTGACGAATTTCATCCTCTAGAGTTCAGATCTAATGTTTCTCAGCTCAAGCTCAACGCTAAAAATTGAGGTCGTGGGAGTTGATTACCATATGTAAATTAAATGAAATTTTTCTCAGGAAAAGGTTTTTAATAGTCATAAATTATCCTTGACACATATATTAAGTTTCTTCCTTGAGTAACATGCCCCTATAGTGGGAAGGAAGAAAAAAAAAGGTTAGAAAGAGGCACACAATCGGCTTAATTACTTGAACATGTTTGTCATTTTGTTCTCATTTGCGCAAAATTTCTTAGTTTTTAAAAATGTTAATGTTATCTTAAAATGTAAAGAAAACCGAATGCTCAAAGCACACCGACTAGTTAGCTAGCTAGCCATCGTGATGTGTGAATAAAAAAATATTTTTGAATGTGAATATTTTGAATATTCTTTTTTAAAAGGAAGAATTTGTAAATACATATGTATGTATGTACAAGTCAAAACACGAGTGATGCAAATGGAAACGAAACGAGTGGTGCGTGTGTTAGTGCGAGTTTGTCCCGTGACGCAAAATTGCCGAAAAAAAAAGAAAATAAAATAGTTGACATGTTCACGCTAATGAAAAATAAATTAACTCGAGATCGCAAGGATATGCAAGAGAGGCATTCAAGGGAATAAAGAAGACAAAAAAGAAAGAAAGAAAGAAAAAGACACAGTTGAACTTATTACACGTTTTAAATAGGTGTAGGTGCATCGGGTTAAATTGAATCTCCGGAAATTCAATTGTAATGGAAAGTTCTAAAATTGGAATGAATGCATGACTTGGAAAAATAGCTGAAAGCCTATGAATTTTGTAATTTTCATTTTTGGGAAAAATCCCAGAAATCACAAAATTATTATGTTTTCAATCGACTTGCGACATGAAAACGCATCACATTTCAAGTCTGCATTCACCGTTCTGTCTGCGTCTCTTCAAATATCACCGTTTTCGCGTGGTCGCACACGAATAAGTGGGCGGAGTTTCGCGTTCTCATGTCGCAAGTCGATTGAAAACACTATATAAATATCAAAAACAATAAAAAAACATATTTTTTTGTTTCTTTTCAAAAGCTTCAGGAGAAGAAGAAAAATTTTTCAGGCGCTAAAAGATACTTGTGGAAAACGAGAAAATTGCCAAAAAAAAAAGAATAACTTACGCAAAGTCATTACTACTCTTTCTATTTCTTCTAACTCATTTTTTCCAGACTAGACGCCGAATAATGAATGAAACAGGGTAGAACGTTTGCTTTTGCTCATCAACAAGTTAATTATAATGAGAAAAACAACAGGAATTAAAAAAATATATGATATCGAAATGTGAAATGAAAAACACACAGTAAATTTCAGCTCTATTCAAGAATTTATTTAATGTTAAAAAAAATACTTTAAAAAGCAGAAGCTGGTGAGTAGAAAGAAATTTCGATCCAGGAGCTGGTGGAGAAAAAAAAACCAAAACAAAACAAGTTTAGCCGACCTGGCTAGACGTAGGCCACTGACGTATTTAACAGAAGGAGAGGAAACCAAAATGTAGATAAAAACTGTAAGGTTTCCCCGGCTTTAGAGAAATGGCAAGAAACCGACAATAATGAATTGAAAGGAAGAAAAGCAAAAATTTATGTCGTGTTAAGCCATTTGTTCGTTAAAAAAGCTAGGCCTTCAATTAAAAGAAATTAGTTAATACCCATAGAAAATCTTGAAAATAGAAATTCTCAAACATCAAAATGTTTCAGATGAGCGTACGTTTGAAATATTCAACATTCCGTGTCTTGTGATAAATGGGTCGTTTGATAAGTCCTTCGTCAAGTACACGGAAATGCGAACGAAAAGAGGAATAAGGAAAACGGAGCTAATTATGCATGATAAATTATATCACTTTGTATATCACGAAATTCAGTTGTGAAACATTGAGAATGACGCATATGTTGAAGCGGGAAAAAAGTAGTATGGGAGAGAGGAGAAATAAAAATTAATAAGACCAGCGCACATTCGACCGTAAAGATCTTTTTCTTTTTTAGCCCTGGGATCCGGAACATGAATTATTTATTTTTGAGCCATGAAAGAACAAATTTGAAGCGAAAATCTTAACAAGGCTTATTTCTAATCTTCTCATTTTTCCACTTCGCTCCTCGTTTCTACTGCAATTGCGACTTGTTCGCATTCGGTTTAGAGCTCGGTTGAAAATTCGAATTTCCTTGTTTGTGAAAAAAATAATGAAGATTAGAAAACGAACGATGGATGGCAAAATTTTGTTATTTTTTCTTTGACTTGTTATCATTTTCGCTTCCATTCTGAGAACCGGACGGATCAGTTTGGATCATAAATTTGAATGAATGGTAAATTTTGTTTGAAAAAAAAACAAATAAAATATAATCCAAATCCAAAAATCAGCGATTTGATAAAAAAAAAAAAATAAATGCTCTTTTTATTGAAAAAGCTCACTAAAAAGGAATATCGCAAGAAGCGAAATGGTGTCTATAAAATGCAAAAACCAAGCTTTTGATGGATCGGCTCGAATGGTTATGAAAAGACATGTCAAATGTTGAATTGAAATTCAACGAAATAACGAATCGACATCTCATAATCCATACAGAAAACCCGCGCAATTTGGTTGGTCGCCTCGGGAAAAAAGAAAGAATTAAAAAGAAAACAAAATATATACATAAACGAAGGAAACTAAATACATACATATTATTGTTTTTAATAAGTTGTCACCTGGCGAGAAGCGCAAATTTTAAAAAAAATAGGGTCCACCTCCTTTTCTGCCATGGCTGCGCGGTCAACTTGCAATCGCGATGCGCGCGATTTTCTGCTTCTCCCAGTACCCTTTAATTTCTCCTGGGAACCTTTATAAAATGGTTCTTTTTAGCCTATTTTTTTGAATTCGAGCCTCACGCCAAGTGACAACTTCTTTAAACAATAATATTGTGAAAACAAAAAAGTTGCAACGCGGTGTTTGCATACTTTTAAAATTCAAACGAAAATGGGAACAAATCTCTTCATTTTCCATGCTATTTCTCTCATTGCCGTTTGAATTTCAAAAGTACGAAAACACCGAGTTGCAATTTTTTTTTTCACAATAACAGTTAAAGATTTCGAAAGTTTCTTGAAAATTTAAAGTATTTTTTTCATTCAGATAAATGTAATCAATCAGTCAAAACATCTTTTTAACATCTTTTTTTTGTTGAGTTTTAGCCGTACTTGCTAGAAGAATTTGAAAAACATAAACTGAAGAAATAAAATTATGCACACTGCCACGAAATGGTTTCGCGCTCTACCGGTGAAGCAAAACGAGGAAAAACAGCTAGCAGCCTTTTAAAAATTAAAAAAAGAGAAGTTAGACAGTTAGACAAAACACATTTATTGGGGAAAACGAAGGTAATGAAACGAAGAAATGGTATTTTTTGTACTATTATTCTCAGTACGGAGCGCTGCAAACCTGCTCCCTTTGCACAGTGGAAGACGCGACCACGTTGGCGACGAGAGAGTGCAGAAAATTGAGAGAGCGTGGCCGATTTTTCATTCTGACTTCTCTGAATCTTCCTACAAATGCATGCGAAATTCATTATTAGATTCGAGCTAGTTTGCAGCGTTTTATAACGAGAATACATGTTCATGAACGAAATTCAGCTACGAAGCTTCGATGTTCCGCAGGTCTTTGCATGGTTACTGGTACTTATTTTCGTTGCAGGACCTTCGAAACATCGGAGCGTCTTAATTTGATTTTGATGGTTAAAATATGAAAATATAAGCAATTTAATTTTTTTTTAAAAGAAAACCAAAAAAAAAAGAAAAATTGATCAGCCTATTTTATCAAACCCTGAGAATTGGGCATTCCTTTATTTCTTCTACTCCCAACTTCTAGAATATATGCTTTCTTTTCTCTTACTGAAAACCTAAACTACATTCGATTTGGATGCGAACGAGTAATGCGGAGGAGGAGGAGGAGGAGAAGAAGAAGACGGCGAGAGCAGGAAGAAAACGTGTGAAACAACCGAAAACATCCGGTCTCATTGCGAATTCCAAAAGACGGCTCCATATAAAAGGACAATCATTCATCGTGAAGACAGCACCAGACGATCGGAATACTAAATAACCGAGGGAAAGTCATGCATTTAGGACATTGAAGTTCTTAGTTTTATGTCCTTGTATGTTTCAGACTTGTGAGAGGACCGTAACTGTTCTTTGGAAGAATTTTTGTTGAGCCAACTATCGTCGAATTTTGAAAGATTGCGGATTCAGGGACTGTTGGCGTCAAACTTTTTTCAAATGCTTTACCACGCGACGCTGAATCTCGTAAAAAAAACAATGAATTAAATACACTTTTTGATGGCTATCTGCCATACATCCTGGCTAATAGCCACGGCCTACAGTCACACAGAGTTAATTTCAGTAATATGAAGCATGCCACTCGTAGGTACATATGAGTGTCAGATATATGAGATTCCTAAAAATTGCAATTTTCTTTTTTCCGGAAAAATATTTTTGCACAGGCTTATGCATCTGTCGGCGGCAAACGACAACTAAAAACCATAAAAAATTTAATAATAAAGTTGCAAATAAAGTTTTGTACAACATTGTGCTGTCATAAAGCATGGACAGTTAATTATTCATATTATGCGTGACGACAACTACACATTTCTCAGTGAACGACATTGGAATTGCTGCTCTTGCTCTTCGTCCATTCTCTACCAGATAGCACTCTCCAGAGAATCCGATCACTTTGACTATCTCACCGGCGCGTAACATTACGCCACTAGATGGATCTGAAATTAATGAGAACAATTTAAGCATAAACCCCACTTCCATTCAATCCCCCCCCTCCAATTTAATTTTCTGCAATTAAAATTTGATGAAAAAAGAAAAGACAACGCTGTCTGCTAATCCGTGCATCTTAACTAACAAGTAAGATAATACCTTGAAAATCAACGACAATGCTTCTTCTTTGCGGCAAATGATGCTTTCGTCCTTCTCTAATTGTGTACTGACGTGGATTGGGTGTTTTCAGCGTTGCAGAAGATGTGCTTGCCGCGCGGTCACACGTTGAGTGTCTTCTTAAAACAGAAAAATTGAGAGACTGATTGTGAGTTTTTAATTAGGAAAAAGAAAAAAAGAAGGTATTACCTTGCGGATGAAATTTTAGTGTTTGCAACAACACTTCGATACAGGTTCAATTGATTGCCTAATCCATTTTCGTGAACTCTGGCATACTCCAATGATTCATTTGACTAAAATTTCAAAATTAGCGGTTTTGAAAACAAATGTGCACCTACTTTCAAACAAATAATTTGCTGAGAACTGGTTTCTGAAATTTCTCTCTTCAACTTTCCAATTGACTCCAATACGTTTTGAATTACTGTTTTTCCATTGTTCGGCCAATTTATTGAACTTGGAAAGTATCTATCGTCAATGATCATGCACTCGACATCCGTTGCAAAAAGATTCACCGCAAACGGAAACGAACAAGATCGATAATCAAAAAGGTTCACCTGGAACAACAATAAAGGACAAATGTTGGCCGGGAAAACTAATATTATCGATTCGTGACGTAGCGAGACATCGTGTCAAGTTATGGGTCAGCAATCGCCGGGTCTCGCCACGATTCAGCTCTTGGTGGCAAGAGAAGACACAATTTTTTTGAATTTTTTTCATTTTTCTGGCGCACAACTTGCAGCAACGTGTCGCTACGTCACGAATCCATAATATTACCAATTCTCTTGAGATTATATTTGTATTTCGCTCAGTCATGAGTCTCAGATCGTAGTGTAGTTCAAAAGTTTCTGCACAATGTTTCATCATCTTTGGAGCTCTGGAAAGTTGAACGCGGTAAGGAAAAAGAACACATGCGGAGACATCTTACTTTTCAATCCATCTTTCGTGGTTACGAGAGCCAATTTCAACACTTCTCAATAGCTCGTGTACCTGTAAAAGCGAACAGAAAGTTTGGAACTTATTACTCCCGGGTATGTTTAGAAAATTATGGACCGAAATATCGATTTAAAAAAAAAATCGTGTATTTACTGAAAATCTTAAAAACCGATTTTTAATCGGACCATTCTCCGAATTTTCACCCAAATTCTTGCTATTTTTGTTTTTTATTATCGGTTCAATATTCTTGCTAGCTATCTATCATATGCGCCCGCGAAAAATTATTATAGACGCAGACATAACGAGACGGCGTTGAAAAACCTGAGCAGGCGGAGTTTCGATTTTTAGCGTCACTGCTTACAGTAGCCGGTAAGAATGTTGAATTGCTAATATGAATAAAATAACACCAAGAAAACATTTAATAAAACCTACCATATCAGAATCAGTATTTTGAATAATGTCGTTGGCAGCATTCACAATCAACTCATTTAAGGAATTTTGTGTAGAACGAACATATCCTGGCACGTCAATTATATGAATTATATGATTATTCTCATTGCTTGTCCCCACACTGACACCAGAATCGGTAATAACACTTCCTCGATCATAAGAGTCTGGGACAACGTCTAACAGAAAATTCAACTTGTCTATTATAAATTTCACAGTACGAGAGTATAATGCTGTTACCAAATTGTCGCGAAGCAACCTGCTCTGAAAGTTGAAACAAAAAAAAATTTGAAAGTTTTAACTATTAAAAAGGAATTTGTTTTTCTCACATCAATATTGGCTTCTGATACCATAAACCGATACATGGCTAGAGCTGAGACACCAAGCAAGCAGCATGCATCTTCAAGATCTGAAATAGTTAAAATTAAAAATTAAAAAATAAATATATAAAAGATTTATGTACATATGTATGTAAATATGTACCTGCAATATTATCCACGTCTGCTGAAGAACTTTCATCTCTGAAGTTAATATTATTTAGTAGAATGCAAGCAGATATAATCTGAAATCAAAGATGTTTCTTATTTTTTGCAGAAAACCTTACTTTCAAAATGTCGGCAATATTAATCCCAATAGAAGCAAAAGCTAATTGTATTTCTTCAAATCTTCCATAATTGAAGCAATTTTCCCGTAATCGAAAACCGGCAATTTTATACTTATTTTTATCAATCTCGTTCAAATCGTTGGCTACCACCGCAAAGATATTGGCTCGGCATCCGCGACTCATCGATTCAATTGGAAAGTGTTTGAGTGATATCCTGTGTAAACGGTTGTCCCGTGTGTGAAATACATAGTGAAGTGCTGCTTTGGAGCATTGATTGTTATACGAGTTGTTAGCGGTGAGGAATGGTTTCAAAATAATCAAAGCTGTCTTGAAAAGTTTGCTGAATTGTCCTTGATTGTCAAGCCGATTAACTATATCCAAACAGACTAGTTCAGCAATGTGTGATTTTCCCGATCCAGAAACACCCCTTCAAAAAAAAATTGTTTTTTGTTAAAGGATGTGACAACTTTTTGGGGAAAATTCTAAAAAATGTATTACTGGGTAAGCGATTTACGAGGAATATCACATTAAAAGCGCGATAAAAACATTTTTCTGATTTTTACAAAAAAAATATTATAAGGTCACGGGGAGTGCATGGGCGCATCTGGCCTAGTAATACGGTGACCGCGGCTTCTAGAAAATTCAATTTTTCTAAGAAATATTCATTTTTCTCGCAGTTAGCCTTGTTTTTTACATTAATTGCCGACTCTATTGTGTTTTCAATCGACTTGCTATGTACATGAAAACGCAAGTCAAGTCTGCATTCACCGTTCTGTCTGCGTCTCTTCAAATATCACTGTGTTCGCGTGGTCGCGCACAAATAAGTGGGCGGAGTTTCGCGTCCTCATGTCGCAAGTCGATTGAAATTACAATAATCGCATGCATTTTATAATTTTTGATATTAGTAAAGTCTGGTCAGGAATATTGAAAAGTCGATATTTGCCGGTCGTTCCATTCAAGGCTTTTAACAGTTAAAAAATAAAGCTACAAAAGATTAATTCAACCGGGAACTGAGCAGGAAGACGGACAAAAAGGAAGGGATGATAAATTTTGTTTCAAATTAGTTTTATCGTTACTTTTGTAATAAGAACGCATTCATTTATTGTTAAAAAGCACAATTATGCCTATGCATGTTGTCTCAAAAAATAATGCAAACTATTTTTTAAAAAATGCAAGAACGACGGGAGTAAAATGATTTAAAAAAAATTAATAATGCATTTCAATTTCCCGCCACTTCATGTACTCCACGTGGTCTTCTAATTTTTTTTTTAATTTGACAAAAATCAGAATAATTTTAAAATCATCCATCCAATAATATATTTTAAACCAATACCCAAAAAGTTGAGACCTCCGGTGAAAAAATATTTTGCCCTTTTTTTTAACCTCAAAAATAGAGTGGAACTCTTCGCTTCAAATAATGAAGATGTGATTGTCGGAATGACCGAATAAAAATTACATCGCGGTGATGACACGGTGTTGAATGGATTCACAAAAAATAATTGTCCTCCTCGAGAAAACTAAATTCAATAATGTTTTCATGTGTTCAATTCAAAAATATCTGCTCCCACCCAACATTGTCCCTGAGTAAATCGTTTGTTGATCGCTTCCACAAACTCTTTATGATTGCACATTGAAAGAAAAGCAATGGATGATGACATGAAAGACGAAGATGATGCTGTAAATGGAGACGAATAAATATATTAACATCTCAATCCCTTGGTGTTTGTTACATTTAAATTTGTGGTTCACATTATACCGTCCTAATGTGGTAACTTGCAATTGATCTGTTGGTTTTGAATGGTTTAATCGTTCTTGGAATGTTCTTAATGGTTTTGGCGGAGGAACCGGAGGGCATTGATGTTTTGACATTCCAGTTGAAAGACTTTCTAGAAAAAGTTGACAGTTTGGACCAAGCATTTTTGTTTTTTTCCAACAAAAAAATTATCGATTTGTGTCGATTTCTTTGAATTTTTTTGAAGCAAGCAAAACCAAAACCTGTTCTTTTGACTTTCCCGATCCTCGATTGCAGTTCCTTGGTAATTTCATCAACTTTACTGAACGTATCTCGTCTTTTCAATGACGCAATAAAATGAACCGAAGATGACGGAATCGACATTGACAATCTAAAAAAAAAGTAAATTTAATAGAATTAGGATTTCACAAGTTTCTTAAAAAACAAAACAAAAAACAAAAAACCTTTTATTTTTCTCTCTGTCATTTTCAGCTGAAATTAAATGTGATGCCGATACAGATAGTGATTTATTCAGTCGAGACAGATTTCCGTTTTCTCGATAAGGCACTGAAATTATGTTGTAAACGTAGAAAACATTCGAACCGCAGTTTTTCTTGCCTATTGTATGTTCTGGCTGTGGTATGGGAGTGTGACCGCAAGAATCTATAGATTCATTTAAAAACAGAGAAGTGGACATTCGAGAATCTATGGAATTGTCTCTCAAAAAATGAAACGTCGTTAAATGAATTATGTACACATCAATTCAAATGGTTTGTTACTTACCGTGATAAAACTTTTTTGGTATGATTTTCATTAACATCAGGATTTTCTTGTTCTGCAAGAGCTGATTCCAACCTTGCTTTTACTATTTCTAGTTGTTGAGATAACTAAACAATTTGCTCAATTAGAAACGGAAATAATAAAATAATGAATAAAACAAAAGCCCACAATTTCAATATCAGTCCGTAATCGATTAACATCAACCGTTTTAGCTGCGTTTCTATGCAAAGTTGAAGATTTATTGTGAGGTGGAGGAGGTGGAGGATCCATAGGTCTCGGACGCGGTAAAGTGGTACTAGCCCACATTTTTACCTCAAATTAGGTAGAACAAAGTATAGATAAAAATTTATTGATTGTTAACAATCAAGCATTCTATTCCAAATTCCTGTTTGGGTAAAATGAGGCAAGATCCAAGAGCAAATAGAAGAGATTGAAATTTCGAGGTGTATTGACAGTTCCTTCTGACAGCCGGCCGCCTCAATTCCGCACAGGTATTTTCATATTTTCATTAGGTCGCAAGGCAAGGCTAAGCGCGGCTAGGCTAGGCTTGGAGAACAATTTGTCGGATAGGGGTATGGTATAGAAATTGTGAAAAAGTAATACATATGTACATAGATAGATAGATTCAAAACACCAGAAAAACAACAACAAAAAACACGTTGACCAATTTATCGCGCAGTCTAATCATGAACTTCCAATTCTTCTGGGTATTCCACTGAAAAAAAAAGAAGTAATAGTTATTTACTCCTTCTTCTTCTTTTTCTTCTTCAGAGTTGTTTCGCAACACCCATACTTATTTTTCAACTGTTTAATACCTATGTTACTCATCACTCCAAATGCAACGTTGTTAATGTAAATAAATGCATTCTTTCCCAACTTGAGTCACGTTTTGCCGTTTGACATTCACCCTTTGTTGTACACATTTCTCGATTTAGCGCAATTGATTCATCGCGAGGTTTCGACGAGTGTCTCCTCCTTCGCAATGTCGCACCTGTACCTCTTTTAAACTTGTTCTTAATCACGGCCTCGTATTTTTATCGCATCTTAAAATTTTCTAATTTATAGGTTACAGCTATTGTTTTCCGAGATGTCTGCTTTGACTACCGAACGTGAGTATTTATTGCCTTGAATGTTTATTGTTCGATCAAAAAACTATGTATACAGCTCTGTATTTGTATGAATCTAAATACATACAGACATAAATATATTTATAGACGGATGTTTTTGTTCCTCCTCCCCGTATCCATCCTCCACGTATATGTACAAAAAAATATAAAAAATTAAAAATTAAAATACGAATTCTTTGCCAAACGAAAATGGAATAGACCATAACTCATATTTTGGAAAGTCAACACTGATTATTACGTATTTCCGAGTACGTGAGATGTCGTAAAATGGGTCTTGACACGGTCGGTGTTTGCACACTTGTGGATTTGAATATTTTTTTTTCGAATTTTTTTAATTAAAATTTTTCTTAATTTTTTCAGTTTTTTTTTTTTAATTTTACAGTATCCAAGATACTGTAGATTTTTTACAAGTATGCATACACCGATCGTGGCGAGACCCATTTTACGACATCTCACGTACTCGGAAATACGTAATAGGTGCCAAATATGCCATATCGCTGCTGTAGAGGACGCAGCTTCAAAAAATAGAAGGCACTAATTCATAACTTTTTGATAGAGAGATGGGCAAAAATTTGTCGTTTAAACAACAGCTGTTTTTATTTTCTTTTCTTTCCCTTTCTTTCCTTTTCTTTTTTTTTTTGCTCTCCCTGTGGGTTTTTTTATTGTTGGCCTCATCGTTTGCCTCGCTTGAATGTCACCAATCGGTTAGTGCATTCTGCGAGAAAAACAGCTGGGAAGGAACAATTTTTGAAAAAATTCATTCTGTCAACAAGCATAAAAATTGAAAGTTAAACTTCAAAGTATATGCACATTTTATTAACGCCAAATTGCATAATTTTGTCGCTCGCATTTCTCCAGTCAACTCGACTTGCTCACAGAATGTGTCAATGAGCCGATGAATCTATGCATTTCTTCTCTTCGTTGGTCCAGGGAGCGCCCCCTCTCCGTCTGTGATGTCTCCGCCCATTTTCACAGCTCGCTGAGCAAAACATAGGCACGACACATACGCAAAAGAGCATCTGCCCTCGCCTGCTTTAAATTTTTCCTAGCTAGCTAACTTTGAACGAGAATTTTTGTCTGATTATTCTATCAAAAAATGACTGCCATTGCAAATCCAGTGAATCACGATATTATATGCCAGCGATACGTTTTGGATGACCTTCGTAAGTTGAAAAATTCAACTTTTTTTTCCTACCCACATACATACACACACACATAAACACAGGGATAGCCTATCTATTATATATTTTTTAGAAATGTAATTAAAATTTATTAAAAAGTCAAAAAGTACTAGTTTTGTAGCACGCTACACATATGTATTTATGTAGAAAAATCAACATATTTCCCAATTCTTTCTGACTAAACTTTTCGTTAGCCTACACTTTTTAACAATTTTTTGTTTCGTATAGTGCTCTGTAGTAGTCCTAGACGAACATCTAAAATAAACAAATTCACTTCTTTGATCCCATGGAGTGGGGCTCCTAGAGCAAGATGTACATAAATTGGCATCAGTGTCAAGTTAGAATCAAGTTTTCTTTATTATTAAAACCAACCCGTCACATATCTTTCCTCACCATTGTGCATGACGGAGGATGTGTTGTCAATCTTTGAGGCTCGTCGCACGACGGCTTCTCTAAATTGGAAAAGAAAACTTGCCAGACTTCACTGTCAGCGGATGTGTATGTATGTATGTGTGTAGCGTTATAGCCGAAAGTTGATGTATGTACATAATTGGTGTTGCAAAAGGTTTTAAAGTTTGATTTCCCAATTTTCACAGATTTCGGAATGTATGTAGTACATAGAACTGGTCTGCAATGGCACTTGTCAAAGTTAATCGAATTTTTGCGACACCGACCGACCACAACCAATTTTTTGTTACTTCAATCTCTTCTCGCTCGCTCGCTCGCTCGCCCACTTCTTTATTTTTCCCCCTATCCAGCAGAAAGTACTCTTTCTGGACTTTAATCGTTTGTCTAATTAAACTCAACTGTTTCGGTGTTGAACAAAACGGGAAGAGAAGGAGATGGAAATGAAAAGAAGTAGGCGGGCGCAGTTCAATTCCACAGGGACACATTATTCAGGGCACACGCTTTGTTAGGAGACTATAGGTGAAGCAGAAACATAAAGGTTCTTGAAAGACCAAACGGATGGGCATCTTTTTGTTTTATGGGAAGGGAGCCAGGCACTTGCAGAAACTGAAGGAAGCAAAGGGCAGAAGAGGGTCTCGAAATTAAAATCTTGAACCAATTTTTTTCTTGGTTTCTGATGAAACGTTTAGATACGAAAAATCGCTATTTTTTTATTTTGCTTCTTTAATTCTGCTTCTTTATCAAGATGCTTCAAAATAGAAATCTCTAGCCATGATTCCTGATTTTTGATGTCGGAGACTCCTAAATTCTTCTATTTTCTTCAAAAACATTTATTTTAATTGAATTTTCTTCACTGTCTTTGCGCAACGCAACGCAACACAACCAACCAACCAACCAACAAACAAAAAAAAAATTAACCTATTTAATCAAATTTGATGTGGCGTTTCGTTTCGTTTCGCATGCCCCGTGCCCGTGCCCGTGCCCCGTGCCGCGACAGTAATCCAAGGAGATGACTGCTGTCTTATTTTTTTTTCTTTTTTAGCTTTTTCCCTTCTCTAAAACCAAATTATCTTGTCAGAAGCTTTTCGTCGTCTCTTTCCGAGCCTCTTCTCAAAAAATGATATGATTCTTCAGCAGTTGTCGGAAGAGAGAAAGACGAAAAGAACGTGCTCCGCATGTGCTTTTTTGAGAGCAAAAAGAGCGCGGGGAGAAGGGTGGATTTATTCATTCATGTATGTCCTCATTGTGCTTTCACAAAGTAAAGATTAGCATGCAAAGGGAGAAACAAAAAGTGGAGAAGGGAAAATGTTTTTGTTTCAGAGCTTTCCGAGACATTCGACCTTTTGGATGTCGACAAAGATGGACGGCTTTCGCGCAACGAAATTGCTGCTCTTCTTAGAACTATTAATGTTGAACCAACGCGTGTGGAGCTTGATTTTATTTTTGGAGAAATGGATACTGACAGTGAGTTTGTATACTCGGTATAAAGCGCTGCAAACTCGCTCCCTTAGCACGGTGGAGGACGCGGCCACGTTGGCGACGAGAGAGTGCAGAAAATTGAGAGAGCGTTGTCGATGTTTTGCTCTGATTTCTCTGAATCTCACTCCAAATGCATGCGAAATTCATTGTTCGATTGGAGCGAGTTTGCAGCGTTTTATACCTAGCATACATAAAAAAATATTCTCTGCGTCTCCCTCCACAGTGGCGTTCTGCCAAGTGTAGTTGAGACGCAGAGACGCGAGAAACATCTTTTTTCAAAAACGTATCGCGTCCCGAACAAGCCGTGTGACAGACATATAGACAAACAGACTTACAAACCCCACAAACAGACTCATACACATACCCACAATTGAATTCCCTCCTCACGCTCTAGTCGCCGGTCTCCTCCCGCTAGTGTACAACACTTTGTCGCCCTGCATTCGTAGCCTCCTTAGCTCAGTTGGTAGAGCGTGAGACTTTTAATCTTAAGGTCAGGGGTTCGAGTCCCCTAGGTGGCTTGACTTTTTGCTAAATTTTAATCCAAATAGACCGTACAATAGACGAAACATTCCATTTTGGAGGGCGGTTTAGCGTAACCCAGAACTAATCAGCCCTTTTGGTTTTTAGAGCACAATTGGGAAAAAGAAAATTTTCATTTTCTGTATAAATTGTTTTTTAAAAACGATTACCCAGACCTTCCGGGTTTTTAAAAAACTTGGGGCCTAAATTTCTTAGTTTTAGTAAACGGTTGGTTTCTGAGCAAAAGCGATACTGTTATACTTACTAGTGAAAGCGGTTAAAGTTATGAACGTTGCCCTCTTATCTAAAATATTAAATTTCTCGTTGGAAATGTGAGAAGAACAGAGGAACAAAGAACTCTAATGTATCAGTTTACTTTTTGTTCATTTCGTGTTTTTTTTTCTCTTCAGAAACTGGAAAAATCAGCAAAGAAGAGTTTGTCAATTACATGAAATCACCACCCATCCACAGAACCACACTTCGCGAGCTTGAGGTTCAGTTCCGCAAGTTTGATTCCGATGGCGACGGAGCTATCACTGAAGGTTTGTTAGCGTATGTTTGCATCTCTCCCGAGAGGACTTGCACAATAATTTCTTTTTGACGAAACTTTTTGACGACACATCTTCCTTTTTTTCTTTTTGTGTGGAGCATGGAGAAGAGCAGAGCAGAACAGAGCAGAACAGAGCAGCACCAGTGGAACCAATCCACAAAGTTTTTTTTCCGAATTTCCCAAAGTTCATTTCATTTGCAAAAAAATTGCGGAAGAAAAAAAACGAGAGAAAGTGTGGGGGAAGAGCATCCGGCAATAAATATTCGTCCAACTTGAAAAAAAAAGAAAGAAAAACTTTCCTTTACAGAGGAAATGGCGGAAATCCTAAAAAAAACTGCCGACCTAGAAGATCGTGCTGCAATTCGTGAGATGTTCAAAGCTACGGATTTGAATGGAGACGGAAAGATCACATTCTTCGAGTTTGTCAAAATGATGCAAGAGTGAATTGGAAGAAGAAAGTAAAGAATTATGTAATTAGAAACAATAAAGCAATCAGTACTTGCCAATCCAATACCTTTTATTGCTGTCCTTTCTGTCGTGTCCGAGCTCATTCTCCCGTGTTGTTACTTTACTTCATTCCTCTTCGCTCACGCCGCACTGATTAATTTTTGGTTTTTTTTTTCTTTCTCTCTTCTTCTCCTTTTACTTTCATCTGTGTTTTATTCTAATTTTTTTTTTCATTCTGTCTTCTTTTTTTAACAACACGCTGAATAAAGTAGTAGTAGTACTTTCATTATTGCTAAAAAAAAGAAGTATCAGCTGGTGACCGAAATACTATTTGTTCTTTTCTTTGTTTTCTCTATCCTTCTCGTATATTCTTCATGTATATCTAAAATTAAAAGGGGGCTAGCGCAGCGGCAAGTTTCAAACATCATCTATTTATGTAGATATTCTTCATGAATTGGGCAGCAAGTACGGTGACTTGGCACAACTTTTAGTTTAGTTTTCAGAGTCTCTTGAGACCAATCAGTCAAAATGTGTGAGGTGATATTCAGAGATGAGATGAATAATCTTCTGGGAATATGTATACATTTAAAGGTGCGTCAATGCGTCAATGCGTGAAGGAAGAAGGAAGTTTAGTTTTTTCCCAGCAAAGGGTCATTTATTATTTCAAGTATGGTGGCATTTGTGTAATTCAATTCAACAAATTTGAGACATGAAAGGGATTACGAGAAAGTTTCTAGAAATTTCTCCAATACTCGAGATTTCCTTATGAAAGTTGGGTTATTAACAGAAAATACCGACGAGAAGGAATTGTAATTTTTCGGGGAAAGGTGGAAGGCGAAAAGCGGAAAATGGAAACCCGCTCATCTGTATTTTTAAAAATTTATGCAAACAAATCAAGCTGATTTCGCATAGAAAAGAAGTAAAAATTGTGAGACAAAAAAAATATAGAGTACCGGACAAAAATATATCATATTTTGGGTTTTGGAGTATAAATTGTGAACGGAAAGGGTTACAATTCTGAAAATTTGCATGAATCTGACCCGTAATGTTTTTGACAATCTTCAAAAATGGATTTGGTCATTTTTGAAAACTGCTGCTTTTTCAAAACATTTCAGATGCCAAAATTTTCGACCCAAAAATAATTTTTTTTCAGATTTTTCAAGACTCGAAATTTATTTTTAAAGTGAAGTTTCAAAACTTAAAGTATGATTTTAGTTGACTATGGGTCAATCGGACAATTTTCAGCTGACTTACAGCACTTTGAATATCAGGGTCCACATGGGTAAGTCAACTATAATTTTTATTGAAAATTGTCCGATCGACCCATAGTCAACTAAAATCTTATTTTTAGTTTTAAAATTTCTTTTTAAAAATAATTTTCGAGTCTTGAAAAATCTGAAAAAAAATTATTTTGGGTCGAAAATTTTGGAATTTGAAATTTTTTGACAAATCTGCGGTTTTCAAAAATGACCAAATCCATTTTTGGAGCTTGTCAAAAACATTACGGGACAGATTCAATCAAACTTTCAAAACAATAATCCTCTCCATTCAAAAGTTATACTCCAAAAACCAAAATATGATATCTTTTTGTCCGGTACTGTACATTTGGATTTCCGATAAACAATAGAAAACGCTGCGCCCTTGTCGACAAAATGAGAGGTATTTCAGAAACATTCACAGACAAGCAAAAGGTGAAAACAGGAAGACAATGAGGTTTTATATATTTATTAAGGAAAGCCCGTTGCGACGGGAGGAAAAACCTTAGCATTGAGAAATAACGGGGGTTGCCTTACCCGTCGTGGAATCTCAATCCCTGAAGTTGCAATCGCCGTCTTATGCAAACCCTGAAATTTCCCTTACTTAGCTGGACCAAATTCAATGCATGAGCTTCATATGAAGCTTGACTCAATTGCTGAGTCGCGTCGAGTGCTCAAATTTTTTGACTGTCTCAGCGAAGTTTCTGACCTCAAGGAAGATCGACGAGAAGATGGGAGCATTCTGCTCTCTTACAAAATAATACAAAGACAAGCAATAATTATAAAAATAAAGAAAAAGTGCTGCAAAATCAGAGCATAAACGAGCAGTAGACCAGCAAACAGAGAGAAACGACGCAAGCGAGGAGGAAAACACTGGAAACTATTTTGGGATTAAAGGGAGGCGCGGCGCTACGGTAGACAAGCGGGACTCACCGCGACCGCGAAGTCCTTGCACACAGCGCAATGCGCGCGCTGTTTGAATTTATATTTTTGAGAATTTTATTTTCCTCAATTGTTTTAATATAGTTTTTCGTGCCAAAATATGGTTTTTGGGGAAAGCAAGTCGATTATTGATGAGTTAGGCATCATTTATCGACATACAGGAACCACGGAAGGAAAAGGTAAGAGTGTCATAATGATGAAATTTTAATAAACTCGTTTTGTATTTAAAAAATTGAGAAGAACCTATGATAAAATTGTAGGGGAGAAATTGTTTCATGTATAATGTTAATGATATTTCAAAGTTGAACTACTTTTCTATCAAACTGTTTCCCAAGCTAACAAAAAAACAGAATCAAAATAACAAAAGACGGAATTCCGCATATCACTGTTTACTATCAGTTAATCACTTTCAGAATTCCGATAAAACAGTCGGACGCAAAGCTGCTTCATTCGGAAAATGAGGCGTGTTCTCAAGAGGAGTTTCGTTGAAAACCATCTCGAAACAGCAAATGCAGCACTATTTAGCGAAGGTGCAAAATATAAAAGCTACTGATAACACAGCGGTCAGATCAGGTAGTTGTTTCGAATTCGCGTACAACAAACCAACTTTCCATTTATACTCACTTTCAAACACTTACACTTTCTTCGATCGGGATCGGTAAGAAATTCATTCTACTTCATGATAACCTGTTGGTTGGCAGCAATAAAAATAGTCTCAAATTTTAGCCAAACAATGTCCATTCACCAACTGTCCTCCGAAACACTATGCTCTGTATTTGAAAATGTTGCAAATCAGGATGTTCCAAAACTTAGAACTGTGTGTCGTATGGTACGCTCCGGCTATTTCAAAAATAAAAATAAATAAATGTTTTTCAGTTCAACATGGTCATCAAAAGAAATTATTGCTTTTTGCCGCGGGTTGCGTATCTCGTCAAAATATATTCGGAAAATGATCAAATTATGATTACACATCTGAAATCCGGAGATTCACATGGAAGCACACAGGTGCGCAATTTCAAGGAATTCTATGTTAGTATTGTCTAACCCATCATTTTCCGTTCTTGAAAACAAGTACTCTGCTCCGGTTTTTTTCAACAAGGCTCAATTCGTTATCATATCAAAAGTTCCTATCAGATTCACCCACTCAATTCGTTTTCATCCAACGGGGGAAGAAGGAAAAAGAAAAATGCGTCTCCTTTCAAACTCAACAACAAAATTTATCTTTTGGGAAGAAAAAAAAAATTATCAGTCACTTTGAGTATTATCACTTTCTCTTTTTTGTCAACGAAACATTTCGAATGACCATTCTCTGCTACCGGCTCTCCTAAAAAGTTGTGTTCTCTGGGACAGTGAAAGTGATTGTGCACGTGCCATTCACATAGTATCACGGAGCCGATCGGCGATCGGCCAAAAGTGGAAGTGCAAAATTGACACTGATTAAAATCGAAAGTTATTTCTCTGATAAACACACAGGGTTGAAATATTTTGGAAAACAGAAAAAAAAGGCAAATGCTGACACCAGCACAACGTGCATCAAACATGGCAGACCGATTTGCTGTTCTGTTCTGGCACTTAAACACAATAACGATAAAACACTATTTCAGAACTTCTACGACTTTGATTTTGATCACTGGAGAGAGATAGAGATTGTCGAAATGGAAATGGTTAATATAAACGAAAGTGGCTCACAAAATGTATCACACGCCCTCACGCATATTTTAAATCAGATGATCAGAACCAGACAATCGCAGTTAAGGTACATAAAGTTATCCTATGGATATATGGGTTTTTATTTTTCTATTTTTTCAGAAAAATTAGGTTTAGTAATGTGGAGCTTTCCGACAGACACGCCTTGGAAATTCAAAATCTCTTTGAAATTGCACTTCGTCAATGCGAGGTATGAACTTTTGGACCTTGGAATTTTTAAACTTAAAAAAATTAAATTTTATAGAATATCATAGTTGAAAATTCGATGCTTCCAATTTCTTTCGATCCAGTCACATTGAACAGTGCAAAGTTTGACCATTTCTCTTGGGTTTCTTCTACTGGATCATCTACAGTACCTACTGACGCCATTCTTCAAAAACTACAATACGACATGAAATCAGCTGTTAATAAGCGTTCGTTTCTTGCTGAAATGGATTCAATCAGTGTGGAAGTGATGTGCGATTTCCTCGAGGTTTGTAGCCATGTCACCTCAAACCGTTATCAATTCTTATGTACATATTTTCTCCTTTTCTTGACAACTTTCACTTTAGAGGTCACATGTTATTTTTTGCTGATAAATTACCAATAAGAAAGGGAAGAAACAGAAATTGCACTGTTTAGGTTGAAGCCGATTAATCGACACAATTACAGAGTTGGCTTCAATTACCAATCGCATCATTCTTCAATTTATCGTTTCACAATTGTGATGATACGTGGAAAACGCGATTTTTGACAGAATGCGAGCGTCGTCATTTGACTCACAATTACATGGAATTCCAATCAAAAACACATGCCAACGCACACGTCAAAGTTAGCTTTTCACAGGTAGAAAATTTAAAAAAAAAAGGAAAATTAAAAAGAAAATAAATTCTAGGACGCTAGCACTTGCTGTATTTGGCCGGTACTCGATGTTCCAGCCCGTACGACTGGACAATCAGTTTGTTATGCTCGCTACTTCAGAAATTTCTAATTATCATGACATATCCATGTACTCGGTATAAAGCTCTGCAAACCCGCTCCAATTCGCATGCATTTGGAGTGAGAAACATCGGCCACGCTCTCTTAGTTTTCTGCACTCTCTCGTCGCCAACGTGGCCGTACTTTGCCAAAGGAGCGAGTTTGCAGCGCTCCGTACTGACAATACTAATAATCACTTCTTTTCATTTTGTTCACCACCCAACAATATCATTTTAGCTTCCCATAGGCGGGTTTATTGGATTTTAGACACTCAATATACACACTTTGTTATGTTTTTTTTTTCTCATTCATACCATACTCATTTATTAGCAAGCGAATAAAGCATGTTCTATTAATATCATTATTGCAAATTGTTGATAATATGTAAATCGGCTCTCAGACGTGTCGAAAGTTATTCTGCATTTTGTCGTTGCGGTGTTTGAGGAACTTTCCTTAAAAAACTTTTAAAAATGATTGTGTGAAACACCGCGACGACAAAATGCAGAAAAACTTTCGAAACTTCCGAGAGCCTGTAAATAAACTGATTGACTCTGAAATACAATTTTTGCATACGGTACATGTGAAAAAGAGAACCCAAGTAAAAGAAAAAAAACAATTTGAATAAAATAATTGAGAAAAAAGAAAACATATCAAACCGGAAGTGTTACAATAGACGGGAAAAAAATGAGAAAAGGTAAAAAAAAAAGCTCAGAAGAATGACCACAACAGTATGCTCTAAAAACAACCCGAAAAACTAAATACTATGAGATTGAAGAGTGTGATGAATAAAAGTTATAAGAGATTTCGTTGAACGTCATTTCGAACATAAGTGTAGTCTCCGTTCATGTCGCTGTTCCCACTGTAGTGATTCTGATTTCGCATAGAGAGTGGAACGTTGGCTTCGCTTGGCACCAATGGAGCGTCGCTAAAATAGCTGGTTTTTTTTTGTTTGAACTTTTAAAAATGATTATTACAAGTGATGAAGTTTTCTCGGGGTGTAGCTACTAGCAGCCGACGGTGGTGGCATTTTTGGAGGAGATGGTGGATAGAACTGTGGCGGCTCTGGTTTGTAATCGGTTGTTGTTGTGGTTGTTGTGATGTGAGATGTTGCACCTGTAATTGTTCACGTTTATCTTTTTCATTTCTTTATGCCCTCAGTCACTATACCTTTAATAGGAATGGTGTTTTTGAGACACTTGCATAGACAACAGATGAACAGGATGAGCCCACAGAGAGACAACATAATGGCCGCCGAAAATAGGAGCACAAAAAGACCACTGACACTTGTCAACGGGTCAAGTTCAATATCTGCAACAAGCATGTCAAAGTTAATTGACTCCTCCCGAATAATCCTGATTTGCATACATATATGCACCATATGCAAAATTCAAGGACTCTATCTCATTGGATTGGCCTCAAGATAAGGATCAAGAAGAGCCTACTCACTTTGACAGTTGGCAGCCATCTGACGAGAGCGGATGAGGTCCTCGCCATTAGAACAGTCGGCAAAACGGTCACAAGCTGATTCGATGGGAATGCATTCTCCGTTTCCACAAGAGAATTCTCCAGTAACACAGTTGCCTAAAGTTTGAACGAATAAAAATTAAAATATACTTTTTTCAAAGTTGTTTAATTTTATAATTACCAGTTTTGGAGACACGGAAAGATCCCCAGTGCAATTTGAATCCTTTCGCTTCCGGACTAGAGCCATTTGGATTTGAGTGCCACCAAAGGGTCAACGCATTATGTGAGCTCATGTTCAAGATGCGATTCACAAAGTGTCCACAGAATTGTCCTGCAATTAACCCAAAGTACACCACTTAATCATCATCTAAATACCACTCAAAAACCCAAACCCAACTGACAAAAAAGATGCATCTGACCATCTGGATTAGTTTCACATGTCGGTTCATTCATCGTCTTTTTCTCTAGTGTTAATTGATTTGAGAACGTTTTCAAAACTAAATCAGAGAAACAAGCCAGAAGCACTAATACACCTCAATATTGGGCTTTCATTTTTAGTTAGCTATTGAATCATTCAAAAATATGAGTATGGGCTACCAGATTCCGCTGGATATTACATAACAAAAAGCGGGGAAAGTCAAAGAAAAGAACAAACCGATGATCGGACCAGGCGATGTGATGTCATCAATACGAGCCGGTGCATAACTTTCCGGATCAAGTGTCGTTTCGTGCTGAAATAGTCTCAGATGACCGGTACCCGTCGGAAACGTTTGTCGGCTTAACTTACGTCAAAGATGTGCAACGTGTCTTTTTCGCAGGCGCGCGTGTTTTCTGTACTGGTCACGTCGAATTGCAACGCTCTCACCCGGATATTGTAACCAAGAGGTGCAACAAGCATGAGCACACAGTTTTTACTGGAGTTGTACGGTTCCTGTCCATATCTAGAGTGCGAATAGAGAAGTCCAGAAAAACCAGTAAGTCTTCTGTCAAGCCTCGTTTTGCATTCATTCCGGCTATCTGATCCATCAAAGAAACCTAGAAAATGTTGCTTTTGTTGTTTTCGGGTTTAGAAACGCACTAAAAGTTTGGTTTTGTCCCAATTTCAAATGATGCAACCAACTTTTGTGGTGCGTTTTGAGTGGAAAGAAACTAATGTGCTTTAGGTTTATCTGATTTTCACCAAAAGCTGACGCAGCTTTCGCGCATTAATCTTACTGATTCATATGAAAATTGCAAGCTTTAGAGTTAACATTTCGATTGTTCAATAGATAGAAAAATTTGAAGAAACTTACTAGCAATCGGCTCTGCCAGCAACACTGAGCAAATTACGGCTAGGATGAGCAAAATCCGCATTACCTGAAAAACACAATTGTTTACAGTGCAATAGTAAAATCGTTAGCAGATATATGTTGGTAAAAGTATTAGAGTAATCATTTCCTTTCTAATACGATAAAAAATAATCCGTCGAACAGAACTGATGAGTTCTTATCATTACATTCAGCTAAAAACTTTATTTGAAAGCGTTCTTGAAAATAGTGATTGTGGAGAAGATGATTCAAAAAAAAAAAGAAAATTGTTGTGTACAATTGCTTTATCGCCAAAGGTGGACAATGACCTGAGTGAAAGAGATCATAAATGCAAATTTGCTTACGATGAAGTGCGCTCTGCCAAGTGACCCCTCTATGCAAACATGGAGGTTCTTTCTTGCAGTTTTGGTTGACAGTACTTTTGTAAAAAAAAAAAAAAAAGAAAGAAAAGGAAGAATAACAATGGAGAAAAAAACTAAAGAACTTTAAAAAAAAGAAGATTCTAAAAAGGAAAAGGTGCTTGCGAAAGAAAAATACATATTTCACAACGGCACCTACTAAACATGTTGCGCGATTTATGACTCCCTTGGCAAATGGCGGAAAAGGGAAGGAAGAAGGAAAGAGTGAGAGGATCGAAGAGCGAGAAGGAGAAGAGGGGTGGTCCGAGTACAGTAGTGGAAGAAAATAACAGAGTTCCCAACTAGTTAACTCCGCCCCTTTTCTAGTACAAAGGATAATTACAATTTAATGAGTAAATATTCACGCAATTCAGTTAGTAAACGTTTTTATTAATAAATCTGAAAAATAATCATAAATCATCAATAACTGCTCTGATAAAGTAAAAATGTAACGGAGCACAGACCGTTTGCTTGATAACAAAAATAAGTTGTTTCACTCTTATGCGTGCGCGCAAAAACGTCAAGTGAACTATTCGATGAAGCGGAGCGGAATAAACTAAACTGCTCGACACATAAAGGTCATACAAAAACGCATCCATCATTTGGTGATTGGGCAGATGAGCCTTATATGATCCGAGAAGACCGACCATCACCCGCCCGCCTCGCGCATTTTGTATTCATTGTGAATATTCTGCGGGTCTTTTTGGTTCTTTCATAGCACCCACCACCGAATAGTCTCAATTTGGCAAAATGTGGAATGTGGAATATGGAAACTGAATACAGGCAGAAAACATTGTGTAATTTTAAAAAATATATATTGTGTTCTCTATCGAGTTGCGACGTCAAGAAGTCAAACTCCGCTCAATATTTTTCACGCAAAAATTCAAAATTCACTAAAATTTAATGTTCGCGTGAAAAAAGTGGGCGGAGTCTGACCTCTTGACGTCGCAAGTCGATTGAAAACACAATATATTGATTTAAAAAAAACTCAGCCCCACATGCATATGGTAAAACAGAAAAATGTCTATGTGGTGCTCGTGAGAGTTTTCATGCAATAAAAGTTAGTGGTTGGTACATATGTATGTTGACATGTACATAAATTTTCCCCAATATATGTTTTTTTTTTTTAATTTTCTTTTTCGATGGTCTCCGTCATTTCATGTGCGAGTCTCAAGAGTCAAGTCGGGTCGAAGCCAATTAATTGAACGACTGTCGTGACAAATCATTCGAATGTTGCGTTTCAAAAGCACATATTTCAACAAAATGAACTGGAAAGTGGCGGGCTGTCTTGTAGCATGTTTGTAGCGAGTGCATTGTCAGTGATTGATGAAGGGGAACGATGGAGGAGCCCCACAAGAGACGGCTCTTCCACCAATCTCCATCTGACAGTGTATTATTCGAGGAGGAGCAGAGCGAGACGTGTGTAAGCCCTCGTCACACCGATTGGAGTAGTAGGGTAAGAAAAGTAAAAAAAAAAGAATGTGAAAAGTGGACAGACGGGACGGCGTTGGGAAAAAAAGAAAAGAAAATGAACTATTTTGCAATACAATTGTCTTTTTCTTTTTCTTTTTTTTATTGTGATGAATAAAAATTCTAATTGTACATAAGTGAATATACTTTGTAAATTTATTGTGTTGCTTTTTAGAAATACAAAACTAAATGCACATAAACGCCTGCGAGGTCAATTGGCAAAAAGGGGCACAGAAACCAAGAGGGACCGACCGTCTTAACAGATGTGAACTTTTCAGAAAAGAGAAAGAAAGAGAAGAAAAAGAACGCCTGCACCACAGCTGAGCATCGTTCGTTAGCAGAGGATTGTAAAAGTATGGCAAGTCTCTTAATGTCAGGAAACCGGGCTCTGTCGCCTAATGATGGGTTTATAACTTGCACGCGGTTTTGCTAGAAATCTGGTGGTCAGTTGTACAAGAAGTGGTAAATTTTACGAGTGTACTAAAATTTTCTTTTGATCTTTTGGCTCTGCTAATTGTAAGTTGCAATAGTTCTCAAAAATAACTTTTTGGTGCATTGGAAAATAAAACAAGAAAAAAAGAAAAGAAATAAAAATCATTGTTTCAAATTTACCAACAAAAAAAAACGAATATAATAGCCAATTAATTGAGACAAATGTTAGCTCGTCGTAGATCAACGCAATGTGGCTCATAAATTGTTCGGCGGAAGGAGAATCGAAGTCAGGCGAGAAACACGCTGCCAGACGGGTCAGCTGCGATGTTGTTTTCTTGCGATCCTCGAAAGCTCTCAATCAGATCACTGTGTCTATCATCTGGTTGTGTTAAAAACCATCGTTCAATCTTCCTGCCTTCCTCCCTATATCATCAATATTGTTTCGTTTCGTACTCCTCTCTTTTCTCCCGCGAGTTGGAACAGTTTTCTTTCTGCTCCGTGCTCCGTCAAAATTGTAACAGTTGTCAATCAACTCTTCCCAATATTTGACAAGTGTTGTTATATTCTTGAACTGCTTTGTTTGTCAAAACAAATTGAAAACAAACGCAAAAAAAAAGTTCCATTAGTAAATAACGAAGATATGATAGATTAAACCCCAAGGCCGAAAGAAGGAAGTTGACAAATTTGCGTAACGATAATCATTGTCTCGTCGGTTACGCAACGTACTAGAGCGATCAAATGCGTCGTGTTACCTCGATTATCATCATAATTTATGATAATTAGATTGTACTATCTACGTTAGTTTATGAGAGGATGAGAAAGAAGATAGAGAGGTTTGGCTCGCGCAGGCATCTGTTTTTTCTGCTCTTTCTTGTTCAGTATTTGACAGCACATCATTTATCAGAAAGTTGCGGCTCCAAAACCACTTTTCTTCTGCACCACTGAAACCCATTCGTATTATCCTATCAGTTTTGCAAGACTAGACAACATGCAGTGGAGCTAATGGTGACGCACACTTTGATGACCGGTAAATAAAAATAAAATACTGACGACAAGATGATTTCTCTTTTTGCTCTATATTTTTTTCAATGTCTCAATATGTTTGTTTCAATACAAAACAATACAATGAAAAACACTTTCATTAAATTAAGTTTTTTAAAAGTGTGTATTATTTCACTTACTCTAATAAATTTGTGTAATAAACCTAGTGTACCTTTCAATGATGCATATGGCTAAATTTTGGTTAAACAACAAAAACTTCAAAAAAATAAAAAGCGCTGAGATTCAATTAACGTCATTTAATAAAACAATAAAGGGCAGACAAACGAGCCATAAATAAAAATAATATGGTAGTCGCTTATCTTTCCACAAAAATATATGACGAAGCTCTCTATCTCTCTCTCTTTCTTTCTCGTGCTGGTTCGACAGAAGCGCATTGTTGATGCATCGGATACTCTCGGAAAGCCCTTTGGGACACTGCAAAGACTGAACCAAATCGTGAGTAGTGAGAACCCTACGGCTCATAACCATATACATTGGGCCAGTGTCAATCACAGACTGCTTGCCAATATATTCTTACCCGCCATGACTTTTTTGTTTCTGCTTAGTTTATTATTCTTTCTTTTAAGAACAAAATTCTAGTCTTTACACGGTGCAAGATAATGTAAGAGAAAAGACAAAACGACGGCAGATAAGTTTACTATTCTAAACACAACATTTCGAGGGGAAAAAAACAGATGAAAAATGTCAGAGGAGAATCAGCATATGGGCGAGTTGGGAAAGAGTGATTGGAACAAAACCATCAGAGCACAAAAATAACTGAATATCAGCATTGCTGTGCTTGTCTAGAAAGGATAGTGCGGGAATATTGGAAATTGTACAAAACGGGATGTCGATTACGCTTGAGAAGGAAGTATCAATAAACTCTGAATAAGAGTATCACAATTGTCACAAAACTATCAACGAATACCTAAAGAATTGTGGGATTAAATAATGTGTACGAAGTACAAATAGAGATGGGACCGAAAACAAAATTTTGACACGTGTGCAAATTTTGAAAACAAAATTTAAAAAAAAATAGAAAATCAGTGAGTGAGAAAACAACCAACAGAAAAAAAAACTGTTTGGTTTGGTGCATTTCGGTCAAAAAATTACAACTAAAAAGTGTAAAACGATAGAAAATGTGAAATGAAATGTTTCGAAGAAAAAATACACTGGGAATACTTAGTTGAAGAACACTTGAGAATCGAACGGAAGAATCAGAATCATTTAAAAGTTCCCTGTTATCAAAAAAAAAACCAAAATCAAAAAAAAATATCACGAAAAAGAGGTAATGTGCTGGAAAGAGAGGTCCTCGTTATCTGAATGAGGTGCGTGGGTTGGTTTCTAGACTGACAACTAAAAATTGAAAGAGCAATGGGTGCAAAGACGCGATGGGAGTTTATGCAGAAGTTGTCGCATGATTGCTATGATCGGCGAAAATGACATGGGTAGTGAACATGTACTTCTCTCCGCATTGGGTTCCACAGAGAGCGCATTTGAATGGGTCGCCCTCAGAATGCAGACTTTTGTGGAGCAGGTACATTGTGCTATCGAAGAACATCATGCCGCAATGACAACACTCCTGAAATAACATGTTTTGTTAGTATGTAGATGAAAACAAATTGACCCCTTGAAATGTAATTTCTCATTTTCCCATCGCATCCATTGAAAACCGCAACTTGCGACAAGCGACAAGCGAACATCGAACGGTACATTTATCAAATCATCCAACTATCTATGTATACTTGTTGTAATATATTTCCTTTTTTTAATTTCTCCATGAAAACGTTCTCAATTTTGTTGCAACTTTCCCCTTCCACCATCATTCACATTTTTCATTCTAGCCGACAAAAATCCCAAAAATTGAGTATATCTATCATCAGGGACAAGTGGGAAATGATTGAGATAGACAGAAAACAATAACAGGAAAAGACACGTAATTCCCAATTTTCCAACCTTCACAATTCCTAATGGGTTCATTATTTTTTTCAAACGTATGTATGTATGTATATATGCTCACGTTGACTGGGGAATTAAAACCATGCACTTACCACAGCGTCTTCTTCCTCTTTCTCAGGAGTAGGTGATTTTTCCTTATCCTCCGTCAAAGACAGAACAGACTCATTAGCCGGTGGAGAGTGTGACTGCTCACTGGGACTTGGAGCACTGACGCTCACAGAGCTAGATGTCTGCTCAGACCAAAGTTGAACTGGCTCTTGTTTTGCAATGGCTGACGAGATAGCTGGCATATTGTGGAGTGGCTAATAATTAAATTATTCAACTTCAACTGATAAAAACAATTCTTCTTACCGGAATCGGTAGATTTGCCAGATTGAGAATATTTCTAGGGATGTTCTCTCTGAATCCTCCAAACTGATTTACATTTGACAAACACATCATCAGGATATCCTGGCTGATCATTGGAAACGTTGGGGGCTGAACAAAAAACTTATAAAATAAAGATCTTGGGCGAGACAGCACCGGAAAAAAACCGGAAAAACCAAAAAAAAATACTCACAATCTTTTCAAATTCAGAAGTTGTTGAATTATCTGAAGTGTCTGTGTTGGGTGGACTGAATTCAGATTTAACCATTCTTTGAAGTTGCTCGGAAATGGACAAATCAGCTGGATCAACTGGCAAAGAAGCACCGCTAGCAAGCTTTTTCTTCTTTGCCGCAGATTCTTTTTTCGATGAAGACTGCAATAGAAAAACGGTAAAATTGAACCCTTTTATCAAATTTGAATATTTTCCCGTTTTCTTTCCCCTCAAACTTCCCCCCACCTACCTCTGAGTCGTCATGCCTAGTCTGATAATGAAGTAGAAGCCGTCGTGAGTTTGCAAACATCAAATTACATCTTTTGCATGACGCAGGATTGGCTGATGAAATGTTATGCGTCTCCTCCAAATGAGCTCGGAGAGCATTGTGCTGACTGAACTGCATAGTGCACAGGGACACTGGACAATCGAAACCAAAACCCGTCTTGATGTGAGTCATTGAATGCTCTTGCATCTGTAATTAAAAATCGTGTTCCCTGATTTTTTTTTGTATAAAACTTTTTGCCCCCCCCCCTCCTTCCTTCCTTTCTTCCTCTTTATCACATTCCGATCAAGTAAAATATCGGTTTTCGCTTTCAATCTTCAATATTACAACTTCTCTCCGGCTTGTTCCCCTCCCACAGATTTTCTCTCTGTTCTTCACATAAAAAACCATTTTGGCAGTCCGTCCGGGTGATGCTTTTTTTTTTTTTTTGGAAACCCCAAAACAGTGGAGAGACGCAGTGGCTGGTTTTTTCTACTGATTAGCCCCGTGGGCAGGTTAAGAGAGTGGAAACATACATATATTGAGAAGATGCTAGGAGGTAGGAAAGGAAGAAGAGGATCTTCCGAATAGTGCCGCGTGCCATCGTCAAGGTCTTCTTATTCTCCTTCTTTGCCTTCTTCTTCTTCTTC
The DNA here is from genome assembly GCA_963572235.1 of Caenorhabditis japonica. Classification (NCBI taxonomy): domain Eukaryota; kingdom Metazoa; phylum Nematoda; class Chromadorea; order Rhabditida; family Rhabditidae; genus Caenorhabditis; species Caenorhabditis japonica. Next base: position 4,830,249 of record OY754347.1, on the reverse strand, counting down.
TTCTCCTTCTTCATCTACACCGATGACGGTTAGACGACAAAAATTGGAAGAAGAAAAAAAAAAGAAGGAGGAGAAGAACAAGAAGAGAGGCGCGCTAAAGCGATTCCATGTACCGTGGGCATAACCTGACACCACCGTCAAATTGGTTCTCTTCCCTGTTTTCCTGAGGCTCGTCCGACCTTCAAGAACGGTTTCGGGCAAACAGATGGCATCAAAGCGAAAGGGGGAGGCCACAGGAGAGAAGGCATGTAACGCCTTGTTCTCTGGAGTGTCTTCTTCTTCTTCTTATTCTTCTTCTCTTTCCGGGAAAGCGAAATCCAATAGAAAACGACCTTGAAGCGGCGCCATTCGCTTTCCTTACGGAGGATCAGTTTCACTTTCAATTTGATTACGTAAAACGAAGATAAAATACGATTTTTAAGTTGACAGACAGGCAGCTTCTTGCGCAACGAATTAGAAGGTCGGAAGAGGGAAGGGGACAATAAAAATCAAATTGAGTTTAGATAAAATACCTGATCTTTCCTGAAAAATCGCTTCTTGCAAAAACGACACTCGTACGGTTTCACGCCACTATGCCGCATTCGATGACGATGCATGTTAGCCTGCAAATCAAACAACAGTAAACCACAAAAAGAAAGTGAATTTGGAAAAGTGAGAGTCACAATATTAGCCAAATTAGAATTTATCAGATCGTTGCCTGGCGAAGGAACAATTAAATCCTAAGCGTTTAGAGACCGGTACAGTAATTCAACAGATAAAATCTCATATTTTACTCTAACTTTCTCGGCACTCTACTACAAGAAAAATATTACTTACCTTCTGGCTAAACTGCATCTTACAGATATCGCACTGGTACATTTGGCCTTGGTGGCGTTCATGCGCTTCCTGAAACATTCAAGAATATACTTGCATGTCATGTGATTTTTAAGGTCATCACGTTTTTTTGTAATGCCCTCCTATCTGGTCTTCCCGTTTCTTTTCCAAAACGCCTACTTCACCTCTTCCCTTCTCATCCCTATCATTGTGTCCCCACCCCAAATTTCTTCGTCATCATCCCATCGTTCTCTTCGTTCCGTTCTGACAAACCGAAACCACCAACGCATCCCTATCCAATCAAAATGAAATGACACCGGCTCACATGAAAGGCAACATCCGTAAGAGGGAAAGCCAATACAAGGAGCGTCTTCCCCTACCAACACTTCTCTTATATCTCTTCCCGATGACCGTTCGGGAAGTGATGGGCTAAGAATACAAAAAATAGCGAGAAAAGTGGAGAGACGCCGAAAACTGAACAGCCAGTAGAAAGTAAACAGTAGTTAGTGAGAAAAGCGGCAAGGAGCGGAGGATAGGGTGGCGGTTACGGAGTGTTGACTTACTTACCTTGCAGGACAGAATATCGAAAGACCGGAAAGGATTTGCAGACGGGAACATTAAAGAGAAAGTTCTACCTTTCTCCGGCTTATTTTGCTCGGAGAATAAAAAGACCGAAAATCTTAATCACAAGGGAGAACCTCACGATACAGTGAACTATGAGAGAGCTAAATAGGTCGACGTCACGATTAGGTTCTGGTTTTTTTTGTTGTTTTTACATATTCTTAGAAACACAAATTCTGAGAAATTTTTAAACTCACCAAGTGGCTTTTCATGTGTTGCGACATAAAGGTGGTGAAGTTACAATGAGGACAAATATGAACCGTTTTCTGCCCTTTTGAGCCAGATTCTTCTAAAAGCAAAACAGTTGTTTTTATGGAAACACAATAAATTGTTTTCAAAAAAAGTCAAAAATGATAAAAGGCAAAACTTACTTTTAATAAGGGTATTTGTTATTTCGGTGATCGAAATCCGGTCCAAGATTTCTTCAGATTCGGGACTAGGTGTTGGATCTGAAGGAGGTGTGGACCTTGGGGAAGGCGTTGACGACTGAACACCATCCACCCATTCAATAGTCTGAAACGATGATCTCAATGTTTCCAGTCTCTTGGGGGCATGTCTGGAAGACCTGTTAGGACGTCACTCTATCTCTCCCTCTGTTTCCCTTTGCCTTCCCCCTACCTCCGGCACTAATTAGTCACACATATAACGTAATGACGCAATCCTTTATCCCCCGGATGAAATACCCTCTAACGTACCTGAGAATTGGACATTTCCCCGCTTGATGATCGACTATGTTCGGTCTCGTGTTTTTCTGAAACAAAAAAATTTAAATTTAAATAATAAAAAAGGCAACTACAAATTTAAAATGGTATCAGACTAGTGTTGCGAAAATGAAATTAGATGGCATTGAAACAGAAGCGACCGGTTAATGGGATGAAGCTATCCCGTCACATATCCGAAATTTTACGGGTTTGCCTTCTTAGATGCAAAAAAGATGAACAAAGCAAGGAGAATGTTTCGAACGAATTGGCATGCATGTATTTTCGAACAGGTTGGTTACCTATATGTCCTTGAAACTCGGAGAATACAGTAGTCGTGAATCCACATTCTGTGCAAGCGTTCAGTTCATCCATAGTAGAGATCACTGAAATGATAAGAATTTGAAAAGAAAACGAAATCATAAATTCGGTAATTCAGAAAAGGCGAAAAAAACTGGAAAAGATAACAAAAAAGAGGGGCATTCTCATCCAAAATAATCAGCTGTGTTTACGGATGGCAATTGGTACGGAAGGAAATGTGTAGGAAATGGTAACGGGCGGATATGGGAAAACTAGGAAAATAGCATCTAACTTGGAAAAATATTTGTTATCACCAAAGAAAAAAGAGGAAAATGAAGGAGCAGAATCCAAGCCAAGGTAATAATCTTCCGTGATATGATCACGCTGGTGAGAGAGCTAAGCCGCAAATTGGCGGTTACGTGCCTGGATACGAGTATCTAGCCACTAATTTGTGGATCTGGACAGCTACAACAAGTTAGAAGAAGAGTGAGTGAGTAGAGTTTTTATGTGTGTGTGTGTTTAACTTATTGAGCCTGGCCCACATTTTGAGAGCATCGAGTGACCTCAGCTAGTTGTTTGTCCTAGCGGCGGAGAAGGGGTACGGTTTCCTGGTTTGACCAAACAACTCACCTCTTTACCTACTGCTTCTTAAGCTGCTTCTCCGGATTTGACTTACACTCACAGAGCTACTGTGTGCTCACTCTGTTGGCAGAAGAGGTACGAAGTACGCGATGAAAAATGAAATATGCTGTGAATATATGTTGGTCTGGTTAATTTGGAAAATATTTTTGATTACTAAAAAAAAGATGAATGATGATTTCCAGAAGAGGTATAGAGATTGCAACATCAAAACATAAATTGACACATTACACATAAAACGCATCATAAACCGCGGAAACGGCAACTATTCATAGCCTACGGTAGTTATGATAAGAATCAGATCATCATTATCATTGGCTAGGCAGTCACCTAGTAATCTTGAGCTCCATACTAAGAAAAAACAAGACTTGCAAGAAAAACAACCAACTGGATTATAGCTCAATTATGCCCATAAGAAGAGGGTTGAGAGAATGCATGAACATACTGGATTACTGTCAATTGCGCATAACCAGTAGAAGTTCGAGAGTTGTGCAGATGATCATATGGACAGATGGTGCTAGTAGGTAATTGAGATGGGTGTGGAGTTGCGCGGCAAACACACTTCTAATGTTGCGTGATGTCACATTATGAAGAAGAATCTGTCGCGAGGGTCAGGAAAACAAAAAATGAAAGTCAAACTAGACTCATGATATATTTATTTAAGCTAAAAAAGGTAAAGGTAGACTAGACTGTTTTGGGAAAAAAAACTTTTCAAGAAAACATAAAGCGGGTTACTGTAAAAGTGTAAGTGCAAAAGCTGCCTGTCAAAGTGATACAACGCGGAATTCACCTGAAGCTGGGGGTGGCGGCAAACGACTTTACGCGGATGGCAATGAAAAAATGAGATGGAGGGATCGAGGGAGGAGGTGACGGTTTCTGAATGGCATTTACGAGGAGAGAGGAAGAGAAAGATAGTGCGTGCTGCGCGGGTGCCAAACAAGCTTTTTTAGGAATACGACGAAGAAAAAAGAAGAAGAAGAAAAAGAAGAAAAACGATGTAGAAGAAACTGTCGATGGCAGCGGCAGTGGCGGCGGCAACTGGCATCATCTCTATCTGCCGCCGTGGGCGCACGATGTAAAAAAAAAAGCGAGCTGCGCACATCATCAGAAGACGTCGCAGCCTCACACCCCTCCCCACACCGTTTAGTTCGGAAGATAGAGAATGAAAAAAAAGGAGATGATGCCTGCGTGCTTGCCTGCCTGCGCGGGTGGCCTAGAAGGTCGGCAAGGTTAAAGTGAAGACGACGGGATCTTTTCAGACCATACTAGCTGCAGCGAAGACTTCCTCCCTCTCCGCACTATGTCTTCTCCGTACGACAAAAAAAACCGGGTTTTTGTGGCAGTGAGAGGAGCGTCTGGAACATAGTAATGACCTTCCAATAGATAAGATGTGGAATTACAATTGGATGAACATGGGAGACGTTGAATATCGACAAAAAACGATAAAGAGACAAGTGATTATGGCAATCTCGGGGTTTCTAAGGTACACCTCATTTTTTGTGTCTAATATTATGGAGAGATTACAACCGTAGACAAGGATTGATCACTTTGAATGTCTCTACAGTAATCATCCGTTTCAGGAAGCCAACCAGCTGACATCAGTTGATTTTCATGATAAGAATGTTACAAAATTAGAAAACCTGTTTTTTGATATTCATGAATTGCTTTTCAATTCTAAACCTATGTCGGATAAATCAGAAAAAAAAACGAAACGAAGTGCATGAAAAATAAATAAATAAAATTAAGGCACTATAACTTTGACCTTGGACTTTCAAATACAATTTTTTTTCGGATGATAACCAGAAAACAGGAATTCGAATTTGTCTGCCAAAATGGGAAACGACTGTCCTCATCAAGGTTTTCCAAGTGACACCTTTTTTGTCAAGGATTCTGTATTGGCGCAACGGAGTGTTTTCCAAATTTGAATGATTGCCGAATTTTACGTTAAACTAGGAAAAACTAAATACTGGCACCTGGGAAAACTAGGAAAACTGATGTGTGGATTTTGTGAAGATAACCCGTGGTATAGAAAGGTAAGATGATATAATATACAAGATTTTTATAACGGTCGAATGAACATAATGGAAATGAGCTCATTAGGGGCAGGAAAAGGAATCCGATTCGACGAATCCTCTATACGGAGCCAGTAAGATGACTAGTCCAATGTAGGCGGAGATGTGGAAAAATACGTTTTCTTAACAGAAAAAAAAACGCTGATATGTTATATGAAACAGGAGGAGCAAGGCTAATAACCAAAATGACGATTCTTTGAAGGTGCCGAGTGTGAATCATTGAAATGATTCACGAACAACTCTGGAGTGCGTCCGCCGCTTTTGGAGAGGAAAATTTAACCTGTGGCGCCAACATCAAAAGAGTTCCGTCGAGGAACGTCAACACTGAAGAGTGTTAAGCAAATTTACGGAAAAGGTCAACGAAGCCCTTCAAACGCTTCAGTTTTTTACTACTCATGCATGCCCAGTTGTGTTGGGTTCTTCTCTTTCACGAGTTATTCTAGAATAAAGCAAGAAACATATTGGAAATCTGTGACAGAAACAAAAATTGAAATTTCGAACCGTGAGTGAACTTGGAAAGTAAAGCAGATGCAACATATGAACTCACCCATAAATTACTTGTGCGCAAAAGTGCGGGAAGAGCCTGGCTGAGCAGCTGCAAAACGCACTTTACCCTCTGATTTCAATACGTTAACAAGAGAGATAGTGCCAGCTGCCATGAAAAAATAGCTCGTCTCGTGTTTTTGGGATAGTCGTCGTCCCTACTACGGTCACCACCGACCACTATGTATTTTCTTTTTTCACAAAACACTCACAGTGGTTCTATAATTGGGAAAGAAGTGGATACAAAGACTATGGTGGGCAGATATAGACGGGGTGGAATAAAGTTGGGATTCACAGAACATGATTGTGTACCGTAATCCGTAGGCGGTTATGCGTGGCGGAACAATCCGTGCCACAGGCTGGAGAGAGCGTACAAGTATACTTGTGCAGTTTGCGGTGTGAGCGAGGGATTTTGAGGATTATCCGTCCTGTAGTTCGTCCCCTCACACGCTTTGGGAGACACTTAACTATCCGCCCGAATCCGAAATCCAACTGGAAACTGTTCGGCATACCAGTTGTAAATGAATCCGAATCCGGCGGATTTTCGTGAAACGTCGCACAGAAAAATATTGTTTCAATGAAGGTTTGGATAAAAGGAAGGAAGCTAGTGTTCAACGTGTTCCGTGGGTAAAAATAAAGAGAGGGGAAGAGAGAGAAAGACTGTCTGGACAAGAACGCTGTCTTTTTAAATACAGTGAGAATAAAGCACCCCGCTCAGGGAAAAAGAGAAAATCAAATTAACGAAAAAAGTTAAAAATTATATTCGAGGAAAAACAATAAAGACAGTTGGCAGCCACAAAGAGGGGCCTTTGGCAACAAAAGTATTTCCTATTGTTCTGGATCGATGAGGACTCACTTGATCTGACAGTTTTATGAGTCCTTTTGTCATGGTACCCTCCTCCACTGACCCGGGCGGATTACGCTGAAACAGGAAACATTGTGCATTCATCACATTTTAGACAATAATGTAACACAAAATATAAGAGAAAAACAATGATAATTTCAGTTATAATAGATTTATTCAGTGCTTAAAATAAAACGCTCTTTTAAACATTATTAAAATTCTTTTGCAAATCTTGTTTATTACATTGTGAAATTTCCTTACATTTTTTCGTCGGTAAAATAATGAGATGAGACCTTTTTTAAATGCAAATAAGTCTGTCTGTGCATCGGTATGTTCAAAGTGTTAGCACAGTCTCCGTGAGGCTCCAAATTCGAAAAACTGAGGTTCCAGAATCCCGTGATAATGCCCGTACATCAGTATTTTGAAGGGTACTGATCAGAGTTGTATGGAAAAGGAATTTCCTAAAACGGAAGCCGGAAATCAAACATTTGCTGGAAGTCAAAAATTAACATTTAAAAATTTGGAAAAGACGAGGCTAAAGACCAGAAACAAACAAATAATTGGGAGCACATCTCACGCCAAGAACGTCCTCTCAAATCGTACTTTTCACAGAAGTTGTATTGTGTAAAAATCTAAATTTTTTCTAGTTGCCAAAAACGGAAGTCGGAAATCCATGCAACTCTGGTACTGAACAACAGGTGCTACTTCAGAATAGAACTCGCACGAAATAGAATTGTTTGGTATAAAAAAATTTGTTTTGTTGTTTTTTTTTAATAAAATAAAACCTTGACAGCCAAGCAATGCAATCGCGCTCTATTGCTAATTTAGTTCTAAATCGCTACAGTTATATTTTTCTACAGTTCTTTACCGAACAGTTCTATTCCAAATCTTTTTTTTGTTGCTCTAATCGGTTATGCGTGGGAAAAAAACCCAGAACGAACAGAACTACGGAACTACAACGACGACAGATTGCAGGCCCCGGGTTTGAAATGTCCGGGAACCGATTTTAGAAGCACTTATACAAAACAATTATGGGGTTGTTCACTGCGTGGCTCTGAGCAGAGAAGGTTTCCATCTAGATAAGGCGGTCCTACATGTACCCGACCGGTCCGTCCAAAATTTACGTTTTTTTTCTTCAGAGAAAATAATCCAGAAAAAGGTATGTTGTTACGTCAATCTTCGTCTCCTTTTTGATGCCGCCACACAACTACATGGTGCTGGAACCTCCGGACAGATGCTTGTAACAACTCGGGTTGCTGGTAGACTGAACGAGAAAAGATTTGCAATGTTTCGGTTAATACAATCTGAATCGGGTTGACGGGCAGCCCGCAAAAGTCTTATTGTGAAAACAAAAAAATGCAACGCGGTGTTTGCGTACATTTGAAAATTCAAACGGCAATGAAAGAACTGTAACGTAAAATTGCGGATGACTCTGATTTTCCGCGCAAATTGCGGAAAATTGCGGAATATTATTGAAATAATTTTGTTGGCATGTCAGTAATTAGATGGATAAAAAATTCAAAGAAAAATCTTCGGAACTCAGAAATAATAATGCTGAATTTTGAAATTCAGCGTTGTCCGCACTTTTGCGTGACAGTGTCGCACTTCTCCGGTTTTTGACATTTTTTCCCCCGGTTTTGCGTTCCCCGGTTTTGTCACGCTCTCAAATAGCATGGCAAATGAAGAGAAATGCACGGTGTCCAGGATTTGAAGTGTGCGGAGCCGATCAAACGCACCCCACTGGATTTTTTCGCGCGAAATTCAAATTTTGACGCACTTTTTATGATTTTCGGGAAAAAAGCATGAATTCTTAATTTTTTTCCACATGTGCTCCAACGGAATTATTGCTGAGGTCTTTATAAATTTTTTAAGCCTACGAACGTCGAATTTGGTTCAGCCACCATTTCGAAATAATCGTTTTAAGTGTTCTTTACGAAAATCGAAGTTTGGGCAATTTTATGGTATTAAAAGATACAATACATACATTTTACAAAGAAAAACATGTTTTACTGAAAGAAAAATAATAAAATCAATAAAAAAAATGGGAGAGTCGAAAAATGCGCAAGCACCGAAAGTGCGCCATACAAGTTTGCTGGCACGCCAGCAGATTAGGCTCCGCCCACATTTCAAATCCTGGACACCGTGAAATGTTCCTAAATATTTTCGTTTTAATTTTAAAAGTACGAAAACACCTCCTTGTAATTTTTTGTTTTCACAATATATTCCCAATATATTCTTCGGCAATAATCTAACAAGAAAAAAGGTTTATTAGATTAACTTTGCGTGCCAAACTATTGTGCACGGTAATTTCGCTTTGTATTTAATTATGCTAAACATTGTATGGTATTATATCATCTCCCAATGGGAACTCTTTTTATAAGGTTTTCATTTTGTGCATCTTGAATTTTTGGCCGTATTTATTTCGTGCAGAAAACGATATTTTATGCAGTTTTATGTCAGAGAATGCCGTTTTCGACATTAAACGAATAAAAAAAAAGCAAGATGCAAAAATGAATAAACCCATTAGACAACTTCCAACACTATTTATTTATTTGCATCGACCTGTCGATTGGGACGCGAATGCTAAATAAAGAAATAGAGTACGAGAGGCATTCGTCTGCACAACCGCAGTGTGAACACACCGGACCGCACGAGCGACGTTTAACCTCATTTAACATTTTTTTGTTGCATTTGAGATATTTATTTATTTAAATAAAATGAATGCGATTGTTTTCCCATTGATTTATTTTATTTTATTTACCTTTGTAATGGCTCAATAATTAGTTTAAATTTTCAGGGAATTATTCCTTTGGAAGATGGAGGAAGCTGACGCATTCATCAAAGAAGCCTGCAGACATCTTGAGTGGTAAGGACTTGGCAATGTATTCTTTGAAAAAAAAAAAAAGAAAATATTTAAGTTCATTTGCCGACGATGATGATATCGAATTTAGTACACCTCAACTTTTTGAGTTCCTAGTCAGGTAAATTGATAGTTTCTATTATGGATTCGTGAATTAGCAATAAAACGCGGTGAATTGTGGGGCAAAAGTTGGCTGGTCTCGCCACAATTTTGACAGACTACGGTTAGCGCGAAAAATATTTTTTCTTCTTTTGTTTTAAATAAAAACGCGATTTTTTGCCTTTTGACTAGCATTTTTTCACTATTAAAATTTTTTGTGTAACCTGGAATGAGTAATTTCAATTCAAAAACTTATTTTGTTGAGAAAAAACTATGAAAATGCGTTTTAATTTAAAAAAAAAGGATTAAAAAAAATATTTTCTCGCTAACCGTAGTCTGTCAAAATTGTGGCGAGACCAGCCAACTTTTGCCCCACAATTCACCGCGTTTTATCGCTAATTCACGAATCCATAATATAGAATCGCCGCAAATTATATTACAGATGTATTTGGAAAATCGATAACAACAGTAAAGCAGTTCTTCCTTCCTTTGTCTATCCGAACGTTATCACGAATCGATTGCATCTTGGAAATGCCATATCCAGTTACTTACAGGTAGTCTCCTATAACGTTCCTAAATTTTGAGAATTCCTATTCAGAAACTGCACATACGTGGCGATATTGCCCTCCATACTATACTCTACGGCAACATTAACAACCTTCGCAGTGCATGCATCGAACTGATAAGAAAATTACCGATTGACTCGCAGGAGAAAGTTGACCAGGGTAAATGCCCGTTTTAAATATTTCTGCATTGATAAAAATTCAGATTGCGGTCACACATTTTTTTCCAAAGCCCGTGATATTTTGAAATCACAGCCGGAATGGGTGCCTGTCTACTGTCGAAGTCTCGTCAAGCAACACGTCTGGAATGCACACAATGTCAGTAATTACTGTAAATTTTCTAATAGAAATTCACGCTATGAAATACTCAGCAACGTACATAAATACATATATCCTCAAATAGGCTTACACTTAAACGGTACTCTGGGAACATCGTGGCGCAGGGATGCAGGCTTTTCTTTTTTACTTACTAAGTTTTGTATTTTTTTATTTTTACATCCCTATTTCGATTTTCTGGCTGCAAAAATTGAGAAAGTGCGAGAAAAAAACAATGGAATGACGATTTTTGTTGGAGAATTTGAGAAAAAAATTTATTGTATTTAAAAACAAAGACATTGCAACGCGGTGTTTGCGTACGTTTGAAATTCAAACGGAAATGAAAGAAATAGTATAGCAAATGAAGAGAAGTGTTCTCATTTTCGTTGGAATTTTAAAAGTACGCAAACACCGCGTTGCAATTTTTATTTTTACAATAGTAGTCAAAATTAAACATTTTCAGAATCATCCAGAATTATATCCTCTTCACATGTTCGATCATCCAATGGCACAATCAGACCCTCGAAAATGGATTTGTCAGTACCTGAACTCCTCCGCTCCTCAACAATTCAATCTTCTGAGTAAAAAAGGAAAGCCTGCGTTGCCACCGAAACCATTGTTTGCTGTAAAAAATCACAACGATGCAGACGATAAGAGTGTGAAAGTTGAAAAAGATGTGAACGAAGCAGCAATGTTGCAGGAAAAGTTTGATGATAAATTTCTAGAGCTTAAAAATGTGAGTTAAAATAGCTAAACAATTTGTTTTATTCTTCATAATTCTCCTCTTCAGCTTGAGAATCGCCGCGTCAAAGTTGAAGCTGAAAATGAGATACTGATTTCCAAACTTTCCCAGTATGACACCGAGCTTATTGATGCTCTTGCCAATCCACAAGCCTACGCGGAAGAATTATTGGTAAAATTAACTTTTTATGAATATTTATTTTTGGTTTTATCAGGCTAAGATAACCACACTTAACGAGCAAATTGATCACGAAACTTTGAAAATTGAAAAGAGGAAAACAATTGCGGCTCAGAAAAAAATGGATATGGTTTTGGAAATGAAAAAGATGGTAACCAATCAATGTGACAAATCAAAACTCACTTTAATTTTTATTTTAAGGGAGTACAAAATCGAGAAGTCGAAAATATTGAAAAAATGGAAGCCTCCCTAAAGGTTATCGATGGAAAAATAGAAAATAATGAAGTTTTGGTGGAAAAATTAAAGAAAAGAATTAGTGATATAGATGGGGAAAGTTTTTATGAATACGAGAAAAGAAGCAGAGATTTGGACGAAATGGTGCGAAAGCAGGAGAATGAGATGATCCGAATGCAAGAGGAACGTCTCACACTTCGGAAGCAAGAAGAACGGGAAAGTGAAGCAGTCAATCGTTCGTTTGCTATTATCTACAACATTTTGCTACAAGTAATTACATATTGCGAAAGCGGTGTTTGAATTATAGAAAAACTTGAATTTTTTCAGCACTGCGATCACTATCGTGGACGTCTTGCGATGGAATCGTTTACTAGAATACACTTGTATTGCATGGAGATAATGGAGATGTTGAGAGAAAACGGCACTTTGAAACAGGCTGTTAATTGTCTTGAGAATGAGGTTTGTCCGCATTTGTCAGTGATACCGTAAACATGCAACTTTTTCTTTTGATTTTCAGATTTACGCCGAAGAGAAAAAGCAATACGGAACTAAATGTGACATGCTGAATCGTGATTTGCAAGAAATATCCACATTGAACAAGACGTTGATTGCTCAAATCAAAGCTCACAATCAACATTTCAAACTACCAAATGTTTGAGCATTTTCCTTCCTACGTCTCTTCCATATTTTTCCTTTTTTTATTATGGAATCATTCATAGAAATGACGAAAATAGAGTTAAATTGCAGAAATTACTGTTTTAAAAATTCTGGAACTTGAATTATTATGGGGTTATTCACGAAACCAGCAAAAAATTCATCGAAAATTCGAAGAATGCTCCGACCGGTCTGAAACTTTGAGAAATCATTTAAAAATACTCTCGGACATTCTCAGAAAGTTTCAGACGGAATTATTGATTTTAAAATTATCGGTTTTTATTTCTGAAAATGTTCAAAAATCAATATTTTGGTCTGAAATTTTCTGGGACTGTCCGATATTATTTTTTAAATTATTTCTCAAAGTTTCAGACCGATCGGAGCATGCTCCGAATTTTCGCTGAATTTATTGCTGATTTCTTTTTATTTTTTGGTTGTTTTGCTAGTTCTGTGAATAACCCCATAATAAAATGTACAATTTTCCAAATACTGCTGTTGAGTTCAAACAGTTTTCAAACCAATCGATGTTTTTTGGCATTTTTAAACATTTTGTTCCATTAAATATACAGCAACGGATGTTATTTTTTGTTTATTAAAGACAGTTTTGATGTTATTATTTTTTATTTTATTATTATTATTACTGCTTCACGAAAACCAGTCAGAGCGCTCGTGCCTTGCGGCTGTGCTCTCACCGCAACTAGCGCGTATACGGTAGTTTGTTTACGTTATTATTGTTTGCATGGTTTTTCAGAAGAAATTTGTGTATTCGTTTTTTCGTAAACAAACTACCGTATACGCGCTGGTCGCGGTGAGACCACAGCCGCAAGGCACGAGCGCTCTGAGTGGTTTTCGCGACGCATTAATAGTCTATCTTGTGTATAAGGTGTTCAATCAAACATTGGATGGGTATAACTTCATGTTGTGCTCTCTCCTTTCCGAGCCTTAAAATGTGTTTTTGTTCCCATCATCGCTCAAGCTTGCTGTCATTTTGCCCGAATACCGATTCACTTTTTTTTGTCTTCAATTTAAATATTTATATTCGTCTTCATATAACTCTTGCACAATAAATCATTTTTCTCCACTTTTGAGCGGAAGAAGTTGTGTTCAATGCCATTATCGCTGTAAATGTGAGAGACCAGAGCGGCGCCACCTGAATTTTGAAAACTTTATAAAGTCGCACGGCGTACTGGCCGGAACGTTATTGGCGATGCGCTCCGCTGAGTTTCTGCGTCTCTCCGGCGAGAGTTTGCTACAAAAACAACAGTGTCCTCGCGCTTTGCTTGTCTGCGTCTCCTCTTCGTATTATGTGTTCACGAACGAGGTTTGCAAACGACGCTCCCATGTTCCGCAGTTTATCACTGAGGTCTCGCAGCGAATACTGCGGAACAGTGGAAAAATTGCGGAACATCGGAGCGTCGTTTGCAAACCTCGTTCGTGAACACATAATATCAGTTTAACGCAGAAAAACGCTGCGCAGTTAAATGCGACCACGCTTAGGCGAGAATTTTTTTTTCGAGAAAAAAGCAGTTTAAATTTTATTTTCCAACGTTCCGTCCAGCACGCCGTGAAGTCGACGTGGCTATATAAATGTTTCCTAGTCCTTTACCCTAAAAAGAGAACAACGCTTTCTTATAAACTTTAATAGAAAAAATTCAATAATCAGCAAGAATTGCATCTTATAAAATACACCCAGCACGACACCCCAGCCTTCCAAAATTGTTTCCACCTGGCGCATTTTTAAAACCCTAAGGCTCGGTCATTTTCTAACAAAAAGGTCTCGTTTTTGGATTAAAATGATGGTGTCACACGGTGTCCCGGACGGGAAAAGCGCCGCTAGGGGCGCATCTCTCGTTCTCTCTCCCGCCCCACCTCAGCGCAGCTATTTTATTAACTGGAATTTGTTTCTTTTTTGATTTTCAGAAAAATAAAACCACTTTTTGAAAATCTGTCATTAAAATATATTCTTCAGGTCAAATGCCTCATTTTTATTACAAAAACCACAAGATTGGTGCAGCATTGACGGAGGAGATGCATTAAAAAAAATTAGTACAGAATTTTACTAAAAACTCAATTTTCTGCAACATAATAATGCATTTTACATGTCACCCTTGTGCAGAATTTTCTCGCGAACATTTTAATACCACGACCAGCTCGAAACGTGCGAATTCGGTTTTTTTCTCGATGTTTCAACATTTTAAAATGCATCTCCTCCGCCAATTCTGAACCAATCGTGGTGTTTTTGTACTAAAAATGAAGCATTTGATCTCAAGAATATATTTTAATAACAGATTTTCAAAAAGTGGTCTAGTTTTGCTGAAAATCAAAAAAGAAACAAATTCTCGTTGAAAAAAAAACTGCACTGAGGTGGTGAGGGAGAGAGAAGAGAGTGCAGACAGTTGAAGACATTTTTCCACTTCTCCACTCTGAATAATCAGATAATGATTCGAATTTCTCAAAAAAGTAAATTTTCGAGTGAAGAAACAATTTTAATATCCGACGAACTTGGTGGCACATTGGACGACGTGGGAGGCGTGCCCAGCAAAACTATTTAAACGGAAATTAAGACAAATGCAATAAAATTATGTTACCTCAGCCCCTCCCTTTTCCTCCTCATTAGAAATGACTAAAGAGAGCATTTCATTGCAGTTGGTGATAACACTATTAGTTTATCAATGAACCGCTAGTGAGCATTACCGGCAATATTATTTCAGACGCTTTTCAGGGCGTGCCTTTCTATACTTTTGGCGTCAGTTACCTCTGATAATTTTAAAAAACTCTGTCTTTCTCTACTTTTAACTGCACACGGCTTTGTTCCGGTTTTTTCAAAACTTTTTTATTTGTTTCTAGGTCTTGTTTCTCCTTTTTGCAGCCATGACTTTCAAACTTCTTATAAGTCTCTTCTTCATTGTTTGGAGGATCAGCTCGGCAGAAGATGAATACATAAACCATTGGTTAATAGATGATGCTAGTAAGTCTCTATTTTCTAGTTTCTGAGCGCTACAAATTTCATATTCAGACGCGGTAACATTTTGCTCTCATGACAGTTTCATGAACGGCACGTCATGTGTTTGCAATCCCGATTACAATGGCAATTTCTGCTTAAATCGAAAATGTCGCAACTTTGGAATGGATCTGAATAGCGGTATGGATGGAATGAAAGGCAAAGGTGTTCAGGACAGATGCATTTGTCCGCCTGGTTTCCTCGGTCGAAACTGCGAACCTGGTAAGATGAATCAAGAGGATACTAATAAATTATGAATGTTTTTAGTGAAATGTGTGAATGGTGCAAACCAAATTTACTCTAGTCTGCCAAACGAGAAAAAAATCTCTATTTTCGCTTCGTACAATGAGCATTTGGTGAATGCTTGGAAATTCGGAGACATTGGAGAATTGGTTTGCAATTACACAGGCTATTGGAGAACTTTCAATTATAACACAGGAAGCAAGTTATTGGTAAGCTTTGAGATATAAAACATGATTTTCTGAACTTCGTTGAAGTTTAATGCTACCGATTCATATGAAACGTGCAAGACGGAAGTAGAGAAATGGCGGGTCCCCGACACCTGCTCTGATGATAATGTCAACTCCGAAAGTGGTAAACCCTTTTCTTGCCAAGAACTCGATATGGACAGTTTGAAGGAAATTATCTTGGATTCTCCACCAAACTCAATTGTGAGTCAGGCTTTTTTTTTCTACTGCAATAACCAAGCACTACAGGTTTTTGTCGTTACCAATATGAATGTTAGCAAATCGCAGGTTGATGGGCCACAGACAGAGAGCATCATAGCTACAGCTATTGCTAGGAGGATTCAGGTTTTTTTCTTCTTCACAATAACTGAATATTGGAAAGCGGCAGTGTAAAATTTAGATTAACGTTATTGTGTACAATAATACATTACCTTTGCTTCTTATCGGCGACCCAAGTTTGACGTACTTGCAAAAAATTGCATCCGCTACTCTTGGAACTTTTGTTCTGCCTAGTATCAACCAAAATAACGAGCAGTACAGTGTATGTTTCATACATTTATTCTTTTTTTCCTGAAATGCCTTTGAATTATGTTGTTGATCAATTCCAGGTTGTGAGTTATTTGCTTGAGAATTGGAGCAATGATTTTAAGGTGTCAATCGTCTATTCAGATGATACTTTAGCTCTCCCTGTTGATCAGTCGTTGGAGTTATATGTTGCTGCACAAACAAACTTCAACCAAGGTTTTTTTGCTCGTTATTGAAACATCTAGTGATTAAAATTTTGTTTTCCAGATGTCCAATTCAATACGAAAGTTTCTTCTGTTATTAGCAAAACCGACTATTGGAAACTTTACAAGTGTGGCAATTTAACTGATTCGTAGCCAGAGTTGATTTCAGATTAGAAAATTTGCCACCAATTCTCCAGATTTCGAATATTGCGAATGGTACTCAGGCATTGGTTTATTCAAAGGGTGGATTAATAGCTTATTCCGCATTTACTAGCGACGAATCCCCATCAATTTCTTTATCCGATGCATCATACAGTGTTTCAGTTGAAGGTAATATTGAACTTATTGTGCATCACGAAAAGTTAATTTTAGGAGCTTCCTACATATTAGTTTTTCGACTAGAGTCTCCCAACGGAGTTATTGAAGCAGCAAATATTCAAAAATCACGCGTTCAAACTAAGACACTTACTCTTGAAAACTTCTTCACAAACCGGTCTAGTTGCCAGTTCAATATTGGAGTAAATGCAATTTGTACCTCGGTCGGAGCTTCTATAGCAACAGTTTGTTCATTTAAGCAATCTGAAATTGTATTTGCGTAATTCAGATTATTACTAATGATATGCAATCTGTTTCTTTTCCAGTTTATTGTGCAAGTGCAGATTACGGAAGTTCGCTATGCACCAATAATTCTTCAAACAATTTTTACATTTCAGGAACTATTTACAGCGATTCTATTAGGAAAACTGTCGATATTTCTTTTATTGAAAATCGACAATCTTTGGATCACGGTAGGAAGTTGGAAAACAATTGTTTTCTTCCATAAATTGTATGTTTAGATTTTTCCTGTGCTAATGAAATTGGCCACGAATCCTACGGAGGAAGAAGTTTTGTCATAATTTCTCAGAACTCAAAAAATGATAATCCAGCACTGTAATTCAAGTTTTTGATTTGCAAAACAATACCATTTCAGATCTTCTGTTGATAATGTTTTTCGAAACAAGGACAGCATTTTCTTACAATTGACGGACTACAAAAACTCTCAAAATCCTCATTATACCAATTACATTGCCAATTTACAGCCTGGAGGAAGAATAGTAATATTAATTATTGTTGCCACTTATCATAACCAGAAAATTTTTTAAAATGATTTATTTTTTTAGGAAAGTTCGGATTATGGAGTATTCTTAACAAAAGTTATGAATGCAACTAGCAATGCTATAAATTCAGACACTTCTGAATCTATTCCGATTACTGAACTGCTAGTTGAAACGATTGATTCTTCTGATCCATATTCCGGTAAATAAACAAAAAAAAAAAAACATAATCAACATTTTAAGATATTCTTTTTGTGATCAATTATCCAGTTTTGGTGGGAGGTGATGATGATGTTACACAAATAAAACGTGAACTATCAAACAAACGGATAAAAGTAAGTTTATTCTATGAAATGAAAAAAAAAATTGTTCGAACCCCTTATTTTAGCTTTATGCTCTATTTATTCAAACTGATGATTCTCCAAAGGATGATGCCTATAGATATCTGAATAATTTAGCCGTTGCCAGTGGTGGAGTGGCAATTCGCTTAAGAAACTACACTGAATTGCATCAGGTTTTGACTTTTAACATGAAATTAATTGTTTATTTATTTCAGTTTTTCAAATTGTACTACTCAACATTGGTAGATAATGATATTGTTGCTAAAGCATTTTCGGAAAACCAAATACCTGGCATTGCCCTGAATGAGGTCTACTTACCTTCCGAAGATCACTATTTGTTAGTGACCAATGAAGATATTTCTGATAGTGGGCCGGTGAATTGTGTGTAAATTGTTTTCCCTTTTTATATCCAAAAATTGGTAATTTAGGCACAGTTCTTGATATGGATAACATTCATGTCGAGCAACTTGAAATAATTGGAGAACTTCAAGTGTTTAAATTAACTCCCAATATTTCGGGGTTATACAACATACGAGTAGAATTTCCGTCTAAACTAGTTCAGCTGGTAACATAGATTTTTATAAAATTTCTGGTCATAATTTAATTTAGGTAAATGTCATTTTACTATCCGGATCTACATCTGAAGACTTCATAAGCTTGTCGTTTTTAGACAAAGAGGATCAAAATCGAAATGATGTCGACTACAAACGTAGGTTCTAGGAAATGAAACTGACAAATTTTTGATTAAACTTTCAGAAGGCAAATTTACACCTTTCCTATATTCATCTTCCAACTTTTCCGTCGAATCGCAAATTTTTATCACCTTTAGTGACCTTGCCAACCCGGCAAAGGTAAGGTATTCGTTTTATTTCAAGTTAATATGCTTTTTTTGCAGCCGATTTACAATGGAAGTGTGATTCCGGTTCCAGGCGATTGCCAATTCCAAAACTATAAATACTATGTCAATTTCCCTTGGACTTGCAGCGTGTCGGGTGGACTTTACCATGTCAAGGTAAGTGTCACCAATTAATGTATAAAGTGTTATAACTATAACTGTCAGGTTCATCAAATTAATGAAGGAAAAAATCTTACTCGAACGTTCCCAATTACTTGTTTGGGGCCATCATCCGGAGATTGTCTGAATAACGGTCGGAAGCAGGTAAATAATGAAATACAGTCTGTCTTTTTTATGGTCGTTTTTCAGGATGAAGTATGTGTGTGCCCATTGCAATGGACTGGTGCGCACTGTGAATTACCAGTTTGTTTGAATGAAGGTGAAAATTTGTTAAACGCAATGAAACCCTATTAATGATAAAACAAAGTTTAGGAGCACAAACCCCAGCAAATACGTGTTCTTGCAAAGATTCCTTCTCAGGAGATTTCTGTGAAATAAGTAATTGTAATTTTAAAGTTACGATTTGTTAATTAAAGTTATTTAGGCAATGCAACGTGTGTAAATTCGCCATCTCTTCCAGATTTTCGCTCTGACCTATCGTCCTTGATAATTGTTGCAGATGTTCAAGCCCTAAACGTCAGCAACTTGTCATCCGGCTTAGACATTACAGGAACTCCAATCACAACAATTATTTGTCTCTTTTTTAGTCGATGTTTTTATCATTAGTTCTTGTTTCTAGATGGAGATGGAAATGCACCACGAATTGTGCAGTCAACAACAAACGGACAGCATCTTAGCAAAGTACTTGGAAAGCCAGCAAATATTTCCACTCCAGAATCAAATGCACCAAATGATTTATACAAAGCTATCAACTTTGCTCTTGATACACAAGTAGTTTTAACACGCTTTTTCTATAAATTTCAACTTTCAGCTGACGAGCCGATCATTCATTATTGTATATACCTCCAATCCGGACGCAGATCTTGACTATGATTTTCTGATTCGTCTTGCAGCCAAACGAGCTGAGATTCGCGTCATTACGACACAAAGTGGATCATTTAGCCATACGTATCAGACGCTTGCACTGATTGGTAATGGGATTCCTGTATTAATCAGCGAAGTGGACGACTTTGAAAATGTAAGTAAATCGGCGTTTTTAGTTGGTTATCGTAAGTATATTTCAGTACTTGAAAAATTACGTAACGCCAATTTTTGTTTCTCTACAAAAAGGTTCTTCCGCGCCACAAAAAGTTTTCAACGTGTTCCAAACTGGAACACTGAGTGCAGCAGGTGTAACCGTCACTATTCCACAAGATTCGACTTTTAGTGATTCTAAAACAATTGCATACATTCAGACATTTAATGGAAAAGTTGAAGGCAAAGGCAAGTGACTAGAAACTGATTTATTACTTAAATATGAATAATGCAGATCCATTCAAACAAATTGGAGCAACAAACATTTACCAGGTTTCATTTGATTCTCAAGGTAATTAGAAAATGCTTTCTTCATGCGTTACAACATGTTTCAGTGGAAGAACAACTACAAATTGTGCAGCTTAGTGCGGACCAGAACGCGTTTTATTCAGTAGAGACGATAGGATACTTAAAGGTAATGCTAAGGAACAGTTCCCAATGAGCGTCATATCTTGCAATTTCAAGACGGCATATGGATTTAATAACGAAACGGACGGTGGATTGGAACTATTAAACTCTGGATTGATATACGGACAACAAAATGTTATATCCATTTATTCCGCGCCGAATACTGTGCTTCCAAATTTTAATCCAGCTAACTTCCCTTATCTTTATATAAGAGAAATTTTTTCTGACGGAACAGTATCCAACTCAACCGTTGTTTTGTTCACTAGGAAAAACAAAAACGGTTGTTTTTTCAAATATTTCGCAGTTCTAAATGATGTGTGCTCACAAAACAATACTATTGGCTACCAAGTCCAGGTTTTTTATTTCCCATGAATTTTTTGTGATTTTAAATTCTAGCTGGAAACCCGTACAAGCACTTTGGAACGACGCCAGCAACAATTTGTTTGGACATGTTTTAAGACGAGTAACTGAAAAATATAGTTGTTAAGCCCACACACAACCATTATTTCCAGAAAATCGCAACGGTAACACTAATTGTGGAGGGAAGGGATCTCCTGATCCATACACTTTTTGCAAATGTGACCCAGGATTCCAGGGAATAGATTGCTCCGAACCTATATGTTTGAATGGAGGAATACTTGACGTGTCATTTTGTCGATGCCCTCCTTTATTTTACGGTCGTCGATGCGAAAACAGTGAAGAGTCCTTTTTTTAAACAATACAGTTTTTGAATTTCAGGTTTTGTTCAACTTCCTACAACAACGGTCACGACCGCAACAACTTCGACAGCAGTTCCAAGCACAAGTGAGTAAAAAACGGTGAAAAAAAATTATTCTAGCAGATACTGATTAGGCGACTAATAGTATTGATCATTCTCGTTGCCAACAATCTATCATCTGTTTTGCAAAGTTATACTCGGCGAATGCATCATCAGCCTCGCTCTACGGCACTTTTCAATTTTCAACAGTGTAGTGCGCCTTTTTTGACGCGAAAAATCAAATTTTACCTGCAATTCGTCGTGGATACGTCATTTTCCGTTAAAAAGAAGTATAAAAACTAGAATTCGAGTTAATCTTTCAAGTGCAACACTGTTTTACAAGGAATTTTGCATTAGAGCGAGGTTGATGATGTATTCGCCGACTATATGTTTCCGGCTCTCCAGAACCCTGGTGGTTCTAATGCAAAATACAATGGCTGTTCCCACTTCATCTCTGATTTGGAAAAAAAAATGTAGCTTCCCTAGAAAGTCGGAATCGTGTCGTGTGAATTATAGTGATGGGAAAATTGCACAAGAAACTAGAAACCCCGCCGAAAATGTTGGCGGGACTCAAGCTTTCTTTATTTAGCACCTCGGATATGAACTCAATAATATGTTAAAAATGTAGGTGTAACCAAATTAGAATCTACGTCACAATCAACACTGTACACGACAACTCAAACGGAAGGCCCATCAACTCTATCCACTGAAGCCCCACAAACAGTTCGAGGTGTTGCTTTTGTTATAGACGTCATTGGATCGGATGATTATGCTTTTAATCAGACTACGGTGTGTTTTGTCTGTTCACCAAATAAAAAAATAGTTTGAATGATTTAAGAAGTCAATTGTTGAATACGCGAAGGCATTTAATAATGTTCACTGGATTATGCTTCTTGGGAATTGGAATGTGACCGTTAGATTCGGATTCCAGAAATATCCGTCCTCTGATGCTTTAGCCACAAAATTGAGTAACTTCTGGATTTTGCGAAAAACAGCACAAGACACCAAAGTTGCAAGTCTATCAAAGTTTGAGATATGATATCTTTAACGTTATTTCATTTTAAATTTCCAGAACACTTCCTTTTATATTGGACTCTTACAACCAAAATGGAGACTTGCTCCAAAACCCGAGAAGTTTGAACATATTTTATACAACGCAGATCGGGTACGTTTCTAATAAATAAATGAACCTTGTTTTTTTTGTCTAGATTAACAGATGACGATCATCCAGAAAATTCGCTAAATGGTCTTGAAAATTTTACAAAAAGGTGCGGCAATAAAACATTCCAGTTAAACCATTTAATTTTTACAGTTCGCTGGTTTTCTCCACTTTTTCCAAGAATGCTAGTCAGACAGTTTTGGACTCTCTGAATAACTTTAGCAACAATGTTACTAACGTTCGTGAGTATTACAATGGTCTGCAAACGATGGTTAAGGAAACAAATAATAATGAAGATGCAAAAATAAATAATACAAAACGTAAATTTTTTCCAACTTATGCAAAAGTGACATCTAACATTTTTATTTAGCAAATTTCAAATGCGTGTATGGTCTGCAAAGTAATGTTATGGTAGTAATCGACAGAACTCCAACCTCCGATGTCGCCTATCAGAATGTTAGTTTTCAGCGATTTCCAATATAAAAACAATTTATCAGGGCTATGATTTTCTCCGCCAGTTCCGTGAAGGATTCAACTACATTGAAAACGACGAGGACCGATGTGGTCTTAATAAATCTGACCTTGGAGCGTTTTATAAGGGTTAGCAGAGAAGAAAAATATTATTTTAATTATTTCGTTTCAGAGAGAACTGCCATCACGGCGTTTCCCTATTATAACAACGTTGCAAGAGCAACTGCATATTGTCCATCCCGATATTCCATCTTCCAAGATTATATTATCAATGGAACGTCAAATCCAGATTTTTCTGATAAGTCAGTGCAAGTTAAACGAAACACCGAAATTCAATTTTTAACAATTCTAGACAAGTGAAAACTATGGGAAATATCATCAACGCGAATGATTGCGTCTGCAATAGATTTGACGACGAGTCAACTGTTAAATATATCATTTGGATGCCAAGAGTGCCGTAAGTTTTTTAGTGAACAATTACAAAAAAACGTGAAAATTGTTTTCAGAGGACCAGTCAACGATACTTTCATAAAATATTTAAGAATTAACACAACGAACGCATATCATTTCGTCGTTCCATTTTATGATGTGGTCAAGACTACCGACTTGTTTTATAAAATTTTAGAAGATCAAGATCCACCAAACGCAGATCATTATTTGCTACCCAATGCGGCCACCCATGACGTAACATCTATCGTATCTGAATTATATAATAGACTCTGCCAGTGAGTTTTAGAAAAGAGTTACTACGTGCTTCAAATGTGATTTACAGGTCTGCGAAAGTCGATCCAACAGCTATCCCGCCAGAACTGGACGAGATGCGTTTTGAAAGTAGGCAAAATTACTTTTACAACTGATGTACGGATTAAATCAGTGTTTGCATGAATAAAAATGTTTTTGATTTTTCTTTTTTTATGCCAACTTTTACGAGATTTCCGATTTTATTGGAGGATGATAAATCATAACACCCGTGTCTTTATTTTCAGATCCATTATGTTATTTTTCACACAAAAACAGCCAAAATGATCGCAACACGTGGAATAGTAACAGAATAGAAAATCAATTCAAAAAAATCACTTCTGATGGGCGAACGGGAGGTCTGGATCTGGAAGATATCCATCATCAATGTCAACCTCAACGGCACAATCTGGATTGCAGAGATGTGATTTGGCGCGCATATTTGCAGACAACAACATGTGGCGACGCAGACGTCCTTTCAGGTTTTTAGTTCGCTTTGTACGTAGACATCTGCAAAATCATTACTCTCGCCTCAGCAAATGCACATTTTGCCTTTTGAAATGGACGTTTTTTTACGAGTACTCTCGGCACAGTTGAACGATTGTAACCGTACTCCATTCCATGAGAGAATGAGAAAAACAAGAGTCCATCGTTTTTATTCGAGGCAAAAGAAAAAACACTTCTCAAAGTGTTCTTAAGGAAAAGTATAACCTCACCCACGTATCATATAAAAACGCTGAATAGTCAACCACAGTATTTGAGTAGATACTAGGACAAGGGCGGTGCCTCGGAAAAAAACGATGAGTGCTCACTCTTTTGCTCAATCTCTCATTGAATGGATTACGGTCACACTAATTCAACAATCGATTTGAATTCGAGTTTTGCCTACTGAATATTCAAAGGCAAGTGCGGATACCAACAGATCGGACTAGAGCGGTCGGACTGAAAGGCTATGGGGACTGTAAGAAATAAAACCGTTAATTGACATCTGTCAGCGGTTAAGAACTGTCTAGATCTCCGCCTACGAATTTGCCTCGTTTTCCAGAACGGATGACTTTCGGGCCGATTTTTGACAACTCAAAATGTAAGAAACGTCATTCCACGCGGTTTTAACATACAAGAAATAATAAATCTCGCGCTCGACCACATGATGCTGGGGATCTCGAACGTTTCGAAGGTGCGAGGATTCAAATGTTTTTCTGCATTTTGTCGTCGCGGTGTTTGCACATACTATCTTTTAATGGAGTTATTTACCAACCAGCAAATTATGCAACAAAAAAAAAACAAAATTCAGCTAAAATTTGGAGAATGCTCCGATCGTTCTGAAACTTTGAGAAATCATTTAAAAATGCTCTCGAATATTCCCAGAAAATTTCAGACCAAAATATCAATTTTTAAAATTATCGCTTATTTTTTGAAACATTTCCAAATCGATAATTTGGTCTGAAATTTTCTGGGGATGACTGAGACCGATCGGAGAATTGGTTTCCAAAGAATTTCATTTTACGTAGAAATTCTACGTGAAATGAAATAATTTGGCAACGAAAATGAAAATCACGAAGTACTACATTTCGTGGAGCGCAATTTCTTTCTTCACAAATGGAAAATAATGCGAGAAATAAGTAAAGTTATTATTTAGCGTTCAATGAATCATATGAACGATATAACTCAAACACGGACACTATATGCATCCACCTTATTTCACCTTTGTATCACTGCACCGCTGCTGCTACCAAAATCATCAGTTGAAACGGCACATCATAAAGCCGCGTGAAATGACGCTTCTCGTATTTTGATATTTCAAAAATTGACCCAAAAACCATAAATAATGTCAAAAAAACTAATGGTATACATTTTCGGCCCGCCAAAACGGTCAAACTCGCTGCGCTGAACTCAACGCTATTACATATTCCCGAGTACGTGAGATGTCGTAAAATGGGTCTTGGCACGACCAGTACTTGCACACTTGTGGATTTGAATATTTGGTTTTGAATTTTATCAATTAAAATTTTTTTAATTTTTGCATGTTATTTTTTTGTTTTTTAAAACTTATATTTTAGGCTCTGGGACGTTTCAAAACAAGACGTTTCAAAACTGGGATGTTTCAAAACTTTTTTGCATTTTTGCGGCGTACTAGTGTATTTAAATTTCCATAAAAATACAAATAATTGATAAAAGCAAAAATAAAAACCTAATGAGCGTGCGTTTTGGTGTCAATTGGCAAAAAACGCTACGAAAAAATGCAAAAAAGTTTTGAAACGTCCCAGTTTTGAAACGTCTTGTTTTGAAACGTCCCAGAGCCATACTCAGGTATCGAGTCAAACTTTTTCAAACTTTTCTGAGTAACAATAAAGCCATTATTAAACTTTTTCAAACTTTTTCAAGACACGTTTAAACTTTTTCAAGACGTTCTAATACTTTTCAAACCTTTTCATGCTAACATCAAACTTTTTCAAGATGCTCACAAACTTTTCTAAGCCATTTTCAAACTATTCTAACCCATTTTTAAACTTTTTGAAGCAATTCTTATTTGTTACATGAAAAGGTTTGAAAAAGTTTGACTCGCGATACCTGAGATATTTTATACTTAGGCGGTCATTCATGTAAAAAATAACACTATTTTTCCAATTCACGCATGTCGAAAAATGCAAACAATCTACAGTATTCCAAGTACTGTAGATTGTTTACAAGTATGCATACACCGATCGTGGCGAGACCCATTTTACGACATCTCACGTACTCGGGAATACGTAATATGCGATTTTCATTTTGATCGCTAAATTATTTTATTTCACGTTGAATTTATAATAAAGGCAAACAACGTGAAAAGCAAAAACTGACCTGCAATCGCAGCCGGCAACTGGACAGAACTTCTCAGTGGCAAACCACTCAGAAATGTGATTTATATGTCCTCCATGGTTGCAAATCTAAAAATAAAAAATTGACACATTCAATCATTTTTGAGGAAAAAAAAATTCCACTCACGTTGCAAACACTAAACTGCGAAAACCGCTCGTTTTTCTCTTTAAGAGCATAGTCCATATGGTCGTTCAAGTAGGGACACATGCAAACTGCGCAGCGTGGTAAAGAGAAGCGGCACTGGTAGCATCCAAATCGGGATGGTAGCAGTTGCTGAGAAAAAAAAAACCACACATTTTTTGTACATTATTTTTATAATGCTTACCACAGTGATATCCGTCTTTTCTTCTTCAATGTCCTTTGCCATCAACATCTTATTTTCGGTTGGATCCAGTGTCTCGATATAATTCTCAAACGTCAGCCTTGGAGACATAGTTTTCGCATTTGGCCATCTTTTCTTGTCCTTGTCTTGTTCGATGAGTGGCATAGTGGAAACACAAAGGGTGCGACCAAGACTTCCTAGATTACGCGCTTGAGCCACACTCACTTTGCAGCCAGTGCATAGAATATCAAACTATAAGAAAAAAAATATGCATTGACAAACAACAACAAATATAGCTCTAAACTACGCACAAAGAATCTAGATGGACGTGTATTGAATTTTTTGTTGTGATCCAAATCACCCTTGGTAACAGCAGCTCCCTTAGTGAGTTCAAGAATAGCCATGTAACGTGTGACTTCGCACTCCATAATGTTTGCAAGTTCCTCACTGAAAATTGGATATTAGTTGATTATTAAACAAATTCGCAGCATACGTGGATTTCGCCACATGTGTTCCATCGTCGTGCCGAACAAATCGAAAGGGGAACATTTCGTCCATGGTCGGAGCTCCGCATGGCTTCTTCGCATCGCTATTTGCAAAAATGTCCGTCATGATTTCGGCAAAGTCACGTTTTTTGACGTGATCGGAATTGAAACCGACCATCTGTAAACCGGGAAACAACATGAACATGCAACAAAAAAAAAAGTGAACCCAAACCTGCGGCTCTCCGGAACGACGATCTAAACAGCGGCCGACACGAATAATGTGAGCAATTAACTGCGGATCACCACTCTCCACCGCTTCATCGAACAGTATTTGAAGAGGATCGGCGTGATAGCCTAGACCAACAAATGGAAGACGATCAAGTCCACGGACGGTATTGAAAATTTTGATAACATTCTCGACTAGGTTATCAGGAGGCGTCAAATTTATAATAAACAGCAACTTATCACGAATTGGAATTTTCTGAAAGTACATAATAAGGATAGCTCGGGAAACATAAACCGATTATTACCAATGGAACAAGATCATCAACAATGTCTTGCGAGTAACCTCCCAAAAAGATCATTCGCATTGCATAAACGCAGGCGCGTGACGTGATGAGAACCTCTGGGTTTTCTGAAAAATACAGACACACACTTTAGATTTCTAAACTGTGTGAAACTAAACCGTTGGATTTAGCTAAAAACTCGTCGGCAGCTCTAATCCAATCGTCTCGAGACCACGGATCGCCATCTCCTTGAAGAGTTCGATCGTACGCTCCCATTTTGAATGGCTTGGCAAACGGATTTTCTTCCTCAAGATCCAATCCTCGGTCCGTTAGCTCTCGAACACCCAGTCTTGCTTCTCTGCCGTTGTTCAAGTAAATCATTCTGCAATTGTTTGTTAAAAATCGTTTGATTTAAACTTTGCTTTACTTTTTGTACAACTTGTGAACTACTCGAGCTTGATATGAAACATCCATTTTGTCATAGTTGCGCCGAGGCAGTCCTTGCCCGCTTGCTAAGATATCCACAATCTGGAAATCAATGTTTTCAGTCAATTATGCATTTACATGGAAAACGAACGTATTTGCAAACATCTCCTCTGCCATAGCACATCATTCTGAACAAACGTCCAAACCACAATCCAAACTTTTCATTCTGATTTTTCATTAATTTTATTCCTTCGAGTCGATCTGGCATTCGAAGCCCAAGAGAATTCAGCATGAGACGTCGAATTGGGCTCATATAGACCTGAAGTTGAGTGAAATCCATGCCTGGCCCGTCAAACGGAATGTTCCGTTCAATGTCATCTCCAACTCGCGCTTGAACCAATTTAGCCAAATAAATCAAGCCCGGCAATCCTTTTACTCGATAAGTCGACTCCAAATTGTCACGATTGAAAAAGTTCGTTTTCTCCGTGTCTTTTGGCTCGGCTGGTGTGTCCGAAGAGAAGTCACTGTCCGTGTGGCATGGCGATTGAGAAAAGTAAATGTCAGAATCAACCATTTTGATTTTTGAGTCAAATACCTGGAAAAATCATCTTGGAAACAGAAACAAGTATATTTTCAACTGACCATTCGTGGCAAAATGGTGTTTTTCGATCTAAACACCAACTGAATTGGAGTTCCGACGTCAATGTACTCGTCCAAGCACTCAAAGAATGCCTCTACTCTAGCATTCTTCTTTCGAAGCGCAAATTTCGTCTGTTCAACAACCACTTGCTTTTTAGTAGTGTTTCCCTAAAGAAAATGCATGTTAACTGGTTGTTTTGTTAGAATTATAATAATATTTATGGACCTATTCAAGAGAGAAAAAAAAAGAAAAAAAAAGGTTTTTTCTGATGCAGGAACGGCAAAAAAAGAAAAAAAAGGAAGAGAAAAATTCATTTTCTGCCGATGATAAAGTAGTCATATGTGGCGAGACCCATTCAAATATACCGATGCGCCTTTAATGAACCTATTCAAGAGAGAAAAAAAAATAAAAAAAATGAAGTTTTTTCCGATGCAGGAACGGCAAAAAAAGAAAAAAAAGGAAGTGAAAAAAGGAAGGAAATTCATTTTTCTCTTCCTTTTTTTTTTTTTCATTTTTTGCCGTTCCTGCATCGGAATACACTTCTTTTTTTTCTTTTTTTTTCTCTCTTGAATATTGTGAAAACAAAAAAATAGCAACGCGGTGTTTGCGTACTTTTGAAATTCAAACGGCAATGAAGGAAATAGCATGGCAAATGAAGAGATTTGTTCCCATTTTCATTTGAATTTTAAAAGTACGCAAACACCGCGTTGCAATTTTTTTGTTTGCACAATAGGTCCATTACATATTCGAATTGTATCATCCGATCTATTGTGAAAACAAAAAAGTTGCAACGCGGTGTTTGCGTACTTTTGAAAATTCAAATGGCAATGAGAGAAATAGCATGGGAAATGAAGAGATTTGTTCCCCTTTTCATTTGAATTTTAAAAGTACGCAAACACCGCGTTGCAATTTTTTTGTTTTCACAATAAAGAGGAGAAAATAAATAACTTACAAATTTCAATGCATCACGAAGTGAGAACGGTTTCACATTCCTTATTTCCATTCTCTTTTTCCTGTATCGTGCATTTTTCTTCCCATTCCGAGCCAAAATAGATTTCCTTCTTTGCATATCACAAAGTTTTTGACGCTCTACGCGTCGAAGGTCCATAAATTGTCGCATTCTTGCTTTCATTTGGCTGACAAAGGCATAAAACATAAACGGTTTTGTTGGACCTAAAGATCGTTTCGTCACTTTTCTAGCCATAGAAACGGCGAATTGGAAATATCGTTTGAGAAGAGCTTGTCTTTGGTTCTGACGAATTACAACTTTGTTAGTAAGGTTAATTTCAGTTGGATTTCGGTTCTCCATTTCACTATCGTTATCACCGTCATAGTCGTCGACAGCACAGGCCGTACTTGGTTGTGGTGCACGCGTTGAGGTGGAGATAGTTGTGACAATATGAGGTATATGGCACAGAGGTGGCGTGATTTCATCCGATTTCTTAAATTTCTCTCCAAGAAGAATTTTTCTAGACTTTTCCGGAATTGTTACTTTTATGCGATACTTTACGCAGGTCTTCTTGAACTTGTACTGAACTCGAATTTTTCTTGATTTCCTGCTTGTCGATTTGCACATTTTTTTCATAGCTTCTTCAGTTAAAGTCAACAATCTTTTCGTTTTTTCCAATCGAATACAAGAGTTCTTCACTTTTTTGCTGACCATGGCAGCGGCACGATCGCTTGTTGTTGGAGATGCTCCATAGAATTTCAAACTTTTTGACCAACATTTTCCCAACAAGGAAAATTTCATTGACGGCCTTGGATACCGATTCAGTCTCAAATATTCTCCTATGTTGAAGTAGACGAGGTTTCGCATTGTAGAGCAGTTTAAGCTAGTATCTAAATCCAGATTATAGCTATAATATTCGTCAACTTTCTTCTGTATAGAGCTATTCTTCTGCTGCTCGAACTGCCTGTAGAGACTATTCCTGAGCTTTTTTCGCGGGTTAAACATTGGAATTCCAGAGGGAAGGATTTCGGGAAGTTCAAGTGGCGGGAACACTCTCCTA
The DNA here is from genome assembly GCA_963572235.1 of Caenorhabditis japonica. Taxonomy (NCBI): domain Eukaryota; kingdom Metazoa; phylum Nematoda; class Chromadorea; order Rhabditida; family Rhabditidae; genus Caenorhabditis; species Caenorhabditis japonica. The sequence continues at coordinate 4,799,575 of OY754347.1, read as the reverse complement.
TCTACTTTTTTTCCTTTTTTTTCTTCTTCTTCTTCCATGTTTTCAAGTGCGTTCGGTTGTTCTTGCATCAAAGCTAAAATATCCTCAGCTGACGACTCTTGCGACATGGACGACATCGAATACGGATTTCTGCGACGGCGAACCGGAGATGAAGACTCTGGTCTTGTAGCTAACCCTGATAAGTTTGGTAGCGACTGACGACGGAAAAAACCTCCTAGTCGGCTTCTTCTATTTATTGATCTTGAACGTCCACCAGCTTCCATTCCAACTTCGGTGCTGCTGAATGCTTTGAAAAGAGCACTTAGGGGCCGAACAAATGGATCGAATCGGTGTCTTGCGGCTTCTTCAGAAACTTCCTCTTGTCCGACGTATTCGACAATTTGTGATCCATCTTCCGCAACCGTTTCGATTGCTTCGAGAGCATCGGCGTTGCTAGTTGAAGGTGAAGGGGATCTGGCAACTGTCATACCAAAAAAAACCACAGGATATTCTTCAGAATTCGTTTTGCCAGTTGACTCATTTTTTCCCGATGTGTCTTTAGATTCAATTGAAGATGCAGTTTGATACAAAGCTTCGGGTGATTGACTCATAGTTTTATTGACCTTCGTAGTATCGCTAATTTCACTGCAGCCAGTTTCTTTATCTCCTGCAGGATGGTCGTCAAATAAAGAATTGAGCGAAGAAGTGGAAGAACAAGACGAAGTCCAAGACTCGCTTCTAGATGGTGGATGATTACCGAATGTGGGAACATCGATGATGACATCCACTGGTTGAACAATCTTCTTCTTCTCAGGCAGAAGGCTAACGTTTGGATTTTCTTTGAAATCTTGCAGTAACTTTTCGCTCCCAAGCTTGTTCATCACATTTGCCCAACATTTCAAGTAGCTGATCTTTTTTTTAGGAGTCAACTTTGGAGCAATCTCTTTTGGTACACTCTTGTTTTCCATTCTTTGTTGCCATTCACTTGGTTCAAAACGCTTCAAATATCGTTTGTTGCCTTCGCTGTCAATGCGATACCACCATGTGACGGGCTGTGTTGCCGGTTTGAGAATTGATTTCGGCTTGAAATCGGTCGACACAGGCGTCATTAGTTTTGTTTTGTGAGTTTGAAGAAACCTGACTTTTCGAACTTGATGAATAGCTCTGATTGCAGCTTCTTGCTTGCTTTGTCTCTTAAGTCCAGACTCTTTGATCCTTTGTTGTTTACTTTTCATCATTCTTCGGAATTTTTTCAAACTTGTCTCAAATTTGCGGTTATCAGGTGGCAAATTAATTGCAGTAACAATCTTGGTATCCAAACACGGATCGAAATCAACTTCCACACGAGCTGTTTCATTGTCGATTTCTATTGGTGCATTTTTTATAGCTCCATAAACACGGAGCAATTCTTTGGGTGGCAAACAATGGTCGTCATCGTCATCTCCTGATGCAACAATTGAAAAAGAACGTGAATTATATTCAACATCATATTCACGATCCAGTAGTTTCAAATTTTCCGCTGTCAACTTGCTGAGTCGCTCAGTTCCATCCAACACTAGCGTCGGTTCCGGCGTATCTGGCTTCCTCTTTCTCTTCTTAGCTCGTTTTTTCTTTTGCTTCTTCTGGTAGGAATCAGTGTGTGACGCACTTGCTTCTTCTTCATCGTTCTCCGAGCTTTCCGGCCTTCTAGAATTTGGTGACTTCCAGTCTTCTCCAATTCTCGTGTAATATCGTCGTTGCGATGGTGATTTGTAGTTTTTCACCTCTTTTGGAGGATCAAGAATTGGCGGTCTCTCCGGTGACGGCTTGGCAGGCCTCGGTAAAGACGAATTTCCAGACAACTGCAGAGCTGATGGAATACCCATTTTCAGTTGTCTTCTGGTGGAATGTTTTCGCGAGAGGCGAGTGCTTTCGCTGCCTTCTGTTTTTTCATTTGATGGAGAAATTTTATAATTTTTCTCTGATGAACTTGAATCTGAAACTTGGCGAGTATCAGGTGCGCAAGACTTCCCCGGTTCAGCAGTAAGCTTTGATGATTCCCGAGTTGAACCATTTATTTTCGATGGAGTCATTTGTTCTTGATGACGTTGACGTTTCGAAGGCGTTCTTGTGGTTGAATCAGATTTCCCTTCAAATTGTAAACCCTGAGAACTTTCAGCAGGGGTTTGAGAAACATTAAATTTTGCAGCCACTTGGAAGATAGATTGTTCCTCCAAAACAGCCACCGACGGATTCACAAAATCAACAACTGATGAATTGTTGGATGAATCTATGATAGTACGAGTAGACGCTTGTACTATGTGTTTAGACGGTGAACTTGTTTTGGAGTCAACAGAAGGTACTGGCCCGTAAGAATAAGTTGGCCCAAACGTAACCGACTTTCCAGATGCCGACTTTGTAGGTTGCAAATTTGAAGTTTCATGATTGGCCATGACCTCTACAGTTACTTGTTTAGGAGCTTGCGACGCTGATGGTTCCTTTCCTGGCCTTTGAGATGTGTCGGGAATACGCACTTGACTTGCTTCTGCAAACGCTTTCTGTTCAGCTTTTGATGTTTTGACAGAAGTGACCACTGGTGGAGGATAGTCGGCATCATCAAATGCTTCTGGTGACGACGAAGTTGCCATAAAAGGCGCCCCAACACGGATTAGTACATCGTCCTCGTCGGAAGAGTTGTTTGCAGGCGGAGCAGGTGGTGGTTCTGGTCTTCTTTTGGACGGATGCCTTTGTAAAGACGTACTGTCACGCACCGGTTTCCCATCGACAATCTTCACAATCTGTCCGGTATGTGATTTTTGTGATGGTTGTTTTTGTTTTCTTCTCGCCAATTGTCCAGACTCTGGTTTTTTAATGCGAGGAAGAAGTGGCTCTCCTCCGCGTCCATCAGGGGAAGTTTCATGTCTAACTGGCTTAAGAATTGGAATTTCTTCGGTAGAAGTGGTTTCTTGAGTAGACTGTGTTTCAGGTGATGATGGCTTATTGTTGGAAAACATTTTTTCAAAGAAAGACTTTTTCTTCGGTGGGTCTGAATTGGAGCCATTTTGATTTTGTGCTGACTCATTCGATTTTACTGAGCTATGATTTCTTGATTTCACATTAGGAGATCTTCTTCTGGATTCAGACGTGTCCGGCACCAAGTCAATAACATGTTCCACCTCAATAGGCCACACAATGTTTTCTAAGGGTTCCAGCATCGGCCTTTCATTCCTTTGGGGTGATGATAATGATGGAATAGTTGGCAGATCGTCCATGGGTGTTTGTCTCATCATCTGATCCACTAAGCGTAATGGTGGAGAAACTTTCGAATTTGGCATTGCAACAGAATCATCAATACTATTTTTCTTGCTCTCTCGTCTGTCGCTCGATTGGAGCAAAGTAGTGTTCCCTTCTGAACCTTCTTCGACTTTTGTTGCAGTTCGGCGATTTACTGGATTTTGCGACATTGAATCGGAAAAAGTGGTTGGGGTATCACTCTGACGTGGGGACAATACAGCGTCTGTTTTTAAAACGTGTTTCGTACTTGATGGCGACGATGAATGATTTATAGTATTCCTATTGCTTCCCATGTTTCTCCGTGCCATCATCGCAGCTCTCCATTGTTGGTCAACTGGAAGTTTTCCTGGGGGAACAATAGTTTTTGCGGGAGATGTTGCACTGGGTTCCTTGGAGTTTAAAGAAATTCCCGCGGATTGTAAGGGTTCAGCAACTGGTTTGAGAAGTCGAAGCGGCAAACGAGTTGCCAAATTATTTAATTTATCATCGATATCAACTACCAGTGGTGTATCTGGTCTGGTATTGACCTCTTTCGTAACATTTTCCGTGGTTATTTCTTTTCCATTTTCTTCAATTAAAGAATTTTCCTCTGGCACGTTTCCAAAACTATACTTTAACAGCTTCGGGACGGATTTCTCTGATTTTGGCGTTTGTGCATCGGCTCCTTGAAAAGAACTAGTTGAAGATTGTATAGGTTCATGAAGTACAAGTCCTTGATTCATTTTCTCCACTGGATTTGAAAAAAGATTCAGCACGCGGCGGGCTGCATTGCCACGTTTCAAACAAGACTTGAGATTCGGAGTAGGTTCCATCATTATTTCCACTGTATGCTCGTCACTTCCATCTGTAAGTTCTTTCATTTTCTTAATTTTTTGCATACTGTCTAGTCGAACTCGGCTAATTTTGACATGATAGTTGGTCAGTTTTTTCAGCATCCGATGCCAAGACAATGTCGGAAAATTACTCGTCTTTTTAATGCTCAAAGAAGCTGCATTCAATTTTTTCCTGGAGAGAGGTATCCACGGATTAAGATGAAGATCAACCAATTTGGGTGTAATGGGCTTCTCACACATCATTTCTTTATTCCGTTTTTCTGTTTCTTTGAGCTTTCGAATTGTGTTCAAAACTCTAGAGCGAGTAGGAGCGTGATGCAGCACTTTTCGTCTTTTGGTGAAATGTTTCTGCCGCGTGTGATTTCTCCCATACAGAAAACAGTCATTACCATCCGCTTCATGGGAATTTAGAAGCGGTATTGGGAAAAGAGGGCGTTTATAATTATTGCAACTCTTTTTTATTGCTCTGCAATTGATGATTTGCTTTAGGCGAGTAGATTCCATCTTTCTTTCCTTTTGTGTCCAGTTGGAAGTTTTCCTTTGAGCAGAAAGAATTGTAAATTTCTTTGAATCCTTCAAGCTTCGGTTCGCGACCACAAATGGCTTTTCCGCAAGATCCGATTTTTCAACAGGGATAGTTGAGGAAGTTTGATTTTTCCGAACTAGGCGCAACTCTTTGAGGGACGGTGCATCCAGTGAAATTTTCGAATTTTTGGCCACTTTTCGAATCAGCCGCTTCAACTCTTTCCTTCTCCGTGAATCAATATCCACAGAAAAAGATCGAGTTGAAGTGATTTGTAGACGGGGTTTCCGTCCAAACTGTCTTGGGACGGACCTGCTTCTTCTTTTCGATAAAACGTCAGCCATTTTCAACTTATTCTCAGACTCCATTTGCCGTGGTTTTCCATCTTTTTCTCTCTTACGAGATACTCTTTTTGATTCACCAATTTCAAAAGCAGAAGCATCATGATGATAGTTTTGCACACTTCTCACAAAATCTGTAGATTTTGGTTTATCCAAACCGTGATTCAACTGAGTAACCATTTTTCCAAAATTTCCAAAGCTATGGCACTTCTTTTTCTTTATCGAATTCTTTGAAACCATCCTTTTCGTTTCTTCGTGATGTTTGGAAGGCAAGATAACGATAGGGCAATATTCCGAATCGGAGCTTGAAAATAGTCGTGACTGTTGAGACTGTCCAAGCTTTTCCAGTCGCCAACGTAATTTTTGGTGTCCGTAAGCAAATATGTATTTTTTGTGAATCGGTTGTTTCGGAAGTTTTGGAACAGAATGTGATTGACGAGATATTGGAACCAGTGTCTGACGGTAAGCAGTCGTCCATGCTTTGCTCCACTTCTTCTCCCAACGATTGGTACTTTTATTGATTCTCGCCAGTGTTCCGATATTTCGGAATCGAACGAGTTTCCTCCTAAATCTCATGACGCGGGCAATTCTAGCTCTCTTTGTAGACTTTTGCAAATTAATTCGCATTTTCCTGTAAAAGTCACGTTCCAATTGTTTCATAATTGCATATTCTTTCTTGAGTGTTGGAGGAGGAGTTGGTGGTCGAAAAGCCCTTTCTTTCCTTTCGCGGGTTGACAATTGCATCAGTTGGGAACTGTAAAACGGGACAGTCCACTTGTTAGAGTCCTTCGGATAATTTATCGTCATCGGAGGTGGAAGAATTGCAACTTTCAAACAATCATTCAGCCAAGTATTGTCCAATGGAAGTTTCTGAGAACGCAATGGTGGTTTTCGTTTCAACTTCTTTTTCTTGGTCACTAGGACAATGTCGTTTTTCAGAATAGGACGTCTCTCAAAAAGTTTCCCGTATGTGACTCTTAATCCATCAAAATTCTCGGGTTTCTTAGCCATGTGCCTTTTAATGGTATATATGAATTCCGTTATTTCTTTGCTGAGAATACGAGATCTGATTGGAGGAAGTTCGTCTTCAGATCCAGAAGACTCAAGCCAGTCTTCACTTTTTGGAGCTTTGAAGTTGGGCATCTCTTGTTTTGGATCCTCGACAAACTTTGGAATTGGAAGTTTCTTCCAGAGTTGATAAGCTTTTCTTCGTTCCTCCTCAGTTTTCACGACGTCCACTACTTGTGCCTTGGCCGCAGCCTCCTCTTTCGCTTTCCTTTTCTGTATGTCGGCAAGTATGGCTGCCTCCACCGAAATTTCTCCCGAAAGAATTTTCGACTCACGCTCAGCAGCACGCTTTCGTCGTGCCACTTTTTCATTCTGCTTTTGAACTCTTGTGTGCAGTGCCGAATAGCTGATCCAACGACGGATTCGCATGCCAGATCGCTGATCATAGGTGGTCATCATGTCCATTTCACCATCTTGACTGATAGTGTTCATGGTATCTCGCATCATATCAATCTGAAATATTGAAAAATTATAAATTAAATAGTGTTCTATTCATTTTTTTAAGGCCGTACATCAGCATCTCTGTCAAAAGCCACGTCAAATTGTTCAGAGACAAAAATCTTTTCGGCTTTGACGTCATCCATGTGCCATGTAATCCAATGAAACTCCCGGTGGTAAAACTCGGCAAGCTGATTCCGTTGCGAGTGTTGAAAGAAACGATCCGTACATGCCTAATTTTTGTTGATTAAATTCTACGCAGCTTTACTCTGGCTCACCTCAAACAGTTTCTCAGCTGTATACTCTCCTGACCGATACGGTCGATTATTCCACGGAGCTGAAAGTTCCTCAGCTGGTTTCACTTTTGCCGCCAGAGCTTCTTTCAGTGTGTTGTCCACTGTTTCCAATTTGACACCGTCAAACTCTGTACGGTATTTGTTGACGACTGAAGCGTGACGCTCATAATTGGCGCAAGAAAACTTGTAGATGTTGCTGTTACAGGTATTGCATGGCTGAAAATAGCAAGGACAATTGAAAATAACCACTACAGTGTCTCTGCCTACCAAATTTAAGTTCATAATATTAGTGCATCGATAAATTTGTGCATCAGGATGACAAACAATGCAAATTTCGCGAGTAGGCCACGGCTCTTCAACACATGCTGCGCAAGAAGAGACTTCGTCTGATTTGTAGAACTGGTCGAGACTTGACTGAAAGATATTCACATTAATACACTACTCATTTAAAAAAAGTGTTTTGTGGCGCACTATTCAGTTAAAATGCGTCTCCTTTCAAAGGTGGTGCCAAATTTTTGAGGAAAGTAGCTTGAAATGCAATATTTTACGAATATTACATTGAATTCGCACAAAAATGTGTTGTTTTTGATTTTTTTAAAATTATTTTTACAACAACGAAAATAGAAGACCACGGGGAGTACATAAAGTCTTTCCCAAAAATTTACTGTTTTGAAATTAACAAAACTTATATTTTCGCTTCCCTGGCGCAATTTTGGACGATTTGTAAATCATTTATTTAAAAAAACAGTGAAAAAAAAAAGAAAAAGCGGATTATTGCTGAAGATAATACAATTTTCTAAAAGATGCGGTCGTCGTCGGCTTAGACAACCGGGCGCGCGGAAACCTCGACACCGTGTACTCCCCGTGTACTTCTATTTTTTTGTTGTAAAATTTGGCAAAAATAAGAGGCATTTTTTTGTGCGATTTCGATGTGATATTCGTAAACCGCTACTCAATACCGTATTTCTTCTAATTTAAGCGCATTCCTTTCTATTATTTCATTTAATCACAACTGCTGGGTATTTAGAGGTTTGCATACCAAACTCGGCCAAACACTTTCTAACCAAGGAAGCATGAGACGATCGAAGTTTGGTGTGCAAAGCTCTAAATACCCGGCAGTTGTGATGAAATGAAACAATAGAAGGGCATGAGCTTAAATTAGAGGAAATATGGTACTATAATTTCAAGTAGTTTCCCCGAAAAGTTGGCACCTCCCTCGTTCTCAATGTAATTTTTGAACAACATAGAAATTTACCTTAAAATTCACAAAAAAAAATACAATCAAGTTCGATCTGAAGCTTACCCTTCGAGGAAGTCCTTTTGAAAGACTTAGTGCTGTTGGATCACTATTTTTACGAACTGGTAGCCAGTTTGGCAGGTTCTCGCTACTTTTAACACGTCGCGAAAACTGCATGCTGTAGAGTTCTCGGAGAAAGTTCATATCGACATGCCGAGATTCTTGAGATGGGTTCGGTCGAATAATTTGATGTTCGACTACACCTCCCCACGTGACAGACTTTGGCTCTTTTGTAACATTTGCCATCAGATCGCGAGCATCGCCAATGGGAACGATTTTAACGGGGCTTCCAAAAGGCGCCTCAGTTTCACAAATAACATTATCATTGCTGATGTCAAAATTTGTGCTGGAATCCTTAATATGTTTTGCTCCACATGCTGTTTCCTTTTCATTAATGATTTTCTGTTCTGTAGTGTCATGAGAGACTCCTAACTTTCTCCGGACAAGGTTTTCCTCACGAGCTTCTCCACTTTTGCCGACAATTTCCTCATCGTCTTCTCCAATTGCAAATATTTTCTCTCTATCCTCTTCTGAATAAGGTGAATCTGGCATTGATGGAATCAAAACTTCTTGATCAGCCTGAAGCACGGGTTGCAAAGTTGATACCGACTCATCTTCATCAGATGAAGTTTTCAAGTCATCCTCTTCCACATTCAAATCTTCTTCCCTTCTCAATTCATGCTCTGTTTCCTCGATAACAGGCTCTCGTAACCGAATCATTCTTTTCTCAAGAATCTCCTGTTGCAGCTGTCGTCGATTTCTCATTTCAGCAAGTTCTGGAATAGTGTAACGACTCTTCTTATCTAGATCAAATGTTCCATAAAAAGACGGGTTCATGATTTCCATTAAACGGGAAGGAATATGCTGGATACCTGAACATTTATATCACATTAAAAGTATATGCCAAAAAAAAATACAAACTTACTATGCTCTTCAAAAACTGGAGTTCGTAGACGGTTATATCCAATTTCATTTTCTAATGTTTCATCTGATATCACAAATTGGTCATAACCATCAAACGATAAACCCATAGACACAATCTCGTTAGCCATTTTCTCATAATTAATAAAATGCTCATGCCCTTTAGCCATTCTTGATAACCGTTTCTCCTTTGACCATCTTGGCAGGGTCGAGCTCAATGTGAACATCTCATCGCGTTCATCGTCCAGAATTTGAATTCCAGGATACGTATGAAGGATCGGTTGATTAATTAGCCATGAAATGTGCAAATTTTTAGCAGCAGACATTCGAACTTCTAATGGAATATCTTCAAAGACACTGTCAGCTTCTTTGATTTGGCGAGGTGGTTGAGGTTCTGGAAATGGAACGACACGCCGAGACACGTTCTCTCCGGTGATTCCATCAGTGACGAAAATCATTGGAGAATCCCACTCAACAAACGTTGTGCCTTGTGAAACTCTGTTTTGAGCTTTTTCAACGTGTTCGACAGAATTGTTGATTGTTATCTTAGTTCCGAACAAAGTTTCATTTTGCGTAACATATTCCTTCTCATCTAATTTCTGCTCTTTTTCTCTAAGCTCCTTGAGAAACATTTCACTCATGTAGTGACGAACACCATCTGTATAAACTTCATCGTCATAGTTCTAAAAAAGAAAGTAGAAGACCAATTTAGACACGCAGTTATTAAACAAACCATTTCCTCGCTAGCGAAAATACCCAAAGCAAGATCCGGGCATGATTGGCTACGGCGAACACAATGCACAGTAGTGTTCTTTCGAATAGAGGCCAAATCTTCGAGATAAATACACCTTGCTTTTTTTCGATTGGCCGGTTTACGTTGTTTTTTGATTTGACTCATCAAACTCGGTGGCTAAAATTAAGTTTAGCGTGAATCAGACATCAGTGTGTACCCTCGAAGTTCTGGCGACTGCCTGCCCTCGCGAAAGTTCGCTCCATTGAAAAAATATTGGCAGTGTGCCAAATTATGCGAATTCACAAGAAAGAGAGCGTGTAAGCGATGAGACGCAGCGTTGCCACGCGACGCAACCGCAACGCGTGGCGTCGGCGGCAAAAAAAAGCGCTTGAAAAAAGGCAGTCGCCAGCACCTTGTGTCAAAGCTGTTTCAAAAATTTCGTCGATAAACTTGTTGAAAAAATTCTCAATTTTTTTTTTCGAAAAATTAACAACAAAAAATGCGTTTTTTTTATCGATAGTGTTTCAAAACATTCAGTAATTGTTAAATATAAGTAGGTACCGCAACATGTTTGAAAAACATTCGAATCCCGGAAAACTACTGATTTCATTGTATTCTACGCCTCAATATTAGTACATTCCCAAATTTTCTCCTCGAAATTCCCGCTAGTTCTCGAGTTTCAGCCGTTCAAAGTCGCGATTTTTTAGTACTGAATTTCTCTTGACTTTTTGAAAAGGGGCGGAGTCTGCAAGGTGCGGCGGGCGATTTGGCAATGGTATCTTTTCGACTAAATCGCTTTCTCTGATCACAAACCACAACATTTCTGTCAATTGTCGTTAAGATAATGGAATTTTCTAATGGAAAAAAATAATTAATAATAAAATTTTTGTTATGAAGCCTACATTTGCATAAAAACGACTAAAACATAAAAAAAACGGTAGGAAATTTTGGTCAAGTTTTAAGTTATTTTTTAATGTATTCAATCCATTTAAATATAAATATTCTAATTAACGAATAAATAAGCAAAAGGCAAATGATGTATCAATTGCAATAACGAGCAAAAAACAAAAGGAATCGAACTTAGAGCTTGCGCACACCGCACTCGCCTCGGACCACTACACCACACAGCACAGTCCGGTGGCGAAGGAACACTCTGTATAAGAGAGCGCCCCTTAAATGCACCTTCCCTGCCCTCAAAAGAGGTTAAAATCACGTTGAAAATTATCAAGGAGTTTTAAAACCCGTCATAAAAAAAATGCGCGCAGTTATTTTTCAAAAGTTCAAGTTGCATTCGTTAGGAAATTTTTTTCTCTTTTAGATCTATTAATAAAACCATGCGCAATCGACCTAGAAAACCCCTAATTCTACCAAAAACGTGATTTTCGAAAAATTCGTGGTACTTTATGACGAAAAAAACTACTTTATACTTGCCCAAATGCACTAAAAATTTTTGTGTGGCAACTAACGGTGTTAATCAAAAGAAAGAAAATATAAAAAATTGGGGTCATCGCTGAAAAAATTTCACAATCTTTTGTTGAAGTTTGGCGCTATATAACAAAAATGCGCGCAGTTGGATTTCAATTCTGTTTAAAAAATCGAATTCTACGTGTCAAAAACTATCAGAAACAATCATAAAACCTAGCGCAATCGACATGCATCACACCCAACGAAGCCATTTTTCTCATTCCATTTCACTTTTTCGACGATTTCAGTCGAAAATAATCATTTTCAGTTAAATTTGATTTTACCAATCGATTCCTCGTAGCAAATTACGTATAAGTTGATATAAACATTACTAGATTTGAGCACAGTATCCGAGAAATATGAGCGCAAACTCCAAAAACCAAAACCCAAGAGAAAAAATGGGAGGCCACGCCCCCCTCTCATTGCGGTGCCTAAATATAAGACAACTACGCCAACTGTACTTTTATTTTGTGATTGTATTGGGTTTTCAATCGACTTGCGACATGAAAACGCAAGTCAAGTCTGCATTCACCGTTCTGTCTGCGTCTCTTCAAATATCACTGTGTTCGCGTGGTCGCGCCCAAATAAGTGGGCAGAGTTTCGCGTTCTCATGTCGAAATACGATTGAAAACACAATAATTTACCGTAAATACTGTATTTGGCAAATTTCGTCCCGCTTTGAAACAATGGAATTTCCACAAAAAAGGGCTCTCGGACGTTTCGCAAGTGTGACGTTTCGAGGGAGCGGCATTTCGAACGTATTTCTGCATTTTGTCGTCGCGGTTATGGGATTTTCCTCTAAAAGCTTTTAAAAATAATTGTGTGCAAACACCTAAATGCAGAAAAACGTTCGAAACGTCCGAGAGCCAAAAAAAGCGTTCGTTACAGGTCTCTTCTAATACAGCGCGGGCTTTTATTTTTCAAAGGGGGTTATAGAGAGGCTTATATTACGGGGTAGGCTAATAATACAGTATTTACGGTACGTTCTTTTTTTAATTTAATAAAACTGAATAAATTAAAAGGAAACTGTAGAAGGGCATGCCGGGAAATTAAAGTAAATACAGCACGCAGATTTTTAAAATAATCGAAACTAATTTTCGAAAACTTCAAAACTATCGAAAAATATTGAAAATTTGGTCAAACGCCAAATATCGGCAAAGACACTTACAATTTCAAATTCACAAAATCGCAATCTTCCAGTTGGAAACATAAAGTCATCGTTACGATCGTACACAGCTGTTGGTTTTTTCTTCTGAAAAAAAAACAAACCGATAGAGAGAATTAAACGAAACAAAAAACAAACCTGGCTATTAAGTTCACCTTCTTTATACACTCTAAAATTAGGGGAATACTCTGTTGGCTGAATGCTCAAGTCATCAATTTGATAAGGGAGTTCAGCTTGAATAAAGTTCATGAAATGATTAAATTTGGGAATCGTCGTTTCAATCATGGAACAACCAGTTCTCAACTCAAGAATCTCTCTCAAATTTTTCAGCCCATTTTTCAGAAGGAATCTTGGTTTAAGACCGAAAACCATCCGTTCATGTTGCGCAACATTGAAAGACGTTTTTACATATCCACTATGACACATAGAGTTGTACATTTGAATGGCTTTCCGAATAAGTTGATTGTACGAGCACTTGTCCGAGAAGAAAAAGTACTTGTCGTAAAACGTCTGCCAACCGACTCTCAGGTGATTGTTTAATGCCGCTTTCAAATCTAAAGTGCACCGCTCCTTGATACTGGACAGCCTTTTATCGTTTTCTTCAAAATCGCCCTCCAAAATTTTTCGCTCGTGCCGACGTTTTCCCCAATACATGAGATGTTCAAGGCGTCGGATAAAAGTGTGCTCGCTCAGACGATCCGGCTTGTATCTTTTCAAGCCAAGCGGTGCAGTGGCAGGCTGATATACCACATACATGCGCTTCTTCTTGATTCCGAAAAAAGCATCCTCAGCAGTTTCGTACTCAAAATCGTCATTCTCACGTGTGCTGACAGTCGAGTGAGCAGACGGAACAGGGGTGCTCGCCGTACTTGTACTAGCCGTCGTCGCAGTGACCGGTGTTGGTGGATTCGTCGTCGTCTGATTATCGTCGTCATTGTCCGCCAACTGTAGTGCAGCGCGGATCATGAAACGAGCTCGCTCTGGATCCTCTTCCATCGACGCGACAGACAGCATAGACGTGTTGGTCGAGCCGTTTCGTGAGTCGTCATGCGATTGTTTCGTTAGTTTTGGCAATGACATTCCAATCGGAGCAGTGATCGGCTGAGCTGCTTTTGCTCTCATTTCTCGCTCTTTTTCTTCGCGCTCTTTAATGTATTCTGGCTTCATGAACACGGATGAGGAATCCATGATGAGCTTTGGCGGCAATACTCTCTTTTGGAACTCTCTTGGCTTGACGCGATCAAATTTTTTCAAATCATTGAACACATCGTATTTAAATACTCTTCTATCAACTTTCACACGATGGCTCATAATTTGTGGTTTGACAACATATCTCCATCCAAGACGGAAAAATTTGTCACGGATTCGCTGACTCGATGCGATGAAAAATCCTTTCTGCATTGGGTTATACATATATTTTCTTTCATTGCTCTTTTTCTGATAGTAGCGCATTTTCGCATGGCATTTGCAAAGAGTCCGCATGTTCTGCGACAATTCAGACGGCAAACTCATCTCAAATTCCTGTTTTTCCTCAGCATCATCTCTATGAGGGTTATCTGGTGGTGCCAATGGACCCTCGAGTTCTTCATCTTGAACATCAGGGAGATCAGGACGTGGGTCTGGTAAAAACAAGCGAAAGAATGGAGCAATCATCTTGCAAATTTCTCCAGCTGCCTCTTCCTCTCTTGGCTGCTCATATGGAGGCAAATCAATTTCGGGAAGAGGACCGTCTAGTTGGGGTACAAGTTGTTTCCATGACATTCCGTTTTCACCAATAGGGACAAACTCCTTGCCTCCATACTGAATGATTGCGGAATTTCGAAGCCAATTCGCCCACATTGATCGGTTTCTCTCAGTAATTTTGAACGCCAATTCTAAAACAGTTTTTGTAAAGATTTAAAGGAGGTGCCAACTTTTCGGGAAATCTGCTTTATAATTTAGTTTTGGGTGGGTGATTTACGAATATCATATCGAAATCGCACAAAAATTGCTGATTTTTCATAATTTTTGTAACAAAAAAAAATAGAAGACCACGAGGATTACACGAAAGTCGTGAACGTGGTCTAGGAAACCCACGGCCGTGGCTTCTAGAAAATTCCATTTTCACCAGAAATATTTATTTTTCTTGCAATTTTCCCTGTTTTTATAATCGAATTTCGATAAAACATGCTTTAATCGCTGATTAAAATGATAAATATTTCTTATAGACATATATTACGCTATTCAACTATGTCCGTCTGTTCAATTGGTTTTCACGATGAACTATTATTTTTTCTGTCACTGCGCCGATAGGCGCCAGATCAGGCTTGTTATAAATAATCGCGAAAACACAGTTTAGTCATGAATATCAAAAAGCAGATATTTTCCTGCCGTTCGATTCAACGATTCAATTTCTGGTTAACATTTTTGTTCGAATAATTCTCATATATATTACAGATGAAATAGTGAATTTAACGCCGAAAAGAGCAGGAAAACGGGCAAAAGGAGATAATTTTTCTTGTTTTATCGTTACTTTTGTGATCAAAACGCATTAATTTGCTGTGTATAATTTCCCAAAAATTAATGCAAAAAAATGCGAAAAAGAAAAATGCGTTTGAATTACCCGCCAACTCGTGTACTCCCCGTGGCGCCAAAAAGTAGAATTTTTTTTGTGTACGATTTAAATAGGATCTTCGTAAATCCCCCCCACCAAAGATTATAGTAAGTATCCCCAAAAAGTTGGCACCTCCTTTAAAATGAAAATTAAAAGTCCTCACGTTTAAGAGTGGTTTCCGACGTCTCATAAGCATTCCACCCAGCTTCCAGCCTGTTACACATCATTGTCAACGTTTGTGCAGGAATCATCTCCTGGATTTGAAGGCCTCGGTAGTAAAATACGGAATCCGATCCAGCATAAGTATTCACACTTCCCTCGTAGTGCTTTGGACTCTGCAAAATAAACATTTTACACTTGTCACAAATTGTATGTATTACGTACCACTTCAATACGATATGTGAAATGTTTCCTATCAAAGCACATGATTCCATTAACACCAGGAAAGACAAAGTCAAATGACTCTACGCCATCTGTTTCGTAAAGTTTCTTTGGAGGAGATGAATGATACTCATGCTCTGCCGAAACTCGTTCTACTGCTTTTGACAAATATCCCTCAAAATCGTATTCACTAATTTCATGGAGTCTATCAAAGATTGAATTGTCAACTTCCGATGGCAGTTGCCAAGTTGTAGGAAACGGAATTTCCTCATCACCTTTTGCCGCTTCGAACTGATCGTAATAATCGAGAAGTGGAACTTCAACCTCTTCACAAGGCATGCTGACAGTTTTAATCATATAATTGTATGAAAATATGTAAAATGCAAACTTACTTTTCTCGACGTTTCATAGTGTGTCGAGTTGCCGTACAACCTCTGTCAATATGTTTGAATGTTATTATTTGCCATTTATCGTACATAGTATTAGATAAAGCCTGAAATTTGTAAAAACTCGAGCTTCTCCAACTAAATCTGAACCAGAGGTGGGACAAAAAAATTACCAAAAAAAAAGGTACATTTTTTTGGTTTTTTAACCCCTGATCTAAACTTACTCTTCCGCCAATAAGAGCGGCTGGATTAACTTGCATTGCCATCACACGATAGTTACTGGTGTGCAAAAATAATTCGTTTGTTAGATATGGGTTAAACTTCATATCGAGCAGCGTTTCTCCGGCATTTAAGTCAATTTTAAAAATGTTACATGGAACTTCAGGCCGACGAACATCATATAGAAGGATGTTTCTTCCATCCCAACATGCAATTTCTAGCGGTCTCGTTGAGGAAAGAGCCGTTTTTTTGACACCGTTTTCAAAAAACACAGCGTTCAACGATTTCGGGCAGCGAACGTCTACAATACGAAGAGCTTTATTGTCTCCAATGGCAAGATGGAATGGTCCATGCCTAAAAATGATAAGAGTTACTGATTTGAAGGTACGTGTTCATCTATGCCCCGCCTGCCGTGTACTGATGGTGGTTTTGTATTTAATAAAAACTTTTATCAAACATTATTGCTTTTGTTTTAAGTTACTAAAAATCTAAGAATAAATCGAATACTGACTTTTTTAAATTTATGGACCTATTCATAGCATTAGTTTTTTTTAAACATTTTTTGACATCTATGAATAGGAAAAAAAAAACAAAAAAAAAACCTTTTTATTATTTTTTTTTTCTCCTGTGGATAGGTCCATTATGGGTCTATTCACGGAAACCATCTAAATATGCAAAAAATTCAGCGAAAATTCGGAGAATGCTCCGATCAGTCTGAATTTTGGTAAATAATGTCAAAAATACTAACGGACATGTGCAGAAAATTTCAGACCAAAATATCAATTTTTCTGAAATTTTTCAATATCGATATTTTGGTCCGGAAATTTCTGCACGTGTCTGGGAGTATTTTTGACATTTTTCGTCAAAATTTCAGACTTATCGAAGCATTCTCCAAATTTTGGCTGAATTTTTTGCAATTTTTGCATATTTTGCTGGTTCCGTGAATAGGAAAACTTTTCAGCAAAATTACAGGGTAATTTCTCCTAGTTTTTAAACAAATTATTTGTCATTTTTGACTTTTCGATGAATAATCCCATATTCACGAAACTGGAAAAAAATTCAGCGAGAATGCTGAAATTTTCTGGGAATGTCCGGCGGTATTTTTGCCATTTTTTCCCAAAAGTTCAAGCCAATAGGATCATTCTCCGAGCTATTTTTTCCTATTTCGTGAATAACCAAAAAAAAAACTATAAAATTCCCACCATATCCAATCGATAGTATTTACAGGGATCGGCGAATCAAAATAGGCTATATTTCTGGAAGGCTTTACCAAGTCAATCACAGTCACTGTGCTTTCTCTGAAAATCAAAACAATTGTGTCTATTCTTGAAGCGTAACAGAATAACTGACAATGAAAGACCCGATCGATGATTAACCGCAATCATTCCTTTGTCAAGACGTCCGACACGAAGTCCGTGAATCGTTTCTTGCGGCAACGAAAATAAATTTTGCCCGCTGATTTTTGTGCTGTAAAGAAACGAGAAAGAATAATTAATTAACAAGATTGAATATTTTTCTTCCTTACAAATTAATATCATTGAAATTGCTAATGTATCTGGCCAGACAAATATCACCCGTATTTTTTGCGTACGGGAAATAAGTGATATGCTCGTGAAAATCGATTGCCGTCACATACTCATTCTTTGATTTATCTGCTAAACTGTGAGTGAAAAACGGTTCATGACAACGAAACGGATCCATAGGATGCATAATTTCACGAACCTAAACCAAATCTCTTTTTTTTCTTCTCAAAATGCATGAAAAACTCACGGATAACGTGTCGGATGGGTCATATTCAACAATAATGCGCTCGCTGATAAATCGCATTTCCCGTTTTAAACCGAATTCGTTGTATCTGAAAAGTTCTAGTTGCATTTATTTATTTAATGGTTACTCGGTTGCTCACGATTGGCCTGAAACTTTGGAAAACAATGTCAAAAATACTCCGAAACATCGAATTTTCGGCAAACAATCATTTCCTACTGTTACTAATTTTCAAGCCAATCGGAGCATTCTCCGAGTTTTCCGCCAAATTTTTGCTATTTTGTGAATAATCCCACCTTTTCGGACATAATTCTGTGAATATATCGTCAAACTCTAGATTTCTATCTTCCATTGTCAGCTTACTGAAAGATTTTGAGCAAGTTTCAGCCATAATACCAGTTTGAAAGGAATAATAACAAGAAAGTCAACAAATAAGCAGCAACAATGGCAACAATGGCGGGCACTCAGCGTTTTGGTTTTAGGAAAGGGCAAGGGAAAAAATAGGATACATGCTTGACTAACGCTTTCCTAAATTATTCTTGCGCGTATCCTACTCCTATCCTCAGCGTTTCCTCACAAAAAATGCGCAGTCTTGTAACGCGCTCTATTTACCATACTTAATAATTTCGTTTGTATTCGTGGAAAATTCGCCTACAATACGATTGATTTGCTTTATTCACAAACTAATTCATTACCAACGACAAGAAAACCAGAAAAAACAAATATGAAGTTATCAATTCTCCTTTATGGGGTTATTCACGAAATGGCAAAAAAAAAACGGCAAAAAACTGCGCGTAAACTCGGAAAATGCTCCGATTTACCTGAAATTTCGGGAAATGAGGGGGAAAACTCTCCCGGACATTCCCACAAGATTTCAGACCAAAATATCGACTTTTAAGAAATATTGCTCTTTTTTTTCTGAAAATGCTTAAAATCGATATTTTTTCTGAAATTGTTGGGTAATGTCCGGGAGAATTTTTTCCGTTATTTCCCAAAATTTCAGATCAATCGGAGCATTTTCCGAGTTTTTTGCCATTTCGTGAATAACCCCATTACTCATTGTCAAACTTTTACGCCCACAATGAAATATAAAAAATTTAATTCAACATTCAGATCATGAGGAATCCAATATTTTGCGAGTATTAAATCAGAAATTCTTCAAGTTTTTGAGAACAAAGAGGCCAACTGATTGTCTTCGTTCGCAAGCTGATCATCGGTGTACCACGGGGAATTTTATCGACGTAGAGTGTCTTTATGAGCAGAGGCCTGTAATAATGAAATGTTGCGTAAAAGAATGCCAATTGCTTGAAAATTCGGAGAATGCTCTGATTAACATCGAAATTTAATATTTGGGAGAAAATGATGTCAAAAATACGAAAATTTACCGATTCGAATAATTATAGTGGCTGGATGAGATTCGTGAACAGCCTCAAAAGATTCGTAAATTATCTCATGAAATTCGTAAATTTCCTCGTGAAACCTCGTGAGAAATCACAAATCTCATGAGATATTGCAAATCTTACGAAGAAATGTATGAATCTCATGATATATTTTACGAATCTTTTGAGGCAGTTTACGTTAGTTAAGTTTATCCAGCCACGGTAATTATCCGAATCGGTTGCCTGAGAAAGAACTCTATAAAAATAAATAATACGTACCTCAAAAATGTCTTGCATTATCCACCGAACTTCTATACTTCGTCGAGTTTTTAACAGATTCGCAGACATCTGCATGTTGTTGAGCAGACGCTCCTACTCCAGCTCATTCTTGTTTCTCTGAACACTCCAATTGAGCTTACAATTAGGCATATTTCTGAAAATTGGCTTTTACTATGAAAATTAAAGGAAAATGTCGTAAAGGCAAAAAAGCGCATGAAAAACAAACATGAAATGCAAAAAAAAAACAATGCAAACGCGCCGTGAAATGTCATCGCACAACGTTCCGCTGTTCCGAAATGCGCCTTGTTTATTCAAGTTCCAACAATGTGACAAGCACGTTTCCTAAAACCCTTCCTTTTCTTGCGCGTTTCCTAAATCCAAAATGCTGAGCAGGGCTAGCGAGAGAGAGAGAGAGAGTGAGAGAGAGAGAGAGATTGAGACAGCGAGAAAAAAATATAGTCCACGGCCACCATGGTGCACCACGTATATTGCCACGGCCCGGCCAACGCAACGTGGCCGAGGAAAAACTTGTAATGGTACAGCAGTATTGGCAGCACGGTGATTCTTTTACTACCGAGCACACTATTCTCGTCCACCGATTTGTTTTTTCTGTCGCGATTTTCTAAATGACTTCGGATCGAGAAGTTTTTTGTCACATTACTTCCTCTCATTATGGCGCATATTTAAAACCGGAATTGGTCTGATTTTTTACGTACAATTTCAAATGCAAGGCGATTCTTTTACTGCCGGCCACGCATTTCTAGTCCCCCGATTAGGTTTTTCCTGTCGCGATTTTGTAAATGACGTCTGATCAAAAAGTTGTCTGTCACGTTACTAGATCTCATTAGGGCGCATATTTTAAGCCGGAATTCGTTCGTTTTTATACGTACAATTTCAAATGAAACTGGTTTTCCGTGGTGGTCGAACTGATTTCCGCAAATTTTTTTGCCGCATTTTGCAAAAAGGGGAGGGAACTCCGCCCACTTCATGTGATGAGAGAGTGAGAGAGTGCGAGGTGGAGAGAGGAAATACTTGCGACCGGGGGACTAGAAATGCGTGGCCGGTAGTAAAAGAATCACCGTGGGCAGCGAAACTGGTGTGCAAACACCGCGGCGCAACACTGCAGATTGCGCGTCATCACCAATTCGTTTTGAGACCCTGACAAAACCGGGGAAAACCACGAAACCGGGGAAGACAAAACCAGGGAAGACAAAACCGGGGAAAAAATCGGACAAAACCTGGGAAGAAGCTCCGCCCCCTTTTGCAGCTGCTGCACGATGTTTTGTACTGGAAGTATTGAAAAAGTGCGCCGCAGACTTGCAACTGGACAAAACCGGGGAAAAGTTGCAAGTTTGCGGCGCACTTTTTCAACACTTCCAGTACAAAACATCGTGCAGCAGCTGCAAAAGGGGGCGGAGCTTCTTCCCAGGTTTTGTCCGATTTTTTCCCCGGTTTTGTCTTCCCTGGTTTTGTCTTCCCCGGTTTTGTCAGGGTCTCATTCGTTTTGGTTTAAATTTTGCTTTTTAAAGTTCTTAACAGCGAAATTAGTTGCTTTATTTCATAAAAATTGTTTAAAAAACAACAGAAAAATAAAATACAATCATAAAATAAGATTCAGACAACAAGAAAACGCTTATTACATCATTTACAAGTCGTTTACCGGGTGAAATCTCAATAAGCGGGTTTTTGTTAAAAGTCGAAAAATCGATTTTTTTGATTTTTTAGAAAAAACAAATTTTTATTGGTAAAAGCTAAACTGGATCATATTTCTGGCTTATTTTAGAACATTTTCACAGTTGACCTCAAGTTCCTAGCTCTTCTCTAAAAAAAGTTATAGCTGAAAAACCAAAAGGGGATATTTCAGTGGCCGCTACTGTATATAATGCGCCTCTAATTTTCAAGGGGAATTTGGCCGAAATTTAAAGGTCAGTCGAATTATTTTATCGGCCGGTTTCGACACGACTATTTGTTTATCTCAAAAACCAACCTACTACTGTAGTTTTTTGTCGTTTTTTCTTCAATTCTGCATAGGAAAAAAACCACGAAAAATTTTTTTTTCTGTTTTTTAATTGTTCATTTCTGTAATTTTTATCCTGACAATATTTCAAAAAGGTCAGTCTTCTGGGGCGGCTTAAAAAATTTTATCAGTTATTTTTCCGTTTCTTTCACTTTTAATACGTTTTTTTTTTGCGTTTTTAACCGTATAGAATACCGTAAAAACTGTAATAGAAGCGCACTTCTATACGTCTATTACTTTCCATGTTGCTATTGTTCGTTTTAATAGTTTATCATTTACAAGTAAGCTTTTAAAATTGTACCATTTCGGTTTGAAAATTATATGCGAACACCTCAAATTGAAGCGTTTTTGCAATTAAGGAGCATAAAAAAGGGAGGGTTGAAAATAGAGGCGCATGCGCCTCTATTACAGGTTTTACAGTATATATTTAAAAACGCAGAAAATAGTTAAAAACCGTTTTTAAGAGGGTGAAAAATACATATAAAACAGAGTTTTTTTTAATGGAAAATGTTCTGAAGCCGTATTCAAGAATATTTACCATACGGCAAATGACAAAGTAAATGGGGTTTTGGATGTAGAATAGTAAAATGAAACCGTTCACGAATTGTTTGTAGTTCCATAAGCCCCGTAATAATTCCAAGATTTTGATTATCTGTCCAGAAACGTAAGGTAAATGATTTTCTTGACAGAAAATTAAAATTTTGGAATGTTCCCGTGAATAGTTTCAGGAATAACAAAACTAATATTTTCGGTCAATATTCCAATTTACTTTTGCATTTATATACCGTACGGTAAATGTTCATGAATACAGCCTCTGATCTTCTTGGGCCAAACTGAATAAAAGAAAAGTGAGCACAGTTTATGCTCTTGCATTTTGTGATAAAAACGCTTATCATTTATCATATTGTCCTTCAAGCATTGTAACTCAAAGTTTGGCAGGTAAATGATATTAGAAAACTTATTGATGTGTTATTTCTTACAA
Source organism: Caenorhabditis japonica (assembly GCA_963572235.1). NCBI lineage: Eukaryota > Metazoa > Nematoda > Chromadorea > Rhabditida > Rhabditidae > Caenorhabditis > Caenorhabditis japonica. Next base: position 4,777,244 of record OY754347.1, on the reverse strand, counting down.
TGGATCAATAAAATTTTTCTTTAGTTTGAAAGTTGCAAAGCTTCAATTTAATTCGCCAACACTTGATCTAGGATCTTCCAACTGCTCCTTTTGAATACTCCCGTCAATTTCAAGTTCCTGACTTACTCGATGGACCACAGTCCCCTTCTTTGACGTGATGGAACCAGAAGTTTGAGAAAATCTTATACCTTACTACTACCTATTACTGCGTCGCGAAAACCTGCCAGAGCAGAGCGCGCGACGCTGCTGTGGCAAGGCGCGAGACTCTGCTGTGACTCCCAATTTTCGCGGCGAGACCACAGCCCAGTTGCGTTCTTCGTTCTGACTGGTTTTCGCGACGCAGTAATATTACCCTGTCAGCAAAACATTTTCCGCTGTAAAAAAACCAAATTTTATTACGCTCTTCTTATTATCGTTTTGATTTTTCTTACCGGTTACAGTAAGCAGTGGCGCGATTTGAAACCCCGCCCCTCTCAGGTTTTTTTTTTACTTTGTCTTCACGGCGTGCTGTCCGGAACGATAATGGCAACGCGCTCCGCTGAGTGTCTGCGTCTCCTCTTTGTATCAGTTTAATGCAGACTAATTGTAAGGTAGAAAAATTCGACCACGCTTACTGTTAGGCCAGAATTTTTTTCGGGAAAAAAGCCCGCGCAGTTTAAATTGTATTTTCCAACGTTCCGTCCAACACGCCGTCACGGGGTGTTGAGAGGTACATGAAAATGAAAATTTAAATTTCGCGGGAAAGTTGCCACGTTATTTGAGAGAAAAACGCGCGAAATGGCGTGTTCGAAACGTCGTTACTGCGGCACCACAGCAATTTTATATATTTTTTTCTTGTGGCTTCATATCTTTTGCATGATTCTAAATATTTAAACAATCTTTACTATCTTTACTATCTTTCTTATACAGGGTGGCCGATAAATATAGGACGTTTTGAAAGTGCTCCCATTTTTTCAATTTGAGGATTTTTCGAGAACAACCTTTATTAAACAACAAAAAATAAGCAGAAAATTTGATTTTACAAGAGAATTTCGAAGTTGGATCCACGAGCTTTGACACAGGCTCTCAAACGTTTCTTCACCGAATTGACAGTGCGCCGCAGGTATCCGTCGTCGATCGAAGCCCATGCTACCTCGAGAGCGGCCTTCAAGTCATCGACAGTAGCAAAAACTTTTCCCGCGATCTTCCCTTCCAACGTGCCCCAAACGCTGAAATCCATCGGATTGAGATCCGGGCTGGAAGCAGGCCACAAGTTCTTGTCCAGGAATCCAGGGAAATGCGCCTCCAAGACGGCCAATGTCGATCTCGAGCCATGGGACGGTGCCCAGTCTTGTTGAAGGATAAATGGACCACCAGCAATGTGCCGACAACGTTTCGAACCGTCGAAGACGAAATTTGAAGGCGTCGAGCGATCTCAGCACTTCCGAGGCCTCTCTTGAACAAGAGTTCAATGGAAGGACGATGAGGAGAACTTTTCATAGCTCGGCGATATGAAGAAGTGAGAACAAATGACTGAGAAGCTTACTTATATAGTCTCTGGACTTTCGAAAAGTTTCGAAATTTTTCGAAAATATCCCTTGGCACCGTGCCAGGGAACGCTGAAAGCGAGCGTCCTATACTTATCGGCCACCCTGTATATAAAAACCCAGATCGGGATGTCTGTGCGCGTCCGCACCTGCCTTTTTGCAAGAAAATGCAGTGGGCAAAACACGAACCCGTGACTTTAGGATTTGTATCCAAGGGCACTACCGACTGATGACAGAAATCTTCCAAAAACAGAGTGCGTATAAATGAATGAGGAAGAGTGGAACGCAAAAAAATAGAATGTGGCGACGAAGTCGCCAATAGGCTGCGTCAGCAGCCGCGCAGGACTGCGCAGCAGGCTTGTTACTAATAAAATTTTTCTGTGTGTCTGTCTGTCTGTGTATCGGTATGTTCGCGGTGCTGGCGCAGTCCCCAGAAACCCGTGGAAGGCCAAAAGTGGAAATCTGAGTCTCCCGAATGCCGCGATGATGCCCGTCTTTTCCAAATTTTGATATCATTTTTTTGAAGGGTACTTTACTGTTAGGCCGGCCGGTCCCCATTTTTTTCTTCTGCACTTTTTGCTGTGTGTCCAAATAGTTTGTAGTCTAGGCTGGCATGTGGGAGGTAGGAAGTTCGAGTTTTACTGTCGTTTTTTCTTTTTTGTAACTGATTTTTTGTCTAGTATCTGTCAATTCAGCCTACAAATTTAGATATAGGTACGTTTCATCACATTTTTGAATTTTATTTCGAGTTTTTGTTTTCCTCTCTGTTTTCGTTTCTGAGCGGTTATGGACAAAAATTTCGCACATATTTCTGTTATTTTAATTTAATGTAAAAAAGAAGTTTAATTGATTGTTCTGCATTAAACTGCCCAAAATGCACGTTTGCATTGCACTGAGATAATTAAAAATTTCAGGAGAATAGGTTTACTAATGAGTTTTACTGAGCTACTGTAGGCTCATGCGACGATTTTCGTCAAATTCTGACTGAGGAGTTATTGATAAAGTGGCCAACTCTATTTAAACAATATTCTAAATTGTTACTCATTTTGAAACTATCCATCCAAACCAAAACATGTTGTTGAAACCAGAACAAGTGAACTTTTAACTACAGGTTTAGAGGGAAGGAAACAATGGAATAAATAACGACTCCAGATAACTTAATGAGTAAAGACGACTTTTCATTATGAGTTTTTATAATGGATTCGTGACGGAGTGATATGAAATTGGAAGACAAAAAATCTCTTCGGTTACTTCTTTTTTTTTGAATAATAACTTGAATTCGAGTGTCACTCCTCCTTGAATCCATTATAGTATTGGAAAAAGTATTAGAATATTCAAATTCCAGGACGCGACCCGAAGAATTTTTTTTCAGTTTGAAAACATCTGAGTACGGTAGTTCTTATTTCAAATTTTCTTGCGCAATGCATCGGGTTGAAAACCCCAAAAACTGTTTTTTTTTGCTGCACTGAATAAATTCGTGACATAATTTTTCGCAATCAATATACACAAACGGATTGACAGGCACTCATAAAAACATTGAGATTTTAATTGATTCAACTTTGGGTATTTGCTCAATGTTTCTTTTGACATACATTGAAACTCTTTGAAAAATCAGGGAGACTCGCGCGTCCCCAAGCTTACCCAGAAGGTTTTTGACGGCGATAGCCGTCAACAACATTCTGGTAATTTCCCTATTTATTTTATGGGGAAAACGTATGCCGCCAGCGCCTCGTTTTTGAAAATCATAATCGTTTAAAATCTGTAACAACCGAGTTTCCTCAAATCTGTGTGAGCAGTGGAGCGCATTTTCACGAGCCTAGATAATGAACATTTTTCCACGAGTAATTTTAGCATACGAGTAAATTTAACTACGGGCTTTATTCAAAGTAAACGCAAAAAATATGATTCCCTAGAAATGGAAATAATAAAAAAGGAATTTATACAAAGCAAAAAAAAGGTCAGAAAAATCAGAAAAAAAAAACAAAAAATATGCAAACAATGACATGGATAGCTTTTGGAGAAACACAGCACGAAGTGGTGCTTATCCAAAACCGGAATACATAGTTCACTGGAAAGAAAAAAGGGTACGGAGTTACTAAACATAAGTTTCCTGTCGGAAATTAGAGTGTAGCAAGTCGGCGTCTGTAAAAGTATTTCAATAGGAAAAAGAAATTAAACTTAAAACATGAATAATAGTTAGATTATTTTTGGCTGGTTAGATGCTAACGTAACACGGTTATTTGTCTTTTCTTCGCATAAAAGACAAAAGTCCTTTCTTCCTTTTTTTGTTCTCTTCCTTGTGGTGGGCCTGAAATGACAATACACCAATTTATTTATTTTTTTTTTTCAAATTTGAAGTGCCTGCTTACTTCTTCTCCAGATCCCGTGGTGCACACTTTGGACGAGGTAGGGCCTAAATTAGTTATTGGTGTTAAAGGTTATTAAAACTCAAAAAGTCACTATGTAAGAGAGATTAATACATGCTGAAACAACAGGTTTACAAATTTTACCTTCCCATTTTTTTTATTTCGGGCTCTACTCAGAGTGGCGCTGAAGATGATAATAACTTTTCATCCAAACAAAAGGAACAAGACATTATTAACAGCATTGGTCAAGTGTTAATGATAAAAAAGCTCACATGCCGATAGAAAAAAAGCAAAGAGAAACCTACAGTCAAACACGGCTGAATGACTTGTGGATGAAGTGGTGACGCTTTCCGCGGACGATGGAATTGATAAGTAAACTGAAATGGGTAGACATTCCAAAAGATATGTTTTCTATCACAAAAAACCAAGTCAAGGAAATATAAAGAAGCAAAAACTACAAAGACAAAGTTTTGCAAGAAACATACCACTGTTTTGAAGCGGTGAAATTCCAGAGTTCAAACCATCGTCGGAGGAGCTCAAAACGGTTTGGGAAAGCTTGTGTTCACGAACTCCTTGCATTAAAGACACGGTATCTAAAATTGTATTTATTAGGAAGTAAGTAAGTGAAATTAATCGATACGTCCACTCAAGTGTTTTTTTTTAATTTTCATTTCTTTGGACTAACTTTTAAAACGTAATTGCCACGTGGTTTTGGTTTAAGGAAATGGTTTTGCGTACGATTTTTCGCTTGTATTTTATTTTACACATGGAAAAATTTCCTTTTCAACTAAAGAAACACTTGCGCAGTGTCGTTTCACCAAAACTGCGTTGTTGAAAAATTCACAAAGTTTCGAAAAGTCCAGTACCTACACCTAGACTTTTTGGGCCCCAAATCTAGCATGTGGGATGGTCGCCTACGGTACCGCGCGGCTTCCCTCAAGCCCGCTCTCAAAAATAACTCTAGCTCTTTTCTCAAGTAATCTCAACCAACAGCGCGTTTCCTAAACTATCCTAAGTCATCTACCTAACCTAACACCTAGTGGATCTAAACTTACGTGGCACCCCTGAAGGGGCCTTCACTCGCTGCTGCCAGTGAGGCACGGGTAGGTGTCGGGGTCAGGATGGAGGGATGGGGACAGAATTAGGAATAGAAAAGCCTATATAAAAGATAAAGACGGTATAAATACCGTGCTCTATTGGGCGGTGCTTCTGGTCTCGACGTGGGCGAGTGGCCATCAGGAATCTACATTCCTGATGGCATCATTCGTTTCCTGTCAGAAACCAGCAAGATGAGATATATAGAGTGAGATGATAAGCGGAAACGCAGCGTGTGGAAGCGAGCTTGTTGTTCGGAACGGTCTAATGGACTGTCAGCTGAGCTGAGAAGAATGTATGCGTCATAGAGCAAAGTGCACCGAGCAGACTACAGAAGGGATAACCTTCTCCCTTACAGCTAGGTACCGCAACGAGTTTGAAAAACGTGCGAATCCCGAAAAACTATTGATTTCATTGCATTCTACGCCTCAATATTAGTACAATCTCAAATTTTCTCAGAAAAATTCCCGCTAGTTCCCGAGTTTCAGCCTTTCAAAGTCGCGATTATTTACCACTGATTTTCTCCCCAGCGGGGAGGCGGGGCTTCGGCTGCATGCGCGCGGCGTGGTTTTGCCGACCACCTCTTTTGTCATCATTGTTCATTGAATGCGATAATTTCTGCGGATTTCTGCTGAGAAATGTGTAAATAAAGATCGGATTTGGAATTTTTTAAATTTTTTTATAACAGGCGATGAATATTACCCGAATAAAATGATTGTATGGCTCGAACACGACGCTGACGTATATCGACAGCACTAAGCGAGAGGTGAGTAAATGCGCTCCATTGAATGGCGCCAATTTGAAATCTTCCACTGTCGTGCACCGTTATTTTTCTCACTGCGCATCGATTTCTTCCTTGTCTCCGCGGAATTATTAATTTTTTTGTAAAAATAATTCTTTTTTTGCTTTTTTTTTCATAAACGCTTTGAATGTGAGTTTCTAAACATTTATCGATTCACGGAAAGTTCAGCTCCGGAAGCATGTGTGACACTTTTCAATTTGGCGACCGGAGGGAGCTGGGTGAAAGCATGCTTTGTGACGGGATTTTTTGGGATTTAAAGTCTAAAGGTGAGAAAATGTTACCGGGAGCCGATTAAACACTCAAAAGGATCAAAGCTAGCTTCCGCCCAGCTCCCTCCGGTCGCATATTTGAAAATTATCACACATGCTTCCGGCGCATGAACGCTGAACTTTCCGGACGAAAATAAATTCTGAATGAGATAAATATATCAAACAAATCAAAAACAATGCAAAATCGCCAATAAAAACGAAACAAAAAATGTTCTTGAGTGGACCCCAACTCCATCTGCCCCAAATTAAAATTGTTTTGTTAATTTTTGAACGAAAGGGGTGAAAACGGAGACGGGATAGAAGAAAATCAATGCGCAGAGAGAAAAATAACGGTGCACGACAGTAGAAGTTTCAAATTCGCGCCATTCAGTGGAGCGCATTTACTCACCTCTCGCTTAGTGCTGTCGATATACGTCAGCGTTCGAACACGCGGAAACACGTAAATAAATGGATTCCCTATCGGTTTTCCACGAAAACTGGATATTCTCTTGGTTGATTTGGAAAATTTCAGAAAATTTAATATTTTTGCGTAAGAAATATCCTTTTAAGTATCGAATAAGCTTTTTGAAAAACAAAAATCAAAAGGACGGGATCCGAACCCTTGACCTCGCACACAATGCGCAGCACCTTCACAGGTAAAGCGCGTCCAACTTATAATAGGTGTAAGCCAAATATAGGCCTGTTCTGGGCTTAAAATAAGTATATCGCGGGTGGCAGCGGCTACCCTCCTGCAACAGACTTATCGCGCACCCGGTGTGTGCGGCGACCGCGTTAGGCCTATTACAAGAGGCGCCGCCACGCCGGCTGTACGATGCAAGCGCGCTCGACGGCTACGAGACGAGACGCAGCGTACGCAGAGGCATTTTTGAGCTGCCTAATTTTTTTGGGCCTTTTTGCCTTACTCCGTCGCTTTTTTGAGGTACTTTACAGTTTTATTATTTTTTTTTTTTGCTAATCATTATTTTTTAATTAATCAGATGTGGTTTCAATCGATACCCATCATCAAAAACTTCGACGGTATCCACTTTTTTAAAGCAAAAATTCAAAATCCATAAAAATTTAAAAGTTGCGTGTAAAAAAGTGGACGGTGTTTAATTTTTTGTTGACGCAATTCGATTTAAATCACAAAAAATTTTTTAATCGACATTTATCAATTTTTTCGGTAAAGCAAATCCGCGCCATTTTTTGAGGGAAAGGTCACTCAAAAATTGTTTCAAAGGCATATTCAAAGCTTGAACGACAAAAATATGAAACTCTTTTTTGGGTAACCCGCACAGTGACGTTTTTTCTTCCTTCGATAATTAATTTTTACTTTCAGACTGCCCGACGCCGCCTCCTCAATCGACGCTGCACTACTACCCGACTGCAGAATGTGAGTTTTTAGTTTTTGTAGTAGAATCGGCACAAAAATGTCGATACTGGCAGAAATTGATCGATTTTTTTTCGGTATTTGGCGATTTTTGAGGAAAGTTGCCTGTTCGTAGTAGCAATTTGCTGTTGAAATTCCCTTCCAAAATCGGCAATTCGCCGCCAAAATCGTACAATTGCTGCCCCTACCGATTCGAAGAAATCTTGAAAAAGCTTGATGTTGAAATTAAAATATTATGGGGCTATTCTCGCACTTGGGTATGAGGAGGGAGTGAGTAAACGCGCCCGGACGCACACACGCAACGCATCCAAATGAGGCCCAAAAAATAAAAAAGGCGCGCGAATAATTTCACATTATCGGAGAGAAAAACCAAAGAAAAATCGTGCAAATTACGAAACTCTATTCAAAATTATTTCGCGCGCGTTAATTTTTCTCTCCGATAATGCGAAATTTTTCGCGCGCTTTTTATTTTTTGGGCCTCATTTGGATGCGTTGCGTGTGTGCATCCGGGCGCGTTTACTCACTCCCTCCTCATACCCCAGTGTTCTCGGAACCAGCAAAAAAAGCAAAACATAGAAAAAACCAGCAAAACATTCAGCGAAAATTTGGAGAATGCTCCGATTGATCTGAAACTCTGGGAAATCATTTAAAGCATACTTCCGGTCATTCGCTGAAATTTTCAGACTAAAATATTGATTGTGAAAATTTTCAGAAATAAAAATCGATATTTTTTAAAATCAATGTTTCGGTCTGAAATTTTCAGGGAATGTCCGAGAGTATTTTTTAAATGATCTCTCAAAATTTTAGACCGATCGGAGTTTTCTCCGAATTTTCGCTGAATTTTTTGCTGGTTTTTTCTATTTTTTGCTGGTTTCGAGAATAACCCCATTAGTTTGTCTTGAAAAAAGTTTAAAAGCGTCTGGAAAAGAAATTTGTAAATTTCCTCAAAAGATTCGTGAATTTTTTTCGCAATATTTATAAATTTAATCGTGAGATTCATTAACTTTTTCGTAAGATTTGTAAATTCTTTCGAGGTCTCACGAGGAAATACACGAGCCTTTTGAGAAAATTTATGAATCTCATCCAGCCACGATGATTACCCGAGTTGACCGAGTCTTGCATTAACCATCACAGAGCGAATTGCCAAAAATTCTATTTTGTGAGCTATTAGGAAATTTTTCGGGAAGAATCATTGCCACATGTGAATAAAAATAAATATTATTCTTATTCCAAGCAGAGTAATTCCGTTCCAAGTTTATGAAAAATCGTGCTTGTGGCCATGTTGCTTCTCGATTGAAGTTTTATTTGAAAGTTCAACAACTCAATCAAGTACAATAATTTTCAGATGGTGCACGCGTCTGGAGCACAGCCGAACGATGGCCACTAGCGATATTGATTGGACAGGACGGAACTTATAAGTTGTTTTTCTTTTTTTTTTAACCGGCTGCCTGGGTCAAATTAATTTTTTTCGAAATTGGGGAAAAAATTGCACTATTTTGTATTCGTTGAAAAAAAATAAAGAAATCGAGAGATTTTCTGCGAAATTCCACTCCGTCACGAATTCATTACATGGGGTTGTTCACAAAATCGCAACAACAAAAACGGCAAAAAACAGCGCGAAGACTGAGAAAATTCTCCGATTTACCTGAAATTTTGTAAAATAAGGGAACAAATACTCCCGGACATTCCCACAAAATTGCAGACCAAAATATCAGAAAAATTCAATATTTCGGTCCAAAGTTTTGTGGGAATGTCCGGGAGAATGTTTTCTCTTATTTGCGAAATATTCAGGTCAATCGGAGAATTTTCCGAGTTTTCGCGCAGTTTTTTTTTTTGCAATTTTATGAAAAACCTCATTATTTATTCGTGACGGAATGACAGTTTTGAAAAAAAAAACGTTAACTCATGTATCGCTTTTTGTGAATAACTGATAATAAAATTTTATTGGGTTTGAAAATTCAAATGTCTTTTTATTTACAAGTAAAAAATTCTCCAGGCACCCAAAATTTACCCTAACCGTCTTATTTTTCTCTGTGATGCTCTTCTGTTATTTTACATGTTTTCTTTTTATTGTTTTCTTTTGTTAAATTGTATTTATATATTATTTTAATGATTTCTAAATAAATTGATTATTAAATAAATGGTTGATTTCATGTTTTTAAAGAGCATATTTCAGTTTTAATATGTCGCGGTAAGCCCACGTTCGAACTTACAATAGCCGCGAAAAGCCTATTATAGGCGTGCAATAGATTTTCTGACAACCGCGATAAGCTAATTGTAGGAGAAATTAACCCGCGATAAGCTTATTTCAGGCCTATTACAGGCGTCGAGCCGCGATAAGCCTTTTACAGGCTTACTTCGCTGCCCTTCGCGTGTACTCGATAGGCCTTGCGCGCAACCTATTATAAGCTGAACGCGCACTACCTGTGTTTAACCACAAAACCACACCGACGGATTTTTCATGGCGCCTTATTCCTGTGATGTGCTCGCTCTCCCTCCGCGTTGACAAGGCCTGATAAGTTGTTTGAAATGACATAGAAAAGTATTTTTTAATTTCGAAAAGTGTAATTTAAAAAAATGCGCTCATTTATTTTTTCAATGTATAAAATGTATTTGATAGAGAATTTTTTGCTGAATTTGAACATGCTTTCAAATCGCGCGAACCGGACTTCCATACTCCCGAAAATTCCAAAAAACATGATTATTTCGAAAATGGTCATCACTTTGAAAAGCTTTTAAGTGCTTTAAATTTATTCCAGAGCTCTAAAATTTTTTGTGTGCTTACTAGAAGGGTTGCTTAAAGAAACCGAAAAATAAAAATAGGGGGTCATCGCTGAAAATTTTCCACAATTTTAATGTGAAGTTTGAACAGGTATAAAAAAAATGCGCTCATTTAAAATTGAATTCTGTTTGAAAAATTCAATTCAGCATGTCAAAAACTATCGGAATTAATCTTAAAAGCCCGCGAACCGGCCCTACAAATTCCCAAAAAAATCGATTTTTTGACTTGCATTTCAGTTTTTCCTGATTTTCAGTCAAAATTAGCCATTTTCAGACAAATTGGATAGCACCAATCGATTCCTTATCGTTAATTACATACAGAAACATTGTAAAGTATATGGATAACTCGGTAGTATTCGTGTAATCAAGCCGCAAACTTCAAAAAATGCCCTGGGGAGAAAAAAATGAAAGGCTCCGCCCCCTCCTTTTGCGGTCCCTACTTACAGCTATAACTTATAGGTTTCGGTGTTCCAGAGCATATTGAAGGGGTAGGAAAATAGCCAAAAATGCACTCTTTTTTTTTGGTACCCCATCACGGGCTGCTGGCGACCACGGTGTGTTGGAGACTACGTTTTTGAATTATTTTCAAAAGCTGATTTTCGCGCGCTACTCTACCCTCTGCCTCTCTGCGTCTCCTTCGCAGAGACTTGTGTCGATTTACGAGATTTTATTTTTTCTTTCTTACTTTTCGAGACCCCACGAAAAGAGGGAAAAGTGTTGAAACGCAGGAACGAAAAGGGGGGAAAATGGGGACAGTTTGTCTGCAAAAGTGCCGCACGGTTTTTCTACATTTTTGGAGAATGAGAAATAGTGTTTTTTTCCTGCTTTGTTTTTCTGGAATTTAGTATTTAAAATGCGGAGACAAAATAGAAACGATTAAAGAATAAAAGGGGCGGTAAAGCTGCGAGAAGTCCACAAAATTATTGATTTTAGTGAAAAATAATATTTTTTGCGAAAATTCGGGTGATTTCGCATTAAAATAGGAAAATTGTGTGCTAAAAAGAAAGAATACATTGAAATACATTGTCATAAAATCATTTGAACTAAAAGCTTTCCAAATAAATGATTTAGGAATTTTTAAAGCAGCGAAAATTTCGAAAAATGGCGAATTTTAACTAAAATTGGGCATAATTGGGAAATTTTTCACAAAATATTACTTTTTGTTTGTTATCAGTCATTTTAACAAATAAATATCAAGGAAAACGGAGAATTTTAGCAAGAAATCGAAGAAAAAGAGGAAAAATAATTTGGTGACGAAAATGAAAATCGCAAAGTACGAAGTTCAATGAAGCGCACCTGCATTTGTCGCGAATGGACAATAAATACCCAAAAAAACTAATTTCAGGAAAAAAAGCAGAAAGAAAACACTATTGCTCATTCTCCAAAAATGCAGAAAAACCATGCGGCACTTTTGCAGACAAACTGTTCCCATTTCCCCCCCCCCCCCCTTTTCGTTCCTGCGTTGCAACACTTTCCCCCTTTTTCGTGGGGTCTCTACTTTTCTTTATTCTATTTTGTTTCTCATTGATTATTTTTTTTTTGTTTCTTATTAAAAAAAATTATGTTTTTGAAGGAGTTGTTTTTGAGATTTGTCTGATAAATTTTGCTGGAAAATAGATTTTAATTCGGTTTTTTTGTAAATAAAAAAAGTTAATTTTAACTTATTTTAAATTCTGAAAAATAAAAGACAAAAATTGGGACTAAAAATGCGAAGAACGTTCTATTCAGCCAAAAAAAAAAATAACACTTTGGCAAGGCGCCAAAGATTTTTGGCAATACTCCAAGA